>OY970777.1:14807500-17207500 GCA_963853795.1 Xestia rhomboidea
GAGGTGCTCAAAATGGTTTTCAAATAGTATAATTGTTTTTTTTTTTGTACGGATACAACAATATTAACTAACCTCCGCAACCCTATTTCACACGCTTAGAGGTTGAATTTTCCGAAGTCTTTGATAGTCAATCAAAACAAACTATTTTATAAGTAAGATAGATACAAAGTTTATAACGAAATTATAAAAAAAAATGCAGTAAAAATACGTGTATGAGAACTCATTCAAAACATTATAGACACTGAAATTCAGAATAATAAATTAATGCAGTCATTAAGGAATGGTATGTAGAGCTTTTCCAGCCGCACTAATGGACTTAGTAGCTCGTAAATATACGGTTTTTATTGCCGACTGCTTTAATAAACTGCTTGAGTAATCAGGAAGATTAATGCAACGCTTATTCCACTTCCCTTTACAGGGGTAAGGATATTTTTCATTTCTATTTATAAGTTAAAAATAAGACTGCATTTAAAGACGATTTATTGATATTTTTTTTCTGAGTGTTTTGGAAACTTAGAACTGTCAAAACGTCAAAATTATGACAGGAGTAATCTCTATCAAATAACAACCACCCTCTATCAAATTCACATACATAATTGGTGAACAAGAGGTGTCAAAATTCTACAGGGGGTTGAAAGCATTGAACTGAGTCGTAGCTAAGACAAAAGAAGATTAAGTTACTGTTAAGTTCCTTGTGTGATACTGACAATGTAGTCAGCAGGCAAGTGGAGTGCGAGGGCTGTTACACATATGGTGAAGTAGGTAGATTCAATTCGGCAGTAGCAGCCATTGTTTCGGGTCGGTTCTGTTCAACAACAGAACCGACCCGAAACAATGGCTGCACATATTATATTCGGCTTTCATTCGAGTTAACTCGGCCATATTTCGAGCTAAGCCGACCGGTTTTTCCCGAACTTCATCATCTGCTTTTTTAACTTCGTTGGGATTGGCTTCCAGTCTAACCAGCACTAAACAGGATGCAGCTGAATACCAGTATTTTACGTGGATCGACTGCCAGTAACAGGGTAACACGGAAACCCTTGGACTGGTTGTCAGGCTTTCAGGCCTTGCCCATGTTTGGTTATCCAACCAACCTAAAAGCGTATGCATGTAGCATCCCTGATTTAAAAGCCGCCGAGTGCGAGTTTAAAGTAGCATCACTTGTTCTCCGGTTAGCAAAGAGACTTCGTTAAGTGTATTAGTGAAGGTGAATATTTGCACTGGATGTCGCTTTCAAGGGGAATTTTCGCGACGGAAAATTCCGAACACTGTATAACGCTTTTAAAGGTACTGGAAAATAGGATTTTGCGCTCGGGAATGGAGACAATGGAGTAGGTAAACGCGATGTGGGATTTCCTTTTAAATTCAGTAAAGAGAATTGGCAAACCACATATTTTGAAAGCCAGTAGGCTGGTGGAGATTTCAGAGATGGGTTTTATGTACAGTGAAAAATTGGGAAACATTATAGTAGAGTGTAAGGATAAAAATACACTACGACAACTCTCTTAGTAAAAAAGGCAAACGATTTATTGATTCCGCTTTGTTCAAAGATTTCTGGTAGATATTGATACCTTTTTTTTTTCGGATGGGAAACCATCAAATGACTCCTCCCGCTCTGGGCGGAGCAGGAGGGAGTGTCAGACTTTTACTGACTAAAACCCATCCATGTGCCTTCATCGCCCTTTGTGTTCCGGGGCCACGGTATCTCTTTCGAATAGTCCCGCAGCCCCGGCAAGATATTGATACCTAGATTAATATTTTAAATGAGGTAAAGATGTAGGAGCTAAACTCCGAAACTATAAACATCCGATTATTCACTGAATAATTATTATCTATGATATTGTAAACGAACTGTTAAGATGTTGGTGTAACATTGAAAAATACTTTGACAGTTCGAAATAAAAAGAAGACCTAAAACAGGTCTTAAGATCCAATCATAATATTTTCTTGTTCTCGAATCGATGACAGAGATTTTGTCCGACCAGTACTTAGCAACCTGAACAGCTCTGTCATTTGCCTCATTCTAAGTCCTCAATCATAATACTAAGAATACATGAATTAAACACTCCATTCAGTAATAAAGAAATCCCAAATGAAGAACCGAGCTCAAATTATCAGATCCCTATTAATCTTTCATATCTACGTCAAAATAGAAGCCTGTGTTCAGCTCTTAGACGTCAAAGGCCGAAGTTGACAAGTGTCATAAACCTAATTCCGTTATTATAACGCCTAGGCCCAAATCTTGCTAGATTTATGTACTAAGCTCCTAAATTGATTAACGGAACTAGGCCGTAGACACTGTTTGAAATTATCATGTTGAAAGTTTTTGATTCAATTAATTTTACTAGTTGATGTAGACGCTTTAATTATTAGGTGAGTTGGTAAGAATTATTCATGTTTTAGATTTTATGGGCTCTATATTAATATGTACATGTAATAAAAGCAGAAAAGAATCAAAGGGCGTCAAAAAGTTCGTCCGCTTCGCTGTCAAAGGGGAAAGTGCCCAGAAAGCTGGCAGCATTACCACGTGGGATAGCAATGCTGATTCTTTGGCCGAGAAATAGGGCAGTTCTCAGGTCACGAGAAGTGTTGACCAATCGTTTGGCGATATCCCAAAACACGAGGTAGACACGTAGACCCAGTGTTACAACCCCCAACGGCTCAAACATATAACTACCAATGGACTCTCATAAATATTATTTGTGTGCAATGCGTTAGTCGAGAGACTCTTTAAATATTTGTGAAATGTATAAAATACATAAATCGATATGGACTAATTGCGAACGCTGCTCCGGACACCAAACTCCAACAGTGTTCGGTAACTAGAAAAAAACTGCCCCTAAACGACAAAAATATCGGTCAGGTGTATAAAATGGTCAGTATTTTTAAAACACTTCAAATTCCCGAAAAAATACCACCTCAAAAATACTGAAACTATTTTAAAAACTAACCCATACTTTTACCAACATGTTGAAATAAAATACAGCGGTTACAATTTTCACAAACACTATTACGGCATATATTTTGTCAAGTCGGGAAAGTTTGAAACAGGAAATTGGTAAATCGAAGTTCGTCCAACTGTTGGTCTTACTAAGAAAATATTCTAAATTGCTTTTGATATTTTCATAAAAGTTTTGTTTTGTTCGCTTGTGTTTTCTCTGTGTTATTTTTAGATTTTATATCTGAGTTGTTCTTTAAGGAAATTGAAGACTATTAATAAGTTTTAATGATCTCAAAGACTTAAGGTGAAAGCTCCAATCAGCCCGCGAAATTCAAATTTTCTTACGTTTCTTTTCAAGGTCAAAGTCATTCCTGCACCTTTATGCGCTTGGAAGGTTGTATTAATGATTTTGATGATAACAATTCTATAACTACATACGTCTTACAGTCGCGAGGAATATTTTAATCAACATACAACCTAGCACTGGCCTGCAAATTGCAAAAAACATAAGAAAATTTGAATTACCTTAATGACTGACTTTAGACTGATTATAGTCTTGTCTTAGACTTAAGTCTACATCGCTTAAACTATTAAACTTTTGAAGATATTAGCCTCATACCTATCATATGAGGCTAATATCTTCAAAATTTTATTGGCATGTCCTTTGGCTAGGCGTTATTCCTGTTGTCACACAACTGTCAAACTAAAATGTGTCAGCTGTCAAACAACATTTGCTTTAAATACTTTTCACATATCTCAACTGCTATACCAAGTTTGTTAATTACCATAAAAATAAGTTGTAAACAAAAGAAAATATTTACCTTTTAAAACTAAAGGTTAGAACAATGGTGGTAGAAACCGACTGCTTTGAATATAGCGTGTCATTGCACTGGGACACAGGTGCGGGGAGTTTGGTGAGCAAAATAAGTAAAATATTTTAAATATTCTGTTTGCTTCAAACTTTTGACAGAAATGAAATTATAATTATTTTATATGACCCCTTAAATATTGAGGTTTTGGTTAGATTCAAAATGCTTTTTATTTCAGAAAGCCTATGTAAAACCCTTTTTCTAACCCTTATTTAAAAAGATAAAAAGCATTACAAAGCTTAGGCGAATAAGTAATACTGCTGGCATTGTATGAGGTTAGTGGACTTTTTTATGAGTTAGATAGCCATTGTTGCTACAAGATGGGCATAAAATGTCCTTCTTGTAGAAACAACGGTTATCTTGTCATAGTAGTGTTCAACTGAATCTTATCATAATACATAAATATCAAATATTCTACTGGTGAGTTGGCTCCGCCACTTCTTTCCAGATAGAATACTAGAATGTCGCGAAGGGTAGCCGTTTTGGAGGTGGAGGATTATGTTATATTGACGTTCAAAGGGTGCAGATTTATCAGCCTAATTTGAAAAAAATATTTTTGATTCGGCTGCCCAAACTCCTTATCAGTGTGTCGCAACCACGATGCGTGAAATGCACCCAAGCTATTCAAATCAGCGCAAGCCACAAAAACAGAATTGAGATATTATGCAAATACCTGATTGTATGCAGATGGCCGATAATAGGCTACACTTTGAAATCGACGTTCAATTCTCCATAATGAGTGAGACAATAGGCTTAATAAAGCCGTTGACTATACAAGGTTTTGATCAAGATAGTGCCCGTAATTGGCTTGTGATATGGGCGTGGCTAAAAAAATTGCATGGCGCTTGGGTATTGCTCACAAAAAACGTTATGCTCTACTGGATATTTTGGGGTCAGGGATAGGATATGTAATGTTTTTCGGTACTACATAATTTACATATCATGTGAGTTGCATGGGATATTCCGTAATTACATGTTTTGTTTTTTTTTGCTGCATATAAAATGTGTGTCCGAATATTGGGATGTCAGACTTTGCTTGCGATTGGGAGAACACAAAATATTTATCATTTGAGGATCTCAGGCGTGACTTTAATGATGGTAAAAACTTTGGTTATAAGTTCGAAGACCCAAACAATGAGTCGTTGCTTTTAGGGTTCCGTACCTCTAAAGGAAAAAACGGAACCCTTATAAGATCACTCTTATC
Organism: Xestia rhomboidea; assembly: GCA_963853795.1. Lineage (NCBI taxonomy): Eukaryota > Metazoa > Arthropoda > Insecta > Lepidoptera > Noctuidae > Xestia > Xestia rhomboidea. The sequence goes on from OY970777.1 coordinate 14,812,515, forward strand.
CGTCTGTCTGTCCGTCTGTCACCACCGAATTTCTCAGGAACGGGTGGACCTAGCAAGTTGAAATTTATGCCATCTACTGAAGTTTATACTCCTTATTAGGTGTATAAAAATCAATGTCCTGAGTCATCATGATAAAAAGATATGGGCAAATTTATATTTTCGCGAAAACTTGTAATTACCAAAATTTACCTTAATTTTCAACGTTTTTTTTTATTTTTCTGCTATTTTCCTTTACTCGTGCTGTAAGACCTTGCTTTTAACCAAAACTGACAATTCTAGGTCAACCGAAAGTACCCTATAGGTTTTGGGTCGAAAACCTATATGGTTAATTTAGCTAATTTTGCAAATTTTCAGAATCACGAAATTTGGCAAAAAGCAAGGTCTTACAGCACATGTAAAGGAAAAAGTCTGAAAACCGTAAATATGTAGTTTTATAACAAAAAAAAAGCGATTTTACTATTACAAACTTATTATTTGCGGTTGGTGCAATAGCCGTTTCTAGGCATCGAACAGCAAAGTTAAGTTTGTCCTTTAAAAAGTTTGTACGGAACCCTCGGTGCGCGAGTCCGACTCGCTCTTGGCCGGTTTTTTAATATACCTACCTAAATAAGCATTAGTATTTTAACTCGTTAATGTTCTAGGTACATACAAGAACGAGTACGGACCCTTAAGAAGCAACCAAGCATTCTGAACATCAAATTAAGTAACTCTACGCAAAAATTATCGCTGGGAAACGACTTTTTTTTTGGGTGAAAAATCACGTTTTACTTTAAAACTCAATGCAATCAAAACATTCTAGTGCTACTGATGGATGCATTGAATAGTGCAGGGGTTCATGAAGGTACTAATTCATGAAGGTATAACTTTACTTTAAGTACTTACTTAAAGTAAAGTTACAACATTACGAACTTGTTTAAAAAAAAAAACTTGTTAAAAAGTTGGAACTTTGACCTCCAATATCTCAGTAACTCTAGGTATGGTTTCCACATATGGTCCAGAACAGAAAAAATATCGTAATAACCGACGGGGACAACAAGGACTTTTCGGTTTCGTTAAGAGTATCTTTACACCCATTATAATGAATGGAAGGAATAATAAATTGTTTTTAAAGGAGATGAAATCAATAGAAGCAGCTGTAGCCAGAGACAATTGTAGGTCTCAAACCTCATTAAAAATATTAAAACAAAGTCCAAGCTAAAAAAATAATTGACTATAAAAAAATTACCAGCACAAAATTGCAAGCCAACAACTTTCTCTAGCTAGTTAGAAACAAAACGATAATAAGCACTTTTTTTTTCTTAAAAATAAACGCTGGGGCCACTAGACTGTTGAGCCTTTATATCCCAAGCCTGCCCTCACTGAGAGCGCCTAAACAAAAGAGCCGTAAATAGTGCATTGTTCATAGAGACCCAGGCAAAGAGCCCCTAACAACTTTGTGGGGTTTTCAAGATCACAATTTTTATTCTAAAGGGGTTGTTAAATTCGAATTTAAAAATTTTAGAAGGGTTTTTGTTTTACGATCGTTTTTTGTTTTAAGCTTTTCTGGGGGTCTAAATTCTTTTGTTATTTTGTCGTAGTTCAGGGCCTAGGGAGAGTGTTGACCTAAAACGGGTCACTAGGGTAGACTGAAGTGTTCAGTCGATAAATCAAGTGCTGTGACAACCTAGTTTATTTTAGTCGACGTTGGTTTCTTGTGGCTAGATGTAAAGATTATTTTTATTAGAGAACTTTGTAATGACTACATTTATTTTTAGTGACGGAATAACTGGTTAAGGTTTCAGGAGTATGAATGCTCTCGTTTATGTATGAAGCCTTGAATGTAAATGAGTTCCTATTGAAGTTTAAAAGCCAGGAATAAAATTCAAGATTATAATTTTTATTTTGTTTAAAAATACGTTTTATGTACTGTTCAGTGGAGCATTTAAAACAAAGGAATAAATAAATACTTAGTAACAAAATTAACTCAAAAATTCCAGGCTAAAAAGCCGCATCCTTATTTAAAATTCCTGTAGCCCTAACTAATATACAATTAAAACAGTTCCCAGCATTAATTCGCAAAAAGACCAAAGTGTCTGATGTCTCAATCGCGTTTATTTCAATTACAAATCAGCTTGAATATTCATACGCCGAAAGCTATAAGTGTGTCTAGAACGTGCGCAAGCGTCGGCCCGCCCTCGACGCTGATTGGCCGGCCAATTTTGAATTGGCCAATAGCGTTCGCGCGGGAAACGCTACATGTAATTTTGGCATAATTAGTCACGCATTCGAATAGTGAGGTTGTGCTTTCCGCAAAAAAATATTCATGTATTTGTTGCCTGACATGAGCCATTGTTTATGGCAGCTAGTTTATGTCGTATTGTTTCTAAAGTAATTGTTATATTGTTTTGAAGACATTGAGATATCTAGAGAAGTCATCGGTGATGAGTTTCTTAGTTTATATTACGAATAACCGGACTTTTGAGCATACCGTTACGCCATTTGTTATGTTGTTGAGGTCAACTACTATTCTAAACTATTTTAGCCACAACTCTAAGAGTTTTTGCTATCCCTAGACCTAAAGACCTAGGTACTAACTTAGTCTTTTACTTCATACGTGTCGACGTTACTATTCAATTTAATAGGCGTAATACCTAATCAGTAATAGTACATTGTTACCCTAGGGCTGAAAGTAACTTATTTAGTCCCGAGGCGGGGTTTATATAAATAATAGTTCTAGGGACTAAATAAGTCTTTAACCCGAGGTAAACACTGTGATTTTCATTACGAATACAAGGAAAGTAAAATTAAAAACATGAATCAACTCGAAAAAACAAATGAAGATCGGATTGCCGCTTTCCCGCCTATGTTGTTTTTTTTTTGCTGTGGCCGGCCAGCTATTTATTCAGCCTTTACCTATTTTTCATTTTCATCATCGAAAAAATAGTAAACATTTAAAAAATGTTGAATTTATTTTAAAGAATGAGTAATGAAAAATTATTTATACTCCTATTTAATTATTTTTCTATAAATGTCGCTCTGTTGACTCATCCTTATATCCGTCCAAGCTACACCATGTAGTGTTAATTCGTATACATTATCCTAGATCCTGAAATTGGAAGACATGTGACATTTCACGCACTGGGTCCGCGTGAAGTAAGTACTAACTACACACCGTGTGTGTGTTCCTTTTTTCGAGAAGTAGGAATATTATAAACTGATAATGCTTGAAGACAATATCATAGGCCTACATCAGAACTACATATTTTCACAAAAGCCATGAAACAAACAGACAGAACCCAAAAAGCTCAAGAAAACGCCAGTTAAAATTTAAGTACAAAAGTTATCCGAGACTACTAATATTCAGGTAGACAAGTTTGATAATAAAAACCTCACAGAGTTCATACTCTGTGAGATTGCGATAAATTTAACTTGGAGCTAGTCTGTTGCCCACGGTAAATAATTTCCTGGAGTCAACTCTTTTAACTTATACGAGAAAAGGTGAGGTTTTTGCGAGACTTTTTAAAAGAAACCTATCTTGGATGAAACTATTTTTATCTACGTTAAAGATTATAGTGCTTTTTACTGTTTATTGTTTAGGATTTTGTTGTGATGCTGAAAACTGGCAATATATGGAGTAAAAAAAAAAAAAAACGTTTATGTTTTTCTTTTTGGGAATAATAATGGTCCCACTGAGAATAGGGATGATGACTGACTAAAAAAATATGATTCTGATTAGTCCGCCAGTTAGATTTTCCAAGAAAATTGGATACGTGTTTTTTGTTTTATCAAAATAATAAAAAACGGAGGAGCTTGTAACGTCACATTTGAGTAAAAAATGTACTCAAATGTGACATCACACGAGTTTTCGACGCACTGTATCGTCTTCATTTATTGTTTATGTGAAAAAAGAAAAAAATATGTGTCCAATAGTTTTTGGAAGTCTATCTGACGGACTAATTAGATTTTTATTGTCATCTACCCTATGATGACGGATTAAATGAAAATCGTTAACATTCTGAGGTGTATAATTCCAATAGAGACCTCTCTATAAGAGGGAGTGGTGTCAGTGCCGGTTGGTGAATCCAAAATTTCAGCTCTCCCAATCACTTCAGCAAAAGTTGTCCTTACAACCTTGTTCATCCCACTAAGTCATCATCTTTTGTTTTTGGGACAAGCCCACCACACTATTGCCAAACCTATATCATCATCTGCCTAGCCTTTTCCCAACTATGTTGGGGTCGGCTTCCAGTCTAACCGGATGCAGCTGAATGGTACCAGTATTTTACATGGAGCGACTGCCTTCACAACCCAGTTCATACTGGGTAATGCAATACCCCTTGGTAGAACTGGTTGTCAAACTTTCAGGCTACGGCCTGCCCGTAAGGACTGTCAAAGATCTACAAATGACAGCAGGGTCCAAAGGCTTTGCGTGCTTGCCTAGGCATTTATGCCACTAAGTAATAAAACAAATTCATTCTATTATCAGAATCCTATAAACTATCAAAAAGACCACCATAATTCAATAGTTCACACCATAAATCACACAGGACCCAATATAATTCGTGTTAACTTACAGAACGAACGTTATCTCCGCTCAGATTACAGAGGGCGCTGTAACCGCGGGCTACCGATTTAGACATGTAATATTGACGTTTCCTATGATTTATGAACAATAAACACTGGCAACCATATTGTTCTAAAATAGTTTAGTTTCGTATGCGAGGCGATAGCGACGCGATATTGTTTGGGTAAGTTTTGAGTTTGGAATAATAGTGTGGGACTGAATTTTGAATCAGTCAAACAGTGGTATTTGAGTGTGAACTTTCAGGGGCTTACGCGCAGAAAAAAAATATTATTTTTTTAAATTGGATCATTCCAGCAAAAATACTAGGAAGTGATGAAAGACTGTCTCGTTGGTCCTCGTTTGCTGGCAAGTGCGACTTTTGAACATGAGATTCTGGGTTCCCGGGTCTCAATAACACTTTGACCGACATGGGAATCGAACCCAGGACCTCAAGCTCAGCAGTCGCACTTGCGACGAATATACCATTCTCTTTTTTTGAACTTACCGCCCAGAAAGCAGTAAGCATATCACCAATCTCAATAATGTTTTCCATAGACTCCGGGAATCGAACTTTAAGATCCAAATGGTCAAATCAGAATTGTTAAACAGACTCTAACCTAAAACCTAGACACGAAAAACTAATCCAAGTACACTTAAACCCTACAATCAACACACTACATTCAACGAACAATCACAAAAACCCCCGAACCTTTCCGAGTCACGGATACTCCCGAACTGTTCCGAGCGAGTTCTGCTCGGCTAACTACAGAAGGCGGCGACTTGATTACAGATTCGCTGCGAGCCTACCCACCCTCTTATTTGCGTCAGTATATGTGTGTTATAGTGCTGATGCGTTCCGGTACGCGATTGCTTTATTTCGTTGTGTTTAGTGAGTTGTGGCGATGGAGGCATTGTTTTGAAGGGAACAAAGATGGAGGATTTTTTTGGGTGTAAAGGTTGTGGCTTTGACTTACATCTTTCTGGATAGTTATCCAAAACCATATATTTTGTCAGCAGTTATATGATAAGTCCATGTAGATCACAGGAAACCAACCAATTAGCCTATATGTAGCCTATTCCAACGCGTTGAACAACCTGGGGATCGAAACTAGGTCCCTCAGCAGTCATACTTACAGCTACGTCACCAACGACGCAGTAATCATTTATACCCTTTGAAAAGTGTCTATGCATGTTTGACTAGACAAGGAGTAAGTCAGTAAGGATCATAGCATGTAGGGTTGTGTAGTTTTTCTCAACCCCAAAAAGAATAATGCGTCATGTTCGTAAACGGGCGCTGTCAGTTTGGACTGGTCAGCTCTTGGTTGCCACGGCTTATTTGAATAATTAATTATTTCATTTTTAAATTGTTTGTTTTTAACTGTGGACACTTTTAACGTGCACATCTTGCTACATTGTTCTCACCTAATGTAGATACTCCATGGACCCTCTTTTTCAGGTTGAGATGGTGCCATCTCAACATGAAAAAGAGTGTCCATGGAGTTTCTTACCCGTTCTTCTTCATAGAGATCTACGCTAGGGAATGGGCAACTACAGTACTTTCACAGTTTTATGCCTTGTGACTGTGACTGTAGCTACATTCAATTTTCATCTTTGTTTCGACAATTTAAAGGTGCCTGTAATTGGCCTACTTGAAATAAATGCTTTGATTTTGATTTTGAATAGCCTCATCTTTCTGCCCTTGTCCTATTCTATTTGGGGTCGGCGCAACACGTATTATTGTTCCATTCTCCCCTGTCACGGCATCATTTACTCCTTTCTCTTTCATATCATTCCTCACACAACCCATCCATCTTTTCTTTGGCCTTCCTCTCCCTCTCCATCCATCAACATTCATGCCTATCACTCTTTTAGTCACAATCGTTTCAGTTTATGTAAAATTATCGTTTACATCGTATAGCTTTTCCCCTAGGGCAAAATCCTAACATTCAACTCACAGCTTTACTATCTATTCCGGGCTCACTTCCCGGTTGTGTCATTATTTGATAGATTTCGCTCGCTCCTCAAGATTGCGTGTTTCGTTCTACGTGGGCGTAATTCTATCCTTGTCTTACCCATAGTGAGTGAAAGAGAGGCTGTAGGTGGACAATTAAGCCGTTACAGAAAGTGGGACATTTATTATTGTTTCTACTTTGTTGTGTTATTTATTTTGAAATGTTTATAGGTGGAGCTGATTTTGTATTGAAGTAAAAGCTGTTGAGTAAAGGCCTGAAATGTTGATTGGAGATAAAAATAATAGTTATCTAGCTTGTTTGAATTGGCTACGAGTTATTTAAAAGCTGGATTCTTAGCAGCTGTTTTATGGCATCAAGAGTTTTGAAGCAAACCTAGCTGACGTCTTAGACCGAAATATTAATTTATGGGACCGGAAAATACTTCTCAAGGTTTTTAAGATATCTTTATGATATGCATATTTAATATTTATTTGTATGCGGAACCCCTTCAGGAACAATGTGCAGCTTAACACTTAACACTTTCGGTTTGAAGGGTTCGAAGTGATAATTATCAAAACAAAAGCGCGATTTGAGTAAATAATTTAAGAGATCAAATTATGAATATATTCTATATATATTCATAATTTTAATATTTTAATTTTTTATATATATTCTTGATAATTATTCATGATAATTATCATGACAATTATTAAAGAAAATTATTAGCGTGATAACAAGTACAGACAAAGAAAAAAAATCACTTCGTATTTACTCCGATGTAGAGTCAACACCAAACACAGCCAAATCACAGTTATTTATACAACTCAATGAACCTTATAAGCCGTTCAACATCTAATTAACAGAATATAATTCGAGACAGCTACCTCGCGTTGGGTTTCCAAATCCTCTCGGAGTACCGGCCATCATCTGTCAGTTAAACGCGCTGACAGGGATATTGTGACACCAACGATTATTTTATTAGAACGCCTTTTATAATTTGGGATATCTAGCGGGTGTTAACTTTAGTTTTTGATGAGGATCAGATTGAGGTTTTAATTGATTTTTAGTGGAAAAGTTTAGGTTTTATAGCTGACTAAAGGGACAAGATGGAAATTTTTATCCTTTTGCAATTTTTTCAAGTTACATACAATATTAGAAAAAAAATAGTGAACGTGTGGATGGCGTGGGAGGAGTCTTAGTCATCATTTGTTGATACACAGCAATCCATTATTGGGCATATGCTTCTCCAATTATTCACCATGCAGGCTAGCTATTACCAGCAACTCATCGAAGATCGATGCTTTACCTCCTGGCCCCTATCTTACTTTTACTGTTCTGTGATCTTTACTTAAGAACCCGTCTATCCCAACAGGCATGGATTCTACAGTTAGCATGGCCAGACGCCACCTCCAGCTGTGTTCAATCAGAACTGTTATTTTCAACGTGTGGTCCAAAAACAAAAACGCTTCTCCAAACCCGCTTACAATTGCTCCACGCAACAATATAAGTCGGCACCTTAATCCTAAGGTGACAGTCACTCTAATCAACTTTCTCGAGCCATTGCCTCTCAACATATTCGTATGTGACGACGGCACCAACCGATTAAACTGTCACAGACATTGTTGACATGTTGGAGTTAAATGTGTTTCTATTGTAGATTCATGAGTTTAGAGGCTGATTAGGTGTGTCTTTTAAGAAGGGGTTTTGATTGGAAATAATGGTTTTGTTGTCAATGACTGTAAGGTGAACAATGGTCTCTACTATTGTTCATTATCATCAGTTTGTAATGTTCCCATTGCTGGGACACAGCCTCCTTTCAATGAGAGGGAATGGGCTATAATCCACCACGCGGGCCCACTGCGGATTGGTAGATGTCAGATGTCTTCGAATTTTTGATTCTAGGACATGCTGGTTTCCTCACGATGTTTTCCTACACCGTTTTGAGAGCAGTGGTGAATGCGCCTGTCTGGGTTCGAACCCACAACTTACTGTTCGTAAGTCGGGGCCGCCACCACTGGGCCACCGATGCTCACTAGTACTCACTACCATTGTTCACTTTACTTTTTTTCCAATTCACTCGTTCTTTGAAGAGATCCAGACTATAATGATCGGGAAACAGAAAAGCGGATACAGATAGTCTCACATTTGTGCTTATTAATTAATATAAGCAATGGTCCAGCAGGACTGTCAATCTTCCATTTTAAATGTTTTTGTTTTTCAGAAAAATCGTCTCCTGTAAACCGGTCACCCATTTAACATGAGAAGATTTTGTGTTCTGGACAAAAAGATCTGAAAAGATCTGATGATTGTAAAGAAAATATGAAAATATCTGTCATATTTTTCCTGGGTATCAAGTAATGGATCGATTTATTTTTATTTCTGTGAATTCGGTTTACAATCACAAAAGTAGATATGGAGCTTACATTGAGTCTGAAATAAGTCAGAACTTGACAAATGACCAAAACAAATACTACCAAAAACTATGGCAATAGGGTAGATGACAAAAAAAATCTAATAAGTCCGTCAGTTAGATTTCCAAAAAATATGGGACACTATTTTTTTCTTTTTTGACGTAAACAAAAAACGAAGACGATACACTGCGACGAAAACTCATGTGACGTCACATTTAATAACATTTTTACTCAAATGTGACGTCACAAGCCCCCACTCATCTTTGACACGTTTTATCTTCGTCAATTTTTATTAATTTGATAAAAAAAAATCCAATATTTTTCGATAATCTAACTGACGGACTAAACAGAATCATATTTTTTTAGTCAGTCATCATCCCTATTGCAAATTTAATGAAATAACCTAGGTACTTACTTCCAAACAAGGATGGCACCGATGAGAACCCCAACGACCAACACGATGGAGCACAGCCCGATCACCGCCGACGTCTGCAGAGAAGGCCCGCTGTGGTTGTATGCGTCTATCTTCTGGAAATCAAAGAAAATCATAGACGTTAGAAGAATAGTCAGAAAAAAGAAATGTACGAGTATGTTTAAAGTTGAACTATAATAAGTTATAGCCTGGGGCCCAAGTCTGCTATTTTTATGAATTCGTCATTCCAACACGATCCCATTCTCATCCCATTGTCATTTTGCTAAAAGTTCATAAACTGCTAAATTCATAATGGTCGATCATTGGTCGGAAAAAACCCATTAACACCCCGTCATGGGAATTGAACCCAGGACCACTTGCTCAGCAGTCGCGCTTGTGTCCACTCGATCAACGTAGCAGTCATGTAATGTTAGCGCGAAGACGAATTCGAACAGTAACAGCTAAACTTTTAAAACAACACGAATAGGCATGACGACAGTATCAAAAAATTGCAAATCTATTTAGTCCGTCAGTTAGAGTATTGGAAATTAATGGACACGTATTTTTTGTTTTTGTAAATCAATCAATATTGACAAATGATAAAACTAATCAAAACTCGAGAGTGGGGGCTCGTGACGTCAGAACTAGTTAAAAATTATACCTAGGCGTGACGTATTGAGAATTTTAAGAGCGTCATAACTTCGTCAATTTTGGTTTACATAACAAAAGAAAAAACACGGGTCGTATATTTTTTGATAATCTAACTGACGGACTAATTAGATTTTTTTGTCGTCTCGCCAATTGCAGAACCTACTTAACGTACAAAAGATTGTATTTTAAAAACTCATTAAATCTCCAATTATTAAAAGGATCGTCATCTTATTGTCAACCTTGATAGTAGATTCTAAATCACCGTATGTTTCCATTATTATAAAATTGTACCTATCATAAATATGAGAGCAGCGGTGGTGGCCCCGACTTACGAACAGTATGTCGTGGGTTCGAACCCAGTCAGGCGCATTTCTTTGTGTAATTTATTTCATCACCACTGCTCTCAAAACGGTGAAGGAAAACATCGTGATGAAACCGGCATGTCCTAGAACCATTAAATTCGAAGACATGTGACATCTACAAATCCGCACTGGGCCCGCGTGGTAGATTATAGCCCATTCCCTCTCTTAGAGAGGAGGCCTGTGTCCCAGCAGTGGGAACAATAATAGGCTGATCATGATGATGATAATAATTATAATATTCTGTACACTTTTCCAGATTCATGTTTAGGTCTACTTTTGAATTAACCAGATGCGGTTAAATATCATCGGAGCCCGTACTCAATTAATGTCAATCAAAATTTTAAACTGTATACTGCGCGCTTTATTTTGCACAAAATAATGTAAATAATTTCATCGTAAACGGCGTTTATTTGTTTAATTAAAATTGTCAGGAACAGAGCAGCAATTATTGGAAAGTATCGTTGATTTAATATAATTTTAGTTCATTACGATGTAAAGTCATAAAATACATTACAATTTTGGGAATAAGTACCGTCGACGTAATTTTTACATAAACAAACCACTGGGCTTGTTATTCGTTTTTGGTTTAAAACTAACACTATGGTAATGGTTATTAATTACTTTATCAATAAATCAAATAAAATGGCCGTCCAATTTGATCAGAATCCCCAAATTTCTACAATTTAAATGTGATTGAGATCAAATTGCGGACGTAAAATACGGGAATACTCCTAGATAAACATAAATTGGAACACGTTATAGATTAACTATTATTATAATTATGATAGTCTTCATAAAATTAGAAAAGAAATACCCATTACAAATGAAAAACAGAAGCTTTTCCCACAAACCAATACTATTCATAAAATATCAATCAGGGAGAGTGTATCAATGATGAATCCAAGTGGCTTCACAAACGACGCTGGACCAGTTCCAAGAGTCGTAAAGAATCATACTTAATTTGTGTTACAAGCAAAAAATGTGTATTTGCCAAATGTATTCGACGTTCTCTGAGATATCGAGAATTTCGTGGATCATTTCGCTAATTTTGTCCCTTTTACTGAGAACTTGGCTGTGACAATGATTGGCTTTGGAGAAATAACAGTCGTATTGTAAGGGCATAAAAACGTACGTTTTTATGATCTTACAATACGACGAAATTCATGATTATCTTCCATCGATTACATACTTATCTAATCGATGGAAGATAAACATGAATCACTTGACGTTTAGGATCAGCATCAAAATGATTAAGGAGAGCATTTTTTGAGATAGTACACACGTTGATTAAATACATCAATGTTCGACATTCAACATCAAATGATTACACTCATTTCACACAGCAAATTCACATTTAAATGTGAAAAAGCTTACTATTGCAGACAGTAATATTTTATCCAAATAATCCCGACCATGTCATCGTAAGTAAACTACATTATAAAAGTAAGACCTACAATCAGACTAAACGCTATGATAAGCATTGTGACTTGGCCACGAACTACAAGCTCACGCGGCACGCGTCTTGCGTCAGCGGCTGCAGAGAAAACAAATGAATGTAGCTGTAGTGCTTGCTTCAAGCCGCATGCACAAGACTTACGAAGTGACCCTACTTACGCAAAGGTAAGTGTTGTATAATCATTTTTACAAACACGTTGACTTTTTTAATTAAATGAGGCCGGTGTTTCGTACTGACTACTCTGAGAAAAACAGCTGAAACTAACTCATAGATCGTAGTCTCTTTTAAGGTTCGGACATTATCTTGGTCAACATACTTACATGAGGACTATGCAGATAATTGATGCAATTGATGCAAGCCGCGTCGCAAATCGCTTTACCCGAAGCCGTGGCTGGGGCTTTAGTACGAAAAAACATCAGAAATAATTTAAAGATCTGACAATCGGATTAACCTTTGACTTCAAAAGGATGAAACCGCAATATTTCACTCATATCAGAGTAATCTAATACTTATAATGCATCTAGCAGAACCGCAGTAAGCAACATTAGTGAAATTAAATTTTCGGCTTATCTTTAAAATGATTTCATAATGCATTATCATATAAAAGCACTTTAGATTTTAATTTTACATTCTCTGCGAGTTACGGCTTAATGTGAATTTTATTTCTTTCAGTAAGTACTTAACGTGAGCGCCGCCATATTGTTACGAATGGTGATGTGAGATGCGAAAATTGTAGACAAAAGAAGGATTTAATTGTTTAAAGATGAAGTTATGTAAATAAAATATTTGATTTTAATTGGAAATGAATGTATATGTCACAAAGCAGATGTTTATGCGAAGTATACATACTAATATTAGAGGAACGATTTATATTTCTACTGGACCGATTTGAAAAATTCTTTCACCGTTAGGAAGCTACGCTATCGCCGGGTGACATAGGCTACATTTTATCCCTGTATTCCCACGGCAACGGAAACTACCCGGGTGAAACCGCGTGACGTCCACTAGTGTCTTATATAACTATCTCCAAAAATATCACCTTTGACTATTCCACACATTCAAACCAATAGAATTTATAGTTCCCTTCAAAACGTACCATTAATTTTGTCCATTATGTCTTTAAATGTAATAAACATATCCATCACAATATGTACATACAAGCATAGTAGGCGTTACCAACCGTACTTACTTAAATTGAAAAACGCGACGGACAAATTGAAAAAATCAACCGCCGCAGCATATGGCATAATTTTCAACCACATTGTCATTACTATAGGCGTTATTTTGAGGGTAGCAAGGTGTAGTATAGGGGAAATAGTAGGCGGGTTTAAGTATTAATTATTTGGTGCAATAAGCGTCACGCAAGTAATAAATGGTTTGAAAAAAAACAGGCAATTTTGATACAAAAGAGTTTTTTTTTCAGCCAGGATGTGTTTATGGCTAAATCCCGTTTTGTAACTTCTTGATTCGCCAAAATAACAAAATACTATTGCATTGAAAGTAATTATAATAATATCACAAGTATTTATATTGTTTTGTTATATTACTTTAAAAAATATTATGTAGTCGATATGTTTCCGCCAAATGGCATTAATGGAAAAAGTTTTCAGCAAATTGACGATTAACGTAAACTTGCCATTGCAAAAAATGCCATTCGTTTGATACCAATCGTGTAAAAGACGCATCTTTAAAAAAAAAACGTAAATACAACAAATAAAACGCTAACAAAAAAGAAATACGGACACCTTAAGAACCCAAATACTTCACTTTACTGTCACTCGATTAACATTCTTTACTTACACTCAAGAAACCACGCATGAAGATGCTTTATCAAAGGGAATTGAGGACTCAAACGTTTCACACGGCTCGAAAGTTGACTTTTATTTATTTTTCCTTCAAAAGAAAAAGGTGAAAAGGCTCAAGTTTTTCCGTTAACTCGCTTTTGGCACAAAATAAGTAGTCCACAGAAGGCCGATTCCATACATCGAGTGAAAACGCATGCAAATAATCATAGTGACGCTTAAGAGTGCAAGTGCACTCACGACTGCCAACTGTTTGAGAGTTCCATGCAATAAGGAAAAACACGCACACACACACACACGCTTACAATAGCGAGCGCAAACGCACCCGCGACTGGTCCTAACCAAAGCGATCGATCGTGCGAATAGCGATCGCCACATTCATGTTGTCATTTATTTTATGTAAAACCAAAAGGCCTCTATTATCAACGCGACTACGCGTTCAAGTTCGCCAAACAAAGTTAACGCGACGGTCCCGCGTTTACACAAAGCTCGCTCTGTTTAGGACGCAGCCTTTGCCAGTATTTAAATGAATCTATTTTTGCTCGTTGTACAGACCTGGCCTTCTGTGTTCCCATTTTGCGCTTTCGGGTTCGAGTAATGTTATTTTTGTGTGGAGAACTGATTTCTTTTTCGATACACAATATACTACTTGAGGACCGAGTGACTGTGTCCGACGTCACTTGAATTGCCTATTATGTTGTACGGGTAGTCCTGATGAAATAGTTTCTGTAGGACGAAGGTAGCAAATAAAAGTGCTGTGAAACTGGGAGATGGATTTGGAATAAAGTTCATTGAGTGGAAAATGTCTCGATTTGTTGTCATTAATGTAGCCAATGAGAGTTCAGTTCTAGAAGACTTGCATCAATCAGATAAACCTGTAGTGATGAGTAAAAGTTTTTCCATTGATAACAAGAATCATCATCATTAAATAAATAAATAAATATTGCTGGACATTACACACAGCGCCATCTAGTGCCACACTAAGCAACCAGGCTTGTGTCGTGGACTCTAGATAGTTGATATACTACTTAGATACTTTTTGTTTGTAAATACATACTTAGTATCCAAATAAATATCCATGACTCGGAAACAAAATTAAATGTCCATGCTCATCACACAAACATTTGCTCCTGCTGGGATTCGAACCCGGGATCTTAAGAACGTAAGGCAGCCTCACTACCGCTGCGCCATTCAGGTCGTCAGTTCTCCTGCCCTTATCTTATTATGTCTTATTCCTCAGTACTTCTCTATTACTCGTCATGTCAGTAGTCGTTCACACAGTTCATCCATCGTTTCTTTGGTCTTCCTCTACTCTTATAGCCAAATCAATAAAAAAACAGGACCCGGAGGACGTTTGTTAAACAGGAGCATTCCGTTAAAAACTGCAGTTTTTTTTTTATTAATTTGGCATCAATAGATTTATGTTCCTAAATTCTTGTTAATGTGTTTGACATAACAGTTCCAATATTTGAAAATATTGGAACTGTTATGTCAACTTCGTGAGTTCATGACACCTAGTATGTGTAAGCCATACCAATAATATTATTGAATATGAAACCTCTGTCCGTTTGTTTGTTACCTTTCAGGCTTTACCAGCTAAACGGATTTTCATGAAAGGAGAAGGAAACTTCTCGGCCCAGCAGTGAGCTAGTTGAAATGTGTGTTAAAAAAACCGTTATATTTTTTCTAAAGTAAATCACAAAATATGGTACCATGTTTCTATTTAGGACGCAAGAAAAGTAGTATTAAACAAAATAATCGATTAAATACTTAGTTATTGAGAATGAATAGATCGGTAAAATCTTAGAAGTGTATGGAAATCGAGTGACTAGTACTTAGACATATAAATTGAATAAACATTGCGAATCGAGTTCCTTTAAATTATATCTTCGTCTAGTACTTATTAGTTCCATGACTATTTTACAGGTTGACATGTCTGGTCATCGACTGGCAAATTAAATGACAGACAGGTAATACGTCAAAAAAATCAGTCAAGTGCGCACCACGTACAATGAAGGGGTTTCGCAGTTGAGAATGAACATTAACGCACCCACAGTATTTTTTAAATCAGCGCAATAGACGAGAGATGAAGAGATGAAGTTTCTGTTTCCTTTTGTTTCGAACACAGATCATTAAGACCAAGTTATATCTGCGGTTGTCACAGAAAATATCCAATAAGTCATGGCTTTTTGATTTTTTTTTTTCGTTTTTCCATTTGGCTATAGAACCCTAAAAAGCGACAATTTTTACTTTTACTATAATTCCACATAACTCGATTCCTTGATAGCCAAATTCTGCCAAATTTTCAGTGAGGACATGTTATCATGTCCTCTCTCAAATGAGTATACTTTTATTTTGTTAACACCTGGGCCCAGGACTGAGTGGAGCCGTCCCTTTCTCCTTTGGCATACAGGTCTTATGTCTGTAGTACGTTCCGGTAGGATTATTTCTGACCTCTACGCGACTTCAAGCTAGTTTCTCAATAAAGATAATTGAAGATTTTGATTGCCTCGTTGGTCGAGTGGCAGCAAGCGCGACTGCTGAGCATGAGCTCCTGGGTTCTATTCCCGAGTCGGGCAAAGTGTTATTGGGTTTTTCCATGAGGAATTGTCTCAGTAGCAGCCTTTATTTTTTTTTTCTCGGATGGGAAATCATCAAATGACTCCTCCTGCTCTGGGCGGAGCAGGAGGGAGTGTCAGACTTTTACTGACTAAAACCCATCCATGTTCCTTCATCGCCCTTTGTGTTCCGGGACCACGGTATCTATTTCGAACAGTCCCGCAGCCCCGGCAGGCATCGGCCCTTGCACCCCTTCCTTTTGCTGACTCTCTCAGTAGCAGCCATGAAGTCGGAATTTGTGCCCGCGGTTGGTGGCAATAGGTTGGCCCCCTAATACATGGGACCTAAACATAACTGGCGCAATGTGGGTGTACTATTAGGTACTCTGCCTAACCCTTCGGAGACAACAGGCGTGATGTTATGTTATGAAGATACACATTGACATTTGTGTTAACTTTACTTAATATATGAAAACTGAATATATAATTTGCTTTCAATACTTGTGAGAGACTAGGAAAATTAAACAGAATAATAACAAATTCACTGAATACAATTGAAACAGTACAAAACAATACAATTAAGTTCATAAAAACTAACCCATCTAAAAACAATGTAGTTGCACTGTCCATTTTAACAAGACCGCAATAAAGAAGCTTTAATAACAATATTTCAAAGCTGATTCAAATGTATCATAGGGTTGAAGGGGTCAACTGAGCTGGTTAGGGTTGTATCAGTATGATCTAAATGGGGTTGGAATAATAATGTTTTCTGTAATTGTAATAACACGTCATACGATATGATTAAAAGGGGCTTGCCTAGTTTACTGCATAGGTTTTAGTATCGATTTTGGTAAGGTTTGGTGGTGTAGCAAATGTTTGTGTGATGAGCATGGCAATTAATGGCCATGCTCATTACACAAACATTTGCTTTTCCGAGTCATGGATATCTATTCCAAATGTATAATAAGTATTTATTTACAATCAAAAAAGTATCCACAACACAAGCCTCGTTGCTTAGTGTGGCACTAGATGGCGCTGTGTGTAATGTCCAGCGATATATTTATTTATTTTATTGGCTTCTTTACTGACAAGCGATTGACAGAGTCAACTAAAGGCTAGTGGCGGTACTTTCATTCAAGTCTAAAAGTTTGGCTTGCCCTTAAAACCTACTACTCTTCATAATGTTAGGGTTTCTGTACAGTCTACTTGCCTTATGAACTTGCCATACTTTTGGCCCCTAGCCGCTTACTGCTTTTAAAGCCAGTTCACTTGCATAGCTAAAAATGTTTGGAGACAAAAGGAGAGTTTTATTATTATGTATTGCAGCAAATATTTAAATAAATTCGTCGTACTGTGTCAAAACAGGTATTTGAATTATGGGAATTTGAATTTTGGTAGTTTCTCGTATTCTTGAAATCGTATTTATTGTTCCGTGCGAAATGTGTGAGCTCATTGTTCACTAAAAACAATTTTTCGAGCCGTATCCAGCTATATAAATCTTTGCCTTGTAGTAACTTAATTGCCTGACTATGGCTCTTTAGTCAACTCATCCCGCTCTTTTGGATACCGCGGGATCAGTTTACTAAATTATTATTTTTATGTCATTTTCTTCTTGCATGTGCTAATGACTGCAGTTTACCCAGATTAACGCAAAACTGGATGATGGAAAGATGATTAAAGACTAGTACAAATGATTAATTTCAAATTCTTCAAAACCAATAAATAAGAAATACCAGGGTCTATTTAATATTCCGCGCACCACATAACCACAATATTTATGTCATTACCTATAAACCATTACTCATTGTTCCGACCGCGAAGGGAAGAATAGCACGATTATTTATTTGTATTAATTGGATAGATCATATCGGGGCCGTATGTATTATTCATTTTACATTCCCGCCCCACACTGTGTTTACCATTTTGTTTCACTTAATTGAATTTACGAAGAATACTCGTATTCACCGGTGTAAAAGTGCGCTGAAAAATTGATGGATCGTGAGTTTGTTTCGAGTTTCGGAAAAATATCACGTTGATTGAGTTAAGATCTGTTGAAAAACGTGGCGTAATTCAATTAATATTGATTATTTTTCCTCCAGGATCGTTTCTCGTAAAATCAGTTAAAGTTAATAACTAGAGTATAAGCACCTAATTATAGATGCACAGATTTTTATGCAATAGGCGATAAACGAAGTAAGAACCGTTAAAGAAAGCAAAGATTGCGAGCTTTTGACAGTTCAAACTTCAAGCAATTACTTTATAATAAAGAATAAAAATCGTATCCAAAATAATGACTTTTACTCAAGTACTCACTTTGACTGGTTAATAGGTATGTGGATACGGGTGGCAGAGGACTTGTTGGGTCGCCATGAATGGTGACAATTCCCAAAAAAATTCGTCTCAAAAACCAAAAAGTTTCGAAAAAAAGAAACAGTTTCCATTATAGATGAGAAAGAAAATTTAGAAAAAAAAATCACGAACAAACAAAAATACACAGGAACAATATCAGATGATAAAACTGATCAAATGCGAGCGAAGACGAACGGGCCCGGAGTCAGCGGTCATAGACATAAAAATTTTACGACTAGGGTTGTCATAGAACAAAATTACTCAAGATATCCCAGGTATAAGGTAAAGGTAATCCGTCAAGCTAAATCAAAGGTTAAGACCCTAATTTTCCAGCTACAGCACATCTACCCGGATTTTTAGTACCACTGAATTTTGGGGACCTTCCATATTGTCACTTATGTCCTTTTTTGGGATGTTCGGGATCTTCGGGTGGGTTGCCAGCCCTATTTAAGACTGATAAGCATCTAAGCGCATGTCCCCAAAATGCATTAAGTCTGAAAAAGGGTCGTCCATTTGTCAAAATGTGGCACTATCGGTACGGGAATCCGTCATCGGGACTGCGACAATATATTGGGCATATCTCACGGAATCTCACAAACAATATCTTGGTTAAAAAATCTGGTAAGCGTGAGCTGAGGTGAGTGGTGAGGTTTTTGGTTCTTGGCCTTCAAAGTTAGATAATCATGGCCCCTCTGTAGTTGAGGTACGGCAATTTTTTTACTTGGTTTTTTGACATGTTGGAGAAGTTACAACGCTTAAGGCCTGAATTCTTGTCGCGCTGACGGTCGGTCGCGCATGGTCGGTCGCGTACGAGTATACATTGTGTTCTTTATAGCACCAAACTAAGCCGCTGACGTCAGCGGTGACCGTCAGCCGTATTTTGTTCTCGCTGACATCATGACTGACCGTACGCGACCGACCGTCAGCACGACAAGAATTCAGGCCTAAGAATTAGTGTTTTACTATACTTTGTGTCAAAAGTATATTCTCTCAAACCAACTTCCCAGGTTCGTTTAACAAAATGATTTTATAAAAGTAGTAAAGTTATTCAAAACATAAAGTCAACATAACATACAAAAAATACCACAAAAGCGCTTACCATTTACATTTACCCAATACGGGACCCTAAAGATCTCCGAAATTATATTCAGAAAGCAAGTTCTGTTTATCAGGCCGTCTATCTAGCGACGGTAGCCGATTCGTCAATGCTCCATCCTTAATTAATAAAAGAGTCTTTCTTTTGAAAGAGAAAAAAAAAAATGAATGAAAACCTTAATTAATTTGGGTCGGCCGAAGTTTCGTAAATTATGATCATCGGTCGCCCCTTAAGATTTGCAATGGTAAGGTATTTTAGTATTTTTTTGGTAAGGATATTGAAATAAAGCTGGTCGGGTGAAATATTGGGGGAAGTTTGTTTTGCTTAATGAAAAGTGTTGGTATTTAAGAAAACATGTTTGATTGAGATTAAGGATTAAGAAAAAATAGGTTAGGTTTTCTTTTGACTTTGAAGGCTTAGTACATAAGTCCATTGAAGAGTAAAGAAAATGCGATGCTCACAAGCGAATATCTGCGTTATTTTGAACATCTTGGCGTTTCATGTTATAATAATAATAATATATCATTTAATTCAGGTAACAAAAGACCCATATCATATATACCTTACAGACTAACATACATATTTATAAAATCCACAATTAATCTATTGAACATGAAGAGACGGCGTCATGTTGCGCTGCGTGGTGTCGCGTAGCCTTCCGCGGAATCGCCGATACATGACACCCTTCGGCCAAAACTCTTCCTTGAGGAAGGTCTCAATATGATGAGTCGGAACTCGCACCACGAATGACTTAAAATTCGTGTTGTGGCGCGACTCCAACTTCTCAACCCTCAAGGTCCAGCTGGTCTTCGCTCGGACATACTCCACGATCTCCTCAACCCTCATGTTATAAATGGGAAAGTTAGGTTGGACGTATAATTATTTGTTACTCAATCACGCCACAACGGTTGAACGAATCTGGATGAAATTTGGCCCAGATATATATTAAAGTCTGGAATAGCACAGAGGCCACAAAGCCACAGGCAACAGCTAGTCATTTAATAAAACTTTCAGTTTTCCCCGTCGTTCTCAATTATCAAGCACCAGTAGCGGGATCCCTTCTTTTTGCATAATGTTCTTTTTCCTAAGATACTTTGGCATAACTGTTTTGGCATAATTTGTTTTGCCATAATAATACTTTGCCATATTTTTTTTTGGCATACAGTTTATGTTGGCATAATTATCTTGAAGGCTAATTTATTTTGGCATAAATTGAATTCGCATAATGTTACTAGGCATAATGACTATTAGCATAATAGTATTTACGCATACAATTAATAGAAATAACGGAATCAAATTTAAGTTATTTTAACGTATTTATTTTTAATTAAAAATTCATTACGTTGAGCTACAAAAGTTAGTGACAGAAACAAATCGCTGCAAAACCGACTCCACGTAGTCTTGTCTGCCCTACCCCTAGAGTGTTATTTAAAATCGCGTAGGCGCGGAGGGGCGAGGCGGCCCGCGAGCTGAGGAGCAGGTGGTTCTAACACTCGCCGACGCTCGGTGAGCGTGAACCACATCTGCGACGATAAGCTCGCGTGGGGCCGCCGGAGCCCCGCAGCGCCGAAGCCGTGACAGAAACCATGCCTGCTGCATGTTGCATACTGCATGCTTGCTTGCATGCTGTATGCTTGTTTGCATGCATGGTGTATGCTTGTTTGCATGCTGGTTACAGGGAAAAAAACTCACATATGTTCACAATCAACTATGTTCAAAACAAATATGTTAAGTATTACCTGCTTCAGGAGATGGTTTTTTTCCAATCGTCAAAATAAATTGGTATATCCAATCAGGGTATGTCTAACATTTTAGGAGTTCATTATTATGCTTCTTTGTTATGCCTATAAAAAATATGCTTTAATATCATTATGCGTAAATAAATTTATGCCTAAGAATGTTATGCTTAATCATTATTATGATTAGAGAAATTATGCTTAAAAAAAATATGCGTAAGCTGTTATGCGTAAATAATGTTATGCGAAAATATAATTAGGAGTAACAAAAGTATGCCAATTTATATTAGGTCTTGAAATTTTATGCAAATGGATAGGGAACCACCAGTAGCACCTCCGAAATCATTCAAATTGTGCTTGAAAATGTGTATCCCGCAATTGGGGATCGTTTGGAAGAGGTATGGCATATAAAAAGAGAGGCCTATACCCAGCAGTGGGTGAATTCAGGCTGTGGATGATGATGATGATGATGATGATGTACCTACCTTTTTTTTTTTTCGGATGGGAAATCATCAAATGACTTCTCCCGCTCTGGGCGGAGCAGGAGGGAGTGTCAGACTTTTACTGACTAAAACCCATCCATGTTCCTTCCTCGCCCTTTGTGTTCCGGGGCCACGGTATCTCTTTCGAATAGTCCCGCAGCCCCGGCAGGCTTCGGTCCTTGCGGACCCTTTCCTTATTGCTGACTCTCTTTGAGGCGCGCGTGGAACACGAACGCGCCGTCGACACGGCCTGTCGTCATGAGACGTACGGACGGCAAGCTAGCCCATAGCTCCCCGTCCACAGGCCCGCGCCAACGGTGGCCGGAAGCCACCACGTGGCCCCCGACGCCCGGGGCGTCTCCCGCGGCGGCCGGGACGTGAGGATCTCTCCCTGTCCTGTTCCGCCACCTCCTTCGCTAGCATGACTGCTTCGCAGAAGGAGGTGACGGCGTCCCATTCCGTCTCGCTCCGGACCATGGCACGAACCAGGGCCGGGAGCGAGAGGTCGCCGCCGCCGATCGCCACCTCAAGGATGATGTACCTACCTACAATGACACTAATCTTAAACCAAGACAACACATACTTAACCAACAAACAACAACACACAAACAAAAATTAACTCATTATTTAAAGACAAGTTTAAACCCACGAAAAGATAAAAACGGCCTAAGTATTTAAATAATAACTCGTCTGGATTTACATACAACCTTTTTGAGCGGAACGTAGGCACTGGTCGTGGAATATGCGCATATTTAAGTAATGCTGTCTCATCTAGAACAATTAGTGGTGTATCTACTTTGTTTTAGTTCTTAAGTCTTTCATGTCTCAAAGGATTAATGCTGGAACGGATGAGTTAAGTGAATAAGAATATGGTGCCTTAAGGAGACGATTATTTATATACGAGTATACACATAATTTGTTATTCGAGATTTGTTCAAGGGCACAAATGATAATAATTCAAAGAGGTGAGCAACTGCAAATACTCCTGCCCTCATCCCAATTTATTTGGGGGCCTACCCCCGTAGCATGTCTTCTTTTTTATTACTCGTACTTCTCTATTACTCGTACTACTAATTATCGTGTGGTTAGTGTCTAACCTGGTGTCAGAGTTTTTATGCCGCCCATGGGCCTCAGACCTGGCTTTACATGCCGTCGAGAAAATCTCTCAGGCATGCTGGTTTCCTCACGATGTTTTCCTTCACTGAAACTAGTGATAATTTTACAATACGCACATGAATCCGAAAAATCAGAGGTGCGTGTCTTAGGTTCGAACCGATTATGTTTAAGTTATTTTAAATTTTTTTGTTGTAGTTGTTGTTGTTTGTTTTTTTTTGTTAGTTTTTTGTTTTAAGCTCGTCGACACATCCCCACACCTAACCAAAAAATGCCTAAATGCCTCCTAAATGTGGGTGAACGATTAGAGCATACAAGTCTCTACTTGTATGCTCTAATCGTTCACCCACATTTAATAACTATTCAAATATTGATACAGTCTAATAGCTTATACTAGCTTACACTATCTGGGATTGTCAATATGTGCTAGCCAATCCGTTTGTATGTAATTAAGCAGATTATTTGCCGATTATATTATACACTACTAATGGATACAGAATAGATAGCCACGGCAGGAAATGAACCTGACAAAAGTCTTATGAATGTTTTATGGTAATTCAATAAATAAAGGCTACCCTACAAAAGCTTAGTAGTGTGACCGTTGGACTGCCAAGTCACAGGTCTCAAGTTCAAACCCAAGACACTAACGTATAATTATCACTTGCTTCGGTGAAGGAAAACATCGTGAGGAAACCAGCATGCTTAGGAGATATTTCTCGACGGGATATAAGCCCAGTCAGAGGCCCATGGGCGGCATTATAAACTGGCACCAGATTAGGCACTAACCACACCAAAAGGAAAAAAAGAAGGCTACCCGATTCATTATCATTAATATTTTTTCTTTGTTATTGTTGGCAGTTTTGGGGCGCATGAGGTGGAAGATACTGGTCGTGAGGGGAAGGGGGAGGGGGTTAGAAAGAAGAAAATGGTCCCAAAAAGAATTAAGACCTTTTTTGAAGAAAGGATCACGTAAAATTTAACGCTCGAATAAAAGTAACACGAGCTACTGAAATTCTTTGACCTCATGAATATTTTCTAGGTTTAATTAGGTAGCCACTAAAGATAAATTATTACGGACGTCAGTGGTGGTCACTTTGACGTTTAACTAGCCTAGCGTTGTACGCAGTTTCAATAGAATACGAGGCCAGTTTATGCTGGTTTGTCGCCAGTTTCGTGTACTAAAGAAAAATTGTTATTCTTTGCAATAATAAACTTCTTCTTTTGTTACGTAAAGTAACTGTTGTTACTGAGAATGAGGTCTTGAGTTCGATTCCCAGGACAGGTTATTCGGTGGTTCAATCAAGAATTCTTCAGTCGCAGCCACGGACTACTGTTTTGTGCCTGGCTGATGGCAAGAGGCCCATTTAACATGGGACTTATACATCACTGGTGAATTGTAGGAGTACTGTATATACACCTCGGCCTATCCCATCAAGGATTACAACCGTGACGTTATGCTACCTACACGATAACTTACGATAACTCCCACGATATTAGTTGCGAGGCGGATGTTTCCACTCACCCAACTGATTAACCCACTCCGACGGCTTTTGACACCTACAGGATGCGAAACGGTGGTCCAGCTGCCACATCCAATAAGGTAGGCCATATTCCAAAGAACCAATTTGTATAAATAATGGTTTAAGGCAAAGATTATCCGACACTGCTAAATACTTTCCGATAAAGTTACCCCACCCGACAATTCTCCGAACGGTGACGAATATCAGTTCCTTCGACTACCTACAATATTTATTTTCCTTGTAAAATATGTGCCAATTTTATACTAATAATAATAGGGCCTAGGAAGTGCAACTTAACTGACAAAAACATTGAAAAATAAACCTAGTAAAAATGTCGTTAAGCTTGATTTTAGTTTTAAAGTGCATCCTGACCAAGATTTGCAAACGGACGCGGATTCGTCAAGAGGTTTTCCCGCCTGTGGGTATTACAACCATATTTTATACACTATGAAGTTCATTTTTCATTACAAATAAAATACTCAGCATCTAGGAGTCACGTCTGCTCTGAATTAGGCATAATTATAAAGTGGTTGACATCTTAATCAAGGTAGAGCTGGCCGCAAAATTCCAAGAAAATGGCATTTAAAATAAAACCGAAACGACTTCTTTTTATGAAGGTGTCTTAGTAAAAATATTCTTGTGTTTTAGGTGTCGCCGTTAATTTGACTTATACAGATTGTTAGAGATATAGAGGCAAATTTTTACCACTAATTCAGTTCCTACATGATTCTTCTTCTTATCGTGTCGATGACGCTTTAAATTGAGTCAGCCCAAATTTTTGCGGCGAATTTGGCATTTCCAGTAGCGTCGATCAGCTTCTGTGATGAGGAAACATCAGGACAGGCACGGACACGGATTCCTACATGATTGTAAGCTTACCAAGGCCTCGGTCTTTACAGAGATAACGACAAAATCGCCAACTTTTGATTGCTAATTACTAACGAATAAATTCGTTTGCAATAACGATGCGTGCGAGAAACCCATTTCGAAAATAGAGACTTGCGTTTCCCGCAAGCGTCGTTATTGCAACCGAATTTTTTAATGAGTTATTAGAGATCGAAAGTTAGCGATTTTGTCGCTATCTTTACATCCAAAATGCGTTTACCAGAAATGAAAAAAAAAATAGTGGGTAAAAAAAAAAACAACTTGAAAAACATTTGAATGTTTGGTATTGCACTTTTCATATTCATTTATTTTGCATTCCATATTTTAAGAAAGATGTTTCAAAGGGCTTTTTTTGTTTGAAAGTAGTTTTTTGTGTCGAAAAAGTCAGCTGGTGAACGGTTCAAGTAACAATGAACTTAATTCTAGATAAAAATAATACAACCTGTATATGGGAACAAAGTGGTTGTTGAGCCGCAAATAATCGCGGTAGGTCAAACCGTTTCATCGATTTAATTTCTTTTTTTATTCGTATCGATAAAATTCAGTTCAGGACACCCAGTGCGAGGTGTCAGTTTTTATCGATAAGTAATTATGTGAACTTGTTGATGTCTTAATCATGTTGGAGTTAGGTCTGACCGCATAATTTAGCGCGGTAGGTGTTCTTAGTATTTGGTGACGCGAGGTCGGGTGATTCACAGGTTGGTCGGAGGACTCGGAGGTGAGTTAAGTTCATTCACTGAACACAAACGTTTAGAAGTGACTGTACAGGAAATTGTGGTTACTGTTAATATCACGCTGAAAAAGGCTGAATGTATTTTTTTGGAAAATGAAGAAGTTAAAAAAAAATGATTCTAGTCGAGTTCGTGTAATGTAAAGCAAATCGAATATTTATCATTCAGATCGCGATGAAACAATCTTTTTTTCATATTTCGTGCTAAAATGCTTTCCACCGACACCGAAAGTGACTGTACTAAAATCTTCTAATTAACAGTGTGGTCGAATCACTCAATTCAAATTGCATCCAAATCCGCTCAGTCGTTAAGGTTTGAAAGTACAGATAGACTATCAGACGAACAGACAAAGATTTTTTAGCATTTTTTGTATAGACAAGCACTTCACTCTCGACTTCCGTCCGCAAAAATTGTGATAGCTCTCGGCAAATATGTATGATATATATTATAACATATAGCACCCACGAATAATAATTATTTTTTATCATTATTACCTCTTTATAATATTAGTATAGAATAAAGCTATTTGACGAAACTAGATCATTCTTGTATTAAAACATTTTATTTATATAATAAAATAACCTAAATATTATACTCGTTATCATTATGTTTAATAATATACCGTTAAATATTAGTGACAACATTAATAAAATAATTCAGTAGCTTATACGAAGTCTTACCATGTATCAGGGCTATAAAATAAATTGTTATTAAATCCGTGGTGTTTTGGTTTTATTGTTATAAATCTATGCTGATCTGGTAATCAAAATATAGTGTTGTGTTAGCTAATCGTTTGGTGGTTTAGAGGAACTGTAGGAATAACTTGACTAGACTGCTTCGTGAGTCTAGTGCTCGCAAGTGATACTATTGAGCATGAGGACTTAGATTTGATTCCCAAGTCGGGCAAAGTGTTGTTTAGTTTGCCATCAGGATTTAGTATTTGATCGCTGTTGATGGCTATAGGCCTGCGTAATATATAGGACATAAAAAAACACCCGAAAGAACCATCGTTACTAATAAGGTGTTTTAAATTCCACAACTAAGAATATAACATTTTTGAAATCATGTTTAACATATCAAACAGATGCGAGATAACAGTACGCCAAACAGTTTCTAAGAAACCATCTTCAATTAACTCAAAACATCAAATATTCAAACTAAATCTGAACGCAAACAAAGATTAGCATACAGGAACGAATAAACCACACAGAACGCCTAATTTTCAAGTCATTACCGTACCGCTATTTAAAACCGGGATACAGAGTAAAGAGAAAGCTAACACTGTCGTGACAGATGCGACTTTTACACAGAGCACAGAATCACCGCACGGCTAAACTGCCTGTAACGTAAGTTATGGAATCAGACATTACTTTGTGATAACCCATGATTTTGAAAAATAAATCCGCGAAAAAGATCCAGGGTTGAAAGCAGAATGCAGCATCGCCCGCAAAACTATGCAAATGCAGGAAATGCGAAAATAGGGTAGATGACAAAAAAATGTCTAATTAGTCCGTCAGATAGATTTCAAAAAAATATTGGACACTGTTTTTTCTTTTTTCACGTAAACAAAAAATTAAGACGATACAACACTCAAAACTCTAAGTATTTATTTCAATTAGACCATTACGGTACTTTTGAATGACAAAAATACAAAAAAAAAAAAAAAAACAAAGCTACAGTTCCAGTCACAAGGCTTAATAACTTGAGAAAGTACTGAAGTTGTAAAGTGCGTCAAAAACTCGTGTGACGTCACATTTGAGTACATTTTTTTACTCGAATGTGACGTCACAAGCCGGCAAAGATCATGAGTGGATCTTTGACACGTTTTATCTTCGTCAATTTTAATTAATTTGATAAAACAAAAAACACGTATCCAATATTTTTCGATAATCTAACTGACGGACAAAACAGAATCATATTTTTTTTAGTCAGTCATCATCACTATTAGCATGCTCCATAGAACTTGACACGTGTTTTGCTCCTTCTCTCGTAATAACGTTCCCTATACTGGGACATAAACCTCCTCTCTGCTGAGGGAAGTGAACACGATGTCACGTGTCTAGAGACGACAGTACTACATCTTTCTAGCGTAGAATAGCGTTAAGCACAAAAATTCTGGCACGAACCGTATTTAAAGCCGTCAATTTTTGCAGGGTGAACGGTTTAACGTGGACAATACTTTAGAGACAATACTACTACTATACTTTTCTGAGAAGCACTCATGAATATAACGTTAGAGCAGCGGTGGCACAGTGGTGGCGGCCCCGACTTACGACCAGTAAGTCGTGGGTTCGAACCCAGGCAAGTGCATTACTTTGGGTACTTAATTTATTTCATCATCGCTGCTCTCGAAACGGTGAAGGAAAACATCGTGAGGAAACCGGCATGTTCTAGAACCAAAAAAAATCGAAGACATGTGACATCTACCAATCTGCACTGGGCCCGCGTGGTGGATTATAGCACATTCCCTCTCATAGAGAGGAGGCCGTGTCCCAGCAGTGGGAACATTAATAGGCTGTTGATGACGATGATGAATCATTAATATAGCAAATTTAACTATGGAACTAACTTTAAAAATTGATAAGAAAAAGTCTACATCCTTTCGAGTTACGTTACCAATCATTATGTTTATTGTTTTTTTTTTCACGATTTCAATGTCGGTCCCATAATAAAAGTTGTTCATTTTCATGAGCACTAATTGCCCCTAAATTTTTTCCAACGTTTAAAAAAACATCCAGTTTACGTCATTTAATTCATTTCCTTCAAACAGTCACACGATAAGTTTGTATGGAATGTGTTTTACAATTTCATCTCTAAAAATGGCCGCCGAGGCGTTCCGAACTCTGTGGTCTATCAGAATGTTAGAGTTTCGAAACAGATACAGTTAAGTTGCCGGCAGATTCGGAGTTTTCTAACAATGTTTACTGACAAACTTACAAAGATGTGTACTGAGAATTTTAATTTCTACGCTTCTCGGAAAAGACAAAGGCAAAGGAAAGATTAAGAAACCTTTTGCTGGAACGTTTTGTTATGTAAACTGAGAGACTTGGCTTTAGTGAGGAGTGAGCTGCGAATGACTTACTAAAGATTTGGACTGAGATTGATAAACGATGCTTTGGATGTGCTTTGTCTTATATTATGATCCCGTTTCTATCTTGAACTTATTGATTGTTTGACGACCCGAATGGCGCAGCGGTAGTGAGGCTACCTTACCTTCTTAGGGTTCCGGGTTCGAATCCCGGTAAGAGCAAATGTTTGTGTGATGAGCATGGACATTTGTTTCCGAGTCATGGATGTTTATATGTATAATAAGTGTGTATTTGCAAACAAAAAGTATATATGTAGTATATCAACTATCTGGTGTCCACGACACAAGCCTCGTTGCTTAATGTGGCACTAGGTGGCGCTGTGTATAATGTCCAGCGATATTTATATTATTATTTTATTGTCAGTTGTGCGAAAGTGGCAGGAATAAAGCTTAGCCTTAGTATACGTACTTACCAAGTAACGTTTACG
The DNA here is from genome assembly GCA_963853795.1 of Xestia rhomboidea. NCBI lineage: Eukaryota > Metazoa > Arthropoda > Insecta > Lepidoptera > Noctuidae > Xestia > Xestia rhomboidea. The sequence continues at coordinate 14,842,090 of OY970777.1, forward strand.
AATCTCAACCTCGGTAGTTTTATTCCTATCCAAAATCATATTATTTAGATTTTTGTACCAATGTAAGCAAATATTTTATAAACAGCTTTTTACGTATTAGTTAGAAGATAAAAGAAAACATTTTATTTGGCACATGCCTTAAGTGCACACAACAATAAAAAAAACATAATGATAAAAGCTAAGTTAGTGTCTTAAAACATAAAACTGTGTTGATAGTTGCATAGACACTTTAATGTAAACATATTTTCACAAACATGAATTCATTACCAAATCGCGGTTGAAGAAATACAAAATCCAGATTCGTCAGAACTAATTCTAAAATGAAACACCGCGCTATTTCATTACTACCCATATTATGTCAAATATTTACTAACTTGATAAACCAAGGCAAGCTGTTTATTCAAGACTAAAACAAAACTAAACGAAACTTAAGATTAGATAAAATATACCGTCAAACATTAGGAATATTCGTATAAAATATTCAAGATGCAAGAGGGAATTTTTAAAGACCTCTATGTTAATCCGGGTCTCTTAGCCGTTTTTATTAGACAGACTGATAAGGATTAATTAAAAATGGTGTATTAAGAGGTCTGACTGCTTAATTGTGGAACAAAGTGTGAAGATAAAGTAAGATAGTGGCCTTTGTTGAAACTAAAACATATTAGGATTAGCCTAGTAAAACTTTAAAATGTTAATAGATTGTACTTTTTTTTCTAATAATCCAGTAGTAGTGCGAATTTTGTCATAATGAACATACATATTTACATTTTAAGAATAGCACGACTGTTGAACATGAGCCCTTGGGTTCGATTCCCGGGTCGGGCATAGTGTCATTGGGTTTTTCCATCAGGAATTTCTCAGTAGCAGCCTCGGAGTCTGGATTTGCGCCCGGTTGATGGCAATAGGCTCGCCCCCTATTACAATGGACTTAATCATAACTGGTGAAATGTGAGTGTACTATTAGGTACACCTCTGCCCAACCCTTCGGGGATTACAGGCGTGATATTATGTGTCAATACCATAATTATGTTTTATTCCTCTCGTAGAAGATAGTTCGACTGGATCAACTAAAGCATTTGCTGGGCCAGCAGTATTGACAGAGATAACGACAAAATCGAAAACTTTTGATTGCTAATTAATTACTCACGAAAGAATTCGGTTGCAATAACGATGCTTGCGGGAAATGCAAGTCTCTACATCCAAGATGGGTTTCTCCAAGCATCATTAGCAACCGAATTTTTTCATTAGCTCTTGGGTGCCACGGTTTATTTGAATTAATTATTTTTATTTTTGAATTGTTTGTTTTGTTTTTACTATGGACAATTTTAACGTGCACATCTTGCTACATTGTTCTCACATAATGTACCATCTCAACATGAATGATGTAACCAAGGTATTGTAAAAATCTTTTAATTTAAAAGAGTGTCCATGGAGTTTCTTGCCCGTTCTTCTCCATAGAGATCTACGCTAGGGAATGGGCATCTACAGTACTTTCACAGTTTTTATGCCTTGTGACTGGGACTGTAGCTACATTTAATTTTCATCTTTGTTTCGACAATATTCAAAAGTGCCTGTAACGGGCCTACTTGAAATAAATGCTTTGATTTTTTTGATATTGATTAGTAATCAGCGATCGAAAGTTAGCGATTTTGTCGTTATCTCTGTCGAGACTGTGCCCAGATGTCAATCTAGGTCTAAAGCAAAAATCAAAACACTTACTGGTTCCGTGTCGCAAGTCTCCAAATCCGGAATTGGGTCGTCCCCGCAATAGTATTCCGCTTGCAGGAACGGTGGTCGAGGAGGAGGCGGCAACAGGAACTCCGGCGGAGGGCCAAGGCAGTCGCACTCCGTCAGATCTGTGGGCTCGATCTCCCACATCGCGTAATCTAACTTAACACTACTCACAACCTTCTCACTGATATCACTACCACTTAAATAACCACTAGTATCACGTTTGTCGCGTTTCACTTCATTTGAAGTCCTCTCTTTGATTAAATTCGCTATGTACAGTTCATCGTCCACGTCGTTCCATACGTTTTTTCTAACCTCCTCATCTTCTAACGTATCTTCGAGTGAATCGTATAGTGGCGCTATAACACTGTCGCTGATTCTGTCTGTGTTGTCTGATTGTTTGTTTCCTCCAACTGTACTTCCAAGTACATCTTGGTCTTGTTTCTCACTGTCAGCATTCAAGTCACGAGCTTGCTTAAGTTTCTCGTTTCTATTGACAACATTTTGATACGTCCAAACAGCGTACGATGACGCTTTAATTGGACTTCTGTTGTATCTTTCGGCCATACGCAGTCTTCTTTCAAGTTATCTGCAACAATAAAAACATATTTATTTATAACGAACGCTTTAATCGAAAGGCCATTACCGGCTAAACCAATTTCTTATCTGACGGACAACGTATCGATTTTACAGTGGTATCAAACTACTTATTATTTAATAGAAGAGCTAACACCTCATTTTGTTTAACAAAGCAGCCGCAATTAGAACCTACCATTGGTGTGAGTACAATGGAAGAGGGACTAGTATCGATATCATCGGGTGCTACGTTCTCTGGTTATTTTAATTTATTTTTTATCGCATCAAATTGGATGGACGGGTTTCTAGCCATGCACTCGGTATTCCGCCGCTATCACGATGTACCCGTCAGTGAGGCGGATTCGAAAGTTTAAAGTTCATCGTTTTTTGATATTTCATTTTGATCAAACTGCGGTTGAGTGTAGGCGAATAATTGGGTTTTGATTTCTCATTTTATTGAACAAAAACTTGAGTGGCAACATTGGTAGAAAGAGGGAAAGTATTATGTGATTTATTACTAACATGGGTTTGGCTTCCGGAACAAATTAATGGCTACCATCTAAATTAATTACATCTATAAACAATTCGTTAAATGCAAGAGTTTATGGTTAAAGTACAAACATAAAAGACACCTGCCGAGCAAAACAACTTACAGAATCATATTTACATAGTCAACCCATTCATTGTAACCCCTAACAGGAAGAAACAATATTTTTCCACAAACATTTCCGCGCTCGTTCAAATGTTTTTCGATAGAGATGTGCCTTGGGTACGCAATTATGCATGCGTAAGGCGTTTCTGAGAGGTACCGCAAGATTGCGAGGTCTAGGGTCAACAGCGTCAGATAACCCGCAGGTACCAGCGAATAAAATATTGAGAGGTGTTATGGCATACAAAACAGCGTTTTAGATGCGATTTATGAATGTTTAAAATACCGTTTGAATGGAAATCTTGAAAGTGAATAATATAAGCATTCTTTCGTTGATTGACACTGATACTCTTTGTAGTTTTATTTCTTTTGTAAGTTCATTAATGAGATCTCGATTGAAGGCAAGTATTATCTTTATGTTTCATGTCTAAGTTTTCTTGTACAGTTAATTAATACAGTACTTTAGTAGTTATTATTGTTGGCTGTTTTCTTTTCATCGTGTCAAGTAGTTATTTAGCTTAAGTTATATTTCATGAAGACAAAGCTACATTTAATTAGTTTTTCAATGTAGCCGTTACCTTGTATTCTTTAGTTGCCTGCCGCTTTATTCAAATATCTTTCACCTACTATAATTCTATTCATAGCAATACTATTATCATCAGCAATGATTATGAAAACGTCATCTTCACACTCTACCTGTCCATTACACATTATAACATCATTTTCTTTTTGCATATTCATTGCAGTCTATCAATGTACAGCATTGAAGGCGTAATCTCCGATACTCCACGTCTCATTAACATTTGGCGCTCTCAGTGGCCACTCGATAGCTGTCAGAGGAACTTTGACAGCGATACAATACTCGACAAGAGCCCTTAAGGAACTTAACGAACCCATTCTGTGGATTTTCTCACGTGAATTATTATTGCTCGTGGATAACGGTCTGCGAGGGGACGCATGTGTGTCGATCGATCGCGTTTGAGTTCATGAGCGAAATAAATAGCGAAGCAGTGGCTTATGATTGCGTTTGATCGAATTTTAAATCCGGGTTATGTTTTCGAGTATTATTTTGTTTAATTCTGTGTATAATAACCAACATTATTGATACAAATAAAAATCAATTTGATTTGATTTTGATAAAATTCCAAAATTCCAAAATCATGGAATCATCAATCATCAATTATTGGAAACCAAATCCGAAAACAATGACAAAGACAGCTAATATTAAATGAAAATATATCCGCTCCTAACATTGTTCTTATAAAGTATAAGGAAACGTGTCATGTAAGTTACAGCAGAACCACGTTGGGTAATAATATTTGAAGACTATGCCCGAGCTGTATTTCGTTTCCGACCTTTATCTCCCTTTCTTCTAATAAAAACTGCAAAAACCATAAACTCCTTTTGTTCTTTTGAAAGACAACATCAACCCACTCAAAAGACATTTAGCAAAACGCATCAAGTTCTAGAAAACACAATAAGTTGGAGCTGTAATTCGTAAACTCGCCCGTTTATCATGAACGTTGTAATAGCCTCCTGCCCACACTAGGATAGTTTATTACTCTTGAGAATCATAATAAATCCATCGAATTTCAAGCTTCGCCCCAAGATAAGTAGCATTCACTGCTTTTATTTATATTTGTGGTCGATTTTCTTTATAAGGTAAGCAATTTAAGTCACTTCATTGGTTAAGTGCCTTTGTAGCATTGCTTTGGCAGGTCGAATAGTGGAATTGAGATTAGCTTTCAACCAATCAGCTGTTGTGGGTGTTAGATTGTTGTTAGGTTTTTGTAGTTTATCTTTGGAATTGACAGTAGCATTAACGTGTGTATTGACTGTGTTAGTATGATCATCATTCCCATCCCAAGTTAATGTTTCTGAGATTTTTTCTTGTAGGTTACTGTCCTCTATTGAATCTTCACATAATCAGCATATAGCCTTCCCACTGCTAGAGCACAGACCTGTCTATGAGATGTAGGGGGCCATCATCTACCAAGTGAGGCCAGTACTGCTTGGTGGATGTTACATCATCATCTTCCAGCATCTTACATCTTGTCCCATTCTGTTTGGGGTCGGCGCAACACGTTTTATTGTTCCATTGTCACGGCATAATTTACTCCTTTCTCTTTCATATCACTCCTCACACAATTTATCCATCTTTTCTTTGGCCTTCCTCTCCTTCTACATCCATCAACATTCATGTCAGCAAGTCTTCGAATTTTCGTTTCCACGACTTGCCAGTTTCCTCGTGATATTTTTCTTTAAATAAGTAACACAATGTTAAGTGCCTGCCTAAACCTTAAATGTTTACTTGTTAACTTTCGCAAAGATTTAAATAAGACGATCTCAGATGAATGAATTTTAAATTAGAACAAAAAGATAGGTAGCCGTACCATGCTTTTTGACAGCGGATCAGCGGATCTAACGGTAACATTACGTGTTAGGTCCCAAGGTCGATACCAAGCAATTGCAATTATTACGGTATTGACTACAGCTCCACTTATTTTTGCTTTAATTCAAAGTTTGGATGATAAAGGCGTTAAGGTAACTGTTTAAAGTACAGTTATCGATAGGAAATAAATCAAAGTATCCATTGATGGAGAAGCTGTGATGTAAATGAGTCTTCACATACTCAGAGGCCAAGTTATGTTGGAGAATTTTTGAATGTAGGCATTGTTAGAATTAAATGCTTAACATTGTATAACACTGACAATAGTACAGGAAGCTAAAACTGTTTGCAGTACAATAGATGATGTATAACAACCTGTTATGCCTAATATTTATGAATTTTATGATCTACCCAGCTTATGCCCGCGGCTTCGCCCGCGTGGAGTTCGACAATCCTCCCAAAGGTCAAAAAGTTGTTAATCCAGGTTATAAATATCTGTGTGCCAAATTTTATCCAAATCCGGTAAGTAGTTTTTGCGTTAAAGAGTAACAAACATCCATCCATCCTCACAAACTTTCGCATTAAATAATATTAGTAAGTTTGAAAATTGTTACTATTGTATGTTAAAAAGTTAAAAGAAACTGAAAGAACGAAACAAAATAAAAGAAAGAATAGGTCTGTCAGAATGTCAATCTGTCTCTTTTATGCTTTAGATTTCAATTAATTTGGCATAAGAATAGATCATGATGACCTAGGTTAGGATAGTGAACCTTTTATCCTACTAGCACGTCATTATAATTATAGTCCTCTCTACACGAGTAAAGCTGCGGCAAAATGCTAGTATATATTCTAACGTCGACAAAGCCGGTATGCCTACGATATAAAAGAACTTAACACTCAGCGTGTACCGTTTCCCATGGGACATTCAACGTCTGTCTTTTTAAGACTTAGTGGTAATCCAGACCGCTTCGGGTTGAGACATGAATAGGTAAATCTGGGGGTTGAATTAAACTATCTATGTAGTAGTATTATTAAACTCGACAAAATGTCGTATGAGCCAGCGATAGTATATAAGAAAAACCGGCTAAGTGCGAGTTGGACTCGCGCACCGAGGGTTCCGTACAATTTTTCTAGAGTAAATATGTAGTTTATTAACAAAATTAAAGTTAAATTGCGGTTTACGATTTATGACATATTAAAAAAATCTACGTACTAGATCTCGTTCAAACCAATTTTCGGTGGAAGTTTATATGGTAATGTACATCATATACTTTTTTTAGTTTTATCATTCTCTTATTTTAGAAATTACAGGGGGGGGGACACATTTTATCACTTTGGAAGTGTCTCTCGCGCAAACTATTCAGTTTAGAAAAAAATGATATTAAAAACCTCAATATCATTTTTGAAGGCCTATCCATAGATACCCCACACGTATAGGTTTGATGAAAAAAAAAAATCGAGTTTCAGTTCAAAGTATGGGAACCCCCAAAATGTATTTTTTTTTTCTATTTTTGTGCGAGAATCTTAATGCGGTTCACAGAATACATCTACTTACCAAGTTTCAACAGCATAGTTCTTATAGTTTCGGAAAAAAGTGGCTGTGACATAAGGACGGACAGACAGACAGACATGACGGATCCATAAGGGTTTTTTCCATTTGGCTTCGGAACCCTAAAAATGTACTCGAAAATACACTTACATACAGTACTTGTACACAGCTACAAGTACTACCTACACATTTTTGTCGATTTTTCGTTAACAAATGAAAGAAACTGACAGCAGTTTCTTTCATTTGTATCGTATTGCGAATTATCCGAAGAACACCGTATGGTTCTAGTCACTAAGAGTCTGACAGACCCCTTCGCTCATACAAAAAAAAAAGAATCGCGGAGCATCGGATGTTCACCGCGATGTAATAGGTGGTCACCTATTAAGGGGGTGGTATCTGCTAACGAGAGGTTTTCTCCATGTAACTCCTCTTTGATGAGTAAATATAAAGGTGCAAAAAAAATATGTTACTTATTAGACTCTAAACTTTAATTGGTACAATATTGAAATAGTTCTAACTTAATTATTACCATATGAAAAAATATTCAAAGTGAAGCATTTTTTCTTTGAAATTTCGTAACTACTCCTAAACGGCATTAAGTTGTAGTATTTTTTTTTCACACAAATATTTGTGTGTGTGTTTTTTTTTCATAAAGTGTACAATTGGAATTTTGATCTAATGATTTATTAGGCTACAATTAAACAAAAACCACTCATTTCGCACTATTCGGCCCGCAGCGACTGACGTAACAACCACTTTGCAGTGCAAGCTGATTAGAATTTTATTCTAGCAGTATTTCAAACGAAGTTTGAACCACCACAAATTGAGTTGCTAATTTAGCAGAAACCCCAGCCTTAACCTGAAGATGGACGCAAAAGGCTGTTATTATGTAGCCACGAGCTCCCACAACGTCACATCTTTTGTATCTAAAGTTACTCTAAGTTGTCTCTCTAGTACTACTCCGTCTATTTACCCAGCATCTCTCTATGTTGACCGACAAAAGAGCAATAGGACGTTCTAATAGGCGTTTCCGTTACTCTAATAATAATGTAAACGAAAAATCTTCTGTAAGGCCGATTTTAAGATGTTTTTTTTGTGGTGTTAAAATAAGCAAATTGAAGTACCATTTGGAGTGGATGCAAGTAATTGATTTTTGTATCAACTTCCGGGTTGGTTGTGGTGTAATGGATGGGTTTGTTTCGACACTTCAAGTAGACACTGAACTCACGAAGCAACTTGAAGTTATCTATAGTCCATACATCTATAAAAATAGAAGTGTTTGTTTGTATTTTGAAACTAACAGCTGTTCACTGAATTCATATGAAAGTATATTCCGTACATACAACAAAAAAAAAATGTCGACCTGTTTGTTCCGGCTAATATCCGAAACGGGTGGACCTCCGTAACAAGTTTAACATAACTTGCGATATATGGGTATATGTACTATTTAGGTACACCTCTGCTTAACCCTTCTTAGATTACAGGCGAGATGACATGTTATTTAAAACATGGCTCCAAACGTTCTCACAAACAGAACGCTACAAGTAAATCTCTGTCATTTTCACGAGAAAGTAAGTAAAATATGAAGGATTCCTTATCTTACCACCCAAGTAGAGAAGCATTTAAAAAATAAACGTAGATAAATGAGTCACTTTGGCATTCCTACATGATGACTTGGCTCTTTAGCATTGCAGGCATTTTAACCATTTCTTCGTCAGAAAGACAATTTTGAAATAGTTTATACAATGAATACTTTGGCAATAATTACCATCTACGCTAACTGAGTTTTGGAGGTCAGATAAGCTGTCGGTCCATGTAAACTATAACTACAACAATACTGGTATTCTGCTGCATCTGGTTAGACTGGAAGCCGACGGCCTTGCAGGTTATGATGAATTATATCAACAATTAGAATTACTTATAAACATGTCATTTTGAGGCATGTTTTGGAACCGAAAATAATATAATCAACTTTATAAACTATCCACAAACCAAGAAAATACTCGAGCTAATATAATTTCAAAGTTAACCGGCAAATTTTTATACTACTTATTGATACGTACCGCTTAAACTTCAATAGAAATAATTGAAGTAGAACCTACATCTTAAGAAACAAACAATGTAATTGGAATCGGTCCTATTTATAGCCGCGTAGGGTGGAAGGTACTGTTGTTGTCTCTAGTCACTGAAATAGTAATAATGCCGATTGTGACGCCCCCTCAGCATGTTAACGCGGGCCAATGTCTTAGAATTACATCCATCGCTCCACTTGTACACAAGAGCTTAGGAAGTAGTTTCGTCACTTGCATGGGAATAGACGTGATTGTGACAGTATTAGGATAGGTGTGTGATAGTATTGTTCTAGTTTAGTTAATTTAATTATACAATAGTTACTTATTCGTGTTGAAATTGGTTTTAACGGGGTAAAAAGCTTAATGAATCTGGTAGTGAGGCTGAGTATTAACGATGGATGACCTGCGCAAAAGATGGCTTAAAAGGAGGCGACTGTTAAAAATTACGAGAAATAGACAACTAAGGATGAAAAGGAGATGTTGTGCTTGTGCCGACCCCTAATAATTTGGATTAAAGGCAGGAGAATGATAATGATGGTAAGGCGGAGTCTTGTCCAACGATGAATCATCGCACAAAATCATAGTTTTATGAAGGATTTTTTTGTCTAGTTTAATTTTAACAAACAACATTACATAAATCAACATCATACATACTCTTGAAAGTTAAGTACTGGATTGAAAAAAACAACGTTATTTCAAGCCGGACTACATTCCAATCAAAAAGAATGGTTTCCAATTATCCCAGTCCGATAAAACTACAAAAAACGCGCGAATCCCAATACTCATCTACATTAAACAATGCTAATGGAACTGCAAATATTTCACCATTATCACGGAGAACAATTGGTACGTCCACCCTACATGTATACGAATGTAATAACATTATCCGTCGTATGTTCGTGATCGGTTAATTAGCTTCCTCTTATGAAGATTTGTTGTCTGTATATACGTAGTTTTCATTATGTAGACACCAGATAACCCAACTGTACCAAAACAGACGAATTCCAACTTTATCTGCCCCTACAAAAAGTTCAGAACACCTCGTGAAGTGAGACATCAGAGCTTGAAAAGTTCAGTGCATGCGAATTTGGACTGTATGTGAAAGGTGTTAGGTTTGAAATTATGTTTAGTGAAGTCTAGTAAACAAATAAATTAGCGCCTATATTTGACTAATCCAATTTAGTGAATAACAAGTAAAATGATAAGAGATAACGGTAATTTTGTTAAAGATAACGTGAAATAGAAAGTAATATTTGGAATAGGGATGTCTCATTCATATATGATTTAGGTACTTACTTAGATATTTGGGAATCCAATGATAATTTTGTGTATAGAGAACTCTGGGATTGATTATAATGAATCATTCCCCCTGCGTCGAGTCCCTTTGCGTTGACTCGTGATTTTTCTTGGTTTTGATGTATGTGTCTTTTGTTTCGCCTCGACATAGCTGTCACAGAGTACAGTCATATTAAAAACAAAATACGGCTTTTTAATTAATAAAGATAGTACGTACGTAGATACATTGATAACCCACCAAAAAGTACTAGGCTAGCATAAGTTCAAGGAGGTGTATACAGGCTTCGAAAGCTAGTCATTCTAATAAAACGCTTATTATTTTTATAATAAATCCGGCCGTCTGGTTATTTTTCAATAAAAATATTGAAAAAATAACCGGCCAAGTGCCAGTTGGACTCGCGCATGAAAGGTTTCGTACCATCATAGTAGTGGAGCCCCCTTTAATTTTTAAATCATTTTTTTTTGTTGTTATAGCGGCAATAGAAATACACATTCTGTGAAAATGTCCACTGTCCACCCTATTACGGATCATGAGATACAACCCGCTGACAGACAGAAAGTCGAGACTTAGTAATAGGGTCCTGTTGGTTCTCCGGGTACGGAACCCTAAAATCAAAGACAGATAAACAGCAGTAACTAAGTAGCCCAGTAATTAAATTAATGAATCACTTAGTGAAACGAGAAAACAGTAGAAAAATAAATAAAGACGAAAATCCACAGCAGTATTAATAACCCAACAAACATCAGGACAATCCTTTCAAATAAACTCCAACAAAAACGCTTAAAACTCAAAAAAAAAACCTTCCCCAAATCACACAAAAATCTCAACCATGAACTAAAAGCAAAGGAAGCCGGCCATCTTGGTGGTCCTTTAACAAAAAAGGTTGTATTTTCTCAGCGTAACCCGCACCATGTAGGCAGTTAGCACTAGCTTAGCCGAGCCAGTTGAGGGTAGGTAGAACAGCTCCGGCCATTAGCCCGACTATCCCTAGTGCAAACATGTTGGTAAATTTGACCATGGTGTGTGTTTCCATTGGGTGAGACGGTAATCTGCAGTTAATCTTGGGTTAAGGTGAAAGCGTCAGGGTAGCTCTTCAAATTTTCTTACGTTTTTTGCAATTTGCAGGCCAGTGCTAGGTTGTATGTTGATTAGAATATTCCTCGCGACTGTAAGACGTATGTAGCTACAGAATTATAATCATCGATATAACCCTCCAAGCTCATATAGGTGCAAGAATTACTTTTTCAAGGTCAAAGTCATTCCTGCACCTTTTCAAAATTTGAATTTTGCGGGCTGGTTGAAGCTTCCACTTTAATTTTTGGTATTTATATTTGAGTATTTCAATTATGTTTTCAGGGGCATAGTCGAAATAAACGAAGTTGAATTGCTCAGAGAATCACACAATTATGTATCGAATGTAGTCACTAGTCGAGTCTGTCTGCGTAACTGTGTCAAATGTTTGTATTTTTCTTTTGTACAGTTTTTAACATCACTGAGAGGATTTATTCCGGAACGCTTAAATATTTATCTGAGAAACAGACATTTCAATGTTTCGACATGTCGCCAATCTTCATTATATTACAGCCCAATCCTATTAAGAGAGTTTGCGTTGTTAAAATCATAAACCTAAATTGTATTTCAGAAAAGTTGATTACTCCTCACTAATAACCTGGAACGGAGATAATTTGATCCTTAAACGGTTCAGACACGACATAAACTCATCCGTCATTCCAACAGTGGAAACGCACTAAGAGGCTAAAACGTCGGTATGTGTGATTCCTTGGTCTGTTAACGCTGTGTTAATAGTAGTTATTGATTTTTAGTGGATTTTGTTGCCTTGCTTACCTTGTTGAGAAGGATTATGGTCGCTCACTTACGAGCTTACCAGATTGGACGCCTTCTCTTGCTTCGGACAGTGTGACCTACCTTTATAAGTGGTTCTTGCTTGATGATACATGATAGATAGATTGAAGATGATTTGTGAAACAAATAATGACCAAAGTTTTGTACTTTCTATAGACTCTCAGGAGGAAAAGGTTTAAGTTTATTTCAATTCGTGAAATAAACAAATATTGGATTACTAGCTTATGCCCGCAGCTTCGCCCGCGTAGAGTTCAGTAATTGTCCCACGGGATCGTACTACCGGGATAAAAAGTATCCTCTGTGTTAATCAGGTCATTAACTATCTGTGTGCAAAATTTCATCCAAATCCGGTCAGCAGTTTTTGCGTGAAAGAGTAACATCATCATCATCATCATCATCAGCCTATTAATGTTCCCACTGCTGGGACACAGGCCTCCTCTCTATGAGAGGGAATGGGCTATAATCCACCACGCGGGCCTAGTGCGGATTGGTAGATGTCACATGTCTTCGAATTTTTGGTTCTAGGACATGCCGGTTTCCTCACGATGTTTTCCTTCACCGTTTTGAGAGCAGCGGTGATGAAATAAATTACACAAAGTAATGCGCCTGCCTGGGTTCGAACCCACGACTTACTGTTCGTAAGTCGGGGCCGCTACCACTGGGCCACCGCTGCTTCCCAGTAACAATCATACAGATATCCTCACAAACTTTCACATTTATAAAATTAGTGGGATTAAGCGCTACCCCACACTTGAGACAAGACTGTCTTTAGACAGACATTTACCCTACTAGTGCGAGCGAGACAGATTATGTATTCTCGCTCGCACTAGTAGGGTAATTGTCTGTCTAAAGACAGTCTTGTCGCAAGTGTGCAGTAGCCCTAAATTGGATTATTAAATTAGTAGGAAGTAAGATGCATAATTCACCAGTAAAATATCAATAAACGATTTTTACAACAACAACGTGTCAATTTGAATGCTTCCAAATCACCACTGAGACAGTGTAATGAACCGCAAAATTACCCTGATCCACATGCCACAAAAAACAAAGAATCGAAAACACAACACATAAATATACCATCAGAATACCCTACTTATCATAAACACGCTCGTACAGAATATAACCTCGTAACCTAATTTCCGTCACCCCTAACTCCGAATGAGAAGAACATTCCTATTGTAGCCAGTGTTCCAAGTACGTATCTGTTACTGGCAAGCTTTTGCCAAGAGACTCTTGCCAAGGTTGGGCATTCGTTACGAACCTAACATACCCCCTTAAAGGGGGGTTGGCAACAATTCGATGCGCATATTGAGTTCCCCGTTCTGTTTGAGGGCAGGGGCGTTCGCCAAATATATTGGTATCTCTCCAGTTTTTATATTTTGTTGGAAACTGTTTTATTTATCGCGGAGAGCATTGTTCGTGACTCGAAGATGTTGTGTTTAAAGGTAAGTTATTGTTCGTTCGTGTGTGAGGAGTTTTTTTTTATCTTTTTTGGGGGAAAATGTTGCTGATTTGTTTGTAACTGATATTTGAGTGGTGTACTTTTTGAGAGTTTTATTTTTTTAGCCATTTCTTTTTATTTTTGGGATGTAAAACTAATATAAAACTGAACACCTGAACCATGTTCAAGCAGTTCAAGAGCTATCGGAATCAGCGTCAATACTTCATGATAAAATTAACAGCCCTTGAACGTGGTTTAGATTTACTGAACACCTACAGTTTCATTAGTAAAATTCGCCCAAGTAAACAAAGTTCTCTATCTCTAAACAATAATGAAGATCTTTTTTAAGAAAGTTTCAGTCTTATTTCTAACTAAAAATACCAGAGTAAATACAAAGGTATTTCATGAAGAATTTCTACCATCATTATTATCCATTATTGCGTTCTGAAACATTCCTGAACACATCAAAGTAAAGCTCTTTCAAAAGCCGGTCGCTCATTGGCAGACAAATCTGTTACTTTCTTCTTTTTTTTGAACAACTTACTTTGCATTGACTAAAGGCGAGACTAACATTTTTGTTCAAAATTTTATTTTATTCCTAGATTTTTTTAGTTTAAAACAGTTTTTTACAACTTAATCTTTTAGCTGTTCGGTGTTTATAACAGTCATTAGAATTTGGAAGGTCACGCAGTGGTCAATCTGATATTTTGTTGTATGCAAATTTAAAAAAAAAAGTTGTTATTTTGTCTGAACATTGACTGGGTAGTAGAAGTATATTTTCGTTTAGTTAGCAGCATAGTTACTGAAGCACTATTTGTTTTCTTTTTTATCACAGCAGAGATATTTCTTTTTCTTTCCTTTCTCAAACTAAAATCTTTTTGACGTCACGTCACGAAGCTGCCCGTTCGTGCATATCTTTGCCGAGCTTCCGATATTTTCTACTTCAACGCCACCGACAGATTCTAAGGAAACTATTTATGTGTAGTAAATACGGCTCTATTAACGTTGTTTATTAAGACGTGAAATAGTAAATTTAACTAAGTAGAGCAGTTTTCCGTGCGTGTGATTGTGCGTGGGTTGGGAATTCAATGGTGTTGTTTTAATTAATTTTAGAGTTTGTTTAGAGTGTTATTTAATCGTTTGGTTTTATTGATTCGTTTATAAACTGAGTTTTATTACAAATGCATTTAAATATTTGGTTTTCATTTAAAATACTTCAGTATTCTAGAATAGTTTTTCTTGAAAAGATCCAAATTTTTTTTATGATATCAAATCATTTGCCAAAAAAAAGTGAATTATAAAAAAAACGGACACCTTTTTCCTTCCTCTTTCATTTTTTTTTGTCTATAAATTAATAAAATAAACTCTTTTCTTTCCAGGATCCTAGTCTCCTAAGCTCTTAAACAAACTAAAATCAATCTACATCTTCCTACAAGGAAGTCACGTTACCGTCAGACAGACCTCACGAGTTGACGACACGCCAGCACGGCGGTACCCCGCTGCAGCGCTTGAGTAGCTGACAGTCTAAAAACTGAAGCGGCTGAAGCGGCTTAATTAAGACCTCGACGACGCCAATTTATAACGAATAGACGTACGTGATTTAGAGGTTACGAGTACGACTTTAAATGGAACGAGATTTCTTGGATTTATTTTGTTTGTAGATGTCACTTAGTTTTGTTGGATGTGAGTAGAGAATCTATTTATTCCACAGTAATTTTACACAAAGGACGAATTGAATTTAGGAGAGAGGGTTAAAGGGCATGTGCCCAGCAGCACGATAAGGGTTCGGAGTTTTAAGTGGTACTTATGCCACTGAACTTTCACTCTATTTAATGGTTATTGTAAGTATCTAATATAAACAACGAGTAAAAAACTCAATCAACAAGATTCAATCGGTTTTTCTTTTTTTGTCTGAAATAAATCGTTATCTAGTAAAATAAAAAACATCGCACTGTAGATCAACGCAAGTTTTACCAAAAACCATTTCACATTAAATCAACGTAAAGTAACACATTATTTCGAACCCAAAAGTGTCATCTAACGAGGCACTTCCCATCCAAATACGTAGATGGATAGACTCCTTAAGCAATGGCGTGCGTGCAATGCCACTCTAAAAACTGATGTGACTTAATTAAAGACTGAACCTCGCCAATTTACAAGGAATCCCGCGCGTGATCGCAGACTTGAGAAGCTATTCGATGCCGCAATACTAATAAGATGCGGTCCAGCTACTGATACATTTATACTGGTTACACTGTATATAAAGCGATTTGATGATTGTTTAAACTGAGAACTGGGTTTTTTTTTTCGATATGGCATCTCACAGTTCATCCTGAGAGGTTGTCGTCTGCTTAACTGGACAATCCTGTGGGTGCCTTAAGCGTAAGGCCTCCAGCCGGGGCAAAAAACTTACAAACTAAACGACTACACGCTAAGGGCACACCCTGCGGGGTACGGGCCTTGGCTTAGGGCGTCGCTGGAAGAGGACAGCAAGGGGACAGGCTGGATCGGAGTGGGCTGAGAACTGGGAGCTTACCACTGCCCATTATAGCAGTATTGTTTTAATCTTAGTTCAGTGTGGGAAAGAGATGGAGCTAGATGTTCTATATAGCTCCATTTCTTTCACACATTTAAGTAAGACTGACGTAAATACTGCTATATGAGGTAGTGGTACAGTGCCTATGGTCCCAAACAATGTGACAGTTTGACAACGATAATTATGAGCGAAATGTCAAAAAAAAATTAGTTTCACATTAGCTTTTAAGTAACTGTCAATTTTTTTGAAATTCGTCGAAGTAATAACAGTTTGAAAGCGATTGCCAATTTAATTTTTAATTAAGCTATTAATTTATGTTGACAGGAAAATAATTAACTAACTGAAACAAGTAGTTTTATAACAATGAAAGGAAACTCGTACACAATGAAATTCCATTTCCAAACTCACAAAATAAACACATTAATTACAGTAACAAGGTTTTAAGACAGTACAAATTAACATATTCCCCTGCCAAATACAAAGTAAAGTAAAGTAATATGCAAATAAGACATTACTATGCAACGTATGGTAAGTATGCCTTTGAAACTTCTACGCCAGTTGTCATAATTGCACATACGTGAGTTCGATTCAAGCGGCGTATCCGACATTTCGAATTGTCGAACGTGAATGCATTTTCGGGATTGGTTCGCATTATCCTGATTAGTTTTCTTGAAGTCGTTATTAGGTGTTAATTGTTGTTTAAATTCTTTTTTATTTTGAATCCTGGAAAAGTGTAAAACTATTTAGTTTAACTGGCAAAAGTGGCATTGCCCTAAAAGTAGTAAAGATAGAAAATCTAAACATTTTTATGTACATTAATGTCAACAAAAAATGGTTTTTAAAAATTGTTAAAAAAAAAACATTCCACTCAGCATATTTTTGTTAAAAACTCCATAAAAAAATGCCACACTCCACTAGCCAAAATAACTACATGCAAATTCACTTTACCTATCTAAATATTGCCGGTTCTACACATTCGTTGGCCCGGCACTAGTATTTATGTTGTCAATAAAACTCAGCGAGTCGCCGGGGAGTCCTGAGATATAAACATGAATGAAAATAGTCTAGCTCTGTTTTTGTCCAGCATAATTCTCGCTTGGCGCACTGTGCAAGTTTGAAGTGGTGTAACGTCTGTATGTCAGTGGCCTGAAAGTTCGAATGAGGTTCATTGTCTGTTTTGCCTAGGTGGGTGGGATATCCGGAATTTACCTCCTGAATTCGCTGGCCCGAGAGGAAAATTGAAATTTTTAGAACTGAACGGAATTATGTTTTCAGTAAAGAGTCTAAATCCTTGCATTATTTCAGGTAACAAAGACCCATAGATAAATAAATACCTTAACCTAAAAATACATACTAATAACAATTTTTGTTAGTATAAATCATGATCTGTCGAATGACCGATTTGGTCGAGACGCCATTGTTTAACTATTGTGTCTACTTCGTAGACAGAATCATGGGTTAAAGCTATTTGATCGAGATCTATGAACGTCATTTGATCATTGCTATCACAGTTGCACAACTATAAAACGACAAGATATAGAAAGAGACGAGAATATGTTTATTTTATGTGTAGTCGTCAAAGCATAAATGGTAAGTAAAGTTATTGTAGATTTTGATCAACAAACGTATTGTCAGTCTGATCTGATCTGGTCAGATCTGTAGACACCTTTGTGACCAGTAAAAACTATCTTTTATAAAATATACACATTTTAAAAATTAAACACGTAGACAAAAATAAAATAAATAAATATCGCTGGACATTACACACATCGCCATCTAGTACCACACTAAGCAACGAGGCTTGTGTCGTGGACACCAGATAGTTGTTATACTACACAGATACTTTTTTGTTTGTAAATACATACTTATTATACATATAAACATCCATGACTCGGAAACAAATGTCCATGCTCAACACACAAACATTTGCTCGTACCGGGATTCGAACCCGGGACCCTAAGAACGTAAGGCAGCCTCACTACCGCTGCGCTATTCGGGTTAAAATAAAAACAACAAATTACAAAACTACGCATCAATTTTAATAGCATACCAACGTTTCCATTGTACAGATAGCAACAAAATTTATTGTACGGTGTACAAAATAAACTGCGAATATGTTAACAAGGTATGAAACAAACGTTGCAAAAACAAGACTCAAGCGCTCATATTTATAGAGAATGAAATTGGCGCCCGGAGCCCTATTTTAGCTACAGCCCTTTAATTTATCGTTAACTTCGCTGTCCTGTAAGTAAAATTGGTTGCACATTTTAATACCCGTAATTGGTATTGGATGAGCGGTTCTGGATTGACTTTTTTTTTCTGACGGTACAAATAGTTAATGATTTATTTGAGCACTGGTTTTTTCCTTTTAAATCTGTATTTAGACGTTTTTTGTTTGGATTATGTTTTAGTTAGGTATTCTACTTTAAAAAGGTTAATTTGTTTGGTTATTTTGGAAAAAACTTCATATACTAAAATATTTTGATCACGATTAACCTTTTTCTTGCTTCGTGTTTTTCCATGTTTCATAAATAATTTGATGTGTTTTTAAGAAAAGATCAGCTGCTGCTATTATCCTATTACTTTTTTAGATTCCAAATAAACACAAACTCGTCCATTCTTATACAAAAACGAATAAATATATATTTTTATTATATTTATTGTGTATTTTTTTTTTAATTTTGTGTGCAATAAAGAATATGAATATGAACCTTTCTCTTTTTCAATATTCTTAGAATCTTGTCAAAGCGTTCTCTCCAAAAGGCGCGTCTCAATAAAGGCGCCTTACAACCACCTTTTACTATATCTCTCCATTTATAAACAACTTAAACTAACATCAACAATATTCAATAATGTTACTGTTTCTAAAAGCCCTAAATTATGGCATTTTATACATAAATGTACTAAATAAAACGGCCATAATCGGCGTATTCCCGCCCACATTGCAGGACAAATCAACTCGTTTATTTTAGAACTTAAGACAGTATGACACAGTGTAATGAAATAAAAGACAATACAGGCCTTTGATGCTAAAAAACGAACAAAAAGCGTAACGAACGCTTTTGTGAGAGCTTGCATTAATATGTTTGACAATTATACGCGCATAGTGGGGTATTAGTCTGAGATGATGGACAAAGTTTTGAAGCTGTTATGATTTCACTTAACCATTTGTACACACATAATACAGATTGAAACTATCAAAATAACAGGTACAAAGGTAATTAGTTTTACTATTTTCATATTTTGTGACTCAAAAAGCAGCTCAGACTCAGATGTTCAAAATACATTACCGTTAATTCAGTATGCAGTACATAATTTATAAATATTCCCTCTGATTTAATAATAAAAGAGGTTATTATGAGAACACACGATAATTCAATTGAACGCACATAAATTACACATTTGGTAAATTAAATACCAATATTAATATTTCACTTCGAAGGAAATAATGCATAACAAAAGTTTCTCTGTAAAATTATTCCTCAACGGTAATTTATATCACGAAATTGGGTTAATTAGATACACAGGTGATGTGTATTTATTAATTTGTAAATTTTAATTAATGCTCGTTAAGCACGGTACGCGTAAGATGTATAAAAGATCACTCGAGCCGTGTTTTGGACGAAATTACCGAAATTTTACTTTAGGTCTTAATGATAAATTTAAATTATGATCTCATCTTCTCATAAGGACGAAGTTAGAGAATATACAAGGATGTAAAAAAGATAAAGTAGGTAAGAAATTTGTTTTTTCGATTTCATTTTTGTCTAAAGATACTGTTATTGTAGTCAGAGTCCTAAACATTAAGTAATCTAACAAGTAATTTTAATCATGTTTTTATCATGTATAGGTTTTGCTATACCGTGAAGACCAACAAAAAATGTAGGATCCGCAAACTTCTATCTAGTACATTATTTTTTGTCCAGATTTGGTCAAGTTGAACCACTAGGCCTTTAAATGCTACCAAAAAAACTAGATCGTGATCCCGAATTCGGTAGGAACTCGAAAGCACGCGCTAAATCCATGTTAAAAAAATGTAAATGAAAACAGAGTTTTTGTTCGTGAGAAATATCAACATGGGGTTGACAAAAACTATCGTTTTGAAGTTCAAAGTCCGTTCTCGATTACGTCGTCAAGCACATCGCCTGTTAACTCGGTCACAGATTTTCTACGCACGTACGTTCCTGATCGAGTTCGTGATTTTGTTGAGAAAAAAAAGTGAGATTAGGGACAATGGTAGTCACTATTTGTGTTCTGATTTTCACGGTTTGATTGTATTTCGTTGGTGTGAGATGACTTATTTGTGTGTATTCGTCTTATGTCTCATGCGGGATAAAAAATATTCGTCACGGTATTTTTTACAGGCCAGTAGTCCAATGTTTGTTTAGAGAAATATACGAATTTGGCACACAGCAAAAAATACCCCATAAATTCCACTACATTCACCAGATTTATGAGAACTGTACAAAAATTTTGCACACCAATTGAATCCATAATTCTACTTTTTCATCCACGGACCACAGTGCAAACAGCATAATTCATTAAAAAAACTTTTGCGCGAAATCAAAACAAAGACATTTTAAATAATCGTTTTCAAAAGATAATACGTTTACTGAATACACATTTGGGTATAAAAACAGATGATTGTCCCTTCATTACGGCGGTAATAATTCACACCAACGCGAAAAGTTTTGGACACAAAATTGAAAAAGAGATTGCGCTTGTGGTCTAAGTTGTAAGATTTGAGAAATAAACGTTTGAAGTACACAATGAAAGAAAACATTAATGTGAGGTTTACACTATGTATATTGCTTATTTGAGTAATAAATTAGTTTTAATAGAACGCTTATTTGTTAGATTTGAGTAATAAATTAGTTTTAATAGAACGCTTATTTGTTAGATTTGAGTAATAAATTAGTTTTAACACAACACTTAGTTGTTAGAAGACATGAAACAATAAATAATTCGAAGAGTATCCTTTCGTAATCAGTATCTAGAAACGAGAAACAATATAAATAATTCGAAAGACTAGAAACCTAACATACAGAAATCACGAACTACGGCAGTGGTAGACACGACCTATGGTTAAAAATATAGCCTAGCTTTTTAATTTCCGCACTAAAACCGGATCTTTGTCCATACCATACCCACTGTCGCTTATAATTTGGGCCACACCTGCGTCGAGGTAAAGTTTTTACCCCAAAACATGCCTACAGATTTCCCAGTTTAAATCGCTGGTCGGTTATGCGGCAAAAACAAGTCGCTCGAATAGCTCGTAAATTTCGGCAGGGGGCGCTTTCGGCTTTTTCTTGGACTTCAAAATCGAATTTACTGGTGGAGTATGGAAAACGATATTGAGGGGAAAGTTGGGATTGTGGGATAGCTGAAGCTATACTTTTACTTACTATGTAGATTGTTAAACGAGAGTACCTAGAACCGCTTGTTGAAATTCGTAGAATAACATTAACCCCTCTATCGTCCACTTACACCACAAATCAGCAGAAATGTTTGAACGTTTTCCCAACCATTGGGGTCGACCTCCAGTCTCACAAGATGAAGCTGAATACCAGTGTTTTACATGGAGCAACTGCTTATATCTGACCACAACCCAGTTAATAATACGAAACCCTTTGGTAAGACTGGTTGTCAGACATTCGTGCTTTTGTCTACCTGTAACGGCTGTCAATGATCTATACAATTGACAGTCGGGACCAACTTGGTATGTTATGGGTGGTCACCCATACACGAACCAACCCAGACGAGCGCGGCTTAACCTGGAGATCGGCCCGAGCGTCTGTTATTAGTAAGCCACGAGCTCTCCTCAAATGTAGCACCTGTAATGAAATATAGGTCGACGAATAAAACGTCTAGGTTCAGAATGTCCAATTCTACGGTTTCAAAAAGTACATTTCTGGGAATGACGATTTTTCCCAGAATGTCCATTTCCCAGAATGTTCATTTCCCAAAAAGTCCAATTCCAACAATCTTAGACAAAGTAGTTTTCTGGCCTAGTCCTAGCTTAAAGCTAAACGTTTACATGGAAACAATAACTAACAATCCCGGCCTACACGGCACTAACATACATAACTAAGTAACGGCACAGATTGTCCGATTTCAAGCCATAAACACCGTATTGTTTGTTCAGACTATCTGCACGCGTGCGCCGAACGGAAATATGCATGATTTGCGACCCACTGTTCTGTCCAACGATGTATCTGGCGTCAAATTACCCTGTTAACTGGGCTTTTAGTGTCAAATGCCCCCAGGTATGTGTTGTCTTATGTTGATGTCATCAGCCTCTTTTCGACGAAGGATATCGAAAAGTCTGGAATTGAATTGTCAGGAGAATTGAAATTGAAGCCGAAACAAAAGTAGTTTTATAAAACATTTTTTCTAGTCTCTCTGAATTTGATTCTTGAAGACAACTGCTATACGAGAAATGTAAAGAGCTTAGCATATAACATATATAGGTCCAAAGGCACGTATCCAGGGGGGGGATAGTTGGGATTTAACCTCCCCCGAAATCTGACTAAAAATAAACGGGATCATGAACTACGGTACTTTAAGTTATTAAAAATTGTAGTACACCAATTTTTTACACAGTTAACATAGTTGTTTCAATGTGTGTGTGTCCCCCGAATCAAATGTTTGGATATGTGCTTGGGTCCAAGGAAAAAATATCAATAAGCTGTAGACTATAATATTTTTTACTACTTCATACCTATACGCTACTGAAAACGAACATATAAATCTGATGTGAGTTGACTCACGAACAGTATCCAGCTTGATGTGCGAGAGATTAATTAAATTAATTAATTTCGTCATGATGAATACTTGGTGTTCATATTCGCTTTCCGGTAGTTTGACTGACAGGCAATTTACAGCTACCTATCGCGACACCACGTTGATTTTCGAGAGCTACTTTATGACCTACAGTGGATCATCGTAGGCAGCTGACACCAGGTGACGTGGATATAGATTTATTTGATCCTTATGCAAACTATTGAGTTTACTTATGGATCAAAATCTTATGGGTTGAATTAATAAACTTTACCGGAAGGTCCAACTATCATTGGACGACATTTGAAATTTGATTGCAAAATATCTTAAACATTTAAAGTGGGTACATATTTTAAAAGAAGTTTATGTAGCTGACTGTACATCTGACGTATTTTACGTCAGATTTTCAAGGTCGAGCGAGTTGGTGACAAAAAAAAAATCGGAAGGTGCCAACTCGCGCGCACTCGCAAGATGACGAATAAGAAACGGGCAGCGCGGTTGCTTATAGAATAATGTTTCGCTTATTTTCCTTAAACAAATTTTACTATCACCGAAATAATTATCGCCTTTCAAGGAAATAGAGCGCGTTATCCGATCGCAGTATAGGTCAAAATCGTAAGCGTGAGACACAATCTACATATACAAATGTATTGTTTCTCAGAACAGTTCATCTTCCCAGTGGATTACAAGTATTAGTACCCTCCTGAAGGCCGCGGATTTCTTCTATATTACTCAGTTCCAAGAATGACGACGGAGGTCGTATGTTTTGATGAGATGTTGCCTATATGAGGTTTACTAAGATGGAAATATCGGTTACCGTGACCATGAAAGAAATGAAACTTGAAGGCTGAAATGAGGTTGGAAGGGAGCAAAAACGTTTTGGTAAAAATTTGTTGAAAATGTTGAAAGAGAAGCGCATTATGTTATACATTTTAGGGTAAAATCATAATATTTTTTTACAGAAAGAAAAAGGGTTTTATGAATATTAGATTAGATTGGTATTAGCCATACGTGTTGTCTTTGTGAGGCAGCGTTATTAATCGGGAAAAAAATGACTTTTCATTTAGCAAGATCTTAATTTCATTTCTATCTTCGTATCCATTCGGACCTATCGATATTCCTGTGAGCACTCTAATAACATTGTGTCTTGATTCAACAGTAAAAATATCGTGCCCCTTCCACGGTCCACCCAATTTTATGGAGCCACAATTACTTCGCCATAAAATCAAGTATGTTTTTTAAATCCTCCAATTTGCACAAACGGCACTATAGCTCACGAAGTTGCCAGCCACAAACTTACTATTACAGAACTTTCCATCTTCACTCGCCAATAAAAGGAAGACGATACGTCGAAATTGCCACCAAAAAATACTACTTTTATAGTTAAATTGGAGTTGTCGTACCAATTCGAAGTTTTTAAACTCACTTTTGAGCTCGAAAAGGCTCCTATCAACATTCCTCATAGCCAGTTCAAAATCCGAAGGCGTTAAACGCAAGTTTTTCACCGAAATGTTTGTAGGGATGTGGAAAATCGTCGCATGTTACTTATCGATAGCCGCACTGGACGCGTTCTTTTACTAAGTTATTTTTTTATCAGTTCGTAAGCAAGCAGACTGGCATCATCTTCCTACCCTTGTCTCATTCTACTTGGGGTTGGCACAACACGTTTACTTCTTACATTCTCCTCTGTCAGACGTCACGGCATCATTTACCTCTCTCTCTCTTTCATATCAGTCCTTACACAATCCATTCATCGTTTATTTATTCCTCTTACCTACTTACCTTGCATTTATTACATCAACAAATGTGTTTTAATTTTAAGTAAACGAAACTCCGGCCCCCAAGATACAGGCACAGCCTAGTTTGGAGACCTCTGCTTTCTAACTATTTATGCTAAAATTTTACTTGTTACGACTTTGTCATAATGTTAAACTAGGTTAAGTAAATGTTTGTAACAATGGATTAATAAATTTATTCTTATTCTTATTTGGCCTTCCTCTCCCTGCAGCCTGTACGGATGACAAAAAAACTAACATCCAAATGTCATCGTCTCAGGCAATAAGCATCGTACTGATTTTCTTCATCACAATTTTTCTTATCGATAACTGAATTCTATTGAATTCCCACCCCTACGTTAAAGTATCGCAGATCGTAAATCTCCGTTTTTCCCCGTCGAGTGAGGGTCGACAAGGATTGTGCAGACCTCCAAGGAGTTAGAAGTCACACCTGGCACTCTCAAGCCAGAATTAATGGCAGAATGGTGCACTCCCAATTCCAGTTGAAATCTGCATTAGGAAAAGAATTATGGCGAAGCGATAAATCTAAGGAAAATTTAAATTTTTAAGTTATTAGTTCTCCCAGTGAGTTATGGTGGTAGAAACAAGTTGAGGAAAAAGTTTCGCTGTTTTGGGTTGTTCGTAAAAGTTCATTGAACTTTAGCATGGTTTCAGAAATTAACTGTGTGAAATATTATGATATGGTTAGACACGGGATGAGTATTGAGGAGATGACTTCCTGCACTGACCATAAATCATGATCTGTCAAATGACCAATTTGGTCGAGACGCCATTGTTTAACTATTGTGTCTACTTCGTGGACAGTTCATGGGTTAAATTGGATTAGAGCAATAAGCTGATGTATCGCATCAAACAAATAGGTAGATAATTAAGAGTAAAAATTATTGTAAAAATATTTATTGATTTGTACTGAAAATAAGAAAGAAGAGTAAGTAATGATTGGAATTCTTAATTTTTTAGGGTTCCATACCTCAAAAGGAAAAAGGAACCCTTATAGTATTACTTTGTTGGCAGTCTGTCAAGACCCTTTATCTCAGGAACGCGTTGCGGTATCAATTTATTATTTATAGCAAATACTCAGGTTTATTGTTTCAAACAAACTTGTAAATCATTGCGATCAAAAGATATGACCGCTATGTCGATTTGCGATTTTACTAGGGAATCAAAACCTGTAGAAGCGATGTTTTCAAAAATACTAGCACACTATAATCCTGACCAACCTAATTGTACCCGTATAACGCGTTCATCATTTGTCTCCAACAACTCATCAATCGAATTCGCAGTTATTCGAACGAATACAATTTAGAGAAAAAAAAGCCTTTTGTCTCCGACACAAAGCAATTACTGTGTAATTTGTCACTGCTCCCATTCACAGTTTGATTTCTTTAGTAGGGGATCAGATTGATTGATTAGCCATTTAGCCAATTTTAGCTTCCTCCTCTGTAGCACTGAACTAGCGTAAATGACTGTAAGATTAAGATTGGCCGTGTTCCCAGAGATAACTGGGTCGTGGCGTACACTCGATGGCTTTGCCAAGAAAAAATGTGTCATAGGATTACGGGCTCTAAGACAATTTTAAACGGTAGAAGTTTGAAATTAGGTTCATTTTTTAATTTGTGATGGTATTTTTGTTGGATGTGTTGGAACATGTGTATCGGTCTTACAAATTAAATAAATTTTACAACTGCTTAGCATGTCGATGGCAATGCGTGTAAATTATTGTGTCGGCCGCAGAAATGAGCCAACATTTTGGCGCCTTCAGTAGCATCCATCAGTTCCTGTAATGAACAAGCAACAGGACACGCAAGACACAATATTTAGTGCCCCATCGTTTGTGGATCAGCACCACATTTGCACTCCAGGGCAGAGTCATTAATGAATCACCATTATTTTTAAGATTTATATTGTATTTTTCGTGTGAATTGTAAATTTGAATAAATATATTATTATTATTATTACTACCCGAGCAGGTTTTCTTTGCTGCGGCCAACCTGAGTCCAGAGTCTAATTAAAGTTTTCCAGGTCAGTCATGGCAACTCATATCCCGGTGGGAGATTTTAAAATATAATCAAACTTTAATAGATTTCATTACTTGTTTTCATTTATTATGCAAAATTGCAATGAACTGGTTTGGAATGTCTGGCAAAATAAGTCCAGTAACATTAAAAAAAAACTTTACAAAGGTTTATTTTGCGAAGCAGTTACAATATTCTCCACCACCTCTCAAACCTTTAATTTATATCTCCCCATAATCCTTAACACCCTAAGACCACATAAATTCACAACTCTAGCTAAAAGACGGTAAAAGGTGCACGCCAAGTAATTACATAGCCATCGGCTCTTAAACACATACTAGAAACAAAAACGGAATGGGCAATAACTTTGCGTGTAAATAGCTTACTTTTACGACTGTTAAAATATCTTCACATTCCTTTCTTACAAGGTATGGGCAAAGTTATATGTGTATTAGCACTTGCTATTTAAGAAAAAAAATTTGCGAATTCTTTCTTAGTTTTGCTAGAAATAAATCTCTCTACGAACGAGAACGAGAAAAGTACCCTAGTAAAATTCACCACAAAAAAAGATAATATAGCATCACGTTTGTAATCCCCGAAGTGTTAGGCAGAGGTGTACAGTCGTGGTCTTTTCCGCGTGATCAGTTAATTTTTTTTTTTGCTTAAATCATGCGGAGGCACTGAGACACGCCCCCTTAAAGTTTAGACCTATTAGGAAAGCGTCGATTTGGCGCTCAAAATAACAATAACTCTCGTTTGGCGTGCGTCGTCAGTGCGCTCGGCTGATCGGTATTGTCTTTAATTCCTTATTTCTATAAAGTCAACGGGGCGGGGCTAGAGAGCATTTCTATGTTGTAAGTGCAAGCAAAAATTAGCTTAGTGGTGATCAGGCGGGAGTGTCCTCGATAGTACCTAATAGTACACCCACATTTCGCCAGTTATGTTTTAAGTCCCATGTAATAGGATGCGAGCCTATTGGCATCAACCGGGCACAAATCCAGCCTACGTGGCTGGTATTGAGAAATTTCTGGTGGAAAATCTTAGTAACACTTTGCTCGACCTGGAGATCGAACCCAGGACCACTCGACCAACAAGAGAGTTACAAAAAAAGATATTAATAAAATAGTTACTTCTGGAGGAAAACAAAGGCAAAGAAACACTGAGTTAGTTTAACAATAAAAACCAGAAAATGGTTAAAAAGAACCCTAAAAGTTTAATTCTTAACATAATTATCTTACATAATCTATAAGAAAACGAACTTAACAATAGAGAGAAGAAACGAAAGATAAAATATTAAAATCACGTGCAAGATTCAATTGAAAGCAAAGTTCTAACAACTTTAAGTTCGCAAAGTGATAACATTTCTATTACAGACCGAGCAGATAACAGAGTTCGACCAATTAGTGAGATTGACGCTTTGGTTACTAACACTTTGATTCCAGAATTTAAGTTTAATTATATCTTGGATTGGTGGTCTATTTTCTAACGATGGATGGATTGTGTGAGAAATCATATGAAAGCTATAGGATTAAATGATAGCGTGATGGTTGACAGAGGAAAATGGAAGAAAAAAACGTGTTGCGCCGACCTCAAGTACAAAAAATGAAGACGATACAGTGCTTCGAAAACTCGTATGACGTCACATTTGAGTACATTTTTTACTCAAATGTGACTTCACAAGCCCCTACTCATGATCTTTGACACGTTTTATCTTCGTCAATTTTTATTAATTTGATAAAACAAAAAACACGTTACCCTAATTTTTGATAAACTATTTATCAGATTAAAGCTTCTTTTTGCGAGTGGAATAGTTTACTAAAACATGAATGAATGAGAATAATTACTTATCTTTATGTAATAGAAACATGAATGAATCAGTCATTATATAACATACATAATTATAAGACATCAAACAGCAAGTTGAATAAACAAGGAAAAAAAAGTAACAACTAATGAGTAAGATACTGAGTGCGAAACTTTGATCGCAATATTACTATGAACACATGGAATTTATTCTTACAACGTAATTAAGTTACCCAACGCAATATCCACAATTTGAACGAGAACATTTATTTTTTGTACAAGAAAACATTCAAGGTACGGACTCTTGGAACCCAGCCAGCAATTATTTACCTTACCCTCCCGCTACAAACTAAGTTCAGGTATCCGCAAATAAGATGTAAGTTATCTCATATGCCACTATTAAATCCAGTACAATATTTGCCTTAGCCTAGCCGTAATCGACATGCCACAGTTTAGAGCAAACCAAATACACTGAAGTAGTATTAATTACTTCGCCGCGATTAAATTTTAATATAAACCTAACGTAAGCAGCATCAACGAAAATGAAGGAACTGTTAAATCTATCCATAAAGCAATCACAAGCTTTGATATTCTAAAGCGAAAAGGACAAGCAAAAATGAATCTTAATCACAAGTATCATGAAATAAAAGCCGTCTAAGCCCCGCAAAATCCAACGATGGCCTGCAAAAAGGAAGACAACGTAGGTTAATTTGAATCCCCGCGTTTGTAAGCCGAACAATAATTGGATTTGGACGTCCAAGTTGACAGTTCATTTCGTTGTTTCGTCCCCTGACATGTACCGTTAAGATTATGAAAAGTTATTATTTCAGAGGAACCCTCCTTCTGCTAATTTGGATAAGAGCCAATTATAGAAACGCCCAACTTTTTCCTTTTTGAAACTGAGTTAGGTGTAACGCAATTTTGCAAGGCAGATTTATGTTGTAATTTCATTCAGAGGGGGACAAACGCTTTGAGTTAGTTAACTTAAGCATCGTCTAATTAGGTACTTTTAATTCAAATTGGATCAACTCTCGACTCAGAGTCGTAACTTTCTCGTGAATCGCGCTCGGCAAAACATTGCCGACATAAAACAATCACAGCGAGACGTGTAATTATGTAATTATTCAAGACAAATTAAAGTTCGGGGGAAGGGTGACTTGTCAAGTGCGCAAAAACAGTAGACAGGCGAACAACAGCGGTTTTTGTTTCGGCAATAACAAGGGAAGACAAAAACAGTGGCATCAAAATGTATGACACTCAACCGGCGTTCGTCTCGCCAGTTTTTGCACAAGTATAAAAACTTTGAAGGGATTGTAATGCTTGGACTTAAGGGCCTTAAGTGATTTTCGTCGTATTTAGTTGAAGAGTTTGCTCAACTTTTTCTGTGGGCTTAATTGTTTCGTTATCTATATTTTTGATGGGAAAGTTTTGTTTCCCTATTGTTCATTCTTGTTAAACAAAACTCTCCCACTTTCCACGATCTATCTTGTAAGAACCGGAGTATTGTCTGACCTATCAGCCATATGTGTGATATTGATGACTTAAGGAAATTGAATGAATGTCTACAACCATTAGCTTTTATCAAAATCAATGGCTACATCGAATCGTATTGTAGTGAACACGCTCCATCAGTAACGAATGATTTACGGTCTAACAAATAAAGTGTTGAAGCGACAAATGGCCGATGTCGACTTTTTATCTACAACTTATACATCAATAGAAAAAATAGCAGTAAAGAAACAAATCTTTAATAAAACTCAAGATGAAAATGTTCAGCGAAAAATAAAAAGCTTAGATATTAAAACAAGCCAACCAGATTAAAATAAAAGCGCTCAAGCAACGAATCTTATTTTAGAGCTCTCGGGAAGTGAAAAGTTGCTACGGAAATAATCCAATCACAAGCAATAAAGAAGGGCAAAGGGAAATTAATACCAATGCTGGCGACAAAGTTGATCTTGTTCGTCTTGACAGATGTCTGCGAGATGAAATATTGTGTCGACAAGATGACTGGAGACAGTTGGAGACTTGTAAGAGTCTTAATTCAAACAACTACTGTAATACGTAGCAAGGTGAATTCGTTTGTAGACATTTTTCGTATAATGAGATGTTGGATTTGTATACGAGCGACATGCTAAACGAAATAAGCTGTCAGTAGCCGGTGAATGACATTAAGATGGATTGCAAGTTGCAGCTTATTTTGCGCTAACTAAGGCCGTTACGTAATTTATTGCCTCAGTATTTTATGCTCATTTTAATATCTTAGAAGGCAACGTTACCCTTCCTTTAAGATAAAGCGAGACGGGTAACAGTGACGCTTCGGGCCATAAAATTAATTTAAAAATTAGATTCCGGCGCTAAAAAAGTCGTTACCCTAAATAACTAAATTTTCAAGTAGGCACCTCAATATTCATTAAAAAGATACCGAAGAAAATTTAAGCACGAAGATCTTATTCTTTCTACGATTAGAAAATAAACATTAGGAGAACCGGCTGGCAAAACACACATCAAATGTTTATTAGACCAAAAGATCACGTTGAGCCAGTTATATGACCACCCAAGATGAACAATGTTTCCAAAGGTTCCCCCCATATCATAAAATCTTTCTTTTTATCGAGTGCAAGTACGTTTAGGCGTAAGGGAATGAGATAGATTTTACACCCACTCGATAGGCTTCGATTGTTTTACGATGCCTAATCAAATACTAAGTGCATATTTGCTTCAGATATTGCAAAATTTACGAGTTTAGTACCTGAGTGTTTATCGAGGACATTAAAGGCTTCGCTTCGATTTGTTTTATTGTTTATTTCTATTAGTGGTCGGACATGGCATAATACATTTAGCGGGTGTGTGGTTAAATAAATGTTTCCTGTAAGTGGTTCTGTTGTAGTGTTAGCATCTAGTACTAATTTATTTGACGTCTAGAGCCTTCGTAAAACAGAAATATATATTATATTCTATCTTTTTCTTTCTCTGTTCACAGAGAAGTTCAAATTGCGTCAGATTAAGGTAGCATCAGTTTATTTAAACACAAACGATGTATGCAATAGTGATTTATCATGCTGTTTTCCTCACAAATATGTCCAATTAACATCATACCAGAGAATTTTCTAAATATAAATTCGCGTTGCTTGGACATTCGTTGTAAAACGTCTTACTTGATATGTTTATTTAATATATACGAATAATTCTCCGTGAATTATGTACGTGGGCAGGAAGATGGTGTAAGATCGAATATTTATTGTGATACTCCTCATCTATGAGGGATTTATTGAAGGTGGGATGCTGGAGTTTGGGGACAGCTTGTAATGTGGTGATAAATATCGACGGGGATAGCCGTTGATGACAGCCAACGCTGCTGTGGAAGGTCTTTAGCCATGTCAAGCTTGTCTTGAAACGATTTGACACTGGTATAAAAAAGATAAGTATCCAATGAATAATCTACTTGTCTGATGGTAAAGATTTTTCGACTTGAACATGGTTTTTGTTTTAAAATGGTCAGGTAAGCAATAAAAGGCAAAATAATTTATATAGAAAACATGTTAGAGAAAGATAAGAATGCTTTAATATCATATAAATGAAATCAAAATTACAAATACACAAGAACGAAGTGAAACATGATTCCAATCTCAATAAAAATTAGAAGTAGTTAATGATAAAACTAGTAGCGGTATTGATGCGAACATTAGTACTAAACCAGTCTGACTTCGAAGATGGTCAATAAAACTTTGCCAGCAGACATTTATTACTGATTCCAGCTACTTAATATCTGAAATGCCATAAAACATTACTGAACAAGCAATATCAATTAAACAGTGCGTTGGTTTGAGACAACCAAGGTCTAAGAAAGGAATGTTTATTAAATTGGAGAAGGGTGATTGTTTGAATAAAACGAACGAAGAATTTCACGGAGAATTTTATTGTTCCCGAATAGATTTGAGCGTTTGGAATATTAGTAAAGGTATGAATCCTTAGCTGTAGGTTGAACTGCTGAAAGAGATTTTTGATTGCAAAGATTAGATGACTTTAACACAAAAATTATACCATGATAAGTATGAAGCAGTTTGGCACACCAAGATTTAGTTCTTGAGTAAAAACGAAGCTTTCTGCGAAACAAATCTACTCGGGGCAAGTGTCACGTCGTGCCACTTTTAACACTATCTTAGTTTCATTCGGAATAGCTCCACAAAGACATGTTCAATGCTCAGAACACGATCACATAAAATGGCCAGTAAACCTCCAGACACCATGTCAAACATAAAACAGAACAATAAAATTTTTTACAACTCCAGATACATGAAAAGGGATTAAATTTATTTGCTGAAGCAAATTCCGTTAAAGTATTTGTTGAAACAATTAAATTGGATTCCGTTTCTGATTTATTCGAATACTTTTGAGATTGATCCGAGTGGATTTTAGATTGATTGATTGATGAGCAATTTCTATTAAAGCTTTGTTTTGAATTATAGATGCATCAGCGTTCATCATCTGCTTCACCTTTTCCCAACTATGTTGGGGTCGGCTTCCAGCCTAACCGGATTACCGGATGCAACTGAATACCATTATTTTGCATGGAGCAACTGCCTACATTGTTAGATGTCACATGTCTTCGTATTTTGTGTTCTAGGAAATGCCTGTTTCTTCAAGATCTTTTCTTTACCGTTTCTATTAAATAATATTTTGTAGGTCAATAGGTAAATTGTTGACCAAACACCGTCGGCTTTTATATTTTACCTTTCCGACTATTCCTAAGAGAGATATTCATTTTCAGTCAATATTGTATTAGACAGAAACAAAAATGTAATGTTAGTGTCTTTCTCAATTTAGATTATTTATGTTTATCTAACATAATTCGGACGTGTTTTATCTAATATTTCGTTAGTAACTTAAAATGTTTCTTTGAACTAATTTTAAATAGTCTACCAACCTTAAAATCAGAATTATTTATTTGTTAAACATAGGTAACAACATTAAGGATCTTATAAGTAGTAAAGGTTCTGCTACTATGTTACTTACACATAAGATTTTATAATTCTTCATCATCCTCATCGTCTAGGTAACTATGGGCATTTGGACTATTCGCAAACGTTATTTTTATAAACATACCTAGACTACACGACACTGCTATCTGTTGCTGTTAACATAACCTTAGTCACATTCTATCACCTTGTTTTGCCAGAAACAACACATCGCCTAAAATAAAACCGTATAATTCCCCACTACCAAAATCCAATCCACAAAAACCAATTACGGTAATTACCAAAGAACCAATTCGTCGCTCGAATAAATCGCAAAACCCAACTTAGCTCCCCGACAATTAGCAGAACACACAGTAATTAGCAGCAACAGCGTGACAACGGAATTTAGAAACAATATTAAGCCCGTATTGATCAGCGACAGTACAAGCTGTGTTTTACCTACATCAATTTTATTCCCAAAACTACAACACCAAAATACACTCTCTCAACAAAGAGATAAAGTCCAAAATCAGATCATGTATAAAGCTTTGTGTCCTTTATAGTGACGTATTGACAGAATGAGGACAAAACTAACGACGGAACAGCAAATATTGGTTGCTCAATTAGACAAATGAAATTCAATGAGGGACTAGCAATGGCACACGTGGCACACACCCTGGTAATGAGGGAGTATTTTAGTGGTGTTGATTTTGATATAAACAATAAATTAGGTGACAATACTGTCAGTAATTTGTTCTATAATTCTAGCTTACTAACTCTAATGAATCTGACTTAATCAGAGGACATAACATAACATCACACCCATAATCCGGGTTGTGAAGAAGTGTACCTAATAGTACACTTACATTTCGCCAGTTATGTTTAAGTCCCATGTAATAGGGGCGAGCTTATTCCCATCAACTAGACGCAAATCCAGACTCCGTGGCTGCTACTTAGAAATTCCGGATGGAAAAACCCAATAACACTTTGCCCGACCCGGGAATCGAACCCAAGACCTCATGTTCAGCAGTCGCGCTTGTGACCTATAGCAACGAAGCACTCAATGTGTTGAAATATTAATAATTTAATAACCTAAGACAATTTCAACTAGATCTAATGATTTCTAACTACAGTTACAAGCAAAAACAGCTTCCACAACTTCAAAATTAATTAATTTCAATGCTACCTTCTCACCGCTCCACCAGAGTCAACTCTAACAAATTCAAGGATACACACACTAATTCTAACCACGTTGAGGAAACAAACATGGCTGAATACGAGGGTGTTATGACATGTGTCAGCTGTGAGCGTGTCGGTCCACATTAACAATGTAGAACGATGAAATATTCTCTACCGTTTTCTATAGTAAATTTTATTCTGTATCAGAATAAAGGAACAGTAAAGATTTGCGGATTAATTTTTGGTACATATATTTCCATTTCGGGTTGTGTGAACCTTGATCTTGAATTGAATAATGAAGAGTGGTGACTGTGATATATACTAATAAATGTAGCGCGAGCTTTAAGGTGCCGTGTCTAGTCCTCACTTATCCCGGGCAGCCAGTGCACAGTACCTACTTACTGATAATTTGGTAGTTTTATTCTAAACCCTCACCACAGTGACGTAACCTTATAGATCAACGTGATAGCAACATGCAACAGAGTCTAAATTGAAAAGTGTCGCTTACAACTACAGTCGAAGTAGCTGATGCAGATAACCACAAAAAAATACTGACGCTTCAAAATAAAATTTACATCACAAAGAGGCCCAGTTAATCAATACCCAATAATTTACAAAACCAACGAAAAATAAACATGTATCCACGTTCCGTATCATAAAACAGGCGAAGGATATGATGAAGCCATAATTCAAAATTACAACAGGGCAGGCTAGCATAGAGACCGGCCGACTTTATTTAGTCATTACCAATTTCTGAGGCTCATTACCTGTTCTCTTTTATGGGGCCGACCGAACTATGGCCACTGCCCCACTGCCCACATTTACGAAAAAAAAAACGACAGATGGAAAGGTTCAGAAAATAGAGAACGGACATTACGAATTATCTTAATTTTGATATGGGCTACAAAAGAGTGTTAACTCGCGACATATGTGTTGTAACGGTTGGGGCTTAGATACCATTTATTTCAACGTTTCTTTCGAGAATTTTATCCTTACCGTGACCAGTTGATAATGTTATATTTTGATTTAGAGGATTAGTTTTGTTTTTTAATTAGGCTCTGTCAAGAACTGTGGTTATTATGAACACGATATCTTAATTAGATTAAATCTGTTCGTGATTAGCATAAATGTCTAATTAGTGTTTATTTATGATCTTTTACTTTGTTTCTAGTTACTTCAACTCTTGTTTGAATAATAATAATATTGTATTGCTTTATGTACAGATGCCAACACATAAGGCTACTACAGTCTCTTTTCAATTTTATCCCTGAAGCGTTATGTTCAAGGTTGATTTGAAAATTTGACAGTTTTGGGTAGCTTTCTCTGGTATTAAGATGATACCACCAGAATTGTTTTTCATTGTAAGCTTTGTAATAATTGCTTACTGCCTACCCAGTAAAAACTGGCCCCGTAATCTTGCCCCCTTATCTAAAGAACACTATTGACAGTTAAAAAATTAAAAACTGTAACAAAACGTAACGACATACGGTGGTCATCGATAAAACTGTCCCTCACATGGTAGGGGCACCCAACGTTCCTCAGGATGTCACAAAAAAATAAACAGGTAGAGGCACCACAGCCTTCGTTAGCGGTACGGCTACACAAAGCGAAAAAAACTGATACGAATCTATATATAATTTCTAAGAAGTCACGGGGGACTTGATGCGTTGAAATTTTTGGTCACCGACGAATAATTTATCCTTTACTGTTCACACCACGGGTCGTTAGAATGAGTTGTCAAGACTATTTGACGGCTTCTAGATTACCGATAAAGTGAATTATAGTTAGTTTTATATGCAAGAATTCGGAGATACGGAGGAGCGGACGCCAATGGGCCGTAGAAGCACTTAAATTTTGATGAAGTTTGTTTGAACTTCTGGTGTTGCTTATATTAAGTTTGACCGTGTGTGAACGTAGGCGATTGTTCCAGAGTGGCTTCGTCCGAGTAATAAAATTATCGTTTATTTTGTTGCGTTTTCTTTTATGAAAAATAGATTCCTCTTAAGCTATTATTCCAGTAGCATCACCCATGTTAAGCGATTTACATCAAAATACAGTGACAAAGTTTGTCTCATTGTTAATTGACACAAAGGATATACAGATATTCTTAATCTTATATTGTATTCCCATACATGTCACCCAAACAGATTTTATGGCTATATCATAGAATCGCAAATGTCCCAACAAAATGTGGCAAAAATTCTAAAATCTTCGCTCGACCGGCACTATCAAAAGATTCTACAGATATTCCGAGAAACTTTTGTCCACTCCCAGCTACAAATCGGTTCCTTTAAATCGGGGGATGTATCCAATAAATTGAGATGTCTCACTATTTTACTAGCGTTCAAGATATTGTCACCTTTTTTTTCTGGTTCAGGTAAAATCTCGCCCATACCATGTGGTTGGAGATTGAGTATCTTAAAAAAATGATTGATGTATTTTCAAATTAGTAAATCGATGAATGTGTATAAAAACGGCTTGGAAGTGTTGATGATCTGTTTAAATATGATACACGTCAAATGATTATGTCGATAATGATATTACTAGGAGATGGAGCAGAAAGTTATGATGCTGTAAAAGTTTTTGCTAGAAATCTTGGAGCAATCTTTCATGAGGAAAAAGTAGAAATATTTATAAGCCTCAGCTATACTAACCGTACCAGTAATATAAGATAGATTTTTAAATTAAAAACGCATCCGGTGTAGGCTTTACTATTGCCTTATCATACATTTTCTCACAAAAATTCCATCCAACAATATTCTATGATACGAACACAGTGAGTTAAACAGACAAATCGCACCATACATTATTTACAATTCCATTTCCAATGACATTTATTCTTATTGAATTTTGAAAATGAATGAGTAAAAAGGAAAGTTTCGATAAACATCTTGTTTTACGATACCAAATGTAAAATACCTAGAGATTTTACGGAAAGCGGTTGGCGTAGAGACAATGATGAACACAAAAGAGACATGACAGCGGGAACCTACTCTTTGGAGATAAATTAAATGGTTTTATTCCTATTGTTAGTATTTTACGATACGGGAGAATCAAGTACAGGCGAGGCAACGTTTCTGCGGTTATATAGTCTGCTCGTAATATAGGAAAGGCATCAGATGAACCTTTTATTAGGATTTTTCCTTTTACGGCATCAGTAGCACTTCGGGATGTTGTAAATTGTAATTCTAGAGTCAATGTTACTGCTGCAAAGTTACCGGTAGCAATAACTACAGAGAATGTTAGTGTTAATAATTTAGTAGGTATTAAAAGGATCATAAAACAGTGATGTTTTGATTTTAGTACCTACTCATTTCATTTCGTAATGATCGGGTAATTTGACAGCTACTATATCGATACATAAGCAGATTTTTTATTTTTTTCGTTTTGCTACCCACGTTTCTAAACTTTTACATGGTCGGACGCAATAAAATATTTAATATACTTTTCTGATTATCTCAGTAAGTTCAAAACTATAACTTTTCGCAGTTTCAGCGTTGCTCAAAGGCGGTTCGTCTGTGCGAATTTCAACATTCCCAGAACTTTCATTACTCGCCATTTCAATTTTAAGTATTCATTGTGCTTTAGACATACTCATCCATTTCTCTGTTATGCCTAGAATTATCATAAATATTAAGACTCTGCTCTTAAAACACTTTCTGACTAAACAATGGGTTTTTGTTGAAGACTTAAGTCAAATGTTCTAGAGAAAGGTATTAAGGTGTTTCAACATTTAAAACAGCAAAGTTAATTTTACGAGCCTTGTGGGTGTGAAGATACAAGTTCCAAGGTTTTATACCTTGAGGTGTAAATGAATTTTGAAAACTTCGACTTCGTGACAGAGGTTTCAAGTTTTGTACACATTCCAAACAAAATTGAGCTTTCATCAGTTTTAAAGCAACATTGAAAGGAATGCAAAAGATTTAATAAGCGGTCTGCCATAATTATTACAAATTAATTAAAAGACAATGAATTAATAAACTTCCTTTTAACACTTACCAAGGCTACTCAAAGAACCATGAACAGCTAAAGGAAGATGATACATCAGTCAAATTCAATTTACAAAACTTTTCCTTCCTTTTTTATCAATTACGAGGTGTCCAACATTCCTACATGACCGAACCATATCAACAGCAGTTAACAAGACCTACCCCAACACATGTCGACTAATGAATCAATTCCGACAACAATAAAAACGTACAATACTTTTAATCTCGGCTAAAGGCCCCTTAAACGAAGCCCTTAAAAAAGATAATAAAATGGTAGCAAAACTGTTTTCTTACAGTCATCCTGACAAGTGGCGATGGTAAACAGGGTTTATGGTTCCGAGGGGTGAATTTTACTATTCATTTTTAGGGTTCCGTGGACTTCTAAACCAACTTATAGTTTGTGTTCAATGTTAACTACAGTATCAATTTTACTTTTGGTAATTTCTTCCAGTTCAATACAAAGAATTTTTCTCTTACCTTCAGTACGTAACACCGCAAGTTCTCTTTCTGCGGTTTCTTCACTGTCCTCTAGAAGACAATTTGCTTTGTGTTTATCTTGTTTCAATCCAAATATAGTTTCTTTTTACTACTTATCTTTACCACTATCAACATCCCCATCTTTCTTATTTACTTTACTACCGTTCTTCAAAGTGACAAAAGTATCTCCTAACCAAGACGCTGCTTAACCATTTTCTGTATCATAATATAAGGAACCGTCTCCACAAACACCAGGCGTGCTAGCCAAGTTTTTTTAGTGCCTGTCGTAAACAGGGCGCTATTGAAACGTTACCAGCTTGTTTAGCAACATATGCTAGGCGCCACGCTCCTAAAATAATAATGCTAAGCGCCACGGTATAGTGCGGATTTTTTTTGGCGGTTGAACATTTTTGTTTTTGTGTTAAGCTCCTTTTTCGGAGAATTTTATGTACCCCGATATTCACACGTAAAAATGTTGATTCAAAAGCTTCCTACTGTTTTTATTGTTGTATTTCCTTTGCATTCTATTTTAAAGGTTTGGTGGATTCAGATATTTTTATTTAAGCCAAAAGCGTAAATCTCGCATTAGTAGGTATCATCATCATCAGCCTATTAATGTTCCCACTGCTGGGACACGGCCTCCTCTCAATGAGAGGGAATGGGCTATAATCCACCACGCAGGCCCAGTGCGGATTGTTAGATGTCACGTGTCTTCGAATTTTTTGGTTCTAGGACATGCCTGTGTTTCCTCACGATGTTTTTATTCACCGTCTTGAGCAAGCGTGGTGATCAATGCTCGTGCCTTCTCTGTATGAGAAGAGGCCTTTGCCCAGCAGTGGGACAGTAATAGGCTGGTATTATTATTAATGCGTCTGCCTGGGTTCGAACCCACGACTTACAGATCGTAAGTCGGAGCTGCCACCACTGGGCCACCGCTGCATTAGTATCAGCAGCGCCCAAAACCAATGTTCCATTGACACTGTATTGATCCTCAAATAATAGATTTTAATAGACTACTTTTATTTGCTAACCGATTGGATAATAATAATGAACCATTATTAATAATAAAATACATCATATCCGAAAACACCCCATATAAATTGTGTTATGACCAAATTAACTAAATCAAATTCAATGCAGTATTCACTACATTGTGATTTTCATAATTTCGCACAAACACATGCGCAAATCGGCCTATTGTGTAAGAAACTTTTACTAGTATACAATGGAATATAAGCTTTATTTATAGAGTGTTTAAGCTTTTTTGAAAAACGACAAGTTTCACACAATAGAAATTATTACCGCGGGGTACGTTAGACCATCTGTCGTATTTTTGTTTATAGTTATGAACTTTAATGACATTTTAGTGTTGGATAAAATGCGGCTGTTAATGAAGGTATTGTGTTAATAAATGCTAAAACTCTCGAGTTTATTGACTGGGTGGGGTTTTTGAATATTAAAACGACTGTGGTATTTGCATACTTCAGCAGTGTGTGTATTAAATTGAGAGATTACATTAAAGTTATTGTTGGAATATACTTGGACACAGATTACTTACCTATACTCGTAGTATTACTCTATTAAAAAAACGTCACCTTTGATTTATCCCTGTCTCGATTTATTTTTAGCTCAAACTTTTATTGAAACTTCTATTTCTGATTCCTATGAGGTGTCAGGAAAAAAATTATATAGATACCGGAATAATTAATTGATTGGGATAAAATTAAGATACATAAAACTCTATAAATCTGTTTGCCTGTCTGTAACCTACCTTTTCACGCTTAAATTAAACCAGCAGAAATAGTTGATGTATGTTCTATAGGTAACTATTTTAGCTTAGGTATAGACCTGATAGACGATTTTACCCATAAACACCATATATAGAATATTTACTGAAAAAAAAAAACAAACTATAATACTTCTATAAGATTATTTTTATCCAGTTCCAACCCAAAATTGACTCTTCAAATCTCTTTTCCATCCTTGCTCTCCAAACTATTGGTCGTACTGAATAAAACATAGCATGTGTGCCGAACAAAACGTAACAATTTATAACGCGTCAAATCTTAAAGATGGCTTCCTTCGAATAGAGATGTATAAAATTAATTGTGTTTATAACATCTGCCGACCCCATTGTCCTTTTTTTTGGTCGAAACGGTCAGGTTGGTTTGGTCGCTTTTTTGGTAATTTTTGGGCTACTAGTTTCAGCAAGGTTTTGTGTTTAACAACATGTCGTTGATTATGTTGGTTAGAAATATTATGGTATAAAATAAAAACTGATACAGATACTGATACTATGTTTGGTTAGTCTGAAAACCAGTCTTATCAACGAGTAACGTATTACCCAGTAGTAACTGAGTTGTGGAGGTCAGATAAGCAGTCGCTCCATGTAAAATATTGGTATTCAGCTATGATTTTTGTGTACTTATCATTCTATGTAGCAAGAATTTTTCATCAACCATAAATAATTTGAAGCCTTTTTTTTTTTTTTTTTTTTTTTAGGATGGGAAATCATCAAATGACTTCTCCCGCTCTGGGCTGAGCAGGAGGGAGTGTCAGACTTTTACTGACTAAAACCCATCCATGTTCCTTCATCGCCCTTTGTGTTCCGGAGCCACGGT
This sequence comes from Xestia rhomboidea, assembly GCA_963853795.1. NCBI lineage: Eukaryota > Metazoa > Arthropoda > Insecta > Lepidoptera > Noctuidae > Xestia > Xestia rhomboidea. The sequence continues at coordinate 14,883,808 of OY970777.1, forward strand.
ATCTCTTTCGAATAGTCCCGCAGCCCCGGCAGGCTTCGGTCCTTGCGGACCCCTTCACTATTGCTGACTCTCTTTGAGGCGCGCGTGGAACACGAACGCGCCGTCGACACGGCCTGTCGTCATGAGACGGACGGACGGCGAGCTAGCTAGCATAGCTCCCCGTCCACAGGCCCGCGCCTACGGTGGCCGGAAGCCACCACGTGGCCCCCGACGCCCGGGGCGTCTCCCGCGGCGGCCGGGACGTGAGGATCTCTCCCTGTCCTGTTCCGCCACCTCCTTCGCTAGCATGACTGCTTCGCAGAAGGAGGTGACGGCGTCCCATTCCGTCTCGCTCCGGACCATGGATTGAACCAAGGCCGGGAGCGAGAGGTCGCCGCCGCCAATCGCCGTTACGAGGACACGGCGGTGCTCCGCCCAAGCGGGACACACCTCCACCGTGTGCTCCACCGTGTCCTCCGGTCGATCGTCACAATGGTGACACCCGGACGTTTCCTCCCGCCCGATTCGGTGCAGGAACTTACCGAAACAGCCGTGTCCGGTAAGAACCTGCGTCAGGCGGAAGGTGAGGACGCCGTGGCGTCTCTCCAGCCACTCCTCAAAGAGGGGACTTACCGCCACTATTGTGGCGTGCCCTGCACGGGGTTGCGAAAGTCGCTCTCTCCATGTCGCCATGAGATCACGCCGGAAGTCCGTCCGCTGAGCGACAATTTGCCGCGGCAGCGGAGTTTCCCCCCGGCGTAGCGCCTCCGCGCGCCACTCATGTAGGCGCGCGAGGACTATTGCCTCCAGATCCCATGGCGGCAATCCGGCAAGGAGGTTCGCCGCCTCGCGGGAGATCGTGCGGTACCCCCGGATTAGCCTTACGGCCACCACCTTTTGGGGCGCGTTCAAATAGTTGGCGGCTAATAATTTGAAGCCTTAGGGCCGGCGCATATCGACATTGTCGTCATTGAAATAATATAATCAATTAACAGACTGCGCGTGGATGCGCGAGCCTCCGCGCGGATGCACGCATTCTCGGATTCATTGGTTTTTTCGATATTATTTTAATGAGGACAATGTCGATAATAGTTTGTCAGTGAAAAATGCTCTGCGCTGCGCTCCGCCATATGTGCACCGGCCTTTTATGCGTCTTCAAGCATACCTTGTCTTGTGAAGAAGAAAACTTTTTCCTTTAAAAACAATCTCACCACCTGTAGACCGCGCCCATTACACATATTATCTGACTTTTAAAAAGGATTTAATCTCAGCTCTCATCGCCATAAAAGCTGCAAACTTCTATGCTTCATCGTTGTGTGCCCCAATTTCTTTTTCTTCTACTTACCTTTTTTGTAGAGAAAATAACGTGTGACACGTTATTTTCTCTACAAAAAAGGTAAGTACAAACAGCTTAAAGTTTTAGTTTTCGGTCTCCATTTAGATGTTTCAACCAGATTTTCAAGCGAGTATTTCTCAAAGGCTACGCAGTACTTCTTGCTGATTAGAAGGTATTTTCACACTTGGTATGATAAACACTAAGCCTAACGAATGAGCTGTAAACTTTTATGCACAAGTTCTCCAACACATGCTAAGGTGTGGCTAAAAGCCAAGCTCTTTCATGTGAGTCGAATATACGAAGAAGAGGTTTTAATATTTCGTGTGAAGCCACATGCTTTCCTATTTCATTAAGTATTGTTAGCACTTTTTTCTTTGCGTTACTCTTTTTAAAGAGTTTCGCTACTTCTTCAACTAATGTATTGCGGTATTCATCGGTATTTATAGACTGGAATTTAGTCACAGCGTTATTGAATCTACAATAATAAAATAGAATATTATGAAGTGGTAAAGTATACAATTCTGCGGACATATCTATGGATCCGTTTTAAAAAAAAAATCACTACTAGGAAGTTAAATCATTACCAAGCGACATAAGGATATATAACGCGAGCGAAGCCGCAGTCAAAAGCTAGTTACTTATTAAATGGCTTTTCACGTCAAGAAAGCACACCGAAATCCCGTCAAGACTTTAATTACATCTACTCACATTCTCCCTCCGCAGTCTCTTTGTATGTTACTTCCATAATTATCTCTCCGTGTTTACACCAAACAATGTATCAGATTCGCTCATTACCATACCAGAAATCGATCCCTGCTATCGTAATTATCGAAAACAATGTTCGCTCTTGTCGCACACAGATACGATCGTAAACTACCCGATAAGCAACTCAAAATCCAATGCTTATATTACATTTCAATTACCATATAAAATGTTCTTACAACCGCGGAGCAAGACCCATTGCGTCTGTACTGATAATCATCTAATCAGAGATCATTCAATAACTTTTATTCCAAGCCGATCAGGCGTACAACTCCAAGATAAATTCAACTTTAACTTCGTTTATGTAGAGTTTAAAATACACTGGAGGTACTACCAGAAACTTCAAATCGAATCCCGAGTGTTATCTCAAGTTCGTTCCGTTTCCAATGTGTCACTGCTTGAAGTACATAAGCAATCGAATTTGACATTTATCTCTTTCAGGATAAAGTTCGTTTTAGTTTGATACCGTAGGGGTTGAAATGACGTTCGTATTTTGATAGGGATGTGGAAAACGTCGACGGATTCGAAATTCGAAACGCAAAGCGATGTCGATGTCGAGACGCTGCTTCGGAGAGATGTCAGTTTAAAAAAAGATGCAGTACGTTCGGATATGTGTACTTTATTATTTTTATTTTTAATGGCTCTCAGTCATAATTAACAGTGATTTTTCGTGTCTTGTATCCGATTCTATTATTGAAGGGTCATTTGTGACGATAAATCTGTTATTGGAAGTAGAAAATAATGTATCAATAGAATGGCTAATGATGGCCTTTTTAATTAAAACTGAATAAGATTAAAATTACTCGCTTACTGTTAGACATGATGTTCATAAGAACAATAATAAAAAGTTTAAAAATAACGTTACATTTAGGGCAACATAAAAGCTACCCAAAACACTTGTCCAAAAGAACATAACTAATTCAAAACTAAATTCCCATAAAATAAAAGAATAATGAGAGCGAACAAAACAGTAACATTCAAAGATTTATTACTACATCATTACCACAATAAAGTTCCTATTGTTTAATTCGTAATTAAAAGGACTACAGATCATAGTCATCAACAGTCCCTTGATAATAATAAAAACATTGTAGAAACTTTACAACTTAATTACCCACATCTGTTAAACTCCACGAACGCGATTTACAACGCACCTTTGTGTCGTAATAAATTTTAGTGGAATAAAACTTTTGCGGTCGAAGATGAAGAAAAAAAAGGTTTATAAGAAAACAAAGGGCAGAATGAATTAAACAACATAATAAGATTGAACACCTGCGGATATAACGTCTTCATTAAAAATGAAATAGGGACGTGGAACAGGTGCCATGATTGGTGCTCCGAAATCCGCTACGTCTGTTGATCCGACGTGCCGAGGTATCTGTATCGTTTTGTTTCCTTTATCATTATTATCTTTGTAAAGTTCAGCTTCTGTTTCTTTTTTGTTATCTGTTATAATAATTTCATTACTTCAAGCTTTTGCTACTTCCAATTTTTCTTCAAGTAACTTTTAAAAGTGATTCTCTCCTTCTGTATTATACATTGAATATTATATAATACAGAATATTATATTGTGGTGAACGTAGCATTTTGGAATCCATAGTATTATTAAATAGGTCTTATTGGTCAAAGTGTTATTCTTCGGGAAAATCCCTTTTGAAATTTACTGCGTAACTATATCGTTTTGTTACTTTATCATCATTATCAATACCAGGTTTATCATCTGCGCCTTGTAAAATAGCTTTTTCCTTTAAACGATTATTATTACTGTCATCGTCAATAAATATGATCTCTATCTTTACAAATAACTTTTTTCACTACTACTTTAAACATTGCTTTCTAAGAAAAGATCAGAAAAGTACAAATATGAAAACCATTTCGAAACAAGCTCGATTCAAATTCGCCGTCCACGCAGATCTATGAAAATGATGACGTAAACGATGTAGTGGGATGCTCGTTACTAGTTTATGTGCGAAAGGTGTCGACTAGGTACTGGTACTTTATGTTATGTTCGTGTATCGTTTTTAAGGGTATATAACTTTAATATCTGTAAGTAACATGGCTTGTCTATTTATTGTGAATACATGAAGTGTGGTGTGAATATTTTGTGCTGTTTCAGTGATCAGATTATAGTTAGTCGGGCAGAGAGCTGCAAAATTTAAGTAGAAGTTAAGTAGACTGGCTAAATCTACCACATGCCTACTGACATGTGGTCGAAAATAACTACCATGGTAGATCTCGGTCACAGTCAAATCCCATCGTATCAGCCCATGCAGAAGATGATAAAATGAGCTTGACAAAACAAGCGAACAATTTTAAGTTACATTTGCCTGTAAGAGTAGAGACTATAAGGGAAGATGATGACCAAAGAAACGGTGGAAGGACTATGTGATTGATGTAAAGGAGGTGACTGATGTCAGACGAGTAATAAAGTATGGAAGAAGAAGACATGCTGCGCCGACCCCGAATAAATTGAGACAAAGGCAGTAGAATGATGATGGGGAGACATTTGTCTAGCAGTAGAATTATACAAGGTAAAGCAGTATACTTATAAACTTTCAGGTGTCAATGATTTTGTTCGTATCCTCTAAACAAATAGCGTTAAAGACAGCTTGCATACAATACAAGAACTTTTCGCCAAAATTAGCGATCATGATTGAGAATTTCTGAAATCAAAATGTTTTTTACACCACCTCAATTCCTTGAAGGTGAAGATTAATAGTCAAGCGACTGGTTTAGCTATATAAGATAATTACATGCTGTTAAATCTCTTATTTTTTTCAAATTCAAATGGACTATTAGCAAGTAATTATGGGCCATATAATTTATGTTCTTTATTAGCATTTTCTAGTATACACTCGTTTATTGGTTGTGCTATTAGTAAAAAAATTCTACGGTGAATTTAATATGGTAATATAATTTGTTTTATGATTGCTAGAATCTATGAATACCTATGGTGGAAATTAAAATACTAACAAGTCTTCATTACAGGCGGAACACAAAAAGTTGAGTCTTGATTAAAATTTATTGACACTAATGTCCGAAGTCAGATTTAATCGTAGAACTAAATTGTCTTCTAAATGCTGGAAAAATAAAATGATTTGAAGCTATCTAAAAATAATGATACACACATCAACTCATAGGTGCTGAATTTACAAGAGTTTCTGAGATTCTCCTGCCCTTTATCCTAATTGGTTTGGGGTCGGCGCTTGGTCGTTTTCTTCATCTTCAATACTACCGATTATTCGTCATCATCATCATAACATCCTTCACACAGTCCATCCATAGTTTCTTTGATCTTCTTCTACTCTTATACCCATCCACATTTTTACTCAATGGGGAAGGCTGGTCAAAGCTGATTGTAGATGGCGCGTCTATAGCTTAGACCCAATCTGACCAATGAGGTCAAACTATTTTCAAATATAAAATGACATTGACAGATTTTAAACCAATGACGATGTTTGGTTTGTGCGATGCTAGCGCCATTAGTTTCACCAGTTGCCCACCCCATTTTCAATACTCAATTCATGCTGAATTTACAATAGTATTTCGTGTAAATTCTGCACCTATTAATAGATCTCTCGGAACGGAATCGAACACTAAAATACTAGATGCAAATTCAGCTCAAAATAAGTTTTGCATTTAAGCTTTACTAACCGTTTCAAAATCAATCCCACAGAGAAGAGTCAAAACAAATTTAATCCAGCTCTCTCGTTTCAAAATAGATCTCGTATTACCGAAGCCATCGGCGGTAATTACTTGGCTGCCGTTGACAGGGATGCCAGGAAAGATGCAAGATGGCCGACCCGTTTGACCTATACGTCAGTAGGACCTAGAAACCACCTGTTTGGTTTAATTTGGCGAGAAACTAAGAGGGAGGATTGTTTTTGATAAAAAACAGATTGTCTTAGGTCAGGTTTGTGAATTAATATTGCTTTATTCTCTACTAGATGTGGCCCACGGTGCCTATGGCAATAAATTGCCAATAATCTTCGCCAAGAATTGGACTAGGAAATGTAAGCAGATATTTTCAAATCTGGCTGAGTACTTCTAGAGATAGGCGAGTTCAAACACACAAACAAACTCTCCAGTTTTAATATACCTAATTTGCAGAATTTGTTTTACTGTCTATTATTGTTATGCATTTTTTCCTTTTAACCATTACCTCACTTACAGTATAGTATAGTTTTAAATGAATTAAATTTGTTTTCAACATCTACCTAACCCTTCTTCAAAAATTATAGTATCTTCGTCCCTTTGCCCAGATTACCATAACCGAAAATTCGAAAATAATGCGTTCTTCTATTTAGAATCACAGCCGGTGATTATTATTCCCGCCCCTGTCAGGGACGCGATTGGCGGGAACTTCCAAGATGGCGACCCGGCCTGACCCTTACGTCAAGCACGAAACATCTGTTTTAACATGTCCGACTGGCTGGTAATAAGCGCGCTCGAATTTAGAACACTTCTTATTTTTTTCAAAGAATTTTTGGCGGCGGTGTTGATGGTTTTGGGAATTTTATTGATGAGCCTAATATTACTTGATTGCTTAAAGTTTTCGGTCAAATTAGTGAAAATTACACGATATAATTATAAAAGAGACTGTCAGGTACTTTCAGGTGGATACGGCGAAGACTGTTTTCAAATATAAACAAATAGAGGACAATAAAAATAATCAAATCCTTAATAATAAACGAACTATGAGGGAATTTCTCGGAGTCCATGACATCCTTATTGCAGCAACTAATATACTGGCTAAGAAAGTAGACCTAATAGCTGCGAAATATGGTTTAATAAACAAATCCACCAATCTGTGCTTCGGTAGGAAGCAAGGACTCATGGGACATTTTTTTCTAACTAAGAATTAGTTCCCAGAAACTTAAGAGGTTTACGATGATGAGCTGTCACCGAATTTTTTGTCCACATAATTGATATAGCTAAACTATCCGCCCACAGTGGTGACATTTCGTCGAAAGCTAGAAAAAACTTTTAGCAATAAGATTTATCTGGTGTTGGAGAAAAAAACTTTTGAGGCAAAAATATTTCAGTGATTTAAATTTAGTCATTTACTTTTGGTTTATTGCGTTGACTGGAGTAAGTAATTTGTTATTTTTACTGTGCAGTTTCTCAAAAATGTAAACTAATTATTGTGATTGAAATTTTTATGAAAGACTTTTTACAAAGAAAACATTCAATCACTCCACAAATCCAGCAAATTGCTTCATCAGACCATAATCACAAGTTTATTCAAACTTGGGTCCCGGTAATTGACCAGAAATCCTCAGATAAGAAAAATGTACGCATAATCTTTTATAAAAAATCTTGAAGCAGCCCATAAAGTTAATACAAAAGTATAATGGACGAAACAGACGACGCTTAATTTCCGCTCGCTTACTGTCTTCTGCCAAAACTCGAGATGTATTCGAGTAACTTCGATTGTTCATCATCCTGTAAGCTTGTTTTCTACGAAAAATATTTTGTTTACGACCCACATTAGAGCAAGAATAATTATGAAAAGAATTTTCGCGTTCTTTTTCGGAAAAAGGAATTGTTTTTGGCCAAGCATTTCGGACGTTTTGCGCACTGGGCTGCGAAGTAATTTGGGTTAACTAGCAATTTCCCGCGACTCTGTTCACACGTTCAGCGGATAATTATTAGGTCACATTATATCCTTGCTAATAATACCTATAGGCTGTGAAACTATTTGGGGATATAGATCCCGGATATTATGCGTCAGAATAGTTTTAGAAATGCAGTACCTACTTGTTTTTTGTTGTGTCCCACTGCTGGGCAAAGGCCTCCCCTTTCACTTTCCAAATCTCGAAGTCCCCGCAAACAAAATCAGACCGTCACACTAGTACTACTAATCTATTTAATTTAATTTATTAAAAGCTCAATCTTCACGTATTCATAAATTTTCAAACACTAGGTATAAAGCTGAGCTTAATAAACGGAAACTCAAGAGCTAACAAGTTTAAATAATAGATGGAACCCTTGGGTATGTTAATCAATAATACTGCTTTGTACTACGCTAGGTAAATTAGTTACTGAACCCCAACTAACACTATGTATTAGTAAATGGCAAATCAAATTGTGAATAATATGTATACGTATAATATTGATAATGTCTAAATGTTACTTACATAATATAAGTTATGAATAACGTACAATATGCTTAAAATACAAGTATAATTAAAATCCAATATTATATAACTCTTAAGGTGATTATAAAGAGAGTTTCAAACAACGCCATTCTAAACGTAAAAACTGAACACAAAAAAAAAAATAAAGGCAAACATATAAACACTATAAATAAACACAAAGCTGCTATAAGAAACCCTGAAGAAAATACCGACCTCTTAAAAGATAAAGATCAAAACAATCAAGAAACTACTATAAAAGAAGTTCTAGGCAGTGAAAAACAAACAATTTTTACAACACACTTTAATACTCCCACTCATATTACAGTCGACCGTTAAAACCCGCAAATTTAACGTTGAAAAACGTATGAATAAAAATACGTTAGATGAGAATACAAAATTTTATGGCCTGTAAAATAAGCTGGGTGGAAAAAATTGGATTTATGATAATTTCGCTGGCTACTAATAAAAATTTGGGTTAGTCTGCCCTCCTGTTACGGGTGGATGTTTCTCTCTTACGAGGGGGCCACTTTCGATATAATGTAAACTTTGCAGATGATGCTTATGTTGGTTTTATTGACGAGGAAATGATTTTAAAAGGCAAAGTTTTATTGGAGACCGTGAAAGCAGTGAAGAACCCAAGACACGCCACTTTGATTTTCGGATTCATGTGCTATTGTATAATTATCACTTGCTTCGGCGAAGGAAAACATCGTGAGGGAACCAGAATACCTGAGAGATATTTCTCAACGGCATGTAAAGCCAAGTCAGATGCCCAAAACTCTGACACCAGGTAACTAGGTTAGGCACTAATCACACAGTAAAGAAAACATCAACATTATAAAGGAACATTAGAAAATTTTAATCTGAAAAACATTTGAGGAGACAATTTGGTGTAGGTAGCAATAGTCAAAGATACTAATGAACTTTTGAAGGATTGGAATAAGTGGATTAAGAAGAACCTACGGTATAAGTTTGTGCCACGATGACTGTTCGTATATTGGGAATTCTTCGAATGCTTATTAGAACTCAAATATTCAAAACGGACTTTTGTTTGCTTGTTTTACAGAAAATATTATCACTGAATCAGGTGTAGGTATTCTCAAGGTTAGTAGAACGGTTTAGAATTACGCAATAAACGCATCCAAATTAATTATATTCTTCAAACGTTTCTCAAGTTGGAGAAGTCCTATAAAACCAGCGTACAATTAACCGTTGATTATACGAAATAAAATAAATTGACTTATTATTTTAATTGCCTGTTTTATTTAATATAATGAGTCGCTTATTACTTTTTAATCCTGCTTTCAAGTGCCATAAAACAAATAATTTTATTTGGACTAACGAACCTGTTAACGATGTATCTCGAAATGCGACGGCATCTGAAAAGAGAATGGAGAACAATTAAAGTATTTTCCTTTTAAAGACATCATTACGAATTTTTGGAATGACGACTTCACTTGAAAAAGATTCAGTATAAATTTTGGATCAGTTGTATCAGTTTTACTTGGTTCAATCCGAGGCAATTTTGGGCCTATCTATTCTAACATGACTTGTACACTCTTATTAGCAAAATCATCTTATGTATGAATCTAGAGTTTTAAAATTGTAATTCGTACATTCAGTTATTAGTCCTAGAGACCATTAAATCCTCCAGATTTTATTAATCAAAAATCTTCCACTTTTGAGACTCTGATAGCAGTAACTTGTAACAATAATACTTCAGAAATCTTTAAAATTTCTCGAAGTACATTTATAATTTCATTATCACTTTTAGATTTTCAAGTTTTGTCTTTCTCTGTGTCCTTGCGTGTTTAAAATTACGGTCTACTAGCTCTGCCAGCGGCTTCGCCCGCGTGAAGTTTGATAATTGTCCCACGGGATCTTACTACCGGGATAAAAAGTATCCTATGTGTTTCTCCAGGTTATAAACTATCGGTGTGCAAAATTTCATCCAAATCCGTTCAGTAGTTTTTGCGTGAAAGAGTAACAAACATCCATACATCCATACTCATAAACTTTCGCATTTATAATATTAGGATGGGATAGAAGGATATCTCGTTGTGCTAGAATGATTTAAAGAAGAATTATTATTCTCGTTTTACATAGAAATAAGGTATTGCCGTGTTTCCAAAGCTTCGACCGTAATATTATTTCAAAGCGTCGAGTCCGACCACAATTGTGTACAAGTTATTGGTGATAGCCAAACCATCGTTGCACTCACAATAACTAACCACAACCCTCGGTCTAACCTCTAGAACGTTTACAATCTGATGGATGAATATTGAGATCTCAATGGATGTAACAATATGGATTTCTACTTCAATTGGCTGTTCTTTATCGTGTGGTTCGTGCCTAACCTGGTGTCAAAGTTTTCATGCCGCCCATGGGCCTCTTACTTGAATTTCTAGTGTTAAATGTATCTTCATTACTCATACTCTGAAAGTAGGTCTGAAGTTGCCTGAGGAGCGGGTTGAAAGTAATACTTTTCAGCCCTAGGGAGAATCGTTTTCAACTGACAACTGTCAAATTATAAAAAAAAAAATTGTTCATTTTTCTATTGAACCGATGTTCAAACTTTCTATACAGCCACGATGTAAAATTTAAATAACAAAGTTAAGTATAAATTAAAGAATATATATTTTTTAAATAACTTTATTATAATTAAGATTCAACAATTTCTTTAAAATAACATAGATTTGGGAAAAATATTTACCATTTTTTCGATGATGAAAATAAAAAATAGGTATAGGCTGAAAATGAAAAAAAACAAAATAGGCGGGAAAGCGGCAATCCGATCTTCATTTTTTTTTCGAGTTGATTCATGTTTTTATTTTTACTTTCCTTGTATTCGTAATGAAAAGCACAGTGTTTACCTCGGGTTAAAGACTTATTTAGTCCCTCGAACTATTAGCGCCCTCGCTTCGCTCGGGCACCAAACCCCGTCTCGGGACTAAATAAGTTACTTTCACCCCTAGGGTAACAATGTACTATTATGTTATACCTTATTATTCCTGCGTTTCTTGCGTATCTAAAATATAATCTATAATAATCACTACATATTATTTGAAAACAAAGTCGCCCGCCGCTAGTAATATATAAAGAGAAAAGATTTGTGTTTTTGGATGTTTGTAACGAATAAACTCAAAAACTACTGGACCGAATTCAAAAATTATATCACTAGTATAATGCTACATTATCCCTAATACTCGTAGTAATACTTATTGTTATTGCCTTTTCAAAAGCTCGTATCAGGTATATTTGAAATAAATACTTTGCTATTGAGTTTAGTTGTCCATCAGGATAAATGTAAATTGCTGCAATATCTGTATACATATCCTGACTATCTTTTGCTCCTCAGTTTAGCGCGCGCGGTTGGAAATCATCCCATGAAAACGTATTACCGGAAAAAAAGCCCTAACTCAGATCATGGTCTGTCAGTGTGCCAAACATTAAAATCCGTTTAGTCATTTAGGCGTAAAGGGTGGGACAAACAAACATACAACTCACTGTCACACCAAATGTAAAATTTAGTTGGGATTTCTTCGGTCATTCAAAGTAACATCATTTTCTCTTTTCTGTCTAATTATATTAATATATCAAAGAGAGATTTTTCTCCATTAACCGAAAATATGGTTGGAACCAATGACAGAGCATCTTCCATGATTAGTAATAGACAAAAACATACTCTAATGATACCCACTTGGATTCCCTTCACACGTTATTCCCATTACCTGGAAGATGCCTGTGAATTTCTATATTTCCATCTCTTTCTGTCTCGTTATTCCTAATATTTTTGTCTTCTTCTCTGTATGAGGCTTTGCCGCAAAGATCTCGTTTAACAATGTTCATGTAGAGAGTATGTGTCAGTAATTCAAGTTTTAGGTTGTAAAGTTATTTTGTTGCGGGTTTAACCACATAAATATAATATTGTACTCATCATTTTATAAAAATCATGATATGAATTTTTATGAATTTATTACATTGAAATCTCCTAAAGTCCTAAAATCTAAATTTTTAAATCAAGCTATTATTAAGGCAGTCATTTTAATTTTTGAAAAATCTCATTCGAAAGAGTTACTGAAGCAATGTTTCTTTTTTCACATTTGTAACTAAACCGCGGTTCATTTTCGAATTTTTGAAAACATTTTCTGAACCTAAATAATAATTGGCTATAAAAGTACTTACAATTTAAAATGCGAAAAATAATCCAAAACACACACAATTCATCCCAAATCACTAAACAAACTATCTACTAATTAAATTCATCAACTTTCATTCATAAATCGTCACTAAACTTAAATACACGAACTCGAAGCACAACAAAACACACTTAACGGGAGAACCGAGCTTACGTCCGCCCGCGACGAAGCCTCATCGCTTACTGGCGTTCTTGCCGGTGCGCTAATAACAACACGCACACTATTGCAAGCGTCTATGGTACACAAGACTTGTTCGTGAGAGTGCATCACCTACAACTTATACTTCTGACCAAAGACTTTGGTGTGTCCATTACTGAATTAAGCAATTATGGTTAATTTCGAGGCTCCCCATATTATGTTGAGTCGTGTCGGCGAGAGAAATGTGTTATTTCGTATCATAATTTGTGTGAAGGCATCCGTCTGAGCAGCTGTGAATTATATACTGTACGTGTAATATATTCGTTATTTTTTATATCTATTATTTAATACGTTAGACGGTTATTTTAAAAAGATATAGCGGTTAAAAAACTGTGAAGATAAAACTGTTCTGTGCTAACGAAGGTTGCTTGTTTGGAGTTAATTGCAGTCTATACATGTTTTTTAATCTCTCGTTTTTTCTTTTTCTGCAAGTTTTGAAATTATAAGTTTGTGGGTTGCTTCCACTTTACGTGTAGCAAGTTTTTTATTCATTTTAATACTACGTTGGCGTTAGAGCGGCAGTTTGTTGCTTCCACCTTAGTGACCTGTTTTACTCCGTCCACTCACTGAAGAGCCGTTTCAAAGAATGTGTCAACTCCTTTGTGATAAAAACGAGTCTTTTTTAAATGGAGTGTTATGAAACGCTTTTTACGTTCTTTTAAAACGAAAGTGTTCCTCTAAAATGTAATTCCAATTTGAGCTCAAGATAAATCGAAAAGTTAATCGAAACAAATGAAATATCAGATTTCATTCAATAATAGACACATTGTGTCTTACAAAGCAATCAAATAAAATCAAAAACCATCAAGAATCCTCTCACTCATCAATCATTCGATCGTTCAATCGTTCATTCGAAACCGTTGTCAATTCGAATTTAAATTTTTCGACGTTGAATTTTTAAAATAAAAAAAGAATATTAACACTCGAACGGCCGGTACAAATTTTAAATCATAAATGGTGTGATTAATGTACCCTGGGTTTGTTCCAATGACACTTTACGTCAACGTTGCCTAATTTGATTGGACGTTTTGGTATATATTACAAGACAAGGCGGAGCCTATTGGGTGTAATTAAAAATCATAGATTGTTATCACGCCAACCAGCCAAGTTTCCGGTGGGTTTATAATTGTTCGGAATTAAGTTTTGGAATGAAATAAGCGTGTGTTGTGTGAATGTGGGGTGAAAGTGTGTGTTTTGAATTAAGAATAATTGGATTTGCAGTGAACGTGGGGACAGGAAATGCGTTTTTTTTTTCATTATTTATATGTGTGCAGAAATATGAGAATAAAACTGTTAGCAGTCCACATTTTCTAAACCAAACTCAAAGCTTAAATGCTTGGAGTTTGAGTTCAATTAAACCATTACAGGCACTTTTGAATGTCAGAAAAACAAAGAAAGCGAAGCTACAGTCACAGTTACAAGGCATAGTAACTTGTGATAGTACTGTAGTTGCCCATTCCAAAGCGTAGATCTCTATGGAGAAGAATGAGCAAGAAACTGTATGGACGCTCTTCAAAATCCCTTTGATTTGATATAACTTTGACAAATAATAAAATTTTAAGCACTTTATGATCTTCTTAGCGTTAGCACTTTATGATTAGCACTTATGGTTAGCACTTTATGATTATTTTCTTCTATTGCATCTGTGTCATAAACAATTAAACCTAAACATGTTACATAAATTGCTGTTGAACCTGGCAAGTGAAATTTCCTGGCGCAGAACCCAACTTATTACCCAAGTTTAGAAAATTTAACATGACGTACATATATTTTAACAATGTTCTCTCAACGGTAATGTAATGTTTCGCCACCGACGGTGGGAATAAAATTACAAGTACAAGCCAAGTTTAAACGGGAGCCCTTAATGCGCCTTATAAAATACAAACCTTAATAATAATGTTTTCTTTTTTATTTCCAAGGTTTTCTGGCTCTTTTTTTTCGGTGTCTTGGTTGGAAAAAAAACTGAAGGTGCTTCTAGACACAGATTTGACGGGTTACTATCAGAACAGGGCGCAAAATTTAAGAGAGAAGATTTTAGAGCACTTCTAACAATCGTATCTATAAACAAATCAAAGTGATTATTTGAGTAAAAGTAATTACTTAAAATACGATAGTTATTCTGTATCTGCTTGAAGTTAGAACTGTTAAAAGTTAGAATTCTTAGCTTTGATTTCTTTAACGGTGCTTACTTCGTTCAAATTCTTGTCTACAGTTATTTTATTTTGACTATATTCAATCATGATTTTAGATTGGCCTTTACTTTAGTCTATGAACAACCTATGAGCTGTTTCTCTATTAAATTTAACGTTTTCCGTTTCTTTCTATTAAGTTCTAATAATTAATTAACATCCGTTTGCATGAATGTCGCCTCCTTCTACTTCTATCTTGGCCACCTTTTTTTATTTCCTTCTAGATGATTTCCAACTACGTCACCAGATCTACAATCATCTATTTCCACCCCAATAATACTAATAACAAAAGCAACACTACCCTAATTTTCCCCAAAACAGTGACACACAGTAACGTTATTAATAAAACCCATCAGGCCGTCAGTTCTAACATTAAACATAGTAATGTGGGGGTAATATAATACATACGTGTCATAAGTCACAACACGGCCTTATCATGTCTTGATGAATTATCACTGTACTCCACGGTGCTCGGTTTTGGGGGGTTCAAGTTATGAGCGATGTGAATTTGGAAACTTCTCTGGTATGTCTTTGCCTTACCTTACGATCTTGTGTTGGTGTTGAAGTTCTTAAAAGGTAGTTGAGCAAAACCAACCTGTATTATTTGCAGGGCAAAGCAAAAAATATTATCATGGTATCAGCTGAACTAAGAAGCTGTACTTCGAACTATGCGCTGTTTGGGGGAATCTATATGACTGCTAGACATAGGTTTAAACATTGTCCATTGCCGGTTCTTCTATTTCTTTAGCGTCCTGCAGTTTTCTGCAGCCTTCACCAGCAGGGCTATTACGTATCTTTCTGATATCCAGTGACTATCAAGCTTCGGTTGTACGCCGAACTTTGATGACAACCGTGAATGTCATAATATTGGTATTACGTATCACACTGAGTGGATATCACTTTACGGTGACTAACAGCGTCTAACATAATACGAAACTAACCTTTTGACAATTAATTGATGGACACTGAGCCCAGTTTCTATCATTACGAGCTGTCAACAGAGATACGTTATAGCCCTACAGGTCATTCCATCGGTTCACATTGTGCGAGGTGTTCCGACATTGCTCCTTTCGTTAAGTTGTTGCCTCTCCAGAATGTTTCGGATCCAGTGGCATACGTTCTGCGAGCAATGTGCTCTGCCAACTCTCATTTAGGTTTGCCATCTTGATGGCTTATCTATATCCTATCCTAAGCGATCAGTTGCAAGATTGTCCTTTTGGGGCTGGGCATCTTCTGCACTTAGTTTTTATGACTTAGCTTAAGTTTTGCTTAACTTAATTACGGCCTGATTACCAATACTATTAATTTTTCTTGTTCGTGAGGTTAATGACTAACCTGGTGTCGGAGTTTTAATGCCGTTGAGAAATATCTTTCTTCCTCACGACGATTTCTATCACCGAAGCAAGTGATAATTATACAATACGCACATGAATCCGAAAACTCTGAGGTGCGTGTCTTGGGTTCGAACTCGAGACCAATGACAGGCAGTCCGACGGTCACACGACAAGGCTAATCACTGCCAATTAACACTATAAATGCATAACTAACTCATTTATTCGCTACATCCAACAGCATAACCCCTAAACTTCAGCTAAACGACGCGAGAGAACTAATACGAGCAAATTTCTGTCTCTTTGTATATTACCCGTATAGTCCTATGGGACATCGTTTGATATGCAAATTCTGGTGCTCAGGTAATATTAGTCAATGGTATATTGGTTCCGCCTGCTAAGCTCCCTTTGAAATGAGCACAGGCTTCGATTGATTAATATTGTGCTGCGATTTGATGAGTGCTGGTTCGAAAAGGGGTAGATCTATGATGGATGAGGAAAATGACTTCCCAGTGATTGAATATTATATTGATTTTCTTTGAATCAAAGGATTTGATGCTAATTTTAGGTAGTATGATTTCAAATCATTTGATATTATGTCTTCATATATATACATATTTTAAAACTAAATTTGGGGCTAAGCAATCTATTCTATGAACAAATCTATTAGAAACATTAGTTTCCAAGTCCAATTTTAAGTGTTCAATATTATTAGAATACAAACTCAACAATTGAATACTACCACTAATTCTTGAACAACAACGTTCAAATTCAATTAACTGAAGACACAAGAATTTCCTACGTAAAAACGAACGTTACAAAATTAGAATAGCATGCTTTAAGTTAATTTATAGAACCGGCAACACTTAATTGAATTAATGTTTCAATTTGATTAATTGAAACCAATTTTGGCTTTTACAACTGAAATAAATCGCGACAGGCATTCATAATTTTGGTTTAAAATTCTGTATCGTGTTTATAAACGGAAATGTCTGTATTAAAATGTTCATGTAATTTGTATTATCTTTGATCAAGTATTGTGTTTTGTTAAAATTTAGGCTTTGATTATGAAATTAAAAAACAAACTTATGTAATTTTAGAAATTGCCTTTGTCTGTTTTTAGAAATAATATTTTTAGCAGTTGGTAAAGCTGCTGTATAAAGATCTTTGTTATCTATAGGGTACAGCCATGATTATTTCACATATTTGCTAACATTCGCTTAGACTGTAGTTTTAGACAGAAAAAAAGTTCATGAAGTCATTGCCATGATTCTCTAGTCTAGTAATTTTTTTTGTCGGTATTTTTGTTCATCTTTGTATTTCTTCCATTCAAAAAGTTCTAACAAAGGATCTAGTAAATGCTTACATTCCTATTTGTCTATAATTAGCAGATTGTCAGTTACTGCTATGACCTAAAGTTATTTTGGTTTTAAAGGCTATGTTTATCAATAGGTAATTATTATATTTAGTACAGATAAAACGCCTACACAAAACTTGAGTATTTATAGATGAAAATTCCACAGCAGCGCCCATCATTTTCAGAATAATATTGAAAATTATTGTTTCCGAGAATTTCATTTCCAATTATCATAATGAGCATCACACAAATCCTAAATAACACTATTATATATGCAAATCTGAACACAAAATTTTGTACTAATTAAGAGTCTATTAACGTTCAAAATAGTTAGTGTTACATTGCGCAATGTACGTTTGTTAGAATGCAAATTGTCATAATGAGCACGGAAATGGGTGTCGTTCATAATTAATATCGTATTGGTGTAGCGTTTGGTGCTACATGGGAATTGGGAACTAGAGCGGCAAAGGGTTTGTTTATTTGTTTGAAGGAAAAATTAATATCAAATGTCTTTAGAAGGAATGGAAAAATGTGTCTAATTAGTACTGGTTAATACGATACCCCTTTGTAAGACTGGTTGTCAGACTTTCGGGCCATTGACTACCTGTAACGACTGTCAAAGATCTATAAACGACAGATGGGATTAACGTGCTTTCTGAGGCACGCAGAAAACTCGATGTGTAATGGTTGGTCACCCATCTACGGACTGACCTAGGCATGCGTGGATCAATCAACCTTGAAGATCAACCCGTGCGGATGTTATTATTTAGCTACGAGCTCATCACTACATATTATAAAATAAAGTCCTCCGTCGCGTCTGTCTGTCTTTTCGCGATTATAAACTCAAAAACTACTGCACCGATTTTCAAGCTATTATCACCAATGGATAGAGTGGTTCTCAAGGAAGGTTTTTGTTTATAATTTGTTAAGTTTTTGTATACATTTGCTAAAATTTAATGATATTTGTTGGAGGAGTCGGAAAAAAATAAGCCGTCTGGGAGCATTACTTTTGGTCGCGATAACCGACATCCACGCGGGCGAAACCGCGAACATCAGCTAGTGCGTTATAAAATCTTGATAGTTTATCCATCATATCTTGGACCTTACATTATAAATGCATTGCAGATAATTTCTATTCAACATAATTGAATATCAAACTTAATTGAACCACAACATAATTACCTATATCGAACAATAAACCTGTCTTATTATAAATTATTACAATAACATGTAAATTGTTAACACAATCACGATAATTATTATTTGCAAAGTCAATTATTTTGCGTGTTAAAATTAGCTAGTTAAAATTTATCTGATATTTTTGTTTTACTTCCGTATGTTGCAATTCTGTACCTCGGAGGTATACAATAGTAACTCCACTTTTTTCGAAAATATGTTTCTTGCACCATTTAAATCGCAAGAACCAGTTCTACATAATGGTATACGACATTAAGTCCTATGACATCTATGAAAAGAAATATCCAATCGTATATGACATTAAATCCACTAACGTCTAATGGGTAAAGGACCTCAAATGACGATAAGATTATTTACCTCTAAGATTTGCGCGAACTTAATGTTGTTCATTGGAGTTAATATTCTTTACCTCTGAAGGAAAACTCGCGCGCAGCGCGTTAGTTATCCGTATAAACCGTCGCTTACCTACTGTGCGTGCAAAACTATCCGCGTAATTGTTAAAAATTGTTTTAACCTCATGTTTTCACGTGGAAAATTACTGTGTGACCTAGTGTATATCGGAGATCAACTTCAGAATATGGTAAGTACCTAGTTAATTAGTTTTAATAAAATAGGTTTAGCGAAAACGTAACGAGAGGTAAACAATAGTATCTCCTGTAAACGTCTTATGCCATTGATCTTTATTTCTTGGTGTTAAGATACTTTTTTCAATGTCAAAAATTGTTGTTAAGTAGGTTCACATTGTTGTGAATATTTGATTTTCCTATGATTCTTGTGATATCAGTATTTATTCATATTAGGGCGTCGTGATAAGTAGTACTTTTTCATTAGTTTATACCAAAATATTGGAGTAAAACGCTCCGCGTATAAACAACAAGAAGATTCTCCTTTAACTGTCATATGTAATTGATCTGTATTACTGTGTGTTAAGGTCCATTTTTCAGTGACGTAAACACAGCGGGTAGTTAGGTACACAATGTTTAAAGTAGGTTTTATGATAATGCTTGCGCTCCATCTATTTACTAATTAGATTCTACTCCGAAAAATAAAACACTTTCGCCTAGTATGGATTTGTTTTTCTTAATAATTGTTAATAATAATAGCATAAGTATGTGGCTAATGTAAAAACTTTTTTTTTTAGGATCACAGAGAGAAGAACAGCTTTTCCTGGAAAGGTTCGAAGGTTCATTTTCAAGGCCATCCCAAGATATTGACGTGGTTCCGGCTCCAACCGAAGTAATGCATGCCGTCGGTGATGCCACTGACGATGATGCACAACCGTCAACCTCTGCTTGGCTCACTGACATTTCAAATAATCTGGTGCCATCGACTAGCTTTCACCGCATGAGAACTGAAGATGGTATGAGCTCTGATGAAGATTTTTCACCATCAGACGAAGAGTATATTCCAAACACTGATGAAGACTCTATGGATTGTGCCTTCGAAAAACGAAGACAGATAAATATACCAGAATCAGACAGGTCGTCGTCCATCGATGATCTGGAAAATATGAGAGAAAGCGGAACGACTCAATCGCTGAACAATATTCCCTCAGATATTCAGCCAGAGCTATCACCTGAAATTTCGGTAATGAAGAGTCGTAAAAGAACTTTAAATAAATTAAAATGGAAATGCAATATTAGAAAACAAGGCGCAATCACTGGAAAGTCATATACTTCTAAGAAAGGAAAAGTTGTTCCAGAAAAGAAGATGAAACCAGTATGTGCTTGCAGATTGAAATGTAGTGAACGTATAGACGAAACTGTTCGACAATTCATTTATCAGAAGTATTACGCGGAAGAGATGACGTGCGATTTAAAAAGACAATTTATTCTTTCTAGAGTCTCAGAAGTTCAAACCGCTAGATCCAGACGCCGTGATCCTGATCAACCACCTAAAAGAGCATACACATTATGGTACACATTTTTAATTGATGAAAAAGTCGAAAAGGTTTGCAAAAAGTTTTTTCTGAATACTTTGGCTATTTCAGAAACTGTTGTGAGAAACGCGATAAAAAAATCTACACAAGGATTTGTTCAAGCAGATAGACGAGGAAGACATCCACCGCCTAATAAAACAGCAGAGATAGTTAAAGAAACAGTACGAAAACACGTTGGCAAGGTACCGAGATATGAGAGCCATTATAGTCGAAACAGAACAGAAAGACGGTATCTTGGAAGCCACCTAAATATTGACAAATTATATTCCTTGTATGTAGAGTTCTGTGCGGAAGAGGGTATACCAAAAGAGAATATGGCAAAGGCGTGGCTATACAGACATATTTTTAATACAGAGTTTAATCTCGGTTTCAGTCCTCCTGCTAATGACACTTGTGATGATTGTGATTCGTTTGTAATCAAATATAAAAACGCCACAGATGAAACTGAAAAGAATACAATGAAAGCTCTACATAATATACATCTTAAGGAAAGCAGTCTACGATACAGTTTGAAAGGATTCGATAAAGTTGCAGCTATTGAAAGCCACGGTGCCAAGAAAATGCTGACAGTGGACCTTCAAAAATGTTTACCCACACCCTATTTAACTAATGGGCAGAGTTTCTATTACAGAAAGTTGTGGACTTTTAACTTCACAATTATGGATTCAGTTCCCAAAGAAAGTTGGTGTTTTATGTGGGATGAGACCGTGGCAGGACGAGGCGGAAATGAAATGGCTTCTGGAATAGTTAAGTTTTTTGAACAGCTTGACGATAGCGCATTAAAAGAAGTAACAGTATGGAGCGACAACTGTGGGGGACAGAATAAAAATATTTATTTAATGATGGCTTATTTGTGGATATTGTCTCAAAAAGAAAATGTGGAGGTAATAAACCACAAATATTTATACTCACATGGAAGTGGATGTAGTCCACTCAATAATTGAGAGAGAAAAGAAGAAAATCCAAGAGTTTCCCATCGTGACCCCTTGGGACTGGCAACAGTTTATAAAGAGCTGTTCAAGAAACTCAAAAATTAAAGTAGTAAACATGGAAACTGATAATTTCATGGATTTTTCTGCCTTTTGCAACGGATCATCAGCTCCTTTTGTGCACAGAAAAAAAATCTATTGCGGGAGAGTCTGTACCATATTCTGCTATAGTATGGATGCAATTCCGAAAAACTGAAATAGGTTCGATGTTTTACAAAACTTCTTTTGATCATGAAACTTTTGAAGAAGTTAGTTTCATACGAAATAAACGGAGAGGATTTTCTGTGCCCACGCCGAAACCTATTCGAGAAACTCAAAAGCCCATTTCAAGACTCAAATACAACGACTTACAAAAATCGTTGCAGTGGATTCCATCCATGTTCCACGATTATTATAGGAATCTTCCATGTGCAGATGTCCCTGACTTACCTGAAGCATGCGAGTAGCTGTGTTGGTTGTTAAAAATAAATAATATTTTCATTTTCACTTTTTTGAAGTAACTTTTCTTTCATTTTGTTAATAAACCCATCCCAAATTCTTAAAAAATAGCATAACGCTAATACTGACTAGAGACATAATGTTTCTAGGTGCCGAATTCCATTAATATCTACAAGTTTTATTTAGAGGTAAACAAAAGTATCATATCATAATGCTTTCTTAAAACACCTAAGTTAATTTATCTTACAAGGTAAATAATCTCAAGTCCACAAATTCAGATAAGAATTATTTTTATTGTAATAATGTGTAATACATAATAATTCCATCTAATAATAATAAAAAATACCGTTGAGTTTGTTGCAATATCTTTAAAGCAACTATGTCAAAATTGCATTCAAAGTTTAATTCCGCGCATTTTTGCCTCTCCTGTAAAATTTTCGTTTTATCACATAATGTTGTATACCTCTGAGGTACAGAATTGATTGGATTGATAAATAATTATTGCTTTATTTACTACATAATTATCTTTGATTATTATAATTATGCTCAGAATACAAGCACGAAGACTATCATTGGAAATGGTTATAATGGATTGCAAACTACTTACATAAATGTGGAAGTAATATTTTCACCTATTTTTGTTTTAATTCCAAGAAGTGTGTTTTTCTTCACAATTTTAAACCCATATTGATAGGTATTTAAATATTTCGACAACGAGAATCCATTTTTCCCGCGAACTCTATTTTCGAACTTCGATTTTCAAATCTACAATTCGAATGTAATTCCACATGTCATCACCAACAATACATTAATTTGGGGTGACATTCTCGCATTAACAGTTATACCTCTGACAACTACAAACCAACAACAGCCTTATTGTAAGGAGAGTAAAGATCACTGTGATGTTGACAGACTTGATGTCAGCAAGTCAATGATTCAACAGCAACTTTATGGTTCCTAAAATAAAGTTCACTATGACTTTGACCGCGATGTTCAGGGGTAGTCAATGATGACAATGAAAAGACAGTGTCGTCATCATTTGCCTAGCCTTTTCCCATTATATTGGGTACAAGGAGCGCTTGTTTACCTGACCTGACTGGGTAATACGATCCCCCTTTGGTTAGACTGGATAGCAGACTTTCAGATCCCTGACAAAGGTCTCTGTCAAAGATCTACATCTGACAGCCGGGAGTGCCGGGACCAACGACTTAACGTGCTTTCCTAATCACGGAGGAAACTGGGTACGCACGGTCACCCATCCACAGACCGGCCTAGGCAAGCACAGCTTAACTATTGTTTTATATTGCAATGAAAAGACAGTATTACCGCCGCGATATTCGGAGGAAAAA
Organism: Xestia rhomboidea; assembly: GCA_963853795.1. Classification (NCBI taxonomy): domain Eukaryota; kingdom Metazoa; phylum Arthropoda; class Insecta; order Lepidoptera; family Noctuidae; genus Xestia; species Xestia rhomboidea. Next base: position 14,907,211 of record OY970777.1, read on the forward strand.
AAAACAATAAGTGCGTTGCCACGTGACACGCTAACTGTAATTTATGTGGCTGGCTCTAGATATAATCTTACAGAATCCTGTGTACTGGCAGTTCCTCGTTGAGTTATTCCGCTGTTGACCTGATAATTCCGTGGAATGTAACTTAAGCAAACATCGGGGGTTTTCCTTGTTTTGTGTTTAAGCTTTCTAAAATATTGCATTTAATTGTTTTATTGTTTTGTATCTATGGGACTATTTATTTTAGTAGCAATATTTACTATCACGTAAAGCTTTCACTCTATGCTACATTACTAATACCGTAAATTGAAATACAGTGGAAATTATGTCCTACTCCTCCGTTATTTTTTTCTGAGAAATTCGTTGCGTCGAGCTGCATTGTCTCGATCTCGGCGCTTTTGGTGGTCGCCACTGTTGATTCTGGCTTTCAGGAGTTGCAGTGATTTGGTAATAGCATAGCGGGCTTTTTTTATAGTCTAAATACTATAGTAACTCGGTCTGTCTCTTAGGCGCTCTTCATGCCTTAACGGCTGAACGGGTAAAGATATAATTTGGCAGATCGATAGATATACTATCGTCTGGGTTCACCATCATTATCCACAGCCTGACTTCACCCACAGCTGGGTATAGGCCTCTTTTTGCTTATGCCAAGCTCATCCAGCAAATTCCAATAATGGCAACAATGTCGTCTGCCCATCTCGCCGACGGAAAATCTAACATTAATGTGGGTAAGGACATTTTTGACCCAGAAGTCCATCCCCTTGACTTTGAAATATTTAGCGACATCAACGAAGACAAATTAATTCTGAACAATGCCTTTAAGTAATCATAATCGATAAATTGCATTCATAAAATTGTTGCTCCACCAAAGACCGAACTATTCACCCTAAAAAGATTAGATCTATCCCGTATCCAAGTTTCATTGTTTCTCGTCAATCCCGTAAGGACACTTGACAACACAATGGTCTGAATAGAAATCTCTAAATCAACACCAAGTTCCAAACAAGGTACTTTTACTACACTTTCGATAGCACTTCAATCCACCCTTGTACTAAAAGAAAGCGTGAACGACAATGTCGTCACTCAGTAGCTATACTCCTATTCCTTTTTTTCCTTCCTTTATTTCTCTTTTTTGTCGTACTTCACTTGTTGGTTTTGTTAAGAATGTAAAGGAATTGACGTCTCCATCGCGATTCGTCACGCTTTACCGTCGACGCTATGACGGTGCGATTTTTTCCGCCATTAAAATGAATATAAACCTGTGATTATGGAATTTGAAACCTTATTTTGTTGGCTCAAAGTTGGAATTCCAGTGGTGATGGTAGTAGTATGGTGTAGCTCAAAATATACAAGAAAAGTAGTATGAAGACCCCTCATAGGGAGACGTGATGACTTAATTTCATACATCCATTTGGTATGGGTGCTAGTTTTGCATATACTTTTTGTAGCCTTGAGCGTTTTCTAGTGATTGTAGACATGTATACAGTCTTAATATAGGCACTAGGTCTATAAAAATCTGATTGAATCATTCCAACATGATTTTCGCTTGTAAATTGCTTATTTCGCAGCCATGTTTTAATTTCAATAGTTACTAAGTTTTTTTGTTGTTATGAAAGAATTAGTTATTAAAACTTGTGAGAACTCCGAAATGTGTTTCGAGCAAAAGCTCAACTTTTTAATTGGCAACGACAACGCTCTAATAACATCAAAAATTAAAGATCTTAATTTGGGAAAATTTTGTTAAAAGTTTGAAGGTTTAAATAGAACAATTAAAAAGTTTAATTTCATATTTAAAACTGATTTTATTTTATCACGAGTCGTTCTTAAACGTTTGGTCCCGATTAAAAGTCGTGACATCATCATTTAAGTTGGGACTTGCGACTCATCAAGTGGATCCAGCTTAGCCCTTCGTATTTATCTTAGTAACTTAACAATTTCATAGTATTTGCGTTCGTTACACAACATTTACATTTCGTTTGCTTAGTTGGATAACTTGTTTTAAGTCAAGTTAGGGTTGGCAGGTTGAGGTCCTTTTAAAACTAAACTAGTTTAAGCAAGCCTAAGCTGGTTTCAAATGCTTGGGTGTAGAAAAAGTGTTGTTCGTATTTTCGGAAAAAGATTCTGTTGTGAATGTGAAATCATAGTAAAATAATAGTAACAACAAAATTGAAACAGATGTTAAAGTTAGATTTTACTAAAAAGTAAGTTCAAGTAAAATACAAAGTTGTAGCGGCAACCCTGTGTGAAACAGATGGATGTGAATTGAGACGTTAGTCCGTCTTGCAACCTGTAGGGTCCGATGTTTTATTTCTGTTAGTCCTCAACTATAATGGCTCTTTTTACTTCACCTTTTTTAGGTTTAAAAGTTTAACTTCGTATGAGAATGCTCGTTAATTTGTTGTTGCAGCCATCCTGCAAAATGTTGCGAATGTTTTGAAGTAAAAGATACTTTTTGTAAAATAAACATAGGAAACTGAACTGAAGACGACGTAAAAGGCTAAAAAGTTTCTTGGAATAGACTTGGCAAGCTATAAAACTAAAAAATGGTGGTTATACAGATGTTCCTATCTGGAGGTTAATGATAACTTGTAGTTCTTCGTTTTGAGACCTCAAATAGCGAGGTTGTTACCTACCTCATGAATTCCATAAAACATCTGCATATGATTTTTTTACTGATCTTTGAGATAAATATTTTGCAGTAAAAGTAGTGCAGTACAGTGAACACATCACCGAAAAAAACATTAACTCGAACTTACGAATAAAACTGATTATATTGACAATTCCACAAACGTAGATAAAGTAACAACCTGAGTTGAAGTGACAGAAGAAAAATAGACAGATATACATTTACTTCAAGTAACTAACGTAGATAGAGCTGAACACAAAGTTGAAGAAGACAAAGACCTAAAAACAAAAGATAACCGAAAACAAAACACAAATACAAAACTTGACCTAACAAGTGTCCACCATATTGGGAACAAGCTTGTTATGGACCAACAAGGGTGATTAACAATTCTGCAGCAAATCGATGTATTTGGGTGCGCGCCAACTGAGCCTTTGATTTAGACGGTACGATAAAAATTTGGAGTGTGTCAGTAGTTTTTTTGGAAGGTGCTCTGATATTTTAGTGTGATGAATGAGACTTCGTTGCAAAAGGCGCAGCGTTTCCAGAAGATGGACCGATGACCAGGTGAAGGTCACGGGAGTTTGTAGGATCCGAGAAACACAAGCCTACGGCGGTGAAGTGTTTTTTTTTTGACAAGAATTAAGGAACCGTGACGACTTCAAACTTACTCTGAAACGAATATTGATAACGTCTAATGCTCTCAATAAGTACAAATGTTTAATTTGTATATTTTTGAAAGAGGTAGTGATTGTCGTCATTAAATAATTTCAATTTAATAACTTTCATGACTGTTTTATTTCATTCACCTCTGATATTCACTCGTCACTTGCTCAGTTCCCATAACACGCATAAAATAAAAACGTTTTCCGAGTCCTCCATACAAACAAACAGCTTTTTGCTAAGCGCATATCGTTTTCATTAAAAACAAAAGCAAAAAATAATCGGTCAAGTGCGTTTGGTAACCAAATTTGGGCAGGTTCCATTTATTTTTTGTTAAAAACAGCTGCAATGGCAACTTTTAACAAAATGACGTAATTTTCATTTCCTGGGACCACACGCGATTTGGAAATAGTGGTCACAATTTATTTATTTGTAAATGTGTGCCATTATTTTTTATATCCAGCAAACATAAATGCCAATGTAGGTTGTAATAAAATGTACTTATTAATGATTGGAAACTGCTTTTTTGGTGGCATGCTAGTAAGTATTACTATCATTTTGCTCTGTACCGCATAAGATGAAATCTGTACAGGTACACCCTCATCCTCGTACCATATAATTTTCAGACTCCCTCACAAAAAATAAAACCATAACTAACCTTCACAGAAAACAAACACAAACAAATCATATAGGGGTTAGCTATCTTATCGCGGAACCCTAAACATGAAGGGACGTTCGCCCCGCGGGCTCAGCACGTATATTATAATTATTGTTAGACAACCATCGCACTCAAAAACGCCGACAAATCAACACACATGCACACACAGACACTAAAACTCACACATTTGCTTCAAACACACACACAAACATACACACTCACACAGAAAAATTCAAATTTCGAACACAATCCAGCGCGTACGCATTGCCTTTTTTACACACACTAACAAAAACTTTATTCGCGTTATTAAGGCCTGATACACACACGCGTTTTAACATCATAATTACGAGCCAGTGGCGTGCGTCGAGATGTAACGAGCTTAAGCAAAATGGCCGCCAATTTTTATTTTTTTATCGTAAATGTGTAGGCTTAATAAGTTGATGTTTGAATGATGGATACGGATATTGAAATTACGTGTTGGATTCACGCATAGCTATTATTTGTGGGAGATGAAACGGGTTGTTCGTGATAGGTGTGTAACCCGTCACTACTTGTACTACACGGAGTTTTTAATTTTATGTCTTGTTGCTTGATGATGTTTCGTTGAAACATAATAACTCGTTTATCTGTTGTAAATGTTGCTTATATTCTTTTTCCTTTACAAGTTTTATTTCTGTCTAAATACTAACTGTAATTATCTCCAGCTAGGCTTTCATTATGTCTTACAAATACACAGTCATGTAGATTTACACACTTATGTATATTTGTTTTATAAAAATAAGCTCAGATTGACATCAGCCAATTTATCAATTCTACCCCTCAACATACATAACATCACGCCTGTAATCCTCTAAGGGTCAGGCAGAGATGTAAGCTACCTAATAGTACACCCACATTTCGCCAATTATGTTTAAACCCCATGTTATAAGGGGCGAAACTATTGCTATTAACCGGGCGCTCATCCAGACTCCGTGGCTGCTACTGATAAATTCCTAGACCCATTCTCCATGTTGCCTATTGTTGTTAGGCGTTAGGCTTTTCTTAATCAATTTAAACGTAACATCCGCCATGATAAGCCCACCGTTAACACAACCTACCTAAACGAATAAAAGCCAAAAAGATTAAACTCTTGATACCCCAATTATCTAAACAAGACAGCCAAAATAATCAGTCAAGTCTCGGAGTTCGTATATGATAATGAAGCCCAAGAATTAAGTTCGTATGCCCACGACGGTAGCAGGAAACATTTAAGCATGAGTTAGTAAGTGATTATCATTTATTAGTCAACTAGGCGCAGTACGTTAGAATAAGTAAGGAGGAATGGTAATTTTTTGAATAAATTTTAGAATAAAGACACTTCTTTATTCTAAAATTTATACACCCGCTCTCCAGTCACATAGCCACATTGTCCAACCACTGTTGGACAATGTGGCTATGTGACTGGTGAGCGTATTAAAATTACTGTTTTTGTAGTGGATTATTTTTTTATTTCTTGACGATAAGGTTTTATATGATCATAAGGCCTAGACAGGTCGCTTTCTAAGCAAAGAAATATGAAATATATTTTTACGCTTTTCATCAAGCTATTTTTTCCACCATCGTTACTGCTGATAGATTGACAGTTTGTCTTTCTGCCTTTAGCCTTTTTAAAACTTCGTGGTCTTATAAAATAAATTAAATAATTCCATGATACAGGCAGGCAGAAAACTCATATTAAAATAGGTCCACAAGATATTCTAAACCAGAATTGATGAGAATAATCTTGCGAATATCTTGTTGGCGCAAAGTTCATACAAAGGTCAGTAGACAGGTGGAAATACCTCGCATGATTCCAGAATGTAGCTAGATAAAATAAATGTTTTTAATAATAAATTTTGCAAAATTGTGCAAAAGAGCATTCAAACATTCGTGCTATGAATTTTCGATGCAAAACGAATAAAAAATCTTGGAAACGCACTAACCAGTCACAACAACGAAGACGAATCGGGTAGTAAACACAAAACAGTAAAAAAATTAACAAGAAAATTTCTTAGAAAACGCCCCGATCCCTGATAACGTCAACGTAGAAAAATAACAAGAATTAAGCACTACTAAAAGAGTTGTCGACCAAATTAAGACAAGCAAGAAAAATAACGTACAAATAGACTATCAAGATTGTTGGAAGAATGAGTGAGTAATTATTAAAACAAGATTATTATCGGAATCGCTAAGTCTTGTCCAAAACGGGTTCCTCCTAGATTAATAACGCATGTCAGTCATTAACGCTATACACAGTAATTGCCTGGCACTATTTTGATGAATTGTCCAGTTTTTGTGGGTAGATTCTCACCAGCTACTCTTTAACGCTTGGAGGGATTTTGGTACATTAACTTGGGTACATTAGGAGCGATTAGGCATGGAATTTCTATGTACTTACTCGTGTGTGGTTGAGAAAAGAAAGGTGTGGTTGGCGTTTTCTATTTAGTTTCATGTTTTGTTGAACTTGCTTATATCATAATCATGGTTAGTTGCCATGAGTTCAGTATTGCTACAATATTTGAAAATATATTTAAAGATATATTTAATATTGCCTAGCATGACTCCACAAAACGTTCGGAATGTGCGGTTAGAAAAAAGCCAATCAAAGGAGGTGGTACACATGTCTATTTAAATAGGCTTATAATCATTGATTAAACAATAACTATTACAAAAAAAAACATCAAAGAAACGATTAATTATGTACACCGTCTTTACAACACAGAAACAACGACCCTTTTTACCGACAAACAATCCTTCAAAGACTATGATAATGTGGTGAATAAAAATATCCTTTTCGTTGTAGCTAATTCGCTTACGAATGCCGACGAAGTCACAAAAGAACTTAAGCCCTGTCTTATTTAAATTAGGCTCTAAAATAAATACAACGAGGCTAGGCAACTTAAGGTGTTTTACACACCGAGAGCGGTACGCGAAACGGACGCGCGATTTCACGCGACAAATGTGCAAAGACGCGTCCCATTTTACGAGTGTCACGGTTTGTCCACAGAGGGTGATCAGCAATGCCTCCACGAGCGTCTAATGCTTTACTTAAATAAACAAGTACACTCTCTATGGGGCTCGATTTCACGCAGCAAATACTCCTCGTTCCTAGTGCCCGTTTTAAATAAACTAGTGGCGTTACACTACAAATGCATTCGCTGTATTTCGAGCAACTTTTTACAGTTAGCTTGTCGCGTGTTTATTTTCCTGCCCGCAGAAATATACAACGTGAATTTATGTCTGCATCTACATGTGTGGATGTAAAAGGGGTTTTTTTATATTAAAATACTTGAATTACTTTTGAAGTTTTCCATATTATAGACGAAGACAGTGATGAGGCCAAAATGTTTCAGCAAATATAATGTGAGAATGTGACGAAATAAAATTGAAATATAGGTAAATCTACCAATTAAGAAAAGGTCATAAATGAGAGCACAACGACATCCAATACAATTAACTCAAAAGTGCCTCTCAGTGTGCAAAACCCCTAAAAGGTTTTTACAATCTGTGCCTCCGCTCGCGGACGCTCTCAACCAAATTGTATTATTTTGCATTTATTTTTGACAAAGCATACTTTAGTCAGAAGTCTGTGGATTTTTTTAAAATTTTAATTAGTATACTTAAAATTTTATTCCATTGTGTTTGTAGACGGTGTCTTTAAAGTCCAGACCGTCTCAGAAAATAATACGGAAACAGGAAGACAGTGGTTTTGTTTTGTCTGCGCTTCTCCTTCGTGTGTTTACAGGAAAACGTTTCATAGCCTTTTTGAAGAGGTTTTGGCATCTTATAAGAAGCTATTTTAGGAATATCAATTCTATTTTCACGTTTAAATCTGCGTCTATTTTAAGCCTTTCCTAGTACACTAAATATCTACAGTATTTATCATCATTCTCCTGCCCTTATCCCAATTCATTTAGGGTCGGCGCAGTATGGTCTTCTTCTTCCATAATTCTCTATTACTCGTCATCTCAGCAGTCATTTCCTTTTAGCTTTAGCTTTTCCATTAGCCATATCATCCTTCACACAGTCAATCCATCGTTTCTTTGATTGGATATTTACTGTCAAATTTATTCTTCGTCATCGATTACTAACAGTCTCACATTAACATCGTTTACAATTCTGATTTCCTTATAAAGCCGGCCATAATTCTCTAAAACCACTCTAATATGCAAGAATCTCCATTAATCTCTAAAACCATAAGTTTCCACGATTAATCACGTGACCATGTGAATCTGTCTTTGGTACATTTTCATAAAATTATCATTTGAACACGTTTCAACACAAAATTAGTTGTAAATCGCCACACTATCGCGACTCTATTACCAAAAACTCATTTGAAATGTCGTTTCAAACGATTATTAATCGATTGAAACTACATTTCATCTATTCGATTTGAATTGATTTTCGATTCCGTTAGTGAAGGTGTAAAATATATTTTTATAATCTTTAACGTATATTTCTTTTTGTTATTTATTATTTACATCAATTAACCCTTGTACGTGGGTAACATTAACATATTAATATGTTTCGAGATCGTAAATTATAGCCGTTTGAATATGGTCGACTGTTTTTATAGTGCGCTAGAAACTGAGACTGATTCAATTAATAATTTTGACGTTATGTTTAGTTCGTACTTTTTGTTCATCAACCTTTTTTGGTCTAAGTAGATCTTTAAGTAGATGATTGCCTTGTGTTGTTTCTTTATGTATGTAGTTGTTAGATATCGCTACATAATTATCGATCAATTATTTATGATAAATGTTTTAATGTTATTTATGGCCATGGACAAACATAGTACCAAAATTGCAAAAACGTTCTTTCAAAAGGTAACGAACCTAAAAATCTTTGAGCAAAATATGCATCTGGGCATCTTATAGTAGAGATAATAGAGAGTGAGTTAATATCGTTCAAAAATATTATACTTGGAAAGAGACACTACACCGGCACCAAACTTAGCATCACAATAAACTATACAAACTTTTCATTCATTCACTTTTGAAGTTCACTCACCTTCACTATACGGACGAGGTTGCGCAACCAACTATTCAGAAAATTCTATGGAATACACTATTTCTGTTAAATAATTTTCTCACGATTTACACTCTAGCTAATTTAGTTGGAGTAATTAACACGTCCATTAATAAGGTGTGCACACCATGTTCTATGGAAGCGTAGAAAGATATAATTTTGTTTAGAATTTATAATTTCTTCAAATATTATATTGAGTCAGGTAACAAGAATTTCAAAACTATTCAAAATTCTCTTTAAAAAATCCTATGTACTTATCATGACCATCCTGCCCATCTGACAAGCTTTTAAACATACAATATTATTTAGAATTTATAATTTCTTAAAAAAATATATTTTGTTAGTTGAGGTCGAAGGTGACAAGAATTTCAAGACTATTTAACATAAAAAACAACTATTACTAACACTAGACTACACTACACTAGACTATTTAACATAAAAAGTATCTATGTAGTATATCAACTATCTGGTGTCCACGACACAAGCCTCATTGCTTAGTGTGGCACTAGATGGCGCTGTGTGTAGTGTCCAGCGATATTTATTTATTTATTTATTATCTTTAAAAAATCATATTTGTGTATGATTATTGTCCTGCCCATCTGACGATGATAAGGAATTGAGAAATTATATAACCATCATCATCATCATTTCCTTGCCCTTAACCCGATTTATTTGGGTTCGGCGCAGCATGTTTTCTTCTTCAATACTTGTTTATTACTCGTCATCTGAAGAGTCAGCTCCTTTCTAGCTATATCATCCTTCACACAGTCCGTCCATTTCTTTGAAATTCCTCTACTCTTATATCCCTTAATACTTTATTCGTTTAGCAAGACTGTCAACATTATACTCAGCCACTACGTAGTTGAAACATAAAACAAGCACTTCTCCCTTGCTTTTATCGTTAACACACAACATGTCTTTAACAACCTTAACCGCCACATCCTCAGGACTTTTACTAATTGTAACCAACCATGAAAATACTTATTTGGCCCAACAATAACCCCTTACGTTCACACCAGTCCTTGGTTGTCCGGCCAAAATAACTTCATACAAAGCGCCCGACTGGGCTCAGTTAGTCAGTTCCCCGAACCGCCTCGTACAATTTGTCCTGCTCGTTCGCTTGATATCTAAATTAGTTCTATCTTTTTTGTTTCTTCTCTGACGGCTCAATTAATGACTTGAAATCTCAAAGGTTTTATTCGCTGATGGTTCGTTTCAACGCGAAATGGTCTGCGGCTGGTGTACTGCTCGTTTTGGATGGGTTAGCATGTGATGTGTTTATTAATTCTGTGTGATGGTTACTAGAATTTGTATCTTTAACTTTGTGTGTTGTGGTCAAAGAATCTAAGGGATTATTGTATAATTCACTCACAATCCCAACGCCATTTATTTTGACATTCAATAATCATTGCAATACTTACACTGTCGAGCAGGTAATTTTTTAGAAGTAAATAGATGTTCTGCTAAACTGACCACCTGATAGTTGGACGTTTTGCTACATGGACATTTTACTAATTAGATTTACTGCTCATTAGACGTTTCGCACTGGTGTCCAACAGTGGCCTCCGCCGAGCCGAGCCCTCCTGATCAGAAGATCAGGAGGGCTCGGCTCGGCGGAGGCCCGTTAGTCTAGTAGTCGCAATCTTGACTGCTGCGCATGGGGTCCTGGGGTTGATTCCTAGGTCACATGGGACTACAACATAACTAGCAAAATGTGGGTGTACTATTAGATACACCACTGCCTAGCCCTTCGGGGATTACACTCGTGGTGTTATGTTATGATGTTATGAGGATTAGCAATTTCTTTCTAAAACTTTTGGGATTGCGACTGTAAATATCTTACACAATTAGGGTGCTAGTTTTGTTAAATCTTTAACATGATTCTCAAACAAAAAAAAAACGGCCAAGTGCGAGTCGGACTCACGCACGAAGGGTACCGTACCATTATCTATACAACACAAGACAAAACGGTAAAAAAAAACACGTGTTTTGTATGGGAGCCCCCCTTAAATATTTATTTTATTCTGTTTTTAGTATTCGTTGTTATAGCGGCAACAGAAATACATCATCTTTGAAAATTTCAACTGTCTAGCTCTCACGGTTCATGAGATAAGGCCTGGTGACAGACAGACGGACGGACAGCGGAGTCTTAGTAATGGGGTTACGTTTTTACCCTTTGGGTACGAAACCCTAAAAGCAACAAAAAATAACAACTACTCATTTCAAATAAAGACGCGCTCAAATACTACACATCACTACATCTTGAATCCAGACATTATAATTTACAAAAGCTCATTAACTAAAACGAGGACCTCTTGTAGCTCCCTGCAAGAGTCCAATCAAAAAGAGGTAATATTTCATACTATTTACAAGCCTATTCAACCATTACTTGGGTTTGGAGGCAAAAACACAATTTTCTGCCTCGGTACGTTTCAGCATATGAACGAAAGTTGTTGGCCAGAACTTATTACCATACTGAATATGGTTCACTGAAATGTCACATGCGATATGCCTGGGTCATAGTCTATGGATATGTGAATATTTTTCTGAGTATTGTTCATGATATTAAACTGTATTAGACAGGAATATTCAGCATGACATCGAGCTGTAGTATCAATCAGTGGGGCAGTGGCAACTGTTGGTACTGTGCTAGATCAGAAATCATCATCTACCTATTGTTGAATTTTCCAGGACAAATGGCAGAAGAACGCGATACGAATGTTTCGATGCAGGACTGTATCGCATTTTATAATAGAAGTATGATCAGGCTAAATAATAACAGCCGCTCGGGTCAATCCGACGACCCGAATGGCGCAGCGGTATTGAGGCTGCCTTACGTTCTTAGGGTCCCGGGTTCAAATCCCGGTAGGAGCAAATGTTTGTGTGATGAGCATGGACATTTGTTTCCGAGTCATGGATGTTTATATGTATAATAAGTATGTATTTACAAACAAAAAGTATCTATGTAGTATATCAACTATCTGGTGTCCACGACACAAGCCTCGTTGCTTAGTGTGGCACTAGATGGCGCTGTGTGTAATGTCCAGCGATATTTATATTTAATCTTCAGGTTTAGCCGCGCTTGCGTAGGGGTTGGTCCGTGGATGGGTGCCTCGAAAATCACGTTAAGCCGTTGATCCCGCCTTCATTTGTATATCTTTGACAGTCGTTAAATAGTCAGCGGCCCAAAAAGTTTGATAACCAGTCTTACCATGGAGTATCGTACTACCCAGTACTAACTAGGTTGTGGAAGCTAGATAGGCAGTCGCTTTATTTAAAATACTGGTATTCATCTGCATCTGGTTAGAATGATATCGGTCCCTAACAAAGTTGGAAAAAGGCTAGGCTGATGATGATAGTGCGTTTGGTACATACGTGTAAACTGTATGAATTATTTTGAATTTTGTATACAGACGTTTCATTCCTAGAGAAACATACATGTTTCTCTAGGAATGAAACGTCTGTATACAAAATTCCTACTACTTTGTGCCTACTTTTCATCTGTTCTTCTACTTGTAGATTGCGTTCCAGTCAATGGGACCAATAATGTATTATCAACAAAGTAACACATTAAGTGATTACTATACAACTTCATAACTGATTCTCCAATAGAATTTTATTTACTTGCTGAACTGCCAATGTGTTTTTGTTGCCCATTCAATAAACACGGCGATATAAAGCAGTTTCTATGTCTGGAACGTGATTACGCATGAATGTGTCGCCATAATCTTAATCCCTCGTTCACGCAACCGTTTGGTTGTAAAAATAAATGTTCACTAGTGTCGCGACTGGTTTATGTTTTTATTGGTCCTTTCTCCGTTATTATCAATTTAGTGTGCCTTTTTTTTTTGTTTTCGTATGGGAAATCATCAAATGACTGTCAAAACTTTCTTGGAGGGAGTGTCAGACGTTTACTGACTAAAACCCATCCATGTTCCGTCTTCGCCCTTTGTGTTCCGGGGCCACGGTATCTCTTTCGAACAGTCCCGCAGCCCCGGCAGATTTAGTACTGCCTGTATTCAGAGTATGTGTGACATGGAAGCTTAATACATTAAGAAAACCTATCTCACTCAGTCTTCATAGTAGAAATAGAAGTGGTCAATGCTTCGCGAGCAGATCGAGTCTTCCTTTTTACTGTATTTTCTTGTATTGATCCTATTAAACCTCTTCTATTTCCCAAAGTACCCAAATACACACAGTTCCCTGTAATACAACACCTCTCTTACTGCAAGCCAATTCCCGGAATTAACCAAAACATTGAATACGATATTAGCAATTTCCCGTTCTGAATTCGCGTGACTAATAAATTGTCTTTAACCGGTAACTATGGGATATTAGTATCTATTACAGAAATAGATACCTTCCAATGCCTAGGTATGGCGACTCTGGCGGAAATCTTGATCGGAGACACGCACTTGTTTATTTCATGGTAATAGGATGAACGTGGGTGTAACTGGAAACGTTTTTCTAGCTTGTTAATGAACCAAAGCCGTTTCTCACGACGAATGTATGGGCAGTACGCTGCGCGGAGAGATGGAGAGCGCCGCTCGTCCTCGCGGTCGGACGGTGTACAGGCTAATGCGACGTAAGATCCGCTTCACTGCTCAACCGCGCGGACAAGCGGTTTTGTGTGATAACCGTTTAACAATATTGAAGAAACGGCAATATGATGGCAAAAATACGAACGTAAACCTCAAAAATCTTCTTGTTCAAAACGTAAAGTAACTTATTTTTTCTTCAGATCAAAGAAGATGTACCTACCCATACAGCACATCAATACGTTTATAAGTATTGATGGATCTGAATTCAGTAATTAATGAGGCCTTGCCGTGCCATTTTATGAACTCAACAATAAATTAATCATTACGTCAGCTACTGTGGTATTCAGTTGACTTTTAAAGTGCATTGTTGTAATAAGTTAACAATCATTATTAACGAGGCGTTTAACTTTTCATATTAATAATGAAAACAAAAATTAAATATTACTTCGAAATTTTGGCAGCTGCAATTCTGACAAGCATATTAAAAGTTTTTCTTTAATAAAATGTGTAATTACACAATGTACATGAAATTCAATTAGCGATCGTATTTAAGCGTTCCGCAGCTGTGCTTTTAGCGTTTATCGATGTTCGAGTATTTGTTAATTAAGCTTTTAATGTACTACTTCCTATTTGGTGTTATACGGGCCGAGTGTGAAATTATCTCGGGTTGCGTTGAAAGACTTTATATTTCAGAACGTTATTCTGTGATCAAACGTGATGTGATGATATAATTGGCTTGTCGACTGAAAAAATCTAATTAGTGCGTCAGTTAGATTATCAAAAATATTTCACCCGTATTTTTTCTTTTGTTACGTAAACTAAAATTGACGAAGATACGACGCTTTTAAAATTTTCAATAGGTACTTTTTTTTTTTAATTATGACCACTCGCAGATGGAACTCGCTAAGGTTATCAAACTGCTTAACCGTACTATCCTGTGGTGGCCAAAAATTACTTTAAGGCCCCCAGCCAGAACGCTTTTAAAATTTTCAATACGTCATACCGCGCCGTGATATAATTTAATTCATTCTGACGTCACGAGCCCCCACTCCCGAGTTTTGATGCGTTTAAAAAAATACGTGTCCATTATTTTCCAATAATCTAACTGACGGACTAAATAGATTTGCAATTTTTTGATACTGTCGTCATGCTTTAAGACAAAGCCTAGATAAAGTGACATTGTATCAGCGAAAACGATAAAGGAAAAGACAATTTTAAATTATTAAGCTACCCAAAATCATATGTCAATCCTGTAGAAGATCATTGTTAAATACACTTTGAAAGCAATTATTAGGAGTACCTAATAATTGTTTTCAAAGTGTATTTACACTCTGCTAGCTAGCTAGTCTAGCTAGTAAGCTAGACTAGGGGCGTCCAATGATCAAAAAGGAGAAGAAACCGAAGTAACGAAAAGTAGCTCATTTTATCCTATACCAGCTTTTGCCGACGGCTTCACTCATGTTATAGTCGTAAATTATCCCTCGGATTTTGTTGAGATAATTCTAGCCAGTAAAAAATCTGGTTTAAAATGAATGTTTTTAACCTAAATGTTAATGTTTTTAGCCTATGCCTGGCTATGAAACTCCAGGGATAATGTAGCTTCCGATTAGTTAAAAGAATTGTTGGTATCAGATCAGTAGTTCTGAAGATTACCTCCAAAATCCAAACTTTACCTCTTTTAATTATTATTAGTAAATGTTCTCCAAATATAACTTTCGAATCCAATAAAACTCTAATCAAATCGTAATACGAAACCAATTACGCTATCGCGAAGAACGTTTTTTCACACCACCGTTTACGAGTGACGGAAACTGTCAAATAAAATGAGAAGCTGATACCACAGTCACTGGCAACACCTAGCCATAATAAAATTGATACCAGTATTAAAACATATAGATAACTTGTACGAGAGCAACATCGACATTAATGTGCCTTGTCAGTTTATGAGGTAGATGCATTAATATATATTAATCATTTGGGAACAGTTAATAAAGGTGAGCCGGAAACGTCTACAAAATATTTAGTTACAACTTGATTTCTTTTGGTGTTTATTTATAATGTTGATAATTAGAAAGATTTGGTAAAAGGAAAAAAGAATCAGAGCAGTGATCTGAAACTAAAAAGACCAATTTCATTGATACTTTGTTTCGTTTATTGAATGTATTATCCAGTAATATTTATGTGATGTGTGGTGTTACAATAATTGATAATACATAAGAGGAAGTCTGAAAGTAGCGCCGGTGACTGAAAAGTTGTTTGGTAATCGGTTGTTGGTATGGGCATGTAATACGAAGGAATGACGAAAATGTTGTGAGGAAAGTTTCGAGTATGAATGTGGAAAGGTTAGGTTAGGAAAGACCAAAGAAACGATGGATGGACAGTGTAAAGAATGATATGGCAAGAAAGGAAGTTTCTGATGAGATGACGAGTAATAGAGAAGTATGGAAGAAGAAGACATGCTGCGCCGACCCCAAATGAATTGGGATAAGGGCAAGAGAATAACGATGGTGATGATGATAGTGTGTTTTATAGTATCAATCATGTTGGGGTATCCTCGTCGTTGACTGATACCCTAGTAGTTGTTGTAGGAAGATAGTTATTTCACACCAAACCACGGTTAGGTACAATGGTTTAATTGAGTGTTTGTTTAGTTATCTAAGCCGCACTTGATGGAATGCTATTACTGATCGACCGCCTCGTGGCTGAGTTATAATGACGATTGAATTGATGTTATAACAAAATTAATAAAGTACGTTTAGCGTGATTCATTAATCCGCAGAAACGTATTTTTGCTGTATGATCATTATTGGCTCGTACAATAGGCATGACAACAGTATCCAAAATATAGTATAAAAATTGCAAATCTATTTAGTCCGTCAGTTAGAGTATTGGAAATTAATGGACACGTATTTTTTGTTTTTGTAAATCAATGAATATTGACAAAAATAAAAGGCATCAAAACTCGGGAGTGACAGACCTAGCTAAAACAAAGCTAGCTAAAACTAACAGAACTAGCTAAAAATTATACCATGGCGTGACGTATTGAGAATTTTAAAAGCGTCGTATCTTCGTCAATTTTGGTTTACGTAACAAAAGAAAAAAACACGGGTCAAATATTTTTTGATAATCTAAGTGACGGACTAATTAGATTTTTTTTGTCGTCTCGCCTATTCCTCTAGTACTATAGTGCTTTAAGCTTTAACAGATTTCTTTGAATTTTAAAGACAAGAAAATGTTTGGATATATCTACAGCTAATCATGTTGTTTTATTCTGCTTCCTATTTATTATACATTTGAAATTCAATGCTGATGATGTTGTTGAAATACACAAGAGGGTCGTGCGAAGCAATAAATACTACACGAGAACAACCTTTGAAAACGAAAAAAAGTAATTCTGATACAATATAAATTATGACCCTATAGTAGGTACGCCTTCAGGCAGAAATTAAAGATGGCGATGATAACTGCAGATAACGATGAATATTTATTCAGTATTTCGACTTACTGATTATAAAATCGTACTCTTTGCTGACTTAATAAACAATTGGCATCGACAACCTGCTCAAGTCGAATTAATGAGCGGGCTGGAATTCAGCAAACAATATTATTTAAGAAAGTAGAATGGTGCTCATTTTCTTATTATATACAAGTTTGGAAGAAAACGCGTCGTGATCGGTGATTTTATTTACTTTGTTGCTAATTATTCTATCTTCACATTATTAATATTCGCCGTTCGAATTTATTTTCCTTTCGTCGCTGCACTCGTTTTATTGTCTATCGTTTTAAATGATTGTACAGTGCAACCTTATATTGTTCTTATACTACATTCCGGGAAATCAGCGAAACAATGCTCATATTCATAAAATGAAACTTAAGTAAGAACGTCATGAAAATTAAGTGCTGGATACAAGATCCGACACTGGTGATATAAAAAATAATAAAACTCCGCATACATGATAAAGACAACTGGGATCCTCACATAAATAAGCGTCGGTCTCATCTTATAACAACTTGGCGACGTGTAAAATATTGTTATCGATAATAAAACTACAATAATTCAAAAGGCAGAACGACTTTATACTGAATCTTGTCACGTATTGAGAAATTTGAGAACAACATGTAAAATAATCTCGGACGATATAAAATAAGATCGCTTTTATGAATAAATTATAGCAATGTAAAGTATGATAAACGATGGTAAGGATCGTAATGAAACGGCATGAGGTGTACAACCTACCACATAAGTCAGAGACGATGAATTTGAATCTTAACAAGCTGTTGATAAAGTTGTTAATGAACAACGTTCTATGAATGATGGTGGAACTTGCATGGATGGATATACGCCTCACATCAAGCTCAGCGGGTGGTTCCGACAAGTAAACTAGTATCTTGCAGTGAGGGTAACGTAATAATCTTAGTATAACGACCAAGATAACTAGGCACTTATTAGCTGAGGAGGTTGGAACAATGAACTTGTAGATAGAGGTCAAGATTAAATAGTCGTTGCCATTAATACCTATGTTCATTGAACACTCACGATTCAAATGATTATGTTGTTACGAATAATTAAAGTTCTGACGTTTTAAGATCAGGTCATTGGGTTGGTGTAGAACGTCTTACTGCTTGAGTGCTAGTTATTATTAAATTGAGTTATGAATTTTAATAAAGTCATTATCTTGAAGTACATGTACTTTTGTTTTTACTGTACCTTGTTCTTGTAGTAAGTCATTATTATTTCTGACGAGTTTATAGCTCTACTTAATTTTTATGATGCTTCAATTTACGTGTGTCTTAAAATAACTAGAGAACTTGATTATAATGGCAGCGATGGAATAAAAATATACTTGAAAATGTTAATGTAACGGATATCATCTTGAAGATTAAGGTAGAAAAAATAAGATATGAAACCTGAGCTTGCCTTGGTGTGTCATTAAATTGCCTTAACAAACATGACAGCACAAGCTGAGTTTGTAATAATATTAATTGTATTAATTATAATCAGAAAAATATGTACTAAGTGTTCTACAACAGTAATATTAAATGTCAATGAGCGGATAACAGACAAGTTTGTTTTTATTGGTAAATTGGTTACCTAAGAAGTTTTATAGCAATAAAACTAATTAATATTATCTTCTAAGACCATCATTATACTACACTGGCCTGCAAAAATAAGTATCACACTTTTAAAATTGCAATAACTTTTTAAGTACACAAGATATTATAGTTACTTACGAAACAAAAAGGACTCGAAAAATTGTTTAATTTTGTCTATAGTTTCAAAGAAAACTGATGAAAATTGGTATAAAACGTTTAATTATTTTAAATCTCTAACTTCTATAGTTTATAAAAAAATAAAATTTTAAAAGTGTAGTACTTATTTTTGCAGGCCAGTGTATATAAAGCTCGTTATATTATAAGAATGGTTGTTCGCCACGCTACACTCAAATGAAGTCTTGCTGGAAACAAAGAACACATTTCTAACCCTAACTACAAAAATGCGAAAGTTTGTAAAGATGTTTGTTAGTCTTTCGCGCAAACTACTGCACTAATTTATGTAGATGACATTTGGCACAGCGACAGTTTATATTATAACCTGCATTAACTAATATGACCCTTTTTATTCCAGTAGTACGATCCCGTGGGACAATAACCGAACTCCACTCGGGTTAAACCATGGGTTTAAGCTAGTAGGGATCTAATTATTTGTGGTGATGGCAATTTTGGACCGGAGTCGATGCAAGCAGATTGTCCGTTTAAAGAAGTCGCAGTGACTACGATTCTCAATAACGAGGGGCCGATTGAAGAAGAAGGCTCTTAGCTTTTTGACTTACATATCAAAATTAAAACTGAAACCTGTCAAAACTACCAAAGTCCAGTCCCCAACAAAACTTAACTAGATGAAGACAATTAAAAAAAAACAATACACGAGATATGATTTCAATTGAAAAACACGTAGAATTCTCGTCTCACAAAGCATGCGGGTATTATTATGAACATAAAGCCCGGAGGTTGGAGACAGGTGACAAAAACTGTTATGAATGCCGGCCGGACTGAACTTGGTTTTTGCGTCGAACCCGTCCTGAATGCACGGCCCACACTTAAGAATGCAGTAGCACTGAGTCGATGGGATGTAAGACGAGCGACGGAGATTTGGCCAGGGAGACAGCGGTTGGATGGAAACTTTTGTTTTGAAGGACCAGGAAGTTAAGATGATTTGCCAACCAGCTTCACCAAGGGATATCGTGTTGCCCGGTGCTAACTGGGTTGTGGGTGTTAGACGGGCAGTCACTCCATGTAAAATGCTGAATCCGGTTACACTGGAGCCGATCCCAACATAGTTCGGAAAGACTTGGAAGAAGGACAATCAGTTTGTTCTGGTGCTATCGCACTGTAGGTTAGGTGATTCCTAGCCTCTAAAATTTGGCATCTAGTGGACACTTGCAACAAACGTAGTCAGTTGAAAATACTTCGTACACTTTACACAAACTATTTTTTTGTTGGGCTAGTGATACTTTATTTGATCTTTAGTTAAAACTTGGATAAATACATTTAGATGTTTTAGTATCTGTTCGTCATCTTCTTTATCTAAGGCTACTTCTAAAATCATTCCAGTGATGCAAGAGATCTCATCATTTCAGCCGAAAGACGTCCACTGCTGGACATAGGCCTCCCCCTAGTGTCGCCACATTGACCGGTCCCGTGCGATTCGCATCCAGCGGATTCCCGCAGCCTTCACCAGGTCATCGGTCCACCTAGTGGGAGGCCTTCCAACGCAACGTCTTCCGATTCGCGGTCGCCACTCCAGAACTTTTCGGCCCCATCGGCCATCCGTTCTAATTAATATTAATTGAATCTCAGTTCGTTCAGGTTTTTCTCGTTTCTTCTTCTTTGTTACTCAAATTTTATCAGAACAGCATATAGCCACTTGTACAGCTTTATTGGCTTCCAGGTTTTGAATCCTTTGATTTCAGATTAAATATAAAACATAGAACTCCCATCCCGCTATTTCATCTACCAACTCGCTCAGCTCATGTCTTCATGGCTCCACACTCGGTGTAACGTTACATAACTGCGCAGTTACACTCACAACACTGTCGCGGCTACCGCCATCATCTTTATCAACTGTATTTCTTTTTTTTAATTTTAACGAAATCAATAACTGGAAGTATTTCATATTTTAGTTTGATGTTTTACAGGTTTCGAAATATTTTTGTTAGCGAATCGAGTTTTAGAACTTAGTTAGCTTCAATATTTAGTAATACGGCGTGTGACCGTGTACTTCTACGGCGTACTTTGACAGTAGTATACAGTTTCACTTCTATTCTTCGTCAGACTTATGATCCGTAATAACAAAACATCACGCCTGTAATCTCCGAAAGATAAGGCAGTGTGTACCTACCTACTTATATATTATGTAGATGAAATACATACATTGGTGAGAAATATATTTTTTCATCATGCGGTGCGATGTAATCTATGGGAACGATTGCAGTGTCCATCACTAATAATGACATCATCATCATACAGCAATCATCAGTAGAGGGTCATAAAGGTCAGAAGCCAAATGGACAGTTAATGAAGAATACGATAACTGTCAAACTTGATAAACTCATCCACCACAACCCTAAACGTAGTCAAAGAGTCCTACCAAAAAAACTGCAAGTAATCATACGATATTGAACAACGATATTATTTCCTGCTTAAATCGTTTAAGAATAAAGAACGTACATTAATCTTGTAAGCAAACATCCAATAAGATTATTATCTCAAATCATCGGGTCGGTATCTCCGTATGAGATCTGATTGTACACACAATATGCTTAATTGCATCGTACGGTGTAAGCCTGATGGTAATCGGACGTTCATTTTTAAATAAAACTCTTTATGTGTATGTGAGCTTGTACTTAAATATATCGGGAAATGTGTGTGTGTTTGGTGATTATGGCAATAGTCTTGTAGAAGACGAAACATGTTGCACTTAGTTTATTTAAATAACACGTTACACCCTGCCGGTTTTTCACGAAAGGTTAAGCAGATAACTCCTTTAGTACGCTCACATTTTAAAAATAGTTCTCCTGGTCGCTTTTGGTCAAGGCGGCAAATCTCAAAGCAGATTAGCCATCGGCGCGGGAGGTATTATAGTGCACACGTGCGTGCGCAGACACGGATGCACTCTCTGTTTCTTTTCACTCATATTTTACATTAATAAGTCAGGCAAAAATACTTCATATTCTATCTATTTAGCCTGTAATGTCACAGACTTGGGCGAAATCATCCTTCCCCCTTAATTGCACAAGTCTTCCTCTGCCATTTAAGAACAGTCAATCCTTTCAGTGGTTAAACTACATCAAAATATCAACCACTGACTACCAATATTGACGATGACAAACGCGATTTAAAAATGTCCATTGATATAACCAGCCTTTTCAACAACTCAAATAATGACAAGCCCCAATGATTTTACGTTGACATCAAAACAGAATTCAAACCTTATATTTAGGAAGTCGCAATTAGCTCATCAGTGCATTGAAAATAAACCAACCCTTTGAAGTTAAGTGTTTACTATGCCATCAAAAAGCACCCCTCGTTTACGACTGGTAGTCAAAATAAATTCTCACATATCACCGAAAACATTTTGAAAACCATCCCACATTTGTTCCCAATTATATCGTTGATGTACGCACTGTGAATCGTACGGATGTCTGTCTGTCTGTAATTAATATCTCCTGAACGCTCTTTCAACACATGTGGGTTTACGGATTTATTGCATAACTTAGTTTTTTTGCTGCCTAGCTCCTGTCTTCGATGATGCATGAGGTTCATATTCATATCCTTCGAAGTTTTGCTCGATGGTGAATCATGTTTGATTTTTTATATTTTGTGTTGACAAGTCTTCTACTTTTTCGGGTTATATTGGTGAATGACACGGTTGTTTGGTTTCAAATAAACTTTAGAATGTCTCTAACACAGGTCTATCCTAAATTTCCATGGATCAAAAATAATCTCTCTATCTGGCACGATCTTTGAAGTTTTTTTTAAAATGTTTAATTAGGTGACAGTATTGCTCTAATTATCATTAACCTGAAAACGGGATATTTACCATGTTTGTTTTTCCGTCATCATGGTGCTTGCAACAGCGCCGAAATATCGGGAACTCAAAACATATAGTAAACATGGTCAATATCCCTTTTTCAGTGATAATAAACATGTTAGTAACCATACTGACCATATCTGTTCAAAAACTTATAACATTGTTCTCAGTAATATAAATGCGAAAGAAAAACAAATTAATGACGAAACTCTCCAAGTCCTTCACGAATACTTCTTAAAAACGTGACCCTTATCTAAGTATATCGGCGAAAAAGGACAGGATAAAAGAACAGACAGTCGTCTCTAGTCCCTTCGCAATGGACCAAAGCGAAGATACAACTAAGTAAGACGTCTAAGTGCTTATCAAGTGGTCCTTGAGCAGACTGTCGGCAACCTTGGTGTTTTATGTTAATTACATAACAGTCTTTATCAGTAATTTTATGGGGATTGATAAGGGATAACGCGGACCCTCTTAGGAAGTGCCCTAATAGAGATGTTGGTAAGTATAAAATGGCTGTTTAGGAAGAGAATAAAATTGGAGCAATTAAAAATTTACGAGGATTTAATTTATAATAGGCGTATCTCTTTAAATTATTAGGTTTTAAACATTTACTGTTGGCTATGAAAGCATTTAGATTCAACTACAGCTTAGTACTTTAAAAAAGTACTTTTTACAAAAAGTTAGCAATTCCACTAAAAAAAGAACACACGCAAAATTTTAAAACAGATGAATAATTTTCCCATAAACGCCCTCAACCCAACCCATGTAGAAATTCAACCCTAATGTCCATTTTTAATTACAAAAAGGCCCGCATATAATATCCCCATACAAACACAGACAGAAAACAAACAGAGCTCTCTTAGGCCGGCGACACAACCAACGTTATCACCGCGGCGTTAGGCCACTGACACACTCCGCCAGATAATGGCCAACCCGGTCAATATTTGAAAACCCATCAGTGACAACGACGAAATGACTTCTTCACTTTACTAAGACAATTTTAAAGCAAACCAAAATGAACACGAAATTGAACTTTAGACCACCAACAATAGAGTTGATACTCTTAATGATAATGGTCGTGTATGTGTGCGTGTTTGACTACTTGATCCATTAGGCATCGCTTTGAGTATTAAAAATAAAAAAGATGACGTGGAAAATGTCTTTGGTAATGATTTCGTTGGAGTCGATATAATAGATATTTTTATGTAAGTAGCTTAAGTAGATGCTCAAGAAGAATTTAGTGTAGGAGTACTTCTCAAAGTAAATGGGCATCGGAATAATGGTGAATTAACTTTTGACCTCAATAAAAAAAGTAGTTAAAAAGAATAGTCCATAACTTTGTTATGCTTTGATCAGGGCAGCTGTTTATTCTCAATATTAATGTAGAAGTCATAAAAAATCAAGATACTATTGCATAACTTGAAATAGACAACTAAGTTTGGTTTGCATGTCAGTGCACCCGAAAACTCACAATAATTTTCGTAAATAATCAGTACATTACGATTAATTCAATTTTAGTATAAACTGATGCTACAATGAATGAAAATAATAAAAGTTCCAAGGATCTTTACACAAGTCTGAATAAACTTGAAATAATCAAAATCTATCAGCACTTAAGCAAAATTAAGAAGACTACAAACAGCCAAGCGAAGACTAGCACATCCCAAAAGTTAAAAGCACAATAAATTTAAAAACAAAACAGACACAGAGTAAATAAAGATTAAAGTATTTAATCAGTTTGTTCGCGTTGTTTTAAAAGTTTCGACATGACTTATATCTTGTGAACTTTTGGTTAAATTAACGTTAAGAGAAATAAGGGGAATTTGTGAAAGAAAAACAAATTAAAGTCTTGGAACTTTGAGCACAAATAAGAAAGCTAACATATTATTTGTAGCCTGATTTTTGAACAAAGGAAATATGACCAAGTATTTTAATCGATAACATTTTCATACATCACAAATCTGATAAAAGTAAAATATTTAAAGGTGAAATGAATATAGACTTGGATAACGCAAAAGTTACTAAAATTAACAATACTGAACCTCTTCAATACAAAGACATACAAAACTCTATACACAACACGACACCAACTTACCTGTAAAAAACAAAGTTAAAAATGACATTTAAAAACAATTATAAAAAAGCATCAGCTCCTATCGGTACATTAAAAATTGACAGTGCATTAGTATTTATAGGATTTTAAGCGTAGGTGTGGGATCAAAGAGAACATTATGCGTTTCTTATACGAAGATAGTGGCGTTATAGACGCCTATTCCATACGGTAAAGATTACAATTTTATTTACTACTCAAAAACGTTTGATAATCTATGTCTTAATTAACTAAGCGAGAGAGAACCCCGTACCATAACAGACATACGTTCCACCTTTGAGTTTGACAACGAGAATCCAACATTCGAAGATACACTTTAGGAAGACAAGGATTGAGTTGAATTTCGACTGTAGAAGTAAACGATGATAAATCGTGATCGCCTATCGTTTAAAGTTCATTAGTAGCGGCCCCTTTACATGTGTTGCGCCGGCAACCAATATCCATTTGCTTCGGGCTGATTTGATTAGAGCTTATTTTTATAAATAACACCACAACATGCTTTATTGTGATGCATGTTTAAATTAAAATTCTTTCATAAAAAGCCTCCTTCATCGTAAAATCGACATAAAAACAGAAAAAGATAAATTTTATTTTAATAAGATCCTTTATCTGGATGATCGGTCCCATAAATCTGATCGAGATCCGTCCAATTCAAAATTTAATACTGTAGCATAAAACAAACAGATTGACAAAGTACTGGTAGTTGTAATCCTTATGGAAATTTATTAAGAGGCATTCGTATCAATCACAAAACGTAATCCTGTTAGGTCGTAAACAATCTTCGCGGGCTTGGGTCTTAATGATAGCGGGGCGAGGAAATGATTAGCTTATAATCTCATCAACCCTTCATATTTGTAGATGTTTTTCAATGATCCACACATATCCTGCCCTCCGTATATCTTTCAGGCTCTATGCTGCCACTAATGACAACGTGGATATGGCTACGTTTTTGAGCTTAGAAACTGTGAAATTCTGCCGTGCCAGACCCCCGAAAAATGACACACGTTGTGATACATGAGTGCTTTGATCAGAGAATTTTGAAAATCACTTCGATGGTTTCAACTGAACCAATACAGGTGACTTGTAAAACCTTATAAGTAGACGCTTTCATTAGCACGTTTTAGCAAAGAATAACCGCTTTCCGCTATCACTGGAACCTGGCAGTAACAAAAACACTTTACGAGCCGTCACCTCGTTTATTACTAAAACCGTCACTGTATAAGAAAATTTACGAAACAGGATCGTAGTATCGTGAATGGTTAGTGCTGTTACAATCACTTAGCTAAGTGAAGTGAGTAAGTGATATTTAGAATATAAATATTGATTTACAGAGATTGAGGGAAATTGAGTGAAACGGTTAGTTCTCTCTTATTCTTGTATTGATACGAACTGCAGAAGAATAGTAGGTAGTCCATGATGTGGTAAAAAATCACCAACCAACAAGATGTCTTGACGATGCAGAAAACACATACCAAGCGAAGAATTAAGAGAGATGCAAGATGGTAGCAAAACTGCCTTCTCAGGATACGCCGGGTGTATACTGTATACACATTTAAGTACCGCCGTTTGATGGAAACTATTTTATGCACTAATAAAGAACTAACGAGGTACAAATTGAATTTGCACTTTTACTGCTAAACTAGATGCTGTCCCATTTCAATTTGACTTAGGACATACGCCGCTCGGCCTTCCATAAATAGTCAATTTCAGCTGCTAGCAGTTGGATCTTGTCGTTGAATGAAGAACATAATATTGTCGTGAGGAAAAAACATACAAGTAATAAAGAAAGTATGAATGTGGTCAAGTAAGAGTGGAGCAAGACCAAATAAACAATGGATGAACTGAGTGACAAATTACATGGCTGGAAAGCAGGTAATGTGACTATCGGGATGATGACAAACTAAGAGATGGTATCGAAAGAGAAGACGGCTAATAGAGGTATAAAAAGATGCTGAATTGCTGAGCCCAAGTAAATTGGGATAGGATAGGGACGTATGAGTAATGATCATCATGATGTCTATCGAAATCTGGTCGATCTTTTTAGGCAGAAGACGATATCAATGGACAAAGTCGCTAAAGAAAACTAAACTAAGATTGTTATACAGGGACTGGACTCCACGACTGAGGGTATCCTAGAGTCCAGGGAATTTGTAAAAATTAGCGCTTAAGGATCATTGCTTTTTCTTGTTACTAGTTTTTAATATTGTACCTTGGTCTGCGAAATGAAGAAAAAATGTATTTATTATTATTTATGTACAGGTAACCAGCAGGTAGTTCCAACATTTTCGTTTCAATCAAACTGTAATTACTATAATAAAATACGGCTTGTATTACGAAAATTGCAATTCAAATACATAAACCTGCAGAATTTGAATGTACCAGAAGCTCATAAGTTATAAAGAAGGTGTCACAAAACGACAGTCACGTTTACTTTAAGAGGCGTATTTAGTGAATAACTACATAGCAATAAAGTATGTGTCGGTTTCAATCACAATTTTCCGATAATTGTTCATTTGTAATAATAATTTAAGACTTAAAACCTTAATCTCACGGATATCAACATTCACTTTGTAAATATTTCTCAATACACACTCGTGCATTACTTTGACAGTCAACCAGAAAATCAGTGGTAAGAATTATACTACAAAAATCGACCTTACAGCTACGACATAAAGACGCTGTTACTGTCAAATTGTTACCACTGATGTGCAGTACAAGTGTATACGCAAGCACATAAGTGTTCGTTAACGTTTGACAGTTAAGTATGAAGTTGTTGACGTTGATGCATGGTGTTAACGACGTAGTGCGATTTTGATTCGATACATAGAATGCATCTATTATCGTGTATTGAAATTTATTTTGTTACGAACCGACGAAAATAAAAAGAAACATTGCTCACTTCCTGTAAACGTTCATAATATGGAAATTAATAAATTCAGAGCTATTCAGACAAAAAATTAAAGTGTCTTTTGTCCGCACTTTCTTGTCATAAAAACCATTATTTTTGATGAAACTACCAGTATAGGCTCAGTTAGACCAAAATAGAAACTTACAACGCGACGTGAAGAGTGTTAGTGCAGACCAACTGCCACATGAGTGAAAGACATTCAAAAGATTGCGAGTAAGAACCGATTGAGACTTGTACAGACCAGGAAAGCATGACACAAAAGAGAGGAGACCTACTCAGCAAAGAGTAGAACAAGGAACAATGTAGTCAATGATCATGATGATAAGGTTCCAGTCTTGTTAACCCCTATAACAAATCAAAAAGAGATGTGGATAAACACTTACCAATACACACATCAAGCTAAAAGAAGAAGAAAATCTTTCGAACACCCCTGAGTTAAATCTAGCAACATAACATAACATCACGCCTTGTAATCTTTGAAGGGTTAGGAAGAGGTCACTAATAGCTTAGTACACCTACATTTAGCCAGATAAATTAAAAGTCCCATGTAACAGGGAGAGCTTATTTCCATCAACCGGGCCCGAATCTAAACTCTGTGACTGCTACTGAGAAATTCCTGATGGAAAAACCCAATAATACTTTGCCCGACCCTAGAATCGAACCCAAGACCTCTGGTTCAGCAGTCGCCCTTGCAACCAAGAGACCAACGAAACAGCTGGTAAGTAGTGATATTACGAATACCTAAGCAAATAAATCAAAAGACAGTCATGAAGAAACGGAGAATATTATACAAATAAGGAAGGCCTACAAACGGATTGAATCTATGAATAATATTTCATGTCAAAGAGATGAATGCTTGAAACACGGAATTGAAATACATTAACACTTGTGAATTATTTAAAGCTGCCTTTAGTTTAAATCAAAATGTATGATTTTGAAGTGAAAAGGGTAGAGTGGAGACTGAAATTCTAAAAGGTCATGGATCGTACCTAATTGCGGGCCCTTTTGACGTTTTTTGTTTGTTGTAACAGAGGATCAAGGCAAATGACAATCGACTATCGACTTTTAATGCGTTTTGTATTTCTATCACGTCTACGTATAATCAACAGTAATTAACATTAGCCTTTTGGTAGCTCGCGACTATTTAGTACGTTTTGAATTTCTCATCATCATAGACCGGAACTTTGTCTAAATCGTCAGGTCCTTTTAAGCTCGTGCCTCATTAATAGCAGCCACTCGGGTCGATCTTGAGGTTAAGCCACACTTGCCTAGGTTGGTCCAGGGATGGCTGACCACCTATTATATACCGAGTGTCCTCCGTGCCTCGGAAAACGCGTTAACACGTTGGTCCCGGCTGTCATTTTTAGATCTTTGACAGTCATTACAGGTAGTCAGTGGCTCGAAAGTCTGACAACCACTACTAGTCTTACCACAGGGTGGCATAGTAGGCCCAGTACTAACTGGGTGGTGGAGGTGACATAGGCAGTCGCTCTATGTGAAATACTGGTATTCAGCTGCATCTGGGTTAGACTGGAAGCCGACCCCAACATAGTTGGGTAAAGGTTAGACAAGTTAGATATCAATATTAGTTACACAGGTATCACTCAAACGTCTAACCGAAAAATACCAGTGTACTAAAACCGTAACTATCTTTAAAAATAAACCCACGAACTTCGTAGATAAGGAATGACATCCGACTCACGACTATTTATGAATTTGAGGCTCAAAATGACTGTGACATGACAAGGTCAGTTCTGAGTCTTCGAGCAGCGGGTCAAGTTGTAACAGTGCGTAAAATGCTTTTATGTCTATTTTGTGTCTTATCTGTCGATTACGATCTATTTGTAAGTGAACAGTGTATAATTGAGTTGCAGGACGTAGTTTTTACTATTGATTGTGCAGTGTGCTTAAGTGTATGGTTTATGCATAGAATATAATTATCGGAAAGAAATATAAGAAAAGAAAGGTAAAACCGGATGAATAAAGTTGTAGGTGCTCTGGACCTCAATACTAATATTTGGAAACTGCAATCCTCAAAACAGCTAAGGTCTTGTTTTGATCCTAATGATTTAAAAATGAAATCACACATTTGTATGTCAAAACAAACATTATCTTATCATTGTCCGGAAGTTTTTAAAACCTTTTTAGGTTAATGGGTCACAACGATTAGTCCTGTCATTACGGAACCACTATTTTGCGTCAAAACTTTGCACAACATAATTAAGTTCATGACAAGATAGGTACTTCTGAAACATGATTGATCTAACATCATTTTTATTTCGAATACCTAACAAAATAAATGTACAGAATCAAACCATACAACCCATTAATATACAGGTTGATAACGAAGACAATTTTATTTGAGTAGGTACTTTAAATCCTAAACACACTTTCATCTAAAACTTACAAAGTGCCAAAATGTACTCTCCATTTAAAACCAACCTTCAACCCTAAACACAAGGTTGGTTTTACAACAAGAAACTGTAAGAAAACAACACTGTAAAAACACAAAACGTTACTATGTAAGTGAATGTATCTTACTTTGATACAGAGTAGGGTGAAAGAGCTAATTACTGGCACTCAGGAACCTGCTGATTAAAGTGTTGGGTCTCACTTTGTTTTATAATTATATAGCTTTCAGAATTCTGAAGTAGCTGATAATGGAGATTTTGGGTCAGTAAATGATATTGTTGATTGTTGAAGAGATTCATCATATAGGATTAATTCACGATGGAGGGAACGTCGTCGTGACACTACATTTTACCATGATTCAGAACAAGATAGTAGTGATGAAATGTTTCGTCGATAAAAAAAAAAAAAATCAAATTGGCAAAAACATACGCGGATAAATACAGTAGTAGAGTCTAGACCAGAATCATAGCTATATTGAATCGATTTCAAACGTCTATGTAAAAAAAATGGTTAAAAACAAGCAATAACCACCGTGCCTCATCTATAAGACAAAAATCGAGAATTAATTTATCAACTACTGAATAATAGATAATAATTATTAGAGACAGACATTTAGGAAAATACTACCAAAATTAGATCATTATTAATCCATAATAGAACAACAAATTCTAAGATAAATAGAACCTACAGTAAAAAGGTCATTACAATAGTACACAACAATTTTCTTTGTAAGAAGACCATTGTTCAAAACCTTCATCAAATAAATATCAATTGAACAGAGTTAAATGAAATATTCAAATATTATTCATGAGAGATAAGAGCTGGCTTTTGTTATATTTTTATGGAAATATCTTAGTATGCAAAGTTAGCAAAAGGCTGTTCAGAAACAAGATGAAAATGTGTTGGTCCCATAGAAGTTTTTGATTAGTATTAGAAACAGGATCGAAAGGCTTAATTTTTTTGTATAAAATGCATTTTCTCGCTTTTTTTTTTTAATCTGTGAATGAGGATCAAAATTTCACGAAAAATTAGTCTCCTAAAACCATTTTCGTGTAGCTCCGCTTATTGCCCCGCTGTAAGTTTCCACCCTGTATTTTTATTTATTAATTTTTTCATCAATATCTAACTATAATCATAAAATTGTTTGTCCTGACTATCAACGCACAGCTCAAACCACGGGACAGATCGGGCTAAAATCTAGAATACAGATAGCAAATCCTAAAATCCTTTCTTAGCGGATGCCTACGTCATAATAATGACGCTAAGAAAGGATTTTGGAAAATTAAACCGCTTTTTTTGTATTTTTGACATTCAAAAGTGCCGTAATAGTCTAATTGAAATAAATGCTTTGAGTTTGAGCACAACCTAAAACGTTAGTAGGTAACCAAAAATGTGCTTAAAACATTTTCTTTAGATGAAACTGGTTAACTTTAATCCTCTGATGGGTATCCTTTATTCCTAGAACCTGTAAAGGGTAATACTTTATACGATACGGTTAGATAAGTCGCTGATATGTTTAATGTAGCTTTATATCTAGATTAGCATCGGCCTAGTGGACGTAAACACAGCTGCCGATCTCGGAATACCGGTGTTGTTTCACATGCTGGATTAAGAAGATGTAAATATTTTATAAAAGCCCGTGATGTAATTGCCGTAACCAGGGACAAGATCACTAGTCAAAGTGACTATCTATCTATATATAAGCTATTAGATGATAATATAAACTGACCTGCAAAAATAAGTATCACGCTTTTAAAATTGCAATAACTTTTTAAGTACACAAGATATACTTTCGAAACAAAAAGGACTCGAAAAATAGTTTAATTTTGTCTATAGTTTCAAAGAAAGCTGATAAAAATTGCTTTATAAGGTTTTTTATTTTAAATCTCTAACTTCTATAGATTAGGAAAATTTTAATTTTAAAAGTGTAGTACTTATTTTTGCAGGTCAGTGTAGACAGATAAAAAATCAACAGAAGAATTTTATTGATTTAAACTAACGTCAATCCAGTTCTCTCATATACCCTAACGGTATACGCACTGGTCGCAGGGACATCGACGCACAAACGAATACCACGTATTCAGGTGAAAAGTCTACTTCAAACCTTTGAATCGATCGTCAGCTGTATAGGTCTTAAAGAACAGTCACATATTTTAGTACTTACAAATGAAAGAGAAAACACATACAGTACAATCTCTTTCTTATTATCAAAAGCAATACCATCAGAAACCAAAACATACCATACCGTACCATACACCAAAAATGTTTGTCACATCTATCAATTTCCGCAAAAGAAGAAATCGAGACGCTTGATCGATTGCCAGATAGGCCATTAGAAAAATTGCTCGTTCCATTTCTGACGGCCGTTAAAAAAGGAAAGAAAAAAATAAACGATACGGAGGAGCAACAAAATGAAGAAATTAACTGGGGAATCGGTGAAACAGAGTTGAGATAGCTTAATCGTCGTCGGTTTGAAACCGGTTCGCTGAGGTCAAGTCGGGTTGTTTGTGATGCCGAACCTTCGTGATTGTTTTTCATGGGAGCATCATAAAACACTCTTGTTCCTTTGTGATTTTTGTGACGTTAATTTTGGTGTGAATGGCTGTTGGATCCTTTTTGGGATTCAGTACTGTGGTGGTTTGAATGTTTAGTGTAAACTTTAGCTAGTTCGGCTGTAATGTGTTTTTGTTAAAATTATCCAAAACTATGTTTGTTACAAGATTTTATGATTTTTGGAGCCTCCAATCCTACTCCTGCATAATTTTATAAATGCGAAAAATTGTAAGGATCGATGGATGTTTGTTACTCTTTCACGCAAAAACTACGGGCCCGATTTGAATAAAATTTGGCAAAAGATAGTTTATAACCTGGAATAACACATGAGATACTTTTTTTTCAGTAAAACGATCCCGTGGGACTATCCACTCGGACTAAGCCGCGAGTATAAGCTACTATAATATAATTTTCTACGTGTTTTTTTTTCTTATCCTATACTTTTCCACTGCTGGGCAGAGGCCGTCCCTATAGCCTTCCAGTCTTCTCTGGTACAATACATAGATACGTGGGTTTAATTCAAGCACTTAATGACAAGGTATACTTACATAATAACGGGGTCTAAAAGGTCCCACCTTCAGTGTTACGAAGGCCAACTTATAAATACAGCGTAAAAAATATACAAGCCTATACGAAATTCGTTGAAAACAGAATTCAAGGAAAGGCAAAAGCCTCCCATTTATAATCCATAATGTGCTAACACCAAAATTTATTGTAAGGCTCACGACGATATCGAACAGTACGTAAGTAGAGGTGATACCAAGTACGTCTGAATATCACAGGACGTGAGAGGATTAATAGATTATAACCAAGTGATTTTTGAACTTTCACTCTCGATTTTGAATTATGTCTCATAAAATTGGTTTCTTGAAAAAGAACTTAGAAAACACTATTAATCTTTTACGTGGTGTTAGTCTTGGATGAAAAGAAAACAAAAAATGGCCGCTGGCTGTTGTCTAGCTCAGTTTTTGTATCTCTCTTGTAATTCAATAGTGTATTTGGTGTCTGTGAGAGTTTTTTTGGTGATTGATTTCAAGACAGAGACTACTCTGACTACTATATTTTAGTTTTTTTCTTTTATTACGTGAATCTATTTTTGCTCATAGATAAATATGTTTATTTCGACAAACAAGAAAACTAGTAGCGCCTAGGGTCCCAGAAAAATCAATAAAATATTGAATACAGTTAGTTTCAAGTGCCAAAAGCTTTTGATCCCTGAATTTCTATTTAAGGTAGAAAGCGCCAGGCAAGGTAGGCAAATCATATTTTGTTTAACATACAACCTGACACTGTCCTGCAAATTGCAAAAATCCTGGGGCTTCCCCTTAAGACTTAATACTTATTATAATGAGGTAAAGTTTGTTAGTTTAAATGAAGGGCCATTTTTCAAAACTGATCTAATTTCGAAAGTTCTTCAATTAAAGGGAAGCTCCGAGTACCATACACATTTGTATGAGTATACATGCAGGATGTTTTCGAGGGAATGTGAGATTTTAAACCATAACACGAGCGAAGCCGCAGTCAAAAGCAAGTCATTGGTGCATATAGAGACTCATGATCCTCATTCTCCTGCCCTATCTCAATTTATTTGATGTCGGAAAAGCCCCCCGACCCGGCGCAGCATGTCTTCTTCTTCCATACTTCTCTATTACTCGTCTTCTCAGCAGTCACCTCCTTTCTAGCCATATCATTCTTCACACAGTCCAACCATCGTTTCTTCAATACTACTACTTTCAATTATAAAAAAAAACACGAAGGATGGTCTACAATCTGTTAACACCCAACACAGAAAAGGCATCATCGCAACTCAACATTCAATGTTCTGACTAGATTAGTCAAAGGTGCAACATTATACATGAGCTATGAATTATGTTGTCTACCTCGGCGATAAGTCGGCAGCGTGCTCTCAGAGACTCACGGCGATATTGGGTCGCCACTCGCTCACACTGGATCACGAGCCGCGGTTGGACCAAGGTATAAGCTTCTAGAGTCGAGAAGGTAGAAGAAGTGTTTGCAGACCAACAGTTAAATGGTAAATAATATTCTGAACATCGTGGGTAAGACCTGGTTGGAATCCCCTAGACTAGGGAAGCATGGCCAAAAAGAGGTGAGACCTAAACAAAATTGCCATTGATGATGATAACTGTGTCAAATACTCGTGGCTAAATTCTTACCAGAACTGTAAAAAATCAGCTACTGCAACAACGCTAGGTACAGTCGTGGTCTTTTCCGTCTGATCAGTTGACATTTTTTTCGCTTAAATCATGCAGAGGCGTCGAGCCACGCCCCCTTAAAGTTTAGGCCTATTAAAAGCGAAAGCGTCAACTTTGGCGAGCAAAATAACAATAACTCTCGTTTGGCGTGCGTCGTCAGTGCGCTCGGCCGATCGGTATTTTTTCATTCATTATTTATATACAAAGTCAACGGGGCGGGGCTAGAGAGCGTTTCTATATTGTAAGTGCAAGCAAAAATTAGCTTAGTGGTGATCAGGCGGGAGTGTCCTCGATAGTACAAGCTTTTGGGTTTGATTTATGTAACTCGAATCAAAACTGTTAATTTAAGCGTGGTGTTCCGTTGTATAGAGTTAGCGTTTTAGTATTAAGATTCTGGAATAAATGGTACATACAGTGAATGCGAACTGCCTCGTTGGAATCTAGTGGTCGCAAGCGCTTCTCCTGAGTTCGATTCCCAGGTCAGCAAAGAGTTATCAGGTTGATGGCAAAGGGCTCGCCCCCTATTACATGGAGCCAAACATAGTTGAGTTTAAATATAAGGGGCGACATGAGGATGTACCACGGTCCACGGTCCCGGTCATACCCCTGCTTAATCTTTACAGAAAAATATAGGCGTAATGTTAATGTGTTATATAGCGACTAACAAAGACAATAACATTTTAAGTAGTACCTATAAACCAGAATATCCCCTCGAAGTTTACAAATGTAGTCTGCCAAAAATGATTTAATAATGCATAAAATAAATAACGAAGCTTGCTTCATATAAAAGTAAGCGCCTTTAAAATCAACAATTTATGTGCCTTTTATTCTATCTTGCATCTCGCTTTCTCTTATAAGCCGTACCATACCAAGTTGAGACGAATTATTATTTTTATAGTCCGCGGTTCTCAGATAGATTGCTAGTGATTTGAGGCTTTTACTGACGCGAAGTCGCCGACTTTATTAACTTCAAAATATGGTTTCTGCATCGTTCTGTTCACATTTTATTAGTATAAAGTTTCATTTTATTAAAGCCTTTTAATGGAGTTCTCGGGGAAAAGGATTGTGATTTAAAATGTGTTTATGTTTGCTTTGCTGTTTATCTTTATGCCTCCTAAATAGCAATCTATTGAAATTCTGAGTCAAAAAAAAACATTTTTAATAAATTTAAAAACCAAATAAGTAATAAACGGAACTAGATTTGATCAAATAGTATTTCTTAAAAAAACAAACGGACTGCACGTTTTAGGGCTACTGCACACTATAGACAAGACTGTCTTTAGACAGACAATTACCCTACTAGTGCGAGCAAGAATACATAGTCAGTCTCGCTCGCACTAGTAGGGTAATTGTCTGTCTAAATACAGTCTTGTCAATAGTGTGCGGTAGCCCTTATTGTGCGCACAGGCTAACTCGTAACTAAAGAGCGAATCATAAGACAAGTGTTGATGTTCTCATCTAACGTTTAGGCATAGTCCTATGTCCATCAACACTTTGGTAATAACGAAACCGTGTTTATACATATGACCTGTAGGCTAATTCACGTAACTAAAGAAGCGCTGTTGCAGTGCAGTTGCAGTTAAGTTTCGATCAAAACAACGCTTTTCGTATTCTCTACCGCTGTCAGACACGCTCACGTCAAGTTCGCGTCACGCGAGCGCAATAACGGCATTCTACTGATGCGCGTCTTCGGTGCGTGTTTCGGAACGCTACATAATCGGTATTGTATTAAGTAAGAAAAAGCACTAAAATCTGTACTGGGGTATTATTTTAATAACGTCATATTCATTGAAATATAATCGATTATATTCGATTATTTAGTGAGTAATATTTTTTCTCTCATATGGCCACACCATAAGTAAGATTTTTGACGTGCAGTTGACGCGCAGCTTACGCGCAGTTCAAAGATTACAAGAATAGAGTTTATTACTCGAACTTGAGCTTAACTGCAACTGCACTACAACTTCATCGGCGCGTCATTAAATTACGTGAATTAGCCTTCTGACTGCTTAACTATCAGTACATAAGGTAGCAAATTTTCTCTATTGGCTGAATGTAAAATCTCATAAAACTGACATCTAACAAGTCAGTTATGTTTTTTTTTGTATCAAGCTGACCACCACATGCCATTCCAAGCCCCTGTAACGCCTATCACCAACTACCGACTTCGAGAACTTCCTGACACAATTCCACCCACCTACCTACCTAGCTATCAAAAATATTGAGGTAGTCTTAACCTAATTAATAACCATAAAAACGTTGACTGATCACCACGACACTGTGACGCCTGCTTATCACCGCAATGTAGATTATTCCAGAAGGTCGGTTTCATAAAAAGAGCAAAGGCAGGCACACGTAGACCTTCCAACCTGAAAAAGTTTGCGCTTCGATAATTTCCGTATTTCCGGATAGTCAGCAAAACCGTGCCATAAAGTAACCTCACGCGGATGAAAATGTTTTATCTTAATAAAACATATGGAAACGGGTATTTATCGCAAATTTTACCTTTAATATAAGCCCGACGTTTCGACCGGATTGCACCAGCCGTGGTCGCGGGAAGACTGAAAGTGACTTCAGTCTACCCGCGACCTGGGGTACTCGTTTCCTTATGTTTTATAATGTGTTCTGATCGTGAACGTTTAAAAAAGTCTATCTTAATAAGTAAGTTTAAATTTTTGTTGAACCGCGCTCTGTTGCAGTACACTATCATTCACTATTCTGCCTACTCAGATCGTCATCTGACACTCAAATCTCTCTCTATATATTCTCTCTCTCTCTTTTCTTTTATTCTCTCTTTTTTTTTAATTTATATTACATTTCGTATAGACGATGATTCCCGAAGCGCAGAAATTTCCTTGTAGATCTGTACGTACGACGAGCTCAAACAAATAAAAATCGTGAGTATGCTTGCACTCGCTGTTCGTGAAACGTGTCTATGTGTGCGTGCGTTTTCACTCATTTGGAGCTGAACTTCTGTATCTATTTTATTCTTGTTGACACCACGACGCCTCCTTATCACAGTGTCACAAGTAGCTTGTAACTTCACTTATCATTTTGTA
This sequence comes from Xestia rhomboidea, assembly GCA_963853795.1. NCBI lineage: Eukaryota > Metazoa > Arthropoda > Insecta > Lepidoptera > Noctuidae > Xestia > Xestia rhomboidea. The sequence continues at coordinate 14,945,085 of OY970777.1, forward strand.
AATAAGGGTAGACAGGACTTATTAGCAGGAAGGATGTTATTGGACGAAACGAAGATGGATTGTGAGTTTTATCATTTTGTTTGGAGGAGATGACGTGTTTTGATATTGTGAGTGTGTTTTGTTTATTATTGTCTTATTTTTTGGTGTGATTTTGAATACATAAAGTAAAACGTTGTTCTATGTGCTCTCAAAAACGGTGAAGGTAAACATCGTGAGGAAACCGGCATGTCCTAGAACCCAAAAATTCTAAGACATGGTGACATCTACCAACCCGCACTGGGTCCGCGTGGTAGATTATAGCCTATTCCCTCTCATAGAGAAGAGGCCTGTGTCCCAGCAGTGGAAACATTAATTGGCTGATGATGATGAAAGACTATGATGCTGACAATAAATTGTATTCTGTGTTCAATGTAGAGCCGCCAGCACATCAAGCTACTACAATCTGTCAAATTTCTTTAATAGATTTTCAACTTTATCGCTAAAGCATTAGGTTCAAGGTTGATTGGGATAATTGGACAGTTTCGGGTAGGTTGATGTGCCTGTGATCGGTACCTACCTAAATATCCAAATAGGTATTATTGTGCATGGACAGTCGCTAAACTTTATATGAATTCAACTTCTCAAATCATTAAATCATAATATATTTCAGTAATCTTTATTTAAAAATACATTACCCTCCCCCAGTCGGTTAAAAACACGACAAATGTCATTTTTACCCAAGAGACGCTCACGTATGAGCTACCCATTTCTTCTATCATACCGTCGGAAAACATGTAAAAATGTACCTACCTACACATACCAAAGAAAAACAATTATTTCTTCACCCAACATTCCAAACTAGTGAAGGAACATAAATACTAAACTCGATATCGATGAATACCAAAATCTGTTAATTAAGTCATTTTGCGGTGAGAATTTAAACGTTCTTCACCTTAGTAATTATGGAAAAGTATTCAGGGACTTGTACAGGTACCAGGACTAAAGTAATTAAGTGTTATATTTATACACCGAAGGTTCCAATTGAGACCAGTTCTTACGATAATTACTGTTAAACGCGTTTGAAAACGCCTAGGGATGTAACTTAGAATTGTCGATTGTTTTTTAATTAGTTTTGTGCGTTTTATGTGACTTAATTACTTAATCGTGTTGTTTCTTGGATATATACGGTGGATTAAATAATTGATTGCTTTTTGTTACTTGATTACTCTGTTGTAGTAATAATGATATCAAGATGGATTTCTAATTATGGTCTCAATCAAGATTTTATTACTAAAATGGATAAGATAAAAATATTATTTGACAAAAACCTCAATCCATTTAGACAATAGTACCGAAAGTAACAGAAAAAGTTGCCGCATAATCGTTGTCACAAAAGTATATCTATAAAATGTACCAATAAAAATAAACGCCAACAATAGTATCGCAGTAGAACACGCGTAATCGTCGCCCAATTTAGCCGGCCACTCTACAAAATAAACACAAAATTTTCTCACAACTCCATCTGAAAGTAAACGACAGTTGTCACGCACTTAACAGAAATAAAGTGCTTGGATAACGCGCGAATTACCCATTTCGTCGTCCCAAGAGCCGACGATAAAAAATATCGATGTAAATTTTCACATCCCTAGACGCTATTTAGACTCTAATTTTCATGTCGAGTGAAACAAAAGTACGAAATGTGTTAGCTGCCTTTCTTTTTGGTACAGATCGGGGAATTAAATTGAGTCGCATTTTTTGCAGGTTTTATTTAATGCAAGGCTTGAGAAGATCGTGGGAAGGGTTAATTAAAAGTATTCACTTCGTAGACGCTTGCTAGGAGCCAATTGCCAATATTATTTTCTTCATTTAGGTACGAATAATTTATTGGATCCTTCATACCGTATTCAAAGGTAGTTCTATCATCAAAATAAGAAATATACCTATTTGCCTACAGTGCAAGTATTTATAGAAGCAAGCGTTCATTAACCTTTATAATAATTATTTTCTGTTAACAAAATCAATACTCGAAGCTTTCAGCACGCATACATTAAAATTGGTTAAACCAATCCATTAAAAAGTACATACATAAACATTATTATTATTTGAACAGATTGTTTGTTTTATTAAACATTCATTGAACGAAACAATTAATGTATTTTCGCATAAATTCGACTATTTACTCTTTAAAGATACAAAACGAAAATGGCGGTTGACCGAGCTTTTAGCGTGCAATTTAAAATGGACACTGAAACGTAAATTTTGAGCAAATAATTAAAGCTAATTTAGATTTAAATTGATAGAATAATGAACGTTGAACAATGCTTGTTATTTAACAATTTCGTTGCTATTGAAACTTATTTAATTTCAACAGTTTAATTGTTTGAAATAATTTGAGGTATTTTTCGGTAATTTGGGCTCCCGGTTGAAGAACTCGCAATTTCGCCAAAAAATGAGTCTGGCCTTTTTGGAGATCGGAGGAATGAGGAAAATTTCATTTTGAGTACCAATGAGTTTGGGAAAACTGAAAGAACGATGGATGATCTGTTTGATAGATGATAATTATCGACTAGAAGAAGAGAGAAGGGTGACAACTGAGAAGACTATTAACAGAGAAGAATTCAGGAAGAAGACATGCTGCGCCAATCGTAAGGTATAAGGGCAGAGAGTCACGCATCACCATCATCATCATGTCAGCCCAGCTCGTTTGCATTTTCTTTTTCTTCGTAACATAATTTATATCTCAATTTCTTAATCGATTGTACTACACCTTTTTTTTTTTTGTCGGATGGTAAATCATCAAATGACTCCTCTCGCTCTGGGCGGAGCAGGAGGGAGTGTCAGACTTTTACTGACTAAAACCCATCCATGTTCCTTCATCGCCCTTTGTGTTCCGGGGCCACGGTATCTCTTTCGAATAGTCCTGCAGCCCCGGCAGGAACTAAGCTGTAATCTGGCGTCTTTGTTGTCAATGTTGTGTTTACCTGCATATTATGTATATGCAGGTAAACACAACATTGGAATATTACCGAATGATTAAGTGTGTGTATGTGCTGTAGGTGAACCTTAAGTAAACAAATAAATAATTCTCTGGCCTTCCCTTTTTTTGCCACACTTCCCGGTTCTGTATGCCCCTTATCGAATCGTTGAAGTCACACATAAGTAATAAAAATATGATTATATGTATTCCTTAAACATATTTTCTTTACCTCTCTTTGTCTGTATATTTTATAGACTCTTTTACACTTAAGTATGAGTTATCCTCGCATAGCTCGAGAAAATCATGAGAAAATGAAGGGGAATGTCGGCTCCTGTGCTATTTAGGCCGTCGCATACCCAATATATAGTTTATAGAAAGCCATTAATACCGTGGCGGTTCCCGATCAATGGGTGCCCATGATGTCACATTATTTGAACAGCTTGCAGCGAGGACGTACAAATATTGATTGTTTGATACATTTTAGTGTGCTCAAATATCCCCGGGATATCCGTTGGGTGCGGATGAAATATTGTGAACGATTAATGTAATCGTTTTTAGTGACATGTTGATAAAAATTGAAAGAATTACTCATTGTTTAAGAAAAGGAGTCATTAAAATAGAGGTTATTTAATTTATAGTCCATATTTTTTTATGAGATGTCTTGAGCAAAATTAAGGAGGTGTCTGATGAGATGACGAGTAATAGAGAAGTATGGAAGAAGTAGACATGCTGCGCCGAACCCAAATTAATTCGGATAAGGGCAAGAAAATGATATGTTGAGCAAGATCATGAGTGCAAGTTTCCAAGTTTCTAGGACTATTCGGAAGAGATACCGTGGCCCCGGTACACAAAGGGCGATGAAGGAACATGGGTTTTAGTCAGTAAAAGTCTGACACTCCCTCCTGCTCCGCCCAGAGCGGGAGGAGTCATTTGATGATTCCCCATCCGAAAAAAAAAATGTAGGTACTGTACCTTAGCCTAAAAATGTAACAAGACGATAAGAGAATGTAAAAAGATTACGATGTAACAGATTATTAGGTTAATGAATTCTAGATTACTTTCGCATTTTAGAGAATTCAATACAGTGTTCCATTAAAATTGCACCTTATTTTATCTCGGTACAGTTTTTATTTCAAATTAAAGTTTGGTTAAAACAAAACCTTTGCATATATTTTACGAACCACATTTTCCAAACACATCCAATCCATCTTCACTAAATAATTTCACTGGCATCATCCCTCTACCCACACATACACATATAATTCCTCGTGTCTTGTCAGACGTACTTAAGTCTGACCTTTCCCAAAGTATTCCATTCCATCAGATTGAGCACCAAGGGTTGCTATTGACAGTTTTATCTGATCAACCATCAGTTCCGAACGGTTCCCTTCCGAAGTCTTATTTGAGGAACGGTTAAACCCTATCTTCGAACTGTTTCGACGATTACGGGATATATTTTCATGTTAAAGTAGTTTTATTTTTTTTGGGAAGGATTTTCGAGAAGCCTCTTAGAGAAATAATACATGTAGATACGCTTGACGGCGTAGGATACGTTGGACGTAGGAATACACTCAAAATTAAAGCATGTTTTCAAATGTTATGAAATTGTCAATATGAGCTAAATCGCATAAAATTTACACACTAAGCGACCTCTAAATGAATGCGTAAATACCATGGTTAGACCTGCTGTCTTGCATGGATCAGATTGTTGGCAACAAAAGAGATGAACGAAAGACAATTACATGTGGCTGAGATGAGAATACTAAGGGGATGCGTGGTGGAATTATTGAAATTTCAATTCTGTGTGTTGAGCTTTGAACATCCAACAGTGTATAGTCCCCGGCACGTTCAAGTTATTACAAATTGTCAAATTCCGCCAAATGATTTTAAACCAAAAAATATTGCCTGGTAAGTTTGTTAAGTTCAAAATCGAATGACACAATTTGACAGTTTGTAGTAACAGCGCTTTAAGCTGGCAACTGTTCTTTTAGTTATACATTATTTTAGCTGTCGTCCAGCATTATTGCAAACGAGTATTAATCACCTCAAATGATAGGAACTAAATAAATACATTCCTATTCCAACTAAAAAAATATAAAGTATCGCCTTATAATCGTTTGGTAGCATTCTAAGTTTGTAAGGCCATAATTTTTCCGTTCGTATCTCTTCTTGGAAAATTTCCTTTGTTTTCATATTTCAGTGCCTTCACAAAGATCTTATCTATACTTTGAATAAAATTAGACTCGCTTCCAGGAAATCTACGCATATTAAGTGCGCGTAATTCCTTGAAATTGTTCTAGATTTTATATAAAATGTCTTTAGACTACACAAGTGGGTGATAATGGTCGGAAATAGATGAAACTTTATGAGTTTTAATATTTTTCAGGATAATGGGAGTAGTTATTTACTCTGTATTTTTTTCTAATATTCTCTTATTATTTAACTGAGAAAAATAACTGTCATAATTAAAGTTAGGATTACACAAAGGATAGTCATTCTAATTTTATTTCGGTTTTTGAGTAGTCGGAACACACGGACCTCATCTTGTTTTCAAAACATCATTATATTTTGCGATTTCATCATTGTTTTTTTTTTTATTTTAGAACCTATTAACAAATTATCATTTATCATCAATAATAATCATTAAAAAATACCGACGTCACAAGATGTCGAGAATTTACAATCAAACGACAGATCCTCTCCTACTAAGTGTAAACCTTATAACACATTTAAGTTAACCGTGTGGAAAGTAACAATAGAGCATCGATCCTCCACGTCATATACACTCGAGAGCAATGAATCCGGGTCACTTAAAGAATCCTAAAAATCTCGGAAACTAAAAATGCTAGGTTAATGCAATAAATTATATTTAATAGACAATGTAATACTCCTTAAATGAAGGTATTAAAACTTCTTAGTTATTGTATAGTTATATCATAAAAAAATCAAATTTGAAAAAGGGCCACTTTCGAAGATGGAACTACGAAATTACAGCATTTGGTTTTGCTTTTGTTTGTAATCTGTCATTTATGTGGGTACATAAACCATGTTGATAGTGCTCTATATTCATTATTCAAGCTGAAATTATGTCGCTTACGCCTGAAGAATGCACCAGAATACTTACAATGCTGGAAACCAGCCGGAGTCAGCGCGATACAGCCAGGACTGTCGGTGTGTCGCTGTCAACAGTACAAAGAATTCTCCGACGTTACGAAGAAACTGGTTCTAACCTACGCAGACCAGGAACGGGCAGAACCAGGTGTATCACAGCACGAGAAGACCGATACTTGGTGAACACCATGCTTCGAAATCGCTTTCTCACAGGAACTGAACTCACAAATCAGTTTCGACGCCTCGGAGGAAGTAACACAAGTGCATGGACAGTAAGACGTCGGCTTGCTGAATCTAACTTAAAACCCCTTAGACCTGCAAACGGCCCTAAACTGGAGCGTGGGCATCGTATTTCAAGACTAAGATATGCCCAGAGCCACGTAAATTGGAGTATTGAAGATTGGTCAAAAGTTATGTTCTCCGACGAATCAAAATTTATGCTCTACAAGCACGATGGAAGACACAGAGTGTATCGAAGACCAGGGGAAAGATTCAAGCAAGCATGCATCGAAGAAAAAGTAGCCTACGGTGGTGGGTCTGTACTTGTGTGGGCCGGAATTTCTTCTGAAAGTCGCACAGAGCTGGTGATCATAGAAAACGGCTCTTTAACTAGCGTAAGATATGTGGAAGAAATCCTCAATGATCACGTTGGTCCATTTATGGTCAATTTAGGTGAGGATGCTATATTTATGCATGACAATGCCCGACCTCATACAGGTAGGATTGTGAATGACTACCTTCAAGAGATGAACATTACTCGTATGGAGTGGCCAGCGCGCAGCCCGGATATCAACCCGATCGAGCATGCTTGGGACGAGCTAGGCAGATGCGTAAAACAACGAAACCCTCCCCCAATCACGCTTCGTGAGCTCAAAATTGCTCTCACAGAGGAATGGGAGAATATTCCCCAAAATCGTATAAGGAACTTGGTGTACAGCATGCCAAACCGCGTAAACGCAGTAATGGAAGCACGAGGAGGCAATACGAAGTATTAAAATTCAAGAAAATCGTAATAAAGTTCAAAAATTTCATGTTTCCTATTTTTGTTTTAAGGAGAGATCAGCAGTTTTTTTCTTTATGTAATTTTGTGTTAATAAAATGTATGGTGACTCATATTTTTTTTACTTTCATTTAAGGAGTATTACATTGTCTATTAAATACAATTTATTGCATTAACCTATCATTTTTAGTTTCCGAGATTTTTAACATTCTTTAAGTGACCCGGATTCATTGCTCTCGAGTGTATTAGACCGAAGCAAATTGTCAAGGCGGAGTAAATGTCACATTTTTTAAATCCATTCATTCCCTTCTCAACTGAGGACATTGATGCACGGTTTGTTTCTGTATTATACACTTCAGCCAACTTATCTGTGCAGGCGGGAAAACACAGAACTAAAATGTAAGTACCAAGTTTGACTTATCGATGCATTTTTCATGACAAGCAGCGCCACCGTGGACTGCACATTTAAAGTGGTCATACTGTAGAGATGTAGACAAACAAAATTCCCAGGTAGCAGTTGTTTGGTATGCTGAATGTATCATAGCTGTTTGGTTTGACAGGGATTTGTCCTAATAAAAAACCGGCCAAGAGCGAGTCGGATTCGCGCACCGAGGGTTCCGTACAAACTTTTTAAAGGACAAACTTAACTTTGCTGTTCGATCCCATAAAACGGCTATTGCACCAACCGCAATTAATAAGTTTGTAATAGTAAAATCGCTTTTTCTTTGTTAGTAAACTACATATTTACCGTTTTTAGACTTTCCCCTTTACTTGTGCTTAAAGACCTTGCTTTTTGCCAAATTTCGTGATTCTAGGTCAACGGAAACTATCATATAGGTTTTCGACCCAAAACCTATAGGGTACTTCCGGTTGACCTTGAATTGTCAATTTTGGTTAAAAGCAAGGTCTTACAGTAAAAGTAAAAGGAAAAGTCCGAAAAATAAAAAAAGTTGAAAATTAAGGTAAATTTTGGTACTTTTAACGAAAATCTAAATTTGCCCATAATATCTTTTTATCGTGTTGACTCAGGACCTTTAAACACCTAAAAGGGGCTATAGACTTCAGTAAACGGTATAAATTTCACCTTGCTAGGACGACCCGTTCCTAAGAACGGTGGTGACAGACGGACAGACAGACGGACAAGAAAGTGATCTTATAAGGGTTCCGTTTTTTCCTTTTAAGGTACGAAACCCTAAAAATAAACTTACTTGGTGTTAGAATCTACTTACGTATAAATGCAAAAGTTTGGATGAATGAATGTATGTTTGTTACTCAATCACGCCAAAACGGCTGAGCGCATGAAATTTGGCACAGGGATAGTCAGAATTGCACATAAGGTTTTTAATCCCGGTAGTACGATTCCGTGGGACACTTACCTAACCAGCAAGCCTGAGAGATTTTTTTCAACGATATGTAAAGCCAAGTCAGAGACCCATGAGCTGCATAAAAACTGACACCAGGTTAGTCACTTCTAACTATACGATAAAGAAAGGAGACTGCTTTAAACAATGTTTATGCCATCCATTTCAATTCTTCAATCACATAGACTTATCCTTTTTTATCTATCAATCTTGTCTATAAACTTTATCTCAGAAACGGAGATCTATTTTGAAACGAACTGTTCTAGTTGGCACGTTCTCAATTGTTTATCTGTCCTGACACTAAAGGCGAACACAGGGATTAATTAGAAAATGAAATAAGAAATTAATTCCTGTCTGCATGCAGGATATTAACGTCAACACCATTTTGTTTTCCAGTTTTATACGTGGCATGCGTGTTATTAAGAGTTTAGAAAAGAAAGCTTATTAAATAGACGCAACTATCGGCTGATATCTATTATTATTATTACTTATTTTAAATAAAAAAACAAAAAAAAAAATGAAAGAAAAAAAAAAAGTGAAAAACAACATACACACACATACACATAACACACACATGCATCACACACACACACATAGTACATAATATTTCAATCCTTTTTTTTTTTTTTTTTTCGGATGGGAAATCATCAAATGACTTCTCCCGCTCTGGGCTGAGCAGGAGGGAGTGTCAGACTTTTACTGACTAAAACCCATCCATGTTCCTTCATCGCCCTTTGTGTTCCGGGGCCACGGTATCTCTTTCGAATAGTCCCGCAGCCCCGGCAGGCTTCGGCCCTTGCAGACCCCTTCACAGTTGCTGACTCTCTTTGAGGCGCGCGTGGAACACGAACGCGCCGTCGACACGGCCTGTCGTCATGAGACGTACGGACGGCGAGCTAGCCCATAGCTCCCCGTCCACAGGCCCGCGCCTACGGTGGCCGGAAGCCACCACGTGGCCCCCGACGCCCGGGGCGTCTCCCGCGGCGGAATATTTCAATCCTGGGTTCGATTTCCTGGTCGGGAAAAGTGTTATACAATGTTCTATTGCTGGCTAGATTTGAGCCTGATTGATGGCAATTGGCTCCGCTAATTCATATGGGACTTTAACTTAACTAGCGAAATTTGTGAGTACTATTAAATACGTCTCTGCCTATCTATGTTATTATGATTGATTACGTGATTTTATTATGTAGTAACAAGAGCAAGACTCAATTCATATTCACGGTGATATTCCTTGTGCTTCTCACAAAAAAATACCAAAATTCTATATCGTTGAATTTACGCTACGTTAACGTCACGCATTTGTGCAGGGGCTCCAGAACCCAGAATAATGACCTCTTCTCAGGCGAACCAGCCATCAATGTACTTAATAAGTAAATTGGTTAATTCGCATTTCATTTCAAGCGAAACGCCTAATTAGTTTTGTTTAACTCAGCAATTTGACTTGAAAGGTAGTTTAATTGAAAACGTTTTGATTATTGATTTTCTAATTATTTGCTTTGGTGTAGTAAAAGCTGTTCAATTTGTTGATGAAAGTGTTGAATGGAAAGGAGATGAATCATTTCAATTTGTGTCTATTAAAAGAAATAAAATCCTTTTTAAATATACACGATTTAAATATTGAAAAGATTGTTTTCTTGTTTTTGATTGTGTTTTATCAATCAATATGTTTGTGTATGCCGCACTGTTGTTTTGAAAGTAGCCTAGTAATGTTCTAAATCTAAATCTATAATAATATTAGAAGACTGCCCCGTTGGTTGAGTGGTTGCTAGCGTGACTGCTGAGCAAAAGGTCCTGGGTTCGATTCCCGGGTCGGGTAAAGTGTTATTGGTTTTTTTCCATTAAGAATTGCTGAGTAGCCGCCACGGAATCTGGATTCGTGCCCGGTTGATGGCAATTGGCTCACCCCCTATTAGACGGGACATAAACATAACTGTCGAAATATGGATGTACTATTAGATACACCTCTGCCTAACCCTTCAGGGATTACAGGCGTGATCTTATGTTATTATTAAGAGGTAAAGTTTCCATATCTTTGGAACACCTTATCCGATTGCGAAAATTATTTCACTAAGACAACATAGAACACAACATAGAACGAGGCAAGAGAACATTCTAAACCATGAAGATACTTTTATAAATTCTTAACACTGTTATCTCAAAACCTTAACAAGACTGAAGCCCATTAGAAGCGTCTGTTATGAAACCACTTGAAATGAATGGAAAATATCTTAAAGAATAAATCATGCTCAAATAGGTACTGGTTAGTTCAAGTAGCTAGCAGGTGGCCGATTTGTGACTAGTAAGCGGCCTCTTGATCTTTGATGTTCAAGATTTAAAGTATGATCTGAATATTTTGAGCAAGTATTTTTTACCAACTGTTTCTGGAGCCAATGAAAATACAGAATCATACAGCTGGCAATCCATTTTTGTGGGTTTTAAGGGCTGCTTAACATTTGAGCAGCTCCTAAACTTTAAATTTCTTATGGCCAAACGTCACTTATGGGAATCTGTTAAAAATAAGTGCTAGTTAAATTTTGAGTGACGTTTCAGTATTCGGGGGTGAGAGTCCTAGAAGCATACACTGACCTCATTGATGAAGTTTTTTGAAAAGATCAGGTGCGTGGTTCTTATAATCGGAAGGCGCCTATGATCACTATGATTAGATGTAGGAACGGATGAAGCAAAAGAATTATGTATGTAGGATCGCAGCAGGAGGCGTTTTTTGCGTTTATGTATGTACTAGGTAATGCCCGCGGCTTCGCCCGCTTCATCATCAGCCTATTAATGTTCCCACTGCTGGGACGCAGGCCTCCTCTCTAAGAGAGGGAATGGGCTATAATCTGCCACGCGGGCCCAGTGCGGGTTGGTAGATGTCACATGTCTTCGAATTTTTGGTTCTAGGACATGCCGGTTTCCTCACGATGTTTTGCTTCACCGTTTTTGAGAGCAGTGGTGATGAAAAAAATACAAAAAGTAATGCGCCTGCCTGGTTCGATCTCACGATTTACTGTTCGTAAGTCGGGGCCGCCACCACTAGGCCACCGTTGCTCATCTGCTTGGAGTTCTGTAATTGTTCCACGGGATCGTTCTACCGGGATAATAATAATTCAATGTGTTAATCTAGGTTATAAATTATCTGTGTGCCAAATTTCATCCAAATCCGGTCAGTAGTTTTTACGTGAAAGAGGAACAAACATCCATACATCCTCACAAACTTTCGCATTAATTATTATTAGTAGGAAGTAGGATGTCTTACCTAGGAATCATAGCAAGAGGGGTTCTTTGAGTAAATGTATATATATGTCGCAGCGAATTCGTATATCGCACGCCGTATTACATAATGGCGCGCCGGATCGAAAAACGTCGCCGTTATGTAATGCGCCGTCCTCACGTTCAGTCGGATTGTGGTGGCGGTACATTCGACAAAGCGGCGTCCAACGTTTAGCCGTATTGTCAGCAAGAAGAAATGACCGAATAAAATAATGAAAATTCCGAAAATAAGGCGTCGTTGACGTCTCCCCGGCTCCTATTTCTGTCTTCAGGGTTTAATGTAACCTAACCATTTTTTTTTTCTCTATGTGGATATCCTCAATGGATGTCCTCCGCCCTGGGGAGAGCGGAGGGGTCTGTCTGCTCGTACTGACTAAAACCACACCGGTGTTCCATCGCACACTTGCGTCGGGGGGCAGCGGGATCTGATGCGACTTCCGCTGCCCCGGACTAGTGCCGGCCCGCTTGACCTGCGGACCTCGTCCCGGGGGGAGTGAGGTGTAAAACTCCCCCCGCTACGTCTCGGAGAGGCGCGCGTGGAACACGACGCGCCGCCGTCTCGGGTCCAGTGTCATGGGGGGCGACGGATGTCCCCGAATCCGTCGCCCCTGGACCTATTTAGGGGGGCCGGAAGAGGGCGTTGTCTGCCCTCTGCCGACGCCCGGTGCGTCTGCTGCGGGTCGGGAGAGCGGTCTCGACCTCCCTCAACCTCTCCGCAGCCACCTTCTGCGACATGACGGTTTCGCAGAAGGACACCACTGCGTCCCAGGACTCTGCACTGCCAAACATCGCGCGAGCGACGGCCGGCAGCGACAGGTCTCCTCCAACCTCTGCTACGAGGGCAGGGCGCGGCTCATCCCACGCGGCACACTCGGCCAGCGTATGCCGCGCCGAATGTAACCTAACCAAACCCAACGTCGGGTGCCCTAAGTACCGAGCTCGCTTTAAAAGCGGCGTATCGACGATGCGCCCGTTTGTAATTGTGCGGCATGTTTACGCCGCTTTGACGAACGCGAAGTGCTCATTCAATGCGGCGTACTTTGTTTCAGCCGAATTGTAATCCGGCTGAACGTGAAGACGCCGCAATACATAACAGCGACGTTTTTCAATCCAGCGCGCTTTTATGTAATACGGCGTGTTCTACGATATGCCTACGACATATACATATTCCTATATCAACCCTATGTCAATTTTATCAAGCCACATTGTTAATTGGTTTTACATAATAGTTTTGGAACAAATAATTGTGGCTGAACTTAAATAACCACAACACAATATTGATGACTTATAAACTGTAGTAATTTTGTTCGCCAATAACCTTATTCGAATTCTCATCGATTGTGGTTTCGAAGATATATTAAATCCCACTTTGTAGAGAAGCGGCAGTAAAATCAAAGATGAATCCCAAGAATTTATGTGTTTCTTTTGTAACACTATTAAGTTTATAACAGATAAACGTGGGTGTCTAATACTTAATAAAAATGATGAATGAACATTTACAATCGTAATCGGATATCAAGTTTATGATTATTCAACAGAACGGGTGATAGAACATTAAAATTCAATGATTCGCGATAAATCTACAATTTGATATAATAGAAAATAAAATTGACGTCTCAATAAGTTGAAATGATAGGCGAATGAATTAGGTTTATAAGTTTGAAATCAAATATCTGTTATTTTAATCACATTTCTATTACTGTAAATCCGAAGAAAGAAATTGAATTTGACAGAGTTTAAAATAACAGTTAAATTAATGTAGTCTCTCCTAAAACTTGTATTATATTACTAGCTGTACGCCGCAACCTTCGTCAGCATCATTAGCAACATCGGCTATATGCCAGTAAAAGGCCCGACAAAATCGGTCTTGCCGTTTCGGAAATTAGCCGGAACTAACAGACAGACAGATAAAAACTTTTAAATTGGGCTTTTGTTCTAAGCATCGTATCATTATAATTACTTTCATGTGCATTCTGTAGAAAACTGTTTCTTTGAAATTACAAAAGTCAAATTTTATTTATTTAAATGTGGTTAATAAGTATCAAGATATTTCTAGGTGTGGTGTTAATATCAAGATGGTTCTTGATGGCATCTTAATGGTGGCGTGTTTTAGCTATGATGAAAACAATACCTAATAATGGATCCAACGGAATGTTCCCATAATTATTATCTTCAATACGTCGGCAGAAGTTGCCTTGAACTGGTTCCACCTCGCGAAACGCTGTCTACTGTATTCAAATAATGAAATTGAATTTCGCGAACAACAATTTATTGTAATGGCTAAGCTAATTGATAAAATGAGACTTCAATATTCGCTTACTTGCTAATAGCAAACGAAGGATTGACAATCGCAACAATAAGATACAAATAACACAAAACAAAAATTGAAAATCGAACCCCTGACATATTTGTTACAAAAAAAAAGAAGAAAACTAAACCAATTGATACAAATCCATCAAAAAGGAAACATCACCTGGCCCCACACAAAAAGATATCCAAAGGAAGCGCTATACAAAACGAAGCGAGTCCAACATGGCACCATTCACATCAACCATTGTTGGAAGAAACTTTATTTGCTGTCATTTATATTTTTATGCGAAATCTTTGGATTATGTCGAATGTCCCGCGGACTTCCGGGCCATTATGAACACAGAATCATGTGACAAAGACGGTAGGAGTTGCGTTAAGGTAAGTAACCGCAACAGCGGAGGTACCGGCCCATTTGTAGTGAAAGCGGTGAATGAAATATTATTGGGTCACTAGAAACAAATTTGCGAAGTTCTTGCGGGACTGTTTTTGTTGAGACGCATGTGGCTCCTGAGTTTTTGTTATCACAACGGATCGTTAATTTTGGCAATTTCATAACTTCCTTGTTTGATAAAGTTTGTCAAACGAATTTTTATACTTGCCTTCATAAATGAGAATAATTATAGCAGTGATAGCCTATAGATAGATAGTGGTGTGACCGTCTGACTGGAAAGTCATACGTATCGAGTTCAAACCCAAGGCACGCATCTCTGATCTGAAATCATCGTGAGGAAACCAGCATGCTTGAGCGATATTTCTTGACAGCATGTAAAACGAAGTCAGTGGCATAAAAACTCTGACACCAGGTTAGGCACCAACCACACCAGAAAGAAAGAATGTGAATTGAACCCAAAGTTTCTATAAGTTCAACTGTAGTTATTGCGTACACCGCACAGTATATTTAGCGCTGTTGCCTACAATCATTCTCCACCAACGCTGGCTTAGTTCCAAATGCCAAATTAATCAAACTGTCATTCAAAAACGAATTAAAATCGACCTACTCCAAATAATATCGGATTTACGAAATACTATATCCACACACAAAATTGATAATGATCATAAGCTATATGAGCTTAAACACTAAACCCCAATCGATTTATAATTTGCACAAGATGATTAGCGGCTATTATATAGCATTTGGAGCAGGAAATAGAAGCAGATAATGTTCTAGATGATGTGATAGTAAAAGCCAACGAAGATCGTAATAATAAAGATAACTAGGGCCGTAGAGACAGTGGTTATGGCAACGATAATGAAATTTTAATTGAAACGCTTCCACATGTTCTTAATAACGATGTTAAACAGGAATACGTTACAGAATTAAAATAAGATGGTTATCAAAAATTTACTATAATGAACACCAGAACTATTAGCCATAAAATGTAACGCGATACCATAAATATTCTTGATGACGAAACTTTTATTAAAGTTATAATCAGATTTTTTAAATATCATGAACTCTTACAAATCCAGGCCACATGTCGTTATACTTAATATTTAGTTGAGCTATTTCATTTTACAAGTTTTTTTTTTTGATAAAAGGAAATTCCAACAATATCATTTTGTTTCTTGAATCAACAGTTATCATCGACCCTTCTGTATCTCATGGCCAGTCCCATGGGATTATTTATGAGGAGTTTCTTAAGCTATTATTAAAACCAGTTCCTGACCATCCTCAGCTACATGTATATGGGTATGTACATGGGGTTGAAGACCATTCAACCCCTCCAAAACACATTCCTTTATGAAGAACTTTATTGAGCTTACAATCGCAATAATAATGACAGTATTATTTTTGATCCCTATCCAGAAAAACAGGTTTACTGAAATCAGATATTACTATAGTCAAGATTTTAGTCAAAACAAAATCAGCGTGCTTCTGTTAGCGATCCACTCCAGTCGGTGTCATATTCAAGAGGGTTGAAAGTACGGTTGGCAAAAATGCGTCTCTTGATGAGAGTGAACGTAAAATATTGGCTCGAATGTCATAGAGACGATGAATGTTAATTTGTTTGATCGTATAAGTATATTTGGTTTGTTTAGAGTTGGACAAAATAAATTAAATAGGGTTTCAGGTTTAAAATAAACAACTATTTAAATATCTGGTTTCAAGGCATCAATAATGTCTTCAAGACAAATATTCAAATAGTTGAATGTGCAGTCACAGTACCTAAATCGCGCAAAAGTGTCCACACTGGAACAGTTGCACTGAACCAGATGCATTGTCAGACTGTTGAAATTGAAACGTGGACATCTTTTGACGTTTTCGGGCGAATCTAAAGATGTATTTATTTGCTGGAGCTACCAATTTTATTAACTAGTTTGTTTCATAAAAAGACACATCAAATTTAAAATTAATCATCAATGAATAAACTTTTCCTGTCATTAGAATAAATTCAAATATTACACGTCTCATAACATTATGGGACTTTTTCTCTGCTGACTCTCCAACAAATATCCCGCGAAAACAGGACAAAGTATAGTGTGTCGTCGGCATATAAACAGCATTATAGCAAGGAATCGAGTTACATGTGTCGAGTCATTTACGCCCCCCATTATGGCGGCCATAGAATGAACCCCTTTGTACCCCCCTATTCATACCGAGAAAACGTATGAATTTTTTACTACTAAATACGTAGCCTAAGGCCGGGATTTCGGCTCACAAAATTTCTCGACTTGAATAAGAAATTCGTGTGTACATGAGTGTACGATTATCAGTATTTCGGGGATTATATTCCATTCCTTAATCTAAAACTGATTGTGGATATTATGTTTATTTTTAACAGAATTATAATCATCAAAATCATCAATACAACCCTCCAAGCGCATAAAGCTGCAGGAATGAATGACCTTGAAAAAGTCATTCCTGCACCTTTATGTGCTTGGAGGGTTGTATTGATGATTATAATTCTGTAACTACATACGTGTTACAGCCGCGAACCATATTTTAATCAACATACAACCGGACACTGACCTGCAAATTGCAAAAAACGTATGAAAAATTGAATTTCGCGGGCTACCCTGGAGCATCCACATTAAGGACGCGTTTGCAAAATTGATAGGTACAGAATCGAACTACTACATTGACACGGGTCATACACACAAGTGTACGCACGACTAACTGCGAGAATAGTAGTAAAGTGAACTCATTTTGATGCTTTGAAAGATTTTTACGTATTTCTTAGAAATAAAATTATGGTAGGTCACTACAAAAAAAATATTTTTGCTGTTTTTACGAATTACCTCCGCACTTGATGGAGTGACCTGAAGGTATACTTAAGTGACTGCCACTGGAACTTCTCGACGTGTTGTACTAGGTGAGCCGAGTTTGGGCTCGTTTTGTTAGTCATGATGATACCTTACCTCCGGACTTGATGGAGCGACCTGAAGGTGTACATCGGTGACTGCTACTGGAACTCCTTGACGTGTTGTACTAGGTGAGTCGAGTTTGGGCTCGTTTTGTTAGTTGTGATGAGACCTTACCTCCGGACTTGATGGAGTGTCCTGAAGGTGTACTTCGATGATTGCTACTGGAACTCCTCGACGTGTTGTACTAGGTGAGCCGAGTTTTGGCTCGTTTTGTTAGCCATGATGATACCTTACCTCCGGACTTGATGGAGCGACCTGAAGGTGTACATCGGTGACTGCTACTGGAACTCCTTGACGTGTTGTACTAGGTGAGTCGAGTTTGGGCTCGTTTTGTTAGTTGTGATGAGACCTTACCTCCGGACTTGATGGAGTGTCCTGAAGGTGTACTTCGATGATTGCTACTGGAACTCCTCGACGTGTTGTACTAGGTGAGCCGAGTTTTGGCTCGTTTTGTTAGCCATGATGATACCTTACCTCCGGACTTGATGGAGCGACCTGAAGGTGTACATCGGTGACTGCTACTGGAACTCCTTGACGTGTTGTACTAGGTGAGTCGAGTTTGGGCTCGTTTTGTTAGTTGTGATGAGACCTTACCTCCGGACTTGATGGAGTGACCTGAAGGTATACTTCAGTGACTGCCACTGGAACTTCTCGACGTGTTGTACTAGGTGAGCCGAGTTTGGGCTCGTTTTGTTAGTCATGATGATACCTTACCTCCGGACTTGATGGAGTGACCTGAAGGTGTACATCGGTGACTGCTACTGGAACTCCTTGACGTGTTGTACTAGGTGAGTCGAGTTTGGGCTCGTTTTGTTAGTTGTGATGAGACCTTACCTCCGGACTTGATGGAGTGTCCTGAAGGTGTACTTCGATGATTGCTACTGGAACTCCTCGACGTGTTGTACTGGGTGAGCCGAGTTTGGGCTCGTTTTGTTAGTTATGATGAGACCTTACCTCCGGACTTGATGGAGTGACCTGAAGGTGTACTTCGGTGATTGCTACTGGAACTCCTTCACATGTTGTACTAGGTGAGCCGAGTTTGGGCTCGTTTTGTTAGTTATGTTGAGACCTTACCTCCGGACTTGATGGAGTGACCTGAAGGTGTACTTCGGTGATTGCTACTGGAACTCCTTCACATGTTGTACTAGGTGAGCCGAGTTTGGGCTCGTTTTGTTAGTTATGATGAGACCTTACCTCCGGACTTGATGGAGTGACCTGAAGGTGTACTTCGGTGATTGCTACTGGAACTCCTTCACATGTTGTACTAGGTGAGCCGAGTTTGGGCTCGTTTTGTTAGTTATTATGAGACCTTACCTCTGGACCTGATGGAGTGACCTGAAGTTGTACTTCGATGATTGCTACTGGAACTCCTTGACGGAGTTGGCGAGCCCAAACTCGGATCACCTAGTACAACATGTGAAGGAGTTCCAGTATCAATCACCGAAGTACACCTTCAGGTCACTCCATCAAGTCCGGAGGTAAAGTCTCATCATACTAACAAAACGAGCCCAAACTCGGCTCACCTAGTACAACATGTGAAGGAGTTCCAGTAGCAATCACCGAAGTACACCTTCAGGTCACTCCATCAAGTCCGGAGGTAAGGTCTCATCATAACTAACAAAACGAGCCCAAACTCCGCTCACCTAGTACAACATGTGAAGGAGTTCCAGTAGCAATCACCGAAGTACACCTTCAGGTCACTCCATCAAGTCCGGAGGTAAGATCTCATCATAACTAACAAAACGAGCCCAAACTCGGCTCACCCAGTACAACACGTCAAGGAGTTCCAGTAGCAATCATCGAAGTACACCTTCAGGTCACTCCATCAAGTCCGGAGGTAAAGTCTCATCATAACTATCAAAACGAGCCCAAACTCGGCTTACCCAGTACAACACGTCAAGGAGTTCCAGTAGCAATCATCGAAGTACACCTTCAGGTCACTCCATCAAGTCCGGAGGTAAGGTCTCATCATAACTAACAAAACAAGCCCAAACTCGGCTCACCTAGTACAACATGTGAAGGAGTTCCAGTGGCAATCACCGAAGTACACCTTCAGGTCACTCCATCAAGTCCGGAGGTAAGGTCTCATCATAACTAACAAAACGAGCCCAAACTCGGCTCACCTAGTACAACATGTGAAGAAGTTCCAGTAGCAATCACCGAAGTACACCTTCAGGTCACTCCATCAAGTCCGGAGGTAAGGTTTCATCATAACTAACAAAACGAGCCCAAACTCAGCTCACCTAGTACAACACGTCAAGGTGTTCCAGTAGCAGTCACCAATCACTTCATGAAGTCCGGAGGTAAGGTCTCATCATAACTAATAAATAATAAAAATCTTGCCATGTCAAGTATCAAATTTGGTTTATCGAATATTTTGTGTTTGTACAGCGATCTTTTTCAACTCGAGCCGCTCCAAACAGGCGTTACGTGTCCACTCTCGACGGCGGCCGTGCGCGGACTAACGTTTCATTCAAAGTGTTTGTGCAATAAATCAAGACACTATCCAAAATAAAATAACCCCTAATGCAATCGATTAAGATTCATCCAGAATAGCAAAAAATGTGAAAAAATAAGATTTGGTTTTCATTTTTTCTGCAACTATATAAATCATTTAGATAAAAAAAAAATCCTTGCATTAAGAATTGATTATGTTTGCCAACATACAGTATTTTTAGAAATAGTAAAATATGTTAATAATAGCACAAAAAATGTACCTAAACTCAACCCTGTATCGTTAATTTTAGGAAAAATGGCAACGACAGATCGATTTTACATTATAAAAAACTAAAATTTTCAATGATCAAGTTCCTATTATTTGAAGATGAAGAACCAATCTATACGAGGTAGTTATTAGTTATATTGGATTTTGTTTGGTTATGCCATAAAATTGTACCGAAAAACAGCATAATTTTACCTGATATGCAAACGCGCCCTTAACGTGTTCCGAGGCACATTGTCAACAATAATAACAAATTGTTCTTTAAAAATACTGCGATCAATTAATGGCCGTTGTGGTGCAGACCATTCATCATCATTCCTTCCATCGTGATCATTCATTTTATGAGTCACTGTATTAAAACTGTGATAAAATCAGAGATTGTCAATCAACCACTGTTTGGTTAGACTTGTCAACAGTTTAATTTAGTTCATAAGACAATGTGTATCAACTACTATACACTTATCACAGACTATGTGTAACGACGATATAAGTAACAAACCGCCTTCTAATGCCTTGCTCTTACTGCTTGCGTTTACGGACAGTCGATTTTTTGTTGTCTGGCGCTAATAGGCATGACGACAGTATCAAAAAATTGCAAATCTGTTTAGTCCATCAGTTTAATTAATGGACACGTATTTTTTGTTTCTGTAAATCAATTATTATTGACCAAAGATAAAACGCATCAAAACTTGGGAGTTGGGGCACGTGACGTCAGAACTAGCTAAAAATTATACCTAGGCGTGACGTATTGTCAATTTTGGTTTACGTTACAAAAGAAAACACACGGGTCAAATATTTTTTGATAATCTAACTGACGGACTAATTATGTTTTCTTTTGTCGTCTCACCTATTCCTTTAAAAGCATTATTGATAGTTTATTTTAGATTTTCTAAACTACAGTATCTCAAATTTAGGTAAATGAATCTTACTACACTATTATAAATACGAAAGTTTGTGAGGATGTATGGATGTTTGTTCCTCTTTCACGCAAAAACACTTGAGCGGATGTAAGTGAACACACAGATACTTTATATCCTGGATTAACATATAGGATACTTTTCGTCCCATTTGTATGATCCCGTGGGATAATTACTGAACTCGGCACGGGCGAAGCCGCGGTTAATAAGGTCGCAGGCCAATGAGAGCGTGTGTTTTCACAGCAATCGGAGAAAAGTGACAAAACTCAAAAAAGATCACACACGATGATCACATTGTGATAAATTTAATCAAATAAGAGTCATGCCACAATTCTCTAACAGTCGTTCAGCTATAGGAATAAGTCACAAGTACGTAGATCGAGACAAAACAATCTAACACGTCTAATGGGGGCAGACAGTTGTCATCATGCGGGACAGTGATCAGATTGGGTCAGACGTTGCGAAGTGGCGTGTGAACTTCGTACTTAGCTTGTTGATAGAAACGGGTTGGGTTATTGTAGTGTATGGGTGTGAAAGTGTTTGTATGGTATCTACCATAGTACCATATTTTGACAACCCGAATGGCGTAGTGGTGGTGAGGCTGCCTTACGTTCTTAGGGTCCCGGGTTCGAATCCCGGTACGAACAAATATTTGTGTGATGAGCATGGACATTTGTTTCCGAGTCATGGTTGTTTAAATGTATAATAAGTATGTATTTACAAACAAAAAGTATCTATGTAGTATATCAAATTATCAACTATCTGGTGTCCACGACACAAGCCTCGTTGCTTAGTGTGGCACTAGATGGCGCTGTGTCCAATGAAAATGGTACAGTAGGCGTTCTGATTCGTTCGAATGTTTTAAAATTAGGTCATCAAAGTATACCTACTTAATAAGATATTATGGATTCATTTATAAAGCAAAATTTGGATTTATCTCGATATATATCGTATGATTTGACGATAATACATATGAAGCATGTGCTTGAAATGGCAGTAATTAATATAATCGATAAAACCGCGGAGCTCTTAGGGTGGATTGTAGGTAATCGCCATAAGGGTTCAAGGCCACAGTCGTGCTAAATAGAAATTAGGATGAATAGTTTCCAATTCAATAGATAAGTCTTAGTATTTATTAGTCTATATAATATCTTAGCATTATGTATTTATATAAGTATATATTAATATCTACTTATATGTGTATTTATATATTTTAATAGGTTAAGTTAGGTAAGGCACATAAACTGTATTCTCTTCCTTCTCTCACACACTATTGTCTACATTTCTTTTTCATTTCTCCTTTTGCAGGGCTGCTGGCAGAAATTTCTTAAGAAATAAGCAGTACCTATGTATTCATAGTTTTGAATGTATTTTCCTGTGCTGTGTACTGTGTGTAAATAAATAGTAAATTAAAAAAAAAAAAATAAGTTTATGTTAATTAGGAGATTTTACCAGGCCACTTATGAAATAAGATTTTAATAAACTACTTTTAAAAACCCCTCATAATGACTAAAGATATGATTATGACAGTTAAGAACTTAACCTCGCCCACGTCTAAATAAATTATAAGAATACTCTTAGTGATATAAGTTTTAAACGAATAAAGATATAAATTCTGTTTGTTTGTGTATCCCTCGTTTTCGAGATAATCTTCAAAACTATTGCACTGATTTGAATAATACTCTTGAATTGAAGTTTTTATTCTAAAACGTGAGGTTTATGTTAAGAGTATTTTGGGACTTATTTTTATGGGTTTATTTGCTTAAAGATTATGTGATTTGTCACCAGTAACTGTATTGATGGAGCTTATTTCGACAGGTTTTGTCTCTTCAAAGAACTAAGAGCTTTATTTATAAGTCATCATCATCTAGGCTTTGATCCTAGTCTAACCCGGGGTTGCGGGAATCTGGGGCTGCGGGACTGTTCGCAAGAGATACCGTGGCCCCGCAACATAAAGGGCGATGAAGGAACATGGATGGGTTTTAGTCAGTAAAAGTCTGACACTCCCTCCTGCTCCGCTCAGAGCGGGAGGAGACATTTGATGATTTCCCATCCGAAAAAAAAATCCCATTCTAACTGGATGCAGCTGAATACCAGTATTTTACATCGATTGACTGCCTATCTGACCGACCTTGACAACCCAGTTAGTACTGGGTAATATAATATACCCCTTGTTAAGACTGGCTTTGACCTATTTATTTCGTGTAGAGATATTTTTGTTTCTATAAATTAGTTTAAGTTATTAAATAATCCACAAGTAGTCGTTTTAGAAGAGGGTACAAACTCTACCACCTAACCCTACTTAACCCTTTTCATTGCACTATTCGCTTCCACCATGAAAAAAAACCAAAAGCATGTAGGGTTAACAAAAAAGGAACAATAATAAAAA
The DNA here is from genome assembly GCA_963853795.1 of Xestia rhomboidea. NCBI lineage: Eukaryota > Metazoa > Arthropoda > Insecta > Lepidoptera > Noctuidae > Xestia > Xestia rhomboidea. The sequence goes on from OY970777.1 coordinate 14,968,490, forward strand.
CAAACCAAACCACAATCAATCTTTAAAAAACTGTCCACCGAACATTCACTCAAAAAACATCGCAGATATATACACATAACTATCATACACAATCCATCAATAACAATTCTTCTATATTCCCATTTTATCCGACAGAGGGAACCCCGATACGACAAAAGCCAACATAGGGTAAAATAAACAAACATGCTGATCCCAGGCATCAAATTACGAGATATTGTACTCTCGACGAATGTGCTTTTATACTACTATTATAGGCTATAATAGTTTTGGTCTCAAATGACATATCTTTTTAAGGCGAAATCTTTGCGAAATCATATTTCTTTTTGAGTGATGGAGTAATCCGTGGCAGGTTGGTCTCGGATGTCGTGAGAGTCTGTGTCAGCTATAACAAATGTTTGCTGAAGTCAAGAGTTTTGCAACGTAATGTCGAATTACTTAGAATCTGTGCCATGTCGATTAAAATATGATAGTATAAGTCAGAATTTTAGTAGTATTCTAATAATTCAAAAACTAAAAATTATAGTAGGTACGTAATTTTAAACAGTTTAACTGAATGTAAAATAGTTCCTTCTCACGTATCTCACGATCTGTGACATTGTCTCAGCTGTGGAAACATTACAGGCTGATTATGAGTAAGCCTACTGGCACTACAATCGTATTACCCATTTCTAACTGGTTATCTGACCTCCACAAGGTCAGATAGGCCAGTCGGCCTATGTAAAATTCAGTGAATTCAGCCGCATCCGGTTAGACTAGAAGCCCACCCTGATGATGATACTGCTACTAGTCTAAAAGACCTAGGTCTTATTTCAGCTACTTTTCGGAAAAAATATCAAGAGGATAATTTCACAAATACTGGTCCAGTTTTTGAATTATCTGGTATACAACACTTAGCAAAACCGACGATTCAACCCCGTAATCTCCATTAAGAGGGGTTGTTAACCCTAAACCGCAATACTTAGCCAAATGTTTGAACTGGAAGCCAGCCCTTATATGCTCCGGAAAGGCTAGAAAGACGAGCGAATACGGGAGATAGAATAAACATTAATAGAAGGCACCTGTGTGCTGAAATACATATCAATATGAGAAAAGATAGATCGGCCACAGAAGATCAAATAAAAACTAAAGTAAACGGAATAGATTCGCTGAAAGTGAAGATAGTTGTATGTCATTTTGATTTGATATTATTCAGTTACGTCGTAGGTAATGCTGTATGGGATTTTTGGGTGTTCGAAAGACATTGTCAGTAGCCAGGATTTTTCTTCAGGTTATTAGTAAGTTATAAGTGAATGTCAGTGAAAACTGTATAGATAGGCGATAGTTTCAATTAAGGTCACGCTACAAAAGATATCCAGAACAACGGTAGCTTGGATACTCAAGGTGAACAAAATTAGTTTTAATTTAGATAAAATTTTATTTACGCTGGCGACTTCTAAACTTCAACTTAAAAAAGACACAACCTTTGGCTAAATTAGGCATAAAAGCTGGACGACGATGAAATACAAGGTGAAAACAACTTCATCACGAAGCCGTCAACCAAGCATATAGAATACATAAAACTAAGTAACTCTACGCAAAAATTATTGGGAAACGACTTTTTTTTGGGGTGAAAAATCATATTTCGAAACATTATGCTGATGGATGAATTGAATAGTACGGGGGTAGTGGAGGTGTTTAAAGTAAAAAACTTACGTTAAAAAATTGTATTTAAAAAAAACTTGTCAAAAAGTTGGAACTTTGACCCCCAATATCTTCGTAACTAGAAGACCCAGGTATGGTGTAGAGAACAAAAAAATGATCGCAATGACGGGGAGAACAAGTGCCTTTCGGCTTCGTTAAGAGGGTTTTTACACCCTTTATAGCTTATACTTTATGTAAGATTTTGTTTTTCTTAGCTAAATAATATTCTAATAAAATATTCCTTACCGAGCATACGTTTTCCCTCCAGAGACCAATCGGGTTAAATCTGCAAAAAAAAAAAAACATTTAAATTTTTTGAACTACTACAAGTTTTGAGTGTTTTTTCTAAGTTTTGAACTCGCTAAAACTTTAATGCACAAATAGTTTTTAAAAATTCAAAGCCTCAGGTAGTCTCAAAGTTTTTTATGAGACCCTTTAGATCCGTTTGGGGTTAAATTCGCTTTCACGGTAAATCGGTTCGCCGAATAAAAACTCCTTTGAACGGGTAGAAAAAATATTTTTTCGATTATTCGTGACCTATGTTTTGTTCAAAAAGATTTAACAGAATATAAAAGAAATGGGAATTTAAGAGTTTTTTTTTTTGTTTAGTGGATTACGTTTTATATTAAGTTATCAAATGGGATGTGAGATTTTTTTGGGTGTCAGCAAGTAGGTAATCTTTAAAGGCTTATTTCCCTAGTAGGCAGGAAGTTTTTTTTTGTTTTTTTTTTTTTTTTATAACTTGCAAAAATAATGTCATTGACATTGACGTATCTGAAGGTGATTGTGACATTACCCATTACATTTTTATTTTGAAAATTGAATTGTAAGAACTAAAATAACTGAAATAAAGTTCTTTGATAATATTTGATTTCGTATAATAAAATAAAGAACGTTATTATGATTGAAATCAAAGATTTACAGATTTAGTTAAAAATATATTTTCGACCCGAAAAGTGAATTTACGTTTTCATAAAGCAGCCTAGTCAAACAAGATAATATAAAATCTGAAAATGTATTTTCAAGACGCAAGAAAGACTTTCTAAAGCTGATAAGTTATTATTTTGGGGGTTCACTTTATCTCACAATGCAAGGAATTACTCAAAAGTAAAGTTAACATTTTCTTTGTTTTTATGAAACCATCAATAAACAAGTTCTACTTTATCAACGTCGATGTATTACAAAGAAAAAAATCTATTAACAACTTTCTTAGATATTTTTTTCTAGACATCATGTATGTCTGTACTAATATCTAATATTAAAGGTAACGTTTATTCTCCCCTAGTATATGAAAACACAGTTACTCCGAAAATGCAATTTTGTAAAAAACGCGGTTAAAGTTAAATTGTTTAATCGTTTTGTTAAAGACAAAAACATTTACGTTAGGTTGAAAATTAAATTTTTATGTGTCGTAAAATGAACAAAGCTTCAATTCAGTGTATAAAGAACTAATATTTTATTGTTTTTTATTTAATTAAATCAGCATATAATTTACTATGTTCAAACCTAAAAATTCTAACGCACTGTGTTTTTTATTGAAAATGTCAGGATTTTTAGCGAAATACTTTATTTTTATCTATCGTATCTCCGTATCGGTGGTAGATATAGACAATCGAATTTTCCCAGATAGCGCTCGGTCTCCTTATTACAATAACAAATACACACACACACAACACACACATATACATTTACGAGGGCAGTATTAGAGGTAACGTTTATATATTTGTATGTAGGAGGTAATCTCTAAAAATAAGTACGTCATAGATTTCAAAATCTCTTTCACTGATAGACTCCAACACTATTGCCACGTGCCATAGATGGCTTCTAACGCGGGCGTAGTCATGGTTAGAAGTTAGTTTTTAATGTTTCAGCCAGCAAAAAATTCCAATGAAAAGGCAACAAAAAAACGCAGAAAAATTCTCTCCAACAATGCATAATTCTCTTTACAAGGGCCAGTTCAAGTAGAGTTCAGTTTTAATAAATTCATTACAGAACCATTGGTATAAATCATACGGCAACATTAGGCTGCGCGGGCACTAGACTGTAACGATCACGGCGACGTTAATGGTTGCAGTAGTGAGTTGCGGTCACGATTAATTTTGGGGCTATGTTTAGGTGTGTTTTGAGATGAAGATGTGATGTTGGGATTTAGTTTGGTTATAGGAGGTAGATAAACTGTAAGTCATATACTTTCTGTTGTTGCAGAACGACGATTTTAGATTTTAATGGTCTACGAAAGATAAGAAAGTAAGAAAAAAGTAATTCATTTGGCACTGACTACTAGCCAAGTAGCCATACCAAGTATTTATTTTGGTAGCAAAATAGTTTATTCTACTAGGTATAAGTTTAATGCGCTTATTTTTCATAATAGACACACATACTACATTAAAGAACATACTAATTCTGTTCTTTTTTTTAAATTATCATATTAAAAGTGCCAATTCCAGCTCTATAATATCTACCTATCCAAACTAGTTAGCTACTCACCATCGATTTCACAAATCACCGAACGCACCTAGAGAAAAACGCACCAAATTCGCTCAATTACACCTCAGTGCACAAGACACCTAAACAAAAAGTGTACCAAGGAAGAGATCACGACCGCACCACCGCCATCACAAAACGTGATACACTAACAGAGACGCGGTCACGATGGTTTATTAGCCGATCCCTCTTTATAAATCGACAGTTAAATATTTATTACTGATATTACTGAAGATTGCTCTATCAATGGCGGTGTTGTTATACCGGAGCGAATTTTTCGCGATGACGTTATAAAAGCGAATTTCCCCTGTTATACTGAACGCGCTAACTGAACCACATCTAAACGGCGTTCAAGAGCTGTGTTGATCATCAGATCATCAGACTTGTCAAATAGTCATGGAACTAATAAGTACTAGACTAAGATATAATATAAAGGAACTCGATTCGCAATGTTTAGTCAATTTATAAGTACTAGTCACTCGATATCCATCCAAGATTCCAAGATTTATTCATTCTCGATAGCTAAGTATTTAATCGATTGTTGTTTAATACTTTAATGCTACTTTTCTCTGTTCCTAGAAGTAAAATGAAGCTGTGTTTTGTGATTTCCTTGAGAAAAAAATTACAAAAAAAGGTACATTTTGTTTAGAGCCGAGCCCAGAACAACCTTGTTTTTAAAAAATACAGCTCTAAGATTTATGGTATTTTTTGTATGAATATTTCATTTCATTTTAGTGTGTTCTCAGATCTAAATCTTTATCATTATAAAAGTATTTACATCTTGCCAAATGCTACACCAAATCATGTTACTTTCTTCTTACCTTATTACGAAAATTGTAATTCAATTAAATTCACAACAACCAAATCAGTTCATATATTCACTACAATATTTATTTCCTCCCAAATAAAAATCTTCCTTGTCCACCCACCACTTGACTCCGGAAACGCATTCATAAAATCAAAGTAATATTCTGTTACGGTACTGTGTAACAAGTGGTCTAACATTAGTCACGTCTAAAGAATAACGGTGTAACAATGTCTTAAGAAGACGAGAAATACTGACCACTTGCTGAGAGATTTCTGTACAGCGCATTGTCTTTGAACATCGGACCTCTCTCAATGGCCCTTTAGAATGCCAACTTCGATTTGCGTTTGTAAAACTCCAAACAAGAAAACATAAGCCTTATTTTGTTCTATATAAGATTGGGTATTGTTGAGTTTTGTTTTATGAGCAGTATAAGCACGATTGTAAGAAACACTTGTACATGTCATAGTTGTCTGTTAATTTGGAATGTTGAATGACGTTTTTTTTTTACAATACGCTGCAAGTTTTGGAGTGTTCGTACAAAAAGGTTTGTTATTTTTATGTTGATTGCTGTTTTGTCTTCGCTTTTTTTTGACAGACTTCTTAAAAAGGAAGAGGTTATTATATTCAGCGCTAGTCTTTTTTTCGCCTTAACTGTTTGGTAGAATAATTCTTTATTATTTTGGAACCTTTTAATTCGATGTTTTGGGATCCGAACAGGGTTTGATCGACGTCTTATGAATTATTTATGATAGATAAACAACCATGGGGTTGGAATTTTTCAATAATTGCATGACTATATATTTTTTTGCAAAGATTTATTAATATAAAATTGAAATGGTTGTCATTTAATTACAGATAACAATTCAATTAATTCAGTTTTAAGGAACATGTTTTAGTCACATTATGTATCAAGTGCCTAAGCATGCATGCAATTAAAGTAAATGCACGGAATTATCAATTACTCAAACATATAAGTGCCTTTACTAGAAATATCTGAGAAAAAAATCATTTGCCTTCCAGTGAAGCAATCAAAATTAAACATAAAGAAAAAATACACACCTATTCAAAATATTGTAATGGTGTCAATTCTGAAGAGTCTTTTAGAAATTCACTGCAATAATACCTAATCATAGTGATGGGTTGACATTCCACCACTTACAAGCAAGCTAATCAATAATGACCCCTATTCCAATGTAGTAATTGTGTGGGATGGTAAGCATAGATTATCGCCAAATGCCTTAGGCGATACCAATAATATTATACTCGATAGCTGCTTGAAAATTCATATAATAACAGCTCATAATACAAGCAGCGATAACAAAATATCTTTAGGCTAATTCTTGTGTCGATTGCACAGAGATATCTTGGTGAAATGGTGACGGACGTAGTATATGTTTTGTTTTTAGATGGTTTAAACAAATCATCATCATCATCAGACTATTAATGTTCCCACTGCTGGGACACAGGCCTCCTCTCAATGGGAATGGGCTACCACGCGGGCCCAGTCCGGATTGGTAGATGTCACATGTCTTCAATTTTTTTGGTTCTAGAACATGCCGGTTTCCTCACGATGTTTTCCTTCACCGTCTTGAGAGCAGCGGTGGTGAAATAAATTACACAAAGTAATGCGCCTGCCTGGGTTTAAACAAATAGAATACAATAAAGTTAAAAATACATACAAACATTACATAGCTTTACTAACACCCCTGTCACAGTTGTCCTCAAAAAGTTAATCAACGTTTACCAAGATGATGTAGTAAACCCACATTTTGACACTTATGTGAAACACAATGAACTGGCAGTTTTTCTTACTGGCAAAATACGATATGAAATTTTCGTTTTTACCGACTAGGTGTTGCATTCATTTGCAAATAATAAAGCCTGAAGGTAAATATTTAAAAAAAAATATGCTTTACAAAATTATGTGTGCTCGATCACATAATTTTTCTGTTGCACTCGACAACAATTGTCGTAAATTGAATTTTCTCTTAGGCTGGAATTCTCTAATCTTATTTTAAACTTTCTATTCATCTACAAATTTAATAACCCTCTACAAAAACTATAAAAATATAACCCTCACAAATCCAGGTACATAAAATGTGTTTTCGAATCACGTACAATCTTGTACATATATTAGATACAAATCTATGGGCCCAAAACTTTGTATCGAATACTAATAAGCTGTTAGAAAGGGATGACTTCAAAGGATATCTGCAGCCACAGGGTTAAGCCGGTTTAAAGTTTTCAGTTTGGTTGGGATCATCAATGTGTTTAGCTGTTTAGAGAATTAATTGATGTTTTGCAATGAAACGTTAATAAGTTTATATATCTGACAGTGTGAACAAGGCTTTCTTATGAGATTTTTAAACTTATTTGATTGCACTAATTAGAGACTTGTGCAGCCATTATGTGAAATAAAATAAGTGTGTGATTTTAAAGGGCTGTCCAAAGAAAATGGCATAAATTACTTACCCCACACTAGGAATTTCTCCTGTATCGTGGGTGCATTTACAAACATTTAATCTCATATACACAAACAGCCAGACCCGGAACAACTACCTGTAGGCCATACAAATATTTGTTCCGTACGGGAATCGAACAGCGCAACTGGTAATAGATCAGCCACTGCGCCAACCGCGCCGTATTTGCTGGACAATGTCATTTTTTTTGTAATTTTCAGTAGCAGTACTTTCAAAAGTACATGAAAAAATAAATATAAGACAACATACTTAGCTAAGTAGGTTGTCTCATATTTATTTTTCACACATATATACACGCGTATACACTTTTACAGCCATAGCTCAGTCTAACGATAAAACTCGCAAAAACGTTAACCATTCATTTCCGTCCCCGTCATTCGCGGCGATCCTTCAAATAATTCCCAGACAATCTTCCACTATAGAATCAATTGGTCGGAGTAATGAAGACATTACTGTCTGTTTCGACCGACTATCGACACTCGATCGGAGATAATCGCTACACGATCGCTTGTCCCGTTCGCAGAATGACGCGGCCATTTTGGTAATCTGTGTTTTTTTTTTGTAAAAAGTTGTGACTGGCTGATATTAGGTTGTTATTAGTTATTTTTGTTTTTTTTTGACGATTTTTTGGTGATAGAATAATTATTGAGGGATTGTTGGAGTTTTTGTGAGGGACTTAGATTGAAAGCATAAATAAATATTTTTTTAGAAAATATTAAAAGCCAAATGAGTCCGCTCCCACCCGGAAAAAATAATTTAATTAAAATATGGGCTTTATGTATTGCTTTTTAGATATACTTTACATTGGCAACATAAATTAGCAGACAGGTCGCTGTCAGCGCGGTTACCGCCGGCGCCGTCAGACTGCCCGGTTGCCAAAGTAAAGTATATCTAAAGAGCAATACGTAAAGCCCACATTTGAATTAAATTCTTTTTGCCGGGTGGGAGCGTAGTCGTTTATGTGGGCTAAGACCTTTAGCCTATAATTTTTCCAATATATAGTAACTTACTTGCCTTACACAGGCATCATATTATTATCTCTGTGAGAGATAATGGGTTATAAACTATCTGGGTATCTGGGTCTGGGGTAATCTACTGGGTATATAGCACGTGTGCTCAGATCGGATTGGTGGGTACCCGCAACTTTCAGATTTTGGTTCTAGAATATGCTGGTTTCCTCAAGATGTCTTCCTTTAACGTTTTGAGACCTACGCTTAGGTTGAAACTTTCTATCACATAGATATTCTTGTATTTTTATGCCGAGGTAAGTACCCACAACCTTAAAGTATTAAATTATTCAATTACGAGGGGACATTAATGCTTTCTTTACCTCCTAATTTGCCGTGGGAAAAAAATACATTTCCATAAATCTACCTACCCTAACTATAGTAAAGTTGGTACGTGCTAGTTATAAGATTCTTATAAGGTAAATTGGAACTACCTTATTGGGGTGCACGTAGTAGAAGATGGGTTTTCACCTTATTCTAATTCGTACGGTACTTGCACGTCTTGAACTTTGTATTTTTCAACCGCATCTGTAAAACTTAATAATTGCTACTTATGGGCCACCCCTTTAAGTAGCAATGATTAAGTTTTACCTAACATTTATATCTGCTAACGAGAGGTTTTCTCTTTGATGAGTGAATATAAATGTGCAAAAAAAAAAATATGTCGCTTATTAGATTCTAAACTTTAATTGGTACAATTAAATGAAATGTAACATTATTATTAATATCATGAAAAAAATATTCAAAATAAAGCATTTTTTCTTTGAAATTCCGTAACTACTCCTAAACGGCATTAAGTTTTAGTATTTTCTTTTCACACAAATATTTGTCGCTTTTTTCTTCACAAAGTGTACAATTGGCATTTTGATCTAATGATTTATTAGGCTATAATTCAATAAAAAAACACTCATTTCGCACTATTCGGCCCGCAGTGATTGACGTAACAACCAATTTGTAGTGTAAACTGATTAGAACTTTATTCTAACATTATTTCAAACGAAGGTTGAACCACCACAAATAGAGATGCTAATTTAGCAGATACCTCAGCCTTAAAACTGAATAATATACCTCTGTGTTTTCCGAAGGGTAATTCAGAGGTGTACCTTTAGTAAATACACATTTACCGTTCTGTTTAAGTCTCATGTAGTAGGGGGGCGAGCTTATTGACCAGCCACATTTCGAAATGTTACTAAGAAACTCCAACGAAAAATAATAACGCTAGTTGATCACGGAATCGGGCTCATGACCTCATCTCAGCATCAGCAAGATAAATAAATATCGCTGGACATTACACACAGCGCCATCTAGTGCCACACTAAGCAACGAGGCTTGTGTTGTGGACACCCAGTTCGTTGATATACTACATAGATACTTTTTGTTTGTAAAGACATACTTATTATACATATTATAAACATCCATGACTCGGAAATAAATGTCCATGCTTATCACACAAACATTTGCTCCTACCGGGATTCGAACCCGGGACCCCAAGAACGTAAGGCAGCTTCACTACCGCTGCGCCTTTCGGGTCGTCAAGTCGGTCGTCAGACGCGATAATTATTTTGTAAACTAACAGTACCACCAAATATAACTCATCGAACATTACAATATCAAAACTGTAACACAGACACCGAACTAATCAATCAAACGCCTCCAATAAATCCAAACCTCATCAAAAACCATTTAACATACATAGAATCTCCAACCAACAGTATGAAAACGCACTTAGAAGCCTCTCAAAGCATTCTTCATACACAAAGTATGTTAAGCACACATACAGACGAAACTAGGCCTATTAATAAGCCGTCAGTATTGTAAAAGAAATTAGACAATTCATTAATACTCATTGTCAAGTATGAGTCAGCATTTGGGAGGAATACATTTCTTCTTGTCCTAAATACCAGTGTGTTTTGAGACGAAAGTCTATGTATTGCTAGTGATGGCAATGATACTCTTACTGTAGTTGACAGTTAAACCTCATAAGAAGGTTCAAACCCGAAGAACAAACAGAGAGGACTATATTTGGAGTTTCGAAAAAAGATTTAAGACCTCATGAAAAAGCTCGATGTTACCCAAAAGGCAATGAAGAGGACGAAGATCTAAAATCCAAGACGAAAACCAAATTAACTGACAACGCCCGAAAAAACTGTTACAACATTACTGATAGCAAAGCAGACGGCCGATGTAGGCCCCCCACAGAGTCGTGGAGATCACGAAACTTTCTTAGATGCGGACCGTTCATGCAGTTGTGATAATGCTTGGAAGAGGCTATAATGTTCAGGAGTGAGCCGATGACCTGATTAAGGCCATGGAATTCGTCAGCAGATATCCTTCAGCAGCAACTAAGGACACGTTAATATTAGTGATAACATTTAACCGTGGGACCGTGGGACCATGGTGCTAGGCATCTGGGCTTATCTCAGTTGTAAACGTCCCTTTGTACCTGTTGGCCTTTTTTTATTTGTCCAGCTGATATGGAGGGAAGTGGAAATTATGGTTTTCCTGGAATTCGTTGTGGGATCAAAGACAGTGAAATTGTTTCTCTAGGACTTCGTCAAGCTTCATTGTCTTGGCGCTTATCTGGTGCTCGCCACTGTTCTGGCTTTCATGAGTTACCAGTTTCCCCATAAAAATAACCATCAGCAGCGTCCAACAGTGCAGTCCTGTAGCTGGTATGATGATGATGAGTCAACCGTGACAGCTAATGACAAAACATAATAATAACAGACTCATGCTCTTGGTATTTCCTCCGTTTCATACGAGTATTTTGGCACTCATTACCGTTTGTGGTTTTCGAAATTACACTCATTGTTGGTTTAGTTTAGTCACATTTTTATTTGAATGCAGTGAAGAGGTAATCATCATCTAAATGAATGATGTGGTTTTTTGGGAATTCTTAAACACACGGGTAACGATGTGTTAAGTTATTAATCATAGTCTTGTGTCATTGTGTAGAAGAGTTTTTGTTGTTACGATTCTTGGAATAAATTAGGAGTTTATCTTCGTTTAAGAAGAACATAATTTTAATCTATTTTTGTATGACGGCAGTGTGTGCAATTTAACAAGATCTAAGTTAAAAGATTATGACTCAGAACTAAGTTTAGTTATTAATAATTTATCGTTTTCAGGAAGGATTTCGATTTATTCAGCAGATGTCAGAAGCGTGACATCAAACGAAAAGTTAGAACAAGTTTATAGATAACCAAATGGCGCCATTTGAATTCAAACCAGACTTCGCATCGTTAAATCGTGTGTAATTTCCAATTCAATCTCATTCATTCCTCTTTACTTAATGTTGGGTAGTCTTATACAATATGAGAAATTAGAAACCTTAACAGATTAAGAAACATTATTTTTTTATGAGAATTTGAAATCATGCAGAATCGCTACAAACAATCAATAACTTAAATTACTAGTAAGCTTTGGTTAATGAAACGAATAGCATAGCAAACACATTGTAATGAAAAGTACAACATTTATGTCATACTAGTTTTTGCCCACAGCTTTGTCTGCATGGAAGTTGGAAATTATCCTTTGGGGACTTACCAGTCCTAAGGTCCAAGATCATGGTTTATCCTCTATCCTTGTACCAAATCCGTTCAGCCGTTTATGCGTGAAAGGTAACAGACAGACAGAGTTGCTTTCGAATTTCCAATAGTATTATGGAAAACCATGACCCTCAAACAAAACATGCTTTTCTTGATTTAAAGTTTCGTCAACTGTTTGCTGTGATTTTTCAAGATTTTCCTGTGTCAATGTGTCGTTGAAGTACAAATGATCTATGTGACAACACACATAAAAAAAGTATTTACCTTTGCCTTTTAAAAAGGTTAGGTACCCAATGTTTAACAGGTCAATTGAAGAACTCAAAATACGTCAAGGCAAATGCAAATTAAGTTAACCTTAACCTTTTAAATTCACCGAGCGTTAACTCCGACCAAACGAGATCTTATTGAGTTAGTATTTAAGCTGTTTAGATTTATTCAAAATAGAACAGCTGTTTGCTGACGCGTCTTTCATACAAATGAGGAAGGATCCCATGATTCTAATAGAAGGTTGTATTGGAATATTGGTTTTTGTTGGGTAGTTGAAGTTCTCATTGGAGTATTTTGCTATGTTTGGGGTATAGTTTTTTTTTTGTTTGTCTTTGTGGTCTTTATTGCTTGCAACGGCGGCGGAACGAGTTTAACACGGACATGTAGCATTGGTCTACACTGGCTCAAACTAGAGAGGAATAGAAAACAAACACAAGGGCCATTGCGACAAAATGACGGAAAGTAAATGAAAAAATTATGGCACCCGTATCTATAAACATGTCAAAGTGCCTACTTCAGTAAAAGTAATTATTTATAATACGATTTTTTCCTGTAGTTAAGTGATTGCTTGAAATTAGAACTGTTAAAAGTTAGAATTTTTAGCGTTGCTTTCTTTGGCGGTTCTTACTTTGTTTAAATTCTTGTATATTGCATAAAATGTTACTTTAACTCAAGTAATTACTTTAACTTGACTATCTAACACGGGTGTATTACTTGTAGTGCATCTCTATCCTTTATTTTCACCACAACCTATTCCATTCCTTGTACTGCATAAATCAAAACTTTTTATTCATTTCACCATGAAAGTCATTCTAATTACAAACCCATTCTTTCCCAGCTCCTGCATTTCTAAAATCACCCTGATTACCATATGAATATTCTCGTCTAGCAACTAAAAAAACATTAGTCACATCCCTGGTTTTCAAAGCTACAAAGATTATTTCTACCGCACCGCCTTTGGAAATAGCCGTTTAGTATTCAAAGAGCACATGCTTCATAATTCCCTTGCTGCTTAATACGGCCCCATACTCGACCACCGCGATTCAAAACCAGATTTGAAGACCTTCCCTACCTCTCTTTTATATATAGATTTTTTGTTGAATAGGTAAGCGGGTATAGCTAACGAGGGGTCATGTTGTACTGGATATTTTATCTCATACTTGCCCTCATCTCTTTGTTTCACGAAAACGTGATATAAAAGATTAACTTATTAGTATTCGGGGGAGGGTTGAGATCGGTCGGCTCAGATGGTGTGTGAAACGGTTTGAACTTAGCGGTATGACTAAGTCCTATTTGGGTTTGTGTCAATATGTTTTGGCTATTCAAATTTTGTGGGTTTGTCTTTGTGAAATCTTTGAGTTGGATCGGAATTGTTTGATTCTGTGTTTACGTTAGCTTTCACGTTATTAGGCTATCTCTGTTGGTCTACATCAGATAAACTTTTATAGAAGTCAAGGCTAGTCTTTATCTTTTTTCTCTACGAGAATCCTTGAGTTATGTTGGAGAGTTTCTTAAGTTCTAAATATTCTTTAAACTTCTTAAAGAATCAGATAGCTTTAAAACTTTTCTTAGATGCTCAGAATTATCTATTATAATTTTCTCTCTTGAGAATCTTGCTCATTTTTGTTTAACACGCTATAAATTTGTTCTATCCCAAAGATATACTTGAACATTTTAAATTATCATGTAATTATTGTATACAGTAACATCCACGTCGGTAATTATCAGTTCGCGTTAATTGCTATGAACATTTAATTACTTACACGTGTGTGAAACTTGGACAATGGATACAAAAGATTCATAAGCATTCACGTATGAGAGCTGGATTTCATTTTAATTAAATTAACACCTATGCTAAATAGAAATGTCTGTACCGAACAAAGATGGTAGGAAAATGGTTTCTAAAGAATAGCACCTATTGTATGTGTATGACTGTTAAAACCACACGTGGGTAAGCAGAATTCATAAATTAGAAGTAACACATTTCTTGCAAATAAAATCTTCTCAAAATCTTTTCAAACTTCAGAAGAAGACATAGTTCCGAATTCAAAAAAAAAATGGGAAAAGGGCAGAATTTACTTCTTAGAATCTAAAACTGTATTTCATCGTATAACTACCGTTGACGATAAGTGAAGCTGCAGAAAATAAAACACACAAAAAAAACTTAATATAAATGTAAATTAGTTCGCCCAGTTTTTTAACACGTTGCTCAATGTTCACCCAACCTTCCAATATTGTCCCAGATTGTTACCGAACCCTCCAATAATGTATCCACCTTAATAGGTTCCTAAACTTCGCCATCATAAATAAAACGTGCTTCGGAACTTCGATCTAATGAAAGAAATAAAGTACTTTAATTGCATCTTAAAGATGGACGAGAATTTGCCCGGTTCTCGAATATTACTTTGAGTCCAATAATTTCCGATCCATTAGTCTTCACAGACTCTTATTAATTCTTGAAAGGTACTTTGGGAGTACTCAAATTTGTATTGTCTAAGTTTGGCTTTGAACTGTTTTTGTTAAATTCGATTTCTGTGAATCTGAGAGGAAATAAAACGTTTATCTAAATGTACCAGGTGGCTTTCATCCGGTGTAATTTATAGGAAATAATTGGGACGATTAAGATTTTTTCTTGCGTTAAGAGAATGGTAAATGACTTCATTTGCCATGTGATCGGATGTCATAAACTTGGATGATGTTAATAGTGGATAAGTAAGGATAATTACTGGCTCATGGATTTTAAATTGCTTCTTGCTAGTTTTACACTGCGTTAATAACATGTCACTGGAAGATAACTTGAGAAATTGCTAGTTTTTGTTGACAACAAATGGTATCAATAGGCATGACGACAGTATCAAAAAATTGCAAATCTATTTAGTCCGTCAGTAAGAGTATTGGAAATTAATGGACACGTATTTTTTGTTTTTGTAAATCAATGAATATTGACAAAGATAAAACGCATCAAAACTGGAGAGGGCTTGTGTCGTCAGAACTAGCTAAAAATTATACCTAGGCGTGACGTATTGAGAATTTTAAAAGCGTCATATCTTCGTCAATTTTCGTTTATGTAACAAAAAGAAAAACACGGGTCAAATATTTTTTGATAATCTAACTGACGGATTAATTCGATTTTTTTGTCGTCTCGCCTATTAAAACAACATGGCGATGATCTTACTTTAACAAAATCTGATATGAAAAAGTTGTAAGTTAGAGAGCATTAATACAAATGTGACTATTGTCTTGTAAGCAGTTACAAGTGAAGTGCTTAAAAAAGCACAACTAATAAGAAAACATAATCCCACAAAGCGTACAATATTCATAATAAAAAACCAGTTACAAAAAAAAATACGACTCCATTCATATTTCATCAAATACGGCACATAAAAGTAGAAACAACAGCTTGGATAAAAAATAATCTCAATTTATGCGAGGCAAACTGCCAAAGTTTAAAATTACGAGCATAGTGAGCCTATATTTTGAGGTAATCAGAGCAACAGCAGAAGTTTTCCAGTAAAGTATCATAGGCGTCTGGGTGTGTGCCCAGAAAATAACCGACGGAAATGGAGCGAGCGCAAATATGTAGTTATTTTTATTTTTCCAAACTAAGTTCGTTTGATATACCTGAAGTAGTAGTAGGCCCAGTTTTGTAACTTGTGGAATTTTCTGTTTACTGTGGAATTAAAGTTTGTAGTTTTTTTTTGCAGAACTGTATGAGCACACAATCATGTAGTCGTGATTAAGGGATGACATCATCATCATCATAATCATCATTTCAGCCGAAAGACGTCCACTGCTGGACATAGGCCTCCCCCAAGTGTCGCCACATTGACCGGTCCCGTGCGAATCGCATCCGGCGGATTCCTGCAACCTTCACCAGGTCATCGGTCCACCTAGTGGAAGGCCTTCCAACGCAACGTCTTTCGGTTCGCGGTCGCCACTCCAGAACTGTTCGGCTCCATCGGCCATCCGTTCTGCGAGCAATGTGCCCTGCCTACTGCCACTTAGGTTTGGCAATTCTTCGGGCTACGTCGGTAACCTTGGTTCTCTTGCGGATGTCTTCATTTCTGATGGAAGGGATCTGGATGAAGGGATAACATATTAGTAGTAATTATATGAACAAACGTGACGTTTTCTGCATGAAAACTGTTCTTTGCCTTATTCATAACATAACAATCGCCTGTAATCCCTGAATAGGTCTGCAGAGGTGTACCTTATAATACATCCAGATTTCACCAGTTATGTTTAACTCCCATGTAATAAGAGTTGAGCCAGCATAATAACCAGCTTATTACTAATCCACTAGAGCTCATTATTAGCCTGATGTATATACAAGTGTACCACAATGTTTCATTTTTAAGTTTTGCACTATCAAAACAATTTATCACATCGAAAAATCAAAAGGAGCGTGCCCAAAACTGTTCTGCCGTATAGATCGAAATATCAGTATCAATTTCGCAAATAAAAAACGCCCAAAACACACCTATTCACTTTATATGCAAAACTACTTTTCTAGCCCGCGGTACCGCTAACCCGTCTTCGGTGAAAAGCAACCAAATATGGCTGAATCAGGAAGGTTGATAGGGCAGCAAAACACCATGAATAATTTCATGCACTAGGCTAGCGCAGTCATGACTAAAGATAGCCCATCTGCTCTTGTAACAGGAGTAGTTCCGAAAATGCTCCGGATATGTTTTTTGCTTTGAAAATTTTCAGTGTGTGTATTCATGGCAGAAAATAGTATGTTTTATTTTTCCGTGTTCTTTTCGACATTATTTTTGGTTTGTAAATCTAGAAATTTGGTTCGGATCGTCATTTACTTATGTTAAAACCCATGTTTTGGGAGGTGAGGATACTTTAGGGTCCAGACTATTGGCAATTATTTCAAAGCGTTTATTTATTTTTATCTTATTAACAATTTATGTACACACTAAATATAAAAAAAGTAGAAAGGAACATAAAATAGTACAAAGGTGATGCTTATTTCTAAAGAAATTTCTTCCAGCATACCTGCGAAAGGAGATACTAGAGATGTAGACAGTGTGTAAAAAAAATGAAATGGCGTTTTGAGTTTCTACAATGACTTTCATCAGGATTGACTTAAGCTACGAAAAACTGGTGCTAATCCAATATATTCTCATCATCGTCTTCGATATTATGATACTGTTTATTTAAAAAATGTTCGTAAGATTAGTTGAGCAAAAGTAGCGAAACAGTTCTCTAAATCTTTACAATCATAAAGTGGATCACTTAAAAATCGAGTGCCATAGCGTAAATATTGGTAAAATAGCTTTTAGCTGCCATTTTGCAATGTATCAAGAAACCATTTCTATAATTTTCATACCTTTCCCAACCAAGAAGGCTCAAAACAAAATACCCCAAAATGAAACCTGAAACACTCGATCATTGAGACGACTTACATTTAATTTTCCTCTCGAACCAACAGAATTTAACGTAAAACCTTTTGTCTGAACAAGCTTTTAGTCTTACCTAAAAGTCTACTCTCCGACAAAACAGAATGCTCCCCGGTAGAAAAACAAGCGCTAAGATAAATAAAATCCAACCAAATTAGAACGTTCCTCGTACATTTTCCCCGCAATAAACAACATTAAGTTGATCTCCGGTTTCTTTATTATTTCAAACGCTCAGTGTCCGGAAGTAATGCTTGGTTGGAAAATAATAGCAGCCAGATAGCCTTAGTACGTGATCCAGTTTAGTTTCAATAAGGACTTGAAAGTTCACGATTTTTCCTTTACGGGTGGGACGGAATTTGTAGTAGTGTTAATCAGTGGAGCCATGTTTGTCTCGGTTCATGTTTTATCTTTATTGAAATCTATTGAAAATGAGAATTTGTGACAAGAATATCGTTGAAACGGAGTAAAAGCATTTGATACAGTGCTTTAAGGATATTTTCGTTCTATAGGAACGTCCAAAAGGGCACTGTTGGTAAACCTATGTGGAATGTTTTTTTTTTTTAAATGTATTACTGAAGAAACAAAATGGCGGCATTGGATACGGTTGTGGCCACGCAGCAAATGTGTGTTCTTTTAAGGTGTTTGGCAAATTACCTTTATAAACCTAGCCTTTACTACTAATACGAAAGAAAGATAAAAAAAAACAAAAACATCGCAGCAAAAAAATGCAATTTTTTGGAGATTAAACAAAAAAAACCTAAAAGAGTTGATAACAGAGATAGCTCTTGATCACTATCTTAGTTCATTCAATTTCAATAATAATAAACTTTAACAGCAGTAGCAAACATCTCAAAACTCCAATTCGAATGTAAATAATATTGTGCCTAAACCAAATTTGATTAGAATCTATAATAGTGATGTTATAACATCGATACCATTTTATGGCAAAGATTATCAAAACAGATAATTTTTAATACCTATTTTACATGAACAAAACGATGACTCCTCAATTTGGGAGCTTATCTCTGGCATTACGAAAGTTTTATTCGAAACAACTGGTTTGGAGAAGGAATAATTAGGTACGACCATTTTAGATGGAGCTCTGAAGTTTCTTCGAACTCTAGTGGAATGGAATTTAGTTCCATTCTTCTTTTTCTCGTGTCGATGGACTCAAATAATACTCAACCACAACCAGCACAGCAGTATATAGCAGCAGTATATAGCAGCAGTATATAGCAGCAGTATATAGCAGCAGTATATAGCAGCAGTATATAGCAGCAGTATATAGCAGCAGTATATAGCCAGCAGCACAGTTCTTTCGTTGGCTTCGTTTAAATCCTGGAAGGTGCAAGTGGCTGTGCAGGATGGGCAAGAAAGGAGGTAGGGCATATCCTGCACAGGGGCATACTGACATCGTTTATGGGACGGGTAAGTCCCCATTTGGCCATATTATTTCAACAGCGGCCAATCTGGGCCCGCAAACGGTTCAGAGATTTAAAACACAATCTCATAATAATGTTTTCAATAACGATTCAGACTAAAGTCGAATTTGAGAGAGCTGTCAGTGTCATCATTACTAATAAATATTGATATTCTTAAACGCAGTTTTGATGTACTGATCGCGTTCGATAATATTGTGATATCTCCTCTTATTTACGACTAAAAAATATATGATTAAACGAGCAGCAGATATTTTGTAATACCTACCCAGTTTCAGAGTTTCAAACATAAATAACCATCTGATGAACCAAGTGGTAAATTACTATTGGTGATATCATCTTCCACTTCATCAGATCATAAAACTTATAAGTTCCATAATACTATATAATATAAAGCTCGATTACCACTCACTGACTCACTCACTGACAGAATTGTTCTCCCTGATGGTGGATGGGGAGGTGGGTATATTTTGACAGATTCGTAAACATATAACTCTGAAACCTATGGGAAAAGTGCCAAACCTCCCCTTTTCGCCCCCCATCTCACCCCTCCCTATCGTATCTCAGAAACCAAGAGACTTGAAACATTTTTTTTTTCAGATTCGTATAGAGGAGGCTTGGAAAAGAAAAAAAACAGTTTTCAAAGTTGACCCCCTTTCCCCCCTTCTCCCCCCCTTTAGGCGGATCTCGGAAGTTAAGAGACTTGGAACATTTTTTTTTTCAGATTCGTATAAAGGGGCAATGCATTAGTCGAAATCATTTTTCAAAACTCCCCACTCTCCCCCCCTTCACCCCTCCCCCCATCGTATCTCGGAAACTAGGACACGTAGCGGAATTTATATTTTTACTATAGTTTATTATTGGGGAGCGTTAAAAATTTTATACCCTCCCCTCCCCAACCTCCCCTTTCCGGTGGTAGGTAGGTCCTGAGTGGAGCGAACCTGCGAGACCGAGTGGAGCGAATGGGGGAGGTGGCGAGCGAAGCGAGCCGGCGACCTCCGTAGCGTAACGAAGGTTGAGTGGGTGAAGCTCCCCTCCCCAACCTCCCCTAAAATTGAAAGGGCTGTAACTTCATAACGGTTAGAGATAGCCATCAGGTGTTTGAACAAATATTATAGTAGGCGTCGAAACCTGTCCGGTGGTAGGTAGGTCCTGAGCGGAGCGAACCTGCGAGACCGAGTGGAGCGAAGGGGGGAGGTGGCGAGCGAAGCGAGCCGCCGACCTCCGTAGCGTAACGAAGGTTGAGCGGGTGAAGCGTAACTCAGGGACGACGACACGCAAACCTTAGGGTAATGTTTTTTTTATACTTCTCAAATGTTTTAGAGGTTCTCATACTGATTTAGGGGTAATTCTAACGGATTTTCCAATTCATTTAAGGATTCCTATGGATTCTCAAAATTTTATAAGGATAGGGAATAATTCTCAAAAACACGAAACCCGCGAGCTGCGCGCAGCTCGCGCACCCAAGCAAACTAGTAATATTATAAACGCGAAAGTTTTTGAGGATGGCTGGGTGGATGTTTGTTACTATTTCACTCAAAAACTACTTACTGGATTTTGATGAAATTTGGCACACCGATAGTTTATAACCTGCATCAACACATAGGTTACTTTTTATCCTGGTAGTACGATCCCATTGGACAATTACCGAACTCCACGCGGGAAAAGCCGCAGGAATAAGCTTCTTCTTTTATCTTATAAAAGACTATAAAACTATAATATTAGTAAAAGAGAGATAAAAAAAAAGAAAAAAAAAGAAATTATCTTTATCTTTTTTCAGCAGATTCCATACAGTACAGTCAATAAACCCATAGACAGGTATCAAATTAAATTAGACAAGTTATGATCATTATCAACAAAATCTCTAATTGAAACTTGATATCTGGCTCATTTTGCCTCCTAAACATTTAACTTGTTTACGTGGGCAAAGAATTTTTTGGAATTATTGAGTCAACGCGTTTTATATCAGTATAATTTACGACTTGTAATTTTTAGTTTTTATAGCTAAACAACAGATGTAGTAATACGAGCGATGGTAGTTATGCAAATAAATACTTGGAATACCAAGGCTTTGTTGGAGTCAATATTTTTTATTGCTAACTAAGCTAGCTTAAGGGAACTACAGGTGCTAAACGCGAGTTTTATAATGCATAAAAGCATATGACTCACTGCAATAAACAAAACCAGAAAAATAAATGATATTCTTCAGGATATATGCTAGTATGATAGTGTTTTGAAAACATAATATAATTTAACATAATTTTACTCGTAAAAAAAAAATCTCGCACATATCTCTAAACATTTCTTTTAACGAGTAAAAACCGTACTCAAATATTTTATATTTATAATATATCATTATGATTTTTTGGCAAATAATTCTTCAAGCAATATATTAGCATTTTAATGTTTTATTTTTTTAGTCCAAACAATAGATTTTTTGTAAATCGCAAAAAACCACTAATTTCGCACTATTCGGCCCGCAGTGACTGACGTAACAACCACTTTGTAGTGCAAGCTGATTAGAACTTTATTCTAACAGTATTTCAAACGAAATTTTAACCACCACACATAGAGTTACTAATTTAGCTCCTGTAGTCGCCTTAAGTTAGGTGAGTCTGAGATTTTGTATCATATTCTTCCGGTAGTAGCTGATATTGGTGTGTCATAAAAGACTATGACGTATTGACTGGTAAGCGTCACCGAAATGAATACGTAAAGATACTTCCCTTAACAAGTTTAGTAGATCAGTTTCTGAGGTACGGGAGAGCACTAATTTACTTTTAAATAACTAATTTCTGTCAACTCAATACATTTGCAACTGCGGCTGCGGAACCATTTAATGAAAATGTAAATCTTTAGATATCACACTCATAATGCATATGTATCATCATAATTCATATCATTTCATTTAGTATTAAGTAAATTTTATTTTATATTGTATTCATTTTTTTTTATTAAGATTTGAAAAATTATATGTTGTTGCCTTAAGGTGAATGCTGCGTATATCTATAATAGGCATACATACCAGCACTTTTATGTTATTTTTATTGTTTCACATTAATTCTTAGTATGTATTGCTGTGAACGGTGAAGGAAAACATCGTGAGGAAACCGGCATGTCCTAGAACCAAAAAATTCGAAGACATGTGAAATCTACCAATCCGCACTAGGCCCGCGTGGTGGATTATAGCCCATTCCTTCTCATAGAGCGGAGGCCTGTGTCCCAGCTCTGGGAACATTAATAGGCTGATGATGATGATGTATTGCTGTTGATGTACCAAATAAATAAATAAGCTATGAGTGTTATTACCAATTACTTACTAAGATAGGGAAGAAGTGGTATTTTTAAATATTTAAGGAAATTCTTATTATTTAGATTTCGTGTACAATATACACGAAATCTAAATATATAAAAGAAGAAACTGACTGACTGACTGACTCATCTATCAACGCACAGCCCAAACCGCTGGGTCTACAGCTTCCAAATTTGGCAAGTAGGTTCCTTATGTAGTCTAGGGGTGCACTTAAAAAGGATTTTTCAAAACTCACCCCCTAAGGGGGTTAAACAGGGCTCCAAAGTTTGTATGGGGAAACAAGATTAGTTAGACTATTTTAATCGAAACTTCACAGGAGTGTTCCTATTGATAAATGAGTAGAAACGGGTTTCAGGATTTTTCAGAATTCAACCCCTAACAGGGGGAAATGGGGTGACACAGTCTAAAAATCAATGCACAGCCCATATAGCTGAGTCTAGAGATTCCAAATTTGGCACATAGGTTCCTTATGTGGTCTAGGGGTGCACTAAAAGGATTTTTCAAAATTCAACCCCTAAGGGCGTTAAACGGGGCTCCAAAGTTTGTATGGGGAAACAAGATTAGTTACACTATTTTGTTCGAAACTTCATAGGAGTGCTCCTATTGATAAATGAGTAGAAACGGGTTTCAGGTTTTTTCACAATTCAACCCCTAAGAGGGGGAAATGGGGTGACAAAGTCTGAAAATCAACATGGGTATGGTTTGTATGGTGTATCTGGTCAGGTGTATTGCAAAAACAACGATTTTAAGATTAAATATGGCGGACCTAAATTAACATCATCCCCTGTTGGGGTGCGATGGGGTTGAAATGTCTAAAAATCACTATGGGTGTCGATACCGAGATTATCAGGGGTGCTGATTATGAATATGGCATTTATTTTGAGTTCCAGAAGATGGTGGATGTTATTTTTGATTTACTGTGATGATTGTGATTACGATGATAATGATTGTGATTACGATGATAATGATTGTGATTACGATGATAATGATTGTGATTACGATGATAATGATTGTGATTACGATGATGATGATTGTGATGATGATGATTGTGATTGTGACAGTGATTGTGACAGTGATTGTGACAGTGATTGTGACAGTGATTGTGACAGTGATTGTGACAGTGATTGTGACAGTGATTGTGACAGTGATTGTGACAGTGATTGTGACAGTGATCGTCATAGTGATGATAATAATTGTGATCATTATGAAATTTGGCACATAGATAGTTTATAACCTGGATTAACATGTAGGATACTATTTATCCCTTTAGTATGATGCCGTGGGACAGTTACCGAACTTCACGCCGGCGAAGCTGCGGGCAACAGCTAGTAAAAAATATAAATTAAAACTTATTCATACTGTTACTCACACCGGAGAACCGTTAAAAGCTTAAACAGTGCTTACATACAAATTGCAACAATGTAGCTTATTTATGATGTATCTACTCATACACGAAATCTCATAAGGGTTCATTGTACAACTTTTACTAAGGGACCAAACCCAGAAACGCGAAAACAAAATTCAGCTGTTCCCTACAATAATTATGTTCGCATAACTCTTCAAAATGTATGGAACAGCTGATTCTTTTTTCGCGATGCGGCGTTTGGTCCCATAGTAAAAGTTGTTCTACAATGACCCCATAGGTGGTTTCGTGTTTGAATAGTATAATATATAATACACCTTAGATAAAATGGCGAGCTTAACCCAGAAATAGGTTTTCTTACAGCAAACCTTATTTCGATAGCGAGATTTGCAGTAGATATACATATGTGCATTAACAGTACATTTTATTATTTAAATATTTAAGGAAATAATTTTGGTAGCACTTTAAATGTGAAAGTTAATGAAGATAAGGGTGAGTAGAACCAGGGGATATTCTGTCAGCGATTTAAGAGATTATTTGGCATTAATTAGGATTGGCCCGACCCGGGGTTAAAGCCGGGGTCGGGGGGTATGTTGAAAATGCCAATACCTATAATATAATGCAACTTGACCTTCAACACTAATATCACTAAATATTATAAAACAAAGTCCTCCGAAACTCAAAAACTACTGCACCGATTTTCATGCTGTTTTCAATGGATAGAGTGGTTTTTGAGGAAGGTTTTAGTATATAATTTGTCAAGTTTTTGTATACATTGGCTAAAATATAATGATATTTGTTAGAGATATAAAAATTTCATGATTACTTTTGGTCGCGATAACCGACATCCACGCGGGCGAAGCCGCGGGCATCAGCTAGTTATACTATATAAAGCTATACTGCCTCGTTGGTCTAGAGGTCACAAGCGCGACCGCTGAGCATGAGGTCCTGGGTTCGATTCCCGGGTCGGGAAAATTGTTACTGGGTTTCTCCATCAGGAATTTCTCAGTAGCACCCACGGAGTCTAGATTTGTACCCGGTCGATGGCAATAACTGACTAAAACATAACTGGCGAAACGGAAATGGGGGTGTAGGTACTATTACTTACACCTCTCGTTAATCCTTCAGAGATCGTCCGTCTCATGACGACAGGCCGTGTCGACGGCGCGTTCGTGTTCCACGCGCGCCTCAAAGAGAGTCAGCAATAAGGAAGGGGTCCGCAAGGGCCGATGCCTGCCGGGGCTGCGGGACTATTCGAAAGAGATACCGTGGCCCCGGAACACAAAGGGCGATGAAGGAACATGGATGGGTTTTAGTCAATAAAAGTCTGACAAGGGGTCATTTGATGATTTCCCATGCGAAAAAAAAAAAATGGATGACAGGCGTGAATGTTATGCTAAAGCCATACTAGCTTTTATTGACGACCCGAATGATGCAGCGGTAGTGAGGCTGCTTTAGGTTCTTAGTTCAAATCCCGGTAGGAGCAAATTTTTGTGTGATTAGCACGGACATTTGTTTCCGAGTCATGAATGTTTATATGTATAATAAGTATGTATTTACAAAAAAAAAACTATCTATGTAGTATATCAACTATCTGGTGTCCACGACATAAGCCTCGTTACTTAGTGTTGCACTAGATGGCGCTGTGTGTAATGTCCAGCGATATTTATTTATGTAACAAAGAATCCATCATACATAACCCACCCATGACTTGTACAACGCAAAGCTCAAACACTTCAAAATTGCGAATTTCAATCACGTCTCCCAAAAACTTGAACGTAGAAGCACACTTCCGACCCAATTCTATAATATAGCAGATAAACGTTAATGCGGGAGCTATCTGATTGCCGTATCATTTGGGTCGTATTGAAAATTCATAACTTACCGACAGCGGTGAAGGGCCCAACGTTTTAGATAAGGATGTGTGCAATTTACTTTACGTCGTCGTTCAAGGAAATTCTAGTGAGGGGACGGGTTTTAAAAGTATTTCGATTTTTTTTTAAGAGGGTTCATTTGTTTTTTGATGTTTTTGAGTTTTTAGAACAGAAAATTACTGTTAGATGTGGAGGGAGTATAAATAAAAAAATAATGTGTTTATTTTCTCATCACAAACGTTACAGTGAACAGGAATTACTAAATCTAATAGACAGGGTAAACATTTGTGAAAGACTGGTGCCTAAATAGGTATACAATACCTGTATTACGGGTCACCAGGCCCCCCAAGACTTACAGGTATAAAACTAATTTAGATTAATTACTAACAAAATGCGTGATGATTTTACTTAAATACTAGGTACAGAATGTTGTTAAATAAAAATAAGAAAAATTATAATTACTCTAAAGGGGCATACAGTCATGTGTGTCAAGGCTTTAAGTTGTTAACTTTCATAAAATTATGGTGGGTTTTTGTCGCCGAGGAGGCCGAGAAAACGCTGGCGTGATGACTTACAGGCATTTGTGCGAGATTAGCCGGAGAACACCGCACGGTGAGATGAGTGGAAGGTTAGTGAGGGCGGCCTTTGCCCAGCAGTGGGACAAAATAGGCCAAAGAAAAAAAAAAGCTTTTGTATCGCTAAATATAGGTATTTTTTCTGAAGAGTGTTCAAGTAATTACTGTTGTTATTTCTTTTAAGCTTTTTACTGAATCCAAACCTTTCTCCAGCTCAATAAGGATTGCTTTTTTCTCACTTTCCCACATATAAAAGATAACAAAATTAAACCCAAACAGCATTCACTGAACACAACTCAATAATATCCAATTTACTCTAATCTACTCGAGTATTCCACACGTCACGTCACTATTAAAACTCGAGGGTTGCTTGTAACAAAGGTTTATCGAAACGTTAGCTACATTTTCGCTTTATCGAATCTTCACATTACGCCGAACCGTGTGAGTAAATAACAATGAGTATTATTTACCTTTTTTCTATTAAGTTGATTGTGTTGGTTTATTTATTAACAATTTGCCCTGGATTCGCTTCGATAAGGTTTAGTTTAAAAGAGATTAGGACGTAAGTTTAATGTTCGGGTATAAAACAGTCGATACGGAAGACGATAAAATTGTTTTTATTACAGTCTCATACGGAGAAGAAAGATACGTGAACGTACTTACGTTCACGTATCTTTATTTTCTTTCTGAGGATTGACGTGCTCATTGATTGAATCGTCTCAATGCTATCGATATGGTAATCGTTCAGGTTTCTATGAATTTCATTTAAAGCGACGAGGATACTACTGGTCCAATTGATTTAAGAGTAAGCGGTATAGCAATTGATGATTCTTTACTTTCCCATTCAAAAATTACAAATACACATTCCAAACTCGAAACACATCAGAAATTTCAGAAACACAAACCTAATGAAGTCAATTTGCATGTTGCCGTTTAACATGTTACGGAAAACCATAAAATTAGACATGTTCGGTCCACAATGCGGCAACAAGCGATAACATGCTGACGCAATCTCCCACATCGACTGAGCCCCGTTGGCGATAGCTAGGCACAAAGAACTGAGAACGTTCTGGAAGGGCTTCTATCCTAATTCGATTGTGCTCTAGTCTGACAGTTCGTTTTAGATTTAAGAAATAGTTAGTTAAAATCAACTTTGTTAGAGAAAGTATTTAGAAGATTGTAGAAACTCTAAACTTATGTTTTCATCATCGTAACAGTTTAGGGCTACCCAACACTACAGACAACACTGTCTTTAGACAGACAATTACCCTACTAGTGCGAGCAAGACAGACTATGTATTCTCGCTCGCACTAGTAGGGTAATTGTCTAATTGGATTTACGTAAAGCCACCTATTTTTGTTTTTGCGTTTGTAAATTTTAAACTACCTTCATTAGGTAATAGCTTCTCCCATCGACTGCATCCGCATCTAAAAAATAAATCCACTCGGTAAAAACCATATGACACTCGGTATTTGTGTAATTTTCCATTAGCGAAAGGATTAATAATTTTGATACAACCATTTAGAATGACATCCTAAACATTACCTAAATTAAGATCCTCTCCTGCACCTTCTACAGTTTCCTCTCTTCATTTCATTTCACCATCATCAATAAAATCTTTATCAACATTGAAAATCTAATCCCCAAATATCTTCACATTATCTGAAGCCTCATCTTTATCGCCTTCCACAAAATCTTACACAGCATTTTCTCCCGTGTTTCTAGCTAAACTATTTCTGTGTTCGCTTCCTAATGCATCAGCCGTAACCGGATAGATTTTATGCAAATACGAGGCAGTAATTGCACAGTAACTCGTGTGCTCATTCATTAGGGGAACTTACGATATCTGAGCTTGAATAAGTTTCAGGGTAACTTTTACTTAGCTTTGCAGTTTGCTAAATTGTTTTACTGATCTTGGAAGATTTTATTGGATCAAATAACTTCGCTGAGTTTGGTTAATAGTTTTTTGTTGATTAAATGTAGGTTTTTCTTATAAATTTGTTATTATTTTTTTAGGTTCATATTAGTAGGTTATTTTATGCTAATTTTTACCCGACTACGGCGAAGCCAACAGGAAGGGTTCTAATTTTAGCAGTCTACGTACTATGTATGTTGTATTTACGTATGTTCCTCCGTAGCGCCTAAACTATTCATCTGATTTTGAGGAATAAGGTGTCATTCGATTCGTTATTTTGACCCAGGTAACAAAGGCTACATTTTAACCGACTGTAACAATAGGAGGAGTCGATTTTACCTTCTAAACCCCGATTTAAATTAACGCTTGGTTTTTCAGTAGTCTGGATTTTAGGGTTCTGTATTCCTGACAAGGAACCCTTATAGTTTCGTCATGTCTGTCTGTCCGTCCGTCCGTCAGAGGTTTTGCTCAGAGACTGTTAGTACTAGTTTAATTGTAGTATACCACTCAAATTCTTGTTATGGTAAGTGTTTATTATATCAGAGGTAGCTTTTTAGATTTGCTTCTTTTTTTAATCAAGTTTTCAATCGATATTAACTTTTTTGTATATTTATGAAATCCCATCAAAAAAGTCTTTACTTTGATCTTATTTGCAACTATGCTAAGAGATGAATCGTTGTACTTGTAACTGGGGATTCAGAAATATGATGTGCCCGTAATCAGTTTACAATCTCGAGTCTTCTTTAATTCAATGCTTGTGTTAATATCAACTGATTCAGTATTTATATCCCTAACACTTGTAAATCAACCTTGCACACCATTTAGTGCAATAATATTAACTTTGCTGATTTCAAACCAACAATCAAATTCACACACAACAATTACAAAATAACCTGTTTTGTTAGTACAATTTGTATAGACAATTCGATCCTGTAATTACGCCCGCATTGCTTCTATATCAGCTACAGCTAGCCCACATTTGACAGCCATCGAATGCTCGCCGAACTAGATTGATTGATTACGTTTTAGATTCGACTGCGGGTTTTCGCACGAATTTGATGCATGATGAAAAATGAGTTTTTCGGAGTTAAAAGTGCACTAAAAGCCGACGGAAATGTGTGTGTTCGAGCGTAGCGCGCATTGAAACATTTTGTTTGTATTTTTTTGTTTGCTTATCATGAACTTATATGGGTGCGGCTTTTTCATTGATATAAAAGCCTGTATTTAGTGCTGTTTCAAAAAAAATATTTCCAAACTGTATAGTAAAACGATTTCGTCGGCGTTAATGATAAATGGTGTTTATTTGAAAATAGGTGAATGATGTTTTTTAACTAGTTTTGGCCGGTGTTTCGAGCCTGACTACTCTGAGAAGAAACAGCCGAGACAAACTTACATGAGGAGAGGACTATGCAGATTAGTGTCTTAGATGGTCATTGAAAAAAGAACAGATCCAGCTGCTCTAACGAGAGCCGAGAGTATTTGTCGCGTCTCTTGACAATAGGCGAGACGACAAAAAAAAACTAATTAGTCCGTCGGTTAGATTATCAAAAAATATTTGACCGGTGTTTTTTCTTTTGTTACATAAACCAAAATTTTCGAAGATATGACGCTTTTAAAATTCTCAATACGTCACGCCTAGGTATAATTTTTAGCTAGTTCTGACGTCACGAGCCCCCACTCCCGGGTTTTGATGCGTTTTATCTTTTGTCAATATTCATTGATTTACAAAAACAAAAAATACCTGTCCATTAATTTCCTTCTGACGGACTAAATAGATTTGCAATTTCTTGATACCGTCGTCATGCCTATTAAGCCATTGGCTGAGACGACTATCGGCACAATTATCACTGATTCCACATACATTACTGTTACAGTTATGTTGTGTCAAGTCGTAAATCAAAACAGGGTTCGCTAGTTTCATATAAAATACTACAGTAACATTCTATTCATAATTATTGTAATTTTATTTCCACTTCCGTAAACTGTTTATATTCAAGCATTTCCTTAGAAATCTTTCCTAGATCATTCTATCTTTCTCTGAACTATAATGATCCCTGTATACCGGACCTTAACATTTGCCTGACCTATTTCGTTTTATCTTTCTCAACTTTGCAGGAAATAAACATCATATACAACCCTTTGATATCAAGAGAAGCGTATAAAATAAACTAATGGCAATATCATAATAAAATGCTGGTACGATATACGTGTATTCTTTATTCCAATATACTGATATACCGATACTAAGTATACTCTTCCTTATATTGCCTCTATCTAGGTATTTTGCATAACAATAGATCCAATATTTTATCGAAAAGAAAGAGTAACGGTTTTGCGAGGATAGTTATCAGTTGGGAATTGTTGGTGGTACTGTTTTGCTCTTGTGTTTTTGGTTAGTTAGTTTTTTTATATAAAAGTTTAGATAACTACAATATTATTTTTCATTCAAATTAGTAGTCTTGCTTGACCCTTTTTTTTTCGGATCGGAAATCATCAAATGACTCCTCCCGCTCTGGGCGCAGCAGGAGGGAGTATCAAACTTTTACTGACTACAACCCATCCATGTTCCTTCATCGCCCTTTGTGATCCGGGGCCACGGTATCTCTTTCGAATAGTCAAGCAGCCCCGGCAGGCATCGGCCCTTACAGACCCCTTCTTTTTTGCTGACTCTCTTTGAGGCGCGCGTGGAACGCGAACGCGCCGTCGACACGGCCTGTCGTCATGAGACGGACGGATGGCGAGCTAGCTCATAGCTCACCGTCCACAGGCCCGCGCCTACGGTGGCCGGGGGCCACCACGTGGCCTCCGACGCCCGGGGCGTCTCCCGCGGCGGCCGGGACGTGAGGATCTCTCCCTCACACGTTCCGCCACCTCCTTCGCTAGCATGACTGCTTTGCAGAAGGAAGTGAGTCTTGCTTGGCCCTCTGATATTATCTGTATATCCTCTAACACAAATATATCTTGTGAGGAGCTCTTGGCTAAATAATAACAGCCGCTCGGGTCGATTTTTTCAGGTTAAGCCTCGCCTGCCTAGGTTGGTCCGAACATGGGTGACCACCAAGTTCCGCTCCTTACCTCGAAACGTTGGTCACGGCTGTCATCGGTTGTCAGTCTTACCAAGGGGTATCGTATACCCAGTACTAACTGGGTTGTGTAGGTCAGATAGGCAGCCGCTCCATGTTAAATAATGGTATTTAGGCGGCATTTGGTTAGACTGGAAGCCGACCCCAACATGGTTGGGAAAAGGCTAGACAGATGATGATCCTCAAAGACAAATTTAAAATAATATCTAGTATATTATAATATATATATATATATATATATATGTATAAATTATAATAGTCAATTAACGAACCAATCTTTAATTACAATCCTTCTTACTAACATAAGTCCACAAATAAAGGCAAATACAAATAAAAATAAACCACCGGAAAATAGAAACCTAAGCCCGAACAAAACCTAGCTTTACTGCAGAGTACTGGTTTACAAATAGATAAGTATCTTGTTGAAAAGATAACAAAAGATAAGGAAAGCAATCCCCCAGATTATTTTAAAAGTATTCGTTACAAAATGGGAGCTACCTAATTATGTTAAAGAAGATATTTGTATAAACCAATTAGGGTTAATTATGTCGTTTACTTTCTAATGATGATTGGAAAACTGAATACACAAATATAAGTAAACGAATTGAACACTTTGAAAGTAAATAGTAATTAGTGTTATCGAATTTTGCTGGAAATTTTAATGACGTAATTTTATTATTAATTTTTATTTCATTTAACATGTAACAGAGACTTGAATTGTTAGTAAATAATACTTCATAACAACTATCTACACACAACCGGGTTAGGTTATGCCATAGATACGAGAGGACCTTTTTAATACCTAAAAATAGGCAGGTGGTCTGACGACCTTGTTTGCGGGGGGAACATGGCCAGACACCGCACAAGATAAAGAAGTTTGGAAGAAGAAAAGACAGGCCTTGGCCCAGCAGTGGGACATTGACAGCCTAACATAAAAAAAGGTTTCTAATCAATAATTCAAGATAGTACAAATAATGCAAATAATGATTACGAACTGACAATAGGGATGATGACTGACAAAAAAAATATGATTCTGTTTAGTCCGTCAGTTAGATTATCAATAAAAATTGCCGAAGATAAGACGAGTCAAAGATCATGAGTGGGGGCTTGTGACGTCGTGTACTCAAATGTGACGTCACACGAGTTTTCAGTTGTCTTAAATTTTTGTTTAAGTGAAAAAATAAAAAAAATGTTTTGGAAATCTATCTGACGGACTAATTAGTTTTTTTTTGTCATCTACCCTATTAGTTCGAAAACGATATTCCAGAAGTAACAAACAGAAACCAAAGAAACAATTTAGCCACTATCAGAACCAAAAACTTGTTTAAATCCCACCCAACACTCGAATTACAAAGCACACCACAAATAAGGTCAAAAAACGGCCGAAGAAAACGTAACTAAAAACCAAATTAAAAGGGGTCCGGTTTTGTAAACATCCCAAAGGAAACTTCAATTAACACTGAGTCATTAGCGTATGGTTTAATGAAAAGATCCACTATAAAACGTGAAAGGAACAGAAGGAACTACTCTAGTGCTAACTCGCTTCCCGTACTAAATGGTTTTAGTGTCGGTCAACATTATAGTACAGATGTACCAGAAAATCTATGCGCTTCGGTAATAATCGTCATATCTTTAGGAATACAAAAGTACCATGATGGAATCTAATTTTGTGTGACAACCATGGAAGTACTTCTCATTGTGGAATACAAAATTTTTACAGATAGGTAGAATATACTTTGTTGTACACCAAATTCGAATTTGGTGAGTATAAGACTAGAGGAAGACCAAAGAAACGAAACGAACTACGCACTTTGTGAAGGATGATATGGCTAAAAAGGAGGCAACTGCTGAGAGTGACGAGTAATAGAGAAGTTTGGAAGAAGAACGATGATGTACACCATATTAGTGACGGCGCGTTCGTGTTCCACGCGCGCCTCAAAGAGATGTCAGCAAAAGGAAGGGTTCCGCAAGGGCCGATGCCTGCCGGGTTGTGTTCCGGTGTTCGAAAGAGATACCGCGGCCCTGGAACACAAGGGGCTAAGAAGGAACATGGATGGGTTTTAGTCAGTAAAAGTCTGACACTCCCTTCCGCTCTGCCCAGAGCGGGGGGGTCATTTGATGGTTTCCAATCCGAAAAAAAATAAAAAAGGTCTTTTACAATATTGTTAATCTACACGGTTACAATGGCGGTCTTTATCGCTTATAGTAATATATTCCAGACAACCTTCGGATAAAAAGTAGGTATGAATTTATAGAAAAACAGGGGGGCGGTTAGTAAGTGTACTACTTACAATAATATATCACCTGTAATCCCCAAAGAGTTAGGCACAGTTGTGGGTACCTAATAGTACCCACATATTGCCAGCCATGTTTCAGCCCCATGTAATAGAGGGCGAGCTTAATGCCTTCAACCGGGCTCAAATCCAGACTCCGTGGCTGCTATTGAGAAATTTCTGAATGAAAAAACCTAGTAACACTTTACTCGACCTGGGAGACGAAGCTAGGACGTCATGATTAGGGAATGCAATCTCGTACGAGATTTCCGCCTAGCGAGATCTCGCGAGACTCAAAACCCAGTCTCGCGAGATCTTACAAATTACGGGATCTCGCGAGATTGAGAGAATTGCAATTAAAACATATGCAAATGCTTGTTTTAAGAACTAGTAATTGACATGATATGTAATTAAATAGAAACTGCGTTGCTTAGTTATAAAAATAATGTAAGTTTTATTTTAAAAATCAACAGAGTACTTATTATTTTGTCTCTAACTCTAATAACATTTGTTTATGTCTATAATTATTATACTTACTGTAGCTAATCAGTTCTAATTCTTACAATGTTGGTAACAAAACAATAATTATCTATATTTAGTCCTTTGTAAATTATTACTTTAGTTTCAATAATTAAGAGTAATAGGAACATTACTTATGGTAAATAAATACAACAAAACAAAAACTTAACTTCACAAGTTGTTAAATAAATGTTGTGAGATCGTATTAATCAAATAAAAAAAGTTTAAAGTAGAAGTCAGATGAAGTTATCAAGGTACGGAAAGGCAAGTTAGTTTGTCTGAAAATGGCTTCTCAAAAAACACATCATGTCGAGAGTATCATCTGACAGACGACACTTTGCAGTGAGACCATCTTGATCGCGTAAACAATATCTCCATACTTCTAAAGAACTTATATATTCACTGTACACTTTTGACATGGTTGGTAGTTGTATTGTAATTGTAGTGTAATATTTCTGCGAAACTAATTAAAACACAAAACTGTCTCCAAAACAAATTATTTCGTTGCAATTGTAAACAAACGCACGCGCGCCGCCTTGCAAAATGAGCCGGACGGCCGGACCTCGTTCCCCGCAAGCCCGCCTACCCCTCTTGTCCTGTGGCCAGCCAGGATTCAGTTCGCACCAAAGAGTATAATAATAATATGGGAGGTTCGCACTATGAAAGCAGCAGCCGCAGCCGCGCTATGAAATACACGTCGTCACGCTGCATTTGTCGATCTCGTTATCTCGCGAGATCTCGTACGAAATTTGACGAGATACAATCTCGTAAAATATGGCCGGGATCTCGCGAGATCGGGATCTCGGCGAGACGAGATTGCATTCCCTAGTCATGATCAGCAGTCGCACTTTCGAACACTATGCAACGAGGCAGTCACTACTCCTACTACACTGGTTGTACTACTTATAATTCCACTAAATAAATACAAAATAAAATAAATTACCTGAGCGCGACCTTTTCTGTTTTTACTGTACCTAAGTGATTTTTAGAGCGACCCTGCACAATGGGCGAGTGACGCTGTTGCTTTTATTGGTACTTCTAGTGCTTTGTTGTCACTATTGTTAGCTCAATGGCAACAATAAGTCTTGTGGGTTCCTTTCTCTGTGAAGTTCATACGGAACATAATAGTGGGAAATGGTGTGATTACGTTAGTTGATTTTTAGAAAATAATGCGAGATAAACGTTACAATAATATTATTTTTTATTTAGATAGGCTATTTCTATACTCCTTCGTCTTTTATAAAGGGTGTTGAAAACCTCTTAACGAAGCCGAAAGGCACTTGTTCTCCCCGTCATTGCGATCATTTTTTTGTTCTAGACCACACCTGGGAACCTTCTAGTTACGGAGATATTGGGGGTCAAAGTTCCAACTTTTTGACAAGTTTTTTTTTTAATACATGTTTTTGATGTAATATTTTTACTTTAAACACCTCCACGACCCATACTATTCAATCCATTCATCATCACAATGTGTTGAGTGCGTTACATTGAGTTCTACCACAAAACATGATTTTTCACCCCAAAAAAAAAAGTCGTTTCCCAGCAATAATTACTTACTTGTTACTTACGAGTAGTTTGATGTACAGAATGCTTTGTTGATGGCTTCGTGATGAGTCTGTTTACACCCTGTATTGCCATACACCATGACTTTTATTTTGGACCATGTTGCACCTACTTATGCTTTATTTTAAAACCTACCCTACAAGGCTTTTCACG
The DNA here is from genome assembly GCA_963853795.1 of Xestia rhomboidea. Taxonomy (NCBI): domain Eukaryota; kingdom Metazoa; phylum Arthropoda; class Insecta; order Lepidoptera; family Noctuidae; genus Xestia; species Xestia rhomboidea. Next base: position 15,004,245 of record OY970777.1, read on the forward strand.
GGGGCCATGGTTTTTTGAGGACATCAATTACTCCCAATCAATTTGCTCCTTATAACGTGGGACTTAAACATTACTGGTTAAATGTGGGTGTAGGTACAGTCGTGGTCTTTTCCGCCTGATCAGTTAATTTTTATTTTCGCTTAAATCATGCGGAGGCGTCGAGCCACGGCCCCTTAAAGTTTAGGCCTATAAGGAAAGCGTCAACTTTGGCGCGCAATATAAACAATAACTCTCGTTTGGCGTGCGTCGTCAGTGCGCTCGGCCGATTCGTATCTTTTCATTCGTTATTTCTACGGAGGGGCTAAAGAGCGTTTCTATGTTTATTTATTTATTTATTTAAACTTCATGTACATGTACATAGGCGGACTAAATGCCACAAGGCATTCTCTACCAGTCAACCTTAGGGTTAAATAGGAAAACATAGTGATAGGGTACAAAAAATTTCTAAAAAACTAAGTTCTTGTAAACGAGAAAGTATATACTTATATTGATACTAATACACATATACATATAATACATACAAACATATACTATGTTGTAAGTGCAAGCAAAAATAAGCTTAGTGGTGATCAGGCGGGAGTGTCCTCGATGGTACTAATGGGTACGCCTCTGCCTTACCTTTCTAGTATTTCAGGCGTGATTTTATGATGACATCAATAGGGAATATGCCTGTAATTTTTCATCACTTAAATCAAAAAAAAAATACAGAAAATACAGTATTATCAACCCAAGAAAAGTATTAAAAGTTAAGTTCAACTATTGCTTGTCGCTCAACCCGCATTTTTCTATGACAGTTCAAACGTCCGCGACTGTCGCGGCCATGATGTGACGTCATTTACCTCAATCAGCCTTGTTTACATCTATTTGGCCTTAATAAAGTAATTTTACTAATTGTATGTGTTTTATTCAAGCAAAAATTGCAATTACCCACATTTCAAATAAAAGTGTTTTTTGACACATATACTTTGACGTCACTACCGGCGTTATCGAGAACGACGCGTTTTGAGAGTGCGTTCTGTTTCACCAACAACATGCTTCATAAAACAAGAAATTGTAAAATAAGTGATGTTTTAGAAACTTAAACAAGTCTACAACAATGTTAATATGCGCCAATACAAGAATAAATAAAAAGAGTTTTATATTCCTTGCATATCCCTATCTTGTCCACATTAAAACGTAAAATAAAATTTGTTCAATTTCCTCCAATTCTTATTTATGGCTGTCATTTTTAACGTCAAAAATAAGGTCAAAACAGTCCCCGAGTATGTTTTTTGCCGCTTCCTAGAGTTCTAGACATAAAGAAGAAAAGTTACAGAAAAAACTCCCCGGCAATTATGTTAAAAATGATTTTGTAGAAATATATTTACATTGTTCCTGCCTTGTTGGTCTAGTGGACGCAAGCGCAAGTGATGATCATGCTCAGCAGGTTATAGGTTCGATTCCCGGGTCAGACAAATTGTAATTGGGTTTGTCATCAGGAATTTCTCAGTAGCAGCCATGGAGGCTGGAAATGTGCCCGGTCGATAGCTATAGTCTCGCCCCCTATTACATAGTACTTAAACATAACGGGCGAGATGTGGGTGTACTATTAGGTACACGTCTGCCTTACCCTTCAGGGATTACAGCCGTGATGGTATGTTATTATGTTCTCAGAAATGAATAAACATGATCTTTAGTCTAGACTACTAATGATAATTCACGTCTAACAGTTCTAGTGATAATCTAGAGCCCTGATAAGCCCTAAGCCCGTACTTATACATTAAGTTGCTCCACTTGTCACAAAGCCAACCAATTGTATTAAATCTCAAACGTTGAATCTCGAGCTTACTAAGATTATAATTATAATAGTTCTGAACTTGCCGAATTAACATTGACTTAACCTTGAGCTAGTCATGTGTCTCGAGTAGGTATATTATGTCTTGTGACATTGTAGCGTTCAATTTGTAAGTTGCAAATAATAGTTATAGTTTTATTTACAGATTTATGTATCTTTGTGGTAAGGCTACCACAAAGATACGTAAATCTGTAAGTAAATACAAATTATAACAAAAAATAAAATAAAAAGTCAAAAAAATTCTAGACATTTCTAAACGAAAAGGTTACAAAGATTTATAATTTATTAAACTAAGGCTAGTTTAAAAAAAAACAAAAAAAAAAATCTAGAAATTTGTAAACGAAAAGGTTGAAAATGTCTATTTTTTTTTTCCTTTTTCCGGCCTTATTTTTAGCATAAGATGTTTTTGGAATTGTTTCAGTTTTAACAATAGTGAAAATTTCTTAAACACCATCGCACCTGTAATCTTTGAACGGTTAGGCAGAGATGACATACAATAGTAGACTAACCAAAATACAGGCATTGCCTAGTTCGGTTGCAGAGGCTACATCCACTTATTAGAAATGAATACTGCCAAACTACACTGACCTGCAAAAATAAGTACTACACTTTTAAATTTCAATTTTTCCTGAACTATGGAAGTTAGAGATTTTTTTTTTTTTTTAAACCTTTCATAGCAATTTTTATCAGCTTTCTTTGAAACTATAGACTAAATTAAACTATTTTTCGAGTCCTTTTAGTTTCGAAAGTATATCTTGTGTACTTAAAAATGTGTGATACTTATTTTTGCAGGCCAGTTTATTTTTCAGTAAAATATTACTACATAAGTTTTTTGAGAAATAAACTTATTTATTTAATAGTACACTAGCTTTTCGCCAGTTATGTCAGTATCATGTAGTAGGGGACGAACTTATTGCACTTTACCGAGCACAAATCCGAACTCCGGGCCTAATGAAAAACCCAATAACACTTTGCCCGACCAGGGAATCGCACCCAGGACCTCATGCTCAGCGGTTGCGCTTCTGACCCGAGGATTTACTTATAGGTATAATTATACTCCCAACACTAGTGTGTAACTTAATTATGTATTCCATCCCCAAGGATAATCTCACCTAGTTAACTTTCCTTTCGAAATAAAGATGGCGACATTATAAATAAAATAAATTGGTCGTTAGCCAACGCAGTAAGACCACACGTCCCAACTACGTTACATAAAGTATTTTTAATTAGCTTAATTAAGTGATAATTAACTGAAAAGTTTGTTAACGAATGTTTTAAAAGTATCTCAAGGTTCTTACCCACTTCATTTAAAATTCAAATTGATGTAAAAGTAAGATTTATTGTAAACATCTTTGCTTATAAATATTTATTGTTTGTTTCAGACGCTGATGTCGAGTCGACTTCCTTATTTTTAATTCCTTGGTGGAACGAAACATTTTGTTTTTCCGATTTGTGTTTTTTTGTAAAACATTGATGAAACACTGTGTTAGAGTTTACTAGACAAAGTGACGAATATTAGACTGTATATTAGTATCTACACATCTACCTAACTCTTCGGAAATTACAGGCGTGATTTTATGTCATGTTATGAAAATATAATTATTTTTGAATCAAAGGGCTAAATCACGTAATTTTATGACGCGCCGATGAAGTTGTAGTGTAGTGCAGTTGCAGTTAAGTTCAAGTTCGAGTGATAAACGGTATTCTTGTAATCTTTGAACTGCGCGTAAGCTGCGCGTCAATTGTACGACCAAACTCTTACTTATATGCCCATATGAGAGAAAAATATTACTCACTAAACAATCGAATAGAATCGATTAGATATCAATGAATATGACGTTATTAAAATAATACACCAGTACAGATTTTAGTGCTTTTTCTTACTTAGTAGAATACCGATCATGTTGTGTTCCGAAGCACGCACCAAATACGCGCATCAGTAGAATGCCGTTTTTGCGCTCGCGTGACGCGAACTTGACGCGAGCGTGTCTGACAGCTGCAGCGGTAGAGAATACGAAAAGCGTTGTTTTGATCGAAACTTAACTGCAACTGCACTGCAAAAGCACTTCTTTAGTTACGTGAATTAGCCTACAGGTCTTCATCCTTTTTAAGACATAATTGCGATCACAGTAAAATCAGAAGAAGCTAAACCTTTCATCCATCAAAACATATCACCATTTCTATTACCATAAACCAAAAGCAATGGTAATTAAACGAACGCTGATCAAAACAACAATAACGATAAACAATCCTTGATTTCGACTAACCTAGCCCCCTCCCACCCCGCCCAACATGCATTAAAATTCCTTATAAGTAAACCAAAATGATCACAAGGGGATCAAAGGCCTAAATTTAGAAACTTTCAAAGCTAAAACGGCCGGATTGGATAAATGTTTTCGAAATTGTACGTAAACATACATCAGTGGCAGAATATTTGAGTGTGTGTAAAACGTTTATGACCGGAACTTTTAAAATAACTTTTGGAAACGGTGATCGTGTTGGACTGACACTAATAAGGCCATGTCGCAATTTGGTAAAGGTATCAGTTTCCAAAAACATGTTACACCAGATTTGACAGGGACGTTTAGGAAGGCAGAGTGTTCTGGCAGTTTTGTTTTGAACATAATTTACTAGATACCTAATGCTGCAAAAACAGCTGCCTGCGTAGATATTTATTTGCAAAACATTGTTTTGTTCAACTGTAACGTTTCAGTGAAAAATGTACCCAGCCTTAACCGCTGGGTTTAGAGACATGTTTTTTTGTTACTAAAGTACAAACACTAATAAAAGTTTTTTTGAAAATTCATCCCCTGATTAAATGGCTGATAGAAATTCGTGATTTTTTCTTATGGGAAATCCCACCGAGACCAAGGTTTGTTTACTTATAAAGCTTGATTTTATTTTAAACACTTTCCTTTACTCTGCTTAACATAAAATATTAATTTAACCATCTAGCCCTTTCCTAATAACATCATCATATACCTTTCAAATTCAAATTCAAATTCAAATATTTTATTGTGGATCACAGGTTCATAAGATCTTGTGTTAAATACAGGTGTCTGCTATGTCCCGCCATTGAGGCATACAAAATTCATGTCACAAAAATAATTAATTAATTAATTAAATCAAATTAAAATTAAATTTCGATTATAAAACAATAAATTAAAATACAATACATCCAATTGGTCATGCATTAGGTACATTATGATTAAATTATCAAAATTATAAAATATTTATTTCAGATTAACAATTTAATTCAATGGATTTGCTTTAATGTATTGTCATCTAGAAATTCTCTTATAGAGTAATAACATTTACTTATCAATAATTCGTGTAGTTTTTTTTTGAAGGTATTTATATCGCTCATAGTTCTGAGAAAAGGTGGAAGATTATTAAAGATACGTGGGCCCATACAAAAGATGCTTTGGTGCAATAGCTTTGTTTTACTGGCTACAATGCGCAGCTTGTCTTTGTGTCTGGCCCTAGTGCAAAACTCAAACAAATTTGGGTTTGATTTTATGAACATTAAAGTTTCATAAATGTAAACACAAGGGAGAGTTAATATTTTTAAGTTTGTGAAATGTAATCTGCATGAATCCACTTGGTGTATATTGCACATCGATCTGATACATCGTTTTTGAGCTCTAAAAGCACGCTCCTTTTCTACAGAGTTGCCCCAGAATATGATACCGTAGCGTATGATTGAAGCAACATATCCATGATAGGCAGTTAGTAGTGCAGACTGACTGACAGTGTTCCTTAATCTGTAAAGAGCATAAGAGCTCTGACTAAGTCTTTTGCAGACTTGCTCAATATGTGACTTCCAATTTACTTTGCTATCAATATAGAGACCTAGAAATTTGGTTACATCGATTTCTTCTAAGCTGGTTTGAGAATAAGATATATTTAAATTAGCATTAAGTTGTACTCGCTGTTTAAAATTCATGATTTTTGATTTATCTAAGTTAATTTTTAAGTCATTTTCGTCAAGCCATTTTATAATTGTAGTTAAGGTGCTATTTATGTCAAGTTTTAAATCATTTCTGTCATTACCAGTAAACAATATGGTACTATCGTCAGCAAATAAGGTCATATGGTGCATTGTAACTGTCGAAATGTCATTTATATAAATTAGAAAAAGTGGTGGGCCTAGAATGCTACCCTGAGGGACACCGGAAATGATATTTCTTACCTCAGAAACAACGGTTTCTTCAGTTCTGGTAGTTAAAGAGACTCTTGTTAATTCTACCATCTGTGTTCTGTCATTGAGATATGATTCAATTAATGTTAATACGTTTCCTCTTATGCCAAATGCATATAATTTATTCAAGAGTATTTTATGGCTGACTCGGTCGAATGCTTTTGACATGTCCATGTACAGAGCTATGGCTACCTTGTCCTTAACTATGTTGAGGTCGGCTTCCAGTCTAACCGGTTGCACCTTAAATACCATTATTTTACATGGAATGACTGCGTACCTGAACTCCACGTTACTAGGTAATAATTATGATACCCCTTAGCTTACTCAGGAGTCAGATACCCGAAAGTCTGACAACTAGTCTTAACTAGTTGTGAGACTTTCGAGTTTCTAACATACTCGTTACGACCGTCAAAGATCTTTAAATGAAAGCCAGGACCAACGGCTTAACGTGTTCCATGAAAACACTCCCATGATGAGAATATTCACTTATTTTTAAAAATTCATAAACGTTCTGCTAGTTTGTTTGTGTTTTTCGAAACGTATGGCATATTTTATGGTGCAGACAGTCGATGACGATTTTAATGAGCGCCTTTGATTTATGGCTTTTTGAATGGGGACCTTTTTTGGTAACGCAATATGGCGGACGTAATTTTTGGAACATCTTTTGTGTCATCTCCTTTTTCTGGATGATGTTAATACAATTTCGTATTTGTTTTAAGTATTGATTATGTTGCATAGCATTATTTGCAAACTAAAATAGTTTCATAAAATAGCTTTATTTCTTTCTCACGGAATTAATACTACATTTTTTTCATAACATTTGGTCATGGATTTAAAAGTAACGCCTGATTCTATAACTTAAATTAAAATAAATAATAATAATAATAATACCAGCCTATTACTGTCCCACTGCTGGGCAAAGGCCTCTTCTCATACAGAGAAGGCACGAGCATTGATCACCACGCTTGCTCAAGACGGGTTGGCGATTTCAGAATTATATTAATTATAAGTCCAGGTTTCCTCACAATGTTTTCCTTCACCGATGTCTGTGATGTCCAAGATAAACTTAGAAAAGTACATATGAATTGAAAAAGTCACATTGGTAAAAAAAAAAAAAAATAGACTACAAAAAAAGAACAAGTAAAAAAAGTCGAAAATAATTACAGGATGTCAAAAAATGCGTCCGCTGTCAACAAAAAAAGTGTGCTGCAGTATGCCGTGCCGTTTTTATTTTTGCTAAAAAACGGATAATATACCAGATATCCTAACATTTCGCCAGTTATGTTGAAGCCCCATGTCATAGGGGGCGAGTCTATTGCCATCAACCGGGCGAAAATCCAGAATCCATAGATGCTACTGAGATTCCTGATGGAAAAACCCAATCACACTTTGCCCGACCTGGGCCGGACCGACCAATTATATTTTCGTTCAGACAAAACACGAAAATGATTTAATGTTATGGAGGAAAGCCTACAAAAAGTGGTCCAAAGATTTTAGCAGACACACAAAATTTAAATACGTCATAACTATCGGGCAAAACATCAACACATCCCAACTATTTATTGCCTACGATCAATTAAACGATATCAAAGCAAAACAACCAACAAAGCGACATTATTTTTATCGCTGAAACTCACAAACATATTATTTTTAACGATTAAGGAGTTATTTTTATGTCACGACGCGAAGCATCTAAAAGTTGCTTCGAGACAGATTCCCCGTCCAACAGATCAAACTTCCGTTCAAGAACATCAGAAAAACAGATCATGGCCATGATTTATGACATAAATATTGAACAAAATTTGTCGTAAAGCACACTTTATTGCCCCGTGCCTCTATTCGAAATTTCCTTGGTATTATATTTCAATCCTGATGAAATTATGGCGGCAATAAACTATTTTAAAGAGAAATACTGACGCAGCCGTAAGCAATTATGGTCGTATACGTTATACATATTGATTTACAATATAGATTTAATGGGACGGATTAAGTTAGAATGTGAAATTGAGCGATGTCCTTTGAATGCTTGACTTATTTCAAATTGAAAGGAATTGAAATATAAAGCCGAGTTACGAATATAAAGTTGTTTTTTTTTTAAAGGCAACACGTAAGCGATAAATGCTCCTGTTTGTTAAATAGTGTAAACGGTTTTGATAAGTAATTCTCTGTAAAAATATAATACAATTCGAACTGCAAACAATAGCAATATTGTTTCGATTCAAATGTAATTGAGACCTAAATCAATCGAGCATTACCTTCTCTCAGCATTTTCCAAAGCATTGGAACTATTCGAGTCACAAGTGAATAGGTGAATTCTAGGCAGTTTTATTGCGCCACCATCGTTTAACATCAGAAGTCTAATACAAGGGGCAATCGCCTTCATAATAGGGAATATGCATGAAATACAAAACTCTTTTTATTTATAAAAAATGCCTTGTATTGGCACATAAAAACGTGGTATACTTGTTTAAGTTTCTAATACATCAGTTATTTTACAATTTACTATTCTAAGTAGCATGTTTTTAGTGAAACGTAACGCACTGTCAAAACACACTATCCTTGATAACCGATATTGACGTCAAAGTTCATTGTGTCAAAAAAAAAAACACTTTTATTTGAAACGTGCTAAAGGTTTCACTAAAATTTTGTTATTATATTGTTATTGCAATTTTTACTTGAATAAAGCACGTACAATTGGTAAAACTATTTTATTAAGTATACTTAAAATGTCACTTACGGGATATCTTCCGTGATTATATCATCTTCGTCATCGTTATTATATCGGGAGCTCAAAAACAATAAATAATCACGGAAGATATCCCGTAAGTGACATTTTAGGTATAGTTATGAACCGTGAAAACTTAAAACAGTATTTTATTAAGGCCAAAAAAATTAGATGTAAACAAGGCAGATTGTAGATAATGACGTCACAAATCATGGCCGCGACAGCTACCGCCGTTTGAACTGTCGTAGAAAATTGCAGGAGTTGAATATTATTTTTGTGCGACAAGCAGTAGTTGAACTTAACTTTTAATACTTTTCTTGGTTTGATAGTACTGTATTTTATTGATTTAAGTGAAGAAAAATTACCTATTAAGCAACAACAGGAGTGTCATAGAATTTTGGTAGCATAAGACGTGAGGAAGATGTTGAGTATGAAAGTAGATAGCTATAAGAGAAACGATGGATGGCATATATGAAGGACGATATGGCTAGAAAGGAGGTGACTTCTGAGATGACGAGATATAGAGAAGCATAAAGGAGACGACATGCTGCACTGACCCCAAATAAATTGAGATAGTGGGATGAGAATGATGAAATCAATCCCACACATTATTACCTTTTTAGGGTCCTGTACCTTAAAAGAAAAAACAAAACCCTTATAAGATCACTTTCTTGTCCGTTTGTCCGTCTGTCTGTCCGCCTGTCACCACCGATTTTCTCAGGAACGGGTGGACCTAGCAAGTTGAAATTTATACCATATACTGAAGTCTATAGTCTCTATTAGGTGTTTAAAGGCCCCGAGTCAACACGATAAAAAGACATGGGCAAATTTAGATTTTCGCGAAAAATTGTGAGTACAAAATTGACAATTCTAGGTCAACCGGAAGTACCCTATAGGTTTTGGGTCGAAAACCTATATGATAGTTCCCATTGACCTAGACTCACGAAATTTGACAAAAAGCAAGGTCTTAGAGCACATGTAAAGGGAAAAGTCTGAAAACCGTAAATATGTAGTTTAATGACAAAAAAAAACGATTTTACCATTAAAAACTTATTATTTGCGGTTGGAGCAATAGCCGTTTCTAGGGATCGAACAGCAAAGTTAAGTTTGTCCACAAAAAAGTTTTTTATTAATTAAAACTGATGAATGGCCCTTTGCTTAGGTCCTCTGGAGAGACCATGGTTCCATAGTGGCGAATACGCTCATAATTATACCGATATTTGGAAAACTTGCTCCCTTCTAGATAACAACGGATTACAAAATTAAATTAAAACAAGCCCAAAAAATACGACGTACACAAATTGCGAATAATAAAACCGGGATGATGTCATAAAAATAGGAACGACACTTCTTGGTTCAGTACATATTTTATTAAAAAACTTTCGCTATACCGACACCGCAGGCGTTACAATTTCTTGAGATGCCGATCTCACTGTATATTGAAACATTTTACACACAAATTCTTTGAGAGGGCTGCGAGGGCAGTGTGAATGTCCCCAACTTGTCCACTAAGAGACGTACCTAAATCCAAGAAATTGAGTAGGAGGATTTATTTACAGCGAAGCCACGAAAATGTTGAACTTTTGCCATTTATATTTGGGTTTCTTGAAATATGACACCCAATTGTTTTGAGGTTTTTAAGTAAAACCGGATCTATTAGAAACAAAAGTATTGATTACGGTATGGTTATTGATTGACTAAACTTTACGAAAATGACTGCTCAAGAGATTTGCGTGTCAGATAAGACGCTAAAATATTCAAATGATAATGACGTCATAACATAAAATCACGCGTTTAATCCCCGAAGAGTTAGGCCATGGTTTTGTTGCTTTATCGTGTGGTTAGTGCCTAACCTGGAGTCAGAGTTTTTATGTCGCCCATGGGCCTTTGACTAGGCTATGGTTTACCTAATAGAATACCCACATTTCGCCAGTTATGTTTAAGTCCCATGTAATAGGGGACGAGCCTATTGCCATCAAGCGGGCGCAAATCTAGACTCCGTGGCTGCTACTGGGAAATTCCTGATGGAAAGACCCAATATCTCTTTACCCAACCTGGGAATCGAACCCAGGATCTCATGCTCGCCAGTGGCGCTTGCAAACCACTAGACCAACGAGGCAGTCATAATGACAAATCATGTTAGAATAATATTATCCTCAGAAGGAAACAGCATTGTCAAATCAAGAGGAAAACGGTGCATCTCATCAATATTGAAATTAGGGAAGCTCAAAAGAAAAAGACGTCCCATTCATATTTAATAAACCCACAAGGAAGTTGAAACCGACTCCATCGAGAGAAATAAAGCTTCAAAATTAAAAAAAAAAGAAGAATATTACTCCCGATGTTGATTCATTAAATATGATGGAAACTTTTAAGTAACGTCGTTGAAACTTCCAAACTCGGAAATTACTCGTTCATCTTCGAAGTATATGATGATAGCGCTGTTGAAGAAGTGGGTGCTTTCGATTTATGGCATAGGTTCGATTCGGTTTGTGGTTTTTAAGATATAATGCCTGAAGTTAGGTGAAAGCGCTATATTTTTTTAAATATTGTCATATGTCTTTGTAAGGAGCTTGAGTGGCTAAATAATTACAGCCGCATGGGTCAATCTTCAAGGATAAACCGTGCTTGTCGAGGTTGGTTTGTGGATGGGTGACCATCATTACATACCGAGTTTCCTCCGCGCCTCAGAAAGCACGTTACGCCGTTAGTCCCGGCTGTCATTTGTAGATTGTCAGTCGTTACGAGTCGTCAAAAGCCCAAAGTCTAACATCCAGTCTTTCATTTTATTACCCTGTTGTGGAGGTCAGATAGGCAGTCGCTTGATGTAAAATACTGGAACTCAGGTGCATCCAGTAGACTGTAGACTGGACGCACCCTAACATAGTTTAGGAAAAGGCTGAGCAGATGATGATGTCATTTGTCATTATGACTAGACATATGTATGCACGTATTATGTTGCAGACAGTTATAGAATTCGTTGTCATTACTTTACTCATGGCATTTCTGTTTCTCCAAACATCATCTAAGGTAAGGTGAACACGTAGTGGCGATCGGCGGCGGCGACCTGTCGCGTCCGGCCTTGGTTCAATCCATGGTCCGGAGCAAGACGGAATGGGACGCCGACACCTGCTACTGCGAAGCAGTCATGCTAGCTAAGGAGGTGGCGGTGAGAGCCTAGGGAGAGAACCTCACGTCCCAGCCGCCGCGGGAGACGCACTGGCGTCGGGGGCCAACGTAGGCGCGGGCCTGTGGACGGTGGGCTGGGCTAGATCGCCGTATGTCCGTCTTATGACGACAGGCCGTGTCGACGGCGCGCGGCGCGTTCGTGTTCCACGCGCGACTCAAAGAGATGTCAGCAGAAAGGAAGGGGTCCGCAAAGGCCGATGCCTGCCGGGGCTGCGGGACTGTTCGAAAGAGATACCGTGGCTCCGGAACACAAAGGGCGCAGAAGGAACATGGATGGGGTTTAGTCAGAAAAAATCTGACACTCCCTCCCACTCTGCCCAGAGCGGGAGGAGTCATTTGATGATTTCCCATCCGAAAAAAAGGTAAAGTGAATACAATCCGTCAATCAGTATTATCTATTATTATAGACCAAAACAGAGAAATGTGAATGAAATACCAAATAATGAATGTCAGGCTGTAAGAGGCTTCCTACTCACTTCACTACATAGTATAAAACAAAGTCGCTTTCTCTGTCCCTACATCCCTATGTATGCTTAAATCATTAAAACTACGCAGCGGATTATTATGCGGGTTTTTTTTAATAGATAGAGTGATTCAAGAGGAAGGTTATAGTATATAATTTGCGGGCGGGCGAAGCCGTGGGCATCAGCTAGTATAGAAATAAAATTTTATTGAACGCTTAAAACTTAGCTTTTAGAAGAGAAAGTTAGGAGATGTTTGTTTTAGTGTAGAAATTATTTAGGGGTAGGCCAATATCTACTCAATAATAAAAAATAATGTAATCTGTACTTGGACATTTTCAAATACTGCATAACTGTATGCCACTCAACGAAGACATCGACGAACAAGAATATGAAATATGCAATGAAGTACTGACACTCACTCTTCAAAGAGAATATTTTAGCAGTAAAGATACTTAATTTCCTTATCTTCAAAACGAAAGACGAAGTTGTCAGACACTTCGAACAACGCCACGTAATCATACATACATCAGCGTCTTAGCACAGAGTAGATAAGTACAGAAGATTCAGATCTAATATAATGAGCATAAATGCTATTTTACGCTTCAAGATTTACAGTAAAAATTTTACTGTACAAAGAATTTTTGGCGCGTTAATAAAACCGAAAGTAACGCTGCCATCTTGTTTTTCCAGTATAAATTTAGTTTTAAAAAATAATTTACCAAACCCCTTTATCAATTTAATTAAAGCGCCAAGAGATCATTGCTCACTTTTGCTATTGATTAATGGCTGTCATTTTCATTTAGTAGATCTTTGACAGTCATCACAGGTATTTACTTAGTTAAAAGCCTGAAAGTCTACTACTACTTATTACTGAGTAACCTAGTAAAGTTACTCAGTAATTCGGAAGCTCATGAAGGTCGCATAAGCAATCACTCTATTTGAAACTAGTACTAGACTGCATTCGGTTAGACTGGAGCCCATCCCCAAAATAGTTGGGAAATGTTTAGCTTTTTCATGTGCCTAAAGAGTTCGCTCTTCAAATACAGTGAGTACAAGCGCACTTGCGACTGGAATTCGGTTTGGATACAATCATATCGCTTTACGTACGCGTCCATGTGTGCGTGCACCTATTTTTGCTCGTTGTGTGGCACGGCACTTCTGTCCCCTTCTCTGCTCTTTACTTTACTTTTAAGATCGCTTTCGCGTCTTCCAACTTTGTTTAAGAAATACGAAATAAGATTATTATCGTCTCGAATTTTTCTTCCCTGTAAATTATGTGGTTGGATTACGTCTTTTTCTTTGTTTTATTTTTGGGGTGCTTTGACAGGCATATAATAATTGGGGTTTATATTTTGATTTGTATCATTATATTCAGTTTATCTTTTAAGCTAAGCTGTGTCCGACACAGCTGGAGGATCTTAAGGTTATAGGATTTATGTTATTCGTTAAATATTAATCATGGACATTGTTCTTAGCTGATAAGGATTACGGGCACTGAGGAGTAGCGACAGCATCATCCGCTTCGCAAAATCAGCACAGATTAATTGATTTAACATGATAATCTATTATCATTTATATTCTCCTGCCCTTACCATAAATAAGTTGTGGTCAGCATAGCATATCTTTTTGTGCGTTATCATTTCAGTACCTACTATTGGACCCTTTTAACTCCGAATTTCAAACAGCCAATCCTTTGATTCTTGCCAATCATTCATATACTATCAAAACAGGCGTAATTATACCTCATTCAGCCTGTCACACTATTAAGTAAAGAGACTTGAATGAGTTAGTCATAGCCTTAAACTAGTCGTACTAGAACTATTACTTTGCGGTATTTATGCCTTAATTGGAAGGTACAGCCTACGCATACTCGCACTATCTTTAATGAATGGGCCTCGCCAGGATTTCCTTCTTTGTGTTGACTTTAACGGCGTAATTAAAGTTGGTAAACATGATGTAGGGCCTGTAGTTAAAGCAGAGTTCAATCTGCAGTTAGATTTTGTTTGAAAAAAATCATTGTTTTAGTCATTACAGATTTCTGGTATCAATAAAAACAGAAGTGATTTGTGTGATCTTATTCTGCATTGCCTGTTGCAACATCTACCAAGAATCTGCTGTTAGAATTTCAGCAAAATATTTAGTGCTAAAATGGCAAGATTTTATACTAATGAACCACTTTACTGTACGTTTCTATTACTAGCTTCTTTTAGAACGGTTCACCTCAACCATAATTTAATTGGTTTCAAATTTTTAATCTACTCGTTCCTCTTTTGTCTTTATAACTTTGCCTACATACATACATCTTATTATTAATCACAACAACACTCATGGCTATTCGGTTCAGTGTAATACTCAATATAAGGAGGGTACCCTCAACCTAATGTACTTGTGTTAAGAGTGATTTGAAATTGACAGAGGAGAGTTAGTTCAACCAAACTGTGTTTGACACCAAGTGATTGGGGTATCATCACTATAACACACACATCGGAGGTGTAATCTGACGAAATTGGACCTCCTTACCAGGTATTATAGTCCTTAAATGATTGTCAGTTAGCAGGATTGGCGTGGGATACCATTCAGCTAAATATATTGACCGATGACCTTACAAAGGCGTTTTAGGATCACTATTTCTCGAAGGAAGGTTTTCCTTGTATCGTACACCTACGTTTCACATAAAAGATCACACGAGAATCCCCAAAGGGTTGGGCAGATGTGTGGTATATCATTAGTTATAAATATCGAGTATTTTTGTTACTGTATATACATAAATAGATCAGTCAATGTTGTAAGCTTCACCATAGATATCAATTTCAATCTAATCATGAAGGCAACTGTAAATTACAATGAAGGACTGCACAAAAAACACGACTCGAAAATCAAACCTACTATGTCCCACACAAGATTCTGAGTCCTGCCACTTTCAATGAACGCGCTAGATCCAAAAAAAAAAAACTAAAAAGTAACTCCCATCTAAACCCATTTAATTCGCCCATTGACTCTAGTTGTTATCCTAAACAATGGCGCCAAAATAATCGCTATCTTCAACAGTCTAAACACCCAAACTAGTTTTAATAGTCCCTTTCTCGCATTACCGGGCGAGCTTCAGTAATCGTGAGTTAAATCTTCCTAATGACTGGCCGGCCTCATTCGAGGTTCGCATCATTATCCTGGCTAGGGTTATCACACCTTCAAACCTCGGTGAGGCATTTGAATGGTGTTCCAAAATGGCGGTCGTGAGATTGCATGGTGATAATAATTGTCACTTTGGGTGGATGTATAAAATTAACCTAGGATTGTGAATATTGGGATAGACCATGATAAATAAATGTAATTGTTTTTTGAGGCTTGAGACGTATTAAGCTAAGTATTTGCTTTTTTGGGAAGTGTACTAATTTTTTGTTCTTCTTTTTTGTTTATTTTTTATTCTGTGTGCACTTGTGAGGTGTACCAAATAAATGTATTTTCTTTCTTCTCTTCTTAGCGTATAGATGCGAATCTAAATTGTCTCGGCCCAGAACTGAGCCATTAGCTTGGCGCCTTCAGTAGCGTCCATCAGTTCTTGTAATGAACAAACAACAGGACACAGAGGACACAATATTAAATGCCCAATCGTTTGTGGAACAGCACCACATTTACACTACAGGGCAGAGTCATTAATGAATCTCTAACTGAGCAGGTTTTCCGATTGACCGGAGTCTATTTAAAGACTTCCAGATCAGCCATAGCAACTCATGAGTGTACTAATAACTCTTACTGTGCAGCTTCAGCTATCACGTTTCAGAAATAATGTGTTATGTTTTCATACATACATTTTACGCCAAGATCGACTTCATCAGTGAAGGTGTTTGCCCGGCCTTCCTAAATGCACACGAATGCTTTTGTGCATTCGATAAACCTACGCAAGCCATGGCGTGAAAACGTATCAGATATAGACTGGCTGTGAAAGATACAGACATAATATTTACTTTGCCATTTAAAGTATTAGTAAAGATACAGTAATTTAATTGAGACCAACGCATACTCTCAGCGTATACAATTTTCTTTTGCAAAAGAAGCTACTTTATTAATTCGCCAACCCTGCGTCGGGCTATCTCTTTAAAGTGGCGATGCCATGTCGTCGTTTTATCTGCAATGTGAACTTCTAGGCTGACGCGGCTTAGCACAGATATCTTAGTGCGATGAGAATTCAATTTGCGGTTGTTTTAAATTAGAGCGATGGGCTGTGGTAGTGGAGAGAGAGCTGTAAGTTTATTAAAATAAGAATTTAATTTAATTGTTGTTAACGGCAAATTATATGTATAATTCATTTTAGAACCAGTAACAAAAAGAAGATTAATCAGTTTTTTTTTTCGTTGTTTATATCTATTATTATTCATTATTTTATAGAAAAGCAGTCTCTTTCTTCTTTATCGAGTGGTTAGTGGCTAACCTGGTGTCAGGTTTTATGCCGCCCATGGGCCTCTGACATGGCTTTACATGCCGTCGAAAAATATTTCTCAGACATGCTTGTTTCCTCTCGATATTTTCCTTCACCGAAGCAAGTGAAAATTATACAAAAGCATTAAGCACCCCGCTCTATTTCAGTGGCAAACATTTCTTTATAACATAGTACCTACACCTACAGCTGTACAGATAAAATTTATAATCCTCTTCAGTAGAAATTGTAACATGAACGTAATTTTCGCACCTCGTCTTTCATGCTGTCTTCCTTCTCTTTCTAAATAAATTCTCTCTTTTCAACAGCGACCTTTACCAACCACTTACAAACAAGTAACAGATCTTCCATCAGATCGACTCAACATTTGCCAAGACTTCGAAAAACCATCACATCTTCGAGACACGAGAGCAATATTTCAGCTGGTATCGGATTTAAATTCTCGACTGGCACGCATAATCGCTGGATCTGACCAACTTCGAAATAACTAACTTATTCAAAACGTGTCGCTACATTTATCCTAACAGGGAGATCGGGCACGACTTACTGACAGGCAACTCCTTATAAATCTTATATGCCGCGTATATAAACTTTATAATAGTCCGGAGCCCAGTCTAAAAAGTTTTTGAGGATTTTGAAGGGATTTGAGTATCGGAGGTGTCACGATTGGGTGGGCCATTATTTTATCTATTTCTCTTTGAAATGCGAGGTACCTATCCCACAATAATAATATTTCAACAAATAAATATTGTCTTATTAATATTATACACACCTGAATATAATCACTTGCTTCGGAGAAGGAAAACATCGTGAGGAAACCAACAAGCCAACAAACAAGCCTGAGTGATATGTTAAGCCATGTCAGAGGCCCATGGGCGGCATAAAAACTCTGACACTAGGTTAAGCACTATCACTAACCACACGATAAAGAAGAAATAGAGAGCTAAAGAAGAGATACCTATTGAAAATCAAGAGTACGTACATTTTCTAGACAAATTAAAGAGACATCAAAAACTGTAGCATAATAACCATCCATTTCCACCTCTACGTTAGCTCACAAAAATAAAAATATTCTTTTGAATGAAACACGGAAGCCCACAATGGACAGACTTTTTATTTTACATTTCTCATCTCCCGAAACTCTAATGATCTTAAATGAAAAGGAGCCGATATACCTACCATTCATTTTTTACCAGCATCCTCCGAATGTTTCATCTCAATATAACCGATCTATTATTTATACTCCAATGCTTTTGAATAAAATATAGAGAATTCTTTTAAGGTCAGATTTGGAAGCACCTGTGGCTTCAGGATCGAATGCTTCAGAAAGATGGAGTGGTTTTGAAATAAAACATGAAATATAAAAGTTTACAAAGAGCCTGTGGCTGGTGGATATTCGGAAAATGCTTTGATGTTTGGTCAAACTTGAGCGTTTTAGAATGTGGTTTCGACGTAACAATATCTACTCGTGTATGAATAATTATTCTCTCTCGTTTTTGTTCGTTTGCAATATTCGTAGCATTTTATTTTAAAATATTGTTTGAATGGAGTATGTACATTGTTTACGATTAACAAATCTATTAAAATAAACTAAACTAACTAAGTAACTTACCTAAAAACTTAAAAAATGGCTTCAAAAAACTCTTCCTCAACGCTGTCAACGGGTATAATGTCCCCAAGAGACTGGCGGCGTTACCACGCTGTATGGGGCAACGCTAAGCCTTTGTCCAAGGTAAAAGCCAGCCCCGGGAAAATATTGATTGATATTTTATCAAATGAAACTAAAATATCGCCTCCATAACAACTATCACTTCAGGAAAATTCATGTTTATGGTAGTTGAAAACACATAATACGTAAAATAGAATGGGCAAGGGTAGGGAGGTGATGAGCGGTTGAAAACGTTACATAACTTAAAAGACATCATCAGCATCAGCCTATAATGTTCCCACTGCTGGGACACATCCTCCTCTCAACGAGAGGGGATGGGCTACTATAATCCACCACGCGGGCCCAGTGCGGATTGGTAGATGACACATGTCTTCGAATTTTTGGTTCTAGGACATGCCGGTTTCCTCACGATCAAGACGTTATTAAATAGAATATATTTTTTGATACTCAAACGGATCCAAGAAAAAAAGCCGTCCTTCATTTTAAAATACTGATACTTATTCAGCTTCATTTGATTAGACGGCAAACCGACCCAATGCAAAAAGGCCAGCCTTACTCTGATAATGATAAGTGACAGGTTCCAATACCATAATTTAAATTACGATGAAGCAAGTTCTGCTATGAAACCCACCAGTCACTAATAAATTCTAATCGGAAACGTGAGTTGTGATTCAAACGGCAAAGATTGCGCCATCTTGTGCTTAGGGCACAAAATTGCAATGCAACCAAAATAGGATTAAAACATAGCGATAAGGATCTTTGATAAAAAGAAATTGAAACGATGATTTTTTTTTCGACCAGTTACGCATAGACTAAAAAAAAACGAAAACCTTTTTTAAAGAAATCATGCAATCCCTGTATTTTTTGACGTCATTTTATTTCAATAAAATCACTAAAACCACTTTGAAACATCCAAGGCTTTTCAGAGTTTTCTAAAAGGCGTCTTTATGTAAACAGTTGGCACAAAAACTTCGCAGCGGAGATTTTTCCCAAGTATCTAGATTTCTCGATAGTGTTTACATATTCCAGTATTGGCACGTTTGCGTAGAAAGGACTTTCTTTGAAAGCGGTGAAAGCGAGTAAAGTTGCGCCTTAGCTTTCTGTGCCTGTGTAGTATGTAGATGTAAAGATAGATATTTATAGGGTAGCTGTGATTCGTAGGTCTATCCGTGGGTAAAGGTTTTATTCAGGGATAGAAAAATAGTTACACAAACCATAGTGACACACAGCCACAAACACACATTAACAGACAGAACAAATTGAAATTCAGGCACTGATGAAAAAAAATTGAATCCAATCATAAGCCTTGTTTTTTAATGTTCTTTTCGTAATTCATAAAAATTTGCAAAATTGGCTACATGCTTCATGCTTCTGCATTGGCTACATGCTTCCTGTAGCGTATTTTGCGACATCTCTTTATTAGAGAAAATTTCTTCACTGATTTTCAATCCTAAAACCAATGATCTCCAATAAATCCAATTAAATTAAACCATCACAGCAATGCCAAATGAACATTCTCAACCTACTACCGCATACCAGCTAGTAGATCCAAAAAACGTTAGCCTAACAAAACGATATAATGGCATCGCAGTCGTGCCGCATCCATCAAACTCGCAAGTTGGTCAGGTATGCTGTGCCGAGTACACACCGACGTATGTCTGACAAAGAAATAAAGAAAGGAATAGAGACAGGACAGGTAATAAAGACTTGATATTGTTAAAGACTGAAGTGGCTAAAATTAAAGTAGAAAGTATACAATAAGTAAGATATTCGACACATGAGAGAAACAAAGAAAGTAATGGGTAAGGTGACGGGTAATATAGACTTGATATTGTTAAAGACAGATAAATCTGAGCAGAGTTAGATAAAGCTGAGGAAGAGATAATAATGTTCAATTGACATACTTGCTGAAGTGGACTAATCTATAAATTCAGTCGCAGTCAAAGAGCAATGTGAGACAAAAGTCACAAATGGTTAGTTTATAGAGTGACCATTGATGATTAACTTTTGGTTCGGTTATTATAAGACAAAAATATAATCGAAACAATAACTCGAAACAAGAAAGAATGGTGGAACTTTGGGAGAAGATAAAAAAAATACAGAAGAGTCACAATACAGCCGCAGTAGGTAATAATCCCCCACAATATTCCCACAATTACTAATCCAATCGTTAACGTAGCTAATCAAATTCCAAAGAATAACACTCTCTGAAATAACCGTTGTGGATGTACTGGCACAAAACTTGCCAAGCTGTAGAAATTAACTGAGAGAAAACTTTCTCGCCTTGAACAAGCTGAAACTCAGAAGGAAACGAAGCAATTTATCGGTCGATGGTCTAATTGCAAATAAATCTTTATAAGACCCCGCTACAAGTTCAAAGTATGTACGTAATCGATATTTAACTTCAGTACAAAATCGCTTTATCAGAGGTTCGTTTAGTAACTGGTGAAGCATGTTAGTGTCATATTCGCACTCATTGCCCTTCCCAATTTTGGTGAGTGATTTTTTTGGAAAGAAAATTATTCTAGCAGAGACATTTTTGCCTTCTTCCAAACTGTCCCTAAAAAAGATTATACTACTATTATTGTCAACCATGATTCATAACAAAATGATAATAAATCTTTTACATAATCCAAAAATCAAACAAAAGTGGTCATAATATCTTATGCCAAATCCAAATTCATTGCGGTACGACCTTCAACTGGTGTGTACTCGGCACTATGTCTAATAAAAGAGAACGAACACTCCGATCAATGTATAAAGTATTTGGAGCAAGCATTATCAAGTGGTTTGATAATATTCTTCTTTTTTCCAATTAAAATGCGGTAGAAGATAAGAGATAAATAGTTCAATGTGGAATATTTTAATGTGTAACAAAAGGTATCGTAATACTACATTAAAATAAAAAGATACAATATTTCTAAAAGTAATGACGTATGGATTTTAAACTGGGAGAAAGGCAAGAGAATAACGATGATTTTTATGACAAAGCAAGATAAAATAAAGAATAACTTGGACTCAATTTGCTTAACCTAATATCAACAACAAAACAATTGAGAAGAGATTTGATAACAACATAGAATTTGAATTGAAATCGAGGGTCAAAGTCATTAAAATGAGTTCCTTTTTAGAAACTTCTAAATTGGAGAGTTACATAGAGTTTTTAGTACTTTTTTCCAATATTACAATGTCTTCACAAATATCATCTAAGAAATCGAAGCATAAACTTTCCAGCAGGTTTACACCTAACATTTTACGTGAACTTAAAATGAAAATAAGCCGAAGCTAGGTCAAAACAAGCAGTGCGAAAACAAGTATTGGCAACGCTTAAAACCATGTATGGCAACATCGTGCTGTTCTAAGCACTCGATGGAAAAATCGAATAAGGGAAACTGTGTACTACCTGGCACTTTTACGATAGCTAGTTCTCCTGAAAATACTGTTAGTATGCTCTGGGCTGTCATTATCGTTAGTGTCTGTTCAATGCTGACTACGGTACTATTGCTTTCATACAAATGTAAAGTGATAACTTTGTTCCTTACGTCAGTTTTCAGGAATTAGGCAGAATCTGTAGTACATCTAAAAATAAATCGATTATCACTGACTGAAATGTAACATTCAAAATTATCCCTAGCCATTAGAAGATAATCAGAAAAATCCTATGTAAAACTATGCGTCCTATACTAGCTTTATTCATGAACCCCAAAGACTAATATTCACCACGACCACGATGTTCATAATAGCTAAAAATTCTAACCATTTTCGCAATATCTTGCGACTCAAACCATAAATGATTGAATTAATATTCATAACTTGTATTTTCGCTTCGGCGGATACAATAAATATCCAGAGTATCTTACTAATTGCTGTCTATGGATAAAATAATTTCCCTTTAATAAATTTCATTGGAAGTTAAATTTCCGAAATAAGTATCTCCAACGTAAATTATAATTGTAGCAGCCCAAGCTTCAATTTCAAGAAAGTTTCGTGTCAAAGATAAATTCGAAGTAATCAGGGAGAGTGTTAGTCATTCAAGATATTTATAGAAAATGAAATTCGAGAGAAGTGCAAAAATATTGGTAATTGGGACATAAACGTAAACTTACTTTACATTTAATATATAAAACAGGCTGTAATATAAAAGAGGCGTTTGAAATAGAAGACATAACTTCTAGAAAGATATAATCATCTGCTTATTTTCCCGCGCAAGTCGTATTAATTATAAATTCAATTCACCATGTGTGCAAAACCTGGTTTTTAATTAGTTCCTCGGCAGTAAATGCGTCTTGTTGATAATGATTAACGCAATACGCGTGAATTTGAAAAAGTTTTTAATAGGACGGATGAATGCTATTCGCTATCTGACCAAGCTGCAAAAGACAGCTTTACTGGTGAGTGAAAAAGATGATGAAGACGATCTGATGATTCATCGAGAGTATATAATACTAGAAAAAAAAACTCTTCCAAAGGGAAATACAGTTTTCGTATACTCACATGTGAAAATATTTCCTTGGAATTTTTGCACAAAGTCCTCTGTTGGATGTTTGCGTTTTTTGCAAACCCTATCCTTTGTCACTTTACTTTTATGTTCAGTAAGTATCAAAGAAATGTCAGTGATCGTTACTGTCTCAATTATAACTGTAAGAAATAAAATGGTCAATTTGATGGTCTCACGATGCGTGGGCGAGATCTGTTTGACTGCACTTTGTGTTGTATTTTTGTCTATAATATTGTTATTCTTTATAACATTGGCTTTTCCGGTTCTACGTTTTTACTTTTTTGCTATTCCTTCCTAGATAGTTTTTTCAACAATTACATAGTAGGTAATTGGTCTACAAAACTTTAATGGACCGAGTATAAACTTTTCCAGCCAGTTCTTTTTAATAATGTTAAGTTCTAGAACAAAAAGTTGAAAAAGAACGACTGCTTTTCAATTTGAATTTGAACAGAGCGCATGAAAGTTTAGTGACCACTGAATGAGTTCCTAGTTCAATGTTTTCATTAATAATAATCGTTTTATGATTACTCAAACTATGAACTCCAATTAGAAACCCATTGACTAAACCCAAAATTTCTATTGTTTCATTAACGCGTGCAGTATTGTCTTGCCCACCGAAATTATTATCCACGCTTGCTTGTACAAAAATAAAAAAAAGTGATTTCCTAACAAAAAAGCTCAAACTCAATCACAAACAATACTCCATTGTTATAATGAATTGTTTTGTTGCTTGTTCAACATAAAACTGCCTGATCATTGTTATCTTTTATTCCACCCACATGGTTTTTTAAATAAATTAAATCAATTAGTTGTTCAATTGTTTCCTCATCATTGACAACAAACATTACTTTCAATCTATTTTAATATTTAACATTCACTTCAATTCCTTCACCACTTCACAGGCTAATCATCGTAAAGTTTTATGCTTTCAAAGCATCGTTACCCCGGTAATATCATGTTCCACTGAACGCTAAAGTCATAACATTTCGCTGAAACTAAATCATCGCACGTTTCCGTTACCGTTTGTAATACACGTTCCATTAAAGCCACGGCAGACGGCAACATAGCTTTAATAACGTCTGTCATACACATGTTTACTTTTGCCAATCAAACAGATCTAACTGCATTAGCCACATCCGCCTACCGTGAGTATTGCAACATCGTAACTGACCATCAAACGACACAACACTTGCACAATATTCCGCTGTCGTCCACACTTAGTCTCACAACACTAGGAATCCTTCCATTCAGGGTTTGTGGGGCGCACTATCTAGGAACAAACATCCCTGTACAAACAAGCCGGACCGTTGCGATGTTTCGAACGCGGGAACGGCGGCCGGCAGCGATGCACCTCCTCCGACGGCCGGTAAGCGACTGGCTGAAATCATGTTTAGCTGTGAGCCACACCGGCTATTGCATCCGAGCACAAACGACAACGGCCGAATGTAATTTTGAGGTGTAAACGGGATAGGTGAGAGATTGTAGGGAGTAGAGAGAGACAGACGCACAGGTGGGGTGGGAAATGGCTGCATCAGAGTGTAGGGTTTTGTCTATGCAGGTTGGAGATTTAGAGTGCATTCGACCGAGAGGCGCCGACGACTAGAGATGCCTAGGGCGTTGGAAACCCTATCATTTTGTACTATTAATGAGTTGATGTCTTCACTGGCCCGAATTGCGGCCAATTTTATTTAATTGTCGAAGACGATAAAGCAATTTTATGATAAATTGGTTTGGAATTGAGATAATTGTTTTATGTGGGCTGTAACTAGCTCGAGTGCGGTACAACTTAGCTTTATTTGAGTGATGAAAAAAACATTATCTGGTATTAGAAGTGAGTGATCATTTTACTGTTTGATGGTCTCTTTTGATAATGAGTTGGAAATGAAAGAGAAATATGGAGTTTCACGTCTTGCAATGTTTCCCCCCAAAGATGAAGGAATAGTGATGGAATTGAGTACTTTGGACCTTCGGAATAGCTTATCACCTGTACAGTGCTAGATATAGGTACCTACTTACCTAGCAGTAATTTACAACAGCTGGGTCAACTAACTGAGTATGAAATAATGGCGGTAACAATACTTAATGTAAACCTAATCTAATCAGGTCCTTACTCTTTTATTTAGTTTTATGTTGTAACATTTTCTCTGGGGTCTTTGATACAGTAACGTCTGTATTTATTTGGATATTAATGACACTGTTGGGAGGAAATAATCATGGTAGACTGATGGCAAAGGTCATAAGTGTTTATCTAGGGCTTAAAGTAGAAATTAATGTTTGAAATCTAATTGAGACGCACGTATATAAGAAGATCTAGGGCCTACATATATTTTTAGATTTAAACCGAAATCTGTACTACTATTATATTAACGAGGTAAAATTTGTTTGTAAGTTTGTTTGGAGGAGATAATCTTCGGAAGTAGTGATCCGATCCTGAAAATTCTTTCTTTTGGCTACATTTAAAACGTTCCAGTGAGTACATTCCGTATGTACTATCGAGGACACTCCCGCCTGATCACCACTAAGTTAATTTTTGCTTGCACTTACAACATAGAAACGCTCTCTAACCCGGCCCGTTGACTTTGTATAGAAATAATGAATGAAAAGATACCGATCGGCCGAGCGCACTGACGACGCACGCCAAACGAGATTTATTGTTATTTTGCGCGCCAAAGTTGACGCTTTCCTAATAGGCCTAAACTTTAAAGGGGCGTCGCACGGTGCCTCCACATAATTTAAGCGAAAACAAAATTAATTGATCAGGCGGAAAAGACCACGACTGTACATAAAGAAGCAAAACCGCGCGCAAAAGCAAAACTCAAAGACGTTCCAACTGTCCTGTAATATTTCGACAGCTACAGCACCTACATCCATTTTCCAATAGTCCTGCTCTATTTATTCACTTCGGAACACCTACAAGTGCGTATGATATTCAGGAAGCGCGAGTGATTTGCATGGACGTGCCTCGTATAGATTTTACGTAAAGCTAGTTCTGAGGTAGACGTGTTGATGTGTTTTCTGATGCGCGTCTCGAGTTCGAGTTGGGGGGTGAAAATAAATTGTAGATTTATGGTATGAGTGACTAAATGTGCACCTTATCATTAAGGTTGAAGGCTTTATACCAATAGCACTGACTCGTTGTTTGAGTTATCGCTAGCATTACTACTGAGCAAAAGTTATTTGACCGTTGGGGTAGACGTGTTCTTGAGTGGAGACCGCAAATCGGCAAGCGTAAGGTGAGATAGCCTCAGGCTTAATGAAGCGACGATCTTCGCAGGGTGGCTGGTAGCAACTGGATGAGAGTTGCTGAGAATCGAGTTGAGTGGCGTGCGATTGAAGAGGCCTATGTCCAACAGTGGACTGTTGAAGATTGATTATGATGATTCTTAGCTTCAGTCAAAGACAAAGTCTGAGCGCCCTATGTAAGCATAATATTACATGTTTAAAATCGTATCACAATAAATAATAATAAATATCGCTGGACATTGTACCCAGCGCCATCTACTGCCACACTAAGCAACAAAACAATCAATAACATTCAACAGTTAGCAAAGCAATCATCAGCAAAATTAAGATAATTGTGCCAATAAGAGTAGACTCATTCTTACTTCTAAAAAACCCCGGTCTGACCCTCAGCCAACGCGACTTCTGACGGGAGTTGCGTCAAGCGATACGCGTGTTTTTGGAGTTTATTAGATTTTACTCCTTTAAAGTCGTTTGATTTAACGCACGGTATGAAAAATAGGTCGGTAATAAAATCAAGCGTTAAGGTGACTACAGGAGCTAAACGCGAGTTTTATAATGCAAAAAAGCATATGATTCACTGCAATAAACAAAATTAGAAAAATATATGATATTTTTCAGGATATATGCTAGTATGATAGTGTTTTGAAAACATAATACAACTAATTTGACTCGATAAAAAAAAATCACGAACTTATCTCTAAAAAAATCTTTTAACGAGTAAAAACCATACTAAACTACATGCGATCATTCTGATTTTTTGGCAAATATTTCTACAAGCAACATGTTAGCATGATAGTGTTTAATTTTTTTAGTCCAATTAATTGTTTTTTTGTAAATCGCAAAAAAACACTCATTTCGCACTATTCGGCCCGCAGTGACTGACGTAACAACCACTTTGTAGTGCAAGCTGATTAGAACTTCATTTTAACAGTATTTCAAACGAAGTTTGTACCACCATAAATAGAGTTGCTAATTTAGCTCCTGTAGTCGCCTTATAGTCGTTTGATTTAACGCACGGTATGAAAAATAGATTGGTAGTAAAATCAAGCGTTAAGAAAAAGTGAAGCGTTTTATGCCTTCCTTTGTGGAACAGACTCGCGCATCTCAAAGTGCTCCCCGCTCCTGAGCGCCAAGTACACGTTTACTCTCTCTCTTTCTAAATATGTGGAAAGCGTGGTGGGGTTATAGCATAGCAGCATGGCACTACCATAAAGGTATGATTCCGAACCACGCTGCACGCAGCATTGCTGCCGCAGCAGTGCTGTCGCGGCACTTCTGGTCCGCATACAATCTCTATAAGCTTATATGAGATTACATTCCGAGCTAGGCAGCAATGTCGCGGCAGCGATATAGCGGCAGCACTGCTGCGCGTCAGTGTCACACTATCGCCGCGACAGACCAGTAGTGACGCGTCTGCCGCCGCAGCAAGTGTACCTACGTGAATGTTGACAAGTAAATTGACAACAAAAGGATGAATTTCTTTGATTCAGAAGAGGAACAGAGCAACACTGCCGCCTTGCTTGGAACCAGTGCAGCAGGCAGCACTGCTGGGCAGCACCTTAGTGGCAGCACTGCGGCGACAGCACTGCTGCTTGTTGCCGAGTTCGGAATCACACCTTAACGGTGTGCCCACTGTTTTTATAATTTGACTATAGTATTCAGCCACATGTAAAATTTTTCACGTGTTTGCCTAGATTGAGTACTGCCACGGTAACTTGTGGCATGATTTAAAAATGTTTTGTTTTTCAGCAGTCGCTTGCGCGAGTAGCTTGTGGCCAAGACGTAGGCAGACATACATTCCTTCAAGCACTTTCTTTTAAGTATTAATAGCTTACTCCTACAGCCATTCAAAATAGGTCCACATTCGAAGCAATTTGCTTTCTTGTCTTTAAGAATATTTACGATGTGTCTGAATGTCTGTCCCGAGATATATCGTAAGTGAAGTGACCATCAGAACGATATACGAGACAGGGTGTTTTGTAAAGTATGCAGGCTGATATAGAAATGGGTTTATGAATATTAAAAGGCTATTAGGAAGTGGATAGTTGTATTTTGGTTAAAATGCGATTTGGGATTTGATTTTGGAGAAGTTATAGTTACAGTTACCAGTCTTACCAAGGAGTATCGTATTACCACTAACTGGGTTGTGGAGGTCAGAATGAATGCAGTCGTTCCATGTAAAATACTTAATACTCAATTTATTCGACGACCCGAATGGCGCAGCGGTAGTGAGGCTGCCTTACGTTCTTAGGGTCCCGGGCTCGAATCCCGGTTGGAGCAAATGTTTGTGTGATGAGCAGGGACATTTGTTTCGGAGTCATGGATGTTTATATGTATTATAAGTATAAATTTACAAACAAAAATTATCTATGTAGTATATCAACTATCTGGTGTCCACGACACAAGCCTCGTTGCTTAGTGTGGCACTAGATGGCGCTGTGTGTTAATGTCCAGAGATATTTATTATTTATTTATTATTATTCCATTCCATAAGCTGTTGATCCTGGCTGTCATTTGTAGATCTTTGACAGTCGTTACTGGTAGTCAGTGTCCCGAAAGTTTGATAAACGGGCATCGCATTCACCAGTATTCATTACTAGACTAAGAAGGTCAGATAGGCAGTTACTACATTTACATGTAGTAACTGCCTATCTGACCTTCTTAGCCTCTAACCGTAGTCGTACCCTAACGTATCGTCGTAGTCTAACCGGATGCAGCTGAACCAGTATCTTACGATACTGGTTCAGCTGCATCCGGTTAGACTGGAAGCCGACCCCAACATAGGTACTCATCTAAGGTAAGCAGGTGATGAGTCGTATTGACAGTAATGTGTGCTAAACTAGTTTATTCTTGTATGGAAGTTATCATCCTAAGATTACTTTAGTGATCCTTCATAGGGAAAAAATGTTACCTACAGATATTGCCGGAAGTAATGATTAAAAGCATTGTTTTTATATTTTATTTTATAAAAAGCTTGCTTCACAGCTGACAGTACATAAATATAAAATTATTATACTAAACATTACGTTAATTACGAATTATGGGACACGGCCTCCTCTCAATGAGAGGGAACGGGCTATAATCCACCACGCGGGCCCAGTGGTAGATGTCACATGTCTTCGATTTCTTGTTTCTAGGACATGCCGGTTTCCTCACAATGTTTTCCTCCACCGTTTTGAAAGCAGTGGTGATGAAATAAATTACACAAAGTATTGCGCCTGTCTGGGTTCGAACCCACGACTTACTGTTCGTAAGTCGGGGCCGCCACCACTGGGCCACCGCTGCTCCCTATATTCCATCTATTCATTAAAAAAAACTCAAAATATTTTATTTCACATATGTCTAGATGGCACTTAAAAAACGTCTAAAAGGTCCACGGTTCGGGTTGGTCGTTGCCTATGGAGAAGAACCAGCAAGAAACTTCATGGTTACTCTTTTCAAATCATTTGGTATTACAATATTATCATGTTACAGCATTAACAGAAGCAGAATAAGTAAATAATGTAAGAAAAAATGTAACACTATCAAGTGTTGCAATAAAAACTTAGTTCTTATGCTACAAAGTATTGGACATGGTTGTAATGGTGTGTGGCTGCTGTGAGAGCGATATTTAAAAAAAACTATTAATTAACTCATGTCTGTAAAATGCATCAAGACCAATGGGCCAGGGTCGTCACAATGTGGGTGCCAGAAAACGGGCGTCGTCGCTGAGGGAGACCTTGAAAACGCTGGAGTGTCGACTTAGAAGCGTTTGTAACAGATTGGCCAGAGAAAAGCGCACAGAGATAAAAATGGATAGCTATGTGGAGACCCTAAGGACCTACGTGTAGCCGATTCGATCTCTGATTCCTGAAAAGCGCTATTGAGATCATTCTCAGTAGCCCAAAAGCTAGATTCCTATTTTAGATTGTTGCAAACACTTACATAAGTCGTAGCTTTTCCGTAGCTTAATGTGTTAATCTAATTCATTTTTTACATTTCCGTCTTATAGCGTTGGGTAGGCTATTGGGGTGGTCTGAAGCACTGCATGTCTGGTTCTTAAGCCGTTTATTGTATAAAATAGTCACGTGAAACCAGGCTAATGCTAGCCGAACAATCAGTTACACACTAAAATACTTGGCACAAGCGCGGGGACTACCGTGACACCGCGCAGCGCGACCCGTAGAGCACTCAACTAAAAATGCCGCATCCGCGCGTGAGTATCGCTGCCGCGCACTCTATCGGCGGCAGGAGAAACAACTACTGGGGTTGCCAACTACACACGACTATAATGTACCAATGGCCTCACGCTATAGTCTTCATTTCCACTTATAGAATGTCACTTCGTCCATGCCCTCCTGCCTACTCAGCCAAAATTCGACGAATCTCTATCACTAGTACCCCAACTTCCCCGCCCACGTTTCAAAACACCACTCGCTCGATGTTTGCACGTTCCCCGGCTCGTGGGCGCGATCCTGATTTTATTGCCGAACGCTCTTACTTATGCAGTTCATTTTATTTCGCCGTTAAAGCGTGTCTGTATGACTGTTCGTCTGTCTTGCATGTGCTGCCTGATTGGGAGTCGGTTTTTTGGGAAGAAAAACAAGTATGACTGTATTGTTGTCTCTGTGTTTTTGTGGTGGCTGGAACAGACGATTTGAAAGTAGCTGGGTAATTTGAGGGCTTGGATAACGTCCATAACTTCTAGCCTTCATTTACGATTGGAAAGGCAGAGGTGATAATTTTGCGATTTATGCTATAAACCAGGCGCTTAACCCAGCAGCACTGGTCCATCACTGAGAATATTTAATTTTTGCTTGACACGAGTATTGAAGTCAAAGCTGCACACAGATGCGGTTCCAGGTTGGCCGCTGAAGAAATAAGCTGGCCAAATGGGGTATCATCAACCTGTCCCAAAAACAATGCCAGTGTGGAGACCCTCTGCAGGATGTGCCCTACCTCCTGTCTTGCCCATCCTGCACAGCCAACTGCACCTTCCAGTATTTAAATGAAGCCAACGAAAGAGCTGTATATACTGGTCAGGTATTATTTGAGTCTATCGACACGCAAAGAAGAAGAAAGTTGCACAATAGCCCAATAAAGCTGAAAGCGGACACAAGACCAAGGAAACAGTTTTGGCCAATTGTTGTATCCCCATTGGTGAAGTCGGGCTGTGGATGATCATGATGATGAAACTTCAATGAGGATTTCTGTACCATAGTTAAGTACCTCATCCAACTCCAGGATTTCCATTACCACCCTGTCATAAGTATTGGTACAGTTTTTACGTATAAATGTACTGTATGACACATAGTAACAGCTCCCGTTCATAACTACCGTCAGTCGTAAACATCACTACGTCTTAAGCCATAAGAGACAGCGAATAGAGTAGTTACAACTTTTTGTTTATCTTATTTGTTAGGAGTGTGACCTGAAGTGTTTGTGAGCAATGGATTAGATTCCTTGGTTGAGCTAATGGTTGATGATACATTTTAACGATGTCTTTCTCACAGGTCGAGCATGCAATCTGTATTTTCGTCAAGAAAACTTTGCATTACAGGTTTCTAGATTAAAACACCCAAATCACAGACACTCAAAACTTCTTAACATTTCTCTTGAATCGATTGCAAGCAGCAATCCACAGGGTTTCAGAGTTTTCATCAAGAATGGAACGGTTGCCGACACCAAATAAATTTGGATAAGGGCAAAAGAATAATGATGATGGAACAATAGCAGACAAAGAAGACCCGCAGCAAAATAGTTTACAGGGTTTACGACAGCAGAAAATTGTGGGGAAAAACTGGATGAATCGCAAAGACCCATGTAGGATACAAAAAGGAGACATATATTTAAAGTGGGTGAATGAGGCTGCCAGTGATTACGCTGATGAAGATAAATGTCTTCTAGCGAATTCATAAGAATAAATTAATGATCAAATGCTTCATATAGGCATTTTTTCATTTCATGCGTCAAATAACAAGAACCTCAAATCCGCTTACCTCTCTTCACTTCGCCCACATCCAGATAATGTCGGAAGTCTGTTGTTTATGGTCCTGACTGTCCACGCATAGGCACGAGCGTGATATTACGACTAAATGGCTATATAACTATTGTTTATATTCTGCTTACATAACTGCGAGTGTCGTGTAGATGATACTGAATGGGCACATGTTTTTGACCATAACAGCACGGTTAATAATGCTGCGGAAACAAGCAGTGTGCGTCTGGTGGTTCCCATTGGTAAAAATGTCGAAATTTTTAAAGTTGATCTTTATCAAACAAAAAACAAAAAAAAAAGCAAACAGCTCCCTTCGCATCCAATACAATAACGCATTCAGGATGCTGATGGGTTTGCCCCGATACTGAAGCGCATCAGGAATGTTTGCTGAAGCTCACGTAGACTATTTCTACACGGTGATGCGGAAACGGTGCGCATCCCTGGTCCGTGGGGTGCGGGGCAGCGCCAACAGCATCCTGTCTATGATTGCGAGTAGGCTTGATTGTGCGTTTGTGAACCACTGCTGCAAGGTTTCAGCTGGGCCTGTCTCCTTGCAGCAATGATGTCACAATCTGTTTTTTCTTTTGTTTTGTTTGTCAGTGTATTCCTTACATAGTTTATAAGTATATTGTTACTAACACTATGAGTATTGTTGCTCGAAATAAAATGATTTAATTTAAATTTATGTTGGGCTGGTCCGTGGATGGGTGACCACCCATTACATACCGCGTTTTCTCCGTGCCTCGGAAAGCGCGTTAAGCCGTTGGTTCTGGCTGTCATTTATGGTTTACGACCTGTACACCAAAAGAAGCCCCTGTGTGAAAAGAAGTATTTCGTTACACAATTATCTCAACACTAGATTTACAGTGGAGTGACAGGTCTCATCTTCCGTGGCACGGTTTGTACATCCGGTTAGACTGGAAGTCGACCCCAACATAATTGGGAAAAGGCTAGGTATATAGATGATGATGACTTTCTTAGACATCTCTCTTACATCATCGTTATTGATGGGCTGTCATAGTTTTTAAGTTATAGTTATATTACCATATTAACTAGACCATATAATATGTGAATACTGAATGTGAGCATGTTGTGTATTTTGAAGTTCTTTGTTAGACTCATAACAGTCTGTTCAGGTGCTAAGTACAAAGATTTGATAGTACCAATGTGGATCTTCTGTGTTGTTTCCTTCTGTTATTTCTACTGTCTAGGGTGGTCTTAATGCATAGGCAAAATCACATCTCATCATCATGATTCTCTTGCGCTTATCTCAATTCATTTAGGATTGGCGCAGCATGTCTTCTTCTTCCATACTTCTCGTAAAAAGGAAAATCACATCTTATCAGCTAATAATGTAATAATAATGTTGGAAAAGTAAAAAACATTGGATCAACAAAAGCTGCGAAAATGCATATAGGTCAATCGTTGAAACTCGTTATAGAAATACGATACGCTTTGGAAGAATTGCCGTTGGTGGACCACCTTCTGATGTTGGATTCTTTGACAGACGGAAAATGTCTTGAGAAAACTTCGGTTCGTTAATTCTTTGCATCAGAAGAGGTCTTACAGTGGGCCAAAAATAACGCTGGTCGGATTTAAGCCAAAATGATTATTTATTACTAGAGAGTCTTCAACCCCTTTTGATTTTTAGGTCAAGCAGATTAAATGTAGCGTTTTGCATCCGACTATTCTTTGAGATCACTTGGATTGCCGCCAGATTTCTATAGAATTTAATTCATGAAGCGGTAAAAATTTGGCGTCTTGCATAATCTAGAAAGTTTCGATGAACAAATTGTGAAAATGCAGTTCTTTGACTTCGGTTTATTTTAATTTTGATTTAAAGATTTTTAATCTAAAGAATACTGGCGAACTGGCTAATAAAAAAAAAAAAAAGGTTATTGCAGAAACTTGTACAACTTTTACAGTGAATCTTACATAGGGACCTTCTTTTAAGTAAAAGATATACCTGTGCTAGGAGATCCCGCTCTTCAATAAAAAAATTGTAAATAAAATACATTAGATACTCTCTATAGATGAACCTACTACTATGAAATTAAATGAAACTACTACTACTATGAAAGCAAAAAATCCAAGACAGGAGTCGTCTACCGACCTGTACTGAATCTAATTGTGGGATTGGAACCTTTATTTTATTTTTCCTTTTTTTTTCCAATACTTTAGTCTTTCCGCGACCACGGCTGGTGCAATTCGGTCGAAACATTGGGCTTATATTAAAGGTAAAATTCGCAATAAATACCCGTTTCCAGATGTTTTATAATATGAAAGACCTATTCCAGGCAATGAAACAAAAAAAAAGCATCGGCCATTTTGCTTACACAACCTATTCAAGATACTACGTGAGGACATCATTCAACTTCATCACGTGTCTACTATTCCATCCAGTCCTTACAAAATACAGTAGCACTGATTAATTCATGAACCTTTTCAGAGCAACCGACGCGTCCCAAAGAAACCACGAAAGCAATAAAGAATTCAAAAAAAAATATCCAAACAGTTAACTAAATCCTAAGGGACAACACGCAATTAGTGATGTAGTACTAGTTATCGATGCTGATTCATCTTTGCAGGTTTAACATTTTGAAGTCTTGACTATGAATAAAATTACTTTTGATCAAGCCAAATCTTAACATGTATTAATTAAAATAACCAAAAGTAACTAAGTTAACAATAAACTAAAAAATGCCGTCAAAAATGTTACGCTACACTATGTATAGGCTTACAAAATGGTATTTTCCTTATTTGTTTTTATTGTACTCTACCACAATGCTGTCCTTAACCCGAAGGTTGATTGGTAGAGAATGCCTTGTGTACCACTCTTGTGTATGAAGTTTAAATAAACAAATAAATAAAAATACCTCCTCAACGGCGTTGACGCCATGGTCAAGGTAAAAGCCAGACCTTGGGTCACGGGAAATGTCAGCTAAGCGTTTTGAAATTTTCTTGAAAAGTCTGTGAGCACTCGGAACCACGATCCTAGAGTTTCAACCCAAAAGGCTCGAATATATAGTAACCAATAAGGTACAATATTTACACCGCTTGAATATATATGCAATATTTACGCAGCACTATGAGTTGAGCCGAAGAAAAAAATTTGCAAAACTGAAGCATGCCTTTAAAAAACCGCAAAAACTAGTGCATGATTGGCATTCAATTGGTTTCCTTGAAGTCAGTAGCACCATGTTGAAGGTGCTTGTTGTCTATAAAACGAAGGATAAACCGTTTTTCGCCGTAGTGCTTTGAGAGCTGTTAAGCACTTGTAAGCTAGCACTCAGTCACCTTTTTCCACCTACTGGCCTTGCCATAGCTTTTAATTTTAACTTAGCCTGCGAAGTTCCTGGATAAGTAAAAATTAAATCAGCCTACAATGTACCTTTTGTTG
The DNA here is from genome assembly GCA_963853795.1 of Xestia rhomboidea. Lineage (NCBI taxonomy): Eukaryota > Metazoa > Arthropoda > Insecta > Lepidoptera > Noctuidae > Xestia > Xestia rhomboidea. The sequence goes on from OY970777.1 coordinate 15,039,880, forward strand.
GAAAAAATGCTTCCTCTCCCTGAGAGGGAGTTTGTTTATAATCAACCTTGCGGGCCCAGAGCGGGTTAGCAAACGTCACATGTCTTCAAATTCTTATTTGTATGGCTTGCCAGTTTTCTTGGACTTCCTTGTTTTCCTAGATGGGAAACAAAGAGGTCCAAGTGAGACTTCCTTGTTTACAACCTCTAAATCCAAATCAAAATATCGACAAGACCCCATCGATTTAGGCCAACCCTACAAATCACTCAGCTCATTTACTGACCTAAACTCTCCGCGATAATGCGAACTAATGAAAGATCTTCGTAATTAGTTACGAGCTATCAATTATTTATGGTCCGGGACTGGGGCTACATAATAGATAAAGTCCGGAGTCCGGGATGCCCGGACCTGAGGGACGGACCCGAATGTTTTGGTTAAAACGGGATTATCGGTGACAATTATTGACTCTGTTTTTGGGGGTTCGGTTTGTGGTGATGGATTGTGGGACGCTGGAGGTTTGGATAAATTGGTATACTATTAGAGAACGCGATTAAAAAACGAAAAGCTCATGTCAATCAGTTAAAAGTCGTTTGAGCAATACAAAACGCTTTGAAAGTGTCTCAGAGCAGAGAGAGCTGTCATTCCTATCAAATTAATTGGTCAACTAGGAAAGGCTCCAAATTAAGCTATTGCCACTTGTCTAGGAGTTCCCTCTATAAATATAAATATTTCTGGATGGACATTACACACACCGCCATCTAGTGCCACACTAAGCAACGAGGCTTGTGTCGTGGACACCAGATAGAATATATACTACATAGATACTTTTTATTTGTAAATACATAATTATTATACATATAAACATCCATGACTCGGAAACAAATATCCATGTTCATCACACAAACATTTGATCCTACCGGGATTCAAGCCCGGGACCCTGAGAACGAAAGGCAGCCTCACTACCGCTGCGCTATTCGGGTCGTCAAAATCAATGTCGTATAAGAGTTCGAAATACTATTCTGCGAAAATGTTGGCATTTAGGTCATGAAGTTATTCAACTCGACAAAAACTATTGTTGCTCTAGTATTCCCTAGTACCGTATTTTATTAGATCAAAACCGACGTTACAAAATAAAAATCTAGTAAGTAAATATTTTTTTTTATGAATTTAGAGGCGAAAGATTAAGATAATTTATTTTACTTATGTAGTTGTTCTCATGAGCTATTCGATTAAAATTATATAGGTAAGTATGTATTTTCCAAAATGGTTGCTTAAGAAGCGCCATCTTTCTCTGTCAAAGTTAATGACGAGTTTCGCCAAACAACACAAATACAGCTTGAAAGATAGATTTATAGCCATCCCAATAATTGCCATCACACATCTTTTATTTACAAGACTCAACAAATTCACAAAAGAAATAGAGAAACATGAAAGACAACCATTCACTTTAAAGCTACTGTGGGAACAAAATCTTGACGCCCACCATCCTTCCCCACACATTGGTGGTCGACTCCCGCGCAGATTTACGAGTGACGTCATTATTCCGTTAAATTTAAAAATTACGGCTTTAAACTTACAATTTTTTACACATTTCGTTATTATTTGTGGGCTCATAAAAGCGAAATTACACTTTCGGGTAGGCAGTGCAACTCATCCTACGTTAAATCCTTGATTTGCTTACCTTTAATTTTTTTACAGGCGAATTTGAACCTTAAGTTCTGTATCTTACGGTTCTACAATATTTTTTGGTGGTCAAATACACTGTTTGCCAAATCATTGAGTCAGTCATTGTCTTCAGAACGTGAAGGTGTCAACAAAAAATATTGCAAAGTTATTTACTGAGTGGGAAGTGTAAATCATTTTCTTACGTTAATTTATTTGTATCCATTATTACTTTTTTTTGTCATGAGTCGATTGAGTTGGCTGCAAAGAGAACTCTCGGCAATTCAGGGTAGTATTTTATCATCTTAATGACAATGATAACGCCCGAATAAATCAGGGTCAATGCAAGCAATTTCTCAAGTATTTGTCGTAATTCGCCTTGAGCTGGTTCCAAAAACCAGCTTCGAAAACCAAAAAAGGCTTTTTCATTACTCATACTCTGAAAGTAGGTCTGAAGTTGCCTCTGGAGCGGTTAGAAGTAATACTTTTCAGCCCTAGGGAGAATCGTTTTCAACTGACAACTGTCAAATTATAAAAAAAAAAATTGTTCATTTTTGTTCCAACTTTCTATACAGCCACGATGTAAAATTGAAATAACAAAGTTAAGTATTAATTAAAGAATATATATATTTTAAATAACTTTATTATAATTAAGTTTCAACTATTTCTTTAAAATAACATAGGTTTGGGCAAAATATTTACCACTTTTTCGATGATGAAAATGAAAAATAGACTAATGGCTGAATAGCTGGCCGGCCATAGAAAAAAAAACAAAGTAGGCGGGAAAGCGGCAACACGATCTACATTTTTGTTTCGAGTTGATTTATTTTTTTATTTTTACATTCCTTGTATTCGTAATGAAAAGCACAGCATTTACCTCGGGTTAAAGACTTATTTAGTCCCTCGAACTATTAGCGCCCTCGCTGCGCTCGGGCACCAAACCCCGTCTCGGGACTAAATAAGTTACTTTCACCCCTAGGGTAACAATGCACTATTAAACTCAAATGAGAGCATTAAAACCATCCTATCATAGCATCAGAAAACTTTGTCCCCTTTCGGTTATTTTATTTGTAGGTGAAAAGATGGTTAAGGGCTCCACACTTCTGAAAATAACACCAAACATTGTTCTGAATGAAAATAAACACTAAACCTCACCCATTCACACATCACAGGGACCTAAAATAAATCCCCTACCATTGTCTCCGATCCGTGCGAAATCGGCCGCGTGCAATTAGAAGCGACGCGCTCTAGAGTTATTGGCATTTAAATCACTGTCGACGTGTGTATTTCTCATCTACGGGACACAGAATAAAGACAAAACAGAAGACCAGCTCTATAGGTAAATCCAGCGAAAATAGGTGCATACAGGGGTACAGTACATAGGGTCCTATCATTATCATCATTTTCTTGGCTTTATCCCAGTTTACTTGGGTCGGCGCTGTATGTCTCTTTCTTTCTTACTTATCTATTAGTCGTCTTCTCAGCAGTCACCTCCTCCTTAATTTTAGGGCCTTTCATAATGGCAATTTTCAAGTGTATTTCCAGCGAAGCGATTGTTTAACACACGCCACGAGTACGCTACGTCTTCACCGCGTTTGCTTGACAAGAGCGGTTGGCGTGAGTGTATGTACGCCAAGCGGATCTATGCGTGCGTGTGTTTAAAGACAAACAAATTTAAAGACAGTCGCGAGTGCGCTTGCACTTGCTGTACATGAATCATGTCTATGTGTGGGTGCGTTTGTGCTCTTTATATGAAGTAGGACTTCTTTGCCTATCTACTCTCTGTGCAAGATAGTTCAATACGAATTACTAATACAAGTGGTAGGGGACCGGTTTCTAGATTGATTTATTGAGAACTATTTGTATGAAAACTTCGTAATGCGATTATGTGCTGTAATTTGTTGATTGGCACACCGAATTGGATTAGGGTCTGTCTGTTCATAGTCTTTGAAGATGTGTTGCTATTTTAGTTAGGCCTTTCATTTGCTCCAAACTTTGACTAGCTGAAATGCCTCAATAAAAATAAGATTGTTTTGTTGAATTTTAAACGATCTACTACTTTTGAAATGTCCGTGCCTCGGAAAGCACGTTAAACCGTTGGTCTCGGCTGTCATTTGTAGATTTTTGACAGTAGTTACATGTAGTTAGTGGTTCAAAAGTCAGACAATCAGTCTTGCCAAGAGAATCGTATTATGCAGCACTAACTGGATTGTGGGGGTTAGATAGGTAGTCGGTCCATGTAACATGCTGGTATTCAGCTGGATTCGGTTAGACCGGCAGCCGAATCTTAACATAGTTGGGAAAAGGCTAGGCCAATGATGATACTACCGAGTCAAAATTCAACAGTGTGCTTTAACGGACATAAATTCACGCCTTTTCCCATAAGATAGGCATAAACTACAGACTTATATACTCCTTTCACCTCGTTCACATTCATACATCTAGCCATACACTCACTGTCTGATTTTTACATTTAGTTGTCTCGACCGCCACAGCGCTTAAAAGTGTATGAATACAATAGGCATGACGACAGTATAAAACAATTGCAAATCTATTTAGTCCGTCAGTTAGAGTATTGGAAATTAATGGACACGTATTTTTTGTTTTTGTAAATCAATGAATATTGACAAAGATAAAACGCATCAAAACTCGAGAGTGGGGGCTTGTGACGTCAGAACTAGCTAAACATTATACCATGTCGTGACGTATTGAGAATTTTAAAAGCGTCGTATCTTCATCAATTTTGGTTTACGTAACAAAAGAAAAAACACGAGTCAAATATTTTTTGATAATCTAAGTGACGGACTAATTAGATTTTTTTGGGATATTATAAATTGCATATCAAATAAATAATCGCCTATCAATACATACTCATCATTTATATTCTTTTTTACATCAAATAACTTACTTCACTACAAATAAACTAAATGTTTAACAAAACTCAAACTGCAGATATTTCGAAATTATACATCAATATAACATTACTTTTTTCCTCATAATGCAATACAGTTAAATTTATTTTTGTACAAAAATACTACATACATAGCATAAATACTGACTGCACAGCAAATTTTCCATATTTCTTAGCAAAATAACTATCCCAGTCGCATATTAACCAGTAAGTACAACAAAACCTGTTCATCATATTTGTCTAAATTTTCAAGAAGCCATGCTCGGCAAATTTAATGATTATTATAACAAAAATTCCTTTTACATTGCATTATTTCTAAAAGCATCAAATTTTAATGAGGTGGTTGATGACAAACTAGTTTTGCCTAGGCCGACTTAGGGCACCCCATTTTTTTAATAAACCATTCATAGTAGGAGCCCCGCCTAGCGGGGCTCCGTCGACCGGGTCTCCCTCGACTCGGATGCAAGAGCTTAAGCTCAATTTTTCGTGGTCATTAACTAAAATGTTGATCATTTGCTATTTTTTTTGCTTATTTCATTATGTGGTAATAAATAAATAATAAGACGACTGTGACTAATAAAATGCTGTTTTATTTAGAAAAACTGCTGTACATAATATAAAAATAGAAGCTATATTTAAAAGAAAAAGAGTCAACATGTATAATGTGCATTAAGATTATTAGCTGTGCATTGATGAAAAAGCATTTGCTTTAGGAAAAATCGCTGTAGGCTGCGAAAATTAATTGTAGTGTGTTTAGTGATATTTTGAGTTGAATATTTTGCTGTGCCAGCAGTAATTTTGATGAGAAATCGGAATCTTATGTATAGAAAAAGGGTATTTTTTTTTTTTTTTGGGAATGGCATCTCGCAGTTCAGTCTAGAAGCTACTGCTTAACCGGACTAGACCTGTGGATGCCTTGAAGCTAAGGCCTTCAGCCAGGGGCAAAAAAAAGGATATTTTTTGATTTGCGTTTAAATACTACCCGATTTTTTTTGTCATCTCGCCTATACTACAGTATGCCAAAGTTCTTGCATACCTAGGTATGTAAGCGATGGCTTCAACATTGTTGAAGTTCTCATCCAGGTCAGCATAATAATTATATTTATCTTATAAACAAACCGTCACAACGGACTCTTATTTACATTACATCATAACACTTATGAAGTTATGACTGGTTTCGCAACATAGTATCAATTCCTGTGAAACTGAGCAGGCATCGTCTGATAAGATAAATAAACAAGACGATTAGTCAAAGGATAACTATTTCCGTTGGCAACTATGTAGCTGTTTATGAACTTTATCATTCAAAAGATAGCGGATAGAAATAGAAAATTGATTATTTTCTAGGTAATACATAAGCAGGTACAATAGGGTAGATGACAAAAAAAAATCTAATTAGTCCGTCAGATAGATATCCAAAAAATATTGGACACATATTTTTTATTTTTTCACGTAAACAAAAAATGAAGACGATACAGTGCGTCGAAAACTTGTGTGACGTCACATTTGAGCACATTTTTTACTCAAATATGACGTCACAAGCCCCACTCATGATCTTATATCTCTATCTTTATCTTCGTCATTTTTTTATTAATTTGATAAAACAAAAAATACGTATCCAATATTTTTTGATAATCTAACTGACGGACATCATCCCTATTATACACAAGAGCAAACAATAAGACCCCTGGGGTCTATTTGAGCAAGCCATGGCCTGAGATTTGAACAACGCGCTATACTAACAGTTAAGTTATAATCGATTTGATGTAATGTTCTTTCAGCTCACGCTTTATGTTTTTACTATTCGTCATTCAGTTAAGGGGCTGACAACACCTAATTTGTTGAAATTGATGTTATTTAAGCAGCTTTTTAAGAAAAACTATTTGTTCAAGCACATCAAAAATATATGTTAATATTCATCATATTTCAAAGACCTTGGACGGACTCGATACATAATTGGACGAAATCGGCTCCATAGAAAATAATTGCAAAGATTGGTCTTAAAATCATCATTAACGGTTCTGTCTTTATTTTTTTGACGTATGGGTTTGCAATAGTGACGTCTCGTTTACTCTCATAAAAATAGACAGTGTGCGTGATTTTGGTGTTGACAGCGCCTTTACATAGTGTTGTTGCTAGTGAGCCCCAAACTAGACAGTCAGCTTGTATCTTAGGGCTCGGTATTTGATTTTCAGGGTGGAGACTCGAGAGGTGATAAGGAGTGTGGTGGAGCCGAAATGTATGTGTGTGCGTGGAGTGGTATGTGTTTGTGTGTGGTGTGTGTGTTGGTGTGTTTGTTCCCATTATTTGATCCGGATTAGGGCAGGATCTTCATGCTATTGTTCAGAGTCTTCTTAGCTAAGGTTTTGAAGCATGTTCTTTTGCAACCAAGAGTTGTTGCATGTTTGATATGACAGACTTTGTTGTATAAAAATTAATATCAAGAAACTTTTCTACTTGACTATACAAATCATAAAATTGATCATCGGGATCAGATGACCAATTCAAAAACTCATTAGGTCAACTGATCCTGCGGGATCCGCCTGTGTGGGATCAGTTTACTAAAAAGCCGTAGTAGTAGAGATAGTTACTAGTTAATTCTGTTTAAATCTTTTTGATTGATTGATTGATGTTATTGGTGCCAAACAATTCGAGAAAAACTTCACAAGGAAACCGTGCCTGAACCGAACATTCAAAAACATGTGACATATGCACTGACTGACACTGGACCCGCGTGGTGAATGTCTATTCCTTACCAGACCTTCCTTACCTTGCAGAGAAGAAGTCTTTGTCAGCATTGGGAATATATGAGTCATATAAAAGCAAAGGCAGCAATATACATTTTTTTAATGTTGGCAACTTTTAATGCAGTATGGTAGTATTCCGTCAACTTTACTTGACCGAATATTAAAATCGACGTATCAAAACCAGCATCATTCTATACATAATAGATGTTCTAAATTGAGATTGGTAGCAAAACCAGCAACATACCTTCGTAGTTGCGGTATAGACAGCAACTTCACACCATCTTCACTATCCAGTTCAAAGGAGTAGCACTGAAGTGCATTGAGAATGTTTAGAGATGATTGTTAATTGTAGGTATTTTTTTAGTTAGAGGTATGCGTACCTTGGTAGTAACATCGCATTGGCCTCATAGCTGTTAAGGTGTTATTTACATAATTTTAAATAAATAAATAATAAAAATCTTTGACCAATCAGGCGTCACTATTTGAACCAAAGCAAAATCCAATTAAGAATGGCGCAAAAGCAGCAACATTTTAAATGTCAACACCTTATTTTAGTAAATGTAGTCTTTATTGGGGAATTCTGTTTTAAAATATCTGATTCTTACATCATTATTTATCTATGCTCGTAACTTATTTTTTCTAAAAACTGCTACATGCAACGTAAACCAAAAAAAATCGTCTACTGCCCTTTCAGTAAAAATGTATGTTGCTGCCTTTGCTTTTATATGACTCAATTATAAAGCAACTTATACTTTACGTTATTCCACACTTTGATAACAGGTTGAATTGAATTACTATGATGTTTACTACGTCGCATACAGACGTAAAATTCAACCTATAGCTGAATTGTAATTTATGAAAATAATCGTTATTTTTAAATGAATAAAGTTCGTTTTTATTAAAAACAAATCTTTCACTCACCCCCTGTCACTTCAAGACAAGCCTGTGATCTCCTTAAAACTCGTACCAATATCAACCATACCTTCCATGATTTAAGATAGAAAATCCAATTCCAAGATTCAAAGACACCCACGGGGTACAAAAGCATGTGAACTATAAAGATAATTAAAACCTCAGTGACCAAAGGTATGATATCTGGAGGTGTTCTTGCGAACAGTTCACGAGACGGGCCAGTGAAGGGGTATTTTCGTAAAATCCCCCACACTGTCAGGGTTGGCACGCTACTGGTTTTTTTAAACTTTTAAACCAATATGGAAACAAATAAAGTGACTAGTATTGTGATAAAAAAAATGCACAAAAACAACCGAATTTTGGAAGTCGGTTATTTTTTTTTGCAAATAAGTGTGACAATCGATGACAGTATTTCTTTAATATAAAAACCGGCCAAGTGAGTGTCGGGCCACGCGCAGTATAGGGTTCCCGTAGTAGACCGTTATCACAATATAGAACGGTTTATTCTAAGGATTTTGTATTTGGTACAAAATTATCCAACACCCAAGCTTAACGACTATTACTGCTAAACTGATAAAGTTATCTTAACCTCTATAATTTTCCTTTAAAGTTCATGAAATGTACTATCATCATGAATTTTTCTAGATTTTTCAAGCTCGCAGTTTAGCTTTTAGAGGGGGGACTGGAAAAAATATTTGCACTTTGAAGTTTAATATTTCGTAAATCGAGCATTAAATCGAAAAATAGTCTTAGCAACCCCTAAGTCATTTAATAAAATACCTATTCAACAATACCCCACACGATAGGATACGACGAAAAACAAATTCATCTCCACTTCACATGTAGCGCCCTAAAAAAAATCCAGAATTTTATTTTACCAGTTTGTTGGCGTAATTGATATACACACCTCTACAGCTTTCTAGTGCTGTCTACTACTACTACTGTACTAGTCTCTGACCAAAACCTTGAACGGACGGACGGACAGACGGACGTCAGGACTACAGAACCCTAAAAATCAGTGGAAACAACTGGAAGACTTGTGGTATGTAATGGGTAGTCACCCATCCACGGACCAACCGAGGCAATCGAGGCAAGCATGGCTAAACCTAAACATCGACAAGAGCGGCTGTTTTTATTTAGCCACGAGCTCCTCCCAAAGAAAGAAAGAAAAAATATTTAATTGACGTCAGCAGGCCTAGCCAAGTTACAAACGATTCGTATCAATTCTCTTTCTACAATCGTAAACGTTAAGTCACGTGGTCAAAACAAACGAATAGAAAATTCGTATACAAATTTACATCTATCAAGATGATAGAATGAAATGTATTCGTTTCTACAATCGCGATCGCTACATCCCATATAAATCGTAGCCAACTTACAGTTTTGACTGAACTTTAATGCTTCTATTCGTTTGTTTTGACCACGTGACTTAACGTTGAAATGATGTCATTCCCATACATTAGGTTAGTTTTCTATGCGTTAACGATTGTAGATTGTCAACTTGGCTAAGCCTACAGTCAATAAAGCACGACACACACAATAATATAAAAAAAGATACAAAATAAGGAGGGAAACATAGGACAATCACAACATGATCTAATAACGAAGCTAGTCATGTCATGTCAAGGAAACGGTTTAAAGTTGTACAAGACGGCAATGATCGTCCATTATCATTTTTAGATCCCTTCCCAAGTGCTGACAGAGTACTGACTCAAGACACACGCCCATTTCCTCTGGATGACATAGATCTTGCGTGGGACTGTACGAGTACAAGCAAACTTTTTTTGGTGTTCGTCTATTCATAGATTAGCATTGAAATGTTCATAATATGGAGCTAATATGTATGTTTATGTGGTGTTCTTTGATATCATGATGAACTAGGTAGTAACCCGCAATTGCTTAGTGCGGCTGCAATGTTAAGAAGTCGAGTCAAAACGCCGAAGTTCTGTGTGTGTATAAATTTCGCCATAATTATAATAGGGGGCGAGCCTATTGCCATCAACTGGGCACCTGGGTTTTGACCACGGAATGCTACTGAGAAATTCCCAATGAATAACCCTCATTGAGTTCATCGGGAATTTCACTTCCATTCAATTGTTTGTTTTTTTTTTGTTGAGTTGTGTTTGTTACATAAATCTATTTATTCACTATTTTAGACTTTCACGGTTTTTCACTACACTTCAAGTACTTACGGGATGATATCCGTGATTTTCCTTTGTTACTATGAGCTCCCGATATTTCGACGCTGTTGCAAGCATCATGATCGCGGGAACGGAAAATCACGGATATCATCCCGTAAGTACTTTAAGTGAAATCTATTTATTGTTGTTAAAATAAAGACATTAACTTCCAGCCAACCCTGATACCAAGAGGGACATTTAACACTTATTGTGGTAGCGACAACAAAGCGGTGCCCGAACAAAAGGCCAGTTTGGGCTATAAATATCTGGATACGTCGCACTGGATATGGCCTGAGCAGAGCTATCGGATTTATTTATAGATGTCAATAAAGAACGGATAAAGGTCTGGTTGTTTGTCTAACATTAACCTACCTTTAACAAGCGTTAGTTTGATCTATTTTACTGTTTGAGAAAACTGTTTCTATTCCGTCAAAAGAACGTCAAAATAATTACAACTTTCGGATTAAGAGCGTTACACAGCTGCTGCAGCTATGGTATTCTGATTTATTTGAAACTGAAAACTTACTGGACAAAATAATAGTAATTGCTTTGGCTTATTAATTAATAATAAAGCTCCACCCAGACTTTTTGACAGACAAAAAGCTTTTATCATTTAACAAAAATGTCAAATTTAACAAAACCTTAATAGAAATCATGAAGTACTTCCAATTGCTCTATATCCGTGTCACCCTGATCCCAACAAAAGATTTCCACATTACGCCTGCCGACCTCAAGAAGGCCTTATCCGGAAGAGTCCACTTGTAATGTAAATACAGCATTGTGTAGAACTGAGAGGTGTTCCCGAAACACTTCGGACTGGACCCGATTGTTTCATAATGTCTGATTTAATTTAGCGGATATTGTAATTTGTGTTCTGTGTGATAAATTAAAAAATAAACATACACAAGTCGTTTTAAGATCCACGTATTAATTTGCAAAAAAAGGTAACGCAACATTGTTTCAGCAACATGTTATAATATTGCAGAAACATGTTGCTGGGTTTATGTTATCTATTTTTTAAACAGTAGCACGTCTCGCAACACCTAAAGTTGCTTGCAACAATGTTGCACTATTGTTGTTCAACATTGTTTGCAATGAGTATAGGGCATTAAAAAACAAGCAGCGTTTAGTTGAATTATAAATCTACTCAAACCTCAAGGCGTTATCCGGAAGAGTCCACTTGCAATGTAAATGCAGCATTGTGTAGAACTGAGAGGTGTTCCCGAAACACTTTGGACTGGACCCAATTGTTTCATAATGTCTGTTTTAATTTAGCGGATCTTGTAATTTTCAACGAGGATTTTGTGTACTTTGGTCGAGGAAATAATGGATGTGAAGTATTTGATGAATTCGTTAAAAGCCAGTTAGAAATGTGGGTACTGAAAGAACCATAAAAACAAATGAAAAGTTAATTATAATGAATTAAAAATCTGAAAAAACTAGAAGAAGAATAATGCGAATCGAAGGGTTTTTCTTTTAATTGTTATAATACCATTCTAAAATGTAGAAAAAACATCGTGATCGTCTTAAATTTACCAAACCGCAATTAGCCCGCGTGGATTAAGGTAAGGCCCATTCCCTGTTACAGATTGGAGACCTGCCATGTGCCCTAGCAATAAGAAGGTTACAGTAAATTTTAATAATCCTACTACAGAGCAATAAGGTTCAATATCCCACAACACAGGCTACAAAAATTCTACACTAATACTTTTTGCACATTTCTGCACCGCCACTTACGTAAACCATAAAAGCTCACCATTATCATTTTTAAGGCATAAAAGAAAACCAGCATACATATGTAAATCATAACCAAGGGTGCCTACGTCCAGTAACCCCTGAAGATAATATTATGTCATCCTGAGTCAGCATTTCTTAAGCCATTAGAAGATCTACAATAGGGAGTGGCGATACAAACACGAATAAATCTGAAGTGGGGAAAGATCATCCTTGTTGAGTGATGAATGATTTAAAACGATCCTGAGATGCAATGACAAAGGAATTTTGGATGTGGTAAATTGTGAAACTGGGAATCATTTGGATTGTGATTGCACTTACTAGCTCCGTGTAAAAAGGTTTTATAACACATTTGCACGTAAAGGGTCTTTTATTTCACCAATTTCGATATCGTAATGTATCTCATTACGTACTGTAAAGTAAAATGCATGGCTTATACTTTTTTAAATCTTAGCAAAGAGTTTTTATGTCATAAAAGTGGTCAAAATTTTATGAATAAAATTAACTTTGGGAGATTATATAATAAATAAACATTTAATTCTTTAATTTAATTAATTTTGACAATAAATTACAACCATGTATCTGTAACAAAACCACAAAAATATTAATTTACTTTATTAGTAATACTGGCTGTTTTTTGTGTCTTTGCCTTAAAAAAAAAAGCGCTGATGCGCGCGCCTCGCTAATTTGTGAACAAGTAAAAATGATTCCAAGCGCTTTTTATTTTCGCTGTATTGACGCAATTGACGAAATTGACGCTTTCCCAATAGGCCTAAACTTTAAAGGGGTGTGGCTCGGCGCTTCCGCATAATTTAAGCGAAACTTTTTTCTTACTGATCAGGTGGAAAAGACCACGACTGTACCTTATAGTAATCCCACTTTTCGGCAGTTATGTTTAGGTCCCATGTGCATGTAATGGGTGAGCCTATTGCCATCAACCGGGTCCAAATCGACTACCAACTAAAACTATTGCGAAATTGTAAATACCATAGATGTCTTTCCTAGACTATTGGTTAAATATAACATTATTAGGACAATATTTGCTACTTACAGACTAGGCGTGTAATTTAAACATGAACGAAAGGAAATAAAAACTAAGACCCCAGAAAAAAAAACTTACCTAATTGACCTTTAGTAAATAATACCTCCTCCAAAACACTCCAATTTCCATAAGTACTCCGTAATCTTCATTGAATTGTCGAAAATAATGAATCTACAGGTTTGCGGATACCGTATTAAGTTTGTGTGGGCACCACACCACAATGAAATGAAAGAAATATGTCCCCGACCTTTATGAGATCAGCCACATTTGTGTTTATTTAGAGGATCTTTTTCGGGATGATCGTAAGTTACGTTTTTTGTTATTACTATCATTTTTGTGGTCAGTACAGTTGATACCGTCCTTACCCCAAAACAGGTTTTTTTTCACCTTTTGAACTTTTATTTCTGGATTTATGTCCATCTTCGCAAGTATTTAACCTTTTTCATACCCTCTGTTATGTCCCAATGCTGGGCAAAGGCCTCCCCTATAGTCTTCCACTGTTCTATCCGTGCCAGTTTTAAGGGGACTACAGGAGACAAACGCAAAATGCGTTTATAATGCAAAAAAAGCATATGATTCACTGCAATAAACAAAACCAGAAAAATATATGATATTCTTCAGGATATATGCTAGTATGATAGTGTTTTGAAAACATAATACAACTAATTTTACTTGATAAAAAAAATCACGAATTTATCTCCAAAAAATTCTTTTAACGAGTAAAACCTTACTCAAATACATGCGATCATTCTGATTTTTAGGCAAATAATTTTACAAGCAACATAATAGCATGATAGAATTTTATTTTTTTAGTCCAATCAATCGGTTTTTTGTAAATCCCAAAAAACCACTCATTTCTCACTATTCGGCCCGCAGTGACTGACGTAACAACCACTTTGTAGTGCAAGCTGATTAGAACTTTTTTTAACAGTATTTCAAACGAAGTTTGAACCACCACAATTAGAGTTATAATAATAATAATAAATAAATATCGCTAGACATTACAGACAGCGCCATCTAGTGCCACACTAAGCAACGAGGCTTGTGTCGTGGACACCAGATAGTTGATATACTACATATATAATTTTTGTTTGTAAATACATATTGCTAATTTAGCTCCTGTAGTCGCCTTAAAAACAAATAATTCATTCAATACTTTACTAAGGTTGAAAGTATCGCCTCTGGTGATGGACAAATAGACTTCATCGTTTCATAACAAACTAAATCAATGGGTCATTCAATTTTGGCAAGACACACAGTTAAAAGGTTGACTATACCTCCATTTAAAACAACTATTTTGTACGTTACTGACGTCTTTCCTCTACAGATTTTAATTTAAGATATTGTGTGCACGGGCAGTTTCTTTTAAACTCGTTGATAACAACTGTAGCGACGGACAAAAAATAAACACTGTCTTGAAAAGTAGAAAATAACAGAAAATGTAGATACCCTGTAACCTTTAAACCTTCATAAAAAAGATTCTCCATCGCATTTACCGACATTCATATTGAAAAATTTTGCATTACATTCTTCAATAAAAGTATGAGCAAATAAATAACAATGTAGACATATAAATAAAAATAGAGTTGCCTTTACAAGTCGGGCTTATTCTAGTCGAATCTATTTGAATAGGCCGTACCCGATTGTTCGAAGCCGTAAGGATGCCTTCATAATTTAAACTGTTTTGTTTTTTAAGTATGGAATTGCATTGGTTAACTAAGGGGGAAAGTTGCGTTATGTGACTCGGTATCAGGAACTTTTATCACTGGTAGAGTCTGTTTAATTTTCGATTTTTTGAAAGACGGTATTTTTTTAAAGTTTTTATTGCTTTTAGAATAAAAGTAAAACCTTTAGATAATTAGGCTTTTAGAGATTTCCAAAAACAATTATGTTAAAGCTGGTAATTCAGTATGTTTTACAAACAGGCACGGTTTTTTTAAATCAAAAGCATTCATTTCCTCATGAATTATTTTTATTTATTCGCTTTTCACTGTGAAGTACCCTTAGTGGAACAACAGAAATGTACCCAAAATGCCATTCCGGATGGCTAACCGGGTTCTATCGGGACGGGTCACTTTATATTAACCATACGATTTAAATGGGACTCCCAGACCCCAGTCCCAGTGAAAAGTTAGCTTTTTGCGGTCTCACGAACCCCTATAAAGAGTTAAGACCAAATTTGTCGTTTGATATTAATGTACAATTTAAAAGGTTGTTTCTAAAAAGGTGTTTTAATTATTCTGAAATGTTAATGGGGTATTTGAGGTTTTTCTTTTGTGGTTTTGCTTTTAGACTGTTTGGTAGGAAACTCGTTTTTAAATTTCGTTAAAAAAAAAATCTAAATAAATCCTTTGAGTTTGCTTTCAATGGCCGACATTGTTAGAAGGTTTTTACCTAGTCAATATTTATGATAACAACGATTGAATTCGGTAGATGACAGTAGACCTTCTAAGGTTGCACAAAAAAAGGGCACGGAGCGAACTCAGTATAATGGATGTAAAACTACCCTTAACGAAGCCGAATCGTTAAAATTCTAGTTACGGGGTTATTCGAACGGGGACGACCCGAATGGCGCAGCGGTAGTGAGGCTGCCTTACGTTCTTAGGGTCCCGGGTTCAAATCCCGGTACGAGCAAACGTTTGTGTGATGAGCATGCATGCGAGCAGCAAATTTTTACATGTTTTTAACATCATCACTTAAATACCTCCATGGCCCCTTCACTTTTCAATGCATCCATCAGCACAATGTTGAGTGCATTACACTGGGTCCTACCGTAAGACGTGATTTTTCACCCCAAAAAAAAGTCGTTTCCCCGAATTTATTTTTGCTTATAGTTACTAACAGAGTTTGATGCACAGAATGGTTGGTTACAGCATTGGTAAAAGTTCCGTGTACACCTTCTATAAAGCATGGGTGCATCCATGTACCGACCACAGTAACCGTTGTTCTTTATCCAGGAGCTCTCAATGGTAGCAAAAGGTTTGCGTGGATATTGTATTTGAATAAAACGAGACTTAGATCCTTACGTCGTCAATCCTGTATAATTTATACTCCACATCACAACTTAAGAGGCATTACACACCGTTCTAAGCTCCTCGTAATTCTATACGACCACGGATTGCCGTCAATCCGGCGATAAACGTAATTCCTGTATACAGAATCTGCTTACTATAATATTGTACCTACAGCATGTGCGATTTTATCGTCCAATAAAGAGACCTCACGCACTACACAACCACGACCACAATCAGTGGTCACGCAGACCAACCAGGCTTAGACCAGGCTTAGACCAGGCTTAGACCAGGCTTAGACCAGGCTTAGACCAGGCTTAGACCAGGCTTAGACCAGGCTTAGACCAGGCTTAGATAAAATGTCATTCTAGAAATGATAACGACGACAGAAAAGTCTAAATGGTATTGGATGTTTATCATTATCATCATTCTCCTGCTCTTATCACAATTTATTTGAGGTCAGTGCAGCTTGTTTCTTCGTCTTCTATTGCTCGCTTGCCTAGGTTGATTCGTGATTGGGTGACCACCCATTGCATACCGAGTTTCAGCTCCGTGCCTCAGAATCATAATATGAATCACGTTAAAAATTTAAAATTCTTAACGTGATTTCTCACAAAGCGGCCATTTTAGGCCCGCAGGGGCCCAAAGTCTGACAACCAGTCTTACCAAGGAGTATCGTATTACCACTAACTGGGTTGTGGAGGTCAGAATGAATGCAGTCGTTCCTACTTAATACTCAATTATTTATTGCATTCCACATGTAGTATTACATAGATGGTGTTATAAAATAAAAGATCAGATTCAGCTGCATACCGTTAGACTGGTTCCCAACACAGTTGGGAAAAGGCTAGGCAGATGACTCGTGATCCCGTCACCTCCTTTGAAGCCATATCATCCTTCACACAGTCTATCCGTCGTTGCTTTGATTTTTCCCTAATTTTACACATGCAGAAGCTACAGAAAAGCATGATCACTCCTTTTGAAAATCGACTATCGCCATATCTAAACCATAATCACACATCTAAACTGAGATTTTTGATGTGTAATTATGGTTAAGATATGACCACAAAATAAAATAAAATATGTGCCCGAGAAAGTTTGATTATTTCTATAAGAAGCGCTTTTAATAAAAATCAATTTTTTCCTTGCATTTGTGTATTAGACTCTTAGAACACTCAAATAAAAAAAAATCTGATAGCCCTCTTAAACCTGAGAGAACGCGAAGTTTCGTTAAAAAAAAAAACTTGTATTTGAGTGCCAGACTCTTAAAACTCTCAAAAACTGTAATAACCCTCTTAAAAACCAAATGCGCATCGTCAACTTAGCCGCCACGACCAACTGACCACACAACCGGCTGTCCGACCCGTCGCGGCCAGTCTTATTTTGGCCACAACTTCTACTTCGACCAGGTATGGTCATTGCCGAAGGGTTCCCTAAGGCTTTCGCTACATTTCTTTTATCTGAAGGGAAATAGTCGAGGAGTCAGGGAGATGCATAGCGTTGCGTTATGCGACGTCAAAAATAACACCTTACAGCTAAGCGGCAGACAATGATGACTAGCGCCGCGGGCGACTGGGGTACAGGATGTTTGATAACTTGGAAGGTGAAATATTATAATTAACTTTAAAGTAGAGGCTATACAGGGTGTAAACAACCTCACCACAAAGCCGTCAATCAAGTATTCTGTACATCAAACTAAGCAACTTTGCGCAAAAACGTATGCTGGGAAACGACTTTTTTTTTGGGTCAAAAAATACGGTTTGTGGTAGAACTCACTCAAAACATTGTGCTGATGGGTGGATTAAATAGTGCGGGAGTCGTGGAGGTGTTTAAAGTAAAAACTTTACATTAAACTGTATTAAAAAAAAACTTGTCAAAAAGTTGGAACTTTGACCCCCAATATCTCCGTAACTAGAAGGTTCCCAAGTATGGTGGAAAACAAAAAAATGATCGCAATGATGGGGAAAACAATTGCCTTTCGGTTTCGTTAAGAGGTTTTTTACACCCTTTAAACATAACAAGTATTCTGTTAGTAAAGATCCAAAACATTAGTAGGTACAAGGCTTATTAAAAAGTAAAACACGACTAAATTCTAAAGAATTTCTTTTTTTGTTTTCTTTTTGAAATAGGATTTTGTTTGTGCCAGGAAAGGATACAAGTTAAACTGTGAACAAACTTTCTAAGAACCGAATGAAATAAATTCATGTGAATAAGAATGTAAAATATAAGTTAACATCATTATCTGCCTAGCCTTTTTTCCAACTAAGTTGGGGTCGGTTTCCAGTCTAACCGGATGCAGCTGAATACCAGTATTTTACCAGTTAGTAAGTAATATCGCTCCAAAAATAATTAGTCAACATTTCCGGAGGGGTGAAACCAATAAATACCTCATACTACAAGCTACTTTTTTTTTTTTTGTTTGGCAAATCATCATTATTATGACTCCTCCCGCTCTGGGCGGAGCGGGAGAGAGTGTCAGACTTTTACTGACTAAAACCCATCCATGTTCCATCTTCGCCCTTTGTGTTCCGGGGCCACGGTATCTCTTTTGAACAGTCCCGCAGCCCCGGCAGGATACTACAAGCTACCTTAACTGTAAGAAAGCACAATACTATTCTTACTGTATTTTTATTCTCATACTACTGATAAAAATGTAATAGAATAGTCTGTTCTGTTGCTTCTTTTGTAACACCCTATACACAGAAAGTAAGCTTATAATGTGAAGGAGCAAGCGATCGAGCGATAAAACGAGATATAAGCGATTTTATTCAGTGCCCAGCGTTTGATTTATATCTATATTGTGAGAGCGAGCCATTGACTATAAAATAAAATACTACCTGGTATATGGAACCTGTTAGTTTTGAGTCTGTGAGGTATACAAACTATGGGTTTGGTGTTACGTGTGTGATTCGGTTTGTTTTTCTTCTTTTAAATGTTGATTCCAATTGGCAGACATAATATCACGCCTATAATCCCCAACGGGTAAGACAGAGGTGTACCTTATAGTACAACCATATTTCGCCAGTTACGTTTTAGCCCCATGTAATAGGAGACGAGCCTATTGCCAACAATTACTGGACACAAATACTGATTTTGTGGTTGCTACTGAGAAATTCCTGTTGGAAAAACTCAATAATAGTTTGCCTGATCCGGGAATCGAACCAAAGACCTCACGCTCAGCAGTCACGCTTGTGGCCACTAAGAGAATATACTACAAATGTTTTCATCCCATCTATTCGAAAAGGACGACTTGGTTCGCCTTTAAGTGCGCCCAAAGGTGGTGTTTTCTATAGAAACTTTTAGCGGGCAGTAATGAGTTTTTAATCCTCTTTATAAGTGTGCCGCAATTAACTATGCCGCGCACTTTTTGAATTTCACATAAGAATCTTTTAGCGGGCAGTAATGAGTTTTTAATCCTCTTTATAAATGCGCCGCAATTATCTTTGCTGCGCACTTTTTGAATTGGGATCATTTTAGTGTTCAACGTCAAAAAAATCGAACCAAAATATTGTTTGAATAAAGACTGGCTGGAACGACGGCCTATAGCCGGGCCGCCGGCTGAATAATAATAAAAAATAATAATATTGATTATGTTATTATTGTTGGTATGGATTGTTAGATATTCATGGTTTTGTTTTGAAAAATGAGTTCAATCAGTGACAGTGAATAAAATATGAGGCACCATTTATTTTCTCATAGTGGGTAATGAAAAGTAGAGTGTATCACTCGGGCGCAAAATATATTTTTGGCTCGGGCGACGTACTTTGAATCCCTCGCTACGTTAAGGATTCTACTAAAGAATCCCTCGCAACGCTCGGGATTCTACTCTAGAATCCCTCACTTCACTCTGGATTAAAAAAAGCACCCTCGCCGTAAAAATATTATTTTGCTCCCTTAAGATACAATCTACTACTCTTCATCATTTCTAATGACCAAATAAAAAACAAATGTATTTAGATAAAGCAATAAATAAGTAGTAAGACACACAAAAAAACAATCCAAACTCGTAATCTATTTTCTAAAACAAGGAAAAAACCATTCGAAAGTAATCTCGATCAAAAACTCGCATGGCATCTCTTTGATTACATTTTTCAGGACCACCTACTGCTACCATTGCTACCTGAAAACTTTTTAACACACTTTGATTGGAAATCGCTGTTCGGCCCCATGAAACTTTGTTTTACAGTCCTTTGACAAGAATTTTACCTGAGGCAGCTGCATTCCAAAATCAACTTTAATAAAATCAGCCTACAAAGTTTCCACTGCCAAGACACAGGCCTCGTCTCTATGAGAGGTTTAGAATTGTCAAAAAACTGACTGGACATGAGATTTACGACGCTCAATTTACAAAGATAGAGGTACGTTTTTGTCAAATTGGTTATCGAACGATTCATTCGTTAATGAGCTATCAGAAAAGTTAACATCTAGCTCAACATCCAAAACGGCGTAGATTTCTCCCAATCAGCAGTTTATGGTGGAAAATTTCCAATAATCTTTAAATGTCCGATTTCTCCAAAACAACCCAGTTTGGACCCCAAGTTAATGGGTCAAAATGGTAGCAATTTAGGTTTAGTATCGCCCATTTTAAGGAATGCACCCAATTATCAATAACTCTGTTATTCCTACATTCATTTAAGTAATACATTAAGACTCATCTCTGACTTAAGCCAAGACAAAGACACATGGGCGCCATAAAAACTCTGACACCAGGTTAGGCACTAACCACACGTTATAGAAGAAAGATCTCTGACATACCACAAACAGTTTCCTAACTCGCAATTAATTTCCTAAATACAACTCTGTATCATGGACAGATATATACATGACAAGTCATTGAATAGAAACAGATCCATTACATGCCCCAAGTCCTCCCCAAGAACGTAAACTAAAACTAACAGTGTCCAAATGAAGATATCGCTAAACCCTTAAGGAAGCCGGTGGATGTCCAATTAATTAGAAGTCCGATCACGATAGCAACTGTTGCTACTCGTATTAATCAGAAGATCGACATTGATAGCCAGCGCTTGCTACGGCCACACAATGTGGATGTACTAGGGTGGCAGATATTGGAGGAAATGGTAAGTGTGTTTCATGTAATCGAACTGTTCCACGATTTTAATTGATTTTAGAAGTTGCAGAAATGCAGGCTTCTGAACGTATAGAAGAAGATTGACATTGCTGGCTAGCGCTTGTTAAAGGCTACACAATTTGGATGTACTAGGGCGGCAGATATTGGAGGAAATGGTAAGTATTATAAATTGTAGTCGCCAAATCGGGAATGTTAGAATTTCTCGATTTTTGGTCTCCGTAATCTTAATCCGGAATTTAAAATAGGAGATTGATGGCACAATGAGAAATTGTGGATGTACAGGATGGTACATCATATAAGAGATTTTGGGCATGTTAGCTGCAATTTAAGTTTCTGAATTTATAAAGCCCCCTTGCACCAACAACCACTAAATGCGGTAACACTTAACGTTTTTAAAACATCGGTTTGTGTCTTATCGAATGTTGGAACATGCCAGCGAAAGAAACAGAATAATATAAATATAATCCCCAAAATAAGCCTTATGAATGAGAAAGAATAACAAAATATTAAACAACAAACTTACAAACCACAAATTGCACTTTAAAGTAAATTCAAAATCGCTAGGTTACGTTAACCGCGAAAGTCCATAAAGCCAGCATGTTTGTCTCATATCGCATGCATTCGTCATGTTCGGGTTATCGGGACGACACGGACCTTTTGTTGAATCCCGTTACACTTGGTCAAAGCGTTAAGGTGACAACACACCGAAAGAATCCTGTACAAGCAAAACTGACTAAGCGCCAAAGTATGTAGATTGCAAAAACGATCTAAGTACATCTTTCACGCTTTACGAGTGACTTAACCACCTTCATGTCAAGCAAAATTGATCGCGTATCGCCATCTTTAGGGTCCCATCGTGCAAAGACCAGTGTTTTGATATCCCTAATGGTACCGGTAACCCGTTAAACTTCTGGTTTAAGATGTGATACGATCTCGGTTGAGTCGAGCCGGCAGAAACCGCCTTACAACTGAATTGTTAATTAATTACCTATACTTATAAATGTGCAACTGGTTTTACTGAAGTGCTCTGGACTGTATTTCGTTTTTTTTTTCTTCGCACGAACGTCCTGCTACTGTTTTTGAGGGACTGAGTTTTATAATATGCTTGCGAAATGTAGAAAGGATTTTTTTCGATGATTCGCGATTGCGTTGATGGGTAGGTTTAGGAATAGGTTGACCGCGATATTTGATCATAGTTTTTTTTTTTTTTTTTTTTGTTACGTGTTGCATAAATTATGTTGTACATTATTTGAAATTCGATATTTTAACCAACAAATAAAGGGATAGCACATGTTCAAATATAATACACTGTATTACTATGTTTTATTTGCTAGTAATACTTAGCAAAGAAGCCTACACTGTTCAATTATATAAAACTCCATCTTATCATACTTAAGTTTGCCAATACTACATAACTACACTCGCATAACATCAAGAATCTCATCTTACATTTAATTAAATTAACCACCAAGTGAATTCGCGGCAAAACGCACCTATAATTACAACGTAATCAACGACAAAAATACAAAAAAAGAACGCTTCACTTAAAAGAAAATTATAGCCATTAAAAACACGAAAAATATCTGGCATTCAACGGGTTCTACCCATTGCCAGTATCAAGGAGTATCACCTGATTAAATACTCAACTTTTTGCTCAGAACCGCTTCCAAATTCAAATTAAGACGTTAAAAGCGACCTGGAGCGATGCTAATGAGAAGTTCCTTTTTTATTTTTGCATAAACCCGTGGGAGGTACAATTTAATTCGTCGATAATGGACAAAGCTTTCGATTTAGGTTCCACTTTTATAACGATGAAGATTTGTGCAAAAGGCTCATTGCCATAAATAAAAATAAATAGTTATATCACTGTACATTGTATTATAATAGTTTATAATACAATGTACAGTGCTTTCATAGTTTTATATTTTTGCCAGATTACTCTAAAAATCAAAGATATATAATCTCGACCCAATTTCGTTGCCATTGGGTTGCTGTCACTGACGAGGCTGTCACAGTGACAACGATCTTTATAATTGTACCCATAAGGCTGTTGTTAGATTACAGCTGTCAAAGATATTTTTTCACCATTTAGCTCATTTTATATCAGTAAAATTCGACCACAAGCGAGCAATATTACTTCTAATTTTGTTGTATTTTTTATGTATTTTATTAATTCATGCCATGAGTGGCTTACTCATGGCATGAATTAATAAAATAATTTAAATAATAATTTTTTTTTAATAAAATAATAAATATATAAAATAAAATAATTCTGTGTTGTACTTAGTTGTTTTCGGGAGAAACAAAATTGAAAAGAAAGTTCTGGATATTCTGGAGATTGTGATTTCTTAATTTAATTTTTTTGCATGTTGTCGGATTAGTGTGGTTTAAATGTATGCGTTAGTTATTCGTTTCTTATTTTATTCGTTTTGTATTAAAATTTAGTAGAATAATTAAGGTTATTTTGGTTTTTGCTTATTAATAGAAGCAAAAACCGAAATAATCTTAATTATTATGAGAATGTACAAATATTAATTGGAGGTAGAGAGTTTTAAAATCAATCGACAATAAATTCTTCGTTCCATTTCCTAATTAAGATAACTATTTAAAAAACTAAATATTTGACCACAAAGTAACAAATTAAGGTCATCTGTGAAAAATAACAACGATACATCTCAGTCTTAAGTTATATAAGAGTTAATAGTTTAATTTATTCGTATGCATTCGTTAAGATTCAGGTTTTTTAATTAAGACGTCTTGTTCCCAGTGATTAAGGACCTATAAGCTTTTTATCATTTTGTTCCCAACACGTACTTACCAACTAAAAATAAACCTTATTTCTGAGCAGTTACAGTTTAATTTTGAATAGGAAATTCTCTCATTCGTGGAAGACGTGTGTGATTGTGCTCTTTTTCGTTTCTTTCGTAGAAAAATGTCTCGAATTACAATTAGTAATGCCGGCTAATGTTAATTTGTCGAATTCTTGTGTTTTAATTTAATTTAAAAAAATATATAGATTGGTATACCTACGTCATATCTAAACGGAGATAATTTGAAGCTAAAGTAAGAAATTGTCATGACATTAATGTTCGCAAAACTATTTAAAACTAATTAATTAAATTCATCTAACCCACTGTCAATCCATACTCACAAACCACTTTCTTCTTTCTTTCTTCTTTCTTTCTTTCTTTAACATCCCTTCTAAGGCATGCACCCGTTTCCGCCAGGTTCTGAAATACCCGGGACTACCCGGTACTTTCAAGGTGTGTGTGTAAAACCCGAAGGAAAAAGAAAAGAAGTAATCCCGTCTCTAAACTTACCACACTTAACTATTCTCTTGTGATAAAACTTGTCCTGTCAAAAATTCTCTAAATGATTACAAATCTAAAAAAAAACATACTAGAACCGGTTCTCCCACTTCTATATGCTATACTTATATATCAAAAATCTGGATTAGGGCATGAAGAACCGTATCTGAGAAACGGTCCATGCCCTAATCACACAGTACCAAAACAAGTATTTAACCACATACTTCGCTAACCAAATAGGCGAGACGACAAAAAAAATCGAATTAGTCCGTCACTTAGATTATCAAAAAATATTTGACCCGTGTTTTTTATTTTGTTACGTAAACCAAAATTGACGAAGATACGACGCTTTTAAAATTCTCAATACGTCACGTCATGGTATAATTTTTAGCTAGTTCTGACGTCACGAGCCCCCACTCCCGGGTTTTAATGCGTTTTATCTTTGTCAATATTCATTGATTTACAAAAACAAAAAATACGTGTCCATTAATTTCCAATACTGTAACTGACGGACTAAATAGATAAATAGAGCAATTTTTTGATACTGTCGTCATGCCTATTCACTCCCCCTATTTCTACACACCATTGACTTAGTTTCGAACCTAGCTCAATATAAATCTATCCAGCATTCGATTACATCTATCTAGTCTATCACGGAATAGATTATCTGGAGCTAGGGTGAGCACAAAGGGTGGTGGTAACCTCGTTGTGCCATTGATTGGGAAGCCAGTGTTTTAAATAACGTAGAAGCTGTGGGAAATTGTTGTAGTTCGAGGTTGGTGATGGATTTTGTGGGAAATCGCGTTGGTTATAATATACATAACATCACGCCTGTAATCTCCGTTGGGTTAGGCAGAGGTGTACTTAATAAGTGCACCCACATTTCGCCAGTTATGTTTAAGTCTCATGTAATAGGGGGCGAGCGTATTGCTCTCAACCGAGAACCGGGCGCAATTCCAAACTCAGTGACTGCTACTGAGAAACCAAATAACACTTTGCCCAACCTGGGTTTCGAACCCAGGAGCTCGTGCTCAGCAGTCCCGCTTGCAACCACTAGTCCAACGTTACGAGGCAGTAATTGAAAATGACGGAAGATGTAATAAGTGACAGTGTACTATGTTTAGTTATAAACCGTGAAAGCTTATAACAGTAAGAATATGAATAAATTTATTAATAAATAAAAAAATAAAAAAAATAGTATTAAGCACAAATAAAATAAAATACATTAACACAAAAAAAATACCATCAATTATTAAAATCAAATAAATAATCAGTTACTAAAATAATTAGAATCAAGGATAAAATTAAAAATTCATTCATCCATTGTTACAACCTAGTTTAGCATTATGACAAAATCGTAACAAGTAAAATGTTAACAAAAATCGTTAGAAAGCAGAGGTCCCCAAACTAGGCTGTGCGTATCTCGGGGGCCGGAGTTGCGTTTGCTTAAAATTAAAACACATTTGTTGATGTGATAAATGCAAGGTAAGAGGAGTGATAAGGTATTTTTACTAAGAGCCACTAGTAACATTTCAAATTCATTCAAAGTCATTTATTCATTTTGTGAACATAGGGTAAAAAATACAGATGTTATATAGATAAATGTTGGTCCATACTATGTGCCGCCAGAGGGCATACAAAATAGTGCAGTCAATCAAATGTCAATTAACAAAAATAAAAAAAAAAGTTTAAAACCAAGTGGTAGATGTCAAAATTTAATGCCAAACACTAAACGCTAATAAATAATAATATGCCAATAAATTAAGACGGCACATGAACAAGTATTCATTATTTAGTCAAATATACCATTAATATACCAATCAAACATATTAATAGATGCAAGATACAATACAATATGTCAATAAAAACAAGCTATCAATATCTTAAGGGTCATTTAGTCGTCAAATAAAGCCATACATAATGCATAGTGTATGAGTTATGACTAAATACATAATAGTCGTAATTCTTGTTGCCGACTGCACTCGCATTGTGCTAAATCGCTTACACAAGTTTTAACAGGACTCATTTACATAAAATGATTTAATATATTTGTAAGGGCTTGGCCATGTTTCGAAAGCAGAGTATATTCATACTTCCATACTAATATTATCAATGTGAAAGTAGGTCTGTCTGATTGTTACCTTATCATGCCGGCTGAAATAATCTTGGTGGAAGGCACAATGGTATACTGTGACCTGGGTTGAGATAAATGTTATTTTTATTTCGATGGTAGTAAGTATCGTGGGTGGAGGAGCTCGTGGCTAAATAAAAAAATGTGTCACGGGACGCCTGGTAGATGTGAAACATCGAAATTATTTTGTACAAGTAATATGCTTGAAATAACAGATTACGACAGGAACTAAATATGGCTTAGTGAAAAAATAAAATATTACCAATTTTTGCCTGAAAATAAAAAATCTATGTATAATACAAACAAAATAAAATAAAAACAAAATTACTTGATTCACAAAAAGAAAATCCTTCGGTTGGAATCGAACTCGAACTCACGAGATTGTAACTCAGCACTGTGCCCCAAGACCAGCTGGCTTATTGTAAACCATAGCGAATATGTAGATCTTATGCTGCTTCAACAGGATTCTGTAATGTTCGGGATGTTCGGGCCGGATTGACAACTTGACCGCTTGATTCGATCTCCAAGTTAAGCCATGCCTACCCAGGTTGGTCCGTGGATGGTTGATGCTTAACAAGCTTCGGAAAGCACGTTCAGCCGTTGGTCCCGGCTCCCATTTTTAGATCTTTGCCAGTCGTTACAGATAGCTAGTGGCCCGAAAGTCTGAAATCAAGTCTTACCAAGGGGTATAGTATTACCCAGTACTCCCTGGGTTGTCAAGGTCACACAGGCAGTCACTCTATGTAAAATACTGTTACTCAGCTACATCTGGTTATACTGGAAGCCGATCTCATCATAGTTGGGAAAAGGCAGGGTCATGATGATAGTAAGTTCCGTGGATGGTAATGGCTGGGTTGTGGAGGTCAGATAGGCAATCGCTTCATGTAAGATACTGGTCAGTATTGAGCCGCATCCCCGCAGACCCAAACATTTATTTATTATGTGGGACGAGTTGATGAATTACTCATTATCAAAATAACATTCTGACATTATCGTCTTACATTCTGATGAAAGGCAGACGATAATGTTAGAATGTTGTACTGAATATATTAGAAACCTATGTAGTACTCGTATCTGATAACGAGAGGTTTTCTCCATGTATGACATTGATTAGTGAATTTAAAAAGGTACAATAACAATATATGTCGCTTGTTCGACTCTAAACATTAATTGGTACAATTGAAATAATTGTAACTTTATTATTACTAAAAGAATAAAAATTCAAAGTGAAGCTTTTTTCGTGATTTTTTTTACACAAAGATTTGTCACTTTTTTCTTAACAAAGTCTTTTGATTGGCATTTTGATCACTCATTTCGCACTATTCGGCCCGCAGTGACAGACGTAACAACCACTTTGTAGTGCAAGCTGATTAGAACTTTATTCTAACAGTATTACAAACGAAGTTGGAACCACCACAAATAGAGTTGCTAATTTAGCAGATACCCCAGCCTTAAGGTTTGAAATTAGTACAAAGGGAACATCTGCCTAGCCTTTTCTCAATTATGTTCTATTCGCTCTAGAAAGCATAAACTCACTGAAGCTCGAAGAGACCAACTTGGAATTGTTTGTATCAACGAAAGCGCTTTGCCGCTTAAAGCGGGCAAGGCCGTGAGGAAAGGCTAGTACGACATAGGTTTGTAATATATTCAGTTTGGGGACGTTAATGTATGTATTTGTATTGGAGGTTTACTGATAACATTATTTTGTTTCGTGTTGTTTGTTTTGTCAATTTATTGGTAATTATTTTGAAATAATATGATGTAAACAAATAAGAAATTATGTAAATTTGTCCATTGCGATTTGATAATCGCACATGTATGCATATCAAATTTTGAACAGGACACATATAAATGTGTCATATAGTGTTAATTAATGACTAAATAAAATTATTTTTGTTTCCAATGCCCGGCTTTTTTTTTATTCCGAAGAAGCACGGCGTGACTGCGGTCCAACACAAACTGTGGCTCACCTCCTGTGCTGCTCTATGTGCAACCACCTGCACTTTGAGGTACTTGCCCGAAGCCACCACCAACGCCGTCGAGGTGGCACAGTTCTGGTAAAAATTAATTTGATTAGACAAAAGGGAATCATCGATACGACGAAGAAGAAGAAACTCAAGCAAAAATCAATTTGCTACATTGTTATCATCATCATGATTGACCTCAAATAAGTATATTCTGCGCTGCCACCGACGGTGCGGTGGAAGTGGCAAAGTTCTAGGCTATCTAAATAAAAAAATTGTCGTGCCATAGACACGAAGAAGAATTGTATATCTTACCCAGTTATTAATCCTGATTATATAAGAATAAAATAACCATTGCTTATTTTGTATCCTTTACATTCATCATCATCATTTCAGCCGAAAGACGTCCACTGCTGGACATAGGCCTCCGCCAAGTGTCACCACATTGACCGGTCCCGTGCGACTCGCATCCAGCGGATTCCCGCAGCCTTCACCAGGTCATCGGTCCAACTAATGGAAGGCCTTCCAACGCAACGTCTTCTGGTTCACGGAAGACTCGAAGATCGGAGACTCTACACTCGAAGTTGTAGACGATTATGTGTA
This sequence comes from Xestia rhomboidea, assembly GCA_963853795.1. Classification (NCBI taxonomy): domain Eukaryota; kingdom Metazoa; phylum Arthropoda; class Insecta; order Lepidoptera; family Noctuidae; genus Xestia; species Xestia rhomboidea. Next base: position 15,069,153 of record OY970777.1, read on the forward strand.
CCTGGGACAAACGGTCCAGTTAGGTAGGTCTAACTTAGAGAAAGAGGTCAATCGTCGAATCCGACTCGGCTGGGCAGCGTTCGGGAAGTTGCGCGGTATCCTCTCGTCCAACGTACCGCAGTGTCTTAAGACGAAAGTCTATGACCTGTGTGTGTTGCCAGTGATCACATACCGAAACGTGGTCGCTCACAATGGGCTCCTTCATAAGGCTTAAAGTCACACAAAGGGCAATGGAGAGGGCTATGCTCGGAGTTTCCTTGCGTGATCGAATCAGAAATGAAGACATCCGCAAGAGAACCAAGGTTACCGAACGTAGCCCGAAGAATTGTCAAACTTAAGTGGCAGTGGGCGGGGCACATTGCTCGCAGAACGGATGGCCGATGGGGCCGAATAGTTCTGGAGTGGCGACCGCGAACCTTTACATTACCATAATTATGTATTAAGTGTTTTGTTAAAAACAGCCAACTGAGGCCATGTATCCACATCCTTTTTTTTTTTTTTTTTTTTTTTTTTTTCGGATGGGAAATCATCAAATGACTTCTCCCGCTCTGGGCTGAGCAGGAGGGAGTGTCAGACTTTTACTGACTAAAACCCATCCATGTTCCTTCATCGCCCTTTGTGTTCCGGGGCCACGGTATCTCTTTCGAATAGTCCCGCAGCCCCGGCAGGCTTCGGTCCTTGCGGACCCCTTCACTATTGCTGACTCTCTTTGAGGCGCGCGTGGAACACGAACGCGCCGTCGACACGGCCTGTCGTCATGAGACGAACGGACGGCGAGCTAGCCCATAGCTCCCCGTCCACAGGCCCGCGCCTACGGTGGCCGGAAGCCACCACGTGGCCCCCGACGCCCGGGGCGTCTCCCGCGGCGGCCGGGACGTGAGGATCTCTCCCTGTCCTGTTCCGCCACCTCCTTCGCTAGCATGACTGCTTCGCAGAAGGAGGTGACGGCGTCCCATTCCGTCTCGCTCCGGACCATGGATTGAACCAAGGCCGGGAGCGAGAGGTCGCCGCCGCCAATCGCCGTTACGAGGACACGGCGGTGCTCCGCCCAAGCGGGGCACACCTCCACCGTGTGCTCCACCGTGTCCTCCGGTCGATCCTCACAATGGTGACACCCGGGCGTCTCCTCCCGCCCGATTCGGTGCAGGAACTTACCGAAGCATCCGTGTCCGGTAAGAACCTGCGTCAGGCGGAAGGTGAGGACGCCGTGGCGTCTCTCCAGCCACTCCTCAAAGAGGGGACTTATCGCCACTATTGTGGCGTGCCCTGCACGGGGTTGCGATAGTCGCTCTCTCCATGTCGCCATGAGATCCCGCCGGAAGTCCGTCCGCTGAGCGACAATTTGCCGCGGCAGCGGAGTTTCCCCCCGGCGTAGCGCCTCCGCGCGCCACTCATGTAGGCGCGCGAGGACTATTGCCTCCAGATCCCATGGCGGCAATCCGGCAAGGAGGTTCGCCGCCTCGCGGGAGATCGTGCGGTACCCCCGGACCAGCCTTACGGCTACCACCTTCTGGGGCACGTTCAAGTGGTGGGCGGCACGCCGCCTCAATGAACGTGCCCACACCGGGGCCCCGTAAAGGGCCATGGACCGCACGACTCCCGCGTAGAGCCTCCGGCAGGAGGCGTTCGGCCCCCCCAGGTTGGGCAGGAGCTGCCTGAAGGCAGCCCCTGTCCGCTCCAGTCTGGGGGCCAAACGTCGGAAATGCTCCACGAAGTTCCACCGGCTGTCGAGGACAAGTCCCAGGTACTTCAGCGTCGACTCGACGCCGATGGAAACCCCTCCTGCCATCACTGAGGATCCCGGAGGTGGCGCATTCCGAGGCCCATGAAAGCACATGGCCTCGGACTTGTGCAATGCCACCTCGAGACCCAGTTGCCGGATCCTCTCAACGACTATCGCAACCCCGCGTGTCATAACTTCGGCCGCCGCCTCGTGCGACCCCCCCTGTGCGAGCACCAGCGTGTCGTCCGCATAGCAGACCACGCTGACGCCGCTAGGGAGGTCGGCGCGCAGCACCCAGTCGTAACCGATGTTCCACAAGGATGGGCCTAGAACCGATCCCTGCGGAACACCGCACGACATCTCTCGCCGGTTCCAGTCTCCACTGCGACCGGGGTAGATGACGTACCTGTCCGCCAGGTAGTCCCCGACCACACGACGGAGGTAGGTCGGCACCCGGTGATACTGGAGTGCCTCCCTTATGCAGCTCCAGGGCATGGAGTTGAAGGCATTGGCGATGTCGAGAGACACCGCCAAGACAACCCCACCCCGGGAATGTATCCACATCCTTACGCACAAATACATCCGGGTGGTACACACGTTAGCCACCTACTGCGTAGCGAACGGTCTTTGTTATGTACTACGCCTTATTTTTGAATAACTACCATGTAAGTACTTGTGTGTGTGTACTGGCTTATAGTTAAGCTATTATGAACATTACAATTACTAATAGGAGCTAGTTGTATTTTGTACGCTGTTTAGTACTTTATGCGTTAACCACCATAAAGCAATACAGAATTAATGTACCTACAAGCCGTGTTGTATTCGGCTTAGGGGTTTTTGTCAAATCGGAAAATGTCAAACGTTACTTCTTTACAATCTTTTATCAAATATTTTACCCCATTAGGGATTGATTTAAAAAAAATCTTCTGCTCGCCTTCGTTATAGGAGAAACTTCTGTGGAAATGCTTCAAGACGTATAACCGTTTAAGCTGTGCGTGTAGAACTCATAAATTCAATGCCAGACGAGGTCATTTTTGGTATTTCGTAAAATTTCGGTAGGTCCCATTTGTCAGTTCTGTGTTCCGTTTCTTCTAGTTAATAATAACAATATCACTTTTTCCATATTTTATATTAACAGTTGACAATTAACATTAAAAATCATTCACAGTATCAATATCATCATAAACTCACCAGTTAATGTGAAAAACACATACAAAATAATAAGAACAAGTCGACAATACAAAGTATTTATCAAGGACTTGCTAATTAGTATCGTAAAGGACATTGTTTGTTTATAACATCAACTTACTTTGTCAGAATTCGCGAGTTTTTGTTTCTTTCTTGTTTATTTTGTTAATATGCGGGTGTTGAAAGTAACACTTCTTTGTGTGAAAGTTTGTTTAATCATGTTTTTTGGTGATAGGTGACGCTTACGCGGTTTTTTGGCCCAATGCGTAACGGTACAAGTCCTGTCAGATTTCTGGTAAAAGAAATACCCCGTTCCTGTTGAAGAGCCTTGGGTATTTTAGATATTTTGGAGAGCAGATTATAAAAAAAAAAATGTAAAATAGTAAATCAATCAACACCCACGCATGTTATGAATTATACAAACAAGAAAACAAAAGCAGTGAGCATAGTTAAAAGAGTACAAAACTAGAAGAAGCCGTGGGCCCCAAACTGGCACAGCCTGTATCTTGGTGGCCCATTATAGACAGTAAAGGCAGATTGTATAACTGACTGTTCAGCGTGACACAGCACTACAAGACACAAGAAACAGTTAAATTTGAGAATTATATAAAAAAAAATGTTTATTTGCACCTTCAAGTAAAAATGTTGTTTACTATACAATTTGGACAGAAAAAAAAAATACAATCAATTAATCTCAATTAATAAAAAGAATTATAAACTAAAAAAGTCAAAGAGAAGATAAACATGCGTAATAGGCGAGACGACAAAAATAATCTAATTAGTCCGTCAGTTAGATTATCAAAAAATATTTGACCCGTGTTTTTTATTTTGTTAGGAAACCAAAATTATGTGACATATGACGCTTTTAAAATTCTCAATACGTCACGCCTAGGTATAATTTTTAGCTAGTTCTGACGTCATGAGTCCGCACTCCCGAGTTTTGATGCGTTTTATCTTTTGTCAATATTCAATTGATTTACAAAAACAAAACATACGTGTCTATTCATTTCCAATACTCTAACCGACGGACTAAATAGATTTGCAATTTTTTGATACTTGATGAATTTGATGATAATGGCTAGAAAGTTACTGAACTCTGAGAGCGGCAATGAAGATAGATTCACGGAAGGAAGAACCTGCTGTTCTAAGCTCAAATAATTAAGGATCAGTGTAGGAGTTTCATATGGTTATGATGGTCATACAAACACCGAAACCGAAATTCACTTACTATATTTTCAACATCATTGCGATCATATTTTTTGTTCTAGACATACCTAGGATTCTTATAGTTACGGAAGTATTGGGGGTCAAAGTTTTAAGTTTTTCACAAGTATTTCTTTTTTAATACAATGTTTTTAATGTTGATACAATATGTTTGACGATCCGAATGGCGCAGCGGTAGTGAGGCTGCCTTACGTTCTTAGGGTCCCGGGTTCGAATCCCGGTTGGAGCAACTGTTTGTGTCATGAGCATGGACATTTGTTTCCGAGTCATGGATGTTTATATGTATAATACGTATGTATTTACAAACAAAAAAGTTTCTATGTAGTATATCAACTATCTGGTGTCCACGACACAAGCCTCGTTGCTTAGTGTGACACTAGATGGCGCTGTGTGTTAATGACCAGTGATATTTATTTTTATTTATTATTATAATGTTATAACTTTTGTTTAATACCCCTACGACCCCCGTACTACTCATTCAATGCCTCCAGCACAATGTTTTGAGTGCGTTACATTGAGTACTACCAAGAGCGGGACCAATCTACACTAGAAAATGACATAAAAATAATAATTTAGTAAACTGATCCCGTGATAGCCCAGAGGTTAAGTCCTCGCCTCTCAAGCATGAGGTTGTGGGTCCAAATCTGGGCAAGTACCAATGTGATTTTTTCAATTCATATGTACTTTCTATGTTCATCTTGGACATCACAGACATCGGTGAAAGAAAACATCGTGAGGAAACCTGGACTCAAAATTAATATAAGTCTGAAATCGCCAACCTGTCTTGTGCAAGCGTGGTGATCAATGCTCGTGCCTTCTCTGTATGAGAAGAGGCCTTTGCCCAGCAGTGGGACAGTAATAGGCTGGTATTATTATTATAAACTGATCCCGCAGCATCCAAATGAGCGGGATCAGTTGACTAAAAAGCCCGTAAAACGTGATTTTCCAGCAATAATTTTTGCGTAGAGTTACTTAGTTTGAAGTACAGAATACTTGGTTGATGGCTTCGTGAAGATTTAGTTTACATCTCCCATCAGTCAAAGGACCTTAAATTCTACCGTCACCTGTATAAATTTAGCAAAGTGCGTCACTGTCCCCACCTCACCATATCCTGGTGTAAATAAAGTGTTAAAATACGTTTATGTTAAGTATGTGCGCGCTGTACGGATAAGCATGTGTTCGGCACGGAACGCACTGGTGGGCCAGACCGGTTCGCATTATACCCTCGCTATGGCCACCGCGTGGCTAGGGTTAGCAGAACAGTTTGCGATTATTTAGAATTCATCATCTGCCTAGCCTTTTATAAACTATGTTAGGGTTGGCTTCTTGTCTAACCGGATGCAGCTGAATACCTGTATTTTTCATGAAACGACTGCCCATCTGACCTCCACAGCCCAGTTAGTACTGGGTAATACGATACCCCTTAGTAAGACTGGTTGACAGACTTTCGGGCCACTGGCTACCTGTAACGACTGTCAAAGATCTACAAATGACAGCCGGATGGCTTAACGTGCTTTCCGAGGCACGCAGGAAACTCAACCAAAATTCGAAGTACACGCACTACGTAGTTTCTATACGTATTAGACGATACGCATAAATCCGTTAAAATTTAAATACTTTAACGAGAAAACCATAGAAATTGAAATCCAATATGCAAAAATCGTAAATTACAATCGATTTATTTTTTACAACACCATTTAAGAACTTCATTTATATTTTTTGCATACTTTACATTCTCCTGAACATGCGGACTGTACCAAAACGCAGGCCGCAGCCGTATCCGCTAAAATAAAAGCTGAACAAGGTCTGTGACCTTTAACTGGATTCAATGCGCATACGCATAATCATCTCGTCATCAATATCTTAATTATGAACTTATGTGGGAAGGGATCCGTATCATTAAGCCTTTGCAAAGCCTGATTCACGGAGTTGAGATGTGATTTTGAGCTGTTTATATTTCTAAAATGTTTGTTCTGACTTTATTTTGGTTCAAGATAATCTTTTTTGAAGAAGACCCTAACCGCAAACTGATAGGTTTCTCTGTAAATCTATGAATACGGGGAAAATTTTCAATTTTTCTATCTATCTAAGACATAACTACAATGATTGGTGTTTAGGGACATTGACAGAGGGCCTTGTTAGTGAACATTCGTGAAATTGATTTGAAAAAACAAGAGAGCGTGATTAGTTCCCATTTGAGCTACATGCAAATAGCAAACTCAGAGGCGGTATAAAAACTCTGACACGAGAAGAAGACCATTTTTATGAAACAGTTTAATATTATGAATGATTGATTGGTATTAAACATGTCTTAAAGCACCACATGACACCAGCCACATTAATTTGTTATTCTTGTGGGTTTTTAGAATTGAAAGTTTAATTTAAGAGATGCCACACATTGGTACCTAACAATCATTAATCTCCATTTTTGTAATCATCAGCGAAAAAATCTCTCGATTACGATGTTGCTCCCATTGAAAAAGGTTCAGTTTCATGGTCCTTACTGTATCCTTAAATATGACCACACCTTTAAATATTGGATTATTCCCAAAGTAACCCATTTCCTTTGAACTACAAATATAAGAATCTCATACATTAATTCCCAAGTTTACTACAAGGAATTATTATTATTTAGAAATACTTGTCAATTTGTTCCCATTCTGCTCCATAGGTATCTGACATTATGCACTCCAACGATTCAATTCTCATTTGTTTTTGTACAGCACAGTCAGCCCCAAAAGTTACTAGGAATCCTCTCGTTGATGTATGTACTACCGAGTTCTCTGACGGTCTAAGCAGTCATAGCTTGGCAGTCCAACGGTCACACCACTAAGCTATGGCTTAGTGGTGTGACCGTTGGACTGCCAAGTCGTAGGTCTCGAGTTCGAACCAAGACACGCACTTCTGATTTTTCGAATTTATGTGCGTATTGTGTAATTATCACTTGTTTTGGTGAAGGAAGGCAGACATCTTAAGGAAACCAGCATGCCTGAGAGATATTGTATGTAAAGCCAAGTCAGAGGCTCATGGGCGGCATAAAAACTCTGACACCATTTTAACCACACGAAAAAGAAGAACCTTTATGCCCTAATTAATAAGATTGTAAAGTGGTTGACCCTCTTTTAATTCGGTAGTAAGTATACATTTCAAAATAAATCCCTGTTGTGCAAATAACTACACAAGACTGAGTCGTCAATTTTTAATTCCCATGACCAACACATGCAAAGCCGCATAGGATAACATGATTGATCGAATCGTAAAATATTCATAAATATATTTGACAACCTACAACCGGTAAGTGCCTCATAAAACCATGTTTTATACAAACACAGCTTCTTACATACCGCTAAAAGCAAATTGACTTAACAAAACTGTTCTGTTGATACTACGAGGGATAAAAGGCGTGAATGAACTCTGGGTTTTGTCAATATTTTTGGTGTATTCAGTTTTATTATTACGGATTTTTGATCAATTTGAGTGGCCTAAGCAACACATTACCACAGCAATCACAGGTCCAGTATTGTCATAAAAACAATTCAACAATCCACGTCTGGTTTATACAATGCTCAATGTTGACCTCTTCGAAGTTCTTCATGAGATCTCAACAAAAATAATTGGAAACCAAGAAGACATTATTATAAACTTGCACACAACAAAAGACTGTCTAAAGCTAGTTACACGTCATTTTTGAGAAAAAAACGTCTAACTCAGTCCGCAGTAGGTATCAAAAGAATACCATGTACAGATGATAAGTACGTTGCCTTACATTCTGTGGACCATTCTACATCTAAAATTTTAAAAAATTATGACTTTCCAAAGTCAACTAAAATTAGTGATACGAATTACGATACTAATAAGTCACTTGACCTCGATAAATTATAACCCCACAAAAATCCTTTACCTGTCCACATTAGTTTAAAAATTATGATAATCCCAATCTACCCACGGCAAAAGCCCTTGAAGATCCACACAACCATCCATGCTCATCTCTTGCGTCACCCTACGCACAGACAAACAAACAAAGAGACAAAACTCGATATTTTAACGAGGGCCTCGTTTTAAATTTATAATGCCACCTTCTGTATTCAACACTCACTGACTACCAATTTTGCAACGAATGTATAAGAGAAGCCGATGCTGCAGGCAAAGATGGAAATAAGTATGTATTATGATTGGCTGGAATTTTTCTTTGAAGATTGTGTAAACAGTCGAGATAATTTTTAACGGTTGAAGTGAGGCTGTTTGAGTTTTATTAGCTGAAGAAAAGATCTCGAGAGTCTTTGCAGTTTTGTGAAAAGAAATAGACATTATTAATGCTAATGCTATTATTAGTTCGATAGTCAAATGCCTGTGTAAAGGATGATATGGTTAGTTATAAGTGACTAATCAGATGACGAGTACCTAATAGAGAAGTATATAAATTGTTCCTGATAAATAAATAAATAGTATCGAAGAAGAAGACAAGCTACGTCCACCCCAAATAAATTTGGATAAGCAGAAACATGCATGCATGCATTGATGCATGACTAACGCATTTCGATACAATTGCGCGAAGTACAGTTGTTCAGCTGAATATGATTTAGATAGACCTGGAAGGTCTATTTAAATCATATTCAGCTGATCCAATCAGCTGTCATTTGTAGATCTTTGACAGTCGTTACTGGTAGACAGTCATGGCCCTAAAGTCTGACAACCAATCTTACCAAGAGGTGTCGTATTACCCAGTACTAACTGGGTTGTGGAGGTCACATAGGCAGTCGCTCCATGTAAAATACTGGTATTCAGCTGCATCCGGTTAGACTGGAAGGCGACCCCAACATAGTTGGGAAAAGGCTAAGGAGATGATGCAGATGATGAGACCTTCCACGGTAAAAAGTGAGAAAGGATTATTCCAATCACCATCTTCACCAAACCTCCTTGCAAAAAACATAGATTACACCAATAACCACATTTCACAAAACCAAACAAACAAAACACAGTCAGAAATCCAATCCACCATCATTCGGACATCAAATACTCCACAAAGTCCTTCTCATTGTCCGTAACAGTCGCAATAAATCGCATGAAACCCACATCAAATCAGCAGCTGAACCTAGCATTAATCTGCACTAAGTCGCTATCATTCCCCTAAAGAACAACACAGAGCACCATAAAAGCGATTGAAGTGGCATTTGCGCCTACAAAATTTTTTGAATGGCATCTCGCAGTTCAGTCTAGAAGAGACTGGCTACTGCTTAACCGGACTATACCTGTGGATGCCTTGAAGCTAAGGCCTCCAGCCAGGGGCATGATAACTAAAAACTAAGCGACCACGCCTAAGGGCACCCCCTGTGGGGTACGAACCTCGGCTTAGGGCGTCGCTGGGGGCAGCAAAGGGACAGGCTGGATCTGAGTGTCATTATTTAGGGGCTCGTTTGAAATTACTGGCTCAGCATCGCGGGCTGGCTCTAGCAAGGGTCGGGGGGGAATTGAACGGGGATTACGCGCCGGACCTCGGCGGCGAGGTCGGTATGTCTTCGGTTTGTATCTGTATTTTCTACGTACGGTGCTGGTGTCTTTGCTACTCTCCTGTAAGAGGGTAATAGCGTCGTCGGGGGTGACAAGAGTGTGCCGAGGACGGCGGACTGAGCTGATACGCGATGGGTCGTATCGGGCGGCCGATGCGATCAGGGGGTTCCTATGCTTAATAGAGGAGTCGAAAAAACGCTTTGCAAGACGTTTCATGAATTGCTGGATGGTGGGGATTCTAAGATCTAGGTGAAGACTATCGTTACGGACGTAAGGGGGGGCTCCGGTGATCTTACGGAGAAAGCGGTTCTGCAAGGTCTGCATCCTGTGGATGTGGCGGGGATGGGCATGAGCGAATACGACACAAGCGTACGTCATGATAGGTCGGATAACTGCCGTGTAAAGACGCAACTTGCACTTGAGTGACAACTTGCTCTTTTTGACTAGCATGAAGTGGAGTCGGCCCATGGCAAAGGCTGCTCGGTTACGAGCTGCTTTGATATGGGCCGCGAAAGTCAGGTGTTCGTCGAGGATGACACCGAGGTACTTGGCTTGCTTCTCCCAAGGGATAGGCTTGCCGAACATAGTGATGGGGGCAGGTGACGGTCGCTGATGGCGTAACTTCTGATAGAGTACAGCCTGGCTCTTCTCAGGGTTTACTTCGATCCTCCACTTACGAAACCAAGCGCCGAGTGAATCGGCGGCCTGTTGAAGTGCACGATGGATGCAAACCTGAGATCGGCCGGTGTAGTAAATAGCCGTGTCGTCGGCAAATAGGGCAACCTGAACTTTCTTGTTCGTTGGGATGTCGCTGGTGAACAGCGTGAAAACTAGAGGAGAGAGGACGGAGCCCTGAGGGACTCCGGCTCGGATGGGGTGGGGAGAAGATAGAGATTTTCCCACGCGGTAGCGAAAGGTGCGATCCGACAGAAAGTCTCGTAAGATGAGCACGAGACGGTCCGGCACACCGAGTTTATACAGCTTGTATAATAAGCCGTTGTGCCAGACCTTGTCGAAGGCTTTCGCTATGTCGAAGTACAACACCCCCGTCATCGCTCCGCGCTGGAAACCAGCGCTCAAGTGTTCGACGATGCGGTGGACTTGGTGTATGCACGAATGTTCGGTTCTGAAACCGAACTGTTGATCGGGAATGAGGCCTTTTGTCTCGGCATAATCTCTGAGTCGCTTATAAATAAGTCTCTCATAGATTTTGCCGAGCGCGCTCAGGAGACTGATCGGCCTGTAGCTCGAAGGCTGAGCTTTCGGTTTCCCAGGTTTGGGAATACCGATGACGGTGGCCTCTTTCCACACTTGGGGAAACAAGTTGTTGCTCAAGGCGCCATTGAAGATGGCTGCCAAAAGGACTATGAGCTGAGCGGGGAGGGTTTTAAAAATCCTATTGGTGAAGCCGTCGGCGCCAGGGGCTTTCCGAGGCTTGAGCTTGTCGATTATATCCTTCACCTCGTCTGGAGTGACCGGAGGGAGGGGATCGTCGGGGTCTTCTACGGGAGGGAGAGCGGCCCTTCGTTCGACTTCTGCATCCACCTCATCGAGGTGCTGCTTGTCTACTGGAAGGGTGCTAGGGGAGCACTGTGATTCCAAACTGTCGGCCAGGCATTCTGCCTTCTCAGAGTCGTCAAAAGCGACGCTCTTGTCAGGACGGATGAGAGGTGGAGAAGAGGCCTCCTCGGAGGACCTCAGCTTCCTCTGAAGTTGCCAGAAGGCTTGGTGAGTTGGCTCTAGTTCGCTGAGCATCTTGTCCCATTGATTCGAACGAAACTCACTAGTGCGCTTCTTTACAGCACGCTGCAAATAACGCATGTGAGCTTTGTTCTCATCGCAGGGCCAGACGCTATAGGCACGTATGGCCGCGTTCTTCTCGTTTATCAGTTCACGGATGTCGTCGGGTAGTTTCCAGCGTTGATCACTCAACACTGGGACTTCCCGAGAGCAATCCTTTAAAATGGATTGCACGTGAGCTGTAAACGAGTCGATAGCGGCCTCGGTGTCTGCGACTGAGACAATGTGGTCGGGGATACCGTCTAGGTGCGGTGACGTGTCGGATTTCAGCATATCGCTTACTTTCCTCCAGTCGGTTATTAGGGTGGTAGGAGTGGGTTGGCTAGGGTCAGAGATACCCGAGCGAGAAACTAGGTGCATGAGCACTGGGCGGTGGTCGGAGTTAAGCTCGTGTAGCGTCTCAATTAAATGTAACCTAAGGCTAACATTCTTGAGCAGCGCTATATCGAGCACATCGGGACGATGACTAGTGGTGTCGGGATAGTGCGTGTTCTCCATAGGAGCAATGGGATCAAAGTTGATGGTCTGGCCTAGATCGCAGACGACTCTCCCTCTCGGGTTAGTCATACTACTATTCCAGGCAGGATGTTTGGCGTTGAAGTCGCCCGCTATGATAACGGAACCACTCATGCCGAAGAGTTTGGTGAGATCATTAACCAGGAGGTTATGATTCTCAGACGTGTTTGAGGGGGGCATATAGGCAGACATTATATGAAGCGGTTGATGACCTGTCATGGCTAGCCGACAGATTGAAACCTCCAGTAGGGATTCTAGGGGAGGGGGGTCGATTGGGATGCAGTGCAGTTCCTTGCGGTAGTAGATGAGCGTACCGCCTTTGTGACAACGTGTCCTATCATTGCGAACTAAACGATAGTTGGCAATTTTAGGATCACGATTGCTGGGTTTTAGGAAAGTCTCTTGGATGAGAAAAATGTCTACTTGATAATCGCGAAGGAAGGACGCGATCTCGTCGCGTTGCCCTCCCATGCCATTAGCATTAAAAAAGCCTAACTTTAGGGACCGGGGTTGGGTGCACGATGCTACGGGTGTGTTATCCATTATTGGGTTTGATTGAGGTTACGAAGGGCTTCCGCGATCCTAGGATATCTCGCGTAAATCTCATTGATCTGTTTCAGGTCCTTAGCTAACCTGAGCTCGGCTGCTAAGCAGTCGGCCTCAGGTGAGATAAACACCTGGAACCTCATGAGGGTGTCGATAGTACTCTCCTCTTCCTGGTTGGAAGGCCGGGGGCTAGGGGAGGGAAGAGGGACCTGGGGCCGAGCCACTGGAGTGGGCATTGGGACTGGATTGTCCATTAGACCAGGCATTGGCAACGGGTTGGGCTGGGGTTTCACCAGGGCAGGGAAGGCACGCTGGTGGTTTAGCTGGTTCCAAGGAGAGGGCCTCTGTGGGCTGAGACGCTCAGGGAGGTCCTTGGATGGGGCTTTCGTCAGGGGGCTTTCCCTCTGCTGACGGGCTTGGGCGCGATTCGCCAGTCTGTTGGCGAATTGTTTGGGGGCTTTGGGACAGCCCCTGTAGTTAGCCGGGTGGCCAGATTGACCGCATAGCACGCAGCTAGGCGGCTCTGTACACAGAGCCCTGTCCTTGGGACGAGGGCAATCTGCCGTGGCGTGTTCGCCTAGACATTTAACGCACCTGTGCGGTGCGTAACAATGTTTTTGGCTGTGACCGTATAGTTGGCAGCGATGACACTGCCCAACTATATTCTGCTTCCTGGGCCTCTCAATTGAGATGCCCGATAAGGAGCAGACTGCCTTGACCTTAAAAATTGGGTGGTGACCCTCGACTGGGTCACAGATGACGAGCACCATGTCGTACTCGTCACCCCCTTGGGACCTATTCTTATGAAGGCGGTGAACCGCCGAGACGGGGATGCCCTGGGAGGTTAAGTCCTCCAGGATGTCCTGGGCAGGGATCTCCTTCGGGATCCGCCTGATGACCACGCGGGTCGGCTTTTCCTCCGGGAGGGAGAAGGTGTGGAAGGCGATGTTCCTACCACGAAGGGCATGCACCAACTGTCTGTAGTCGGTGGAGGTGGGGACCTTAACTTTAATACCCTGTTGGGTAGACGTCGCGCTTGTGTACTGGATCTTGCGATCCGCACACATCTTGGACACTTCAGTCCACTTCCCCTTTTCTCTGATGTACAGAGCAGGGGGTGTGAGCTTCTTGGTCGAAGCAGATTGAGATGGAGATGGAACCGGTTCCATCGGACTATCCGGGCGGCTGGCAGGAGCCGAGCCAGTAGCCGTACGGCTGGGAGGGCGGTTGATGGGGATCGCGGCTGAGGGAGCAGCTACTCCGGCGGTGGAGGGGATGTGGGAAAGGGATGCGGAGAGGGGGGCGTTCAATGCCGTGACTGCCTTCTTGGCCTTACCGGCATTGGCTTTCCTAGCCTTCTTACGTTTCCCGTTCTGAACAATTTGGAAATCCTCTGGCTCGGATGGTGAGGACTCAGAGGAGGAGGAGATTACTTCGGGTGAGCTATCGGGGGCTTCGGGGCTGACCACAACGTCCATATCGGCGGAGTTGGGTCGGGGAATAGGAGAGGGAGATCTTGAGTGCGAGTCGTCTGACTTGCCCCAGTTCTCCTTCTTGAATGGCTCAAGGAGCCCATCATAAACTTCCCTAATGTAGGGATTATTGTCCTCTAATAGACGCTTGAGGAGCACTCCTAACGAGGAATTTAATTCCTCGGTTCGGGGCGTTGCCATTATGGCAGAATTAACTACGGGGGGATCTAGCACATAACCTAACCTATGCCTAGTCCTAACCAAACCTATCCCGAGGAGGTACGTGAAACGTAAACTCCCCGGGCAGACAGCTCCCTTAAACGAGGCTACACCTGTGTTTTTCCTAGTGTTCCACTGGCGAGAAGAAAAACACAAACAAACTCGCCAGCTCCACTGCTGTCTGAATGGCCAGAAGGGCCGGAAAACACTGTAAGACCTAACTCCCCGGGTGGGATAACCCAGGGATGTGTTCTCACCCTGTTGGGATTACAGGGAGGTGAGTGCTAAGGTGTGCCCTAAGCTTGTAAACCTGCCGCCGATCTTATTGTGCGGCAGGGCCCTATGGGTCTTGCGACCGATCCGGGCCGCTGGGGTAGAGACACCCAGACGTCCCGGGTGCAGCTGTGGACAAACGGGGATTAGATGCTACCAGACTGCGACTAGGAGATCCCCCAAGGCCGCAGTCAGAGCCCTTCCAACGGGTTGCCTCACCCTGAAGGGGATCGGCGGGTGTGTCGGGTCACCACCCTCTTGACTTCGTTAACACCGTGAGGTATCCGTCAAGAACCACAAAATCGTGGATTTCACCTGAAGGGGCAAAATACGCGGACGAGGTTTTGTCGATTTCCGTTAAGGAAATATGTCTTGAAAAAGACAGTTTTTAACGTATCGAATTTAACTACAAGTAGTTAATTCGACACGGCGCAGCGCAACTAAGTCCGAGCGCAAGGCAAAGACTGTAGTCACACTACGACTTGGCGGGCCGGGGGCCGTCGGAGCTCGGCGAGGCGGCGGACGCTACTGACGTAGCGTAGCGGCGAAACCGAGTCGGGGGGCGCGGGGTGCGCGGGGGCAAGGCAGCGACAGAGCGGAGCGCACGTGTGCACTCGGCGGCGGCCAGGCGTCGAATGTTTTTGCGCCTACAAAATGCATAAGCCTCCCTTAAATACCATTATTGTGTTGAACAAATCATGGTATTACTTCAGACTTGTTGGTGGATGTGGATTCGCTTGGTGATTTGATTCTGGGCATTTTGTATGGCTGGATTTGATTTTGGGTTTGTGTTGATATGAATAATAAGTTGATATATTTTGTCATTTTATCGTGAGGTGGAGTGCATTCGTTTAATCAATGTTAATCCGTTTAAGCAACCGCTACCCTGGCAATGTTTTTTAAGCGCCAAAGGAACCACTTAGCATAAGCTTATTGTACTAGGTGTTGTGTTTTTTTCTAGTAACTCTTCTGACACGTAAAATGACAATGTACTTTTTAAACCATAAAAATTTATGTTAGCTAATTCAACATTTTCCCCGACAAACCTCAAAAGCAACATCTTCAAACAAACCGCTTCGTTTCAACCACATAAAGTGAACCCCCCATACATTTACAAAATCACATATAAGGCATATCATACCCACAGACTTATTATTAGTAGCGGTGTCCAAAGCAAGGCCGGCGGCGTACACGCGTACTTATAAATCAAGTTATTCGTTACGCCCCAACCGCATTGTCCTCGCCTTGTGGTAGAAAAGAGCAAAAAAGGCATAGGTACGAAAGCAAAGGAATATATCGAAAATCGAGCACGTCAAAAATTTATTCCGATTGAATCGAAAACGAATTCGGATGCGTCCGCGCACGGTAATGCTGCGGGGACTTTTGATTGTCTGACGTTTTTGGGAGAACTGCTTATCGTTTTGAATAAGTTAAAGCTCGGTTCGAAAGTCTAAAGATTGGGAAAAGAGGTTGATTATAATAAGGTGTATTGATAGATTACTCTGTACCTACTGGTATCTCCGAAAAATCTCCTGATATGGCGTATTTGCATTTAGCTATGATGCATCTTGTTTTTTAAGTTTTCTCCCATCACCGTTATGTACATTGTTCTAGACAAGTGAGTCGGTGAAATCTTATCACTAAGTGGTGTTAGTCTATTGTCTTTATCGGGTATCAAACACGCTTCTGTTTTCTTTTCCTTCCTGGCATTTGCGCACTGCACTGCCTCAGCTGGATTTTTATTTTGCAATTTGTCCAAGAGTTGTAAGGTTAGTTTTGAATTTGAATGTCAAAGACCAAGAAACGATGGATGGGCTGTGTCGTAGATGATAAGGTTATAAAGGGGCTGACCACTAAGATCACAACTAATAGAGAAGTAGGGAGGACGATGACATTCAGCGCCGATCACGAATAAAATGGGATATAAGGAACTTGACCGAAGGAAGAGTTTCAATTTAACAAGTACTAATTCCCTGACAAAAATAAGAACTTTGTCCATTTTAATGACGAAAGTATAACAACCTTAAAACGGACCAGTTAAAAGCACCCGTATTGTTACGCTATAATGTAAGGTAACGAGCAGGAGCTGCGTCGATCAGAACAATGGGAAGTATCGAAGTATCGATGGCACTTGTCAAAAATAAAAATGTTCCAACTGACCGCCGGGAACGATAAGTCTTTGTTCATTATTTGGGTTCGTGTATGGGGAATAAGGATATGTATGGTCTTTTTTGTTTTCAATAATAATATTTCGGAGAATGTGCAGTTTTTTTTTACGAGAGCTTGTTTTATCCAGCTTCGAGTAAGCTGACTGGCTAATGTTGTATTGTTGAGCAGAGGTGTTCCAGTGGTATCGGCTCCGGCTTAGACCGTTTAGGTCGTGGGCTCGAACCTGGGCAGGCACTTAACATAACACCACGTCTGTAATCTCCGAAGGGGTAGGTAGAGGTGTACCGTATAGTACACCCACATATTGCGATCATGAGGAAACCCGCTTGTCTTGAAACCCTAAATTAAGTAACCCGAAATAGGTCCGCCTGGTGGAGAACGGCCCTCTTGCCTCTCACGGAAACGAAGAATCTCGGAATCCATCAGTGGGGATGCAATCGATGGATTTATGCTAGTGTTATACCACCAGACAAACAATTATTGTGTTGCTGAAACAATTGAAGACGGAGGAATTACATCCACCTCGCTGTTTTTGCTGAAAGGAGTATCCTAAAGCTTATGCGAAATATAACTGGATTAAGCATGAAGCACGTCGATACATTTTACATTCCTTATTATGCATAAGGAATGTAAAATGTTTCGCTTCGTTTCGCGCGCTTAACAGATTAAACCGGCCAAGTTCCGAATAAACTTGTAGGTATTTTGTTATTAAACTATATATTTACGGGTTTCAGATTCAACGGGCCAACGGGAAGTACGTACGTAGGTTTTGATTCAATTGTGAAATCTCAAAATATGGGACATAAACGGTCATATCTTTTGATCGCGTTGACTTACACGTTTGATTTTGTCACTGCTCCAAGGAGTAGCAGATTTGAGTATTGATATTAATTTCAGCTTGATACCTTCACGTGTTCCTGAGAAAAACGGTATTGACAGATGTACAGACGGTCAACAACACTTTGTTGACCGTCTGTACATCTGTCAATACCGTTCCGTATCCAGTAAGGGTTCCGTTTTTGCCGTCTGAAATACGGAACCCTAAAAATAACAAAACTGCTAGCCTGTATAAAATTATTATACAGAACAATGGAGTATCAATGGCACTTTATAAAAATATTAAATACTTTGCTACCATATACGCTAAGATGGCTTTGTTCAGGTTTAAGCGCGAAAACTACGAATATTTGATGAAAATTCTACTTTATATTAAAAGCTTTTGTATGTATGGGTCCTGAAATACGTAGGGTGGAAGTGACACCGACTCACAAACGGTTCCATTTGTCCTTCCATCCCGAATACAACTATTTGAACACAGACCATACTAAATAAAGGGTGTAAACAGACCCTTAACGAAGCCGAAAGGCACTTATTCTCCTCGTCACTGCGATCATTTTTTTGTTCTAGACCATACCTGGGAACTTTCTAGTTACGGAGATAATGGGGGTCAAAGTTCAAACTTTTTCACAAGTTTTTTTTTTTAATACAAGTTTTTAATGTTATAACTTTACTTTAAATACCTCCTTGACCCTTTTACTACTCAATGCATCTATCAGTACAATGTGTTGTATGCGCTACATCGAGTTTTACCGTAAAAAAAAAGGAGTTTCCCAGCAATCATTTTTGCCTTAGTCAGTTTGATGTAAGTACAGAATGCTTGATTGACTGCTTCGTGAAGGGTCTGTTTACACCCTATATGTAAGAATGGGATACATAGGGAGCCGAGGAGTCGTTTCTGAGGCATCTTGGAAGAAACACACGTACCGGTACGTCTCATCAGTATACAATATTCAGTCTCCCATCGTTTGTGAATCTTATTTTATCCTCCATTATTATGGTAAAGGTGTAAACGCCAAGAAGAAGCATAATCTCATATTTTACTTCTGTAAAACTAATCTTCCATATGTACTATCGAGGACACTCCCGCCTGATCACCACTAAGCTAATTTTTGCTTGCACTTACAACATAGAAACGCTCTCTATCCCCGCCCCGTTGACTTTATATAGAAATAATTAATGAAAAGATACTGATCGGCGACACATGCCAAACGAGAGTTATTGTTATTTTGCGCGCCAAAGTTGACGCTTTCCTAATAGGCCTAAAGTTTAAGGTGGAGTGGCTCGACGCCTCCGCATGATTTAAGCGAAAAAAAATTTAACTGATCAGGCGGAAAAGACCACGACTGTACCCAAGGAATTTCTTAAAGGCTGCTTATGCCTTTACTGATCTTAATCCCTCTGTGCCTCACAACTACAAAGTAACAAGATAATCTGAATAATCGACTATTTTGCTCTAGATAACAAATCATTGCTCCCACGCTTATGTTTAACAAACACGCAATACATTACTGCTCTCTCAATAATACAATTTCAGAGCTAATCTCAATTCCAAAACTGCAAACTATGTAGAACCAATCCTTATTAGGGTAGGGATGTCTTGAGCATTATAGCGATTACAAGACCAAATTACACGACCCCTGAAACTCAGAACAATTTGTGGACCTCAATGTATTTGTACTTATGCTTCGAGTTCTCATGGGTCTCCATACATTGGTGGTGTTACAGGAATAAAATATGGCCGATATAGGAGTGGATAGGCGACAACAATGGACGTTCGGAATTTAAAATTGCGCGTAAAATTTAGGGCTGCGCGCACAAGGCGATGTTACTTTATTTTTATTTTTTATTCTGGATTTTAAATTGATCGGGTTGTAGTTTTACAGCACCTTGGAAATGGGAATTGTCTTAAATGTCCGATATGGCTAAAAATACTGTTTACACCATTTGTAAGTCTAGACTTGTAGTTTTCGAATATGTTTCATTGAAAACACTGAGAAACATTGAGTTTTCACGTACATGAGTGTTTTATATTATGTACCTACTAACAAAAACATAATGTCAAGCCTCTTTTTTCTGAAGGGTTAGGCACAGGCAATTTATTACATATCTCTCCTCGCCACACCTCATCAACTTTACGCCAGTTATTTTTAAGTCCCATGTATAGCGGGTGAACCTATTGCCATCAACCGGACACAAATGCAGACTCCGTGGCTGTCGACTGAGAAATTTCTCATGGAAAAACCAAGTAACACTTTGCTCGACCTCGAATCGAACCCAAGACCTGATGCTCTACGGTCGCGCTTGCGATCACAAGATCAACGAGGCAGTTTAAAATAGAACTGCAAATAAAAAACGTTAAAACATCGATTTTCCATTGCTACCCAGTGCTCACAATCCTTTCATTACTCAAATCCATAGACAAGGCACAACACAAAGCAGCAGCATTTTAAAAGCAAAACTGATCACCGTTGTTCCAACTGAGCGCCGTTCCATCATCAGTCTTGCAGCCAGTAATTACTGAAATGAATATTATTGGCTTGTACGCAGCTCACTATAAATCACTCCGGAATCTGTGACGTCACATCAATAGTTCAGTAAAATGGTTCGAGTGTGTCCTGGATTTAAGTTCGTGGAAGATTTTTGTTTCGATTTTTGAAATGAAAAGAATTGAAAGTTCTTTTGTTTTTAAGAGTGATTTTTTTTTAAATTAAGTGTGATTTTTTTTAAATTAAGAGTGATTTTTTATCTTAACTTTTTTGCGAAAAAGTCTGAGATGTAGACATATACGTAGGTGAAAAAAAAGTTTATATGTTAAAAAAAGAGGAAAAATGGGTTTTAGCTTTAACACGGATCGGTTTTATTGTATTGGAACTCGAAAGAGTACACAATATAATTTATCTAAGCTAAAGTTACCTGTTGTTGTGCTTTTAACAATGTGTGAAAATATTGTATACGGTGAATTTAAAATTTTACAATGCATTCAGTGCATCACAGAGCGTTGCAATTCTCCGTCAAAATACAATTTCAACGTCTTAGTTTCGATACTTGTAGGTCTAGAACCATAAACATTGATGAGTACACAAAAGTCACTTACTACATTTTTTTGCACTGTGCTTATCACCATCTTGCGATTCATCATAAATTTCGCTGCCACAAAATAATCAATTTCAAATCCAGTCAATTTTAAATCCTCAATGGACCCTCAACAGAAACCATTATCCCTCATAGTTTTCGTTTTAAATATCTGTTAATACAATTCCTTTGCGAAATGATCGATAGTTGCCATTTCAAGTAGCTCTCCTTTTAAATTATTATCCTGCGTTTCATCTTCTGGTGTTTCATTTTCAACCTTGGCTGTTACAAAACTAGAGTGTATTTTCCTCGAGTTGATCAGAGAGATTTCTTCTCTTGGACACTGTGACAACTCTATGGATGATCTGTCAATACGGAGACTGTAGAATTTATCTTAGTTTGAAGTATACGTCTGTGGGGAGGTGAAATTGCTTCGGTTATTATCGGAGTTCTTTAAAAATGTATTGGAATGTTGGCAGTATTTTAGTTTGTGTTTAGGATGACGCTGTCATGAAGTTTTCGTGGAGATTTCTTTCATTTAGCTTAGATATTGCGGTTGAACGGAATGATTGATGAGGTATTAATCATTTTTGTCCTTAGTTGTTGAATGTATCGCCTTGGTTTGTTTCTTTCTGAAAAGTTGTTTCTACTTAGATTGGATTGTCAAGCACATAATTATATCATGGTGACATGTATATCATTAATAGTATTGACATCATCTGCACTCTGCCTTTTATTTCGATTACATAATATTATTATTCTTCGTGTTATTACCCGGAGGGTTATGTTTTTCGAGACTATGTATGTATAATTGTTTGGCACTGAACGGTTCGATGCATTTTAGCTTGAGAGGTGTCGTTAGATTCGTATTTACTGTGAGAGTGACACTGGGTATGACTGGGCACACTGGGCTTGGTTTCAAAATAAAAAAAACAAAATGGCGGATTTTTGGCACCAAATTCAAATGTTTGGCACGCTCTGCAGCCTGAACGGCTCGATGGATTTTAGCTTGAGAGGTGTCGTTAGATTTGTATTTACTGTGAGAGTGACACTGGGTATATCAAAATAAAAAAAGAAACAAAATGGCGGATTTTTGGCGTCAAATTCAAATGTTTGGCACGCTCTGCAGCCTGAACGGCTCGATAAAGGGCTCATCATGAGGATTTTAAAATGGTATATCTAAGTAATTAAAAAGTGTAAAATTAAAAAATTAAAAAACCCGATTGCATAAAAAATAACCAATAACTTTAAATAAAAACTGAAAAGAAAAAAAACAATTTCAGGAAACAGGACACATTGATTGCAACAGTTGGGACCCATTAAATAATCTAGATTCTAGACTAAAATCATTACATCCAATTCTTTTTCTTTTCAGTGTTTATTTAAAGTTATTAGTTATTTTTGTTGCAGTCGGGTTTTTTTTTTTTAATTTGTTATCTTCATTTTGAAGCCGCTAACGAGCTGCTTCTACACCGGTCATAGTATTCATATTATTGTATCTTAACCTTCTTTTTCTTAGCGTGTTGATGGTAGGTAACCCAAATTGAAATGGTCCAGAATTTGGCTACGAGTTTGTCACTTTCAGTAGCCTCATTGGTTTCATGCAGACAACAGGACACACAGGCGATGTTAAGTATCCCATCGTTTCTAGAAGAACACCACATTTACACTCCAGGGCACAGCCATCTATAAACTCAGTTCAAATTATCTAACGCAACCCGCATTATTTATGAGAAAAAAAATAGAAACAGTTTTTCGTTTTTGTATTTTAAAATTGTAGTCAATGTTAAGAGAATAGCTTTGTACCAGCCCTACAACAAAAATGTTAGTACATAAGTACTAGCAATTGGTATCGTAGTCTAATACAAGTTGTCGCTCGTTATGAGTCGCCGGCGCAAATCTAGGATTGCGTCTGCGCATCTCACAGACGCCGACGCGAATCGCTGTGTACGACACTTAGTAATGGTTGTCTGTTTTACGTTATTGATATTTTTTGACTATTTTCTTGTTTTGTTCTGCTTTGTATGTTTTTGAAAGGATCAGTCTGCCGCCAAGCGTGATCCCGTTTAAAGGATGTGGGTGTAAGCAACACGGAAATATCAAGTAACTGGTATATCTATACTAATATTATAGAGGTAAAATTCGCTTGTAAGTTTGTATGGAGGGTGTAATCTTCGGAACGAATGATCCAATTCTATTTTTTTTTTCACTGATATTTAGATACATTATTCGCAAGTGCTATAATCAATGAATTATATTTATTCCATGCATATTAGCGAAATGCTAGTGAGTTATATTACAACATTTACAACGCTGCTTCTGAATACTTAGGCAATCCCTTGGTCATTATTAAAAGCGACTACCGCTGCATGAATGTAGCTACAATTAGCTATTATAAAAGTGATAACGGATATTAGATCTCACATAATACGCATTGTATCTATCCGTCTAGGTTCAGAATGTCCAATTCCACGGTTTCAAAAAGTCCATCAAAATGCCAATGCCGACTGACAACATACAGGGTGTAAACCACCTCATCACGAAGCCGTCAACCAAGCATTCTGTACATCAAACTAATTAACTTTACGCAAAAATTATTGCTGGGAAACGACTTTTTTTTTGGGGTGAAAAATCATGTTTGTGGTAGAACTCAATGTAACGCACTCAAAACATTGTGCTGATGGATGGATTGAATAGTACGGGGGTCGTGGAGGTGTTTGAAGTAAAAATCTTGCATTAAAAACTTGTATTTTAAAAAAAACTTGTCAAAAAGTTGGAACTTTGACCCCCAATATCTCCGTAACTAGAAGGTTCCCAGGTATGATGTAGAACAATAAAATGATTGCAATGACGAGGAGAACAATTGCCTTTCGGCTTCGTTAAGAGGTCTTTTACACCCTTGATACACACATAACCGCGTTTTGTTTGATTTTCGTTGGCATCTAAATTAATTACATAACAGAAACAAGTGGATGAACAATTTAATATATTTTTGACTTTTCCGTCATTGTGAGCGCTGATAGCTGTCTACTATCTAAGATTCTAGACCCTTTATGGAAGCTTTCGTTGACGTATTATCTTCTAATCACTAATTGGCTCTGACTCACCATACATTACTCGGTTCAATGCAATATGCAGTTGCAAGCTGCAATGCAGAGGCGGACCAGTAATTGCATTATGATGTCATTATTGAGTTCGACTGGTTCACGTTGAACCACTAGTCTCCATGTTGCAATAGTTATGACCTCGTATGGTACACTGTCTAAATCTAAAGTTTCTTTGACTAAAAATTAAAGTGAATTCACAGCACATAACACCACGCCTGCAATTCCTGTATAGTTAGGTAGAGGTGTGTACACCCACATTTCGCCAGTTATGTTCAAGTCCCATGTAATAGGGGACGAGCCTATTGCCATCAACTGGGCACGATTCCAGATGAAAGTGAATTCAGATAAACCACAAAGCACGCAACAAGGTAATTTTAGAAATACTTTAAAAAGTAGACAAAATCAGTGTTATATTTTTTTTGTGATGCATAAATTTTGTATGCGTTGTTTTTTGGCTACCGGAGTATCTTCTCTCTTTTTGTGGGTATCAGGCATGATGGACTTCTGCCGGAGCTGCGGGACTATTCGAAAGACATACCGTAGCCCCGGAACACAAAGGGCGATGAAAGAACATGGATGGGTTTTAGTCAGTAAAAGTCTGACACTCCCTCCTGCTCCGCCCAGAGCGGGAGGAGTCATTTGATGATTTCCCATCCGAAAAAAAAAGGCATAATGGACTGGGAGAAAAAATAGTTATCATCGTCGGATTTTTCACAAACACAATCAGCAGAATGTGTGCCGTGTGTGTTACCGATCTACACTGCCTGAAAAATAAGGACCTATCACACTTTTAAAATTGCAATAACGTTTTAAGTACACAAGATATACTTTCGAAACAAAAAGGACTCGAAAAAGAGTTTAATTTCGTCTATAGTTTTAAAGAAAGCTGACAAAAATTGCTATAAAACGTTTTTTTTTTTAAATTTTAAATCTAATTTCTATAGTTTAGAAAAAAATGCAATTTGTATTTCAATTTGTAGTACTTAGTTTTGCAGGCCAGTGTATTAACCAAGTCCTTACAGTGGCTAATATGATTATCTCATGGGCGGAAAAATAATTCGAACAAAAATGGTACTTTTGTAAACTGTACAAAATTCAGCCCACCTGTATAAACTATAAAACATAAAGAATTGTTATTTGTGGTCCCAACTACGAAGTAACTTGTCATAATGAAAATATATTGTTTAGAAAATTTCTAAACTAAACTCTGCGCAGCGAGGAATCTGGATCAGAAGTTAATTTCAAAAGTTTAATACTTTTAAAAGAAGCAAACGTCAGGGCTGATCAACTATGTTACCTTGTAGTTTATCTAATATTAAATATACGACGTTAGTGCTTTTCTGACGCTGTGGAGCTCAGGTGTTTTTTGTTTAAAAAAAAACCGACAAAGAGCAAGTTGGACTCGCGCACCGAGGGTTCCGTAAAAAGCTTTTTAAAGGACATACTTAACATTGACTTTGCTGTTCGTTCGATTTTTTTGTTTGTTATTAAACTACATATTTCTCTTTACATGTGCTGTAAGACCTTTCTTTTTGCCAAATTTCATGATTCTAGGTCAACGGGGACTACCATTTAGGTTTTCGACCCAAAACCTATAGGGTACTTCCGGCTGACCTAAAATTGACAATTTTGGTTGAAAGCAAGGTCTTACAGTACAAGTAAAGGGAAAATTCCGAAAAAAAAAATGAAAATTAAGGTTAATTTTGGGACTTACAAGTTTTCGCGAAAATCTAAATTTGCCTTTATCTTTTTATCGTGTTGACTATCAGGACCTTGATTTTTATACATCTAATAGGGACTATAGTCAGTATCTGGAATAAATTTCAACTTGCTAGGTCCACCCGTTCCTGAGAAAATCGGTGGTGAGTGACGGACAGACGGACAAGAAAGTAATCTTACATGGGTTCCTTTTTATACGACTGCCCAAAAAAAGGAGTGTTATGTTTTCAGGGTATGAACCCTGTATGTATGTATGTTTGTGAGTTTCTTTATTCCACCATAACTTCTAAACGCCTAAACCGATTTCGATGTACGTGGTATCGTTAGAATCCTAGTGTTACCCCGGGTAACATAGGCTAGGGAAAAACAAGCTATGATTCATGAAGAAACAGCAACGTATTTTTATTTTTTTTTAAATTTCGATTACGTATATAACCATCGTCTAAAATTCTTTGAGTAAATTACAAAATATACAACAGTAGTTTTCAATATCTATTTGTTCACGAATAATTTTATTGCTTGTTGTATGGACTCGTCGTTTATAAAAAAAAAAAATAACGAGACTATACAGTATCGGCTTTTCATTAGTTTCTATAACAATACCTCAACAATTAAAATCCTTCCTAGACAACATAGTATTATGATTAAAAAATAAAACTTGTTAGTACTACATGCTACCCCAGTTGGTTTCGTTATTTGTTTTTCTTAGGACGCGTGGTTAGATTATCTCGTTGTGGACTTGCGGATTTGATATTTCAAAAACCTGGAAAAAAAATTGGGTACATTCCTGAAAAAAAATCTGTTTAGTCCGTTAGATTATCAAAAAATATTGAACACGTATATTTTCTTGTCACGTAAACGAAAAGTGATGACGATACAGCGCGTTGAAATCTCGCGTGACGTCACAACTTGTAACACCCTTTTATCTGAACTTTGATAAATAATAAATAAATCGTTTATTTATGATCTAATTGGTTTTCTACATACTAAACCCACTAAACTGCGTTTTATTACATATTAAATTACCTACTTAACTAACAGATACATGGTATTAACTTAGTAGGTACAGACAGTTGAGCCAGCGCGGCAAACACCACCCATGCATCAACATGTAGGTAGGTAGGTACTATAGCATTAACGTCGTACAACGCGCGCGCGCGGCGAGCAGCGGTGGCCTGGAGAGCAGCGGTGCAGTGGCGAGAATGTCCCAATATTACTCTCAGCTTTCCGGGGAAGAGAAACAAAAGCTATCCCAACAAGCTTCTGAGAATAGGTCCACTGTAATAAGGCGTGAAAAAACTAAAGAAAGAGAAAGTAGGCTTACCAAGCACCGTTTACGTGTATCACGAAAACTGTACGAGGAGTCTACAATTGATCGTTCCACAAGGTTGACTCAAGAACAGCAGCGATCATTTAATCGCCGACTAGAAGAGTCACTCACTTCTCGAGAGATGATGTTGACGCAGATGCGAGAACACGCATCTTCAATGTGTGAGCTTGAATCGCCTATTTCGCGTGAAACTAGGTTGACACAAATGCGAGAACATGCATCTTTAATGCGTGAGCTTGAGTCGCCTATTTCGCGTGAAACGAGGTTGACGCAGATGCGGGAACACACTGCATTTGTACGTGAAAATGAGACCCCTTGTTCGCGACAAGAAAGGCTCACAGGCATGCAACGCAATTACCGACGTCGAAGGCAGCTCTTTAATGATGACTCAAATTTTGAGAACAAAATATGGCAAATACCCGACAGTATCTGCTATTCTTGCGAAAAAACTTTGTACCAACAGCAGTCCCGTCGTGTGTGTGTGATAAATACTTAGTATAACAGTGTTACCGCAAGACCACCCTGACGAAATTGTGTCTTGTAATAGATGTGCCAACAATATTTTACAAAACAAAACCCCTCCGATGCATACTGGAATAACATGCGTGTAGCACCCATTCTAGTTGAGCTAGAGTGTCTCAATGAGATGGAAGTGGGACTTATCTCACATGTTCGACCATTCATTAAGGTAGTACGTTTGGGGGGGAGATTTGGCCAGCAAGGGTTAAAAGGTCAGGCCATTTTGTTTGCACAGCAAGTGGAAGAGCTGTCTGAACAACTTCCAATTTCGGCCTAAATCGACTCAGAAATCTTAGCGTCAGCTAAAATATCTAAGGCGATCTAGTTTCGCATTGGTCGTTGGTCAACATATTATTCTATCACTAAAAGGTATGAAATAAAAAAAGTTATTAAAAAAATTTAAAAAACACGCCTGCCATGTTAAAAATTGGCTAAAAAGTAAAAAATAAGTTAAATAAAAATTAACTTAAATTCGGGGGACAGTTCTGTGGAAAATTTATTTACAGGTCCCCGACTTCGATGAAAATGTTGTTTTTCGTTTTTTTCCATTTTTGGATTCAATGGCGGTTTAATTGCAAAGTAAGTAATCTCGATCGCATACCTTTTGTAAATATCGAGCTGCATCCTGTTAAACTGAAACCCGACTCTGACATAGTTGGAAAAAGGCTAGGCAGATTGATTGACATACCTTTTTCCCATTCTACACTGAAGTAATTATTTTAAATTATTTTTTACTTTTTAGTAAATTTTTATTTAACTTATTTTTAACTTTTTAGACAATTTTTAACATGGCAGGCGTGTTTTTTAATTTTTTTTAATAACTTTTTTTTACCTTTTGAGGTACGGAACCCTAAAAATGAGGTAGGTATTAAAGAAAGTTTAGGATATTTTATTAGCTAGTGGCTAAATTATAATAGCTGCCCGGGCCGATCTTCAGTTAAAGCCGCGCTTGGCTAGGTTTGTCCGTGGATCGTGACCACCCATTAAAAACTGAGTTTCCTCCGTGCATCAGAGAGCACGCTAAGCTGTTGGTTTCGACTGTCATTTATAGATCTTTGACAGTTGTTGCAGTATTCAGTGGCCCAAAAGTGTGACAACCAGTCTTACCAAGGGGTATCGTAGAACCCCGTTAGCTGAATCTGGTAATTCAGGCAATTCATAGTTGGAATAAGGCAATATTGTTTTTGTTTTTTTAATACCAGCTTATTATAATTAGCTACATTTCGCATATCAAGTTAAAATTAGACGTAAATGTAGTTTGACAAAAGAAGAATGATTCGTAGTACCCAGTATCTTTTGAATTCATGGCATAAATAATACATACCAAACCGAACTCCATACTCATATTATTTCGTAAGACAGGCGTTAAGGAAACAGGAAAAATGTAAAAGACAGACAGACAGACGTCTGTCAGTTTCTTATCACGCTTTTAACGGCTGAAGGGATTTGAACAAAATATGGCTTTGGATAGAACATGACCGGGTTTAAGTCATAGGATAGGTACTTCATATCCCGGTAATACGTTTCCGTGAAACAATTTTCAATTACTAGAGACAAATAATTGTGATACAAATTTCAGCGCTTAGGCGATATTACAACTCACTAGTGTACCTGACGTGATGTTCGGTTGGAGCACAAGTAACAGCCATCCAACTGACTCGACGTGACGTCAGCATAAACCTTTGACTGCTGACGCGGTGACTGTGATGTCATTGGCATAGTGCTGTTCGTTGGTACTATTTAGGTTAGTGCTCCTATAGATTACGTACTTACTTAACAGGCTTTCACAACCTACAACCATACCTAATACCTCAATGACTCTTGTACTATTCAATACATCCATCAGCACAATGTTTCGAGTGCGTTACTTTGAGTCTTACCGTGACTTTTCAACCAAAAAACAGTCGTAGTTTACTTAATTTGAATGCTTGGTTAATGGCTCCGTGACACCGTTTTCACTGTTTTAAATATAACGTTCGCAGTATTTATTTTGTATTTTTGTGTCAGCGTCCGGTGTCCCTTATTTTTAATCCCTATTTTGACCTTTATTTGGTACCAACCAAGGTTTAAAAAGCTAATACGGAACTTCTGCACAATAATAGAAAATAACTATGTAGCTTATTACACTCAATACCAAGAATTTCTGCAGATCCTTGTGAAAATATAACCAAATCATAATATCTTTAATATCAACCGTATATTTGATCAGCATACCGTCTATACTATGACACAGTCGGTAAATTACCGCAGCAACATAATATTAACGCGTTGCGTGCTTCAGATAGCTCAAGGAATTACTCAATACGCTGAAGATACAGTATGCGATAGGAATTCAGATAAATAATGATTATTTATTATTGATGGTATTTTGTAAAACATGGACATAACGTCACGCCTGTAATTTCCTGAAGGATTAAGCAGAGTACTAGCCACATTTTGGCGGAATAGAGGGACAAACCCATTGCCATCAACTGGGTACCTACAAGTCCAGACTCCGTGGCTGCTACTGATATTGGCTCGTAGCGTGGCGCCTGGGTTTGATTTCGATTCATAGTCGGGGCAAGGTTCGGATTAAAAACATTTATTTCTCAAAGAACATACTACAGTTTACTTAAAGAGAAACTTAACTAAATTAACAATTGGTTGTAGTTTACATTTAGACGTTCAAACTATCCAAGAAACTGAAAACCATAGTTTTTTCTATTAGTAAGAAATAGAAAGTATGTAATTAAGTCTAAATAAATATACAATACAGTTCACACTAAACTTATGTGTTTAATATAAAAAAGCTAAACTTATGCGTCTAATATAATTATAATTCCTAATGCCTTTTTAATTACAATTATTTATAAAGGCTAAATATTCGTAATAGGGTAGAAGACAAAAAAAAAACTAGCAAGTCCGTCAGATAGATTTCCAAAAAATATTAGTCACATTTTTTTTCTTTTTTTACGTAAACAAAAAATTAAGAATGTCGTGAATGTCGAAAACTCGTGTGACGTCACATTTGAGTACATTTTATACTCAAATGTGAGGTCACAAGCACTCATGATCTTCGACACGTTTTATCTTCGTCAATTTTAATTAATTTGATAAAACAAAAAACACGTATCCAATATTTTTCGATAATGTAATAAAAAAAAAATGTAAGTACTTTGAAAATCAACCTTAATTTAAAAAAAATCTTTATCATAATATTTCACACATTCTCTTCAAAAACACACGTTTTGAAAGCAAACCAGCTGGGTCCTTCCATATTACATAGTTGTAAGCCAGACCCATTTCTAATATTAAGTCCAGGAGCTTCACGGTCACGCCATCTCGCGTGACAGCGCCGCAATTACATATTATGTTTTATAAGAAATAGTTTAGGAGTTAGATCGTATTAGTGTGTATTATTTATAAATTCTGTTTGGTTGGTTACATTTTGATTGATCCAACTTTTGTTTTCTTTGCTTTGTTTATTGGGTGGCAAATTGCTATTAACAAGGCTAATACAAAGCTTTTTCGTGTAGGTAGTGACTAACCTTTTTTTTTTTTTTTATTTCGGATGGGAAATCATCAAATGACTTCTCCCGCTCTGGGCGGAGCAGGAGGGAGTGTCAGACTTTTACTGACTAAAACCCATCCATGTTCCTTCCTCGCCCTTTGTGTTCCGGGGCCACGGTATCTCTTTCGAATAGTCCCGCAGCCCCGGCAGGCTTCGGTCCTTGCAGGGGTCCCCCTTCCTTATTGCTGACTCTCTTTGAGGCGCGCGTGGAACACGAACGCGCCGTCGACACGGCCTGTCGTCATGAGACGAACGGACGGCGAGCTAGCCCATACCTCCCCGTCCACAGGCCCGCGCCTACGGTGGCCGGAAGGTAGTGACTAACCTGATGTCAGAGTTTTTATGCCGCCCATGGGCCTCTGACTTGGCTTTACATTCCGTCGGAAAATATCTTTCAGGCTGGTTTCCTCACGATGTTTTCCTTCACCATGTGGTTATCGCTTTTGATTTGTTTCGTATTTCTACATTTACTTTCAACAGGGTTGTCTGATTGATATAATATCTAATATATTTTGAGTAAATTTTTTGAATCCAATTCAATTCATGTTTTTTAAATATCGCTTACAGACTGACAGTTTTTCATTAAATGTAAACCTTTTTTTAACCAGTTTTAAGTTCAATCTAGACTCAAATCTGAATGACAGCATTTTACCAAAATGACAGGCATTGTTCTTTTATTCACACCATTTCCTTCTTAAATAACAACATTCTTCTTCCAAGCCTCTGTCACCAAAACACACTTGCATATACTACGTCACTCTGAATAAATATTTTAACTGGAAGTGTCCCGGTGTTGACTCGGGGCTAAAATGTTAGCGATCAGCCGATTGCTGTTTTAAGATCTTATGTAAATAACTCCGTACGGAGGCGCAATTCTGTCGTGCTACCGTTGATCTTGGTATTCGAGAGGATTTAAGAAGAGGGGGAGGTGGCATTGAGCTTCGTATACTCGTATAATGATACCTGGAGATGAAATTTTTAATTTGTTTGGCTATGTTTGTTTGTGAAGAGGAATTTGTTCGGGAAAAGCTGGTGGATGAAGCTTTGAGTGTACACTTACGAGTAAGGAAGCGTTTTTTTTTTCGTGTAAATCGACAATGTTTTAGGAGAAAATCGCTCTTGAATCTTGCAACTCTTTAGGTATTTATTCCCGTGGCCGTACTTAGAACTTAGTTGTTATGAATTGTGATGCGCTTAATTGTTACATAAATATTCAGTAGCGGGATAAGAAAATTATTTGTTTTCTATTCCACAAGTCTGTAGTATGACTTAAGATGACTTATGATACTGGGAGACAATTCGTCTCCCAAAAATATCCAAACTTCAATTTTTCAATATGTTTGTTTGTATAATTATTTGCGTGGTTCATAGTTAGCAGTCAACTCCACGAACCCTAATACTTAAATTAAAATACTAACATTATCTGATATACCATATCCAATGTCCATATTCCCTGGGAACCTCTTGAAAAATCGATGCCACCACCGCCGGGCGCCTTTTCCGTGTTTATCTTAGAATATTTTTGCAGATTTATAGAGTAATCTTCGGTCTGTATTGCTCACTCTTTGGACCGAGATAACTGAGATGTTAGGACCATGGTACGCCATAGTCTGTTCGATAATACGAGGCCGTATATAGAGAGGAGGTGTTTTAGAGATGTGCTTGCGAGAATGAATGGTTTTTATGGCTGATAGTGTTTTGTTTATTTTAGGTTAAAATGTTGTGTTTCTTTGGTTTTGTATGTACTAGGTACAACATTAACAGTTTTATCGGTATTTTATATTGGCAAACTCACACTACACGGTACGATTGGTCCATAAATTCAAGGTCGCGTAACTTCCTATGGAACGGGCTATGCTTGGAGTCTCTCTAAGGGATCGCATCCGGAACGAGGTGAACTGTCAGATAACCAGAGTTGTCGACAGAGCTCACAAAATAATTAAGCTGAAGTGGCAATGGGCCGGCCATTTAAGCTGTAGAACCGATTACCATTGGGGTAGACGTGTTCTTGAGTGGAGACCGCGAATCGGTAAGCGTAAGGTAAGACGCCCTCAGGCTCGGTAAAGTGACGACCTTCGCTGGGTGGCTGGTGGCAACAGAGATCGGAGTAGAATCGGAGTTAAGTGGCGTCCGATTGAAGAGGCATATGTCCAACAGTGGATTGCTGTAGGCTGATGATAATGCTTGCTGAAAAACCCTTTTCCATCCGATGATGGTCATCTCCCTAGCCTTTTGTCGGGGTCGACTTCCAATCTCACCGGATGCAGGTGAACACCAGTATTTTACATGGAGTAACTGCCTATCTGACCTCCACACCCAGTTAGTACTGGGTAATACGATACCCCTTGGTAAGACTGGTTGTCAGACTCCGCCCGACTCCGCTCTCTACTACCATTACTGTTAATTTCAAAACAATCTTCTCGCAAAAACAGCTCGTGCTGCATAAAACATCCACAAAGGTCATCTACGTTCCATCCCGTCCTACCACTCACCACGGAACCCATTCAGTAAATTCTCACTATCTCCTAAAAACAATCGCTTGGCAGATATTGCCTCATTTGAATTTAATTATCCTCGCGTGTTTATTTAATAGGCGCAGTACTAAGATTTTATTCGGCTGCTTAACTTGTGTGGGTAGTTAGTTATAAATGAACCCGTTTGTGCAGTTAAGCGAATGTAATTTTGTGTGTAATGGTGCGATGTAATTTTTGCGATTTGTTAAGGAGTGGCTCTTGGTTGTAATAAGGATTGTATTTGATTTGGACTTGCAGTAATTCTGATTAAATAATGTGCGGTTGACGGCTTAGTTCGTATTGATCAATAGCCATTTAAGGCGACCACAGGAGCTAAATTAGCAACTCTATTTGTGGTGGTTCAAACTTCGTTTCAAATACTGTTAGAATAAAGTTCTAATCAGCTTGCACTACAAAGTGGTTGTTAGTGGCAGTCACTGCGAGCAGAATAGAGCAAAATGAGTGGTTTTGTGCGATTTCCAAAAAATCTATTGATTGGACTAAAAAAACAAAACACTATCATGCTAATGGCTAATGGTTTTTACTCTCTAAAATATTTTTTTAGAGAGTAAAATTAGTTGTATTATGTTTTCAAAACACTATATTTTTCTGATTTTGTTTATTGCAGTGAATCATATGCTTTTTTTCATTATAATACTCGCGTTTAGCTCCTGTATTCCCCTTAAGGGGGCGTTGGTCTTGTGGTCGCAAGTTCGAATATTGAGAGTAAGTCCTGGGTTCGATTCCCAGGTTAGGCAGTGCTATTGGGTTTTTCCATCAGGTTCTCAGTAATAGCCACGGAGTCTGGATTTATGCCTGGTTGATGGCCATAGGCTCGCCTTCTATAACATAGGACTTAAACATAACTGGCGAAATGTATCTTTAAAGCTCCCGATCCCAATCGGGAGTTAATGCGTGATGTTATGTTAAGTTATCTAAAAAGAAACAAAGCCAACTAATCACCAATAACACGTAGACACACCAGAAATGACCATTCCTAAAAAATATCGAGACATCATAGCCATTCAGCGAAACGCTTTTCAGAATCCCCTAAATCATACCATTGAAAGCTAAAAACTCTTCCGTGCCATTGGCGTTAGTGGCATTATGAAAGGCTTCACCAAATATTTTGGCAACATTAGCATATGAATGATACAGGGTGAAAAAGTGGCGCCCGCCCCCGCTTCAGGTGGCGTGTCCGGGCCGGAAATAGGTTCGAGCGCAGCCACCGTAAGCTTCCCCTAGAGATAGGGCGTAGTGGACTCCGTTTTGTGAATGGCGTGGGTTCAATATGTATGGATTTAGCAGGATTGAAAGAAAATATAGTATCATATTCATTCATTTAATTTTTCATTGATTTTTGGGCTGTTTTGGTGGTGAAGTTCGATAGGATTTAGAAGGATTAAAAGCGAACATAGTATGATTTTGATGATATATCGAGTTGTATAGCAATTACTTAGTAAGCAATTAGCGGTTATCGTGGTATGGTCATGTGATGCGGAGGAATGAGAAAAATGATGAGTATGAATGTACCTAGATGGCTATAATAATAGAGGAAGACCAAAGAAATGATGGACTGCCTGAAGGATGATATGGCTAGAAAGGAGGTGACTGCTGAGACGTAATAACCTAATAGAGACGTATGGAAGAAGAAGACATGCTGCGACCTCAAATAAATTGTCGTGGTGGCCCACAGGTTAAGGCCTCGCCTCTCATGCATGAGGTTGTGGGTTCAAATCCGTGCAAGTACCAATGTGATTTTTCAATTCTTAAGTAATTTCTAAGTTTATCTTGGACATCAAAGACATCGGTGAAGGAAAACATCGTGGGGAAACCTTGACTTATAATTTATACAAGTCTGAAATCGCCAACCCGTCTTAAGCATGCGTGGTGATCAAAGCTCGTACCTTCTCTGTATGAGAAGAGGCCATTGCCCAGCAGTGGGACAGTAATAGGCTGGTATTATTATTATTATAAGGGCAGGAGACTGCCGATGATGTACCACATCTGGCAAGCCTTTTACCTGAAATGTTAGATCTTCTAGTCTAACCGGACGCAGTATTTTACATCGAGCGACTATACCTATCTGACCAACAAAACAAAGTAATTGAGTAACATGATATTTCGAGCTTCCAAATTTTAATAACCTAAAAAACAATAATTCCGTTTATTCTAGCGTTTTTAACTCATTTTTCAATCATACCTAATTCTCGTTACATTTTCATGACACATTCAAAGAAACTCGATTCCCATCACACTGTGATGTAGTGACTTGTCACGTTAAACGGAAAAGTAAACAATCTAGTCTCTAAGTAGTTACATATTTTCACAAAAATGTCTTTTTTCTATTTTTCCAAGAAAATGTTAGCAAACCTTCGTTACGTCACACAGAAATATTTTCTGCACTCAATAATTTTACAGCTAATGATTTTACGCAGCACTCTACGTTGTGTGGTGCAGCTGATTGGTGCAGTTCATAAACTGTTGGTTGTGAGTTATACAACATACATAAATTAGGTAATGGTTGCTCTATGCATTGTAACAAATCTACTTGATCCTATCAAAATAAAGGGATATAAGCAGACTTGTACAGTTAAAATTTAATAAGGGTAAGAAATGAATTTACAAATGAGATACTAAATACAGCTAATTATAAAATACCTACCTATCACGCACTCTATGGAAAGTATGAAGGTGGTAGTTTAATAGATCACGCACTTAGTTGGTGACAAATCAGATCAGCACTGTAGGAGAGACAGAAAAGGGTAGCACTGCAGGACGGTCGGGATCAGGCTTCTGGGTAATTCTGCTGGAAAGGCGTCGTGCAGTTCTCCGAGACAAACGCCAGGGCAGGAACAAAGACAGTTTCCGAAGATCGGGAGTAGAGGTCCCAAGTGAATCTTTTAGTTGGATCACCTGGGAAGTGTTGGTACGCGTCAGGAGATCAGCGTCTCCAAAACTGTTCACCTTTAGAGGGTGTGAATTGTAGTATATTTGATCGTTGGCTT
The DNA here is from genome assembly GCA_963853795.1 of Xestia rhomboidea. Lineage (NCBI taxonomy): Eukaryota > Metazoa > Arthropoda > Insecta > Lepidoptera > Noctuidae > Xestia > Xestia rhomboidea. The sequence goes on from OY970777.1 coordinate 15,105,449, forward strand.
TCCAAAAACTAAGCTCCTATAAGATGCTTCTCATATCAAATCCAATTGTAGACTGCCTCCGCCAGTTCATGAGCTCGTTTTTAAAGTAGCCTTCCTTTCCAATTTTTGAATATTAGTTTTTCTTGTTGCGGCCATATAATCATCTCATCTGACAAGTTTAGTGTAATTGGCCAGGACATATCAGACTTTCTTCATAAAACCAACAGTGCGTAAAGAATTTTATAAATATAATTTAACATTAAGTTATAAACAATCGTAATTATGTGTAAAATACAATACTTCACCTAAACATATTGATAAAAATAATTTAAATTAAATAAACCAAAAAGATAAAACATATAACCTCATCATAGACTTGTCTATGATGAGGTTATTTATGATTTATTTTTTTATCAAAATTTTTTCCTTCAATTTTTTTTTATTTTTTAAACCAAAAAGTAACCTCATCATAGACCAAAGTTACTTTTTGGTTTCTTTAATTTAAATTATTAGGCCAGAAACAGAAATAAAAAGTAACTGACAGTTTGACAACTCTGACATACGTGTACATACATTGATAAATATGAAAATTAATGGTGTATTTCAGATATTATAAAAACGAATCGTTTTAGACCGATTCGCAGAATGCTAACGCAAAACCAATGAAAAGGCACTAATGGATGACAAGTGTAAGTATAAAGTGTTTGTAGTACGTATAGATACTATAGCATGCATGCTTAAGTCATTTACGAGCTGCAGACACTGTAACATATTGGAATCTTCGAAACACAAGTCATATTTTTAACACCTGAAAGCACCTTCCACCTTTTTTACAGCGATGTGGACGAATTTTATGACGCCCTGTAATTCTATTCCCCATAAGATACTTGTACATATGTTATTATAGATCTATAAATTGCATAGAGATTTAAGAGAATTAGGTATGCTACCTGACAAGCGGGCGTTTGACACTAGACAGAACGATTTGTTACTAAAGTGTAACAAGTTATTGGAACGTCAGTTTTTTCGTCTTGTCCCGTCTATAGCTAGTAATATATTTGAATGTCTTTGATAAATTATAATATATTTTAATAGATATTTCATTTATAACATTTTATCACAATATGTAAGCCAACATAATGGCCATCATACGCGTCTCTCCACATGCGAAAAAAATTCATTGAACACAAATCAAATCGCTGTCCGCTCATCACTCAAACCTAACCTCACAAAGACCATGCGGGGCACGTCTAACCCCGGAACGACGCGACTGCGCTGATTTCAGTCTCTTTTTACATTCTCATTGATAGATAGATTCGATTCTTTTATTAGAGGTGCACCGTTCTTTTAACGTTATCCTTTTGTTACGGTCTTTGGTGCAGCTCTATTTTTGCACTTTATAGAGGTGTAATTGAATCTGAGGTTTATTTGATCAGGTATTTTGTTTAGGTATGGCGGTGTGCTTGTCTAATATGTAAATAAAGTAAGCGAATGAAAGTTTTTGCAACTATTTTGATGATAATATAACTAGGTATTTTAATGAAAACTCCGTTGCATTTAATGATGTATCGAAAAATAGGGATCCGTAAATCAACCACAAAAATAAACTCAACACAAAATATTCCCTGCATCAATTATATGCTCCATTACCTCCGAGTTAATTCAATAGACATCGGAACTGCATCAAAGCATTAAGTAATTCAGTAAAAAAAGAAGACAGTTTTATTCCGGTGTGACCACTCGCTTATCGAACTTTTCTAGCCTTAATTAGTTTTTGAATTAAAAAAGAGTACTGCTTTTTCCCTATCTGGGTTAACTAAAGAGGTTTATGCCCGTTTTCATCGTCTATATGTATTATACGAATAATTAAGATTGAAGCGTTTGTTTGTAATTTAAAAATATGTAACAGATTTTTACAGAACACATTTTTTTTTTAATTTTTGTTTGTCTGTCTATTTTTTGCGGCTAATCTCCGAAAAGGCTGGACTGATTTTGACGGGGCTTATTGTGGTAGATAGCTGATGTCATAAGAAGTAACTTGGGCTACTTTTATTTTGGGAAAAGGATTAGGGTTTCGTGTAAAAAAGGGTGGGTGATCACCCATCCACGGACCAACGTCGGTAAGCACGGCTTAACCCAACGATTGAGCTGCGGTTATTATTAAGCCACGAGGTCTTGTCTTTATGAAACGTCCATTGCTTCCCCAAAAGCTTAATCGCTTCAAAATATTTACCAAACACATCAATGGACATGAAAGTATGTCTAAATATCAGTCACCATGAACAAGGCATATATCTAAGAAACGAGGTTCCCTGGAGGACGTCTAGACGGGGTGATCCATCACAATACGACTGAAGGTGAGAAAAAGTAGGTTCATTTTCTTACTCAGGTTGGTATTGTTAAAGCTGAGTTGATGACTCAATAAGGATCATGACTGACTAAAAAAAATATGATTCTATGGATACATGTTTATTATTTGATCAAATTCATAAAAAAATTACGAAGACGAAACGTGTCAAAGATGATGAGATGGGGGCTTGTGACGTCAGATTTGAGTAAAAAATGTACCAAATGTGACGCCACATGAGTTTTCGACGCACTGTATCGTCTTCATTTTTTGTTTGCGTAAAAAAAAATGTGTCCAATATTATTTGGACAATTAAAATTTTTTTTTTTTATTTGGTCAATTAATTTTGGATTATTTGGAATATTACTTGGATTTCTGACGGACTAATTAGATTTTTTTCATCTACCCTATTATTGATGCAGTGGACTATTCGCTTTTGCCGAAACTTATATGGAACTTTGACTGCCTTATTGGTTTAGTCGTTATAAGCGTCACTATTGAGCATCTTTCCCGGGTTCGATTCCCACGTCGGTTTCCCATTTGGAATTTGTCAGTAGTAAACAACACGTAGTCTGGATTTCTTCCTGCCTGAAGCCAATAGGGTCGCCCCTTTTACATAAGACTTAAACGTAACTGCCGAAATGTCGGAGTAAGGTTGGTACATCTCTGCCACCCTTTGGGGATTACGTATTTATAAATATTGATTAAATATTCTAAGCTCTAAGATGGTGTCGCTCTTTAGAGAAGGAGGATACAATAGGCATGACGAGACTATCAGAAAATTTCAAATCTATTTAGTCCGTCAGTTAGAGTATTGGAAATTAATGGACACGTATTTTTTGTTTTTGTAAATCAATGAATATTGACAAAGATAAAACGCATCAAAATTCGGGAGTGGGGGCTCATGGCGTCAGAACTAGCTAAAAATTATACCATGGTGTGACGTATTCAGAATTTTAAAAGCGTCGTATCTTCGTCAATTTTGGTTTACGTAACAAAAGAGAAAACACGGGTCAAATATTTTTTGATAATCTAAGTGACGGACTAATTAGTTTTTTTTGTCGCCTCGCCTATTATCTGATTGATCAATCAAGATGCACAACTGATCTGATCTGTCTGGCCGTTTTCTAACTACGTTGGGGTCGGCTTCCAGTCAAATGGGATGCAGCTGAGTATCAGTATTTTACATGGAGCGACTGTCTATCTGACCTCCACAATCCAGTTAGTACTGGGTAATACGATACCCCTTGGTAAGACTAGTTGTCAAACTTTCGGGCCACTGACGACGCGATTTACATTTAACATGATGTAGTAGCGCCATCTACCGTAGGCCTTGCACGATGGTTTAAAGTTAGTTTTTTTTTTGTTTTTTTTTTTCACCCCACCACTGCGCACTGCTGTCGTAGCGGACCGTTTTGTTTTTTTTTTTTTAGGATGGGAAATCATCAAATGACTTCTCCCGCTCTGGGCGGAGCAGGAGGGAGTGTCAGACTTTTACTGACTAAAACCCATCCATGTTCCTTCATCGCCCTGTGTGTTCCGGGGCCACGGTATCTCTTTCGAATAGTCCCGCAGCCCCGGCAAGATATTGATACCTACATCCGACAGTAATCTTCGTTTTTTTTAAAGGTTAAAAATATTATTTTGGAATCGTTACAACAATAACGGGATGGGTTTTATTATTGAATTGATAAGTAACATAAGAGTTGGGTGGGAGTAGGTGTAACGACTGTCATAGATCTACAAATGACAGCCGGGACCAACGGCTTAACATACTTTCTGCGACACGGAGGAAACTCTGTATGTAATGGGTGGTCACCCATCCGCAGACCAACCTTACTAAGCACGGCATAACCTAAAGATCAACCCGATCGGCTGTTATCATTTACCCACGAGCTCCTCAATCAAGATGCACAGGTGTCACCTGATATTCACCTAGTTACTAATCTAGAATATTCTGATTACCTCCAGGACGTAGATCCGCAATTCGGTATTCACGTTTCAGGAATCGGGAACTAGTTGGGCGTGCCTGAAAACGTGACTAGATTTTAATCAGCACTAGTGTTATATTCTAGTCGTACATTCAGTCTGTGTCTCAACACCTTACAACAATGCATACCTACAGTTAATTTAAACGGCTGAAATCCTGAATATGATACAATTCTCTTGTGATTTGTAGTTTTTTTATGAAAAAGCTTCGATATTTGCTATATTTTACTATGTCAGTTTGACAGACTTATAAAAAACTCTGTTTTCAAACTCTCTTTTATCCGTTATCCAGAAAAATAAAACTTCCAGCCAAACCACTCGTTTTCATTATGATATTTTTGGCCTCTAAGTAATTTTGTTAACTGTACTGTTTTACTACCAAGACAATTGAATCATTAATTAACTTTTCCAAACAACCCACAAGCTATGACACATCAACACACAAAGTAAGCTTCTTCTTTATTTTATACTAACCATTTCATACTTGCACCTCTCAGCCCCGGCCGTACCGTTTTCGGAACGGACAATAAACTTCCCTCGGGCCCGGCCGTACCGTTTTCGGAACGGCAGGTACAGGCAATTTGAATCTTTTTTCAGAATAAAGATATGGCTCTAAATCGTTTGCAAAAAGTTTCACTCCATTGATAGTAATACTCCTTGTCGCGAGACAAAAGACTAGTAACTTTAAATGGCAACTCTAAGAAAAAAATATAAGATTGCGCTTCGTTGTCGTTGAAATGTCAGTTATGTCAGTTTAGGTAAACATTCGAGTGACTGTGAAGTGATTTATTGTGTTTTTGTGTAGATAAGTGCTTCAAAACTGTGTGAAGTGGATGTTTACGACATCATTATAGTGTAGTGATTGTGCGCGACAAAAAACAATAAACACGGGAGAGGCAAAAAATCTTTTGTGAGCCAACAAAAGTTTCGTCGGAAGAATTTGAACAATGAACACGGAACGAACAATTGAAAACGTAAGTTTTACTCTTTTATTATGAAATATAGTGTAGGAAATAGTGTTAGCTAGGTGAATATGAGCACGAAAACATGATTTTCGTGTTCTCGAAGCATAAATCATCATATTTATGTAGATTCAAGTATTTTCAAGTCAAGGTCACATTACGTGGTGGACATTACGCAATAAATATATTCTAATAGGTATTTTGAGTAAATTCTTATAAGATTATTGTATATCAGACTCTTATGAGAATTATTTATTAGGTTTCTTATATAATTATTACATTCGTTCTAAAGTTTCGTGTGAATTGAATCAGTAGGTAGACCAACAAAAAAGAAATGCGGCCACAGCTCTTAGCGCGGCAAGTTTTTTCATATACCTTCATCTCATAACATAACAATTATAATTCTCAAGTAGTTTTACAAGTGTTGTTTATATTCAAACAGATGCTAGCACGATTCCGTAACGTGAAACTGTTTACCTTTTGCGATAAGCGCCCGTATATGTCGAGTGGTAGGCCCTTGAGCGCGCGCGGTCCGATGACTCACGCGATGACGTAACCAGGTGGTGAGGGAAGGGGGTAACCGTTATTTATGTTGGGAATCGAGAGGTTAATACATTAACACTTGGAATTTACTATTTACTTTGAGTTCCCGATATTTCGGCACTGATGCAAGCACCTTGATCACGGATAACATATTATTAGCAGGAACTCAATTTACATAAAAAAATACACTGAAAAATAAGAAATTACATTGTCTACATTATTCTGAGGTAACTTTTTTTTTAATGTGTGTTATTTTTATTATAATAAATTAAAAACCACTCATTTCGCAGTATTCGGCCCGCAGTGACCGACGTAACAACCACCTTAAAGTGCAAGCTGATTAGAACTTTATTCTAACAGCATTTCAAACGAAGTTTGAACCACCACAAATAGAGTTGCTAATTTTAGAAGATTAAGCGTAAATGATAATGTTAGTGACCATGCCCTTGTAAAAACTAATTTCATACCTTTGCCTACCACCCATTACTTACCTTTGCCTGCCTCTGCTGCCTTTACCTTTGCCTTTACCACAAAATTAACTTTTAATTTAAACAACTTAAAATCACGAATTAAACCGCACGACAAGCAAGAATTCCCCTGCGACTGCCCGACTGGTCGCAGTGCCGTTGCGTTACGATTTATTTGCGCCGGAGTGAGGCGCACTCATTTATCGGTCCAATAAAATAAATCAGGCGCGTTTAGCTCGGCGACGTTTACGCGCAGTTGACACGTCGTTGTCGGTTAGGCTGGATGTAGACGTACGATTTTTGTTTTGACTGTAATTTTAAAGATATTTTCGGCTGAGATTTGTTTAGTCTTTAGAAAATTTCTAGTTTTGCCTAACACACATTTTTTCACGCCTGTAAACCTGAATGGTTTGGCAAAGGTGTGCCTAATAATACACCCACATTTCGCCAGTTGTGCTTTAAAATAACAACAGTACTTAATGAGGCCGTAATGGGCCCTTGATGTTATTACTTTTTTTTTTTGATAATCTCCTATCACATAAAGGAGTGCTATGCCCCTGTACCAAATAACCTTGTTATGCTTTGGCTACAGAACTAAAAATAAAGTAGATGTAAAGTAGGTGTAGATGTGTGATGTGTGTAATAAAAAAAAAAATAAAGCCACAGTAATTAATAGGATTGCCATCATAAATTTCCAGTTTGTCTAACTAACATCTACTATCTGTTTTTTTTTTTCTAGCCTTGTGTTTCCCTCTGCTGGGCAAAGGCCTGCCCCTTGTTTGCAAACGTAATTATTATGAAAGCTTAATATTTATTTTGATTTTAATTGAAAACCTTTTAATTTTTTTTTCATAGTATTTTAGTCCTATAATTAATGTAAAATAAACGGTATTGTGTAGGAACAACTCAGAGTTACATACATTGCAAAGTTTAATAAATGATTATAGCTCTTAATTTATCTTAACATCTTCTCAACACACACACTTGATAGAGGCTGATTATTCCAAAAACGCATTACACAAACGACACATTCGACACAAAAACGCAACTCATGCAAACCGCCTAACCTGTACAAATCTCGGCTCAAAATAGCTCCGTTTCCAACGTTCTGACTGCCTCAAATTATTAGGATACTCACTGAAACTACACGTTACCCAACAATTCACATGTTTTTTGTTTACATTCCTCTACAATATACGGTTTCCGTTTTTGATGTGATTATTAAACGTTTATTTTGTTGTCTCCGTTTTTAAATTTCTTGGATTCCTTCTTTGTGATCTGATCTAAGATTAACATTTTAATAGACCGATTAAATAGTTTTGTTATTTGTTTTTTCCATGTTAATAAACAAAAAGTCAATATAAAAAATATTTATTAATCTTAATATCAGCGCACTATTTGGAATCAGAATTTAATTAGACATACTCCCACAACTTCCGTTTATACTTCTCCTTATTTTTTTCAGCTTTAAAATAAACAAGCCAACTGCTGAACATGTGGTCCTCGGTTCGATTCCCAGTTTGGAAAAGGTGTAATTGGCCCCCGGCCACCGTATGCGCGGGCCTGTGGACGGTGAGCTATGGGCTAGCTCGCCGTCCGTCCGTCTCATGACGACAGGCCGTGTCGACGGCGCGTTCGTGTTCCACGCGCGCCTCAAAGAGAATCAGCAAAAGGAAGAGGTCCGCAAGGGCCGATGACTGCCGGGGCTGCGGGACTGTTCGAAAGAGATACCGTGGCCCCGGAACACAAAGGTCGATGAAGGAACATGGATGGGTTTTAGTCAGTAAAAGTCTGATACTCCCTTCTGCTCAGCGCGGGAGGGGTCATTTGATGATTTCCCATCCGAAGAAAAAAAGGTGTAATTGAGTATTTTCATCAGGAATTCTCAGTAGCAGCCACGGTTGTTGACAAAAGGCTGGCCCCCTCTTCTTCTTCTATATCGTGTGGTTAGTGCCTAACCTGGTGACAGAGTTTTATGCCGTCCTATTACATGGGACTTAAACATAACTGGCAAAATATGGGTCTACTATAATTTCCTACACCTCTGACTAACCTGTCGGAGATTACAGGCGTGATGTTATTTGCTTATAAACAAGCCATCCATTGATAAAAGCTGCTCTTCAAGTTACCAATAAATACAAGCCCTCATAAAAAAATATCAATATATTTAGAATCTATGCAGCATTACTAACTCCATTCTCCCACCCGAAACGATAGTTCGCACCCGAAACAAAAGCAACACACAGCTTTTCAATCCCCTATCAGTCCCAAACCTCTTTGTTACTATTATTTGAAAGCATTTCAGCGTAAACACGAGCAGGATTCCATTCCAACGTCCTTTTGCACTCCGACCAATATCCCAATTTCATATGCGAAGCAAGAACATTTTCAATGTACCTCAAAACACGATACATTCCAAAAAACCCCTAGGATACCCATCAAAATTTGCATCCAACCACGCAAGACAATCACTTACCCTAAGTAATTGGCAAGCACCGTTTAGATAACCAATCAAAGGCTCGTGACCTCAAAGACGAGGTCCAAGCATTCAAAAACGAACCTAAAGCCCCAGATGCTAAACCTCAAAGTGTTTTAGCAGAGGATCCTGAGATGTAGGTAATGCCGGGATGGGAGCAAACGTAAAGGCCAGATATCGGCCTAACAGCGTAATTGAATATCGAGCTTGAACCACGATTGACCCAGATATGGAAAATTCCGACTTGATTTGTGTCTGTGGAGTCGTTTTTATGGATCTGGAATGGCAATGATGTAGTCTAGAATTTATTATTATAGTCTTATTTCATCTTCAGTTGAAGGATTATGTTTCTTAGATGGAAACCTTACAGCGTCACTTTTTGGAATCAAAGTACCTATAATTTTCTGGTAACTTTCGATTTTGGAGAGGGAGATGAATACCAATAAAAAGATAAAAAGATGGATGGATTTTATGAGGAATGTAATGAAGGAAATTGGAGTAAATGATAGCGTGACGATTGTCAGAGGAGAATGGAAGAAAAAAACGCATTGCGTTGACCGTTGACGTTGTTAGATTTTACATAAAATATCAGTTCAAGAAGTCATAAATCAAATAAAATGGTATATTTTATAATCACTCTTCATCACTACATAGTATGAAACAAAGTCTCTTTCTCTGTCCCTATATCCCTATGTATGCTTAAATCTTTAAAACTACGCAACGGATTTTGATGCGGGTTTAATAGATAAAGTAATTCAAGAGGAAGGTTTTAGTATATAATTTTCGGGCGGGCGAAGCCGCGGGCATCAGCTAGTTGAAGTATAAACTAAGAATAGTTCAAGCAGTAAAATGTGTAAATAGTTAGATAGGAATCATTTTTAAGTCTAACACCTATACTGCTTGTCAACTTCATTGGTCGAGTGGTTGCAAGTGCGACTGCTGAGGTCCTGGGCTCGATTCCCGGGTCGGGCAAAATGTTATTGAGTTTTTCTATCAAAAATTTCTCAGTTGCAGCCACGGAGTCTGGATTTGTGCCCGGTTGATGGCAATAGGCTCGCCCCTATTACATGGGACTTCAAAATGTAGGTGTATTATTAGGTACACCTCTGCCTAACCCTTCGGGAATTATAAACGTGTTATTATGATACCTACTTCCACCAAAAGAAATAAATTATGTAATAACACCTTTGTTGACCTTACCAAGAAAAGATTTGATGAAATGAAAAGATGCAATGGCGACTCTATTCAGTCGAAAGTATTTAATAGTGAAATGGAATAAAAAACAGTTCAATCTATTATAATAATCCAGTTTTCATTTCATCAAATAACTGCAGACGTTCTTTTAATAGAATTTTATCTCGATTGCCTGAGCCGAACCGAAATTATTCTTTGACTGAATAATTCTTTTTGAGATTCTGCAGTTGAGTTTTTTTTATACTTAGTTACTGTAATGTTTTCTCTGTTAGTACTGTCGACAAGAGTTTCTTATTTTTGATTTTATTTATTATCATGTTACATACATGCAATAAAATTGCACCCCTTTTCAATTAAGGCTGTTTTTTAATTTTATTTATTATATTATTTTTTTTTTTTACGAATACGGCACTGATGTTTTAGTGCTTATTTTATGTTTACTTCACTGCATTTTGCCTTTTAGGGTAACTCCCACTCAATGAAATGAAATGATGATGATGAAATGATGTTTATTTTTGCAAGTAGGTTTTTACAAACACTTTTACACGTCATTTTTTAAAAACTAGATGGGGCCGGTGTTTTGTACCTGACTACTCTGAGAAGAAACAGCCGAAACAAACTCAGAGGTCATAGTCTCTTTTGAAGTCCAGACATAATCTTGCTCAATTCACATGAGGACTATGCAGGTTAGTGTCTGAGATGGTCTTTTGAGGAATTGAAGAATTGAAAAACCGCACAGATTTGAGTGGACCTGTCCAGTCAATGGTTCCACTTACTACTCCGATGTGAATACATTTCGATAGAATTTTCGTATCTTTGATTTAAAAACATAATTGAAGACAACAGTGATAGAAATAATTAAAGATTCAAAAGTTTCTAATAATATAACACTAACAGATGACCAACCCAAATCGCAAAACTTAATGTCAAGTTAAAATTTTACGTCCCAACCCAACATCTCTAAAAACATACATTATTCAACCCTTATTAACATTTAATATTCCTTTGACAGTTGAAACAGTTGCGTTGCCAACGGTACTGGGTACTTGGTATGATCAGGTCAGCATTTAAGTAAAAATGCTGGTAAGCGGACCTCGGTAACCGAGTCGAGTGGCTTCCTACAAATAAAAATCTATTGTTCGCTCACTAGATTACTTGAAGAATAGTGTTGGTGTGTGGATGCGGTATATGAGAGGAGGCAAATATGGCGGATAATTTTTTATGGAACTTTTAGAAAGAATGAAAAATTAAAAAAAATATTTGTTGCAGGGACATGACGTGCATACAAAAATGACAAAAAATAAAATAAACAATAAACACTACTACTTTTACTATTTTGTGAGGATAGTTTTTGTAAAAGACTCGTTCAAAGATACTGAACCCAATTTTGATGATCCAAATGACTGATTATCATAGGCCTGTGCCCCAGCAGTTGGAAAGTTGGTGGAATGCACTGGACGGTGCTGGTGCAGCTGAGCAAGAACAGAAGTATACTGGCATTCAAGAAATCGAAACTGAATCATTACTTAAATCCATGATGTATGATTTGGTACTTTCAATTTGGGAGGTATAATCACTGTGCCTCACTCAATGCTATTTATTGATTTTTCACAGAGTAATTTATTGAGCATCTTAGTTTGTGCAGAATAAAAAAAAAAATATCTTAATTTCCTTTTTAGAACGATTTCCTGGCGATTTTTTTTTGTTGACCATTCTGTGTTGAAAACATCAAATATGCCACCTCCATTTCTTCTCCCCTCCGGTTCTCTCCAGTTCTATTTGTAGTCCAATCCATTGTAATGGCCGACGAAGGGGCCTTAATAAACAAATGTGAATATAATTGAAGCTACTGACATTATTTGTTTACGAATAACTACGTTGTTAGTATCGTTAGGGTCTTACGATTGTGGATATGGGTCGATATTTCATGTTGGTTTGTTTTGGTGTAAACCGGTTTCTTTATTTTTAATGTTTCTAGTGTGATTGATTCTATCCCACATTATCTTTTACCGCGTGGTATATCTTTCAAACAGTCCCTGAGGGTCGGCTGAGGGACTGTTCGAAAGAGATCCCGTGGCCCCAGAACACAAAGGGTGAAGAAGGAACATGGGTGGATGGGTTTTAGTCGGTAAAAGTCTGACACCCCCTCCCGCTCCGCCCAGACCAGGAGGAGTCATTTGATGATTTCCCATCCGAAAAAAAGGTAGCACGCGATACACGTTAGGGTGTAGTGCTGTCAGGTTTGCCTGTACAGTTGAACTGTACAAATAAACCGGAGCGTGTATGTTGTAAAACTGTGCAAGTTCTGGGTATATCATACACGCTCCAGTTTATATGTATGCGCAAACCTGTCTGTTCATACATACATAAACTCACGCCTTTTTCCAATGGGGGTAGACAGAAACCAAAAACCACAGAGCGCCACCTGTTACGATCTGTACATACTCCTTTTGCTTCGTCCACGATCATACATCTATCCATACACGCACGGCGGTTGAAGAACTTTAATAGACGAGACGACAAAAAAAAAACTAATTAGTCCGTCACTTAGATTATCATAAAATATTTGACCCGTGTTTTTTTCTTTTGTTACGTAAACCAAAATTGACGAAGATACAACGCTTTTAAAATTCTCAATACGTCACGCCATGGTATAATTTTTAGCTAGTTCTGACGTCACGACCGAGTTTTGATGCGTTTTATCTTTGTCAATATTCATTGATTTACAAAAACAAAAAATACGTGTCCATTACTTTCCAATACTCTAACTGACGGACTAAATAGATTTGCAATTTTTTGATACTGTCGTCATGCCTATTCATGTACTTAATGTATGTACATTCATCTAACTCATTAATATTAATGACGACTTACAACAACAATAATTTCGCTATAAATTACAAAAAACTACTATTTTATTATTGACAAAACAAAACAAAAACCATGACGACCAAATCCCCACAATATTGTGTAAGGTAATTACTTCTCATTATAACCCATCAAATTGTTTCCCATAGTTACCCCATTTCATTGCCCTGGCTATCTATTAGTCCCTCTAATGACAGTTATGCGTGATATTTCAATATAATAAAACATTAGTATGATTTTTCACATGAGAACATCGAAAATGTTTGTATCAAACTCTTTGTGCTTTTGTTTACAAATAAAACAGGCCGGTTGATTGGATTTCGTGGTTTGAGCTGAAAAAGAAATACAAAAGTGTATGAAAACGACATCAACGTAGTTGGGAAAAGGCTAAGCAGACGACGAACGTTTTCTCTTTATGTGAAATTGTAATTCTTTTGACAAATTAAAAAAAGTGAATCGTCGCGGGACGCCCGGCAGATGTAAAAAAGTCAATATAAAAAACAAACACATACAATAAAATAAAAGAAAATAAAAACAAAATGACGCGATTCTTAAAAAGAAATTCCTTATGCTGGAATTGAACTCGAAGTCACGAAATTGTAACCCAGCACTTTGTGCTCCGAGACCAGCTGGCTTGATGTAAATCATGGCGAATATGTAGATCTTATAAAAAACAGCTGCTTCATACATTATTGGTCGCGTAACTCGAAAAAATGTAGGCAGCAGCTGAAATTTTTTTTGAGATTTTATAGTCGGTCCCATAGTAAAAGTTGTTCATTTCATGAGTACTAGACGCCCCTACATTAATTAAAACGACAAAAAATAGTGTTGTAGATGTTTCACATCAAAAAAAGTATTTTTAACAGTGTAACTAATCATAGGAACTACACTGACCCAATCTCATCGATCAAACTGTAACAAAATAAGAAGTCATGTACAATAAAACGTTTCGCCATTATCCGTTCCGTTACAAACATATCTATACCAATTAGCGACCGTGCACTGTCGGCCCGATAGATTGGGCCGTGTGAATGATTATGTTTATTTTCTGTAGTGTATACTTGGGGTGTGGTGTATTGGCCACGTTAAGTGTATCGGTAAAATTGTGGGGGAAAAGTTAAGCCAAGTCATTTTCAACAAAATAAAACACAATAATTTTAAAGATTTGGATAAATACTACAAGTTATTCTGTGTCGTTTTGCCTTAGTGAAAGCAGGCAAGCCTGTTTAAAAGGTATCAAATCTTGAGGCTAGTTTTAACCAACTCATATTGAGCTTTTTTATAAGTGAGTACTGATGATTTCTTCTTTTTCTGTACTTTGAATTTTTCTGTTTTTGGAAAGTATTAGGGTGGCTTCAACCACGGATAAATTTACCTACTACTCAAACTTTAGCCAATATGCACTTACTCTTACATAAGCAACTTTCACCCAAAAAAATATTTAATTACTAATAAAAAAGTATATTTAGAAACATCCCAGCATGATAAACGAGCCACAGATACTGAGTAAACCAAAGCAAAATCAACCGAAGTTAATGACGCATCACAAGGTGAAATCATCAAAATAAATAAATACTCACAAAAGCACACTTGACCGACGAAAGTTATTTGTAAACATCTCGAATATTTTCCGAGAAACTAAAGGAACGGTGTAAAAGGCATTTGGTAGTGAATTTTAGGACCGCGCCCAGACTTTAAGTACTCATCTTAGTGTAAACTACAGCTGTATAGCTTTGTTGAAAAGGAACGGAAAACAAAATTGTTAATGTGAGTGTGCTTACTGTACTGTAACTTTTTTTTTAATACTTTTATTTTTTATTGTGTTTGTTTGTAATCCTAAGATTTCTATTACTTCTACTGTTTTTACCCGTGGGAATCTGTAATTGGCTCTGTGTTACAATATGCAATTATTATCTATCTTTTATATCTCTTGGTTCTCCTGCTTATAAATAAATAATGAAACGTTTTTTTTTTGCTTTTGTGAGTTTTTTTCAGTAAATTCAGCTTGGATTACTTACTAGTTATAAAAAATGCCATACACTGTCAGATAACAGTTAATTTCTGGATTAAATTATATTATTAATAGAAGGAAAAAATATACTACTAAAACAGTTGCCAACTTTTAGTTTAGTTTTGCTCTATAGTCCGTTTTAACATTATTAATATCGAAAAGAAACATTTTACTTATCCCATGATCTGTCCACGAAGTAGACACAATAGTTAAACAATGGCGTCTCGACCAAATTGGTCATTTGACAGATCATGATTTATAATCAAATAAAAAATACGGCATTAGTAAGCGTATAACTAACCTACCTACCTTAAATATTATTGTAATTATATTAAAAAAGTTTTCTAAACTTTTATTTAAATTAGCACACATTTTTTTTTTTGTGTCAAGAACTATTTTTAGAACCGTTTTTGCATACAATAGACCACTTTAATTGCTACACATGAAGTAATTTTGCTTTTTTAATGCCTTGCTTTTTTTCTAGGTTTTTTTCGATGCCAATTCAGGCAGTCGTGACTACATTGATTGATCCATTATTGATAAGAAATGCTCTTATTTCGAATGTAATTGATCGACACTGAGATAAGCTCAACGCGTTAACTTTGTTTTTTTTTTTTTAATGGTTTTTTTTTCGATATGCAATATCGGACTAGTATTGTTTAACGGTTGTGTCCTATTTTAATGGACTCCCGAATTCCAAATATTTTTTTGTCGATACTTTTATGATTTGTGTGGACATCCCTTATGCAGAGGGTAGGGTAGGGTAGGTTTTAATTCTCTTTTCATGGAAACCCCGGACTTCTGGAGACTACCTCAGATCTCGTCAATATTCTCAATTCTAAATAGTGTAAACCTCAGTCAATGGGTGACTGTCAAGTAGGTTTTTGCAATATTACTTTCGGCTGCCTGTTTAAAAGGGTTCACAAAATATCGAGTTTTTTACGTTTGAGTTTTATAATTTATATAAAATGTATTTTAGAAAAAATATTTTCCAAAAGAAATCCTTTAAAACGTTCAGAAGCCGGCACATTAAGCTACCCGAAACTGTCAAATTTAGCCCAATCAACCTTGAGCCTTATGCATTAGCGACAATCTGTTTAAAAAAAATGACAGATTGTTATGTACGTACTAAAATCCGCTTCCAAATCAGTTTCGTAGTTAAAATGAAGAACCCGGCTACAAGGCACAGGCTGCATGAGAATCGACTTCCACTATAATGTATCGATAATATTTAAATCACTACTATCAATACACGAAAACATCCATAGAAACCATTTTTTCCACACAGCAGTCCCAAATAAAACGCTTACCGACACCATTAACAATTTATCACCGATACATCTATGTTTAGTGATGAGTCAACACTTTTGTCCATGATCGCATCTACCTAAAACGTTTGGCTGGCACAGTGATACGGTTTCATAAAAGCTATTTGAATTTCGACACCTTTTCGTTATAGCTTTTAATCATTTGTTTTAATGCTTCTTGTAGTGGCCTTAAGGCCTGGAAGGCCTGGGTAACAAAGCGAGACGTGCGGAGACGTGCAAAGCGGAGAGGACAGGAGATGGCTTATATTTGTTCCACGCACAGCGGAGACGTGAGTAGCGTGCGCTGAACGGTATGCGGCGAGCAGTGTGCGGCGGTCGCTAAACTAGGCGTAAGTAGCCTGTACACAGATCTCTGCTCCGATCTCGCCAGTACGCATCTCCGCACAGTTTCAGTGGATACACCCTAGCTCTTAAGCATGTCCTCTCCCCTCCAGTTTGCATATCTCCGCACGTCTCCCCTTTGGTGAAGTTTGGGCCTTAACCACAAACGCAAACCGACAAGTTTCGATGTAATTCTCTGAAAACGCTTCTGTACCTAGAAGGCGACATTGCTGCTTGTTACTCTCCTTGCGACTACCAATGCGAAAATCTTTATAGAAAAACCCAATAACACTTTTCCCGACCAGGGAATCGATTCCAGGACCTCATCAGTCATTAGCGAGCGGAGTTCGAGTAACTGAATTTTGGGACAGTCATAATTGAACGTTTTAAGGAGTAAATAGAATAGAAAGAAAACGTATTTATTAAACTCACACAGGACATAATAGAAACAAAAAGATAGAATAGTAATTATGACAAAATTATATAAAAAAGTAAACATGAGAAAAATAAAAAACAATCAAATTGGTCCTGTGCAAGATTAAAAGGCTCCTATCTCAGCAAGGTGCTGCGACATTTAAAAAATAAGTCTGCGCTGGTATTCTGATAGGACCCAAAGTGTTGCCACGGTCAGATAGACGAATTTAAGTTTATAAGACAAAATAATACTAATAAACAAATAATAATAAATAAAATATTTAATGTTTAACAAAACAGGTTGAAGAATAAAAAATATCATAATTTGATCATCACCTAACGTCGCCACAGTTTGTCTATGCATGGCAACACTGACAGAGACGCGGGCGCAGACATTTGTGTCAGTGAAGAAAAACAATAAAAATTAATCTCTACTTACTACTGTGTAAGTGATGCTGTGGCGTCTGAGAGAGGAGAAAAGAAGAAGACAAAGTGTTGCGCAGACACCACCAAGTAGAATGGGCAAAGGCAGAAAGATAATGATTATAATTAAACTTTTTGCCATCAATACGCCAAGAAGAAGAATAATAGTACAGAAGATCAAGAACAATATCAACAACAGCACAGGCATCTTCATATACCCTAAGCTTACAACGTACAGTGTTAACACTCTAAACAGCTGCTACACTCAATATTTCCCGAGTCTAGGTCTGTCGATATTTCATAACATAACTGTCACAATCCCGCGTTAGAAAAAGATAGGGGTGTTACTGACGACGGCACAGTTTGTCGATACAGTAGCGTTATAAGAGGCTTATAAGAGTCTTGAATTTGTGAGAGTTTTGAATTTTAAGTGAGGGACGTATTTTGTGGTCGGTTTTCGCTGGAAACCTTTTCCTTTCCAACAAAGATTAGTGTTTAAATACAGCTGATTAATCGAAGAAACAGAGTGTATTGAAGGGTATCTAAATATGTAGGTAGCTATAGTACACAATATCACCAGCAGAATCAAAGAAAGACTAAATTTGGAAAGGACAGACTTTCATCCTTTAGAAGGTCCTAACTTAATTAAAATTCACCCAAAGTTTTATTTCTAGGAAAAGTTCGAATAAAATTGTTTAAATATTAGGTCTGGTAGACGATCGGATCATGTTTGCGGAGCTCACATGGCGGGAGATCGCACAGGGTAGAGAAGTATGGAATGAGAACGGGGAGGCCTTAGCCCAGCAGTGGGACACGATGTAGGGTAGTAAAAAAATGGTCTAGTGGTAAACAAAAACGTTTTTTTTTATTCGCAGGATTAAACTTGTACTTGATATAAAAGCACGGTCGATTCGGCCCCTAACAATCCAATTTGTCCTACAAGTGTCACATTCGTCCACGTTTTCCCACAAAAAAAAATCTAACCCACATACTGCAGCCCTAAAGGCAACTAAAAACAAACAATGTTTTCAGCTGGAAACAAAGTAGAAATTCAATTTGCTGTGTCCCCGACAAAAACTGTTGGACAAAACGTACGTAGCGCCCATATTTGGGGCGTACCCGCAAACAAAGCAACAATAAAATATGTAGCATATACACACATAGGAGGAAATTTATCGGAAACCGCGGTACGGGCAACGGTCGTGTGCATGTCGGAACATGCATTCGATTGGGGCCTTAACATTTGTTGCAGTCACCTTAATGGGTTTTAGGTGAGGATTGATCACTTTGTAGATTTGAATTTGTTTGTCGGGCGTAATGGGTGTAAGTTTAAGATTTTAATAGTTAGATTCCATCATTCATCAAAAGGTGGTCACGATTGTATTTTAATGATAACTATATTAGGTCATCCCACGATCATAACGGTTGCAACAGCGTCGAAATATCGGGAGCTCACGAAAGTTGAAAACCACGGAAGTACGGTGGCATATTTAACGATTGAAATCTTTAGTATTATCGGTCTCCTATTATAAGTACACTCTACTATGGAGAAAGCAAGAATTAGCTGGATTCGGGACACACGGCACTGATCGTTGTGACTATACATAAAGGATGCTTAAATATGTCAGGAATTATCAATTGTAAAGCAAACTTCCTTCCAACGCTTTTGTGTTAAAAATCTTTTGCTGAGATATGCCATTGATCAGTGCTGGCTGTTATATGTTTGCTATAAATAAAAACACTACATTCGTAATTAGCATCACACAAAATCTCGCTAGAATTCCGGGACTACTGTATTGTAACGGCTACCAAATTTTGATAAATTAACATAGATAATATAGAGATAATTAGGACGCTAATTATCTCCAATTTTTCAGCCCACAAATAAAATCATTTCACCGAAACCAATGGTAACGCCTCCACTATAACACAACCAATCAAAATTCCACCCCAACACCTTTGTTTAAAGTCCAATTTCTATTCACTGTCCAATCGTTTGAATTTCACACATCAAAAATTCTAGAAATACGAGCGAACCCACGCAACGGTGAAAATAATTAATTTCTACCAAATCCATTACCGCTGAGTGGTTCTCCATAAAACTGTTGGCTTAACAATAACTCTGTGCTCTTTATTAATCATAGTGCTACGGGCTTTGTACCGGTTTGTTTGTTTCAATGCAGTTATTATAATAACAGTTGTTTAATTGTTCTCTTTCATTTATTTTTTGTACATATTAAATAATAAAAATAGTAGACCACCAGTGAGCATCAAGAACAGGGTCCAAGCTATCGGCTCAGGGCTCTTGAGAGCGGAACCTTCTACATACACTATACGCGCCGTGTCCAGAAGTTTTCTGAATCAAGCCCTTAGTCCAGCTGCCCAGCGAGATCCTCCTCAGATGTTGGTTGAGGCCATTGGCTATTAAGCCATTGGCTCACTCTCGGCACAATGACTGCTGTACTTACGTCCCACATGTCGGCAAACTCAACAGTTATTTAATTTGTTATTATATTTTATAGTTGAGTCTTTGCCGTCTTTTGATGTTATTTGACAAATTAAGTTAACAGTGTATACCTACAGGTAGCTTCTCCAGATTGGTTTGATTCCGAGAAGAGAGCTATCTCAAAGACTTGTTATTTACTCGTTGTATCTCTTCAGTGCTCAATGTGTTCATAATAATTACTGTTTACCTATTAACATGTGCAAATAGTAATTGATGTACATACATACATAAAAAGATAAATATGCTGGCGGATCCTCCTTTAGTGGAAGTCGGTTAAGAATGATTGCATTCTTTTAAAATAAAGTACCATAAGGGCTATGAAACTATCATGATCAAATCAAACTGATTCTTAAAATTCTCAGACAGAAAATTATACCCTCGATGCCTACCTTTTTCAAACCAACTATTTAAAAGTGCACATGCGCTGCACAACATTTTAAGATCCAACCACTGATAGCTAAAGCTACAAATCTACAATGACGAGGAACAGTATCTGTTCATCACATCATATTGCAATCTCACCATCAATCCAAACCCTGGCAGGTGGTAGCAATATCCTCTGCGCGCCAATCAATCTAGCACTGCATACAGACACAGAACAGATAATAACAGAAGCTCTGCTACTTACAAAAGGCACACATGCAAAGGCAGGCACGTAAGCGCGCCACAAACCACATCACACACATTCTATCGCATTTCACTGCAAGCCACAATACCCCGTCATCCGCCTTCTGCATGAAAAAACAGCCAGCTCGGCGATTTCCTCCTCGAGGTCAGCATATAATTATACTCGGTTTTTGTCGACGTTTCGGCTTCCTATGATGTTTGTGTCTATATGCGCGCGCGTTTTCGCTCATTGTTCGGAGCAGACCTTTTGTATCTACCTATTTTGTGGTTTAACCTGTATTTGATAGTCTCTTTTTTGAAAAACAAGTTCCGTTGCAATGTTTTGATGAAACACGCTATTCGGCGGTTTTGTAGTTCAGTTGCGCACTTGCGTTTGTTTCAATAGGTGGATTTGGAGGTTGGCAGGTTTCGGAATATTCTGGAATTTACTCTGATCGAATTCTCTGTTTCGTAGGAATCTCGTAGGTACTATTCTAGGGTTGAACCTCATCTGGCAGCAGGTCATCGCGCTTTTCCATGCTCATCCTTTTCTGTTGCTCAGAACCGTCATTCGCATCATCGATGTTGCCGCGCGTGATAGTATTCACGCTCTAATAAGGTTCAACCTTTAGGATCCATGTTCACTGAGGGCAAAGTTTGTCCTATAATCATACTGTGCTTAAGAATTGGTGCCCATTTTTGGCGTACCTTTTGTCATATTAATTTAATTCGTGCTTTGACCATTTGCCTAAGAGTAGGAGCTTCATTAAGTTGAATGGAGATTAATTGATGGCAGACGTCGAATATAATTTCCAAAATAGGTTGTTTTGAGCTAAGTAAAATACTCGTTTAGAAGTGTTGTTTTAGATTACACTCTCCCTTTTAGACAAAGTGCTACAAACATTTACTTCAGAGGAACTTTCAAAGTACGACCTTCATAGGATAAATTAGCAGAAAAGACCATCTTTGGAGAAGAATGATTATGAGAGCCGAATGCAAATATAGATAGGATAGTGCCAGAAGAAGAAGAATTTTAGAAAACAGTAAAAAAATCACAGTTCCTCATTATTAAGACAAAAAACTCTTAATTCAACGAACTATGCACTTTCAATTTTCTCAAGGACAAAATTTCCAAACACAATACCAACAGTACATTGGTACCTATATCTGCAGTAAGCTTATAAATTTATCCGCACAAAGGTTGTAGGAATCCTTGCGTACTTCCTCGTGGCTCGTGGCTCGGGGCTCAAAGAGCTAGATCGCGATAACGCGGGCAGACGGGGTCCCGTACGTGGCTTTATGCTAGAGTGAACAATTTATGCGTTTTAATTTAAGTTTTGGATTGAATAACGGGTCGGATGTGGTTTCGTGGCGTCTGGCGTTTGGTGTTTTTTTTTTTTGTGGGTGAATCCGGTATTGAAGTGGCTTAAAAGTAAATTTATTAAACTGAGGTTGTGGGCATAAAATTAATAGTAAGGATTAAGGTTTTTTTTTTGTATATTCTACTTGTATTGTAGAGTCAAATACCTAGGTACCTAAGTACTTTGAAGTACATTCAGAAAGTAATACACGAGTTTCCTCAAAATGACGTAACTTCATTATCATTCTAGATGACCAGTAGGACTGTTATAAGTAGAAGATATTATGACGTTTAACTTTCTAGTAATCAATCAATTATAGGTACTTAACATAATAGTTCCATTATTGACATACATTCTATGAGTAGGTAGTGTCTAAACAAATGACATTCACATTTAATTTTATATCGTAATAATAATGCATAAATACTTACATTAACTGAAACTTAATTAAGAAGATGTAAAGAGTATAAAGAAAAACGTAGTATTCATCATAAATTTAAAAGATCTCATTATATATCATAAAAAGTCGTCAAGTTTTTATGAGCGCCTTTAAACGGACCTAAATATTTAACAATTTAGAATTAAATAGAATAGTCTAGAATAGTTTTTTTTTATGTATTATATGATTGTGATAGTGATTGTGATGATGATGATTGTGATAGCGATGATGGTGATTGTGATTGTGATAGTGATTGTGAAAGTAATTGTGGTGGTGATTGTGATGGTGATGGTGTTTGTGATGGTGATAGTGATTGTGATTGTGATAGTTATGGTTATGGTGTTTTTATTGTGATGGTGGTTGTGACAGTAATGGTGATTGTGATAATGATGGTGATGGTGATTGTGATAAAAATAATTGCGATCATTATGAAATTTGACACATAGATAGTTTATACATGTTTATATACTTGGATTAACATGTAGGATACTATTTGTCCCGTTAGTATGATCCAGTGGGACAGTAACCGAACGTAACGCGGGCGAAGCCGCGGGCAACAGCTAGTATATTATTTTCTTCTAATATTTTTATTATTTTCTTGGCCACATTCCACATAAACCGATCCAAACTAGCTGACCGCGCTCTCATATACCCTAATGGCCAGCGGCTAAATCTTCACATGGTGTTTTACAGTCTCAGTCAATAGGAACCCCTTCTAGCTTTAATCGTAAAAGTACCTAGTGCTGCATTCGCGCAGCGAGAGAGAATGGATAATGGCTGGTTTTGGGCTAGATGTCAATAGATTTATTACCTATAAAATAAGGTGCGGTCTATTGGTATCATTGTGTATATTAGCTGATTTATATTGATGGTTTGTTTTAATGAAGTGAGACTGCATGGATCAAAGAACTCTTGGATGAGTGAAAGGCGACTAATAAAAGGTATTTTAAGGCAACTTTCAGAACAATGTTATTATCAACCTATGACTATTTAAACACCCGTGACATTTTTTCAGACAATACAGCAACAGGATGAAATAATCAAATATAAAAAATAAAAACTTTAATTAATAAATACTACAGCAAAATCAATCTTACAAAAAATTAGCCAACACAGCCATAACAATAAGTGCTACAGAAGCATTTACTCCGTAACCACTGCTAGCTGTAGGTATCAAATAACCAAACCGTCTAGCCTGGAATACAAGTTCCAGGATAGAGTCCATGACTTCCAGATTGTTCGGTAGGATCTGGTCGGCCGGGAGGTGGAACCCATAAGTTCCATTGTCACGCAGTTCATAGCAGTAGACGAGGGGAACTTTGAGGCGTTCCTTTACCCAGTCTATACTGCCTCCAGTTGCATGGTCTGAAAATGTGGAAATATATTTGTTAGATTTTTAGTTCGCATTAATATTAACAAAACGTGGTAAAGGTAAGCGTCCACCTGTCCACACCGTACGCATCGGACGCATCGCATCAAATGGACGCGTTCGTGTTCCACGCGCGCCTCAAAGAGAGTCAGCAAAAGGAAGGGGTCCGCAAGGGCCGATGACTGCTGGGGCTGCGGGACTGTTCGAAAGAGATACCGTGGCCCCGGAACACAAAGGGCGATGAAAGAACATACAACAAATAAAAGTCTGACACTCCCTCCTGCTACGCCTAGAGCGGCAGGAGTCATTTGATGATTTCCCATCCTAAAAAAAAAGGTGCAGACAAATCTGTCTACTCTCTTTCTTTGTCATAAGCTAAGCGCACCAGTAACCTCAATACAAAAAATAATTTTCAATCTCTGAAGATATCACGTAAGTGACAGTGTAATTATAGTTATAAACCGTGACATCTTAAAACAGTGTTTCTGATACTAATTCTTAAAATTTCCTTTAATTTCACGAACCACAGATAAAAACCTCTTTAAGCGTGACCCAGATATTGACCTTCATATATGATACTGAACCCTTACATAAAGTATTAAATTACTCACAGATGGCTTCAGCTATATTCCCCGTTCTATATTGCGTTCCGTATCTGACCGACAAAGCACCCATAGCGCGGATACCGATGTTCATCTGAAAATTAAGTATGAACTGTTAGAATCAAACGGTAACTCAACGAATGTAGCTGAATACCAGTATTTTAGATGGAGCGACTGTCTATCTGACCTCCACAATCCAGATAGTACTAGGTAAGATTATTCATCAATTTTCTTAAATCAAATTGTGAACATTTCCGTTACCACGGCACATAAATTAACCTTAAAGTATGTTTAAATATTTAATAATGAAAGAAAAAAACCACTGTCCCACAGGCCTCATGGACAACCCAGTCCCAGTGCCCACTCCAGTGTCTCTGCCCCAGGCCCCCCGTCCCTCCCCTAGCCCCCTGCCTCCCAGCCAGTCTGGGGAGAGCACCATCGACACCCTCATGAGGTTCCAGGTGTTTATCTCACCTGAGGCCGACTGCCTAGCAGCCGAGCTAAGGTCAGCTACAGAACTGGACCAAATAAGGGATATATTCGCGGCCTATCCCGAACTCGCGACAGCCCTCCGCAACCTCAAGAAAAAACGCAATGGATAATACACCAGTAGTTTCGTGCACCCAACCCCGGTCCCTAAAGTTAGGCTTTTTCAATGCTAATGGCATGGGAGGGCGACGCGACGAGATCGCGTCCTTCCTCCGCGATTATCAAGTAGATATTTTCCTCATCCAAGAGACTTTTCTAAAACCCAGTAATCGTGATCCTAAAATTGCCAACTATCGTTTAGTTCGCAATGATAGGACACGTTGTCACAAGGGCGGTACGCTCATCTACTACCGCAAGGAACTGCACTGCATCCCAATCGACCCCCCTCCCCTAGAATCCCTACTGGAGGTTTCAATCTGTCGGCTAGCCATGACAGGTCATCAACCGATTCATAAAATGTCTGCCTATATGCCCCCCTCAAACACGTCTGAGAATCATAACCTCCTGGTTAATGATCTCACCAAACTCTTCGGCATGAGTAACTCCGCTATCATAGCGGGTGACTTCAACGCCAAACATCCCGCCTGGAATAGTAGAATGACTAACCCGAGAGGGAGAGTCGTCTGCGATCTAGGCCAGTCAATCAATTTCGATCCCATTGCTCCTATGGAGAACACTCACTATCCCGATACCACTGTTTATCGTCCCGATGTGCTCGATATAGCGCTGCTCAAGAATGTTAGCCTTAGGTTACATTTAATTGAGACGCTACACGAGCTTAACTCTGACCACCGCCCAGTGCTCATGCACCTAGTTTCTCGCTCGGGTATCGCTGACCCTAGCCAACCCACTCCTACCACCCCAATAACCGACTGGAAGAAAGTAAGCGATATGCTGAAATCCGACACGTCACCGCACCTAGACGGTATCCCCGACCACATTGTCTCAGTCGCAGACACCGAGGCCGGTATCGACTCGTTTACAGTTCACGTGCAATCCATTTTAAAGGATTGCTCTCGGGAAGTCCCAGTGTTGAGTGATCATCGCTGGAAACTACCCGACGACATCCGTGAACTGATAAACGAGAAGAACGCGGCCATACGTGCCTATAGCGTTTGGCCCTGCGATGAGAACAAAGCTCACATGCGTTAATTGCAGCGTGCTGTAAAGAAGCGCACTAGTGAGTTTCGTTCGAATCAATGGGACAAGATGCTCAGCGAACTAGAGCCAACCCACCAAGCCTTCTGGCAACTTCAGAGGAAGCTGAGGTCCTCCGAGGAGGTCTCTTCTCCACCTCTCATCCGTCCTGACAAGAGCGTCACTTTTGACGACTCTGAGAAGGCAGAATGCCTGGCCGACAGTTTGGAATCACAGTGCTCCCCTAGCACCCTTCCAGTAGACAAGCAGCACCTCGATGAGGTGAATGCAGAAGTCGAACGAAGAGCTGCACTCCCTCCCGTAGAAGACCCCGACGATCCCCTCCCTCCAGTCACTCCAGACGAGGTCAAGGATATCATTGACAAGCTCAAGCCTCGGAAAGCCCCTGGCGCCGACGGCTTCACCAATAGGATTTTTAAAACCCTCCCCGCTCAGCTCATAGTCCTCTTGGCAGCCATCTTCAATGGCGCCTTGAGCAACAACTTGTTTCCCCAAGTGTGGAAAGAGGCCACCGTCATCGGTATTCCCAAACCTGGGAAACCGAAAGCTCAGCCTTCGAGCTACAGGCCGATCAGTCTCCTGAGCGCGCTCGGCAAAATCTATGAGAGACTTATTTATAAGCGACTCAGAGATTATGCCGAGACAAAAGGCCTCATTCCCGATCAACAGTTCGGTTTCAGAACCGAACATTCTTGTATACACAAAGTCCACCGCATCGTCGAACACTTGAGCGCTGGTTTCCAGCGTGGAGCGATGACGGGGGTGTTGTATTTCGATATAGCGAAAGCCTTCGACAAGGTCTGGCACAACGGCTTATTATACAAGCTGTACAAACTCGGCGTGCCGGACCGTCTCGTTCTCATCTTACGAGACTTTCTGTCGGATCGCACCTTCCGCTACCGCGTGGGAAAGACTCTATCTTCTCCCCACCCCATCCGAGCCAGAGTCCCTCAGGGCTCCGTCCTCTCTCCTCTCGTTTTCACGCTGTTCACCAGCGACATCCCAACGAACAAGAAAGTTCAGGTAGCCCTATTTGCCGACGACACGGCTATTTATTACACCAGCCGCTCTCAGGTTTACATCCATCGTGCACTTCAACAAGCCGCCGATTCCCTCGGCGCTTGGTTTCGTAAGTGGAGGATTGAAGTAAACCCTGAGAAGAGCCAGGATGTACTCTATCAGAAGTTACGCCATCAGCGACCGTCTCCTGCCCCCATCACTATGTTCGGCAAGCCTATCCCTTGGGAGAAGCAAGCCAAGTACCTCGGTGTCATCCTCGACGAACACCTGACCTTCGCGGCTCATATCAAAGCTGCTCGTAACCGAGCCTAGCCTTTGCCATGAGCAGACTTCACTTCATGCTAGTCAAAAAGAGCAAGTTGTCACTCAAGTGCAAGTTGCGTCTTTACACAGCAGTTATCCGACCCATCATGACATACGCTTGTGTCGTATTCGCTCATGCCCATCCCCGCCACATCCACAGGATGCAGACCTTGCAGAACCGCTTTCTACGTAAGATCACCGGAGCCCCCCCGAAACATGAAACGTCTTGCTAAGCGTTTTTTCGACTCCTCTATCAAGCATAGGAACCCCCTGATCGTATCGGCCGCCCGATACGACCCATCGCGTATCAGCTCAGTCCGCCGTCCTCGGCACACTCTAGTCACCCCCGACGACGCTATTACCCTCTTACAGGAGAGTAGCAAAGACACCAGCACCGTACGTAGAAAATACAGATACAAACCGACAACATTCCGACCTCGCCGAGGTCCGGCGCGTAATCCCCGTTCAATCCCCCCCCGACCCTTGCTAGAGCCAGCCCGCGACGCTGAGCCAGTAATGTCAAACGAGCCCCTAAATAATGACACTCAGATTCAGCCTGTCCCTTTGCTGCCCCCAGCGACGCCCTAAACCGAGGTTCGTACCCCACAGGGGGTGCCCTTAGGCGTGGTCGCTTAGTTTTTAGTTAACATGCCCCTGGCTGGAGGCCTTAGCTTCAAGGCATCCACAGGTCTAGCCCGGTTAAGCAGTAGCCAGTCTCTTCTAGACTGAACTGCGAGATGCCATTCCAAAAAAAAAAAAAACACTGTCCCACAATCTGACAGACCGAAATCAAGGATTCAGCTATTTCAATTTCATCTTTAATTCGTAACCGTAACTGATTGAGTGATAGCCTAGTGGTGTGCCCGTCGGACTGCCAAGTCGTAGGTCTCGAGTTCGAACCCAAGACACGCACCTCTGATTTTTCGGATTCATGTGCGTATTGTATAATTATCACTTGCTTCGGTGAAGCAAAACATCGTGAGGAAACCAGCATGCCTGGAAGATATTTCTTGACGGCATGTAAAGCCAAATCAGAGGCCCATGGGCGGCATAAAAACTCTGACACCAGGTTAAGGGAATACAGGAGCGAAACGCGCGTTTTATAATGCAAAAAAAAACATAATTATGATCCACTGCAATAAACAATACCAGAAAAATATATGATATTCTTCAGGATATATGCTAGTATGATAGTGTTTTGAAAACATAATACAACTAATTTTACTCGATAAAAAGCATCACTAACTTATCTCCAAAAATTTCTATTAACGAGTAAAAACCATACTAAAATACATGCGATCATTATTTTTTTTTGGCAAATTATTCTACAAGTAACATATTAGCATGATAATGTTTTATTTTTTTAGTCCTATCAATAGATTTTTTGTAAATCGCAAAAAACCACTCATTTCGCACTATTCGGCCCACAGTGACCGACGTTACAGCCACTTAGTAGTGCAAGCTGATTAGAACTTTATTCTTACAGTATATCAAACGAAATTTGAACCACCACAAATAGAGTTGCTAATTTAGCTCCTGTAGTCGCCTTAAGCTTAACCACACGATAAAAAAAGAAATACTGAACAAAAAACTCACAGCATCTTCATAGTTAGCCAACGGTTCCGTAGTATTACCAAAAGGTAACAGTAACAGCTGACTATACGAATGGAAGGACAGGTACATGTCGATCTTGTCACCAATAGACTCTATAAATGTTGATAAGGTCCTGGATTCCGGCTCCGAGAATGGTCCCAAGCCTGCGTAGTCATCTCGCGCAGGATTGACGCTTGCACCTTGAGCTGTTGGTAAAAAAGTCACAGTTTCATTAAAATGTATTTAATCATCATTAACAATAGTGTAGGATATAAGTATTTCCCTAAGTGGAAGCGCCGAGGTAGAACCCGAAATTCAAATTTTCATTCATAGGTTTTCAGTGTCAGGCTGTGTTGAACAAAATATAATTCGCGACCTTACTTAGCACATATGTATTTACAGAATTATAATAATTAAAATCATCAACACAACTCTCTAAGTTCTTTCAATCCCATTGAATGACTTTTTCATGATACAGTGGCGTTTGTACCTTAAGCATTGCTAGAACCTGGTTGTGTGTTTTTATATCAAATACATTCTAGCAACCTTCACTAGAACATGATGTGCCAAATCATCGATTATCAAAATTTGATCGAACAAGATGCCAAGATACCAAGATCGAGATGAACGTGCATTTTACACATTTAGATGAATAGTGTTATATGGCAGCATAAAGCGTGAGAAGGCCTAATATTCTAATCATAGAGCACGAAATTGAAACTTCACGTCGAAGTGAATTGTCAATTTTGAATCAATCAAACAATCTAAGACGATTATGGATGAAGGAACAACTGACTATCGTCTAGTTTATTTATTCAGTGTTTATTTCGGCCAAAAAACCATAGTTAGAACAATATTTTGCTGGTTTTAGGAAACGGTCGACATGTGTAAATCTACCCAGTGAATCAGTGGACTTTCAAATTTACCAACTGAAACTTGAAACCCGAATTTGACGACCCGAATAGCGCAGCGGTAGTGAGGCTGCCTTACGTTCTTAGGGTCCCGGGTTCGAATCCCGGTAGGAGCAAATGTTTGTGTGATGAGCATGGACATTTGTTTCCGAGTCATGGATGTTTATATGTATAATAAGTATGTATTTACAAACAAAAAGTATCTATGTAGTATATCTACTATCTGGTGTCCACGAAACAAGCCCTTAGTGTGGCACTAGATGGCGCTGTGTGTCCAGCGATATTTATTATTTATCAACTAATATTTTAAGGATGCCATTAGTGCTCCCACTGACCCAACTCTTTTCTTGATGACGCCATAGAAATATCATCAACGGCAACGGTTCTTATGGTAACGAGAAACGTCACCGCGATGAGATCAGAGAAAAAGGATGTCAAGAACCGTTAAAGCAGCAAGTTACTTTTATTTACCCAACTCAAATCTTAGCAATAACTTGAGTTACCCAAAAAATAAATAAAAACATAATATAAAGTGTGACCTCGGCAAAAAAGTGCTTAACTATGAATTTCTTTAAAGCATAATTTCTTTGGACTTTGTTTTTTATTATTATTTTATTTTGTCGTAAACCTGTCGCAATTATATTATATTAATTTTTACATATTTTAAGTGACGATCTATTTGCATGTTTTCAGTGTGTATACTTTGTTCCACAGTATATTTATACCAGACAAGCTCTAGACGCGAAGACTTGTAATTCGCTGTCTGATTATCATACTGTTATTTATCACTATTGTGTTTAGCTGTAAGTCTTCGCAAGTCTTTAAATAAATAAATAAAATTACCAAGCCAGTTATTATTCCAATTTCTGTTCAAGTCTACGCCATACTGTGTAGCGTTAACAGGACGCCTGTTTTTGCGCCACATTCTATTCTGGAAAACAAAGGGAACACCATTAGCAACGCAACTCTATAAAAACTAAAGCATTATTAAAAATGAAAGTTATTAAATTCGGAAAGATATAGATGCCACAGTCAAAACTGTTAATCAGTCAAAACTACTTTTGACTAGTCAAAGCTATTTTAACAATAATTAACATTTACTTAGAAACTTATTAGGTGTTAGGTTTTTTTTGTGACCCTTTGAAAAACATCATGTAATTCTAGGACTAGGTAATTACATTATAACTGAGGCGTTCTAAAACCACGTATTTTTAAAGTAGAAAACGTATTTTAACTTCATAAGGGTTTTGACTGACGACAGTCAAAAGTGGTTTTGACTGATTAAGAGTTTTGACAGGCGCTTCTCACACGACATCACTCATCCGCGCGGTTGAGCGGAGGCAACGAACAAATGTACTGGCGTTGCGCCGCGCGGAGAGGCGGTGAACGCCATTCGCTCGGGTCGAGTCTGTAGTGCAGGTGTGTTAGACATCAACAATTTTCATACAAGCCAATGCGACGTGAGATCCGCTTCACCGCCTGACCGTGCGTATGAGCGGTGTCGAGTGATAATCGCCGTACATGTTGTGATGGAGCTGGTAAAAACTGCTTCAGCAATATATTATCTCGACCAATCAAACTCAGTTATAATGTCATGTTTGTTTCTTCATTATGCCCAGCCTTTTCCCAACTGTGTTGGGGCTTCCAGTCAAGCTAGGTGCAGCTAAGTGCCAGTATTTTACATTTAGCGACTGCCCATCTGACAACTACGTCCTAGTTACTGCGTAACACGATACCGCTTAGTAAGACTGGTTGTCAAACTTTCAGGCCACTGAATACTTGTAACGACTGTCAAAGATCTACAATTGACAGCCGGCACCAACGGCTTAACTTACTTTAGGAGATACAAAAGCTTGTACTTATGACCAAACTGTCATCATAGGTCCAAAAAAAAACCAACCAAGAGCGAGTCGGACTCGCGCACCGAGGGTTCCGTACAAACATTTTAAAGGACAAAATTAACTTTGCTGTTCGATCCCTAGACACAGCTATTGCTCCAACCGCAAATAATAAGTTTGAAATAGTAAAATCGCTTTTTTTTGTTATTAAACTACATATTTACAGTTTTCAGACTTTTCCCTTTACATGTGCTGTAAGACCTTGCTTTTGGGTTTAGTAGTTTAGTGGTCTTACGGCACAAGTAAAGGGAAAAGTCCGAAAAATAAAAAAGTTGAAAATTAAGGTAAATTTTGGAAAATCTAAATTTGCCCATATTATCTTTTTATCGTGTTGACTAAGGACCTTGATTTTTACACACCTAATAAGGACTATAGATCTCAGTATATGGTATTACTTTCAACTTGCTAGGTCTACCCGTTCCTGAGAAAATCGGTGGTGACAGACGGACAAGAAAGTGATCTTATAAGGGTTCCGTTTTTTCCTTTTGAGGTACGGAACCCTAAAAAATATTCAACTTACGTGTTCGTGACTAAATATATAGCCATCAGGGTTCGTGACAGGAAATATATACCAGTCATAGTCAGTAGCAGCTGCTCTGGTCTCTGGAAAATCACTGGTAAGCAGCTCATTGGCGATATAGTTGACAGTCGCTGGTGATATCCATTCCCTTGAGTGGATTCCACCTTCTAAAAAGATCGCCTTTCGTCCTTCACCATGTGATATCTTGAACCCTTTGATTTCTCGTCCTTCAAATGTAGTTCCACCGATGAGTATCGTGACCAATTGAGGATACCTCTGCTCTAGGTCGTCGATCCATGCATTAATGTCTTCCATACGATAATAGCCAGTCCATAACATAGATTTAAGGTTGCTTCTTGTGTACGTGTGCACTGTTTCTTTATCTATTGCTCTGTAAATAGTAATTGAGTATTAAAGTATTATTAATTACCTAATCGATTGCACTAAGATATGGCATTGACACGATTTTAAGTTTATTATCTAAGCCTTAATTACTTTTTTAAATATTTATGCAACAAGAAGATTTAAGTATGAATTTAAGACTGCAAATGTAGGGAAAGACCAAAGAAACTAAATGGACTGTGTGAAAAATTATTTGTCTGGCAAGGACGACTAATAGAGAAGTATGAAAAAAGACAACAGGCTGAGCCGAACCCAAATAATTTGGGACAAGTGCAGGAGAATTAAAATAAATAAAATTATATTGATGTTGGTCATTAAAACAACGTGTTGGTGTACTTACTCTTGAATATTCGCCAGCGATATATCAAAATTCACATTTTTAGACTTCAAAATATTTTCAAATTCACTTTTGTCTTTAGGACTCGACAGAATGTTCACATATTTAGCTGAAGCAGCAGGCTCCGTCCAGAAATCAAATCTAGGATCATTTTCATGTAAGCCTTGAAGCAATTTTATGTGTTCAGCATTTTTTGGAAAAACTTTGTACAAAGTATAGTTGTCAAAACGGATTTTTTCACTTAATACGTTCGGTAAGATTAAAGCTAAACCTAATAACAGAAACTTAAACATATTTAATTTTGAAAAGAATTTTTGTATGGACATGGAATCGACTGGTTTCTCCGGACGGGACAATTTAATAATTTATCTGGTGAATGTGAAGTGGCAATAAGTAATCTTGAAACGTTGATTATACTACGTATAAACGTTTTCGTGATAACAAAATACCTATGCAACAGTATTAGGTCCATTTATCTTATCGATTTAGATAACATTTTCGTTAATCTAGATATTTTACAAAATCACATTCATGTAGATTTAGAGATGCATAGCATTAACCCATTCACATTTGTTTTTTTTTTTGTACTAACATTGTTTATAAGATTTCTGTTACTAAACTCTTTAAGGACTTAGTTGTAGTTGTTTTTTTTTATATTAAAACCATTATCAACAAAAAGAAGACGGGGAACTGAACAAAACAAACTTCAAAATGCAATCAACTTTGTTCGCATAAAAGTGCCTTTACTTCGCGCAATTGATTTCATGACCATCATCATTATCATCATGTTCCTGCCCTTGTATCATTCTACTTGGGGTCGGCGCAACTCGTTTTATTCTTCCATTCTCACCTGTCAGACGTCACGTCATCATTAACTCCTTTTCTTTCATT
This sequence comes from Xestia rhomboidea, assembly GCA_963853795.1. Classification (NCBI taxonomy): domain Eukaryota; kingdom Metazoa; phylum Arthropoda; class Insecta; order Lepidoptera; family Noctuidae; genus Xestia; species Xestia rhomboidea. The sequence continues at coordinate 15,139,176 of OY970777.1, forward strand.
AGTTGTTGCCTGCGACCTTCGTCCATTGCACGTGAAATTATTATAAAAATACTATTTTCCCCGTTTATGCAACATTTTTCATCAATCCCAGTAGTCGTAGCGTTATGTTACATAGCCTATAGCCTTCCTTGATAGATGGGCTATCTAACACTAAAACAAATGTTCAATTCGAACTACTGGTTCCTGAGATTAGCATGTTCAACCAAACAAACTTTTCAGCTTTACAATATTAACAAAAAAAAAACGCTGGAAATTACACACAGCGCCATCTAGTGCCACACTACGCAACCAGGCATGTGTCGTGGACACCTGTATAGTTGATAAACTACATAGATACTTTTTGTTTGTAAATACTTACTTATTATACATTTAGACATCCATGACTCGGAAACAAATGTCCATGCATGTTCATCACACAAACATTTGCTCCTACTGGTATTCGAACCCGGGACCCTAAGAACGTAAGGCAGCCTCACTACCGCTGCGCTATTTGGGTCGTCGCAGAGACCGTTACAGATTATAATATTAGTATACATATTATTCCCTATACAATCCATCTGAATTCATATCATGAGCCAATACCCTTGAAACGTATAAGAAAAACATAGAATAGCAATCCACTCACACGGGGGAGGCATGTAAAAACTCAAACATGACAGTGTGGTTTTTCATCAATTTAGAAAATAAACTAATTAAGCTGATAATATTAATAAATCACACTATCGCTAGACTGATTATCATCGCACTATCTTGGCTTGTGTCAGAAATACGCAGATACTATACTATCTTATAATCATCGTTACGTAGGTTAGACTTTAATACTAGATTATTTTATAGTTCTGGAGTCAGGGGCCCTAAATCTCAGGCAATAAATGTATTTATAGACACATGTAATATTCATAGAAATAAAACATTAAAATTAATGGGTTAGTTCATGTTTGGAGTTGTTTATAGCCTTCGTGAACTATCTGTTACCATGAGTGGTGTTAGTCGAGAGGTCGGGGAAATAAAATTGAAACCAGAAATGTGGAATAACCCTGTTTTATGGTGGAGCGTCCTTTGCAGAACTAATTAGTAGAGGTCACATTTGATTTAAGCATAGGAAAGTTTGAACAAAACTATGCTTGAATATTCTTGATAAATGATGTTTATTTGGCAAATAGATTTTTACAAATACTTTTAATGAGTTTCTAGATGAGGCTGGTGTTTCATACCTGACCACTCTGAAAAGAAACAGCCGAAACAAAAATCGGGATATCTTTTGTGATTATTATTTGTTTTGAGCTCCCGATATAAAAAACCGAAGATATCCCGTAAGTGACAATATCAGTTTAGTTTTAAACCATGAAAGCTTAAAACAGGGTTTGGAGCCGAAACAAACTCAAAGTCTTAGTCTGTTTTAAGGTCCATACCTCATCCCGGTCAACTCACATGAGGACTGTTCAGGTAAGTGTCTGAGATGGCCTTTTTAATTAAATTTCACCAAAAACTTGACCTTTCATATTATATGGCAGTCACCTAGAAAATTCCCTAAATATTTTATAAGTAACTACAAAAATTTCGAACGCTATCAATGAACGCTGCACTAGTATTCTAGAAAGAAAATATGAGATAGGAAATGGCTGAAAAAAAAACTATTAATAATTAATGTATTAATTTATTAATAATTATGTATTAATTATATATTAATAATTAATGTATTTGTATATCAAAAATATCAAATCAAAACTTAAAATCTGTCATCATTTACAAAAACAATTTCACAACTACAGCAAGACACAATACAATTGATAAACTAAAGGCACTTGCGCTGCTGGCCCTGTACGGGACCATGTACCCAAATCTCTTAGCTTGAATCACTATCTCTATGACGGAGTCCGTAGTTTCTTCTCCAGTAGGTCTGATCTGGTCTGGAGGAAGCATATGCCCGAACTGTCCTCTGTCACGGAGCTCGTAGCAGTAGGCTAAAGGAATGTGGAGACGTTCCTTCACCCAGTCCACGCTAGTACCAGTTGCGAAATCTGGAACGGGAGATAGTGAGAAATAAATGACAGTCATCATCTGCTTAGCCTTTTCCTAACTATGTTGGGGTTGGCTTCCAGTCTAACCAGATGCAGCGGAATTCCAGTATTTTACATGAAGCAACTGCTTATCTGACCTCCACAACCTAGTTTCTGGATAATATGCCAGGCTTTTGTGTTCGCACTCGCAACGACTGACAAAGATCTAAAAATGACAGCCGAGACCAACGGCTTAACGTGCTTTCTGAGGTAAGGAGGAGTTCGATAATGTGGTGGATGATCACCCATCTACGGACCGATCTCTGTAATTGTAGCTTACCAAGATTCACGCCGTGTAGCTGTTGTTACTTGCGTTCTCTCAGACGACAATAATAATATTCACTATTTTGGAAGGACAGGTAAGTTTTACTTACAAATTGCCTCTGCAATATTTCCGATGGTATACGGGGTGCCATGTTTGACAGCTAAAGCTCCTAGGGCACGTCTTCCAATACTCATCTGAAAAATTAAATTTGAAGTATTTTTTAATCAATCGATATATTATAATTATATATCCGAAATCTGCAACATCTGCATTTTTTTACACCTGAAGCCGTTGCCTTATTTTGATAATATAGTACATGGTAATCGTCATTATCATCAACAAAATCATCTCATGGAAGGAAAATAGCTATCCAAACACCCATTTAACCATTAAAACTGACAAACGAAATTGATTCTTGACACCAGCATTGAAGTTCTGGAATAATGTACTGAATTGATGGCAACGGCCAGCGTTTCAATGTCCTCTAAAACCTGTATTGTTTAAAACTACTCACAGCATCATCGTAGTTGGCCAACGGTTCCGTAGTATTTCCAAAAGGCAAAAGTAGAATTTGACCCGCAGAGTGGAAGGAGAGGTACAGGTCAATCTTGTCGGACATATTCGTGATGTAGTCTGATAAACTCCTGGTTTCAATCTCCGAGAACGGTCCTGGCCCAGCATAGTTTAAATGTGATGCGTTTAAGCTGACACCGAAACCTTTTTAAACAAAAAGCATTTTTAACGTTTGAGAAGTTAAAGTAAGAAATAAGTATGATAGAGGAAGTTTGAAAGTGGCACCATTTAGAGGCCTTGTGATGAGGAGAGATACTTTGCATATGACTTAAAGAGTATATGTTAGAGGTAATATAGATCCCATTAGAAACATAACTTGTAAAAAAACAAGTCTCGCAACTCAATTCTTTTACCGTAAAAAGATGTGAGATTCATGTAATACCAAGTCGGTTAATTTATTCAGTGGGATACTTAAGGGTCCTTCTGTTTTATGTTATTACGTTATTAGCTAACCTAACAACATCTTATAGTGACCATAACAATATTAAAAATCTTTTATGTTTTAAATAAATATATTGACTTGTGTTGTTACAGCTTTATTATTCTGTAAAAAAAATACTTAAGGCGACTACAGGTGCTAAATTAACAACTCTAATTGTGGTGGTTCAAACTTCGTTTTAAATACTGTTGGAATAAAGTTCTAATCAGCTTGCACTACAAAGTAGTTGTTACGTCGGTCAATGCAGGCCGAATAGTGCGAAATGAGTGGTTTTTATGTGATTTACAAAAAATCTATGGATTGGACTAAAAAACTTAAATCACTATCATGCCAATATGTTGCTTGTAGAATTATTTGCCAAAAAATCAGAATGAACGCATATATTTTAGTATAGTTTTTACTCGTTAAAAGATTTTTTTAGAGATAAGTTTGTGATATTTTTTTATCTAGGAAAATTAGTTGTATTAAGTTTTCAAAACACAATCATACTAGCATATATCCTGAAGAATATTATCATATATTTTTCTGGTTTTGTTTATTGCAGTGAATCATAATGCTTTTTTGCATTATAAAACTCGCGTTTAGCTCCTGTTGCGTTTGTCCCCTTAATAAAAAAGTATAAAATAATGCGGTTTGTTTAATGTTTAGGTTGTTACAAAAATAATGAGAGAAATCCCGTTTTTACTTTTTTTTTTTTTTATAAAATAATTGACAGTTATTTAATCATCTTAGATACGATAATGCCAAGAAGATTATCTCTTCAAGTGGAAATATGGCACTCAAAATGTATTAAACTCATTCGTTGCAAATATCCATTATAATGCATTATCTGCATGATTGTTTTGAAAAGATTTGTTATGTGAAAGATTTAATCAATGATGCCGTGGTGTCTTTAGAATGGAAGAAGCAAAGATGTTGCGCCGACCCTAAATAGAATGGCCAGGAAGGTGATTATGAATGAATGCAATTGTATTGGGTGCCCTTTTAAATTATCTAGGATCATAAGGGTGTAAAAAACCTCTTAACGAAGCCGAAAGGCACTTGTTCTCCCCGTTATTGCGATATTTTTTTTGTTCTACACTATACCTGGGAACCTTCTAGTTTCGGAGATAATGGTGTCGATTCTATTGTGCACAAACTAAACTTAATTTAGGCTATTGCTATCTTTTTCTCTCTAATAAAACGAGAAAGAGACTGACGTAATTTAAAGCTGTCAAATTTAATTGGAACTCATATTTCCATACAAATGAAGGGTGTACGTAAAAACAAGTCAACTAAAAACACGGTGAAGCGCAAGGCATAAACTAGTTTGACATATCTAACTTAGTTCATTGCTATAGCCGTCCAATTCTTGCATTGCCTTTTAGTAAAAGATAGCAATAGCCTAAATTAAGTTTAGTTTGTGCACAACAGAATCGACACCATTGAATCAAAGTTCCAAATTGTTGACAAGTTTTTTGTTTTAATACAAGTTTTTAATGTAAGATTTTTACTTTAAACACCTCCACGACCCCCGTACTATTCAATCCATCCATCATCACAATGTTTTGAGTGCGTTACATTGAGTTCTACCACAAAACATGATTTTTCACCCACAAATAAAAGTCGTTTTCCAGCAATCATTTTTGCGTAAAGTTACTTAGTTTGATGTACAGAATGCTTGGTGGACGGCTTCGTGATGAGGTTGTTTACACCCTTTATTTTTGTTCTGCATGTATATTATTTTATTTTGATCTGCTTATCTAATGGTCACATTTTATTATTTATAATAAACGGAAACATTTTATGAAGATATTACTTACCTAGCCAGTTGTCATTCCAGTTCCTGTTAAGATCCACACCGAACTGGTCACCGAATGGACGTCTGTTCTTACGCCATAGTCTGTCCTGCAAAGCAAAGCATACAAAAGATTAATTAACTAATTTAATTTAATTTATTATATTTTTATTAATTTATTTATTAATTCTTCTTCATCGTCGTCATTGCAAGGGGTATCGTATTACCCAGTACTAACTGGGTTGTGGAGGTTAGATAGGCAGTCGCTCCATGTAAAATACTGGTGTTCATCCGGTTAGACTGGAAGCCGACCCCAACATATTAGTTGGGAAATGGCTAGATGACTGTCGTCATCGCGGGCAAATGAGGCTAGCATAGAAGCGTGAGCATTGGCATAAACAAGGGAGACCTTAATGTAGCAATGGATGAAGTCGGATTATGGTAATAATGATTCTTTTACTTTTAAAATCAACTCTTATCAATCAACATCACGCTTATAACATCCATAAGGTTAAGCAAAGGTGTACTTAGACACACACTTGGTCAATTATGTTTTAGTCTCATGTATTAGTAGGCAAGCCTATTGCCATCAACCGGGCACAAATCCAGGCTCCTTGGCTGCTACTGACAATTTCCTTATGGAAAAACCGAATCCCAAGAACTCATCAAAGGCTCAGCAGTTGCGCTTCCGACAACGAGACCAACGACTTTCAAGGCTACCAGAATGGCGCAGCCGTAGTGAGGCTGCCTTGTGTGTCTTATGTTCTTAGGATCCCGGGTTCGAATCCCGGTAGGAGCAAATGTTTGTGTGATGAGCATGGACATTTGTTTCCGAGTCATGGATGTTTATATGTACCTATAATAAGTATGTATTTACAAACAAAAAGTATATAAGTAGAATATAAACTATCTGGTGTCCACGATACAAGCCTCGTTGCTTAGTGTGGCACTAGATAGCGCTGTGTGTAATGTCCAGCGATATTTATTTATTTATTTAAGTAATCATCATCATCATCATAATTTCAGCCGAAAGACGTCCACTGCTGGACATAGGCCTCCCCAAGTGTCGCCACACGGACCGGTCCCACGCGACTCGCATCCAGCGGACTCCCGCAACGTTCACCAGGTCATCGGTCCACCTAGTGGGAGGCCATCCAACGCAACGTCTTCCGGTTCGCGGTCGCTACGGGCGGTATTTAAGTAATGAAAAACACTTACTCCATTAACAACATCATGAGTCCAAACATAACCATCAGGGTTTGTAACAGGGAAGATATACCAATCGAAATCTCGAGTTACAGACTGTATCTCCGCATCATCACTGTACAGTAACTCATTAATTATATAATTAGTAGTCGCCGGAGCAATCCATTCTCTTGAATGTATACCACTTTCTATAAACACTGCTCTTCTGCCAGGACCATGGGAGATCTTGATACCCTTGATGATTCGACCTTCGTATGATGTTCCACCTTCAATGATGGATACTTCATCGAATACCGCAGCCAGGTCATCAAGCCAGGAGTAAGTGTCCTCTAAGTTGTAGTATCTATCCCATGCCATGCTTTTGACGTTGTTTCTGGTGTATTTCCCTGTCTTTTCATTGTCTATTAACCTGTAAAATTGATTTGAGTCGACAATTTTATTGAGTTCAATATCAGCTTCGTAGATTAGACGGATAAACTGCTTGGCCTTCGCTTTTGTAATTCGATTTGTGTTAGTACTATTATCAACTATTTCACCACTATCGTTTCGTTTTAATTAATTTACAAAACCTTCACCTTAGAAAATCTGTTTTGTAGGAACTACAAAATAAGTTCGGATAATGATCCCATGATCTGTCCACGAAGTAGACACAATAATTCAAAAATGGCGTCTCGACCAAATTGGTCATTTGACAGATCATGATTTAAATAAATGTCATTAAATGTGGTGGAAATCTTATCCAGAGACCGTAACACAATTCTTCAGAATTATTTTGACTCTTACTTGCGAGCATAATATGCTGATGATGAAATATGATAAGGGTATGATCGTGTTCTTCTCTATAGAGATCTACGCTAGGGAGTGGCAAACTACATTACTTTCTTAAGTTATTATGCCTTAAGACTGTGACTGTAGCTTTGCTTTTTTTTGTATTTTTGACATTCAAAAGTGCCGTAATGGTCTAATTGAAATAAATGCTTTGAGTTTGAGTATTATGATCATACCCTTTTCATATTTCATCATCATCACTCTTCTGCCCTCATCCCAATTTATTTGGACGGCGCAGCTTGTCTTCTTCTTTCACACTTCTCTAGTACTCGTCATCTCATCAGTTCTTTCTAGCCATATCATCCTTCAGAGAGTCCATCATACTCTTATGCCTTTTATATTGTCTGTATTATTTAGATTCTAGATCCTTGACGCAAATAAAAAAAAAACTACTTACTCTTGAATATTCGGGACGGTAACGACAAAATCAATTCCATAGGTTCTCAAAAAACTTTCCAGATCATGTTTTAATTCTGGTTTGGACACAATATTGATGTAATCAGCAGTCGGTACTGGATCATCCCAGAAATCATACTCAGTACCGGAATTATGCAATTCTGCAAGTATTTTAATTTCTTCTATATTTTTCGGTAGAACTTTGTATAACGCATAGTTATCGTACCTAATTGCGTTTGAAACACTTAAAAATAAAATTGATAAAACAGGAAATATTTTCAACGACATTTTTGGTTGTCCACCAGTTGGGCACTGTGAACCCCAAATAATTTAGATATCGACTGAAATAATAAACGTGAATGATATCGTAAAGTAAATACGACGGCACTTAAATTTTATGAGTGAATTGCGTTATTAGATATGTCAGATACATCGATTGCACGTATGTTCTTTTGTGAAATTTGTTTAGGTATGAGTTTGTTATGTTAGTGAAGGATTTAAATGTGAAAGCCAACTTCACTTGATCATGGTCGTTAATGAAAAATAAAAAAAACGTTTGTGAGAGTCCACTGCTGTTTCTAAACCCCTCAACATGGGACAACAGCAGGAAAGGATAATAATTAACCTTATGATCATTCAGCAGATGCATTAGAACCTTATTGAACTAGTTTTTAAAAGAGTAACCATGGACTTATACTGTCATAACGGAAGATATTCCGTAAGTGATAGTTAAAGTTTAGACCATGAAAGCTTAAAACAGTGTTTGATTAACCATGGAGTTTCTAGCCGGTTTTGAGTAACCATGGAGTTTTTGGCTGGTTTTTCTACAACGGAAATGACCTACCCGGACCATGCACCTATCCTTTGACGTTTCATAAGAGCGAGGCCACACGATGCGTTAACGGTGCGGTGTGGCACCGCACCGCAATTAATTTGAACACCGCATTAGAACGCTGTTTATTCCGATACGGCGAGGTGCGGCGAATAAACACATTCGATACAATACTGCGGTGGCGGCACGGTGCACTCCGGCGCCGCAGCGCATGCATCACCCCTCCCCGCTACGTCTCGCAGGTCACAAGCGGTGCGACGCCGCATGGCGGCCCAACGCATCGTGTGACATGGCATAGTGATTTGTATGTAGGATAACGTGGCAGCACGCACCGGCGCCGCACCGCACCGTTATCGCATCGTGTGGCCTCACTCTGACAAAATTATTAGTTAAAATTAAAATCCCTGACACTTCACGTTTTACACCTATGTGCAAGTTTTTCGCTAAATCATTTTTCGATAAGCAAAAGGCTTAAATAAAAAACTAAAACCAAAACATGTATCAGACTGACGTAATATACCCACAAGCGCAGTCATAGGCATAGCTAGTTTATTATATTATTTGGAATATCAGGCCAACGATGATTAGGAGTAAATGTAATCTTTAGAAAATTTACTGTTTTACAAGTTGATTAATTATTTATTTATAATCGCTTATAAAGCTTCAAGAATAAAATGGGACTGGGCAGGCCATGTCTGTCGGATGCCCGCACAGCTGTGGGCCTGAATATCGCCCTGAGACAGCTAGACGGGGTCGCGGCAGACCGAGGAGAAAATGGCGGGACGTCTTGGATGGCTTCCTGGCGAATTGGCGAGGAGAAGCACACCATCGCGAGAAGTGAATGGAATGGGAGGAGGCCTTTGCTCAGGAGTGGGACAATACGGTCTAACTAAAAATAAATAAAAAAAAGTAGCCATTTTCCAACTATGTTAGGGTTGTGTTTCAGTCTAACCGGTTGCAGCTAAAACTAGTAGAGTGGACCTCCATTACCCAGTTTGTACTGAGTAAGACGATACCCCTTGGTAAGACTGGTTGTCAGACTTTCAGGCTACACCTGTAACGAGTGTCAAATGTCTGCAAGAACTTTCCAAAGCACAGAGGAAACTCGGGATGTAATGGTCACCTATCCGCGGAACAACCTAGGCAAGCAGGGCGTTATTATTTCGCCACAAGGTCCTCTTTAAGTTCAAAAGTTACTATAGTAGTAAAATTCGTATTGTTACTACGACCTCTCAGCATTTGAACACGTCATTCTAGATTTAATTTCTAGGGGTATCGTATTACCCGGTACCGACTGGGTTGTGGAGGTCAGATAGGCAATGGCTTCATGTAAAATACTGGTATTCAGCTGCATCCGGTTAGACTGGAAGCCGACCCCAACATAGTTAGGAAAAGGCTAGGCAGGTGATGATTCTAGATCTCATTTAATTTATTTAGCATTCAAAAATAAATGCTAAAATATATTTTTTTATCAATGGTATCATTGAACCATAAAACTTATCATATCCATATCATTATTGCAAGATTGTCTCGGCTGAATTTTTATTGCGGTCATCATATCTTTGGTATTATAATTATGTTTAATCATAACTTTAAGCTAAACTAAGCTTTGAGCTATCTTAACGTTTTTATAATAAAATGTGTTGTCATAAATCTGTCAGTCAACCCTTATCTTTACATTATATTAAAATAATGTTCACTAAAATGGTGAATATCGCATTTTGCAAACCTTCGTCTGTGGACCCGACCGATTCGGTCGGGACGCCATTCTTTAACTATTGTGTCTACTTCGCTAACAGTTGAAGGGATCATAACATAAAATAATTATCTTGCCTATAATCTCATTGTTCCAATTCATAAAAAAGCTTCACGGACAATAATAGGAAACTATAGGGGTATTTCTGTACTAAGCACAATTGGTAAAGTATTTGAAAAACTGGTATACAACGCTATCTATCCATATATTCTTATAGGAATCTCTTGTAAGCAACATGGTTTTTTAAAGAAACGCTCGACTGTCTCTAATTTGGCCAGTTTCTCTAACTTCGTTCTAGAGAATACAGATAACGGGGGGCAGGTTGACGTGATCTACACAGATTTCGAAAAAGCTTTTGATCGTGTGGATCACGTCATCTTGCTCAGAAAGCTGTACAAACTACGCGGGGATCTTTTACGATGGGTACAGTCATATTTATTTAAACGCTCACAAGCTGTGGTTCTAGGGGGTTACGTTCCAACTTTATTGGAATCCCTAGCGGTGTCCCCCAGGGATCTCATTTAGGACCTCTTTTTTACAACGCATATCTATTTGACATCTCTGATACTTTTGAACACTCTGATCACTTAATGTACGCTGATGACAAAAAAGTATTTTATAAAATAACATCACCCGATGATTGCAAGGCCCTTCAAGAGGATCTTAATAACTTAAATAATTATTATGCAAAAAACAAGATCACTGTAAACGTTGCAAAGTGTCAATGTATCAGTTATACACGTAAGAGGAACCCGATTGTTTACTCATATAATTTTAATGGAATTGTCATAAATAAAGTCCACATGGTTAGGGACTTAGGAGTTATGTTTGACAGTAAATTAATGTTCTCAGATCACATAGACCTTATCAGCACAAGAGCTTATAAGAACCTAGGATTTGTTCTTAGGTCATGTAAGATGTTTAAAAATATTGGAGCTCTTAAATCTGTATATTATGCCTGTGCGCAGCGTTTTAGAATATGCGTGCCAAATCTGGTCCCCCCAATACATCATTTATAAGAACCAAATAGAAAGGATCCAAAGAAAATTTATTAACCATCTTAATTATCGCCTCCGTAAACCTCTAATGTCTTATGAAGATAGCTGTCGAACCTATGGCCTGCTAACACTCGAAGAAAGGCGTAAAGTGATGGACATGTGTTTGCTCTATGACACTCTCAATGGACGCCTTGATTGCCCGGAGTTGGTCGCACAGATAACTTTTAACACTCCCCTACGGCGCACTCGTCACACGCCAATGTTGCGCGTTCCTAGGCACTCCACTAACTATGCCAACAACTGTGTACTGACTCGCATTGCTCGAATTTACAACTCGGAATTCTCTGAAGTTGATTTATTTAACTGTAATAAACCAACATTCAAAAAACGAATACTGAAAATTATAAACGGAGATAAATGACAAACAACTAATCTTCTTAATCTTCTTTTTTTTCTTGTACTATCTTTTATTATTCAAGCTTTTTTTATGTTTTTCCAAATTGTAATCTGAATCTAAATTTAACTTAAAAGTAATTTTGTATTGTAAGTATTGAAATTTTTATTTTGTTGTTTAATTGAAAATATTAGTTCGTTCGCATGTATTATATATATATCCCAGTTATACAGGGAAACCTATAATTGGCCATAGTAACTGTTACACGCATATTTTGTAAAATATTATTGTATCGCTGTTGGTTACCTAAATAAATAAATAAATAAATAATTCAAAAACAAATTCAAATTCAAAATAATTTATTTCAATCCATTTAGGATCATAAGTTATGCACATATTTGAAATAAAATTAACAATTAAAAAATAAAAATTTCAATCAGTATACAATAAAAATAATCAAATAAATAATATAAATTAAAACTTAAAACTAAAATTCCAAAATTATAATGTCAGAGACTACATAAAAATTAACAATTATAAAAATGAACAATACAACAACAATTAATTAAATAGGCAATACAAATTAAAACAAGACTAATAATACACCTGCCTCTGAGTCATTTGTTTGTTTGTCATTACATTAACCATATAACAGTGGTTAATGTACCGACAGTCAAACCTGTTTGCAAATACGCTCAGGATGGTGTTGGAGGTAGCCCGGAGCCTGCGCCCCAGAGATGCGCACCGCTTCCGCATCGTCGTGTAGAAACAGTCGACACGGGCGTCGGCGAACATGCCCGAGGCGCTGCAGTGCCGGGGCAGCCCCAACAGCACCCTGAACGCATTATTATACTGAACACGGAGAGCGTTGTACTGCTTCTGGGTATATGACCCCCACAGGCTGGCCGTGTACAGGGACGTACAAAACGCTCTGAAAAGAGTTATTTTGACGGCCCCCGAGCAACGAGCAAACCTGCGGGCGATCATATTGGCCCTCACAGACAACGCCCTCCGCTCCCTATCGATGTCTGCATCGTCCCTCAGGTCAGAGGTCACGATATGCCCGAGATATTTAAATTGTTGAACTTTTTTTAACTTGATACCGTTTAATCTGATAGGTGGAACAGAATCCGGGCAGCTCCGACCCCTGGCCTGAAAGACCATGCATTCGCTTTTCTTTGCGTTATAGAGCAAACCGTGACCAAGTGCGTAACGCTCGCAGATGCCCAGCAACCTGGACAGGCCACACACCGAGGCACTCAGCAGCACCATGTCGTCCGCATAACTAATATTGTTGACACATACACCGTCAATATGGCAGCCGACACGTGTACTACTGAGCTCCTCTATAAGTGCGTTCACGTACAGGTTGAAGAGCCTTGGCGAGGTCAGTCCTCCCTGCCTCACCCCGCACTCCAACCTGTACGGCTCCGACAGAGCACTGGACCATCGAACGACGTTGACCTGGTTAAGATACCAGTACTTGAAAATCTCTATCAGTTCGAGAGGCATTGAGATGTTACTTAATTTTTGCCATAAGACGTCATAACTAACCAGGTCGAACGCCCTCGAGAGGTCGAGGAAACAGGCATAAATAGGTGTGCTCCTATCGGAGTAGTACTTGACAGTTTGCTTCAAACACAAGATAGCTGACTCAGTAGACAGTCCCGGTTTAAAACCAAATTGGTTATCATGCGTGCTTACATACCGGTCAAGCTGTGTATTAAGCAAACTGTCAAGAACCTTGGCAAGCACTGTGGCTAATGAGATTGGCCTATAGTTGCTCGTGTCGCTTAGGTCACCGGTTTTACTCTTCACAATTGGTACCACCACGGTCTTCATCATCTCTGCTGGTAAGTACGCATGTCCCATACAAAATGTATAAAACATGGCAAGAACTCTGGGCAGGTGGACACCGGCATGCTTTAAATGCTCAATGCTCAGGCTGTCATGGCCAGGAGACTTACCACGTGACATTGACTTTATAGCTCCTCGAACATCCTTAGCTGTAAATCTAGTGTTTATCTCCTGTCCATGTGAACCCTCCACACTGAATGACCGTGATGGTCCCAATGGCGATTTCACCATAAAGTGATCCTTAAATAATAATAATAATTATTAGGCAGAGGCCTAGCCTTTTCCTAACTATGTTGGGAAAAGGCATGCAGCTGAATACCAGTACATGGAGCGACTGCCTATCTGAACATCCCAGTAATGAGTAATACAATTCTCCTTGGTAAGACCAGTTGTCAGATTTTCGGGCCACTGTACATCATAGCAAATAAAATACCAAAAAAATATCTCCAAAAATCACTTTTAATTTAATATATAAATTATTTACAGAATATTTATATGTCTTGCTTCCCTGATGATAGCTAGAAGGGAATCAAAGGTTTCTTCTGCTGTGGGGGTTATCTGGTTGACTGGTAAGGTGTAACCCGAAGATCCGGTATCCCTTAGAAGATATGTAGCAGCAACTGGAGGATTGTAGCGGTATTTCGCCCAGTCTACCACGGAGCCGGTTGCCCCGTCTGAAAACAAATATAGATAAAGCATTATACAAGCTTATGCGCGTTGCTTCGCCTGCGTGGAGTAAGGTTATTGTCCCATCATCATTTCAGCCGAAAGACCGTCCACTGCTGTAGGTCGATTCTGTAAAACTTAAACAACAACTCGCATCTCACATCGCTATTCACTCTCACTTCGCATAAGGTTCAAAATGACCTTGATTTTACATTCTGTAAGCATCACCTAGTCACTTGCGAAGTGAAGCAGTGAGCTCCGAAGCGACCAATGCCACTCAGCCGGCACCCAGCCGTCTTACGTCATCTCATACTTTATCTGTCAAAATCTCCCTGTTAATTTAGTTCAACTCGCTGACACACTCGCATAGGTGGCGCAAGTGTAAATTCAAGCTATCAACCGAGTTTTTACAATGCCAATCAAGAAACTCACAGCGAATTCAGATTCGAATTTTAGAATGAGATCTTACAGAATCACACGGCTGGACATAGGCCTCCCCCAAGTGTAGCCACATTGACCTGTCTCGTGCGACTGCGGCATCCAGCAGATTCCCGCAGCCTTCACCAGATCATTGATCCACCTAGTGGGAGTTTATTGTTCCACGGGATCGTAATACCGGCATAAAAGTGTACTGTGTATTAATCCAGATCCAAGTATCTGCGAGCCAACATCCAATTCCGTTTAGAATCATCATCAGCCTATTAATGTTCCCACTGCTGGGACACAGGCCTCCTCTCTATGAGAGGGAATGGGCCATAATCTACCACGCGGGCCCAGTGCGGATTGGTAGATGTCACATGTCCTCGAATTTTTTGGTTCTAGAACATGCCGGTTTCCTCACGATGTTTTCCTTCACCGTTTTGAGAGCAGTGGTGATGAAATAATTTACACAAAGTAATGCGGCCTGCCAGGGTTCGAACCCACGACTTACTGTTCGTAAGTCGGGGCCGACACCACTGGGCCACCGCTGCTCTCCTGCCTGCCTGCCTGCTCTCCATTTAGTATGTCCAGCGATATTTTTTTACTTTGCCTGAACTTGCGACCACAAAACCAAGGAGTAAGGTAAGTTCAAGAAGAGATACGGAAGAAGATAAATGAGTGTTTTTCTTACCGTGCACATTCCTTGAGGTACCAACTCTGTAGAGTGTTTCGTAACGGGCAGCTAAAGATCCCATGGCTCTTCTCCCGACGGTGAGCTGGAAACGAAATCAATGATTATAGTCACATTTCTTTTTAAACACACAGAAACTATAGATATAATTCTCCGTCTGAGTATGACAAGTCATTAACTCTGATTAAGTTGAGACTCAGTCCTTTTTAAGTGTCGAAAAGTACTGTTTAAGACTGTTCCTGATGCTGCCATGATATGACAAGAACATGCATGGTTTCTGAAACACGACACCCTTTAAACCTAAATACCCTCGTGTCGCAAAGGCTGAAAACCCGAAACAGCTTTCTGAAGTGTGTCACCCCACTCAATAGCGAGCGCTCCACGGAAAGACTAAAGCTGTGGCGAGTGCAGTGCATCCTTACCAATCCCATTCGTTACACCTGCTGAAAATCTCCCACCTTGACATGAGTTGCCATGGCTGACCTGGAAGTCTTTTAATAGACTCCAGACCCAGGTTGGCCGCAGCAAGGAAAACCTGCTCAGGTGGAGATTCATTAATGAATCTGCCCTTTTTTTTTTTTTTAGGATGGGAAATCATCATATGACTTCTCCCGCTCTGGGCGGAGCAGGAGGGAGTGTCAGACTTTTACTGACTAAAATCCATCCATGTTCCTTCCTCGCCCTTTGTGTTCCGGGGCCACGGTATCTCTTTCGAATAGTCCCGCAGCCCCAATGAATCTGCCCTGGAGTGTAAATGTGGTGCTGTTCCACAAATGATGGGGCACTTAATATCGTGTCCTGCGTGTCCTATTGTTTGTTCACTACAGGAACTGATGGGAATCAAGTCACTTCTGCCTCTCCTTTTCCAACTATGCTGGGGTCAGCTTCCACCCATAGCGAATGGGAAGGACTAGGCGAAAATCCCTGAATAAGCCAGCAAACAAAACATAAACTTACCATCTGATCATAGTTGAAAAGCGGAACAGTAGAAAACGCAAAAGGAATGAGTAGACGCTGTCCGAATGACTGGAAGGACAAGAATCCAACTAGAGTGTGGTTGGTTACAATCGTGTCAATGTAGTTGGATATCGATCTGGTCTCGGCTTCTGAGAATGGACCAAGACCTATGTAGTTGTTGTCACTAGGAGAAAGGCTGCCACCGCTTGCTGAAAGAAAGATAATAATTACCGGTCGACAGAATTTTAATAACACAAATGATGATAAGAGGAGAGATACAGGGTGGAAGCATAGTATAAAAAGGGGAAGTAGGATATCTTCATACAAACACACTAAAACAAAATCTCGAACCGTTTCTCAGCTGGCGCACTGAGAAACGGGTCGTGAGTGTGCGTGAGGCGACGCAAAGATACTATGGCGCACACATGCAAACCGCGCGCGGTGCGTTTGTATGAAGATATCCTACTTCACCTTTTTATACTATGGTGGAAGGGACCCCCACCACCAAAATAATTGATAAAAAAAACTGTAGGGTCAAGGATGAGGTTTTGGGGCTGAAGAGACTGCAAATGACCCCTCCTTTCGGGCCGTTCAATTTGAATAACAATGCTCCAAACACCCTTTGCACATTCAAAATAAATCCTTCTTTATGGCGTGTCTATGGAAATCTACATTGAATCGGCCGAGAAATAAATGCATTGATGAAGGTGGACTATGATCAGACATAAATGATGAGGCTGGTATAGGAACACAAGATTACAAGCAAAGAGAGGACAGTAATAGTGGATAGAGTCAGGCCGTGGTAGATGATGATTTACGAAATATAGAAAGCCTTACTTCCCCATTGCGAGTTCCAGTTCTTAGACAGATCAACACCAATAGAAGTACCACCAGTAGTAGTCGTTGTAGGTTCCCGGTTCTTCATCCACAGCCTGTTCTGGAAAATTTAGAAGAAAATATTATTATCTACACTAATATTATAAAGAGGAAAGATTTGTATTTTTGTGGGTGTGCATGTTTGTAATGAATAAACTCAAAAACAACTACGCCGATTTCAAAAATTCTTTCACCATTAGAAAGCCACGTCTTTACTGAGTAACATAGGCTATATTTTATCCCCATACTCCCACGGAAACGGGAACTACGCGGGTGAAACCGCGTGACGTCCGCTAGTTGTGTATAAAATAAGTAGCAAAGCAGCAAGATTTAGGAATCTTGTTGATTTGCTACTTATTTTATGAGTTAGGTTAAGTTCATGAGTTAATAGAAACCGGTTGTTTTAGCTTAGCAGAAATATGACTGTAATATTCAGCAGGAGGCATGTGTCCCAGCAGGGGGAATATTATGGCTTGATTATGCCAAGCTCTGTTGTCAGACAATAACAGTTGGATGAGAAGACAACCTACAGAAGATCGTGAGTAAGACTTGGTTAGAACATGCCAAAAATGGGAGAAAGCAACAATATTCTATATATTATATATATATATATATTTTCTTGCCTGTTGTTTTCCATTGAGGTAATACGCTTTGGACTGCAGCTTCATCTTTTTTTTATAAAGGGTGTCCGGCAACGAATGGATAACCTTGAAATGGCCCTTAGCAGAACCCATGGCCATTCAGAAAAAATACGAGCAAAAATCTATCTTAAAAAAAAATTCATCCGCAGACGTAGGGCCTGCTTAGTAATGGCCGCCATATTACATTTTTTGCTTTAGTAATTTTTTCTACTTGTCGACATTAATAGCAATAATTCACTATTTAAGGCAGGTAAAATTATGAATTGTACCATTATCACATCTACTTGAAACCGACATTATTTTAAAATTATTGGTCACTCATGTATGTCTACATTTTTTTACCCAAGATGTTTAAACATTATTTAATAAAATAATTCATACTAATTTTCCAAAATGAACTTGCTTACAGGTAATGAACTTGCTTACACCTATGATAAATATAGTTTTTTTTTTCTAAATGGCCATAAGTTCTACTGCAGGCCATTTCAAGGTTATCCATTATTTACCGGCACCCTATATATAATTCAAAAGTTCAAAATAATTTGAAAAAAATAATTCGATTTTTACTTCATTTGAAGCTCATCTGTGGATGTAACTTGCCAGTAATTATTGTATTGTATTGTATTGTATAGCGAGCTGGTGTCCGCAACTCCACGTCAAAGCGCGTATTTTGCGAATAATGATGTTTACTTACTATTTCCTGAGAATATTGGAAACCATCAGGATTAGTCAGTGGGAAGATGTACCAAACAAAGTCAGTGGCGGCAGCTCTGATTTCATTATCGGAACTGAAGATCAGTTGGTTCGCGATGTAAGTTAGGATTGTCGGTGAGAGCCAGTCAGCTCCCAGCTCACCGGCTTGCAAGACAAATGCTCGGGTACCAGTGCCATGGCTTATTCTGATTCCTGTGATGTTTCTACCTAAAATGAGATAATGTTTTTTTTTCAATCCTTTCTGAATTTATTTTTTACTGAGAACTTGCTGTATCTAGGTTCCGGTAACTTCAGAAGAACTATTATGTTATGTTAGTAACTTTTATACCAAAGCTCTATCACCTTATGGATAATAAACATTATAGGTGATTTCCATGTGCCTAGCCTATTCCCAAGTGTGTTAAGGATGATGTGTGGTTGTGTGGAGGGCAATGAAGCCGTACGAAGTCCCAGAGAAACAATTTAACTACCACTAGGCACTGCCACCACCACTCACGCACCACTCACGCCGTACGAAGTCCCAGAGAAACAATTTAACTACCACTAGGCACTGCCACCACCACTCACGCACCACTCACGCCGTACGAAGTCCCAGAGAAACAATTTAACTTCCACTAGGCACTGCCACCACCACTCACGCCGTACGAAGTCCCAGAGAAACAATTTAACTTCCACTAAGCACTGCCACCACCACTCACGCAGCACTCACGCCGTACGAAGTCCCAGAGAAACAATTTGACTTCCACTAGGCACTGCCACCACCACTCACGCACCACTCACGCCGTACGAAGTCCCAGAGAAACAATTTAACTACCACTAGGCACTGCCACCACCACTCACGCACCACTCACGCCGTACGAAGTCCCAGAGAAACAATTTAACTACCACTAGGCATTGCCACCACCACTCACGCACGTGCACGTGCGTGTACGTGTAGTGACGTACACGCACGTGCCCTTGCACTATATATGGCTATATAGCTATAAAGAATTTACCTTCATGAGTCTGTCCCACAGTAACAACAGTGACTATGTGATCGTAGTTTCTACCCAAATATTCAAACCACCCATATATGTCTTCAATAGTCTGATAGTTTGTCCAGTACAGCTGTTCCAGTGCAGTATTGCTGGCATAACGTTTTTTTCGGCTATGAAGCTGGGCGTCGAAAGCTCTGAAACATGTATTTTGACTTTAAAAATGATTTGACTCGTTTGAGCTTGAGGTTCGAATCTCATCATCAGCATCATCTGCGTCATCTCATCAACCCCCTCTTCACCCTCCCTATACTCAATAAAGAAAGAAACGAAAGAAAGAAAAAGTATTTATTGGTCTCACACAGGACAGTACAACAAAAAACCGGCGAAGTGCGAGTTGGACTCGCGCACGAAAGGTTCCGTACCGTTATCTATACAACACTAGACAAAACGGTGAAAAAATCACGTTAGTTGTATTAAATATTTATTTTATCCTGTTTTTAGTATTTGTTGTTATAGTGGCAACAAAAATACATCATCTGTGAAAATTTCAACTGTCTAGCTATCACGGTTCATGAGATACGGCCTGGTGACAGACAGACGGACGGACAGCGGAGTCTTAGTAATAGGGTTCCGTTTTTACTCTTTGGGTACGGAACCCTAAAAAAGAGAATGATTAAAAAACCATTAAAACAAAACTTAAAAAACACATGAAAAAGATAAAACAATAAATTTGGTCACGCACGAGGTCAAAAGGCTCCTATCTCAGCAATGTGCAATTAAAAAATGTTCAGATGTTCAAAAATGTACAACAAAAAAGAAGCCAAATATTAGGTCAACCTCACAGTAACATCACAGTTAAGTAATACTCACTCCTGAATATTCTTCAACATAAGCTCCGTACGAATGCTGTGTTTCTTTAAAGAATGTTCAAATTCATCCTGCAATTCTGGTGGAGAAACCACACTGACACTCTCTCCTACTTGAGTAGGAGGCTTCCAGAAGTCCAGCTTCACATTTTTCTTCATCAACTCGTGGAGAAACTTCAAATCTTCTTTATTCTCCGGATGAACTTTGTATAACGTAAAATTGTCATATCTCACTTTTTCTGCAGTCACTATTATCGTTAAAACACTAATTAATATCAGTTTCAAAATCATTTTTAATTATTTCTTACTAACATTCCGCGTGGACTGAAAGAATTTTATTTAGAAATCATTTGTGATATCATCATAATATTTAATTCTATAATCCCTTCATTATGAATTATCTTCTTTTCGCATTGGAATAAGACTCATTCTTGTATACTTCAGGATAAATGAGTGTTATTGAAAAATAATGCGCTTAAATATCTTATCAATGTGTTGTTTAATCGGTTTCGAAATGATAGCTTAATTTGATTAGCATTGATACATACATTACTTGGGAGCGTATCTTAAGACTATAGGTACGTTTGATTATTAAATTACATATTTAGTTCAACTTAATGAAAGATAGATGTCATGGTAATCAGAAACTAGGTTAGGGAAGATTTTAATTTAATCATGCCATTTCATGAAAATAGCTTATATTAGTTGTTTAGTCTTAAGAATAGAAAATCCTATAACGACGACCAGAATGGCGCAGCGGTAGTGAGGCTGCCTTTTATAAATGACTCCTCCCGCTCCGTCCGGAAAGAGTGTCAGACTTTGACTGCATCACCCTTTGTGTTCCAGGGCCGCGGTATATCTTTGGAACAGTCCCGCAGCCCCGGCAGGCATCGGCCCTTGCGGAGCCCTTCCTTTTACTGACTCTCTTTGAGGCGCGCGTTGAAAACGAACGCGCCGTCGACACGGCCTGTCGTCATGAGACGGACGAATGCGAGCTAGCCCATAGCTCACCGTCCACAGGCTCGCGCCTACGGTGGCCGTGGGCCCCGACGCCCGGTGCGTCTCCCGCAGCGGCCGGGACGTGAGGTTCTCTCCCTCTCATGTTCCATCACCTCCTTCGCTAGCATGACTGCTTCGCAGAAGGAGGTGACGGCGTCCCATTCCGTCTCGCTCCGGACCATAGATTGAACCAGGGCGTTCTTTGGGTCTCGAGTTCGAATCCCGGTAGGAGCAAATGTTTGTGTGATGAACATGGATGTTTATATGTATAATAAGTATGTATTTACAAACAAAAAGTATCTATGTAGTATATCAACAGATCTGGTGTCCACAAGCCTCGTTGCTTAGTGTGTAATGCCCAGCGATATTTATTTTATTTTTTATTTACTTAGTAGAAATACCCATATCCTGCGACGAATAAATATGTTTTCTTTCTTTCATAATATTCATTCACTGAAATATAACGCGCAACGCTAGCCGCTGGATGTGCACAAGAGTTCTTTGTACTACACAGGTGAGGATTGATTGACAAAAACTACGAACTTCATCAATCAGGTCGCCACACCATCATCGACGCGGTCTACCTCAACGGCGATTTTCTCCAACAGGCCTCCAGTAATCTTTGCCCACGTCTCCGTGTGCATTCACGCTACGTGCTACTTTAGCATGCAACCTCTAACTGCTTATAACAACTGTACCTGGGTGTCTGAGCTGTGCTCGGGTGAAAATACCTAACTAAATCGATTTTTTGACACCGTAAACCGCTGTATTGCAACTTTCACCGAAATCGTTACAGCCGTTTTCGAGAACGTGCTTACAAAAATACATGTGGAAATCATCATCATCATAGTGGCCTTTTGGCTATACAATCTTGGATGTAGGCTTCTTTCCTCTACTTCCACTCCTGTCGATCTTGTGCCCGACTCGTTCAGTCTCGACCTCCGTGTCGTCCGATGTCGTCCACCCAGCGCTGTGGTGGTCTTCCGCGCCCTCAGGTGTCCGCTCTGGGTCTCCATTCTAGGATTCGTCTTATCCAGCGGCTCTTGTCCATTCTCGCAATGTGCCCATGTCCTTTCTTTGCGCTATTACAGCCATAATGTCTCTAACTTTGGTGTTACTTCGAATCCATTCCGTTTCTGGTCCCGGAGGGTGATCCCGAGCATAGCTCTCTCCATGCCCCTCTGCGCGACTCGGAACTTCTCGGCGGACTTCTGCATAAGAGTTGTGGTTTCCGTACCATAGGTTAGTACGGGCATGACAGACTGTTCGAAGGCTTTGACGTTATGTGTAAATAATGCTCATTTAATAGTATAGGATATAGTAACTAATTTATGCCTGTTCCACCAGAACGGCTTTTTCAGCCTATAAGAACAGCACGTTGGACGTAGGGCTCTCCAATCTCATGCTATTTAGCTCCATCCTCATCCAGCTTAGAGATTATAATACACAATACATCTGTATGAAAATAGAACGCTAGTGCAAAATAAACCCAAAATTTTAATAATCTGCCACTATAATGAGTTGGTTCATATAAATTACGTTATGTATTTCCATTATAACCATTCATAATGAAAATCACAGGAATTTTAATCAAATAATTATAGTGAACGCAAAATCCAATATAATCCTAGGAAAAGTTTACCTACCTGTGCAAGCGTTAACAATAAATTACACGTTTTTAATTTTGGTCGTAGTGGACTACCACTAGTGTGATAATACACATTTGTTTATGAAATTTATCAGATTATTGTTTCAGTTAGAATAGACTAGTTTTCACCATCAATTAATTGCAAATCTATTTAGTCCGTCAGTTAGAGTATTGGAAAATAATAGACACGTATTTTTTGTTTTTGTAAATCAATGAATATTGACAAAGATAAAACGCATCAAAACTCGAGAGTGGGGGCTCGTGACGTCACAACACACTAAAAATTATAGCACGGCGTGACGTATTGAGAATTTTAAAAGCGTCGTATCTTCGTCAATTTTGGTCTACGTAACAAAAGAAAAAATACGTGTCCACGTATTTTTTCACACGTTTTCATCATTTTTTGACACGTATTTTTTCTACTGACGGGCGAATTAGTTTTTTTCAGGACACAAGCCTATTACAATAAACTATTACAATAGTCATTAGATATTTTCAAAAACTCCTTATTGTCTGAAGTAGAAAAGAAAACATCTTTAAAATAACATTAAATACAATGAAATAAGCAGAGCTTGTGGCTTAATAATAACAGTCGCTCGGGTCGATATTTAGGTTAAGCCATGCTTGTCTGGTGGCCCAGTGGTGGTGGCGACTTACGAACAGTAAGTCGTGGGATCGAACCCAGGCAGGCGCATTACTTTGTGTAATTTATTTCATCACCGCTGCTCTCAAAACGGTGAAGGAAAACAACGTGAGGAAACCGGCATGTCCTAGAACGAAAAAATTCGAAGACATGTGACATCTACCAATCCGCACTAGGCCCGCGTGGTGGATTATAGCCCATTCCCTCTCATAGAGAGGAGGCACATTAATAGGCTGATGATGATGATGATGATGATGCTTGTCTAGGTTGGTCCGTGGATAGGTCCATTACACACCGAGTTTCCACCGAGCCTCGGAAAGCACGTTGGTCCCGCCTGTCATTTGTAGATCTTTGACAGTTGGTACAGATAGTCTTCCAAATCGTCTTACCAAGGGGTATCGTCTTACCCAGTACTAATTGGGTTGTGGTCAGATAGGCAGTCGCTCCATGTAAAGCACTGGTATTCAGCTGCATCCGGTTAGACTTTAAACCGATCCTCCTAATTATCTCTTAATAAACTCAAATCTCAAACTACTTTTCAACGACCTCTAAATTACCCGGCAAAACTAAAAGACGTACATAGATTTACTCCAAAATTAACACTTCATAAAATAATGCGACACAAAGTTGCACACGAGCGACTGCAAGTACTGCGACATGGCGTGGTCATCGCTAATTGTGATTAATAGTCGCACCGCTGTCGACGTCATTTGTCTTCGCGTCGCACCGGACAGTTTACTTTCTACTGTGCAAGTTTGCGTTGGTGTAGACGGGCGACTAAGTGATGTTTTGTATAATGAGGTTTTAAATTGTTTAGATTTTTGTAGTTGGAACTTTGAAAGTGTGATGTTTGTTTTAATGTTGATAATAAAATTGGTGACAGTAAACGTCTTTAATTCATATTCTTTTTAGAGTTTTGTTTGGCAGAAGTTTATTTACTGCATTGACGTTATACAACGGAACTCCAACGATGATTTTTGAGAGGCCAGAGTCCGTAGAGCTATGGAGAGTCATCCAACTCCATGTGACGAGTTAGCACTAGGACTTTTGGTGACGTTTTTGATATTGACTATTTGCATAGGTACTTATTATTTAAAATGGAACTAACACTTTATGGGCAATTACTTGGTCTGAAGTAAATGTTTTTTTCCATCTTGAGGATAGTTTGTAATGTTTTCGGTTTTTTTTTTGTCACGATTAATGATGAGAAAGGCTAGCGCTTTCTGCTTCAGGAACAGTTTTCAACTACACAGTTTTTAACAACAACAGCCGTCGACAGATGGCGACGGCTGCAGTTTATCTGCCGTTGGCAAGGTGCCGCTCGTCTGTAAGAACCCTAAGACGACGTAATTCTATCTCAACTCAATAACGATGAGGGGTAAAACAGTAAGCAATAGAAAAAAATAAAAGCTATAGCCACTTGAAGGCCTTTTGTTCTACCTTTCTAATAAACGCCATACCCTAAAAACCAATTTCAAACACACAAAATCCCAGACAAGACTTGAAACTATCAAATTATTCCTCTCAAACAACAAGGCGTTGAAACCCGATCGCCCGTCTGCGCACCCAACCGCAATGAAGTTAAATCCGCCGCTTAAACCGCGTAATTATTGCACGCTCGATCCGTCGGCTGAAACCAAAGTAATGTGTTTTATACACGAAGCAAATGAACTAAAACCGGTTTTAGAACCGAATTAAACATCACTATGTAATCCTGTGGTTACCGCTGTTATAATTTCGAGCTCAAACGCCTACACCTACGATGCTGTTGTGGGTAGATTGTATAAGTTGTTGCGAAATTAAGTGAAATCATTCTGAGATTTAAACACATCGTGATTGTTTTATTAGGTGTTTTGGCGATTTTAAAATATAAGGGACTACACGTATTCAGCTTTTGTCCATAGAACACAAAAGTTGTATAAAAGGTGTAAAAAACCTCTTAACGAAGCCGAAACGCACTTTTCTCAATACCATAATTCTACCAATACCAATACCATACCAATACCAATACCATAGTTCTACACCATACCTGTGAACCTTCTAGTTACGGAGATATTGGGAGACAAAGTTCCAATTTTTTGACAACTTTTTTTTAAATACAAGTTTTAATGTAAGATTTTTACTTCAAACACCTCCATGACCCCCGTACTATTCAATCCATCCATCAGCACAATGTTTTGAGTGCGTTACATTGAGTTCTACAACAAACCCTATTTATCACCCCAAAAAAAAAGTCGTTTCCCAGCAATAATGTTTGCGTAAAGTTACTTAGTTTGATATACAGAATGCTTGGTTGACGGCTTCGTGATGAGATGGTTTACACCCTGTATGTATCACGCATCCGATCAGTTTTCCGCGGCTTAAGAGATGCATTCGTGTCCTCTCTCCTCTATCTCTTTGAGCAGAATAAAGAAAGAAAGAAAGAATAAGTATTTAATTAGACTAGACCAGGACAAAACACAATTAAAATAAAAGAGAACAACAAAAAAAAAACACAAAAATAATACATATTAGTACATTAATTAAACTTACTTGGTCCAACTTGGAGGCCAAACGGTCCACTCTTTGTAGTGTGCTTAAATCTGCTTCTTTATTTTATAAATCAAATACTTTCAATATCAAACTCTTGGAAAACAGTCTAGAACTTCAAAAATTCTGGAATCTGACTAAACTTACAGTTTGCTTCTATTTTAAATTGTACGATCTGAATCTGGTATTCCATATTTCTAAGAATATTTTCTTTGCTGGTTTGTTTCAACATCAAATGTTTTTGTAACAGAGAGTAAATACCAAGATGATACTGATTTGATTACCATAGTAGGTGACGAAGTAGGAGCATTAATTCAGTTATATTTTATACACTTGTATTATTATATAAAGTACTAGTGACCCGTCCCGGCTTCGCACGGGTGCAATGTAGTTACAAACCTTCCTCTTGAAACCTTCCTCTATCTAATGCTAAAAACTGCTTAAAATCTGTTGCGTAGTTTAAAAGATCTAAGCGTACAAACCACGGGAGCGAGTTTGTTTTATATAATGTTAAGATTACTGTGATGTTCTATACATTTTTTTTTACTTATTTTGTTTCAATAAGATTTCTTAAAACCACAATTTAATTCAAAAAAACAAGTTTCACAATAAATTTATTTCAATTTAAATATTATTTTCACGAACAAACTGAACTTTCTTTACAAGATTTATAACAGAAGGCCTCAGGCTAAAAGGGTTTATAGTTCTCAATATTTATGAGATTTTCTGAACCGTTTGTGAATAATTAATTTTAAATAAAGCTTTAGTTGACCTCAATGTCGTGACTTCAATCATTTGGTTTTTAAATCAGTCTGAGACAAAAATGGATTATTCATTTAAAGAAAGATTTATGTTTGAGAATGGTTATACAAGGTGTAAACGAAGCCTTCACGAAGCCGTCAACCAAGCATTCTGTACACCAAACTAAGTAACTCTGTGTTTTTAACAATGTTTGTAACAATGTTTTTTTGGTTGAAAAATCATGTTTTACGGTAGAACTCAATGTAACGCACCCAAAACATTGTGCTGATGATTGCATTAAATAGAACAGGGGTTATGGAGATTTTGAAAGTAAAGTTATAACATTAGAAACATGTATTTATATTTTAAAAAAAAACTTGGAACTTTGACCTGCAATTTCTGCGTAACTAGAAGGCTCCCAGGTATGGTCAAGACAAAAAAAAATTATCGCAATGACACTAATGCCCATTTTCACCATTAGCCCCTAAAATTTAAGTGTCTCCTAAACAAATATAAGGGGCACCTAACGCAAGTTTTAATTTCACCAACGGTTAAGTGACACCTAAAGCATTAAGGAGCTGTTATAATTTAGGGGATGAAATGACGACCCCGTAACACTTAGGTGACACATATTTTTAGGTTATTTCGTGACCGACCAAGATTACATAAAATTAACGAGATAAAAATGGATAGTGACCACGATGATTATGAAGCTTTAGAAGCAATTGAAGATATAGAGTTAATAAGTAACCAAAGTTTGTTAAGGCGACCTCGTATTTACCGTGAAAGATCGAAGGATTTTAACAAATACGATGACAAAGATTTTTTCATAAGATTGTTGATGTAGAATTAAAAGAATTTGTGATGGCTATCCACGCACTGTTCTTCGCCTCATTTGTGGTCCCATCTGTCTTTTTATTTAAAATAGTTTCTTTGTGATGGAGCAGTAACTTTATTAGCTTATCTTTATCTTCGAGTGAAAAATGTTGTCCACGTTTCCTCTTTTCTGCCATTGTTTATTTGTAAGTAATAAAATATTTCAACACCAAAGAAAAACACACGCAATCACGCAAGAATACCAGCTAACAAAAACAAACAAACGAAATATAACTCAAGTCAAGTCACGTGACTTCAAAATTTTACTGCGATTTGGCAATGGCATACGCCACACAGCCACAAAAAGTAAAATTTTAACTTTTTATTATCTAGCTAATATTTAAAAGGTGCAGACCCTACTTTTTCCAAATAAACTGAGTGAAATTACGTGTTTTATTTTGTTTTTTAAGCTAAATATCAATAAAATCGTTTACTCGAAAATTTTATCGATAAACGTTTCCGCAGTACCTCCGCACTATACGTCACCTAACTAGGGGACCCTTGCATAAGTAGCCCTTAGGATGGTGAAACAGAATTTAGGTAAGGGGATGATTTGAAGGGTCCCCTAAGATAAGGGATCCTTACTTAGGTTACTGTTTAGGGGCTACTGGTGAAAACGGGCATAAGCCTTTCAGCTTCACTAAGGAGTATTTAACTCCTATTATAAGACATGAATATTTATAATTTGTACATAAATTTTGATGAATCTATTTCGAGATATTAATTTGTTTTTTATCATCTCATTTACTTTTCATTTGTCATTATCATTTAGCGTGACAACATCTTTAATTGTTATTAAAGATACTGCCACACGAAATTGAATTTTGTCACAACGTCTTTAAAACAACCACTTATTGTAATTTCGCTGTGATCTTTATCCAGTCTATTCTGGTCTACATGTTCGTTAACTCTTCATTTGTCATCATTATTTTGTGTCGCAACATCTTCTATTCAACTTTATTCGAAACAATTTAGTTTTGCTAGGTTTTCATGAGCTATTTAAATAACTGAAAACGTTTCAAGAGGTCATTTGTATCGTTATTATGATTCACTTTTGCCATTAAACCAACCTTGGAATCACAAAAAAGAACCGGATTTTTTTCCGGCCAGTGTTTAGCGGCCTAGATAGCTGTGTCGTTTACCTTAAAATGTAGGGAATAGATGTTTTTTTAAAACGACTAGGCTTAGAAATTTAAATCACGACACAAACACTTATAAAGTCTAATAAAACTATTAACAGGGTGACAGCATTAAAAAGAAACCTACGTACTGAATGAAATTGATGAAGAAAAAGTCGGTTTAAAATAAATTTAAGTCCGATGTAGTTGGGGGCGAGGCTATTGTCGTCAACTGGTCACAAAACCAGACTCCCTGACTGCTACAGAAATTCCTGATCGAAAAACTCAATAACATTTTGCCCGAATTGGAATCAAACCTAATACCAGGCGGTTGTGACTACTTGACCAACGGGGCAATTCATGAAAACTCCACATTAATCCCTCACTGTACCATTATCCGGAAAACTAATTGCAAATTCTAGTAACTCAGAACTAACTCCTTAAATAGTCTGCGTCCATATAAATTATTTAGTCGCACATTTATTTCCATCACCCGCCACGTCCAGACCAGAAACATGTAAAACAATGACATCAACTTGAAGTGTAAATTACATAGTACATTTATCAGCTACGTCTCTGCCTGCCACAATAATACGGTTGACTTCATCTTCTAATAATTCTCTTTGTCTTGTTCAGTCGGCGTTTGCCGTTTTTTCTTGCGGTGTAAGTTGGGAACTTTTGTCATATTATAGACCGTCTTTGATGGAATGTGTTCTTATTTGATTTTGAAAGTTTCTCATTGTATTCTATTTATAGTAATTATGTCATTATTTCAATAATAATTATACTTACCTTAGAGTTGATCGAAAAATAATAATTTATATCTACAAACCAAATTTTATAATTACCATAATCGTCATCAGCCCAAAGCAGTTCTCTGCTCTATATAGGCCTCTTCAACCGTACGCAATTCAAGTCGATTCTCAACAACTCTCATCTAATTGCTACCATCACCCCATCGTCAGTAACATCATCATAAATATATATTTCAAAAGGCGTCGTTGATTTGTCATAGTCCTCCTCTAAATGATAAATTAAACAATGTGTTGAATCCTCCCTTTAGCAGCCCTTGTTTACAACTCTCCAGTCAACCTTCTTATCATTATTATCGACAACCTGACTGCTTGCTTGTTTAATTGCTTGTACCCGTCTCCACGTTCGTGTGCCAGCTTCCGCAAAATTTAACCCGCGATGGCAACAATTTCGTCTGCTCATCGCGCCGCCAACCTACTAACTGTAACCCACTGACCCACCCGCTCCCGCTCCTACCTTCCACCGGCCTCCATCAGCCGTACATCACGACATGTCGTTAGGGGCAGGAGGTGGCCCAATAAATCAGGGGACGTCGTCTGTGCCATCCGCTTGCACTCACTAATGCGAGTCCGGGTAATGAATGAGATCAGGTCTCTGATTGTCGCTTTTTAGATTTTATAGCCTTTGTTATATTTGCGGACGTTAAACTTGAAATTGTTGGATTTGCAGCTACGTATGTTTTAGGAAGAGGAGTCATAGAAGATGGTACTAAAGTTGTTGCGAACTTAGTATGGAAACTCTTCCTAAAAAATATGTATCTGGAAATCCAACAATTTCAGGTTTAACGTCCGCAAATATGACAAAGGCTATAAAATCGAAAAAGTGAGCAAAAAGTGAGCAAATTCTGGGCTGACTCTTTGTAGATTGCCACAAATTCGCTAAAAGGGAGATAGTATAGTGCCCTAAAATACACCAAGGTATGAAGACGGCACACTTTACTATAGTTCTACGTTAAATTTACTTATTGCCCATTATATTTTAATTATAATTTCTGAAACGCTCTTCAACGATAACCCGAACCATTAGCATCAGATTGAACTCACCAAAATTGCATCCAGCGAAAGATTTAAAAGTTGTTTGTTAGCGGCTCTCATCGCAAGCACCACAGTAACCCAATTCTCCAGCTGTTCTAGCAATTAGACCAGGTCAACAAACAACGAACGCGTTTCATTTTTCAGTGTAACACTGCCAATTTTCAAGCGAAAAAGTTGCGCATAAATTCCTATAATCCCAAACTCGATACACTCGGGTATAAATGTGTAAAACTCAAGTAATAAATCTATTATAATCTGCCTAGCCTTTTTCCAAACTATTTGGGGTTGGCTTCCAGTCTAACCGGATGCAGCTGTATTTTAAATAGAGCGTCTTCCTATCTGACCTCCAGAACCCACTAGGTAGTTAGACTTTTGGGCTTCTGACTACTCAAACCACTGTCAAAGATCTACAAATGACAGCCGGGACCAGCAGCTTAACGTGTTTTCCAAGGTATGCATAATAAATCTATTAAACCGAACAAATACAGGGTATTTGGGATCCCAATTAGAGTATCTGGCAGTATGCCAATGTGATGGCCAGAACAACACGATGCATAGCAATTGGTCGAATTAAGCGAGAGTTAGATGGATGTCCTGCGGTTGCGACGTAAAACCTTAATGCGTTTGATACAATGAAAAGTGTGCCGCCATTTTCCATTTTACAATGACTATGGGAAATTATGCTTTCATTTTGCAATTGGAAAAGCTCAACGTAGTGATGAATTTATTTCATTTGACCTGGATTCAAAATGGCGACTGAACTGGGAAATTTTACTTAAATCGAGATCTATAAACGTTACTTTGCCCGTGCTTTGACTTTGATTATTATATTCCCGTCTCATTCCTGCTCATATATTTTGACATTTGTGTGACTATGACAGTAATAACTATCGATAAAGATACCGGCATCATTGTTTTCTGAAATGAACATTACACTGAATTAGCGATGAATTACTGTATTAAAAGACTCATTATTTCTCGTCATCATATTTGCCTTTGTAATTAAGAATCACATAGATAAAACACAAGGTTTAATCTCTATTCATACAGCAAAAAGAAAACGAGTGAAACATGCTTTTAGTGCTAACAATATTTCGGACTAGCTGAACGACACAGGTGAGTACAGAAGTTCCATTCCGGACAACCAGCAAATACTACTAAGAACTTCTACTGTGAAGATTTTAAACTGTCTCCAATGCTCCGTTCTGAATCTCTGGCGACGCGACTTCTGACGCGATTTGCATCAATCGCGGCTTCATATAACACGATCCGTTAGTAGTGATGGCAACTTATCAGACAGCGATCGCTGTTCGCACCCACTCCAAGTCGCTTGTCGTATGTTTGCGTTGCGCGAGTACGTGCCAAACCGTCGCTCCCGTGACACGCTCTGAACAATTGTTTCAATTGTTTTTTTCGCAGCCGCCGTTTAAAGCCGCGTACCCGAATCGCTCGAGCGTGAAGATCTTGGCCAAGGGATAACAACATTAAATGACAGTAGCGCATTTGCTCTCGCTGACTGTACGTGAAGCATGTCTAATTGACTAGTTAGTACGTCCATTTACTAGTTAGTACGTGCATTTTCATCCAAATCAAAATCAAAGCATTTATTTCAGGTAGGCCAGTAACAGGCACTTTTGAATTGTCGAAACAAAGATGAAAATAAAATGTAGCTACAGTCCCAGTCACAAGGCATAAAACTGTGAAAGTACTGTAGTTGCCCATTCCCTAGCGTAGATATCTATGGAGAAGAACGGGCAAAAAACTCCATGGACACTTTCAAATCAGAATATTTTTACAAAACCTTGGTTACATCATCCATGTTGTGATGGTACATTATGTGAGAACAATGTAGCAAGATGTGCACGTAAAAAGTGTAATAAAAACAAAACAAACAATTCAAAAATAAGATAATTAATTCAAGTAAGCCGTGGCAAACAAGAGCTGACCAGTCCCAACTGACAGCGCCCGTTCACGAACATGACGCACTCATCTCGTTAAATGCAACCAAACTGAAGAAGACATGCCTACAATGTTCCCAAATAAGAACAGGAACGAAGACATGGAACCAAACTGACCTTCTGTATATATTTTGGGCTAGCTACCTGACCTAGATTTAAGACAGAAAAAACTACATGACTGCATTTCGTTTGTGTACATCCGTTTCGCGAGAACAATATCGGCAATGTACTGATGAAAAGTTCCGTCGTGTCAGAAATGGCAAATGCTGCTGCAGTTAAATTCATTCCCTATTCTCGCCAGTCCTCTCTCATCTATGATTTTCAAAACTGGCGCAAGGGAGTTTTGTTTTTCTCTTGTTTGTTGAAGTGGTTGTTTATTTGGAAACTTGTTTAGTGATCCTTTGTATAGCTTGATTACGGTTGTTAGTAGCAGCTACGAAGTCTGTATTTGTGCCCGATTGATGGCAATAGGTTCGCCCCCTATTAGATGGGACTAGTACACCTCTGCCTAATCCTTCAGGGATTACAGTCGTTATGTTCTGTGTGTTATGTGTAATTGCGGTGAAAGCAAAAATTTTACATGAACGTACCTTTTATTTTGTTTGTTTTTCTTATATCTTGATTTGATGCTTAGTGATGACGCTGACGACAAAAAAAAATATTTTGTATCTTACCGACACGGCGCTATACGTTTTCTTTTTAATTCTCTCCTGTCAACCGTTACGCTGTCACTTCCTTTTCTTTCCGATTACCAGTAAAATCTTTGGACATAAGATACTTTTAATACCAGTGTGTTTTTCCTCGTGGCATAATTTCTTTTCTTCAAATCGCGGCCAAAAGTTAGTAATGAAATATATAAAAACTGCTAACATTCTTGTTGCTAGATCACCAACAATAATCACAAAATATTTTTTCCATTCCCACAATTAGATCCAGTAGTATCACCACAGATGGTGCAAAATTCATGACCTCGAAGTGGTTGGCTGTTTACTCAAACTGCGGTCTAAGGCTCTTGGCAGCATTCCAAGCCAAGACTAATTAATTGGGACACCAAGACACTTCCGTGCCGTCTTAGAGCCATTTAAGGAGTTTAATTTTTAAGTGCATTAAGACTATCCTCCCGACTATCCGTTCCTTAGTCTTGCTGTTGTTTTCGAAAGAAGATCGTAATTGATTAAATGTGTTTGTGAACTCAACTGCAAGTTGATCATTTTGAACGTGATTGTGATTAATTTTTTATATCGGTGGTAGCTGGAATGCAGAAAATGTAGTGAGGAAAATTTTAAGTATGGAATATTTATATTTTATATTAAAAAAAAAAAAAACTTCGAATTTTTTTAGTAGACAAAGCGTATTATATTGTGACGGAATTTTTAATGGAGAAAGGAATTTCTTGATTAGGTTCTTTATTAAACGACTGGACATTTGAAAAATATGACATTTAATTTTTATTTATTTTTTATTTTATGTGATATTTTATTCAATTCCAATCCAAAATAAGTTGACTGTGAAATAATTATTGGGTTATTGTAATTATAGTTAATCAATCTTCATATGTATTGACATTGTATATCTTTACTATGTACTTAGCATATCTAGTGTCTTCTGTACTTTTGCATGCCTTTTGGTTAAATATGGCTGTTGCTATTATATTTTTATGTCACCGTGTATGTATGGGTACATACACGGTGACATACATTTGCAAAATAAATATCTTATTTATCTTATCTTAATATGGATGGCTATAAGAGTAGAGGAAGACCAAAGAAACAATGGATGGACTGTGAGAAGAATGATATTATGGCTAGAAAGGAGGTGATTGCTGAGATTACTAGTAATAGAGAAGTATGGAAAAAACAGACAAAGAGCAGCGGTGGCCCAGTGGTGGCGGCCCCGACTTACGAACAGTAAGTCGTGGGTTCGAACCCAGGCAGGCGCATTACTTTGTGTAATTTATTCCATCAGCGCTGCTCTCAAAACGGTGAAGGAAAACATCGTGAAGAAACCGGCATGTCCTAGAACCAAAAAAATCGTAACAACATGTGACATCTACCAACTAGGCCCGCGTGGTGGATTATAGCCCATTCCCCCTCATAGAGTGGAGGCCTGTGTCCCAGCAGTGGGAACATTAATAGGCTGATGATGATAATGATGGAAAAACAGACATGCTGCGCCTTCTCTAAATAAATTGGGATAAAGGGAAGAGAATGATAACTATGATGATCTTGAGCGACTTGTTGTATGATTGTAACCTGGGAGGACTTGTGGTGGCGCGAGAATCCGTGTGGTTCGGCAAACGTCGTTCAGCAGATCGACTTTATTAGAATATAAAGGTGCTGCACTAGCAATTATCGTATACATGGTGTGGAAAAATCTGTGGAAAAGTCACAAACGAGAAAAAAAATCGTGTTTGTCACACTGGTGTGATAATCTGTAGGCTTAGCCAAGTTGACAATCTACAATCGTTAACGCTAATAGAAAACTACCCAAATGTATGGGAATGACATCATTTCAACGTTAAGTCACGTGGTCGAAACAAACGAATATAAACTTTTAAGTTCAGTCAAAACTGTAAGTTGGCTACGATTTATATGGGATGTAGCTATTACGATTGTAGAAACGAATTCATTTCATTCTATCATCTTAACCTATGTAAACTTGTCTACGAAGTTTTTATTTGCTTGTTTGACCACGTGACTTAACGTTTACGATTGTAGAAAGAGAATCGATACGAGTCGTTTGTAACTTGGCTAGGCCTGCTGGTGTGACTACGAGTCGGCAACGGTTTTTTAACATAAGGATTTCATTGCTGAGCTGTTGGTCCCGGCTATCATTTTTAGATCTTTGACAATCTTTAAGTAGTCAGTGGTCCGAAAGTCTGACAACCAGTCTTACCAAGGGGTATCGTATTAGCCAGGACTATTAACTGGGTTGTGGAGGTCAGATAGACAGTGTCGCTTCACGTAAAATACTAAAATTCAGCTGCTTCCGGTTAGACTGGAAGCCAACCTCAACATAGTTGGGAAAAGGCTTGGCAGATGATGAATCTTCAGATGAAATCTTCAGCACGACTCACGTGTCAGGTTTCGCCGTCACAGAAAAAATCTGATAAAAATTCCAACTTACAAAACTAACTTCATCAATTAATATTTCCTGTAACTGTTGGAAAACAATTTTAATTGAGACGCCGAAGTTAGAAATAATTTCCATTGCTTCTTCTCATTAGCGAACGGTGCAACTTTCCAATTTATTTCATAAAAATCAACTTAGTTTATTGGCTTGTTTACATTACAAGCGTGTTTGTTAAACTTTAAAAATTGAAGAGAATTTAAAATTCGAAGTAATTAACGAGCGACTATTGTTGTTCTGACTTTTGAACGGAAAGTCGAATAAACAAATGAAAAGAGGTTGGCTATTGTTCTGAGGAATAGTAACTCCTTTCGTTTGGCGAGATTTGAATTATTATCAAGATTTAGATGGATCTGTAGCAATATCCCAATACTTCTTCATCTATCTATAATTATATAAGGAAAGATTTGTATGTTTGTAACAAATAAACAAAAAACTACTAGATTGATTTCAAAAATTGTAATTAGTCATTAACTGTGTGAGGATCGACCGGAGGACACGGTGAAGCACACGGTGGAGGTCTGCTCCACGTGGGCGGAGCACCGCCGTGTCCTCGTAGCAGCGATCGTCGGCGGTGGCCTCTCGCGCCCGGCCCTACTTCAATCCATGGTCCGCAGCGAGACTGAATGGGAAGCTGTCACCTCCTTCTGCGAAGCAGTCATGCTAGCGCAGGAGGTGGCGGAATGTAAGAGGGAGAGAACCTCAGGCGCCGTCCCAGCCGCCACGGGAGATGCACCGGGCGTCGGGAGTCGCGTAGAAGCCCCCGGCCACCATAGGTGCGGGCCTGTGGACGGTGAGCTATGGGCTAGCTCGCCGTTAAGCCTGATAAGTTGGCTGAGGTGTACCAAATAAACAATAGGGAATATGCATGTATTTTTTTTTCTTCACTTAAATCAATAAAGTACAGTACTATCACCCCAAGAAAATAATGAATAGTTAAGTTAAACGACGGCTTGTCGCTCAAAAAAAAATGAAAACTTCTACAATTTTCTACGACACTTCAAACGTCCTTGACTGTACAGTTGCGGACATTCATGTCATAGCGTTTGACGTCATTCAGACAGACGTCAGACTATCAGACTTGTTTGCATCTAAGTTTTTACCCTTACTACAGTCATTTGACTAAATGTATGTTGTATGTAGGTTTATTCAAGCAAACATTGCAATAACAATATTATAATAAAATCTTAGTGAAACTTTAGGCAATTTTCAAATAAAAGTGTTTCTTTGACACATAACATTTTTGACGTCACTACCGCGTTATCGCGTTTTGGGTTTGCGTTCCGTTTCACCAAAAAACACGCTTCATAAAATATTAAATTGTAAAATAAGTGTGTAATTAGAAAATTAAACAAGTGTAGAACTGAATAATTTAATCACAAAAAAGTGTATAATCCATATTTACATTATATACATACTACAACTAGAACTCTATATAATTACAAAAATAAAACTAACAAGTGTACCACAATGTTCTTATGGGTCCATGCAAGGCATAAAAAAAGTTTTGTATTTCTTGAATATTCTCTATTGACTAAAACTCCCTTAACACTTTAAATAAATTCCTATTCTCATTCTCTTATACGAATACAAAATCTAAGTTAGTAGGTTAAATAAAACGATAAACTTAATACACTCCGCTGTCCCGGTTCCAACACTGTACAAAGACGTTTGGAGTGCCTGGAGGACCACTACTCAGGCTTTGGCAAGGATCCCGCTGTATCTTTAAATTTTCTGCTTAATCCGCATTTTCGAGTGATTATTAAAGTTAACGAGATTCTATGCAGCACTGTTCAGCTTTGTTTCACACTGGTGTGGTACGTTTTATGATTTTTGATAGAATTTTAACGTAATTGCAATGAGTAATGAAGTCCTGGGTTCGATTCTCTGGTCGGGCCAAGTGTTATTGGGTTTTTGCAGCAGAAATTTCTCAGTGGCAGCCACGAAGTCTGGATTTGTCCCGGTTGATAGCATTTATCTCGCCTTAGAATGTCTGGGACTAAAACATAACTCACGACCTTAATGGCACAGCGGTAGTGAGGCTGCCTTACGTTCTTGGGGTCCCGGGTCCGGGTTCATTAAGTGCAAATGTTTGTGTGATGAGCATGAGCATTTGTTTCCGAGTCATGGATGTTTATTTATGTATTTACAAACAAAAAGTATCTATGTAGTATATCAACTATCTGGTGTCTACGACACAAGCCTCGTTGCTTAGTGTGGCACTAGATGGCGCTGTGTGTAATGTCCAGCGATATTTTTATTTATTATATTTATAACTGGCAAAATTTTTATGTGTCACTGTTGTTACAACTCTGTCTAACCCTTTGGGAATTACAGGCCGGACATTGTTATGTTATAATTATGATAAACTAGCTTTCGCTCGCGGCTTTGCTCCCGTTATGTACGTAAATTAACCGACTGGATCGTTTTAAATGTAATCTATGACACTCGGGAATAACGTAGCTTCCCGTTAGTGAAATAATTTTCAGAATCGGATCAATAGTTCCGAAGAGTAGCCTATACATACAAACTTACCTCTTTATAATATTAGTATGGAATAAAATCTTGTCCGATTATTTTGGTCAAACCAAGCTCAATGTAGCCACGTCTTTACAGCTTCATTTAAAACCGGCAAGTGAAATGAGGCGTGCATAAGATTAACAAAGCAAAACGTGCTTGGACTTCGTGAATTATTGTTATTGCTCATTCATTTATTATTTTATTTGTATTTTTTGGACACTGTTGATGGGTTTGTGGGTGTAAAACCATTGGTTGCTATATTGATGACTTCATTGTAGATAATTTTGCGTCATCATCACCTTCCTGCTCTTGTACCATGTTACTTGGTGTCGGCGCAACACGTTTTTTTCGTCCATTCTCCCGTCAACCGCCCCACAATCATTTAAACCATTTTCTTTTCTATATTTCCACACAATCTATCAATAATTTTCTAGGTCTTGCTCTCAAATTTATATTCATCGCTCTTTTAGTCGCATGCGAAGACAATCGATTCCATGTCAACTTTTCTGTAACTGACTCAACTTTCAAACTTCTTCTTATGGAAGGAGAGAGGAGATAGGTGGCAACACTGGTCAAAGTCAACATCGGTCCACAAATTTATATTTAATTTTAATGTTTTTTCTATTCAAAAGTAACCAAAATATTGTTTATAATTCTCCGTGCATCATATTACAATAGTGACAGTATTATCTCGAGGAGATTCTGTGAATTATGATAAATGTGACGATAAAAGTGTTTTGACTAAAGTGACTTTGAAATTAATATAATAAACCTATATGTAGTGAAATAGTGTGTTTAAAGAGACGGAATTGACTAAAAGTGACTTATAACTAGCACGAACATCATTTCAAAAAGTGATAAATACAAATTTAGTTTATAAAAACCAGTAGTGAATTCAAAACTTTTCTTGTGCAATGTAAACAAACAACAGCTGATTCATCACTTGTGTTATTGACCAATCACAAAAGGCTGCAAATATTTTGACGTAAAAGGTTTCGTTTGGAAACCGATGCCACACGACTTGAGCACGAGTCTTTTAGCGTTTCGTTAAAGCGGGGTTGCCAAAAATAAAAATTAAATATTAATTGGTAGAAATTGACCCACCAACACCATCATCCAAAAGCAAAAAGTTGTTTGTTGAGAATAAAATTAAATCCGTTTCAAGATTACAGAAATAGATATTATAAGATGACTCAATGCGCAGGCTGTGAGCAAAAAATCCTGAATAGGCAATACCTAACTTGCTCATCCTGTAAGAAATACTATGATCTCGAATGTTCAAACGTCTCTAAGGAACAACATGCACGCATGAGCAGCAAGTGCAGGTTGACTTGGGAATGCCAAGAATGTCGGTGCAAAAAACCCAAAATTAATAATATAAACACACCCGTAAGATCACAACAAGTAGATGGCAAATTAACAACACCGGATCCAAACGTTACTCAGCGTCAAAAACCAACTCAAAACCACCTCAATGAGACTTTTCCCGGAAGACTTAAGTATACTCGGCGAGACATTATATCACAAAACAAGTTTAGAGAATGAAAACCAACCTGAACTAACGCTACATAATCTGAGCGAGATGATATCGATGAAATTAAGGGAAAATAATACAGCAATAATACTGGAAATAAAAGCTACTATTCAATCAGAAATAAGTAAAGCCATATTAAAATTGAAGGAAGACATAAAGCAAGACACGGGCGCTCTGTTCTTACAAAACGAGCAACGAAAGAATGATATAGGGAAACTGAATATCCAAATAGAAAAACTTGAAAAGCAAACTGAAGCAATGCAAAACGAAATAAAAAAACTAAACTCTGAGACCCCCCGTATAATACAACATACACCTGAGAACAATGTTAAGAAAATTGTGTTGTATGGACTTACCGAAATCTACAATGAGCCTGAACAAGACCTACACGAAAGAATCAGAGCTATATTTTGGGATATTCTTGAAGTAGACCTACTAGGGTACATTGAGGATACCTACAGGATTGGAAGATATTATAAAAATCGAAATCGACCGATGGTAATTGAACTTATGAGCAAAAGAATGACCAATTATGAAACAAAGAAAATGGCCGTTATTTTCAAGGAACCGGGCTGTTTACTTCTGAATTTTTAAATGAAGAAGCAAGAAACGAGAGGAAAATCTTGCGGGATAAAATGCTCGTAGCACGAAATAAAGGCCAGAAAGCCGTAATCAGAAATAATCAACTGTATATTGAAGGGGAACTCATAAGTTACAAAGACGAAACAATACCGTACCCTACATCAACAAACGAGAACCAAAACAATTTAAAAAGGAAAAGCGGTCCGTATAACGACCATACATTTCGAGAATATGAGAAAGACACTAGATTTCGAAAACCACGAGCAACATCTTAATATTTTATTTCAAAACATCCAAAGTCTATTTAATAAACAACATATAATGGAAGCATTTGTCAACGAAAACCAGGCATATCAAGCTATATGTATTACTGAAACATGGCTCTCAAAAGATAAATTAAGCATGATTGACTTTAGCGGCTACAGAGTCTCAGCATCCTTTTGTCGAGAAAACCATGCAGGCGGCGGAGTTTGCATCTTACTAGACGAACACAAAGATTATATAGAACGAAGCGATATAACCGAGATGTCACTTGAGTATATTTTAGAAGTTTGCGCTCTTGAAATACCTAACGAAAATTTGCTAATAGTAACAATGTACTGGAACAGAAGAGAAGAAAATATTTTTTATAACCAACTCAATAAAATACTAACGTACATAAACAATAAATACACAAAACTAAACACAGTCATCGGCGGTGACTTTAATATTAATATCCTTAAAAATAACTCAAAAGCTAACGCTTTCTTAGACCTTATGTCAGAACACAAATACACACAACACATAAAACATCCCACACACATAACACAAACAGCGTCGACGTGCCTAGACCTAATATTTACAAATTTTAAAAGCGGAGATTTATATACATCTGTAGAAGAACTGGGTTTTTCAGATCATTGCGGTACAATTATAAAATTGGAAATACCTCAACAATCAAAGCAAACCACTTGGTATTGCGAAAAACGACTCTATAACAAAAATAACATTGAAAATTTCAAATCCGCATTAAAGGCAGTTAACTGGGAAGAAATTATTACAGAAAGTAACGATGCAAATCAAAACTATAATGTTTTTAACGGCTTATTAACTAATATACTAAACGAAACTATACCTAAAATAAAAACTAAATTAAAAACCCACTATAAAAAATACTGGTTAACTAAGGGTATAAAGATCTCATGCACCAACAAAAGGTTTTTGAAAATTTTGAGTATTAGGTCTGGCAATCCAATTATCAAAAAATACTATAGAAAATACGAAAAAATACTAAAGCAGTCGGTGATAGTATCTAAAAAGCAGCATTACATTAATAAAATAAAAATGTCCCAAAACAAAGTAAAAGCTATGTGGAATATAGTGAACGAGCGTACAAATAAAAAAACGTGTACTGAAAAGCATAATATTCAATTAGAAATTAATAATACTTTAGTTTCAGATCCAAAACAAATTGTGAACGAATTCAATAATTTTTTTGCATCTATTGGCGAAGAAAGCACCCGCCCTGTCGGCAGTGAGGCCAAAGGTCAGCCTGTACTTAATCCCTCTGAAAATACCCTGTTTCTTAGACCTTTAGACTGTCAAGAAACGCATAGAATCATAAAAAAATTAAAAAACAAAAAAAGTCACGGAATTGATGAGCTACCACCATCCCTGATTAGGCAATGCGCAGATGAACTTGCAGTACCTTTTTGTGTTTTGATAAATCAATCCTTTTGTGAAGGTATTTTTCCTGATCAACTTAAAAAGGCTATTAAAAAACCATTGTTTAAGAAAAACTCTAAAACTGACCCCAATAATTACCGGCCCATAGCTCTTTTACCTACGGCTTCAAAAATTTTCGAAAAGGCAATGTGCGACCGGGTGTACAGTTTTTGCGAAAGATATAAAATCTTTGACGAAGGTCAAAATGGTTTTCGAAAACATCGATCAACAACCCTAGCTGTCTATAAATATATGCAACAAGTCGTAAATATAATAAATGATAAAAAATATCCGGTGGGCATACTTTTAGATATGACCAAGGCATATGACAAGGTACAATTTAAAATATTACTTGATAAACTATACGGAATAGGAATTCGTGGAACTACACATAAATGGTTTGCATCCTACTTAAAAGATAGAGAACAATATGTACAAATAGAATATTTCAACAGGGACCAAAAACAAATAATTCATGTAAGATCTGATAGGAAAACTATAAATGCATCAATACCTCAGGGCAGCGTCATTGGATGTCTCCTATTCATCATCTACATCAATGACCTTCCTAAAATCATGGAAGAACCATGTGTGCTATTCGCGGACGACATTTCTCTACTTACCACATGCCAAACAAATAATAATATAAATTAACAATTAAACACGATTTTCAACAAAACAACAAAATGGATGGACGAGCACAACCTTGAGATTAATTATAAAAAAACCAAACTAATGACATTCTACCCTCATCAAAAACCCCCATTACCGGTCAGCTTTTCAATAAATGGCACAAAAATTGAAGTAGTTAACGACTTTACGCTATTAGGACTCACAATTGACACACACATTTCTTGGAAGCCCCATATAAAAAAAGTACGATCAAAACTATCCAAATTCACCTATGCACTTCGAGAAGTCAAAAAAACTACCGACCTGCAAACCGCACTTACCACATACTACGCCTACGCTCATGCATGGCTCAGCTATGGCATCATAATGTGGGGCAATAGCACCGACGCGCCTACACTTTTCATTCTCCAAAAGAAATTAATTCGTATTATAGTTAACATAGAACAAACCGATAGCTGTAAACCCTTTTTCATAAAACATAAAATACTCACCTTACCATCCATCTATATCCTAGAAATATGCAAATTTGTTAGAAAATACGCCTACTTTTTTACAACCCGCGGTGATAAACATAGCGACCGATCTGTCAGATACAGAAATATGTTAATGTTACCCTCTTCGCGCATGAAACTACATTCAAATAGTCCCTACGTTATGTCCATAAAAATATTTAATAAACTACCAGATGCAATAAAAAATGAAACTAGCGATACAACTTTTATGAATAAACTCAAACAATTATTAATTAAAAAAGCATACTACACAATAAACGAATACCTAGCTGACAAACAAATATATTTAACACAAACAGACACCATACATTGTTAGTCGTTTATAACGCACACTCCTAAATAAATAGATAATTTTATTTTATTAATGTAAAATATATATTAATGTAATGTTATCTAATTAGTATTATGCATTAAGTGTTGTTTGTTCATTAAAATTTACAATTAAATTCAATAATTTTAAATACTTTTAACATTGATAATTAACCATTTTAAATTTTGAAATAAATATACCATAATTAATTATGTTCCCTGCCTACAGATGTGCCATAAACTAATATAATAATTTAAGATAAATTGATCTCAATAATTTTATATAAATATCTACTATATTATAATACCATGTTTGTTAAGATTATATTATATAAAGCTGAATTACCACTGACTCACTCACTGACTCATTGACATAATTGTTCTCCCAGATGGTGGATGGGGAGGTGGGTATTTTTTGACAGATTCGTAAACAAGTAACTCCCGCGAGTATGGGAAAAGTGCCAAACCTCCCCTTTTTGCTCCCCTTCCTCCCCCTCCCTATCGTATCTCGGAAACTAAGGGACCCGTATTTTTTGTTTTTTACGGGATCGTATAGAGGAGGCTCGGAAAAGTAAAAACCAGTTTTCAAAGTTGTCCCCCTTTCTCCCCTTCTCCCCCCCTTTAGGCGGATCTCGGAAGTTAAGAGACATGGAACATTTTTTTTTTCAGATTTGTATAAAGGGGCCGATTGTTAGTCAAA
Organism: Xestia rhomboidea; assembly: GCA_963853795.1. Taxonomy (NCBI): domain Eukaryota; kingdom Metazoa; phylum Arthropoda; class Insecta; order Lepidoptera; family Noctuidae; genus Xestia; species Xestia rhomboidea. The sequence goes on from OY970777.1 coordinate 15,183,347, forward strand.
ATCATTTTTAAAACTCCCCACTCTCCCCCCTTCACCCCTCCCCCCATCGTATCTCGGACTAGGACACGTAGCGGAATTTTGATTTTTACTATACTTTATTTATGGGGGGGCGTTGAAATTTTTATACCCTCCCCTCCCCTCCCCATCCTCCCCTTTCCGGCGGTAGGTAGGTCCTGAGTGGAGCGAACCTGCGAGACCGAGTTAAGCGAAGGGGGAGGTGGCGAGCGAAGCGAGCCGGCGACCTCTGTAGCGTAACGAAGGTTGAGTGGGTGAAGCTCCCCTCCCCAACCTCCCCTATAATTGAAAACGGCTGTAACTTAATAACAGTTAGAGATAACTATCAGGTGTTTGAACAAATATTATAGTAGGTGTCGAAACCTGTCCGGTGGTAGGTAGGTCCTGAGTGGAGCGAAGGGGGGAAGTGGCGAGCGAAGCGAGCCGGCGACCTCCTTAGCGTAACGATGGTTGAGTTGGTGAAGCGTAACTCAGCAAACTTTAGGGTAATGTTTTTTATGGGAAAAGGTCTCAGTTTTAAAATAAGGTTTTATTAGGGGTCCGTAAGGGTTTTCATACTGTTTTAATTCTAACGGATTTTCCAATTCATTTCGGGGTGCCTATAGATTCTCAAAATTTTATAAGGGTAAGTAATACTTCTCATAAGCACCAAGCACGCGAGCTGCGCGCAGCTCGCGCACCCAAGCAAACTAGTTTATATATAAATGTCGACAATAATAACAATACTATTGATCTCTATTAGAAATAGTATTGAAATAATGATGTTACTAGTTATTACTATGTCTATAATTGTTATCGTGTAGTTGTCCCTCTGTTTGTAAATAGTATCTATTATTAACTACTTAAAATAGAATGTTAATCTTGTTTATTGCTGTGCCCTAACAGGGTCCATAATTGTTCTTAGCTGTAAGCCCATTGTAACATCTTTATAAAACTTATGGTATGCAAAATAAAATGAATATGAATATATTCTCATTTATTTTTATTTTTTTTCACAAAACTGATGTACAATCACAAAAGCAACAGAAAAGTTACAACACAGAATTTCTGATTGACATCTACTAGAAATGAATCTAGAATGCATATTATATGCAAGACAAATAAATAAAACTTACAAATTGTGAAGTTTTCCAACAATTATGAAAAAGTTTTGGGAGAGAAAATTAAACATAAGAGAAAAAAAAACAAAAAACAGTAACATACTATACAATTAAGACTCTAAGTTTAGCCCTAACTGAGGCTACAGAACCTGTCAGCAATAGGGAAGGGGTCCGCAAGGACCGAAGCCTGCCGGGGCTGCGGGACTATTCGAAAGAGATACCGTGGCCCCGGAACACAAAGGGCGAGGAAGGAACATGGATGGGTTTTAGTCAGTAAAAGTCTGACACTCCCTCCTGCTCCGCCCAGAGCGGGAGAAGTCATTTGATGATTTCCCATCCAAAAAAAAAAAAAAAAAGGCTACAGAACCTTCTTGATCCATTCTTGTCACATCACATATCCACCTCAACACTCTTACTTTATGCAATCTTTTTTCATCCATCTTCTTCAAAGCCCAGCATTTAACCGGTATGTTCCCAGCTGTTCCCGAAAGGGAACAGATCAATGGCTTTTTAATTGTGTCTGTAATTAGCCGACATACCAGGGGTACAGTACGACAGAAGATCTCGAATTATACGAATCAGCCTATAAAGCCCGGTACTCAGAAATCCTGTATATGGTGACTGGTTAAACGTGGACAAACTTTATGGGAGTCAAGCATTTATGAATGAGAGCAACTTGTACAATGAGACTACAAAATGTGATAAAAAATCTGATGCAGTCATTTTTTTTTTGCGATTTCAATGTCGCGGTCGGTCCGATAATGAAAGTATTTCATTTGCTTGAGTACTACACGACCCCAAAGTATTGCCAACGTTTAAAAATCACCCAGTATAATCAACCACGCGGGAACCAGTGCGGTTTGAAGTTTGATAAGAGCTGAGCAGTGGAGATGAATAATAAACTGTAAGAATGATAACACCTGCCTGGGTTTGAACCCATTATCTTTATATTGATTTGGCAATTAACATACAATTGAATAATTGAAACTGGTAATTTTGATTAATTACACACGTGCATTGATTATGTCAAACCATTCATTATAAGACAAAGCAACTAATACATTTGCGCAATCTTACCTCTAAAGCAAACCATAGCAAAGTCGGTATAATTAGTAGAATCATTAATAATAATAGAAATCGTATCCAAATTGAGATATAAGCAACAGTCCAATAAATAACAGTAAGCAATTAACACGACACAATGAAAATGAAACCGTAACTTGATTGCTGTAGAGTCGAAAATTAGCTATCTATAACACGATTCCACTCACGATATTATATCAAAATTCTATAGACCGCCGTCTAATAGGCTGAGCTGTCAGGTCTGAATATTTTGTTGGAGGTGTAGATAAAAGGAGAGGTCAGGTTAAAGTGGTGGATTGTACCAAAATAAATGACAGCAGATCACGTGATCTGACGATTTGTCGTGACGGTTAAACGATTACATGGATCATTACTCATATTTCCATAACACCACCTTTTGATAACATCATTTTGGGGTTAACATCACAGGATTCGCTACTGTTTTTTATTTATTTATTCCTTTTGTAGTAAACTAGCTGATGGCCGTGGCTTCGCCCGCGTTGATGTCGGGTATCGCGACCAAAAGTAAAGCTCCTAGACGGCTTTTTTTTCCGACACCTCCAACAAATGTTATGTGTGTGTGTTGTGTGTGTGTGTTTTGTGTGTATGTGTATGTATGTGTGTGTGTGTGTTATGTGTTGTTGTTGTTATGTGTTATGTGTGTGTTGTGTTGTTGAGTGTGTTGTTGTGTTGTTGTTATATATTATATTTTAGCCAATGTATACAAAAACGTGAGAGCAACCGAGCGGTGGCCCAGTGGTGGCGGCCCCGACTTACGAAAAGTAAGTTATGGGTTTAATCCTAGACAGGCGCATTACTTTCTGTAGTTTATTGCATCGCCACTGCTCTCAAAACGGTGAAGGAAAACATCGTGGGGTGGCGCGACCAGCATGTCCTAGAACCAAAAATTCCAAGACATGTGACATCTAACAATCTGTACTGGGCCCGCGTGGTGGATTATAGCCCATTCCCTCTCATTGAGAGGAGGCCGTGTGTCCCAGCAGTAGAAACATATATGATGATGACATCAGCCTATAATGAGTATATAATTATGTCAAGGTTTTTGTATTATCATCATCATTGATGATAATATAAAAACTGACAAATTATATATCAAAACCTTCATCGTGAACCACTCTATCCATTGGTGAAATAGCATGAAAATCGGTGCAGTAGTTTTTGAGTTTATCGCGAATAGACAGACAGACAGACGCGGCGAAGGACTTTGTTTTATAATATGTTAGTGGTAGTGAAGGTTCGCGTGTTGCGTGCGTCTTGTGATTGTAATCGGTGATTGGGTAATATTATAAGGGACTAGCGTTCCACCCCTGCTTCGCACGGGTGCAATGCAGCAAGTACATTAAACCTTCCTCTTGAATCGCTCTATCTATTGCTGGCTGCATTAAAATTCGTTGCGTAGTTTAAAAGATCTAAGCGTACAAATAGTTATAGTGCAAACCATCTTAATAAAAATTCTGATTTCAGTTCTCAAACGTGTTAATTATTTTATTCACAGAGAGCATTCGTTTTTATACATTTCCTAATATAATTTCGGAATAACATACAATTCCTAGGAAATGCATACATTTCCCAGGAAATATAAATAAATATAGAAATATCTTTGAAACTTTATTTTACACGTTTCCTAAGTAGGCTCGGAATTGTAACAATTCCTAGATTTCATACATTTGCGGTAACATAAATAAATTTTATTAATTATCTGTCAAAATCCGTACCGGAGTGCAATCCACTCGGTTTGAGCGAACACAAAGCATAGCTCTTAAAAATTAATTATAAAAAAATATAAAACAACTTGATGTTGCCCGCTACTTCGTTCGCGTGGAAATTTTGATGTGTATGTGTGAGACTAAAAAAAGCCTACGAGCTTATTCTCAGATCTACCAAATATACACAAAAAAAAAAACATAATAATCGGTCAAGCCGTTTCGGAGGAGTTCGATAACAAACACTGATAACACACACAAGATTTTTAAATATTAGAAGATTAAAGAAGAATTATTAAATAATTTAGAAGGTAAATAAATAGTGTTATATTGCAGGAAAAAATACCTATATAATACAATAAAAATACAATTGTTTAATAAATATTAAGGAAGGAATCATTTTTGTGACTATCTGTGGAGGCTTGTAGTTAGCAATTTAGTAATATTTTACTATTATTAAAAAACTTAACACTAACTTTACACAACAAAAAACTGTAAAATGATCTAGAAATGAAATAAGATTAAACAATGCAAAACCTTCACAATTACACCACAATTTTCAGAACGTTTCGTTTGGGTCTTGGAGAGTTGCGCCCCTTCGTCTCCTAACTAAAATACTAGGAAGTCTGTCAAGAGTTATAACGTCCAAAAAGAGCTGGGGCCCTACTCTCTAACGTCTCGTCCGTATATTCGGATCTATCCGTCTCTCTCGCGCACGTCTGCAGATGAGTGCGAGTGAAAGAGACGAATAGAACCGAATATACGGACGAAACGTTAGAGAGTAGGGCCCCTGATTCTCAACCCTATCAGTCCCACAACTGTTGGCCGCAGAAGCTCCAAACAAGAAGAAACTCATAGCGGTTGTGGCCGTGGTCGAGCCTTTTCCCAACTATGTTGGGGTCGGCTTCCAGTCTAACCGGATGCAGCTGAATACCAGTATTTTACATGGAGCGAATGCCTATCTGACCTCCACAACCCAGTTAGTACTGAGTAATACGATACCCCTTGCTAAGACTGGTTGTCAGAATTTCTAGGTCACTGACTACCTGTAACGACTGACAAAGATCTATAAAGATCGACCGCCGGGACCAACTGCTTAACGTGATTTCCGAGGCACGGAGGGAACCTGGTATGTAATGTGTGGTCACCCCTCCACAGACCAACCTAGGCAAGCACGGCTTAACCTAAAAATCGACCCGAGTGGCTGTTATTATTTAGCAACGAGTTCCTGACTTTTTATTATTTTACAATTAAACACAATTCAATCAAACCGCACTATAATAAACAGCAATGCATTAAAAAATATCACAATATCGTCCAAGAAGTGACGTCTGGCAGAGTCGGGTGCTTCTCGAAGCTTTTTATACGTCTTTTTATTGATGGGTCCCAACAGGGAAAGTATCCCATCTAAGGTCTCTTTGCAGGTTGGCAGGATCTCGCGAGGAGGTAAAGCAAAGCCATAGAGCCCACTGTCCCTTAGTTCGAATGTAACCACATAGCTGCAAACAAAATATTTTTCTGAAAACTCAAACTTAAAGAATTCCAACAAATGTATTCTGATTTTAAGTGAACGCAACTCCGGCCCCAATACAGGCACAGGCTAGTTTGGAGACCTCTGCTTTCTAACTATTTTGTTAAAATTTCACTTGTTACGATTTTGTCATAATGCTAAACTAGGTTAAGTAAAAAATATCAGTAACAACGGATTAATAAATTTATTCTTATTCCTATTTTTATTCTTAGTTAAACATTAACAGGCAATTTTCGAACTTGAGGCCTATGACTTGGTAGTCCGAAGGTCACACATCAGTTGATCAACTTAAAAACAATGTTAGACGACACATCTACGTTTCTATCATGTACTTACGGTACTTTTATTGCTTTTTTTACCCAACAGCCACTGACCCCTGATGAGACATACCCTGTTGAAATAAATAATTATTTCGTATTAGTATAGTGCTGGAGTGGAGACCACGGACGGGGCGGAGGAATGTGGGAAGACAACCGACTAGGTGGACAGACGATCTCACTAAGTGGCCGGAAGAAACTGGATAGCCATGACACAAAACCGCCAAAAGTGGAGAGATTTGGAAGAGACCTACACTCAGCATTGAGTGGCCAAAAGTTGAAGAAGAAGAAGAGATTAGTATAGTTAAAAGGCATGTGTTTAATTTGATCTCCCAATTACTCCCATTTTCTTTAACTAAAAATATTAAATCGATAGGCGATAGGGATATACTAATAATAAATAAATATCGCTGGACATTACACACAGCGCCATCTAGGTGCCACACTAAGCAACGAGGCTTGTGTCGTGGACACCAGATAGTTGATATACTACATAGATACTTTTTGTTTGTTTGTAAATACATACTTATTATACATATAAACATCCACCAACCATCCATCAACTAAAAGGTATCTTCTGATGTCACAGTCGTCAGTGCATCAAGTTACTATACAAACTGTCACATTTTCTCATTCGATTTTGAACTTAACTTTCAACATTTAATGATTTAAAATCATTTGGAGAAAAACAGTTTGTAGTTATTTGATGTGTTGGTGACTGTACCCTCAGCTAATAGATGCGAGCAACTTCGACGAAACCAACCACTCGCTTCACTCGCGGGTAACTTAATGTTTAATGGTAAGTTTACCAATATATTTGCCAACCTAACAAATGAAGAAAGAAAGAAAGAATAATATTTATGTGACGTCAGTTATTAAAGCACACACACAATAAAAATAAAGATACAAAATAAGGAGGAAAACATAATACACTCGAGAGCAATGAATCCGGGTCACTTAAAGAATCCTAAAAATCTCGGAAACTAAAAATGCTAGGTTAATGCAATAAATTATATTTAATAGACAATGTAATACTCCTTAAATGAAGGTATTAAAACTTCTTAGTTATTGTATAGTTATATCATAAAAAAATCAAATTTGAAAAAGGGCCACTTTCGAAGATGGAACTACGAAATTACAGCATTTGGTTTTGCTTTTGTTTGTAATCTATCATTTATGTGGGTACATAAACCATGTTGATAGTGCTCTATATTCATTATTCAAGCTGAAATTATGTCGCTTACGCCTGAAGAATGCACCAGAATACTTACAATGCTGGAAACCGGCCGGAGTCAGCGCGATACAGCCAGGACTGTCGGTGTGTCGCTGTCAACAGTACAAAGAGTTCTCCGACGTTACGAAGAAACTGGTTCTAACCTACGCAGACCAGGAACGGGCAGAACCAGGTGTACCACAGCACGAGAAGACCGATACTTGGTGAACACCATGCTTCGAAATCACTTTCTCACAGGAACTGAACTCACAAATCAGTTTCGACGCCTCGGAGGAAGTAACCCAAGTGCATGGACAGTAAGACGTCGGCTTGCTGAATCTAACTTAAAACCCCTTAGACCTGCAAACGGCCCTAAACTGGAGCGTGGGCATCGTATTTCAAGACTAAGATATGCCCAGAGCCACGTAAATTGGAGTATTGAAGATTGGTCAAAAGTTATGTTCTCCGACGAATCAAAATTTATGCTCTACAAGCACGATGGAAGACACAGAGTGTATCGAAGACCAGGGGAAAGATTCAAGCAAGCATGCATCGAAGAAAAAGTAGCCTACGGTGGTGGGTCTGTACTTGTGTGGGCCGGAATTTCTTCTGAAAGTCGCACAGAGCTGGTGATCATAGAAAACGGCTCTTTAACTAGCGTAAGATATGTGGAAGAAATCCTCAATGATCACGTTGGTCCATTTATGGTCAATTTAGGTGAGGATGCTATATTTATGCATGACAATGCCCGACCTCATACAGGTAGGATTGTGAATGACTACCTTCAAGAGATGAACATTACTCGTATGGAGTGGCCAGCGCGCAGCCCGGATATCAACCCGATCGAGCATGCTTGGGACGAGCTAGGCAGATGCGTAAAACAACGAAACCCTCCCCCAATCACCCTTCGTGAGCTCAAAATTGCTCTCACAGAGGAATGGGAGAATATTCCCCAAAATCGTATAAGGAACTTGGTGTACAGCATGCCAAACCGCGTAAACGCAGTAACGGAAGCACGAGGAGGCAATACGAAGTATTAAAATTCAAGAAAATCGTAATAAAGTTCAAAAATTTCATGTTTCCTATTTTTGTTTTAAGGAGAGATCAGCAGTTTTTTTCTTTATGTAATTTTGTGTTAATAAAATGTATGGTGACTCATATTTTTTTTTACTTTCATTTAAGGAGTATTACATTGTCTATTAAATACAATTTATTGCATTAACTTATCATTTTTAGTTTCCGAGATTTTTAACATTCTTTAAGTGACCCGGATTCATTGCTCTCGAGTGTATGTGCTGTGTGCCTCACGGCTGCGCTAAAAAGGTCCATTTCAGCATTCATGCCAGACAGGTGATGGTGATGCTGTCTGACGCTGGTCTTCCAATAAACCTTGAGGGGGTAGTTAAGTGACGGAAAAACAGTTTCAAACAAAATGTATAAATAAATGGTTACAAATAAATAGATAGCAAGTAAATTAATTAAATGTGTATTATTAATGAGTTCGGATAAAGAAGAATGTAAGTGTGTATAATAAGTATTTTATACTAAAAACTCTTACCCACTGTATCATACGACGTACCAGCAGTGAACTTGGTGTTATATCTAGCAGCAATTTTTGAAACGGCTTTGTTACACATGGTTTTCTGGAACCACAACTCAAATTAATATTCACTAATACTCTTTTTAGGGTTCCGTTGCCAAAGAGCAAAAAATGGAAAGAACTCATAAAGATTCGTCCTGTTCATTTGTATGTCACTGCCATTTTACTCCGAGACTGTTGGTACCACACACTTGAAATTAGGAGGAGGAGAGTATGTGTTTTCTATGAAGCGCTAGACAAAAGTAACGTTAAATTACGAATAAAAAACCAGCGAAGTGGGAGTCGGTCTATTGCACAAAGGGTTCCGTAGCACCAGAAAATAAATTTACAATACTTTTAGCACTCATTCTTAAGTCAAATTACCCTCAACAGCAAATCTAAATTTTTCCAATAAGTTGATGTTCGTTAATGACGAAATAACATCAAATGGAAGCAACGATACTCACCACTTCCTCGAAGTTTTCTTGATGATTTTTAGAATAGGCATATGGTATGATCATGTACTGTCCATAAGAATGGAAAGCAAAATAAAATTTTAAGTTTTCTTTCTTTGATAGCACAAAGTTTCTCATCGCACTCGATTCTTTTTCAGAAAATGCCGAAAGGCCACAATATGTATCCGCTGCCTGAGAAGTACTTACGCCCACAGCTAAATAGTAAAAGAAGATAAATTATATGATTTTGTGTGCTTCTTTACGGAACCTATTTGTTCCACCATGCTAAAAACCTCCCCCCACCTGGATATGACTTGCCTTGTCTAACCCCGAAGTCATTAAACAGACCCCGGGCGCAACTTTCGGCTAAGTTGCGCCCGGTGTCTGTTTAAAGCAAGGAAATCCTGCTCAGAGGTGTTTTCCACAAACGATGGGGTACTTATTGTCTTGCTGTTAGTGAACAAGTTCTGGGCAGATTCTTTCTATCGATATATTGAAAACAGGGGAACTCCTAACCGTGCCTTTTAAAAGTCAAGATCTCGTAATTGATCTCGCTTGTCCAAGGGGATGGCAAAGAAAACCGAGACGTAACGCATCGGATCAACTCAGGACGCTGAAATGGCGACTGGTCACTGGAACAACTTGCGAATCACGGATGCCCCTCAAGTTAAAAGGGATAAATTATGTAAGTCCGTGATTAGAGCTGTCGTCTGTATGTTGATGTATGAGATGTCAATGTTGGAACTTTGACCTTCAATATCTTCGTAACTAGTAGGTTGAATGTATGGTCCAGTACAAAATATTGCAATGATGGGGAAAACAAAAGCATTTCGGCTTCGTTAAGGGTTTATTAGAAGGCTTTTAGTCACTTATAGGGCAATGAAGAGGGCTATGCTCGGAGTTTCCTTGCGTGATCGAATCGCAAGAGAACCAAGGTCACCGACGTAGACCGAAGAATTGCCAAACCTAAGTGGCAGTGGGCAGGGCACATTGCTCGCAGAACGGATGGCCGATGGGGCCGAAAAGTTCTGGAGTGGCGACCGCGAACCGGAAGACGATGCGTTGGAAGACCTCCCACTAGGTGGACCGATGACCGATGACCTGGTGAAGGTTGCGGGAATCCGTTGGATGCGAGTCGTACGAGACCGGTCAATGTGGTGACACTTGGGGGAGGCCTATGTCCAGCAGTGGACGTCTTTCGGCTGAAATATTGAAGGGTTTATTTACACACTTCATAGTTTAGAGATCTGTCTTTCTACCACTAACCCAATTCACAAGCGTTATAATGGTTGCAAGTTCTTTCTCTGGATAAAGCACTGGCCACACTGAGGAGCGTTAGTTATTTTTCTGGGGTGCGTCTCATATCATATAAAGTTATTTGGTATATTTTAATTTGAATAACGTTCCCTTTTATATAATAAACATGAGTTATACCAACTGTTGATATAATTTCTTTAGATAATTATAACATTTATATACTCTAAAACTTATTTCGTATAACGTTATTGGATATAACGTTTATTTAATCGAAAATATTTAGGCCTTTCGTTTAAAACTTTTTCACAAAAAAACTTTTTCATAAGTTTTTTTCACATACTAGTTTTTAAGGTCATAACTTTACTTTAAATACTTCAATAACCCGTTTACTATTAAATTGCGTACATCAGCACAATGTTTTGAGTGCGTTTTAGTTGATTTCCGTAGTCGCAATCATTTTTGCATAGAGTTACTTAGTTTGATGTACAGAATGCTTGGTTGTCGGCTTGGTGAAGGGTCCGTTTACATTGAAACTAAGTTAGTATTTTGGAAAAACTTACTTCTGAACTCAGCGTCAAAATTTCGGTTCAGGTCTACTCCAAGTCCGTTACGATTTTTTCTCCACTGCCGATCCTGAAACATAGGTATTACCAATAATTAAAAGGAAAAAAAGGTATGCGTAGTAGTACATAAACAAAAATATACGTGTCGATTTGAGAACCTCTTTCTTTTTAACCGTCTGTTAAAATTCCAAGAAAGAAAACGAATAAGATAATCAGAATTCGCTATAGGACTGCTGCTGAAGTCCATCATTGCGATTGGTTCTGCCGCCTGTGTTCTGGTTGTGGTCACTGTCAGGAAAGCACATTGTGTTTATTGCAGCGAACTTCGAGCAAACGTTTATTTCTTATGTCAAGAAATACTGTATTTTCAAAATCAAAGTGGTCACTCCAGAAATAGGTAAAACACAGGTTAACTGAACCGAATCCCACTGCTCATATTTATTGTTTTAATGATTAGGAAGTCAGCATTCATCAGCTGACATATTCAGTGAAATCGAGTTACGTCCCGCACTCGTACGGGATTTGCTTCACAGTTTAACAGACAATATTTTGATTTAAAAGAGTGTCCAAGGAGTTTCTTGCCCGTTCTTCTCCATATAGATCTACATTATGGAATGGGTAACTACAGTACTTTCTCAAGTTATTATGCCTTGTGTCTGTGTCTGTAGCTTTGCTTTTTTTGTAATTTTGACATTAAAAAGTGCCTTAATGGTCTAATTGAAATAAATGCTTTGAGTTTGAGTTTGAGACCTTTAAGAATCCCTTTTCCCATCTCTACTTACATTCGTAAAGCTATATTCATATCCATCAGGGTTCAGAACAGGTACAAAATACCATTCATATTTCAATGCCACTTCTTTGAGATCTTGGTTGCCTAAATCTCGAGAGTGTATGATTTGGTGTATGAGATATGTCACGACGGCCGGAGCGATCCACTCCCTAGCGTGGATACCGCCTTCTATGATCACCCTGGACCTGGAACTTAAGGAGAATCAGCCTGTATTGTTTCCATTCCTTGAACCCAGGCCTCGTTACTGTGTTAAGGACTATAGTTACTGTTACCAGTTAAGATGTCTATAGCGGCATTGACTCACCTACATTTATTAAAGTTCTTAAATCATGATTGCCAAAGGACCGATTTGTTCGAGACACCATTATTTAACTATTGTGTCTACTTCGTGGACAGATCAAGGGTTATCTTTAAAAACCAAAAAAGAGCCTGTTCAACTCTTGAACCGCCATCTATCGTGATCTTCAACATTTTTTCTAATCAAAAACGATACATGGTTCATTTGTTTTGGTTCTTATGAAGAGATTTCAGTGAAAGGGCAGTGACCGCTATTGACATCTTAACTGGCAGCAACTATACAAGTAGATTTTTTCAAAAGAGTAACGACGGAGTTTCATGCCCATGTTTCTCCACACGAATTTATTTTTGAAAATTCTATGTCTGTGTAAAGTATCATATCGATATTAATGATTTGACTTTTTTTAATGACGTCTACGAGCAATCCAAGTGTAAGTCAAAACCACGCCTTTTCCCGATGTTGGCAGAAACCACAGAGGCCCTACTCTCTAACGTTTCGTCCGTATATTCGGATCTATCCGTCTCTCTCGCGCACGTCTGCAGATGAGTGCGAGTGAAAGAGACGAATAGATCCGAATATACGGACGAAACGTTAGAGAGTAGGGCCCCAGATCCTTATACAACAAGGTGAAAGGAGTTTACCTATCGCTTCGTCCTCGTTCATATATCTGGTCATACGCGCACGCCAGTTGCGAGTACGACGCACATGAACTTTCTGAAGAACCTCACAAATAATGTCAGTGTATGTCCTTCTGGGGCGTTCCTACCCGACGTTGCCTGTCACCACTGCTTTGTAAATACCATTGATAATCTCCTTTCACTCATTCTTTCCACTTGACCAAACCATCTAAACCAGGGATTCCCAAAAAACATTCATCATTAAAATCGTTCTTATTTGAAACTTTCAAGATTATATTATTTTGTTAAATTTTGATGAGAAAATGGTATCAAGTTTACCTACTCATTTAACCAATCGATTTTTTTTAATTGGTATATTTATTTTGTATCAATAGGAAAAAAAAACTAGAAATAGGATTTTTAAAGTAATTTGACTACCCCGGACTGAGGTATCAGTTCATTTTGGAAAAAGGGTCTCTCGCCCAAAATATTTTGGGAATCCCTGATCTAAACAAACGTAGGGTTGACAATACCTCGCGTTATTCCCTCCTAAAAGAACTTTGGCAGCCATAATGTCCCTTTTCTCTAAAGTCTTCCCGATGCTCTCAACTTTAATTTCTACGGGATTATTCTTCTCTAAGTCCGTCATCCACTGATAAATGTCATTAACTCGGAAGTAGCTATCCCAACCGAAGGAGTCCATTTTCCTACGGATGTAAGTTTTGACTGTCTGCATGTCAAAAGCCCTGGAAAAAGTTTGAGATATTTTTATTTCAACATCATTTCAGCCGTAAGACGTCTACTGCTGGACGTAGGCCTCCCCCAAGTGTCAGTGGTGTGCCAGTGGTGTGTGTGTGTGTGTGTGTGTGTGTATTGCGACTGAACTCGCATCCAGCGGATTCCCACAACCTTCACCAGGTCATCGGTCCACCTAGTGGAAGGACTTCAGAATTTTTCGGCCCCATCGGACATCCATTCTGCTAGTAATTTGCCCTGCCCACTGCCACTTAAGAGCCTTTTTGATGTAAAACATCCTTAAGTGCGAGAAAAACCAAAAAATGGCGTGGCGACGCATGCCGTGGCGACGCGCCAAGTTGTCAACCCGGCCCGAACAATCCCGATCATTACCGACCTGTTGAAGCAGCTTAAGATCCACATATTCGCCACGGTTTACAACAAGCCAGCTGGTCTCGGAGCACAGCGCTGGGTTACATTCTCGTGACTTCGAGTTCGATCCCAGCGGATTTTCTTTTTGTGAAGTCATTTTGTTTTTATTTTATTTTATGTGTTTGTTTTTTATATTGACTTTTTTTTGAGCATAGTACTTGTACATAATAATTTCGATTTTTCAAATCTGCCAGGCGTCCCGTGACGGCTTACCTTTTTATTTATTTAGCAGAAATTTTGGGATATTTTATAACTTATCATCGACTTTCACTGCAAGCGCAGCTGTTCTGGTTTTTGTTTCCAGAAATTTCTTAGCTGTTTAATGCCCGGATTTGTGTCTGGTTGACGGCAATAAAATACGTACGTTAGACTGATGTTATGTGTTATATTATCTACATAACAATAACTAATATTTTACGACGTTTAAAGCACCTAAGAAAAAGGCATATTAATCACATAGAACATGAAATAAACCTAACACAACTAACATCTAGAGACTTTAGCACCTTTATCATAAATCACAATTTAATCATGTAGTGTAATTGAGATATAAGCATACCAGACAGGATTCTTGATTAGATAAAAGACTTAATAGTTATCAATTATTATTATCCTTTTACTCGTGACCGTGTACTATTGCGGGCCTGTGGACGGTGAGCTATGGGCTAGCTTGCCGTCCCCGCACGCAAAATACACGCTTTGACGTGGAGTTTCGGACACCAGCCCGTTATACAATACAAAACAATAGCTTGCCGTCCGTCCGTCTTATGACGACTGGCCGTGTCGACGGCGCCTTCGTGTTCCACGCGCGCCTCAAAGAGAGTCAGCAAAAAGGAAAGGGCACGCAAGGGCCGATGCCTGCCGGGGCTGCGGGACTGTTCGAAAGAGATACCGTGGCCCCGGAACACAAAGGGCCATGAAGGAACATGGATGGGTTTTATTCAGTAAAAGTCTGACTCTCCCTCCTGCTCCGCCCAGAGCGGGAGGAGTCATTTGATGATTTCGCATCCGAAAAATAAACTAGACTTTTCACCATGATCATCATGTAGCTAACCTTTTTCTTTTTTGAAAAAATAATTACATAAATTGGACGAGTAACCACGAAGAAGTCGGTGAATATACGGTGGAATACATATAACCTTCTCATTTTTTACAAGTCGATTAGAAACATAAAATAACTGTCTGTCATAAAGTAACGTCTTACTTCTGAAGATCATCAATAATCGTTGTAATATATAGGCCATTTCTTCTTGCTTCGGCAAAGAAAACTGGCTTATCTTCAGGATTAACCACAAATTCCACGGGTTTAAACAAAACCCCAGGTTCTCTCCAATAATTAATATCAAATTTCTGGCCCAGATTCTGATAATATTCTAAATGAGCATCGGTTGAAGGAATCCCTCTAAACAAAGTATAATTATCATAATATTTTTTACAAACACAAACATTTATACTCAACGAAAATATGATAAAGCATGATAATATAGTTGTCTCCATTTTAGTTGATTTTTGATTTACAATATTCTCAAAATATACATTTTTAAAAATAATTTCGTGACCTCTGAGATTTCACATTTTCACTGACGTAACATGACAGGGTACGTCAAGCTGTGACCACAGGTAATGTTTGTATTTGTGATAGAAAAAAAGGATGGCTACGCTACTCACGAGGGTGAGAGATAGTCGCAAAAGTATCCTGAGAACTGTAACGGAGACCTCTGCAGGCCTAGCCAAGTTACAAACGATTTACGAATCGTTTGTAACTTCGAATCGATTTCGATTCTCTTTCTACAATCGTAAACGTTAAGTCACGTGGTCAAAACAAGCGAATAGAAACTTCGTAGACAAGTTTACATCGGTTAAGATGATAGAATGAAATGTATTCGTTTCTATAATCGTGATTGCTACATCCCATATAAATCGTAGCCAACTTACAGCTTTGACTGAACTTAAAAATTTCTATTCGTTTGTTTCGACCACGTGACTAAACGTTGAAATGATGTCATTCCCATACATTTGGTTAGTTTTCTATTAGCGTTAACGATTGCAGATTGTCAACTTGGCTAAGCCTACTGAATTGTTACTGTTACTGTTAGCCTGTGTCATCCCACTGCTGGGCAAAGGCATTTCCCCATGACTTCCAAATCCTTCGATCCAGGGCCATTATGGACCACTGATCGTTGGTTGTCAAATTTAAATTCTTAAAATGGACTTTATGGTCTTTAACATAAGGTCCATTTTAAATTTTTAACGTGATTCATATTAAGATTCTGGTAAAGCGGCCATTTTAGACCCCAGCTCGTCCCACCATCTCCTGCGAGGTCTACCGCGTCGCCTTCTGGCTGTGTCAGGGTTCCACACCGTGGATAGTAAGTTATTTTATAACACATTTGCTCGTAAAGGGTCTCATAATTCACCAATTTCAATATTGTATTGTATCTCATTACGTACTTGTGCGTTATTGTAATGTAAAACGCACAGTTTATCAAAATCCTCCGTCTCAAACGAACGGTACTTTTTTAAATCTTAGCAAAGAGGTTTTATGTCAGAAAAGTGGTCAACATTTTATGAATAAAATTAACTTTGGGAGATGAAATATAATAAAGAAACATTTAATTCTTTAATTTAATTAATTTTGACAATAAATTACAACAATTTATCTGTAACAAAAAACATAAATAGTAATTTACTTTATTAGTATTTTGTGTCTTTGCCTTAAAAAAAAGCACCGATGCGCGCGCATCGCTAATTTGTGAACAAGTAAAAATTTTTTCGCGCGCTTTTTCTTCCTCACAAATGTGTTATAAAACGTCGTATGACATTCGTGCGCTTTGAAAATTATAGCCTCTGCTTTTATGTAGCAATATAGCCTCGGCTGTAATTTTCAACTAACCGCACTTATATCATAATGTACTATAACATTAGGTTACTCACACTCTATGGATCTTTGTGTGTCCGAAATAAAATAAATTCAATTACTGTATCTAACTCAGCTGTTCTGGATACCCAATGGTGATAAACAACCCCGTTTTACGTGAAGCATGAGTATGAGTGTCGTAGGGTTGAATTAAGTCAGGCACTTAACTCATTCGTTGTCCAGCATTTCGCTGCAGCTGCAGCATTTGGAGCAGCCGTGGGGCACACAGTTTCACTTTTTTTCTTTTCTTTAGATTTGAGTATTTTTTTGTATAACAGTGAATTACACGGGTTTCATTACTTAACTGGCAAAGCGCCTTTGCTAAACTCATATAAACAAAAAAAGGTGTGATAATATGCACGTCTGTAATCTCCAGTAGCAATCTAATACTAGTATAAGAGGCAGTTAAACCTTGTGATAACACTAAACTTCATAAATTAGTGTAACAGTAGCCACTGGAACCGTCTTTGGACAATTAAGTAACCATTATGGGCTTAGGGCCAGTACAAACAGAGCAGAAAGTACCAGCAGCGTTCATGAATAAATAAATTGATAATGAACCTAAAAACAATGTGAAATAGAGTTTTAATTGGCGTGTAGGATTATAATTCCGTACGGCATACTTTCACGTGTGTTTCCCGCAGTAACAAGGCACGTCGCTCGAGCATGCTCGCGTCGTTGCCACAGATCATAAGAGTAAATAACCTCACAGACACAAAGTTTCTAACGGCCATTTTCAATAACTTACTAGCCGGTTTCGGTAGGTTGCTATTTCTGGCTGTTTGACGTTTTGCTTACTGGAAGGTTAGAAACAAAACGTAACAGAAAAGCTTTCTTCGATTTTTCTATGAATCAAGTGACAGGTACGTGACACGGATAGGATATTATTATTTGTTTATAGAAACACCGATAGCTATACATTAACCAAATGCAAATTAAGTGTATTTATAGTTAAATTTTGTTGTTAGATCCACCTAAACGACCATAGATATTAAAAAAATAATTAGTAGTGTTTATAATAGACCAACCCTGTGGGATAAACATTCAAAAAATTACAATAATCGAAATGTTTTGAAATGGTTATGGGCTGAAGTTGCACCGGAAATGGATATAGCGGTTCCAGACAAAAATAAAAAATGGAAAAAAAAAAACACTGAACACAGTCAACTTCAGAACACCGGCAACGTCCAATTTTGGCAGAAGTGGTAACACAGTTGTTGCAGTGTAAGCACATACACGTCCGAGTTACTCGTCCGGGTAGTTCTGTCCGCCATCGGCCGACAAAATCGGCTTTGGTGTACGCGAGCCGTTACAGTTGGTGTTTGGCCAAAACCCGAGTGGGGCTTCTCGGTTGCAGTAAAAATGGCCACCTGTGTTTGTAACTCCTGATTTGTATTCCTTAAGATAATCGTGATTAGAATTATCCTAAACTAGCTTTTGCCCGCAGCTTTGAAGAGGGCTATTACAGTTTTTCTTGTTTTTGAGTCAGCACTCAAATGCAAGAAATTTTTTGATTCTTATTTAAAGCGCTCCCTAGAGAAATAATCAAACTTTCTCGGGCATTTATTTCGGTATTTTTTTTTTATTTTGTGACCATATCTAAACCATAATCACACATCAAAAATCTCAGTTTAGATGTGTGATTATGGTTTAGACATGGATATATTTCTCAAGGGAGCGCTTTAAATAAAAATAAAAATGTTTCTTGCAATAGTGTTACGACTCTTAAAACACTCAAATACCAGACAAAATGTGATAGCCCTCTTAATTTGAAATTTCGCGCTTGTCTAATTACCTCGATCCACGTTATTTGATCGTTTGTCGCTTACACATTTGCACTGTTTTACCCTGTTTTACCCGTGGTCCCTCTCGTAGATCCTTGAAGGGACCACGGACACTAAAATGCCCGTGGTTTTTAGATATAACCATCTTAAATTAAGAAAGTCGTTCATAACACCTTTTCGTTCATGGCGATTTTATTAAAACACACCGCTCGTTCGCCAGTAATCGTGCAAATCTGTAGGCACTTGTAGCTGAATCTAGGTAAAAAATACACAAAAAAACGTAGTGACTTAAAACAACACGATACAAAACATTTATTTCAAAAGTAAAATAATATAAACAACACAAAACAACATAAAAATAGTCCCTTTCAACTCTTGGGCTCTGTTATCTGCACTGAAGAGATCCAGCTTGACTCGTTTAGGTTTCGCAGTCATCAACTCTGTCAGGCCATTTGTAGTCTCTTCACATGCTCCGAGAATCTGGGACGACGGGAGGGCATAGCCGTAGTCCCCCCGATCCCGAAGCAGGAGTGTGAAGACGTATCTGAGTGCGAAAATAGTTCATTTAATGGAATGACCCACCGAGCACATACCCCAATTGAGCAGAAATGTTACTTATTTTGTTTGAAAACAATTCCGCTAACTCACAGCTACTCTACTACATCTGCGTTCACTACGCTCTGATTTGATGACCCAAGGTCAAAATAACACTCTCTCTCTGACTGTTTTGATGAGAGCGAGCGTAATATTTATAAGTGACAAATCACTTATTAGTTGCAGAGACGGGTGCCCGACATTACAGCTCTATAGAGGTATGTGCTCGATGAATTGACCACACCTACATAATCAGTCTGTAATGCTCCCACTGCTGGGACATAGGCCTCCTTCCTATATTTAAGAGGGAATGGGCTATAATCCACCACGCGGGCCCATTACGGGTTGGTAGATGTCTTCGAATTTTTGGTTCTAGGACATGCAAGTTTCCACACGATGTTTTCCTTCACCGTTTTGAAAGCAATGGTGATGAAATTAATTACACTGAGTAATGGGCCCATAACGTGCGAGTTGTGGGTGTACTATTATCTACATACACCTCTGGCTAACCCTTCGGGGATTACAGGCGTGATGTTATGTTATGAAAATTAGTTAGTTACTGCACATTTTTGTACTAAATCCCATAGAAAAAGATAGAAACCTCATCATCATTTTGGAAATTTGAACAGGACTTAATTCGGTCCGTCCGTCTCATGACGACAGGCCGTGTCGACGGCGCGTTCGTGTTCCACGCGCGCCTCAAAGAGAGTCAGCAATAAGGAAGGGGTCCGCAAGGGCCGAAGCCTGCCGGGGCTGCGGGACTATTCGAAAGAGATACCGTGGCCCCGGAACATAAAGGGCGATGAAGGAACATGGATGGGTTTTAGTCAGTAAAAGTCTGACACTCAATTCTGCTCCGCCCAGAGCGGGAGGAGTCATTTGTTGATTTCTCATCCGAAAAAAAAAAAAAGGACTTAATACATGTAAGTCTGAAATTGCCAATCCGCTTTGAGCAATCGTAGGCACGACAATCAATCAAGCTATACATAACCAAATCAAGCTGATCTCTCACTGTACGGGAAGGGTTCCTTCTATCTGGCAGAATCTTGATACACCGAAATTTATTTGGCATAACACACTTGGCATAATTTTCTTTATACGAATATTTTTAAGGCATAAAAATTATTTAATATAATTATTTTTTGGCCAAATGTTTGTGTGTCCGAATTTACAATGGCATACTTTTAAGATGGTAGAATTTTATTTGGCATAATTACCTTTGGCAATGTTCATATTCCGCATAATTTCGTTTAGAATAACGTTCATTTAGAGCGACGATTATTTGGTATAATTTCACTTGGCATACTATGAAGATGGCAGAATTTCATTTGGAATAATTTTATTTGGCATTATTGCCATTTCTTTATAATAGCATTTTTAACCTTAATTTAAAATTAAAATATTGTCTTAAAAAGTCAATATGTTGTGCTACAAAAGTTAGTGTCAGAAACGAATCGCGAGACTACGTGGAGTCGGTTTTGGAGCGATTCGTTGCCCTACCCCTAGAATGTTATTTAAAATTGCGTAGGCGCGGAGGGGCGAGGCTCGGGGGTAAGCTCGCATGGGACCGCCGGAGCCCCGCAGCGCCAGAGCCGTGACAGAAACCATGCATGCTGCATGCTTGCTTGCAAGCTGCATGCTTGCTTGCATGCTGCATGCTTGCTTGCATGCTGCATGCTTGCTTGCATGCTGCATGCTTGCTTGCATGCTGCATGCTTGCTTGCATGCTGCATGCTTGCTGCATGCATGGTGTATGCTGGTTTGCATGTTTGCCTGCTTCTTACAGGGAAATAAAACCACATGTGATAGACGAGTCTTTCCATTATTATGCATATGAAATGTATGCCAAAAGATGATTATAACTGTAAACTTTCTGAGATATGATAGTTCTGCCTTTGAATGACGAACAGTCCCGCAGCCCCAGCAGGCATCGCCCTTGCCTCAAAGAAAGTCAGCAAAAAGGAAGGGGTCCCCCTTCTTTTTTGCTGACTCTCTTTGAGGCGCGTGTGGAACACTCCTGCGCCGTCGACACGGCCTGTCGTCAAGAGACGGAAGGACGCTGAGCTAGCCCATAGCTCCCCGTCCACAGGTACGCGCCTACGGTGGCCGGGCCGTCACCCGGTGCGTCTCCCGCGGTGCGTCTCCAGATATAAAATTAAGAACAAGTAAGTATATTACCTCAAACCAATAGTTTTTTTTACCCAACTTGCAGTATTACCGGAAATCTTATTGCCTGTACAAAAAAAGTAGAAATGAACTCACAATTAAACTTTCAATACAAAAAATTCAAATACAATCTCTGTGTAAATTACAATAAAGGTAATTTTTACACTCACCCAAAGTGTCATAGTTGGAGCCAGTGCCGTATTTTCTGCCTTTTACTTGATACATACTCATGATTGCCTGTTTACCGAAATTTTCCTGAAAAAAAGAACTACATGCTAAGAATTAATCTAATGTTCGTATGAATTTCAAATCATCATCATCATCAGCCTATTAATGTTCCCACTGCTACGACACAGGCCTCTACTCTATGATGGGGAATGGGCTATAGTCCACCACGCGGGCCCAGTGCGGATTGGTAGATGTCACAGGTCTTCGATTTTTTTTGTTCTAGGACATGCCGAATTTCAAATATCCTATGAATATTTATGTAGCGTATCTGTTTATAAAGAACAGTCAGAACAGATACCAATTTTATTCTACGCCATTTAGTGGTTAAAAAATCGTTTGTAACAGACGACCATTTGCCAGCGGCTACGCCCGCATAGAGGGTGAAAATGATCCCACAGAAACGGTACTATTGGGATACAAAGTATCCTTTTCCCTAACCTAGGTCCCGGTGTACCTTTCTGCCAAATTTTATCAACATCCGTTCCGCCTGGTATGAAAACGTAATCCCACCAAAAATATTTTCATGTAAAATGTTGCCAAGACGAGACATTATGACTCGCACTGTCAAAAATTTATCAGATCTCTTGTAAATCCAAGCTATAAGGTTTCAAAAAACGACAAAGCGCTTCGAGAAATCGTAGGTAGTGCCCTTGCGCTTCGCTTGGCTCGCCTTGTCGGGGGCCCTGTCGTGCCCCCAGATAAGCAGGCAGATATTATTTTTGCATCTTTACATAGTTTATAACAAAGTCGCTCCCGCTGTCTGACAGCTTAGATATTTTTTTTTTTTTTTTACTTCGTTTCGGATTTTGACGCAGTTTTCAGCAATAGATAGAGTGATTCAAGAGGAAGGTTTATACAGGGTGTAAACATACCCTTCACTAAGCCGTCAACCAAGCATTCTATACAACAAACTAAGTAACTTTACACCAAAATTATTGCTGGGAAATGACTTTTTTATGGGGTGAAAAATCACAATTTACGGTAAACCCCAATGTAACGCACTCAAAACATTGTACTGATGGATGAATTGAATAGTAAAGGGGTCGTGGAGGTGTTTAAAGTAAAAATCTTCAATTATAAACATGTATTTGAAAAAAAAAACTTGTGAACAAGTTGGAACTTTAACCCAATATCTCCTTAAATCTTGATCTGTCGAATGACCGATTTGGTCGAGACACCATTGTATAAAACTATTGTGTCTACTTCGTGGACAGATCATGGGTTAACTAGAAGGTTCCCGGGTATGGTCTAGCTATAACAAAATAATAATCGCAATGACGGGGAGAACAAGTGCCTTTCGGCTTCGTTAAGGGTTTATTCACACCCTTTATGTACATCTCATATCTACATTGCACACATTGCGAAACCGGGGCAGGTCGCTGGTTTATAATAATTAGTGTGGAACGGAGTATATATCAAACGCTTCACCCAAGTTGATGGCAGTGCAATTACTTTGATGGGGTTATCATATTCTGATAAGCGTAAAGGCTGGTTCTAAGTAGCGCGATCAAAGACTTCGTGGATGGGATTGGGTACGGTCGCCCAGAAGTGGGTACAGTATAGGCTAAATTAATATAAAATAAAAAAAGCTTAATTAAGCCGGTTTCCGTACGTCCGTAACGATAGTCTTCACCTAGATCTTAGAATCCCCACTATTCAGCAATTCATGAAACGTCTTGCAAAGCGTTTTTTCGACTCCTCCATTAAGCATAGGAACCCCCTGATCGCATCGGCCGCCCGATACGACCCATCGCGTATCAGCTCAGTCCGCCGTCCTCGGCACACTCTAGTCACCCCCGACGACGCTATTACCCTCTTACAGGAGAGTAGCAAAGACACCAGCACCGTACGTAGAAAATATAGATACAAACCGAAGACATACCGACCTCGCCGCCGAGGTCCGGCGCGTAATCCCCGTTCAATTCCCCCCCGACCCTTGCTAGAGCCAGCCCGCGATGCTGAGCCAGTAATTTCAAACGAGCCCCTAATTAATGACACTCAGATCCAGCCTGTCCCTTTGCTGCCCCCAGCGACGCCCTAAGCCGAGGTTCGTACCCCACAGGGGGTGCCCTTAGGCGTGGTCGCTTAGTTTTTAGTTATCATGCCCCTGGCTGGAGGCCTTAGCTTCAAGGCATCCACAGGTATAGTCCGGTTAAGCAGTAGCCAGTCTCTTCTAGACTGAACAGCAAGATGCCATTCACAAAAAAAAAAAAAAAATTAAGCCGGTTTGACATCCTCTAAAAAACTGTCATAACACAAAATATGTAGGTATTTTGGATAATATCCCACTCAACTTTAATTTGTCTTTGCTCTATAATTGAAAAAAAAAACACCTTAAGTATACAAAAATGAGTAGCCAAATGGCACAAGAGAGTTTTTAAGTTTTTTACGCAAAGCATCGATAATAACACAAAAAACTTTTGTGTTAAGACAGTTTTTTAGAGGACGTTAGATATAAAAAAAACGTTACGTACCATCTCACGGAAATTGCCAACATGATTTATTCTATCAGAATAGGGTATGATGAGTTGTTGGCCGTAAGCATGAACGGAAAAATAAAATTTAAGATCAGTTTTCTGTTGATGTATAAAGTTTCTCAGTGCTTTCGTTTCTGGCTCAGAAAAAGGACGAAATCCACAGAAATAATCGTCTTCGGGATCATAGCTAGAATCGAATTCTGAAAAGTAAAAAAAATAAAAAATAAATTACAAAATACATTAAGCATTAAATAAAATAATAAATATCGCTGGTCATTCATCACACACAGCGCCATCTAGGAACACACTAAACAACGAGGCTTGTGTCGTGGACACCAGATAGTTGATATACTACATAGATACTTTTTGTTTGTAAATACATACTTATTATACATATAAACATCCATGACTCGGAAACAAATGTCCATGCGCATCACACAAACATTTACTCCTACCGGGATTCGAACCTGAAACTCTAAGAACGTAAGGCAGCCTCATTATCGCTGCGCCATTCAGGTCGTCATTAAGGAAGCCGGGACGTCGAGGACAGAGCGATACAATGTGAAGTTGGGCAGGATATCAGTCTAGATGAGGAGATGGCCGATGGGGATGGATTTATGTTTTGACCGAATGGTGCCCAAGGTTGAGGCTAAAGAACCAGTCCAGTCCAAAAGCGACGAAATCGCAGGAAACAGATGGTAAGGAACGCACAGAACAGAGAAAGTATGGCAAAAGAAAGGGGAGGCCTATACCCAAAAGTGGATGATTCCGGGATGAAATGATATTGATTAAGGAGGACCTAAGTTACGACACCTATTCGCCAACACGTACTGCTTTAGCAACTTTACCGAGTTGCCAAGAACAGATTTTTGACAATATCCATAAACAACAAACTAAAACTCGACAGATGGTTAGGGCAGCAGTTACGGGCTTTTGGCCGCAAAAAGAAGAAATTTTGGTCGCACGGTCGGCCATCCGCCAAGTTTTGTTCAAGGTAGCGGCTGGTCATCCGTCAAGTCGTGGTCGTGGCCGCGTACTTACTGCGCGAGGTCCATCATCATCTGCCTAGCCTTTTCGCAACTATGTTGGGGTCGGCTTCCAGTCTAACCGGATGCAGCTGAATACCAATATTTACATGAAACGACTGCCTATCTGACCTCCACAACCCAGTTAGTACCGAGTAATACGATACCCCTTAGTAAGACTGGTTTTCAGACTTTTTGGGCCACAACCTGTAACGACTGTCAAAGATCTACAAATGACAGCCGCGACCAACAGCTTAACGTGCTTTCCGAGGCACGGAGGAAACTCGGTATGTAAGGGTAGCCACCCATTCACAGACCAACCTAGGCAAGCACGGCTTAACCTAAAGATCAACCCTAGCGGCTGTTATTATTTAGCCACGAGGTCCTTTGCGCGAGATCCATTGTATCTAAATTGCGCCCTTTGTGTTCCGGGGCCACGGTATCTCTTGCGAACAGTCCCGCAGCCCCGGCAAGCATCGGCCCTTGCGGACCCCTTCCTTTTTGCTGACTCTCTTTGAGGCGCGCGTGAAACACTCCTGCGCCGTCGACACGGCCTGTCGTCTTGCAACGGACGGACGGTGAGCTAGCCCATAGCTCCGTCTACAGGCCCGCGACTGAGAAAGAACCCTACGATATCTTCTATAATACTTACTTCCCCAACTGTAGTCAAAATTCCGATTTAGATCAACGCCAGTTGCGTTGTCGCTTGTAGACCTCCGATTTTTTCTCCACAAACGATCCTAGAACAAAAAGTTGTGACAGAATATTCAGATTTACAATGAAAAGTAACGAAATGATCTGTCTTATAAAATAATATTTTGAATGAAAAAAAAAACTTTTGAGAACCAAATATCCTAGAACCAAAAAATTCGATGACATGTGACATCTACCAATCCGCACTGGGCCCGCGTGCCACCACGCGGGCCCAGTTTTATATCCCATTTCCTCTCATGGAGAGGAGGCCTGTGTCCCAGCAGTTGGAACATTAATAGGCTGATGATGATGATGATGATGATGAGAGATTGACGTTACCTCAGAGTTCCCACTATGAAGAATTCTTCACTATTACTATTCCCAAATCACTGTATCTCCTAAAAGCCAGAATCAACCGCGGCAACCGCCAGAAAAGCGCCGAGACAATGAAGCTCGACGAAGTCCCAGAGAAACAATTTAACTGTCTTGGATCCCGCAACGAAATTAATCAGAAAAAAATAGCAGAGGAATAGGAAAAGAATATTCTTAGCTTTTACTTAATACAAATCATATTGACTAGCGTATGCCCTTGGATTTCGGTAAATTGTCCTACGGGAATCTACTACCCGGAAAAAGGAACCTATACAGGGTGAAATTTTTCAATGCCACCTGGAGGGAAAGTACTCTAAATACTGGAGATAGCAAATTTTACTCAAAGCAAACATTCCTTTATTTTTAAAAGGAAACAAATCTGTATCCACAGATTTTCGAAAATTCACTTTCGGGTATCGAACCCGGGATGGATCGACTAAAGTTCGAAAAAATAACATTCTGTACCTTTTTGACATTAATTGATAGGGTCAATCATACGGATCAAATCTCTATAACAAACATGATAAATTAAATGAAAGGAAAACCGTGAACAAAAGTGCTTTATGTTATTGAATTTATCCCATTATTTTTTTTATCGCTGGATATTACACACATCGCCATCTAGTGCCACACTAAGCAACGAAGCTTGTGTCGTGGACAGCAGATAGTTGATATACTACATAGATACTTTTTGTTTTGTAAATACATACTTAGAATACGTATAAACATCCACGACTCGGAAACAAATTAATGTCCATGCTCATCACACAAACATTTTGCTCGTACCGGGATTTGAACCCGCTGCGCCATTCGGGTCGTCATTGAATTTATGACTGTTCTTTAGATTTCATGATTTTCCTTTCATTTAATTTATCATGTTTGTTGTCTATCGATTGATGCAGAAAAAGTATAGGATGTTATTGTTTCGAACTTTAGTCGGTTCGATTCCCGAGTGTGGCAATCGATTTTTAAAAAAGATGCAAATGCAGATTTGTTTCTTTTTAAAAATAAAGGAATGTTTCCTTTGAGTAAAATTTGCTATCTCCAATATTTCGAGTACTTTCCCTCTTTCTTGGCATTGAAAAATTCCAGATTAAAAGATATCTGTGTGCAAAATTTCATTCAAACCCGTTCAGTAGTTTTTGCTTGAAAAAGTAACAAACATCCATCCTCACAAACTTTCCCCTATTTACTAGTAATTATAAGACTAGCCACCGCTGCAAGCCGGCTTTTTATTTCGGTCTTCCTCAAACCCTCAAACTTTGTAGCCATACGACGACCCGAATGGCGCAGCGGTAGTGAAGCTGCCTTACGTTCTTAGGGTCTCGGGTTCGAATCCCGGTAGGAGCAAATGTTTGTGTGATGAGCATGGACATTTGTTTCCGAGTCATGGATGTTTATATGTTTATTAAGTATGTATTTACAAACAAAAAGTATCTATGTAGTATATCAACTATCTGGTGTCCACGACACAAGCCTCGTTACTTAGTGTGGCACTAGATGGTGCTGTGTGTATTGTCCAGCGATATATTTCACTAGGCACACAGTTTTCTAGACATTAAAAAAATAACAATAAGTAAACTCACCTCTCTTTGACTATAATCATAACCATCAGGATTAACGATAGGTATTAGAAACCAGTGATATTGTTTTACCAATTCATCCAAACGCGGATGTATGGGGTTCTGATTTTTTAATAATACATTCACAAGATATGTCACAAATTCTACAGCAATCCACTCGTGTCCATGCATTCCACCTTCAACCATTACTTTGTGCTTAGCGTCACGTGAATGTTTAATAGATAAAGCAAATATTCTTCTTCCTTCAGCAGACTTCCCAATTGTTATCAATTTTGTCTTGTCACGATACTGCTTAGACATGTCTATGAGCCATTGATAGATGTCTTTTAAAGTGTGATAGTATTTCCATGTATAACTTTCTACGTCTGATGGAATATATTTTTTGATATGCTGGTTGTCAAATGCGCTAAAAATAAGACAGACAATAGGCATGACGACAGTATAAAAAAATTGCAAATCTATTTAGTCCGTCAGTTAGAGTATTGGAAATTAATGGACACGTATTTTTTGTTTTTGTAAATCAATGAATATTGACAAAGATAAAACGCATCAAAACCCGGGAGTGGGGGCTTTGACGTCAGATCTAGCTAAAAATTATACCATGGCGTGGCGTATTGAGGATTTTAAAAGCGTCGTATCTTCGTCAATTTTGGTGTAGTGACACATTATACCTTTGGTAACCAGAGCAGACGCCAACGATGTATAGCGAGTTCCCCCGCTCACCAGTCGTCTCCAAACTTTTGTGTAGGACAGTTGTGTATAACTAAATGTGATTTGCGCAGACAATATAGACATCCAGTTTTACCTCACCTTCTGGACTTTCATTTATAATACTCCCGGTTGAACAAGTAATTTGTGAACGAACTTACATACAAAATTGGTTTACGTAACAAAAGAAAAAACACGGGTCAAATATTTTATGATAATCTAAGTGACGGACTAATTAGATTTTTTTTTGTCGTCTCGCCTATTAAGTTATTGCGGTAAGATTATAAACAGAATCGCAGAGCCAGAAACATTGAAACTAAGAAGTTATAACTTGTCATCACGCCTGTAATCCCAGAATGGTTAGGCGAAGTGTATCTAATAGTACAAAACCCACATTTTCGCCAGTTATGTTTAAGTCCCATAATAAGGGTCAAGCCTATTGCCATCAACCGGGCACAAATCCAGACTCCGTGACTGCTACGGAAAAAATCCTGATGGAAAAACCCAATAACACTTAGCCCGACCTGGGAACCGAACCCAAGACCTCGTGTTCTATGATCGCAGTTCTTAGTTCGATTATGAAGTTATATATGTAGTTAGTTAATAGCATTTTAGTTTTATCTCGCTCGATTGGACTGAAAATCATATCCATCGTTGCTTTCTTGACGTGTGATCTCACTTTTATCAGTGTGAACAAGTCATCGTCCTAATAGAACGCGAATGCGGGATCATCGCGCGAGTAAGCGATGCGACCATCGTGTGAATAGATCAAACATTTAAGTCGCGCGACCGCGTCATGCGATTGTCAGTTAGGACACCTATTCGAGTTCAATATGTTTAATCGCGCGTTCGTACGAGTAAAATTCTCGCGACCCTGCGATGATCGCGCATTCGCTTTCTATTAGGACGATGCCTTACAGTAAGCTCACGTTAAGTACGGTGTACAGTAACGAGCAACAATATGTAAACACTAAACAACTTATAACTTTTAAAAGTGTTTTTCTCCTATTGTTCTGATTAAAATATCATGTTGTTACGAACATAATGTAGTATTCTGGAACTCATATTTTTATGAAAAAGATCCTATCAATACGTAACAGTTGTTATTTCTCGCGAAAATTCCATTAAGTTTAGGAAAGTGTATTTATCTGCGCTTACCCCTGAACATCATTTAATTTTTCCAACGTTTTCAAATCGAAGTGACGTGTTCTTTTAAGAAATTGTTCTTTATCTTCAGGGCTAACCATGCAATGGACTTCTTGATGCAATAAGTTGGGCTTTTTCCAAAATATGACATCCATGTACTTCCGTGTTTGTAAGTTTTTTAAAAACTTCACCTGGTCATGGCGCGTTGGTGTCATGAAGAATAAAGTATAATTGTCATAACGTTTACTCTGAAAGATTCTTACGTTGTATAAAATGATAAATATCATTGCTACGGTTTTTGCGGTCATTGTGATTGTTTAATTTTACCATAATTTCCATTTGTTAAATTTACGATAATATTTTGTTACGCGAAATTCTGACGTTTCTTAATTTTCTGAAGGTGACATTTGTAATTTATTTGTCAGTCTTTGTCATTTGTAGCTGAAAGATAAAGGACCTTTTAAAGAAGAAGAACCAGAAGGGTGAGGTTTTATTGATTGTTTTATTTTTGAGAAGGATCATCATCTGCCCACTGCCACTTAACTTTGGCAATTCTTCGGGCTACGTTTACGATTGTAACAAATTGCATCGCTACTGTCTGTTCAGGCAGAACGGAAAAAATCCTCGCGAAATTTACTAGCTGCATTGAAAAGGACCGTATTACCATATTTCCAGAAGTCTTCAACACCAAATAAACGTTCTTAAACCACGTGAAATGAATTACTCCATAATTTCTAAAATGTTCCCTTTTATAGTAAAACTTTGGAATCCTTTTAAGTATCTGTCACTTGGCGGTAGGACAGCTGATTAAGAAGTTAAATAAAAATGTAGCCGACAGACGCGTAATAGGAAAAGTTTGTTCAACTTGGCAGTTTTAACCGATCATTTCTTTTGGTAGGTGTTGATTTGTTAAGCTGTTATTTTTCTAGTCATTTCTTTTTCCAAGTTTTGTCAATCAATTTAACTTCTTGGGGTTATGCTTAAAATGTTGTGGCAAGGAAGAATACTGTTTTCTTCGATATCGATTCATCATCATCATCATCATTCACAGCCCGACTTCACCCACTGCTGGGTATAGGCCTCTCTTTGTTTGTGCCAAGCTTCACGCTCCTGTGCCAACCTCATCCAGGATATTCCCGCTTTGAATATATTATATGCGATATAGATTACTCTGATTGAATTTTTCTTCAGGTCTAGTGGCAAGGCATCAGTTTAGCTGGAATCCTGATTAAACCATGATCCTTAGATTTTTGGGGGGACGAAGAACAGGGTGTAAAGCTCTTCATCCCCCGTAGAAAAGGGAGGATCCTTCGACCAGACAGGTGTTATGTCTGACGGGCCACTGCCCAACGGTTATTATACTGTCGGTATTCTTGTATAAAGTCTTAAGTCACGGATAAGGTTGCTTGTACGATGTAGGAATCTGACGTCTTTCGACTATTTTTGTCATAGATGGCGCTGTAGTACTATTTGTTCCATGTACTGTACTACTTTTTGTAGTGCCGCTACATATTACTAGAGCGGCCAAAATTATCTCAAAAAATTCCCAAAAGAAATGAGTATGGATGTGTGGATTGAAGATGGATGAATGTTTGTTACTCTCTCACGCAAGAGTTACTGAACGGATTTGGAAAAAAATTGTCACACAGATATGTAGTTAATAAGCTTTTTTTTTTTTCGGATGGGACATCATCAAATGACTCAAATCTCAAATCTTTATTGCATTCCATATGTATTACATAGATGGTGTAATCAAATAATAAAAAGAAAACAATATGGACCCTGTCGGGCACAGCAACATTAGGAGAGAGGAAGAGGGCTAAGTAGCTGTTTAATAATATTATTACAAATTATTAAATGTGTTATTGGGTGTATAATTATGAATTTATAAATTATTAGAATATTAAATCTGTGCATTGTGTATAATATACTATATTAATAATTTCTATTTATGTATTATTTATATTATGTATTTATATTATGTATAATTATTATGCAATTATTAGAACTATGTTTCATTTATATTAAATAATATTATTGTTTATGTATTTATATTTTCATTTTTGGTTTCTTACATTCCATATTATAATGAGAGCGAATTATTTTATTTTGAAATCGATTTGTCATCTATAAACTCCTTTACTGAGTAATATGCCTTGGATTCCAGAATTTTTTTCAATTTATTAATAAATACATTTGTTTTTTCTGCTTCTCGAATATCATTTGGCAATTTATTATACATTTTTGTGGACATAACTAAAGGGCCGGTTGAGTGCATTTTAAGTCGGGATTGAGGTATGTTTATTTTGTTTTTGTTGTGTCGAAAAGTGTATCTAGTTTGTGTTTCTTCACAAGTGGTATAAAAATCAGGGTATTTTCGGACAAATTTACATAATTCAAAAATATATAAACAGGGAAGTGTGAGTATTTTATGGTTTTGGAAGTGTGGTTTGCAGCTATCAGTTTGTTCAATGTTTGTTATTATTCTAATTAACTTTTTTTGTAAAATAAATATGGTCTGCGAATCTGTACTGTTTCCCCACAGCATGACCCCATAACTGAGCCATGCCTGAGCGTATGCATAGTACTAGTAGACTCCTCCGGGTCTAGGCGGAGCAGGAGGGAGTGTCAGACTTTTGGATCAATCCTTAAGATATTTTTTTTTCCCGGTAGTACGATCCTGCGGAACAAGTACCAAAATCCACGAGGGCATAAGCTAGTATATAATATAACTGCCAAGTGCAAGTCGGGCTCGCGCACGAAGGGTTCCGTACCATTATCTATACAACATTAGTCAAACACGTTAGTAAAGTTGTATGTGAGCCCCCTTAAACATTTATTTTATTCTCTTTTTATTATTTGTTGTTATAGCGGCAACAGAAATACATCATTTGCGAAAATTTCAACTGTCTAGCTATCACGGTTCATGAGATACAGCCTGGTGACAGACAGACGAGTCTTAGTAATAGGGTGCCGTTTTTACCGTGGTTTTTAGGGTTCCGTACCCAAAGGGGTACGGTACCCCAGCCAAAACCAGCTACCGTGTTACCTTTTGGTCTACTTTTTAGAAATACTAGTAAGTTGTATGGTGTACACAAGTATTCCTATCTGTCTCTTAGCAGCATGCTCATCTGCCTAGCCTTTTCCCCAAATTTGTTAGGGTTTGTTTCCAGTCTTACCGGATGCAGCTGTATACCAGTATTTTACATGGAGCGACTACCTATCTGACCTCCAGAACCCAATTAGTACCGAATAATACCGTACCCTTTTTTTTTTGGATGGGAAATCATCAAATGACTCTTCCCACTCTGAGCGGGAGGGAGTGTCAGACTTTTACTGACTAAAACCCATGCATGTTCCTTCATGGCCCTTTGTGTTCCGGGGCCACGGTATCTATGTCAAACAGTCCCGCAGCCCCGGCAGGAACAGTCCTGCAGCCCCGGCAGGATAATACCGTACCCTTTGGTAAGACTAGTCGTCATACTTTCAGGCCACTAACACAAAGATCTTCAAATGACAGCCGGGACCACGTGTTTTCTTAAGAGCACGGAGGAAACTCTGTATATAATGATGGTCACCCATCTACAGGCCTACCGTGGCAAGCGCGGCTTAACCTTGAAGATTGACCCGTGCGGCTTTTATATAATAGACTAGCGAACGTCACGCGGTTTCATCCGCGTAGTTCGTACGGGGTAGTAGTACGGGGATAAAATATAGCCTATGTTACTCAGTAAAAACGTGGCTTTCTGAATTTCGTTTTTGAGTTTATTCATTACAAACATACACACACACACACACACACACACAAAAATACAAATCTTTCCTCTTTAGTGTAGATTTTATGTTTTTCGATTCTGGATTTGATTCTGGAAATTGCTTTTTGTTAATTTTCTTTTCTTCTTTTTTCGCTACATTGTTGGTTACCTATGAGGCTATCACATACATATTAACTTTTTAATGAAGAAACACTGTCTCCCAAGTCACAGGTGAAAACCTAGTTTGGGAGCCAGGGGACCTATCTTTGGAACATAATCTGTATGTTATATCTTGAGATGTCTGTAACAATGTTGTCAATGTATTGAAATAAAGAATTTTATTATTATTTCATTGCTACTGCTCTCAAAACGGTGAAAGAAAACATCGTGAGGAAACATGCATGTTCTAGAATAAAAAATTCGAAGACATGTGACATCTACCAATCCGCACTGGGCCCGCGTAGTGGATTATAGCCCATTCCCTCTCATTGAGAGGAGGCCTATGTCCCAGTAGTGGGAACATTATAGGCTGATGATGATGATGATTATTATTATTTAGCCAAAAGCTCCTCCCTCTCTTAGCAGCATCAGCTGAACATTATTTCTCATCTTTCACGTCCTTCCCTCCCAATCCATTAGCACTCTCTAGTTAATATAATCTCACTTCAGACGACTCCACTATCATAATTTAATTAACTCGGAGTATCAAGACTGTTGCCGTTGCAAGCAGTTGGACTCATTAAAAGTTGTGTCTCTTAAGGGATCCTTCACACTAGTTCGGGTCGGTTTAAAACGGCAGAACCGGGCGGCAAAATCGATGTTATGTTGGTAAAGTAAAAACACGTAATTTAATATGATTAATTTACCCCGTGGCATTAAGGGAAACCGCTGCCATCTCGTTTTTTTTTATGTTTACCAGCAGCGCCCCATATCCCCCTGTCATTGACAGAAAATTAAAGTATCGTCCATTGATATATAAAAAACCCAAGATGGTTTCGAACAAAAGTATCACTAGAAACTGTCACCAAACACTCACCACTACAATCCACTACTACTTAAGTAGTACTATTAACGTATTTTTTTGCAAATTCAACCTTACGCGAATTGTTTAAAGTTCTTTTCACAAAGCAGTCAGCAAAAAGCAATTAAATTTTACGTTACGCGAGCGACGTGAGACTAATTGAAAATAGGCGCATAATTACTAATTGTGCCTGTATTTTATGCGGATGATTTTGAAACGCCGAGTGTGTATCTTGGGTTTTTTTTAATGATGAATGTCGCATGAATAGCCAATGCTATTCATGCGCTAAAAGAACCACTTTGATAAACCTTCGGAAAAATAAATCTTAGCGAATAAACCATTGAATAAATGTAGTATTAGGAAGATAAACATTTTTGGTATTAAAAAACAACATTTACAAAAGCTTGATAAGAACTGATTGTTAACAAAAAATCTTTTAATAATAAAATTTCATTGATGTTTATATAACGTAGCGAATATGATGACACCATGGATTTTTGTTGTACTGAGCATAATATGTACCATTTATTCTGACAAAAATAAATGAATTTGAACATCATTTCAACAAAAAACCAGAAGAGTCTCTTTACTTCTAAGAAAATTCTGTAGACCTGGTCACAGATCTCAACACTGTCAAAGAATTACGCGATGAAACTCCGCACCTGTTTCGTTCTGAAATAGGCCGAAAGCTGGATATTTATGTGACTTCTTCTTCTTCACTATTGTTCACCAAATACTGACAGATCAAATGTACCGACCCGGCAAGTGTGTAGCATTCCTTACGAAAATAAGGACACCAAACTGTTGGCGGTAATTTTTGGAATTATGTGCCGAGTTGCTTTTGTTTCTCTGTCGCTTATTTATTTGATTTTGTCTCGTTTTATCGCGTAATTTTTAGGCAGTGGCCCTTTTGGCTTTTTGTTGAAATTATGTTCAAAATAATTCATTTATCTGTCAGAATATGGTACAAATTTTGCTTCGTATGACGTGCAAATATGACGTACATAATTAAATACTTTTTTTTTTGTAGAATTTTTTAAGAATCAGTTCGTAGCAAAATTTTGTAAATGTAAAATAGCACCCACGAAAAGGCAGCTTTTATAGTATCTTCGTGTTTCAGACACTGTATACTTATTAGGAAATATAGTATCTAAATGCTATAGGTACTTACACTTTTACTATCAATCATACTCATTGTTTATATTATTTACTTTTACATCTTATGTCGCGCCTTGGCGACAACTATTTTTGTTGGCAGTCTTACTATCGATCTTATTCGATTTATTATCTATGATTTTGCTGAAATTAAATACAAAATCTAATAATTTTTCAATGTTTACTTTTCTGTTGATATTACGCCAGTTGTCAAGCTGTCAATTACTTTTTCTCGAATTTTGTGTCATAGTTTTTCTTAGTGGTTAGGACTAAGAAGGTCACTTTTGATTTCTGTATTTTTTTTTTATTTTTATTAATATGTTAGCTCTAATAATTTAATCTTTTATTAATTACTATTGTTTACTAGTTAACAGTATCTTATCTTAAGGTTATATAATTAATTAACACGCTCACAGAAATATTCTAGGAAGTTTTGAACTAAATAATACAGGCTGTTTTAAATACAGGCCAATCACAGTTTTTGATTTTCAAAAACTGAAATTCGAGAAATTTAAAAAGAAGAAAATAAAACAGTTGATATGAAAAACGCTGAAAAATCTTCGGATATAAGGGACGCCAGCTTCATTCCCGTCAGTATAAAATTGGATGCTGAACCTGAGCCTCGGAAGTCACTTGGCATAAGATACCTGGTAAAGATCCAGAAGTCGTTCCTCTCATGAACCCTCTGTGCTCCTGCACCACAGAAGACGCATACACTCCAGGAGCTCTACAAGCCCTAGAGACGCGTCATATTTCCAGAGGACGCCTTTACTTCAGGAGCTCTACAAGCCCTGGAGACACGCCATTCTTCCAGAGGACGCCGCAACCTGTTCTGGGAGTTGTTTCTCCACTACCTACTTCAAGACCTTTGAAGCCTGTCCCTGAATATCTCTAATCAAGTACAGTAAATCCAAAATTCTCTGTTGAGCATGTTTTTAGTTAGGAATTCTTTTTAATAATTATTATTGTATTTTTTACTTTATTAAATTTAATTGTCAACTGCTTATTTTCTTTTATTAATATTTGCAGTAACATGACACTTTCTACCATTGAAAGATTTTTTAGAATTGGGTCATTCCTTAGTTCCGGATATTACCCCCAAAATACAAACTAACAAACAAATTTTGCCTCTTTATAATACAATTTAAGTAATTATAGATGAGCCTGAACCATGGACACTTACGAACATTCAAAAGATAGGAACATAATTCGGGTTGGTTGATGCTCATGGAGAAGAATCTGCAAGAAGTTCCATAGTTACGCAAGAAAAGACGTACAATTCCTCAAGACAAACGGCCAATATTCCCCTTTATTACAAGATCAGTCTAATTATTATTAAAATATACAAAAAGCCCAATCCCCCTTAAGTGGTGGGGAGTGTGTCCCAATTGCTCCCGGATTTATTGTTACCCTATAAATCAGCTTGCCCTTTTCTGCTCCATTAAATATCATGGAAAATATCTAATAAGGCGGAATAATTTTGCGCGGTTCTGCTATCTGTTGTGTTTTCGCTTTATTTTTCTTTGCAGATTATGTACTTGGTATAGCTTGGTAGAGAGTGTTAAGGTGGAATGATTTTATTTTTTATTACTTAAAAGTGGTGTAAAAAAAAAAAAAATTCGAAGACATGTGACATCTACCAATCCGCACTGGGCCCGCGTGGTGGATTATAGCCCATTCCCTCTCATAGAGAGGAGGCCTGTGTCCCAGCAGTGGGAACATTAATAGGCTGATGATGATGATGATGAAGAGTGGTGTGAGAAGTTTAGCTCTCTACACTGTTTCCTTATACATAACATCACGCCTGTAATCTCCGAAGGGTTGGGCAGAGGTGTTCTTAATAGTACACCCACAATTTGCCATTTATGTCTAAGTACCATGTAATATAGGCCGAGCCTATTGCCATCAATCGGGCATTAATCTAGACTACGTGGCTGCTACTGATAATTTCCATCAGGAAAAGCCCAATAACACTTTGTCCGTCCCGGGAATCGAACTCAAGACCAACGAGGCAGTTTCTATTATACCGTTTTAATTTACAACCCTTAAAATTGAAATGGAAACACAGTTGCAACGATGACTTTTGCACTATCTCTCTTTTTTTAATTTGTTTTTTTTTTATGATTATAAAAAATGTAATATCCTTTAATAAAATCCATCATACGCCAAAAGAGCCCTAAAGAACAATTAATAAAATTCAAAATAACAATATCTCATGCTAATCACACTACATTAGTTAACTAGTAAGGGCGTGTACACACGGGTAATCAACTAAAACAATGGACATATTTCACTGGCGCTGTATGAGATGTGATCTATACGCGTAATGCGTCATGTCTGACACTCCCCTAAACAGAAACTACGCGAGTGACAGTGTGGGGGTATGTTCCTAGTTTAGCATTTTTGATTTGGTACATGGCTGTGAAAACATTCTTAGAAGATAAAAATACAGTAGGTATTTGAAGGTGTTGAAAAGTACGGGTATTGTATAGAAATAAATGTATAAGCAATATTATTTGGTTCAATCAAATTCGTTAAATTATTTCCTAATTTGCCGTCTCACATCTATCATTACTGTATATAAAAGCTTCATGTAGCTTTTACATTACACAATGTACTACAAGATTAGATACGCCGTACACCTCTTGGTAACTTTAACAAATACAGCAATGACGTTTTAATCAAAAAACCTAATTTAGAAGGTGCTTTATTTCAGTAACTATAGCAAAACAATAACCTGAAAAATAACAATACAATAACCTGAACTTACAACAACTTAAAACCTACCATCAAATCATAACCCTTCTTTTTGGCTTCGCCTTAGTCGGGTAAAAAGAACTCCTCCTCATTAACGTTGTTAACCGGTAATGTGCCTAAAAGACTGGTGGCATTGCCACGTTGTTTTGCTTGCCCAAGCTTAGCCTTTGGCCAAAGTCATTTGGTTTTGAGTTAGAAAAATAAACCCAATGGAAAATAGCGAATCAGGAAAAAGCCGATTCAGAATTGCCTAGTCATACTAATATAATTTTAGTTAGCAACGTAATGACTTGATATGACAACCCTAAGGATAGGCTCATGAATTTGAACTGAAAATGACTATACGTTTTTGTATTAAAGCATATTTTAGGAAACTATACAAAATAATTATGTTTATTTTGTTATCTGTACTTTTAATTTTATTTTTATTTAAATTGATAGAGGTTATGTTTGTAAGTTTGTATATATTCAGGCTGTTTGGCGCGCCGTCTGCCAAATTAAATGGCTTGAAAGAAGGGGTCATTTTGCTGTCCGTCCGTTCAATTTGGCAAATGATGCACCAAACACCATGTATGGATAATCTTCCGAACTTCTGATACAATGACAACCCGAATTCGAATTCGAAACCCGGGTTCGAATCCCGGTTGGAGCAAATGTTTGTGTGATGAGCATGCACATTTGTTTCCGAGTCATGGATGTTTATATGTATATTAGGTATGTATTTACAAACAAAAAGTATCTATGTAGTATATCAACTATCTGGTGTCCACGACACAAGCCTCGTTGCTTAGTGTGGCACTAGATGGCACTGTGTGTAATGTCCAGCGATATTTATTTATTTATTTTTATTTTTTATTTAATAGGCTAGTTTCCACCATCAATAATTTGCAAATCTATTTAGTCCGTCAGTTAGAATATTGGAAAATAATGGACACGTATTTTTTGTTTTTGTAAATCAATGAATATTGACAAAGATAAAACGCATCAAAACTAGGGAGTGGGGGTCGTGACATCACAACGCACTAAAAATTATAGGATGGCGTGACGTATTGAGAATTTTAAAAGCGTCCTATCTTCGTCAATTTTGGTTTACGTATCAAAAGAAAAAATACGTGTCAAATATTTTTTGATAATCTAACTGACGGACTAATTAGATTTTTTCAGGACACAAGCCTATTCTGAAAGTTCTTTCTCTGCTGGCAAGCTACATTAGCCCCTACTGTCCTAGGTTATATTTAAAACGTTACCGTGGGATGATTTTTAACCCTAACGCGAGCAAAGCCGTGGGAAAACTCGTTATTAACCGAAAATATTATTTATAATTTAAAGAATATTTTCACTTATCAAAACTATACAAAAAACTTGAGAACAATAATTTTATTGTTGTAGTTTTGGTGAGTGAAGTGATAATTATCTAAATAATTACTATTTATTTTTGTTAGTTTTCCAAAGTGTGGTTTTGTTTCTTTATACTACACTTGCTTAGTAAGTGTACCAATACTACCCCACTAAAAGGCTCGAAAGCTCTTCATTAAACCTTCTCAAAAATCTAGGCAATTATATTGTATGGAATTTCATTACTACCCTGAAAATCAGGGTAGTAATCCATTACTAACGCGTTTTTTTTTTTTAAAGCGTTGATGATGTTGTAAGCAAGTGTAGTATAAAGCAGTATATATCACTCGAGGGTAAGTACAGATTACTAAACTCGTGTGGTTCACGGCCCTCCGCTTGGCGTCGGGCCTCAAATGCACACTCGATTAGTAATGTGTGCCTTACTCCCCTTGGTGAATAAATAGCTATTGTTACCGTCCTTTATTCTCAGAACTCGGTATAATATTCCTTTCATGTTTTTACAAAAACATGTAAAATCGTGATTAACTCCCGATAATAGCTAAATGACGCGTAAGCTTTTCACAATAACCTCTGTTTCTGACGTGTTATGTGAATAAATCTTCCGTATAACAATTCAATGATAAATTATTTTTAAACGTCTTCCTTCTGTTTCGTTTTTCAGTTTTACAAAAAATAATACAATAAGTAGAAGTAATTGTAATTACGTTTCACAAATTCCAAATTCCTTACCTTCTGATTTTAAAACCATGCAAGATTTTCTCAAAACGAACGATTATTATTGAATTTCCAATAAATCTGGCTTAACGCCCAATAATAAAAGCTGGCTCGCTCAATTAAATAAACAGATTTTTTAAACGACGCGGCGCCCTTTTAATGGCTGAAAGAAAAATGTCCGGTTCAATGACTTTTAAATTCAGGAGAAAATTGTTTATTGACGAAAACTGTGAGTTTTTTTTTTATTATGAACGAGCTATATTCAAAAGGATTAACCCATTGCTTTTTTTCTGTGACTGCTAAATTAGATTTTACCAACAGAAAAAAAAATATTTAAAAAGCTCCCAGGTCCAGCTCCTTTGTTAAATATTCGTGAAAAGTGTTTTGTCATGCACCAAAACATCCGTATACTATAATTAGTAAAGTAGAAAGACATAGCCCAAAAATTCTGATTCCAGGTTCGGACAAAGATTTATAGAAATAGCTTATTTCATCTATTCTATTACATGTGAGTTAGCCATGTCCGAATAGCCACGACTTGTTAAATAAATTCAGAAATGAAACAAAGGTACCTATCCCACATTACGCTAGCAAATTATACATAGTATAAAGGCAAGATATTACATGGGGTTACATTAACTAAAAAAAAAACTTTCGACTGCCAAAATTCAAAACTAAAACCATATTCTTACCGCATAGCGGTGATCTAATTCCTAAAGCAGTTTATAAACTAAGCCCGGATCGAGGCAACTTTCGGCCGCACTAACAATTCGGATGGGCGAACTTCAATCTGACTAAAATTCTGGCATCCTTGCGGTGTTACCGAATAGTTTCGCTTGAAACAATTCCTTATTAATCCCTAACTATGCTGCAAGGTCGCTTGTTAGCTTCTTTGTGTGACGGTCGCGTGGTTATGGAAAGATTTTGGTACTTTTCGTGAAGTTTTACTATTTAGAGCAGAGCAGATAGGCGTCGATAGAGAATTTTTTGTAATAACATGGAGGTTTTACCATTGTTGAGTAGTTAGAAAAAGAGGACTAAGTAAAAAAAAAAAAAAAAATATAGTTTGTATCGTGAATTTGTTTGCTTCACTAGAAATGTTCTTCGTTTACGTCGTTTCGGGTTCCTATTACTAAGCCACAGCTGTTCGTCCGTGTGTCTGTCAGCGGGCTGTATCTCATGATCCGTAATAGGTAGACAGTTGAAATTTTCACAGAATTTGAATTTCTGTTGCCGATAAACAACAATATAAAATATAAAAAAAAAATATATAAAAATAAATTGAAAATTAAAGGGTGCTCCCCTACTACGATGGTACGGAACCCTTTATGCAGGAGTCCACTTGGCCGGTTTTATTATAGATTGGTAGCAGGATTTAGGATAACCACTTCTGAAAGTTTTCTTCACTCTTTTAAAAGCAAAAGTTTATTTACTTGGGATCTTTGCCAAAAAAAAACTATCTACGAAATTTTGATAATATTTAGCTTAAGTACCTACTGCAAAAATATTTCTATAATATTCTTACCCCTGCAGCTCATTTCTCCCCAACTTCACCAAACTACTCCATAAATTATACCAAAACTCAACTAATTAACCAAAACTGTTAACATTAACCCAAACAAAAAAAATAGAAGGAAGTAACAAAGTTTCACATAATTACCTCGAAGCGCCATTTTAGTGGCCCCAAGACGATGCAAGAATTTCCGAGAAAAAAAAAACGTTAAGTTAGGGGTGTGAAGCGCATGTGTAGTGATTTGTGGCTAGGAAATGCAAGTCGGGGGTCGAGTTTGGAATTCCTACGTGATAGCCATAAGGCTAAATGAGAGAGGCGGGGATGATAAGATGATAATTGTATCACAAATCTTGACATCTATTGTACTTAGTTATAAGAATGACATTTAATTATTTAATATTTGTACACCACATAATGTGGTAGAGTGTATAGAACTTAAAAAATATATATTAACATCATACTATGTAAAACTACATTCTTACAAATAAATAAATTCTAATTCTAAGAAAGTGGTATTATTTAAACTAAATAGTAAGAATCATGACAATTTTATTTGTCTACATTTGCATAATTTGAAACAAAGTTCTTCATCGTGATGTGAAATAAATGTCTATTTATTTTAAACTAGTGACGCACTGGGTTTTCGCACGGTTGCAATGTATAAAGAAAATAAAAATTATAAAAAAATATTTTTTTCTTTCATATAAATTTTGTCCTGAGAATTTTATTATGAACACAATAAAATTTTTGTATTATTGTGTTCGTGATAAAAATGTCAAGTCAGTCATCATCTGCTTAGCCTTTTCCC
Source organism: Xestia rhomboidea (assembly GCA_963853795.1). Lineage (NCBI taxonomy): Eukaryota > Metazoa > Arthropoda > Insecta > Lepidoptera > Noctuidae > Xestia > Xestia rhomboidea. Next base: position 15,225,828 of record OY970777.1, read on the forward strand.
AACTATGTTGGGGTCGGCTTCCAGTCTAACCGGATGCAGCTGAATACCAGTACTTTACATGGACCGACTACCTATCTGACCTCCACAACCCAGTTAGTACCGGGTAATACGATACCTCTTCGTAAGACTGGTTGTTTACCTAACGACTGTCAAAGATCTACAAATGACAGCCGGGACCAAAGGCTTAACGTGCTTTCCGAGGCACGGAGGAACTCGATATGTAATGGGTGGTCACTCATCCACAGACCAACCTAGGCAAGCACGGCTTAACCTAACGATCGACCCGAGTGGCTGTTATTATTTCGCCACGAGCTCCTGGACGAATGTCAAGTCCGTCCAGTCGTTCCCTCAAAATTGTGACAGTGACTGCCACGTTGGTCTCGTGGTCACAAGTGCGACTGCTGAGCTGGCTGACTGATCCTGGGTTCGATTATTTTGTGAGATTAACCGCCTAGACCGAAACCGGTCAGGAGTACTATTATTAAATGCGGCAATTGATTTAGACTACGGTTGTACCTGCCAGCCCGGCTAGTCTAAGAGTTCCAACAAAATCTTGTCCTGATTTACATAATTTCACTCGGTGCATGAATAACACTTTGTTACAACACCAATTGATGTCGTCTGCTCGACGTCCGTTTGTCACTACAGGGATCCAGCAGAATATCAGCGTCAGGTTCATGCCTGACACATGCTGAGCTGGGGGGCGAGTCTGCTATTACAATAGTGTCACAATAGTTTATCATTGATCTCGTAATTGTTGATTTTGACAAGTTTGGTAATCTTCTAATATAGTGGCGTCATTATGACTTTCCAATGATCAACCACTGACACTCCATTGAAAGAAATGGCATAGAATGGTAATCTCGTACACAATGACAAATGAATGACTGACTTACGCGGTAATCTGCTAAAATTTTGACTGTTCCAACCCAAATTTGCTCAATTAGCACCATTTTGTATTGTTATAAATATATTCTTCTTTATTAAAGATAATTTAAAACACTTAAATGAAAATAAATCAAAACACCGACCGCTAGAAATAAAAACAGATAAAACGTCAGTAAGCAGTAATGTCACATTTGACTTTGACAGCTAAACAGATAAAATATTATTGAATTGTATAGTTTCACATTAATCCGCGTTACCCATAACTTAATGTTTTTTGCTATTTACGAACTTCTTACTACTTCAGATTGCATAGAACACTAATAAATAATATGTAAAAACATATATAAATGAAATCTGGCATGATTAGATGTTCAAATTTAATTTTAGTTTTTCTAGAATCATTTCTATTAAGGTTTTTTAATAATGGCAATACAACAATGTCATTATAACACAATTCTATTACGAGACCATTGACCGAACAATGATCGACCATTATGAATTTAGCAGATTATGATTTTTTAACAAAATGAACATTGTCATCGATCAACAATTATGAAATCAATGATAGACCATTGTGACACTATTGTAATAGCAGACTCGGCCCCGAGGACTCCCATTTGGTGCAACCTTGAGACACCTTGTATACTTGTTACTTTATTTGAAGTACCTATGGCATGGTGTTAAGACTTATTTCGTAAATATGTTTTTCTTTTTGTAAATTGGCACCTTGTTTTTATAATCGGGTAAATTGTATCATTTAAGGCCAGGAACTTCCAATCGACCTGTTTTTGGTTAAGTATTAAGGTATGTAATAGTCGTTGTTTTAATCCAGAAAAAATATATGTTGTTGTTAATGAACTGTTCTTGACTATTCTTAAGCTCAAAACACGATAGTTATTACTTCTATAGATCATAAAAAAACATGCAAAGATAGGTAAGTTTATTCAAGTTTTACTTAAAAAAAAAATAACATTTAAATAAAAAAAAAAACACTGAAAAATTATAAATTATATTGTCTCCATTATTCTGAGGTTACTTTTTAAAAATATGTATTATTTTTATTATAATAAATTAAAAACCACTCATTTCGCAGTATTCGGCCCGCAGTGTCCGACGTAACAACCACTTTGTAGTGCAAGCTGTTTAGAACTTTATTCTTGTTTCAGTAAATGCTGTTGCATTTCAAACGAAGTTTGAACCACCACAAATAGAGTTGCTAATTTTAGAAGATCCTGGCCTTAATTCTTCTGTGTGTTGTGTTATGTCTTCTGTGTGCACTAAATAAATGTTTTATTTATCTATCTATCTTATCTGATTTTGTTACCAGGGACAAGCAGTCGGCACACTGTTACTGGCCAACTATACGTAATAAATCGCCGACTGATCGATCGCCTTTCCTCATTCAATATATTTCGCATAGGAAAGCTTCATTACCTTACCACGTGATTCAAAAACGCAATCATTGCTAACATTATAAGGTCTTTCTTTCCAACCCTCAAAATCGAAACGACGCAAACGCTATACAATCTCACAGAATTCTCACCCTAATGGCTTGAAATGTAGAGGTGTTAATGGCTCAAAATCGAATCGTCATTTTTTATGTTTCAGTGCCAAGGTGGAATAATGACAGTAATAAATCATATGGATCGTTAGGCACGTCCCCCTAGTGTTGGGTTCGATTCCCGGCTGAAATGGTATCATCTGTCAATGGGCCTGGGTGACTTGACACGACTAGCTAATGGAGTAGCCGTGTTTAGTAACAATGGGAACAATTATGTGTAGATATGTCGTATTTTACTTTGCCTGAATATTGGATTAAAAGAATGCCAATAGGGAATATGCACGTAATTTTTTCTTCACTTAAATCAATAAAATACAGTAATAACAACCCAAGAAAAGTATTAAAAGTTAAGTTCAATCTGTTTAACTATTGCTTGTCGCACAAAAATAATATTAAACTTCTGCAATTTTCTGCGACAGTTCAAACATCCGTAGCTGTCGCGGCCATGATGTGACGTCATTATCCACAATCTGCCTTGTTTACATGTAATTTTTTTGACCTTAATAAAATAATTTAACCAACTGTATGTGCTCTATTCAAGTTAAAATTGCTATAACAATATTATAATAAAATTATAGTGAAACTTTTAGCACTTTTCAAATAAAAGTGTTTTGACACAATGAACTTCGCGTCGTTACCGGCGTTATCGAGGACGGTGTGTTTTGACAGTGCGTTTCGCTTCACCAAAAACATGCTACATAAAACAGTAAATTGTAAAATAAGTGATGTATTACAAACTTAAACAAGTGTACCACAATGTTTTTATGCACCAATACAAGGCATTTTTCATAAATAAAAAGAGTTTTGTATTTCATGCATATTCCCTATTATTGGTAGAATAGTCTGAAACATACAAGGTAGAAGGTACACCGGTGATAAAACGATTACCTCGTATTCAGTACTTACATCATTCTGAACCGCTCACACAAAAAAAAAATCCATCGGCAATTTGAAAAAAAAAAAAAACAGCCGTTCGGTAATACCTCCCGTTGACCCAGAATCATGAAATTTGGCAAGAAGCAATGACTTACAGCACATGTAAAGGGAAAAATTTGAAAACCGGAAATTTAAAAATACCTACAACCTCGGTGCGCGAGTCCATTCGAGCGGTATTTTTTTCAGTTAGTGTCTTCGGAAATCACATGTTCAGAAAGAATCTACCTACTTCATATCTTTCACCTCTCACGAATAAAACAAGAAGAACGAAACTAACAAAAAAACCAACACTTTTTAAACTCCGCAATCTGTCACACTAAAACACATCCATTCGACCACTACAAAAATAATAGCAAAAACATAAAAAAGACAGATGTACGACATTTAACTCGCACATAACACCTATTCTGAAACAGGAAGCCGATCGACTTCCCCTCCGAGTTGCGGAGAAAGAAACAAGACTAACAAACATACATAATTGATGGGGGAACGACGTCCCATTTCATCAGCTGTCCTCAAACGATGACATTTGAGATGAGGTTTAAAATAGTTTCGTTTTTATCGGACGATTTGTCGTTAGCCGTCGATGCGATTGGTCGTGTCGTATTGTAATGCCTGAAACTGGGTTGTAATATGGCTCATATAGAACTTCGTTACCGGCAGGCTAATTTTAGTAGAAAATAAGTTTTTACGAACCTTAAAAAGTACACGATATATGTTATAGTTTAGAGTACACCTACTTGTATGTTATCTCATTCTTTTTCAAAGCAATCTGATTATTTCGTCTAGACATGGGATTTACCAAGAGATTTTATAATATGCAAGTAAGCATATTAATATTTGGCGACGCGAATAGCGCAGCGGTAGTGAGGCTGCCTTACGTTCTTAGGGTCCCGGGTTCAAATCCCGGTACGAGCAAATGTTTGTGTGATGAGCATGGACATTTGTTTCCGAGTCATGGATATTTATATGTATAATAAGTATGTATTTACAAACAAAAAGTATCTATGTAGTATATCAACTATCTGGTGTCCACGACACAAACCTCGTTGCCTAGCGTGGCACTAGATGGCGATGTGTGTAATGTTTAGCGATATTTATTTATTTGTTATTTATTTAACTGTGATGATGCAATAAATAGTATGTTTATAAAACTATAAAAGTGACTTTACTGTTTATCTCCAAACGAATTATACCTTGAAACAACAATTACATGAATATTTAGAGTTATTAGCTGATTGCTTTTCGTAACTTGAAAATCCATCCATACTAATTTTATAAATGCGAAAGTTATTCAGTCCGCCTGTTATCTTTTGAAACCATTTCGAAATTAATGACTCACAAAAAGTTTTTTTTTGTCTTTTATAATTCAAAACCATTGTTATAACTATTTAACAAAACATTAACATACCACCTAAACCATCGTAGGTTAGGAATTGGAATATTTTTACCTCGGTTATGCGTCCAAAGCCAACATAAAGCATGTGGCTTATAAACATCCATAAACTAATGAAAGTTTCAACCATCGTACCATATAATAGTCTTCTGCAACTGAACGTATGCAGTTTAGCCCGGCGACCATTTTGAAAGCTTTCAGTTCAGTTTGTTATTATAGCAATAGTTTTACTAATGTCCGTTTATTTGTCATACAAAATAGTTACACCTCATCAAGTTTCAGATATTTTTATTTTTAATTATCCATTACAAGTTTGTCCGCAGACGGTGACCAAATAATATTCGTCGGGACATGACTTTTTTGTTTTTTGATTACCGACATTTTTTTTATGGAATGACCGCTTATCTTTAGACTGCCTCATTGGTCGAGTTGGGTTGAGTAGGGTTCGATGCCCGGTTCGGGTAAAGTGTTATTGGGTTTTTCTATCAGGAATTCTCACTCAGTAGCCGCCACGTAGTTTGGATTTGTGCCCTGTTGATATCAATAGACTCGCTCCTTCTTCTTCTTAGCGTGTCGATGGCAATCTAAATTGTGTCGGCCCAGAACTGAGCGACTAGTTTGGCGCTTTCGGTAGCGTCCATCAGTTCCTGCAGTGAACAAACAACAGGACACGCAGGACACGATATTAAGTGCCCCATCGTTTGTGGAACAGCACCACATTTACACTCCAGGGCAGATTCATTAATGAATCTCCACCTGAGCAGGTTTTCCTTGCTGCGACCAACCTGGGTTCGGAGTCTATTTAAAGACTTCCAGATCAGCCATGGCAACTCATGTCCAGGTGGGAGATTTTCAGCAGGTGGAACAAATGGGATTGGTAAGGATGCATTGCCTCGCCACAGCTTTAGTCTTTTCCTCGGAACGCCGCCATTGAGTGGGGTGACACACTTCGGGAAGCTGTTTCGGCTTTTCAGCCTTTGCGACACGAGGGTACTTAGGTGTAAAGGGTGTCGTGTGTCAGAAGCCATTTTGGCTCTTTCGCTAGAGCTTGCCACTGTTCTGCGAACTTCTGGTGGCGCTATTCCTGCCAGTGGGTACAGCATCTGTACCGGGGTTGGTTTAAGGCAACCAGTGATAATCCATCAAGTTTCGTTCAGAGCTGTATCCACTAACTTTACATGGGCTGAACGGCTCCACACGGGGCACGCAAATTCGCCAGCTGAGAAAGATAGCGCCAGCGCAGTAGTCCGCAAGACATGAGGCGAAGCACCCCACTTAGAAGAGACTAGTCGCCGTAAGAGACAGTTGCTGGTGTGCACCTTCTGCTTGATGTTATTGCAGTTTTTGCTGAAGGTCAATGATCTGTCCAGAGTAACCCCAAGATACTTTGGAAAGTTACTGTGCTCGATAGGCACCCCATCCCAAACGATGTTAAGTATGCGCCTAGCCTCTCTGTTTCGAAGGTGGAAAATACAAGACTGTGTTTTGCTCGGATTGGGTTTGAGTGAATTAGCGAGGTAGTATGTGGTTAATTCACCAAGAGCATCTGACAAGTGGACCTCGGCCTCCTCAAACGTGGTGGCTTGGGAGGTGAGGGCAAGGTCGTCTACGTAGAAGAAGCGGTACGTATTCAGGCTTGATGGTTGGTCGTTGGTGTATATATTAAAAAGAAGCGGTGCCAAGACACTACCTTGGGGCAGGCCGTTCCTTTGTGCCCTCCAGCGACTTTTGTCTGAGAGGAGGTGGACCTGGAAACGGCGATTGTGGAGAAGTTCCCGGAGTATTCGGACAAACTTCCGGTCGCTGATCAAGGTCTCCACCTTCCACAACAGCCGTTTTAGGTTGACTGTGTCGTAGGCAGCTGAAAGGTCTACGAACACAGCGCCTGTGACCATTCCTTCCTCAAAACCATCTTCAAGGTGTTGAACGAGTTTAAGGGTCTGGTTACTGCAAGACTTGACGGGTCTGAAACCAGCTTGCTCTGGTATTAATTTCGGGTCAATAACGCTCGTAAGTCGGTTCAGCAGCAGTCTCTTGAAAAGCTTGTATGTATGGCACAGAAGAGAGATTGGACGGAAGTTTTTTGGGTCGTCTGTTGCTTTACCTGGCTTGGGTATTGCTATGACCTTAGACTTTCTCCAGAGACGGGGTACTGAAGCTGATTCCAGACAATTGTTGAATAGTTGCAGCAACCACGACACAGCAACTGGGCCAAGATGTTTTATCTGCTCAAACGAGATGTCGTCCATTCCGGATGCTTTACCACACTTAAGGCCCCTAATCGCTACGACGATATCAGTAAGGTTGAACGGTTTGCTAATGTCGTCGCAAGCGCCATCGAGGTTTTGTGACTTCGGGACCTTGCTGGGACGGCGTGTTGGTTTGCCATTTGCAAGCAATTGGTGAGCTACCTGGTTGGCGGTAACTTGGCTTGGTGGTGCGGGATGAGGGGACTCACTAGTCAGCTTTCTAATAGTGCTCCAAGCTTTTTTACTATTATGAGTCATATCAATACTGGTTACAGTGTTGATCCACCTCTCCTGCCTGTTTTCACCTAGTTTTGAAAGCAGCAATTCTCCAGCTAGCGTAGTTTCCTCCGAGTAAGGGTCAGTCTGATACAATGACTCATATCGGCTCAGTAGTTCACGACAGTCTGTTGACAGCCCTGGAATGTAGGAAGCCCTGCAACCCCTTGGGATGTGTTTTCGAGAAGTAGTGGCTACGATATCAACAAATTTGTCGTAGTTTAGCGAGGTTGGCAAGACATTCAAGAGGGCGTCATCAATCGAACGCGTGAAAGACTCCCAGTCGGCCTTGGTGTAGTTAAATCGGCGCTTGAAGGGGAAACTTACAGGCTGGTACAGGTTTGATGCAGCACATTATAGGTCTGTGTTGAGTGCGGGGAATAGGCGGACATACGCTTTTGGAGCACTGTGAGCTGATAGATGAGCTGGTGAAGATAAGATCTGGGTTGTACCCGCGTTTCCAGCGGCCGCTGTTAAATGAGGCCGGTTGTTTGGCATCATGAATCAGCGCCAAGTCATTGGCCTCAGCCCATTCCTCGACTGCTTCTCCGTTAGCATCCGTGTCATTGTAGCCCCAGTTGGTGCTATGGCTGTTGAAGTCACCGATTACAACTCTAATTGGTTGGTTGCTGAAGTTCTCTGGGGGAGTAAAATTTAATGTAGTACCAGGTGGTTTATAAACGGAACTAATGGTGCAGTTGTCAACATCCAAGGTGATAATATCTATACCATTCTCGTTTGATCACTTGGTGGATAGTATGCTTACGCCGGGAGCAACAAACACTGCGTTACCGTGCTTCGGGTGACAGATCTCGGCGATAAGCGTAAGTCCATCGATGTGTGGCCGACTTTGGGTTTCATCTCGGTGGGTCTCTTGGACGCAAAGAATATAGCAGTGAGTTTTGCGGTAGACATCAGAAAGAATTTCTGATTTGTCTTGTGAGAACCCTTCGATGTTGACCGAGACTAAACACAAAGCCGGTTTTATAAGTGGACTTTGGATTGCCATCGTGGTGAAAGGATTAGCCAATCAGCGGGCGTCTCGCTGACTGCCCAGGGTGCGCCGGACGTATAATGACTCAGTAGATACGTCGCTCGGGGAGGCTCCTCTTAATACATGGGACTTAAAACATACCTGTCGAAATGTGGGTGTACTATTAGGTACACCTCTGCCTAACCCTTGAATTACAGGCGTGATGTTATATTATGACCGCCTATATATCTGACCTCCACAGCACAGTTACTGAGTAATAACTAGCAAAGCTGATGATAACTGTACAGGGTGTAAACCACCTCATCACGAAGTCGTCAACCAAGCATTCTGTACATCAAACTAATAACTTTACGCAAAAATTATTGCTGGGAAACGACTTTTTGTTGGGGTGAAAAATAATGTTTTGTGGTAGAACTCAATGTAACGCACTCAAAACATTGTGCTGATGGATGGATTGAATAGTACTGGAGTCATGGAGGTGTTTACATTAAAAATCTTACAATAAAAACTAGTATTAAAAAAAAAACTGTGAAAAAGTTGGAACTTTGGAATAAATAAATAAACTTTGAGCTCCAATATCTCCGTAACTAGAAGGTTCCGAGGTATGGTGTAGAACAAAAAAATGATTGCAATGATGGGGAGAACAAGTGGCTTTCGGCTTCGTTAAGTTTTTTACACCCGTTATAGGCATTAAAAAAAAACTAAAATTGATCTAAGACGTGTTTCCGTATTCAGCAACACATCTTCAATACCACTTCCTATCTTTATTTAAGGCTAAGTATAATAAATGACTATTGGAACGATTTACGCATTGTTAAGAACTGTTTCGAATAAATTCGTACTTCGAAATTGTTATCTAAGAATGGAAATCAATACGATGACAGATAATAAATGAGTGCAAAATGCTGTATCGCGCGTCAGTAACAACAGAATGAATGGTGCAGCTAGCAGAAAATAAGATACTTTGTTATATATTTGTGACTTCTAAGTCACAGATTTACTTTAGTTAGCTTTAAGTAAGGCGACTCTGGCTCGCACAACATTGCTTGTCCGCGCGGTTGGGTGGAGGCGGCAATGCAAATATTGCCGCTGCGCCGCGCGGAGAGGCGGTGACTGCCGCTCGACCGCGCGGTCGGGCGTTGTCGTGCGAGTTGAATAACAAATTGTACCAGGATTGTAACTCAGGTCTTTCGTCACAACAAAGTTTTTATGATGACAAGCCGATGGCATTATTTACCGGAATAAAATACGAACTTCCATTCAAGCTTTCAAAAAATGGGGGTTTCTAGTTAACCCCATATAAGAAGAAGAATTTTCAAAAATGTTTTTGAAGTGCTTCTAACCATTTCAAAAGAAGATGAATGATGAAAGATAAAAATAACATGTCCTAGGCCCAGCGACTTCAACCGAACGTCCTTTATCAGTGAATTAAAGTTTTGATATTGTTAAACTGTCAGAGCACTGTTTACCCTTTCCTTTAAAGGTAGGTTTGTTAAGGAAACTTACAGACACGACTTAAGGGGCCTATAGGAGCTAAACACGAGTTTTATGATGCAATAAAGCATATGATTCACTGCAATAAACAAAACCATAAAAATTATGACCCTCTTCAGGATTTGAAACATAAAACAACTAATTTTAATCGATAGAAAAAAATCACGCACTTATACTTATATATATATATATATATATATATATATATAGTATACTTTTTACTCGTTAAAAGACATTTTTAGAGATAAAAATGTCTTTTAACGAGTAAAAAGTATACTAAAATACATGCGATCATACAGATTTTTTGGCAAATAATGCTACAAGCAACTATGCTTTATTAACATTTATTTATTTCACATGTTTCCTTTGCCATTAAAGATAATAAATCGAATGCGACAAAGTTACTTAAAAATATGCTTAAAAATATATTAAGCTTATTTATACCTTACATGCTACTCAGTACGTGGCCCTTGTGAACTTACTCTGTGTACAGGTGAATATGTCTATGGTATCCGCCACCGTGTTGAGAGTGCGCAGCGCGCGAGTCAGCGGTGCGCGCCCCAGCAGTTTAGTGAGCGCACTCGGCACCACCAGAAGCTGCGGCTTGCACCGCCGCGCCACGTGTACCTATCCGGTAAATTAAACCCTATTTCTGATGTATACCTGAGTTTTGTATACTACCTCTTAAAACTTAAAAAAGATACGGTGCCAGTGCCACTTCATGCCTAATTTCTAACATTAAGTGGACCTTACGAAAAATAATATTGAAATTCAACCCACTGCAGCAAGATACGATATTTTCTAAGTTATGCAATCCTACTAGCTAAACATTACACACGCTTAGTACATATACGTACCTACTTAGCAAGACTTAGTACATTGCAATATTGACCCAGTGACGCCCCAAAAAATACATCTTTGAAGAAGCATGATTAGGAGAGCCGACCCCAAATTAAGATGGGATAAGGCCCAAAAAAGAAGAAGCAGACTTGCTAAATTTAGCATAGTCTTGGTTTCATCACTACAAAATATATAAAACAAAGTCCCCCGCCGCGTCTGTCTGTCCCTATGTATGCTTAGATCTTTAAAACTTCGCAACGGATTTTGATGCGGGTTTTTTTTTAATAGATAGAGTGATTGTAGGTTTTAGTACATAATTTGTCAAACGGGTGAAGCCCTGGGCATCAGCTAGTACAACATAAATCTAAACTAAACATAAAAGCACAGTATTAATAATCCAAGAGAAATTAACAAAAAACTGAAAACAATGTCTTCTTTATCTGATCTAAGCAAACTTGGTACGTTGACAAATAATTTACGTTTCAAAGTTTTTGGTGTAATTTGCATTGAAACTGTTGTGTATTGTTCAGGCTTTTGAATTACGGAGTAGCTATAATGAATGGGTTTTTCAAGAATTAATTCATGATCACAAGCAAGGATACTATGTGCCAGATGTTTTTGAAAACATTGTGAGGGAGCGCCTGAGAGAAGCATGCTGGGCTGACCTTTTTTGGCCTTCAAAAAGGTAAGATGCATAGAACCTTTTCGCAACAGGCCTGGTATCATAAACCAGGTGTTTAATGGACAAAAGACATTCAAATATTTACGAGTGATAGACAAGTAGGATCGTAGTTTCAGAATGATACCCTATTCTGAAATTTCTGCATACTTACATGTATCGGAAGAAGGCGAAAATGTACCTAAAAATGTTCCAAACATTATACTGTATATTAGAAAGAAAGAAAGAAAATGCAACTATCTGGCACCAATTGCACACAATATTAAAAAAAAAACTTAACATGACAGTGGCGTGCCTCACAGCTGCGCCAAATAGGCCCAGCTAACAACAAAATGCCGAGCAACTAGTGCCCGATGCCGGTTTTCAAGTGCATCTGGATTAGTTAGATAAATATAAATATCGCTGGACATTACACACAGCGCCATCTAGTGCCACATTAAGCAACGTTTTGATTGTAATTGATAATACGACATAGATACTTTCTGTTTGTAAATACATACTTATTATACATTTAAACAACCATGACTCGGAAACGAATGTCCATGCTCATCACACAAACATTGGCTCCTACCGGGATTCGAACCCGGGACCCTAAGAACGTAAGGCAGCCTCACTACCACTGCGCCATTCGAGTCGTCGTAGAAGATTAGGTGATGGTGAATAGGTACATGCATTGTAATATAAATATGTACAAAAACTTAACACACAATCAATTTTATTAAAATAAACTACGAAACAACAAATATCGTGAGATGTATCTCACGAAAAACTAGAATAATTATAACAAAAAATGTCTTTCATTTGACCGAAAAATAAATGTCTAGGACGCATGATAATAGAACCTGTTTGGCAAGATGATTTTGACTTAAAACGTTTAAACGCTTACTCAGTATTTAAAGAAACCATGAATTTCGCCCACAATACGCTGCAAGCAGCTGAGTGCGAAAGACTTAATTTTGAAATTAACGAAAAGATTTTTTCCTAACAGTAGATTGATATAACTAATTAAGATACGACTGTGATTAGTACAAAGATAAAAAAATTCCAAAGAAAAGTAAATCTGGAAGTAGATAAATGAAAAGGAAGGAGCTGGAAGGTAAGCGCTTGTCAAAGTTAATGACGTGCATAAAATTTTTTTTTTTCTTTTTTTTAGTTAGCCTGTTCTGTCCCACTGCTGGGCAAAGGCCTCCCCCATTTCCTTCCATCTCTCCCGGTGTTTTGCCTCCTCTGGCCAATCAGTCAGGAACGAGTCCAAATTGTCACGCCAGCGTTTTTTGGGCCTGCCTCGGTGACGACGACCGTCTTCAGGCACCCACTGTGTGACGATTCTGGCCCATCTGTCCTGACCCATTCTGGAAATGTGACCTGCCCAGTCCCATTTCAACCTCGCAGACTTATCGCCAACATCGGCGATGCCTGTCTTGGAGCGTATTGTGGTGTTGCGTATTCGATCGGTCATTTTAATCTTTAAAATGCTACGCTCCATCGCTCTTTGGCAAACCTTGACTTTGGACTTTTTAGCTTTCGTTAAAGACCAAGTCTGGGCGCCATAGGTTAGGATAGGCAGGATACACATGTCGACGAGTTTACGCTTAAGTGAGATAGGAAGGTCGCCCTTCATGGACCAGTAGCTTCTCAAGGCATTTTCGACGCGACGGTCGATCTCCTTGTCCTGTCTGTTGTTGAAGGAAACTAGCTGGCCCAGGTAGATATATTCGTCGACATAGTGTATTTCCTGCCCATCGACTTCGACCCTATATTTAACGGCATTGGTCATGAATTTAGTCTTTGACTGATTCATCGTCAGTCCAACCTCAAGGCTTGTAGTGCTCAGGTCTTGTAGCATCTGTTGCAGTTGAGCTGCTTCAGACGCAAAAAGCACAATATCGTCTGCAAAGCGAAGGTTTGATAGCATTTTATCGCCGTTCGGTATGCCTTGCGTTGTCCATGTGTCAGCAAGGTTTTTGAATATCTCCTCGAGGGTGCTGGTGAATAGATAAGAGGGTTAAAATAAAATGTCCTAAATTATTTAATAATATTGTAGTGTGACGGTATTCATTTTTAGGGTTCCGTAGTCCTGACAAGGAACCTTTATGGTTTCGCTATGTCCGTCTGTCCGTCTGTCTGTCTGTCTGTCTGAGGTTTTGCTAAGAGACCGTTCGTACTAGAAAGCTGTAATTTAGTAGAGGTGTGTATATCAATAACGCCGACAAAGTTGTAAAATAAAATTTTGGAAAAAAATATTTTTGTTAGGGTAGCTCCCCTACATGTGAAGTGGGGATGAATTTTTGTTTCGTCGTCTACCCCATCGTGTGGGGTATCGTTGAATAGGTCTTTCAAAATGATTAGGGATTGCTAATACTACTTTTCGATTTAATGCTACATTTACGAAATATTAAACTTTAAAGTACATGTACTTTAAAGTTTAATATTTCGTAAATGTACACATTTTTGTTCCAGTAGGGCGTCCTCCCCCCCCCGCTCTAAAAGCGAAACTGCTGGCTTGAAAAATCTGGAAAAATTCATGATGATAGTGCATTTCATGAACTATAAAGGAAAACTATAGCGGTCATGATAACTTTATTGGTTTAGCAGTAATAGTCGTTGAACTTGGGTGTTAGATAATTTTGTACCAAATACAAAATCCTTAGAATAAATCCTTTAAAGTGACTAAGATGAAGTAGTTGCTTGTTTAAAACGGGTGAAGACTTTCATTGAAAAACAAAATCTAAAATATAACGGGCTACTACGGAACCCTACACTGCACGTGGCCCGACACGCAATGGGTCGGTTTTTTAATAATTAAAATTTTTCGACTCAGAAACTGTATTATGCTCAACTTAAATTAGGTAAGTAGATGGGAACGAAGAACATAATAACTGATACATTTAGAGCAACCATATCCAGCTTACATTGCGCGTCTATGAGAAACTGCCGTAAACGACTTCTAAATATGTCTATTGTGTTGATGAGTCTTATAAGTTGTTATATTTAGTTATTTGGTTGAAATAAGACACAAATTAATTAATTGTACTTCTTATATTCACACCTGACCACAGAGTAAGTAGTAGGAAAATGTTGCCTATATCGAGCCGACAATGTTGCCCTCTATTAATAATAATTAAACACAACATAAGTGGTGGCACGTTATTCAATACTTTGGAAGCCGCATAACGAAAACTGAGTCTGAAATGCGACTGTCTGTATTATGCGACTGAGTTGCGAGTTGTTGCAAACATTGTCTTCAACATTCCACTTGTTATCCAACATAATTTATTAAACAAATAGTCCGGTTTTTGGTATTCGACCAAACCGAATAAAAGGCACGCCAAGACGGTGTTGTTTAAATCTGGACTTAATTAGGGTTCCATACTTCAAAAGAAAAAAAATTGACCCTTATAAGATCACTTTCTTGTCCGTCTGTCACCACCGATTTTTTCAGGAACGGGTAGACTTAGCAAGTTGACATTTTTACCATATACTGAAGTCTATAGTCCCTGTTAGGTGTATAAAAATCAAGGTCCTGAGTCAACACAGTAAAAAGATATGGGCAAATTTAGATTTTCACGAAAACTTGTAAGTACCAAAATTTACCTTAATTTTCAACTTTATACTTATTTTTCGGTCTTTTCCCTTTACTTGTGCTGTAAGACCTTGCTTTAAACCAAAATTGACAATTCTAGGTCAACCGGAAGTACGCTATAGGTTTTGGGTCGAAAACCTATAAGGTAGCTTCCGTTGACCTAGAATCACGAAATTTGGAAAAAAGCAAGGTCTTACAGCCCACGTAAAGGAAAAAGTCTGAAAACCGTAAATATGTAGTTTAAAAACAAAAAAAAACGTGATTTTACTATTACAAACTTACTTACAAACAATAGCCGTTTGTAGGGATCGAACAGCAAAGTTAAGTTTGTCCTTTAAACAGTTTTTTTTAGAGTAAATTGCTTGTTGAGAAAACGTGTAGCATGACTTCTACGAGGAATGTTATAAAAAAATTGAGCGCACGCGTTTTGTACCCTTTGAATGAGTCGATCTGTACGAGTTAAAGGCGCGGGCCCGTAGCGGTTTGGATAAATAAGGCCTCATCTTGCACAAAACCTTCAGGTGATAAAAACTGCTTCAGACAGAGTCTGCCATGTGTTTCTCAAAACGAGGGACTTTGTCTATGATTAGACCTAGATTTCGCACCATAAAGGTACACTCGCTCAATGGTTTCACCCATTAGTTCAAAGTCGAAGTCACAGATCGTTGAGCCAGCTGCTGTCTGGTGCCAAATTATACCATATACATCATTTTTGTAAGATTTAGCGACAGGCTCCTCCGACAAAAGAGCGACTCGTTGATTGTTAAGATCTTTGATGGTGCTGTCACACTTATCTGGTCTGAAAGAAACAATAACCGCATAAACTCATTTTATATAGCTTAATTGGTCGTCGTGCGTACAATATTTTGAACCAACACTCATCACACCAAACCACAAACATAATTTACGTGATGTTGTGCGTTTTTTTAGCTGAGTTATACAGCATAAAATGATAGTAACAGATAGCACACGTAACATCAAATTAGTCGTATCGGTTATCATGATTCAATATGGCAGTAGCAATAGGAACAGCTACTTAGGCATTCACAGTGGAGCGCCTAGACTCAATTATAGCTACCGTATCGAAACCAGACTGAAATGTATGCGTGGCACGAAATTCTTGGAAATGCCGCTCGAGATTAAGATTTCTAGTATAGTATGATATTATAGTTATATATTACTAGCATTTCGCTCACAACTTCGTCCGCAAAAATTGTAATAGCTCGGCTAAAATGCATGATTTAAATATAATTTTTAGCTTAGAGCACCCACGAATAATGTAGCTTTCTGCCAGTGAAAGAATTTTTGAATTTCATCATTAGTTCTGGAGTCTACCCCCTACAACCCTACACACAAACTTACAAACAAATTTTACCGCTTTATAATATATTATTATGGATTACGGTTCGCGTAAACCGAAACCGTCGTCGGCAGAACTATACTCGAACGTCATCGGTCTGAGTCGGCCCATCTTGGCTGGTCAATCGAATTAAACGTCATGTAGAAGACGAAATATGATGATAATCTCTACTATTATATTTTAAGTCACTTTCTTGGTACACTCTAATCTCCGAAACCACCCTACCGATTTTAAATGAAATTATGACTAAAGTACTTAAGAGTATGCGTCAAATCCACGTAAAATGACCATCGCTCATTGTAATTCTGTGCCTTGACACCATGCGAGACAGTTTTAACCGGCATTGAAGTGATAACGTCAATCAGTGCAGCATGGAAAGGCCAAGGTTACTACGGATGATGACTGACTAAAAAAAAATGATTCTGTTTAGTCCGTCAGTTAGATTATCGAAAAATATTGGATACGTGTTTTTTGTTTTATCAAATTGATAAAAATTTACGAAGATAAAACATGTCAAAGATCATGAGTGAGGGCTTGTGACGTCACATTTGAGTAAAAAATGTACTCAAATAAACACGAGTTTTGGACGCACTATATCGTCTTGGTTTGGTTATGTGAAAAATGAAATAATATGAGTCCAATATTTTTTGGAAATCTATCTGACGGACTAATTAGATTTTTTTTGGCATCTACCCTATTGAATATCTATAAATAAGTAGGTTATATAATCACTACGACAGAAGTGTAACGAAAAATATACAAGGTGTAAACAAACTATTCACGAAACCGACAACCAAGCATTCTATACATAAAACTAAGTAACTTCGCTTTTTTTATTTGGATGAAAATTCACGTTTTATGGTAGGACTCAATATATTGCATTTAAAACATTGTGCTGATGGATGCATTGAATAGTACAGGGGTCGTATTAAAAGTAAAATTATAACATTACAAAATTGTGTTTAAAAAAAAAACTTATAAGTTGGAATGTTGACCCCCAAAATCTCCGTAAATAGAAGATTCCCATTTATGGTCTACAACAAAAAAAAAAACTGAACGACGGGGAGAACAAGACGTGCCTTTCAACTTTGTTAGCGGAGCCTTAGTAATAGGGATTCGTTGTCACCAGGGGTACGGAACCCAAAAAAGGTTAGTGCTGTAAATGTGGATCATCTCAAGTAATTAATCAGTTTGCGTGGTTTAAACGTATTCAATCAATTGTTTTTGTTACAAGCCCTTGTTCCATTTTTTCTGGAAAAGAAATATAATTGTAGCAATTTGTCTCCTTTGATCAGTCTATTACCATTAATTTGTTCTGTGATGTCTTAAACTACGCTGGTATCAAATTATTGATCATAGTGACTTTACGAATCGTTCGTGATTGACTGTAAGGTAGGTAGCGGGTTTTTAAATAAGTTCAGGCCAATATTTTGACAACACATCAAAGCACATTATGCCAAAAAAGTTCTCTAATCGCTGCAAAAGTAATTTTTAACAACATACCAGAAATATAAGAGAAAACTCCCTTTAAGATATTTCAAATCCAAATTACATAAATTTTATTTTTAAGTTTAAGTTTTGATATGGAGATTTCTCCGAAATAAATAAATAATAATAATAAATGGTTTATTGACAATTGTTTTTATAGTGTAAAAGAATTCCTTGAAAAAAGTATCCGATAGATATAGCTACTGAGTTTACAAAGTATTGTAAGTTGATTTGATATTTTTTAGTTTTTTCTTTAATTATAAGAGTCTATTAATTACTGTTAAGATTTCGAATAGATATGAATTCTGTGATGTTGTGTTAAAAATGTACGTATATAATGTTCTAATATTTGTATGCCATTTCTATGGCGAAACATGTAAGTTCATAACCCTATCTATAAGACTTTAATGTACCATGTTTTTACACAAATAAATTATTCTATTCTATTCTATAACACTAAGATTAATTTTACACCACGAAACCATGGCCGATCTGGATGGTTTCAGAGACTCTATTTTCGACAATAGCAACCCAAAAATTATTGCCTGAACGATGATCATAATCATAATTTGTGTACAACATTCATTTCGTGGTTTCTACCCAATTTATAACTATTAAAAAAGGGAGCATTGAAAATTGTTTCAGAACACAAAATGCCTCAAAAAGGATCTATTGATCATGAAATGCGATGCACTGAAGACCTAAATAATCAACCAATCACAACTCTTGAAAAATTGGATGTCTTACAAAAGGCTGGTCCCAGGAAATATGAAATCGTTTACAAAAACTTCTTTGTATTCGGTTATTTGCACGCTGCTGCGTTCTATGGATTATATCTTTGTTTTATAGAAGCAAAATGGCCAACAATTGGGTTTGGTAAGTGAAAATATTACATTACTTGAAGTTAACTACAGTGTTCATAAATAATTTTATAGTGAAAAAAACAAATATGCCAATGGCACAGCCCTTTATTTATATAAAGTACAAGACAATCCGATTATTATTCGTGAGTGTCATAATAGGAAGTCATGACATGGCAATGGGCACATAATAGGGTAGATGACAAAAAAAATCTAATTAGTCCGTCAGATATATTTCCAAAAAATATTGGACACATATTTTTTCTTTTTTCACGTAAACAAAAAATGAAGACGTCACATTTGAGTACATATTTTACTCAAATGTGACGTCGCAAGCCCCCACTCATGATCTTTGACACGTTTTATCTTCGTCAATTTTTATTAATTTGCTAAAACAAAAAACACGTATCCAATATTTTCCGATTATCTAACTGAAGGACTAAACACAATCATAGTTTTTTTAGTCAGTCATCATCCCTATTAAGTGACCAATGGCTAGCAGTGCAATAATGCAGGCTGCAGTCACATAGTTATAGAGTACCTACGTTATAGAATAATGTTCCTTCTCTTCCAGCTTACCTATCATACATCGCAGCCACAATCGGGGTCACAGCCGGAGCACACCGCCTCTGGTCTCATAAGGCATTCAAAGCCAAGCTACCCTTACAAATACTCCTTATGCTCTTCCTCTCTATCGCCAACCAGAGAGCAACCCATTGGGTCAGAGACCACAGGGTCCACCATAAGTATAGTGACACGGATGCTGATCCTCATAATGCTAGCAGGGGATTTTTCTACTCACACTTGGGATGGCTTTTCGTGAAAAAGCACCCTGAAGTCAAGAAACGTGGAAAACTGATGGATTTATCTGATTTGTACAGAAATCCTGTTTTGATGTTTCAGCATAGGTGAGTAGTCAACGATTTTCTTTGTCATCAGCAAGAATGGATTGTGGACTATGGCTTTAACTTTAAAGGACGTGACTCATCGTCGTTGAAGTTCTAACCCCATGCGAGTCAAAAATAGCAACTTTACAGAAAATGTCAGATAATGGTATATTAATGGTCCCATTTATGATTTTTGTTCACTTCAAATAAGACAGAAACGTTGTTTGTTAATGATTAGTTGAAACAGCGCGTCTTCCGATTCTTAAGCAAACGGTATCAGAAATAATGTCAAAACCGCCAAAACTTTACATTCATTTACGTGGTGTTAGAACTTCAACGTCGTCATGGAATGGCTATTAATATAGAAGACAGTATCGAAAAAAACTTAAACAATAACGCATATAGCATAGCAACAGTTTAAAATTAGGGATATCTTTAACAGTTTCAATTGTAACTACATGTTTAATTACTGCAATTATTATCAGTTCTCGTCAACCTAAATGAGAGACCATGGTTGCTTACGAAGATTTCATCAACCTCGTTTCTGGTGCCCTTGGAGTCGTAGTACTTCATTTTTAGTGGAAAATACTACAGACTACATGACGAAGCTTGGGTAAGGCCTATGTCCAGCAGTCGACGTATTTAGACAGATGTGATGTTTTGACTCGATATATTATTATTTCTCTTTCTATTCCAGGTACGCCAAACAGCTCATCCCTACAATTTGTTTTGTGATACCAACTTTGATCCCCATGTTCCTTTGGGGTGAAACCTTCAACACAGCTTGGCACCTTGTCATCATGCGCTACGTCTTCAATTTCCACATTTTCTTCTTAGTGAACAGCGCTGCCCACATCTTCGGCAATAAGCCTTATGAGAAGAACATTTTATCTAGTGAAAGCAAGATTGTTTCTTTGGCAACTTTTGGCGAGGGTTTCCACAACTATCACCATGTTTTCCCTTGGGATTACCGAAGCGCCGAATTGGGCAATACTTGGTTTAATTATACGAAGTTGTTCATTGATTTGGCTGCAGCTGTTGGGTGGGCTTATGACTTGAAGATTGTGCCTGATGATATTGTTAGAAAAAGGGCAGTAAGGTCTGGCGATGGTTCTCATCATTCGAATGTTGAAAAAGAGAATTAAACGATTTATTGATGGTGATACAATTTTATTTTTTCACTAGCGGACGTCACGCGGATTAAACCGCGTAGTTCTCGTTCCCGTCGGAGTATGGGGATAAAATATAGCTTATGTTACTCAATAAAGACGTGGCTTTCTAAAGGTGAAAGAATTTTTAAAATCGGCGTACTAGTTTTTGAGTTTATTCATTACAAACATAAACACAAAAAAAAAACAAATCTTTCCTCTTTAAAAATCATGATCTGTCGAATGACCGATTTGGTCGAGACGCCTTGTTTAACTATTGTGTCTACTTCGTGGACAGTTCATGGGTTATTATTAGTGTAGATGTAGATTATTATACTTATGCTCAAAACGTGTTGCGTCAACCCCAAGTAACATGGAACAAGGGCAGGGAGATAAAAAGAGAAAAAACCTTTATTTGCCAAATCAAAAACAACAACCTTGCATAGTTCAATAAGTTACAAATAAGCAGTAGAGGTGGTTACAATTTTTGTTGATAAGTGTCGGTATTTATTATGGTTGTTAACACATAACTGATTCACCCTGCTCCCCGTACTAGTATAGACTGTACTACGGTGGACCAGTGTTCCTCGTTCTCTGTGATTGTACTCATGGTAGCATGATGAGGTTGATACTGTACCAAGCCGATGGTGGTACATGAAAGAAAGAAAAAGTATTCATTAAACTCGCACAGAACATAATAGAAACAAAAAGATAAAAGTAATTAGGTATGACAAAATGATTTAAAAAAGTAAAACATGAGAACATATATTTTTTTTTTATTTGTTTTATATATTACAATCTAGCCTAATAAGCCTAATAAGCAATTTTAATCTAACTTAATTTGCTAAAAGTAAAATTATATCTAAGAGCACGTCAATTGCGTTCACTTAGCGTCTATTAAGGCGAAGTCACTTTGTTCTTGTGTCCATAATCATGAGAACATGAGAAACATAATAAACAATCAAATTTTATTGGTGCAAGGTCAAAAGGCTCATAACTCAGCAAGGTGCTGTGACATGGGAGGGCAAGCTCAGTTTTCGATGTGTATTTTAGTTTAATATGACTAACTGTGCTTGCTCGCGGGGAGACCGTTAGACCTTCCAAGCATAAAGTGCGTCACTCACCTGCTAGCTTCCTGTGACTTTTCGAGGGAATCTTGTCCTGATTGTCTTGTGGCTGGCGTTGCACGATGACCGGCCGGTCTGATTATCCACTCACAAATTGTTGCACCAAAGTCTTTACTGCACTATATGAGCCTTCAGTTATCACAATCAGTCCAGATAGAAGCTGTTTAGCGTCGATTAACCCTTTTTTTTCGGATGGGAAATCATCAAATGACTCCTCTCGCTCTGGGCGAAGCAGGAGGGAGTGTCAGACTTTTACTGACTAAAACCCATCCATGTTCCTTCATCGCCCTTTGTGTTCCGGGGCCACGGTATCTCTTTCGAACAGTCCCGCAGCCCCGGCAGGCGACGTTTAACCCTCACCAAAGGATTTTAACCAGGAGCGCACACTTAGGCAATTGCAATTGCTGCCATCTTGGATTCGACTCGTTTGTCATTCGTTCGCAAGCACAGTGCGCGCATAGATAAAAATGTATTCATTTGTATTTATTTTGTATTCTGCGTTAAGCTCGCCGTTGTACATAAGCTATATATTTGAATTTTGTGTGTATATTTTTTAATTTTGTGTGCAATAAAGAATATGAATATATGAATATGAATGTATGGTTACGGAACAGATACCAACTTAGAATGTACGGAAGAAAAGGGGTAGTACACTTATGTTTAGAGAGGGTCTCCCTGTATATTCTATGCTTCTGCACCACCTCAAACTTTTTTAAACCAAACCATACATACCATAATTAACCACAACCACCCACCACCCTCCAACCACCACCACCACCACCACCACCACCACCACCTTGTTTTTTTTTAACAACCATATTTTCAATCAAAGTCATAGTCTTTCTCTAGGTTATTCGCATTGTGTAAAACTTTTCGTGCTCTTAAATTGAACCAATGAATCCCAATCATCTGTTTAGAATAAACCTATTCCACATATCAAGAAATAACCATCGAATTTAAATTCCACATAAAACTTCTTCCGCCATACATTTAAAATACCATAACACATATTTTTCAAATTAAATGTTCCAGATGTCATTAACAACTAAAAACTCATTATTTCGTCATTAAATTTATTTAAAAGTAGTGTCGCCATCGTCGTAACGGGATACGGACATTCCTGCTTTAGAACATCGTATATCACAATTTGAATATCAAAATAAAACTATGGGAACAAGATCCGGTTACAATAGTCTTTGATGGTCACTTTACTAATTATAACAAATAACCTACCTTTTTACAAGAATATAAATAGATTATCTCTACCTCTATAAAACTGAGTCTGGTTCCGTAGTTTGGATGTAGGAAGTATAAAAAATACTGGCACATAAGTAAAATGTTTTTTTTTGTCATTCAGGTTTTTTTTTATTTTTTTTATTCATAGTAGAAGTTTTCGTTTGTTTGCTTTATTTGTCATAAAAAAATGGATAATTTTATTTTGGCCTTCCCAACACACTCTGGCTCCTGCAACACAGTTTCAACTATCGTAAAGATAAAGATATATTTATTGCGTAACTGTGTACACTATGTTCTTATTCGTTATTATTATTAGTAACTACTTATCTGACTCTTGCTAACTAGCAAGAATCAGAGAATCCCACATTCCGTGTACAATGTTTTATATATTTTTTTTATTTATAACTTCGGAACTACTGATCTTATCATAAACATTATTTCATCTATGGAAAGCTATAAAACTATCCCGTGGGATTTGCAAGCGAAGCCGCGTGCAGAACCTATTTTTATAATCTGATAGATTTACTTGTGATAAGAAAAGACTTGTTTCAAGATTGAATGAAAAATCTTCGGAGAATTTCCCTCAAGATTTGCATACTAAATATTCAGTTCCGTTTTCTCATAATTCGAAGAAAGGTATTTCTTTTATATGAATTTATTAGTTAAGACAGCATTATGTTATTAACAGAACGTCACGCCTGTAATCCTTGAAGGGTTTGGCAGAGGTTTACACCCAGGAGGGTAATAAACCCGGGGGCGAACCTATCGGCGGCGGCGACCTCTCGCGCCCGGCCCTGGCTCAATCCATGGTCCGGAGCGAGACGGAATGGGACGCCGGCACCTCCTTCTGCGAAGCAGTCATGCTAGCGAATGAGGTGGCGGAACGTGAGAGGGAGAGAACCTCACGTCCCAGCCGGCGCGGGAGACGCACCGGGCGACTGTAGGCGCGGGCCTGTGGACGGTGAGCTATGGGCTAGCTCGCCACCCATCCGTCTAATGACGACAGGCCGTGTCGAGGGCGTGGGGTTTAGTCAGTAAAAGTCTGACAGTCCCTCCTGCTCCGCCCAGAGCGGGAGGAGCCATTTGATGATTTCCCATCCGAAAAAAAAAAGAAAAAAAAGGGGGGCGAGCCTATTGCCAACAACCGGGCACTTATCCAAACTCCGTAGATGCTTATGAGAAATTCCAGATGTAAAAACCCAACAACACTTTACGCGACTTGAGAATCAAACTCAGGACCTCTTGCTCAGTTGTTGCGACCAGGCCCCTTATTCACAACGCTTCCATTAGATTTTCGATTCGGAAAGTCGTATGTTTATCTTTTTTTGATATTACGAAATCGAGCGAGATAGACATACGACTTTCCGAATCGAAAATCGAATCGAAGCGTTGTGAATAGCTATGCTGCAGACCAACGAGGTAGTTACATAATCATAGTCAACATTATATTAGTAATAACAGAGTGTAAACCACCTCATCACGAAGCCGTCAACCATGCATTCTGTACATCAAACTAAGTAACTTTACGCAAAAATTATTGCTGGGAAACGACTTTTTTTTTTGGGGTGAAAAATCATGTTTTGTGGTAGAACTCAATGTAACGCACTCAAAACATTGTGCTGATGAATGGATTGAATAGTACGGGGGTCATGGAGGTGTTTAAAGTAAAAATCTTACATTCAAAACTTGTATTAAAAAAAAAGTTGTCAAAAAGTTGGAACTTAGACCTCCAATATCTCCGTAACTAGAAAGTATGGTGTAGAACAAAAAAAATGATCGCAATGACGAGGAGAACAAGTGTCTTTCAGCTTCGTTAAGAGGTGTTTTACACCCTTTATTTAAAAAGAAATGATACTGTCAACACAAACAAAAAGATTAGCAGTAAACAGTGCTGACCCAAATGTTCAATCCTATTTTCAAGATTACCCATGTGAGACGTTTTCAAATTATTATTTTATTCCGTCGTCAGAGAACCCTAAGAACCACGAAATCTATTCCAGCATAAAATTTTAAAGCCCCAATAAACGAGTGTGCCAGTTATTTATTAGTATTATAATACGCTTAGACATTAACTGTGTTATTAAGCTATTTTTAACTAACAAGACAACTACTTTTACCTGACCTCCCGACTTCCCTAATCACCGCAGAAAGAACGGTCGTTGTACTCTGGTCAACCAGTTTAAACGAGATCTAGAAGACTTCAGGTAATGTTTGCAGTTAGAGGCCAAAAGAAATTTGGTTCTTCAGCAACTTGGTTCCAAGTAATGTTTAGTTTCGACTCATTAACGACTTCGAAATGATTGATGATTGTGAGGAAGGGTTGTCTGGGGAGCTCTGATTCTTATTTTAGATTTGAGTTTTGGTTTAGTTTAGTTTGTTTGCAATTTGTAAGTTAGAGATTTTGTACTTGCGAACTTAGCTTTAGGTGCAACTAAATCGCATCTGCGAGTAGGTACTTGAATGATCTTAAGCATAATTTGCCAATAATGGTTCCCACTGCTGGCACACAGGGCTCAGCTCTGTAAGAGAGAGAGTGGGCTATTATATCCACCATGTAGACCCAATGCATGTTGTCGTAACTTGGGCAATCAGCCTGACAAAGTGACAATTTCTATACTAATAATTATTATAAAGAGGAAAGATTTGTATTTTTGTATGCAACGAATAAACTTAAAAACCACTAGACCGATTTGAAAAATTCTTTCAGCAATGGATAGCTACATTATCAACGAGTAACATAGGCTATATTTTATCCCCATACACCTACGGAAACGGGAACTACGCGAGTGAAACCGCGTGACATCCGTTAGTGAGACGCTAGGGAATGGGCAACTAACAGTACTTCACAGTTTTTATGTCTTGTGACTGGGACTGTAGCTATATTTAATTTTCATATTTCTTTCGACAATTCAAAAATGCCTGTAACTGGCTTACTTGAAATAAACGCTTTGATTTTGATTTTTTGATTTAGAGATATAAAAAGATGCTAAGTTGCTGTATATCTTCAATCAGTTCAGTGTGAATCATCATCTGCCTAGCCTTTTCCCAACTATGTTGGGGTCGGCTTCCAGTCTAACCGGATGCAGCTGAATACCAGTATTTTATTTGGAGCGAATGCCTATATCTGACCTCCAGAACCCAGTTAGCACTGGGTAATACAATACCCCTTGGTAAGACTGACTCTCAGACTTTCACGCCACTGTCTACCTGTAACGTCAAAGTTCAACGTCAAGTGGCAAAGATCTATAAATGACAGCCGGGACCAACGGCTACGTGCTTTCCGAGGCACAGAGGAAACTCGGTATGTAATCGGCGGTCACCGATCCACGGACGAACCTAACAATCGCGGTTTAACTTGAAGATCAACCCGAGCGGCTGTTATTATTTAGCAACGAGCACCTTATTGTTAATATTCTGTTGAAAATAATATGTAATGTTACTATGCATAGTGAATCTCGTAATTAATGTACCACTTGGAAGAGCGAACTCTCCTAACACAGGCACTATCTGCCTAAAAGGAGGATCCAATCACAAACTTTTGTTAAAACTTAAACTTGTTCTACCAATAAACTATTTTTATTTTTTTTACTTTCGACAACAAATTCCATTGTTTCGCTATTTCACTAAGGTCAAAATTATTTGATGTTTAGATAACAACACAAGGTGCAGTTTTGCATCTTAAACAAAACTCAGGAGTTAGTCACAAAAGACATAAATAATCAATTTAAATTACGATACCTTGTCAATAATGAATAAAGCTGCTATTTTAAATTGTTGAAATGTAACAGTATTTCAGAATTCGAAAGTAATAAACAGAATCACCCATCGCGCTACATGTCGCAGCGTGCGTTTATTTGTGTGTGATGGCGCGGTTATGGGGCTAGTAACAGACAAGCTGCGTTTTAGTACGGGTTGTTTAAACTTACCGATTTCCTTAGATAAGAAAAGAAAATATCTACCTATTTTGTTATTGTATCAGGTCGAGAATCGTTAGCATAGATACCTACTTGAATTTGACCAGAGGGCTAATTCACGTAATTTTATGACGCGCCGATGAAATTCAAAATCAAAATCAAAATATTTTATTTCACATAGGCCTAGATGGGCACTTATAAAACGTCGAAAAAGGTGCACGGTTCGCGTTGGTCGTTTCCATGGAGAAGAACCGGCAAGAAACTCCATGGTTGTAGTGCAGTGTTGCAGTTAAGTTCAAAATCGAGTGTTAGACGGTATTCTTGTAATCTTTGAACTGCGCGTAAGCTGCGCATGAACTGCACGTCAACTGTTCGACAACCAAACTCTACCAAACTTACTTATGGTGTGGCCATATGAGAGAGAAAATATTACTCTAAAATAATCGAATAGAATCGAATACATTTCAATGAATATGACGTTATTAAAATATTAAAATAATACCCCAGTACAGGTTTTAGTGCCTTTTCTTTCTTAGTATAATACCGATCATGTTGCGTTCCGAAGCAAGCACCAAAGAAGCGCAACAGTAATAGTTATTGCGCTCGCGTGACGCGAGCGTGTCTGACAGCGGTAGAGAATACGAAAAGCGTTGTTTTGATCGAAACTTAGCTGCAACTGCACTGCAACAGCACGTCTTTAGTTACGTAAATTAGCCTACAGGATGCAAAGCGACACCTTGTATATTTGTTCCAGACGTGCAAATGATATTTATTTATTTATTTTATTTATTTTATTTATTTTATTTATTTTATTTATTTTATTTATTTTATTTATTTTATTTATTTTCTTTATTTTATTTATTTTATTTACTTTATTTACTTTATTTATTTTATTTATTTTATTTTAAAGAAAGCTTACAGACTAATAACAATCTTAAATATAATTTATAAGTAGTGACATTTGCTAATTACAAGTTTCCACATGCATTATATCTAATTGGATAAGAGTTACTTGCGTTGACCAGTTACACCAATTTAAGCAAGTAAACGGATTACAATGTAGACATTTATATGTTGCGATAATATACTAAGTATGTCAAGTCGTGCAGTATCAAAATCAAAAGTAAAAACTATTTATTATTGTCACCAAAATACTCATTGCTTAGAATCTTTCTAATTTTGTGTGCGCTGGTGCAGAATAAATCGATTTCCAGGTGTGATGGTAAACTATTGAGAGCTATAACACTACGTATGCAGAAGGCGTTGCGCCTGTACTTTGTCGATGCGAATGGTACATGGAGTAGAGGCCGTTTTCTTAGGTTGTTAATATTAGTGCGAAGAAGTATTTTGCTGAGTAGTTCGGGACAATCAACCGAGCCGTTTGCAATGTTCACTAAAAAACAGACATCACTGATATTACGCCTTACCTCCAACGGTAAGAAATGATATCGCTTACAACGGTGTTCATAGTCGACTGAGAATTGCCCAGCCTTAAAGTCTAAGTACCGCAAAAATTTCCTCTGAACAGACTCACGAGATTTGTAAATCTCATATTGAGGATTCCATACTTGAGAAACGTACTCAAGGTGGCTACGCACTAAGGAACAATAAAGAACTTTTAATGGTTTTAGGGAACGAAAGCTAGAACAAGCTCTAATAATGAAGCCCAAGGCTTTGAACGCCTTGTTGACAACTGTTTCTATATGATCATCAAAAAGCAGCTTGCTGTCGTGTACCACACCAAGATCCCTGATACTGGTTTCCTTACTTATGTAAGTACCATCTAGTGTATACCCTGGGCCAATACTAGATTTCTGGCGAGTGAATACTACGTGAAAACATTTGGATACATTAAGTTGTAATTTGTTGGTTTTGCAATATTGTACGAATCTGTCAAGGTCTGACTGAAGTAGCTCAGCATCAGATAATGTGCGTATGGACTTTAGAACCTTCATATCATCTGCATATAATAAGATATGTGAGTTTCTAAAGCATTTTTTTTATATCCGAAATAAATATTGTAAACAATAACGGTCCTAAGATTGAGCCTTGGGGCACTCCCGATGGGACAGATTTCCATCCAGACATGTATCCACGTAAAACTACAGTCTGCGTTCGATTATCTATGTACGATGAAAACCACCGATATAGATCACCGTGAATTCCTGCGGAAAATAGCTTCTGAAGAAGCACTCGATGATCTATACGGTCAAAACATTTGCTGTAGTCCGTGTATATCGCGTCGACCTGGCATCGTTCTTCCATCCCAGTGGTTATAATTTCATTGGATAGTATCAGGTTGGAGGCGGTTGACCGTTTTCTGAGGAAACTATGTTGTTCGTCGCCGAAATGTCGTTGCATAGGTGAGTAAACCTCCGTGTGTACTACTCGTTCAAGAACTTTAGAGAAAAGACATAATTTAGATATGGGGCGGTAGTTTTCGATTTGAGACTTATCCCCCTTTTTAAAAATCGGTGTAATAAATGCCGATTTCCACATCTTCGGGACAATACCCTCCCTCAACGACCGCTCAAACAGCACACAGACTGGCGCCACCAGGCTCTTAGCACAATTA
Source organism: Xestia rhomboidea (assembly GCA_963853795.1). Taxonomy (NCBI): domain Eukaryota; kingdom Metazoa; phylum Arthropoda; class Insecta; order Lepidoptera; family Noctuidae; genus Xestia; species Xestia rhomboidea. The sequence goes on from OY970777.1 coordinate 15,255,319, forward strand.
ATTATGAATATGGGGGTATCAAATCTGGCCCACCAGATTTAGATGGGTCGAAGCCTATAAGTAGCTTGTGTACCATCTCCGGACACACACTGACCATACTCAGGTTCACCGAGCTAGCAGGATGAATGTCGTTATTAACATCCAGATCGTCAGATTCTGAGTCGGGTTCTTGGAAGGTAGACTGAAAGTAAGTGGAAAAAAGCTCAGTGATGCCCTCCCCAGTGTCTGCGGAAGAGTCCATGTAGTGTAACACGTTTGGTAATGTATTACCACTTCTTTTGCTTTTGATATACGACCAGAAACATTCAGGATTTTTGGCGATTGAGGATTCTATTTTTCCATATAAGCATCAAAACAAACCGCCTCTAATTCAACCTTATGATAGTAGAACATTTAAGAATTCGACTGTGAAACTACAATGACATTAACGCCATGGAGCTACTTTGACACAGTAAATAATATTATTTTCACGTTCTTTGAAGAATACTTTTCATATAAATGGTTTTCTGATATTGTTAACCTTTCAGCATAAAAAATACGAGTGACGTAATATCAGCTAAACAGTTTAATTTTACGCAACGTTTGAGAGAAAAACAATAAAAAAGGGGATCATTACCAAACATTATCATATAAATTTAATATGTCTTGTTCACAGTGAAAAGAATGGAGTCACCTTGTGAAAGATTGTTTTGTCTCTTTGTGATCGCAAAAAAAAGTGGAAGATGTCGTCAGTCTCTGATCTTATGATTAAAATAATTATTTAATTATTTTGTTCTAAGGCAAATACATTTTTATTTAGAATTATTTAGGTACTTTCGAGGACATTCCCGCCTGATCACCACTAAGCTAATTTTACCTTGCACTACATACAACATAGAAACGCTCTCTAGACCCGCCACGTTGACTTTGTATAGAAATAATGAATGAAAAGATACCGATCGGTCGAGCGCACTGACGACGCACGCCAAACGAGAGTTATTGTTATTTTGCGCGCCAAAGTTGACGCTTTCCTAATAGGCCTAAACTTTAAGGGGGCGTGGCTCGGCGCTTCCGCATGATTTAAGCAAAAACAAATTTAACTGATCAGGCAGAAAAGACCACGACTGTACCTAATACTGGAAAAACTGTGGCTTTTGCAGTCACTAAAAGCTTTGTTTTCCCACTACTGAGCAAAGCTTTTTCCAAAGTCTCCCTCTCACTGCAGCTGAGTTGCTTTAAATTGGATGTCCTCTTTGTTTTTTTATGTACTCTTACTTGCCTCACTCACTATGTGCCTTTTAGATGAATAAAAACTCCTTTTCCCGTGAATACTCCATACCTTTCGCTGTTATACCCGACCGCGCAAGTTATGATTTGTGTGTGTGACGTGTCATATGATTTCAGTGGCGCGTCACATTGAGTCGACTCGTTTATTATTGTTTACGTTTCTATCTTTGACGGTAGGTAGGGTATTTTTAATAACAGCTGAAGGGTTGGTATGTTACGTGTCTTTATGTCAAGTAGGGTAGGCTCCCAGATGGCGAGTAATTAGAATTGGGATACGTTGAATGGAATGTTTTTGTAACTGTTTTTATTTTGTAAGTTGTTTTTTTTTTTGTATAATATGAAAAAAAAAGAAGTATACTCCCAGAAATTTCTGTGGCAAGCTCTTGAGGACTTACGTACAGCCTTTAAGAATCCTTCACGTCTCTGCTTGACTAGAAAGTCAGTCACGTCACAGTCTTTGGCGTCTGACTGTCTTCACTATACATACGGCATAGTAACCCACATAGTTGGGTATGGGATATGTTGTGGTGTATTCTAAACTAGCACTACACCCGCGACTATGTCCGCAAAAATTGTGATAACTCAGCTAATACGCATGATACAAATATAATTTATAGCCTTTAGCATTTACGAATAATGTAGCTTTCTGCTAAAGATTTTTTAGAATTGGATCAATAGTTCCGGAGATTACACCCTACGTAAGAAACAAACAAGTAAGATGTTTTATAATTTAAGTATTATATATGTAGATGGACCCGAAAAAACAAACAACAGCCTCCATCAACATCTTTAATCATTTACATCATAGCAACAAATAAACTTAGCACACACAGCATAAAGCTGAACGTGAACACCGCCCTTCCTCCAGAACGAGCACCATCTCCATCCACCATCCTATAGTATCCCAATCCTCGAGTGACCTTCTCCATTTCCACCAGGCCAGCCATGATCTCCTGGTTGTTCGGTATGATCTGCTCAGCAGGCAGGAGGAAACCCCACTCCCCAACATCTCGAAGCTCAAAGAGGTAGACTATTGGGATCTTTGCTCCTCCTTTTACCCAGTCGAAGCTGGAGCCACTTACAGGGTCTGAAAATAGTTAGGAAATTATTTTAATTCAAATCAAATCAAATTTATTATTATTATTTATTTATTTGCCAGACTACAGAGAGGTTCACTGTGTTAGTAACAATACACCACTTATTATTAATTAGTACAAAAAAAAATGGGGCTCTATACGTACCCTTTACTGATCATATTTATGTAGTCAAAAGTAAAAAAAACGAAATCCCAAAATTGTCTACAAAAAATTGTCATAATTGGTAAACTAATAACTGAATCAAGCATTCATAAGAATTGCTACTAGTAAATGACCACGCGAACGCTAGAGTCAGAGAAAACGATTAATCAATACTATTATGAATTACCTGTACAATATTTCCATAAATTGAGTGACATTTTGGGATATAAACAAACGCTAATAACTTTGCTATTTATCAATATTATGTCTTGAAACTTTACATGTATATAATAAAAGACCTTCTTTATATAAGCCCTTTAAGTATTTGTACTAATTATAAATTAGTGGTGTCTATCTAAGCCTATGTTAGTACTACTTAATAACTAAAACAGATCGGGTGCGAATAGTTAGCGCCCACACTAACGGGCTGTCTGCCCGGGCGGCTATCGATTGCAGGATAGTGTTCGGACTGCCACGCTGCCTATGGAGTAGCGAGCAGGGATTGAAAACCGGTACCAATTTCGGTTCTGGTTCTATATTTTGGTTCTTATAAAGGTTCCTCTTTTCGGTTCGGTTCCGGTGCCGGTTAGGGTTCCGATGTACCGGATCTAAATACCGGTTCCTAAAACCTTTAAATCGGATGATTTTATACCTGTTCATTATCACCCGATTTAAAGGTTCCTTAAGGAAGAGAGGATGTTCGGAGCAGGGATTGAATAACCGAAATTTACTGAAATTCGTGCCTCGGCAGCCAAACAAAGCAGGTTGTTTTGCTATTTTGCCGCCATTCATGTTTTCGCGTCTACTTTGTTTGTCAAAATAAAGGTTCTGGTATTGGTACCGGAACCCCTAAATACCGGTATTTTGGAAGAACCGGTAAAATAAAGGTTCTTAAAGGTTCCAATTTTGGTTCTGGTTATTGTTCCGGTATAGGTACCGGATACGTTTTCAATCCCTGGTGGCGAGACAGATTTTTTACACCACAACGTATCGAAAAATTCAGTGCGTGCCTCGGCAAACATTGCAGAGGCACTACAGAAGCGTGGCAGTCGCAACAATACCCTGGACGCATTATTAATTTATTGTCAGATATGAAATCTAGAAGGTTAGAGTGCAAAAACTAAAGTTATAGATTTTGACGATCGACGCGTTGATGAATGATCAAAATGTACTGACTGTTACTATTACTACTATTTTTTGTCAATCGTTACTGTCGATCTATTAATCAACAGAGTGATGCTCAATTCTCATCTTGATAATAATAATTATTGAACTATTTATCGTTTTTTAACATACGACAGAAATGACCAATAAAATAAAGCAAATCTGTAAGACTTTTTTATGTGTTAAAGATGCAAAACTGAGCTTTCGCAGAGTTTGGAGAGATGAGATAATTCGCTAATTGGCTGACTTTTCAAAATATAAACATGATTTAGAAAGGAAATAAAAATATATTTGTTACTCACACAAAATATCAGTGGATGTACCCACTCTATAATTTGTACCATGTTGAGCATGCAGCTTATCCATTCCTCTAATGGCAATCTCGTACTGAAATTAATTACACTATGAATTAGTACATACAAAGAATGATGCGTTTGCTCGAAGACGGGATGAGAATCACGATGGAAAAAATATATTTGATAATTTGTTGGGGTCAACGAGCATCCAACTAATATTATGAATGCGAGAGTTTGTGAGGATGTCTGGATGTTTGTTACTCTTCCACGCAAAAACTACTGACCAGATTTGGATGAAATTTGGCACGCAGATTGTTTATAACCTGGATTAACATATAGGATACTTTCTATACCAGTAGTACGATCCTTCCGAATAAGCTAGTCATAAATAAATAATAATGATGTACGGTGAAGGAAAACATCGTGAGGAAACCGGCATGTCCTAGAACCAAAAATTCGAAGACATGTGACATCTACCAATTCGCACTGGGCCTGCGCGATTATAGCCCATTCCCTCTCATAGAGAGCAGGCCTGTGTCCCAGCAGTGGGAACATTAATAGGCTGATAATGATGATGAAAGATGTACTACAAGTTACAATATATAATATATAATAAAATACACAAAGTAATAAGTCTGGATTGTGACATCAATTTGTAAGCTTTACCACAATTCCACCTTATCCAAAAGATGGATTGTGTGAAAGCGAAAGGAATAAATGATGCCGTGACGTCTGACAGGGGAGAATGGAAGAATAAAACGTATTGCGCTGATCTCAAATAGAATGGGACAAGGAAGATGTTGATGAACACAGGTCCACCTTAGATTTTAGAAGAATATAATTTATAAATAAATATCGCTGGACAATACACACAGCGCCATCTAGTGCCACACTAAGTAATAAGGCTGGTGTCGTGGAAACCAGATAGTTGATATACTACATAGATACTTTTTTGTTTGTAAATACATAGTTATTGTATATATAAATATCCATGACTCGGAAACAAAAGTCCATGCTCATCACACAAACATTTGCTCCTACCGGGATTCGAACCCGGGACCCTAATTACGTAAGGCAGCCTCACTACCGCTGCGCCATTCGGTTATTATAGATAACTACTTACCATATCAGTATAGTTGGGAGCGTTCAGAACATCCCATCCTCCTAAATGGCTGTAAGGAACCAGCACCATCTGAGACCATGAATGGAAAGCGAAATAGTAGATCATATCCCCTTCTTCCTTGATAGTATTGACGTAGTTGGCGATGGCTCGAGATTCAGGTTCCGAGAATTTTATAGGTCCAGCGAATGTATCGGCGCAGGGGTTTAGGGAAGCTCCTATCGCTGCAAAGGTAAGAACAAGACGATAATGACCCTAACAAATGCAAAACTAGAGTTTATGAGACAGTTTTTTAAATTAGGAATTTCTCAGTAGCAGTCGGAGTCTAGACTTGTGCCCGGTTCATGGCAATAGGCTCGCCCCTAATTTATGTACTTACACCAACGCCTAATAGTGCGTGATATTATGTTATGCGTCCCATTTACGAAGATTTGTAACAGTGAATGAATGAATAAAATGTGAGTGACAAATGCATATATTTTGTTGAAAAATTTCAAACAAACATAAAATTATACAAAATATATTCAAATTATCGATAATACTAGATAAATTATTATCGATAATTTTAATTGAGGATGATAAGACACATTTAGTCCACGAGTCCTAACTTAATCCATATAGAGGTGTTATTGCTTAATTGTGTCAATATATGGGACGTAATCAGACACCATATCTGATAATTTTACCCGCTTATCATAAGTCTGGGTGATAAAATTCCAGCACTGGTCAGGTTATGGGGTTTTGGCCAGCACAAAGAGCCTTTATTAGAAAATCTATTAGTTTTTTTTTTTAATACTGGGTTAAATAGCTTGACCTACTACATACCATCACGCCTGTAACCCCCAACGGTTAGGCAGAGGTGTACCCATTAGTACCTACACCCATATTTCGCCAGTTATGTTTAAGTCCCATGTATAAAGGGCGAGTCTATTGCCATCAGTCAGGCTCAAATACAAACTCCGTGGCTGCTACTGAGAAATTCCCGATGGAAAAACCCAATAAAACTGCCCGACCTGGGAATTGAACCCAGGACCTCTTGCTCAGCAGTCGCGCTTGCAACCACTAGACCAACGAAGCCTTGCGTCTGACATACAACGTTTTTGATAAAAATAAACTATCGGATAATTTGGTTAATCATAAGGCCTGAATTCGCGCCACGCTGACGTCGGTCGCGTACGTCAACGAAAAAAACAGTAACAAATACGCGCCGCTGATGTCAGCGTCGCAATATGGTGCTATATAGAACACAATGTATACTCGTACGCGCGACCGCCGCACGCGACCGACGTCAGCGCAGGGGGAATTCAAGCCTTAAAGCTGTTTGCAGTCAAACACTTCTTGTCATAAACTTGAAAACGATACTTACACATCCACTCAAAACCAAAGTTTCTGTTTAAGTCTATTCCGTTACTGATATCGCCGCAAGAAGAGTTGTGATTCAACGCATTTCTATTCTTCCTCCACATTCTATTCTGTAATCAAATAGTAAAGAGAATTCAATCAAAACATTGAAAGACATCAAGAAAGAAAATTATATTCGTCATTTTCCGCCAGAGCAGTTGGTAAGTGCAGCCGTACAAGTTACTGGCTGTTTACTTGCAATAACTATTAAGCTAAAAATGAAAAATACGCACACAATAATAAAATTCAAAATTGGTGTTATGGAAAGATAAGCATTTTTGTCTGTATGCCAAAAATCTGGTTGAATTCTACATCAAATTTTATTAGCCATCAATCAGTCCTAATGAAGTGATCCAAACACTCAACCAGTTGACTTTTTTTCTACTAGTATTTTTGAAAAACTGATAGATTCTTTAAGGACAGATCTAACTTATATTGAGTTTAAAACCTTGATTGATTAAGTGGCAAGTTACATTACCACTGAATTTCGGTCACGGCGGCCAATCTTAAAAGAGATTAGTCAAGTAATATACGTAGAAGAAAATTATGTTTTATAGTGTATAGAATAATACTCACATTAGTAAACGTGTAGCTATATCCATCAGGGTTGACAACAGGGAAGATATGCCACACAATGTTATCAGCTACGAATCTGACATCAGGATCAGTACTAGTCAAGAACTCATTGATGATGTAAGTCACTGTTGCTGGAGAGATCCATTCTCTTGCGTGAATACCACCTTCGATCATACCAATGATAGGATTGTCTAGCTTTCTGAAGTCGATTTTGACTCCTCTAAGTGGTCTGTCTTCATTTGACTGGCCAATAGTGACGGGGGTGACTACATCGGGGTAATCTTCGGCTACTTTGTCGAGCCAAGCGAAGATTTCGTCCAAAGACTGGTAGAAAGTCCAATCATAGTTAGCACTTCGGGTTACAGGCCGTCTAAGTTGGGCATTGATTTGTCTGAAAGATTATGAAAGTTGATGAATATGAGCTTTTTGTCAATATTCTCTGCTAGCTATAAAAAGCACTCGGTATACTTTATTATTCCACAAGACTTCATTCTAAAACTTCTTCTCGTGTGGTTAGTGCCTAACCTGGTGTCAGAGTTTTTAAGCCGCCCATGGGTCTCTGACTTGGCTTTACATGCCGTCGAGAAATTTATCGCATGCATTCAAAAACTTAAAAATAAAAAAGGAACTTACGCATGCACATCTTCGATTACAACTTTAAGCGGAATGTTGACACTCTTGAAGTAATTTTCGAAATCTTCTTGTTTCTCTGGTGCCACCAAAATTCTAACGTCACTCTCAACAGCCACGATATCACTCCAAAAATCGTACAGATTTTGTTTTTTGATGTCCATAAGTATTTGAACTTCAGTATCGGAACTGGGTATTATTTTGTATACTTTGTAGTTCTTATAGCTAACATATTCTGCATTAATTGCAGTTGCTACTGCTAATACTAACAATAATTCTTTTAATATCATTGTGTACACCTCCTTCGTACGTTCCAAATGAAATGAATGACTTTCATGGATTACTTTATTAATCTTTGGCATTACATTTGATAGTGTCATTATCTTTTGGTTATGTATTTATTTCGTTGATAACATGTTTTATTATTTTATTATAGTAGTGTTTTGGAATTAGCTTAGGATAATAAAATATTTATCGTAGACGAATAAATTATTTATTGATAAACTTAATGAAAATTACATTTTGGAACACGTTATAACGCACTGTTTTCTTGTTTAAAGTAACATGGTGGCCATGTTGCTGAAAAGTTGACTTATAAAATTTCGTTGAGCTTAGATCCTTGTCACATTTAACTATTCAAATGATGACGCGTCAACAACGTAAAAACCTTAAATATTAAATAAGGACAGCGACGTCAATTTACAGTACTTATAACAAGTTAATGTGGATAAGAGCTTAAGTAATCAGCTGTTTAAAAATGACACTTTCGAATTATATGACACTTTCGAATTATGTCTTCATTTGTTATTAGGAGGATGTCAATTGAGTATTCTAATGACACAATTACTGTGAATTTAGAGTATGTTTAACAAAACAAAATGATCAGTCAAAATGTACGGACAAGTAGCGGACTTTACTGAAGCCTTTGTCAGTATCCACTGTCCGTAGTATTTTGACCGGATCTTTCTAACAGCTGTCAAATACACAATAATCCAGAGCCATGTTCGCAATTTGTCCGTAGTAGTTTGACGGATCTTTCTACAAAACTATTAAATTTAAAATAATTATATAGTTCTACTACAACTATTCACACACTATATGCCTAATTACTTCAACAATGCAATCAAAACACCAAGGAGTACAATTGAGGTAGAAAAGACCACACTATGAGCGGCAGCTGTGAAAGTTAATTCCGGGGTATATCCTAGTCTTGCGGTATAATTGCCCATTTCGACTAGAGCATCCATCGTTTCCAAAGCCGTAGGGATGATCTGATTGGCTGGAAGAAGGAACCCAAATTCTCCGAGGTCGCGAAGCTCTATCAGATAGGTGATTGGAACCTTGACTGCATGCTTGACCCAGTCAAAACTGGCACCGCTCATGGGATCTAAAATAAAACAGAAATATTGTGGGAAATGTTTAAAAATCTTAAGAAGGTGTCTACTCTGCCTTGCCTTTTCCCAACTATGTTGGGGTCGGCTTCCAGTGTAATCGGATGCAACTGAATATGAGTATTTTACATGGAGGAAATGCCTAACTGACCTCCACAACCAACAATCTTAGGAAACTATAGAAGCCACTCAAACTCAAACTCAAACTCAAACTCAAATCATTTATTTCAATTAGACCATTACGGCACTTTTGAATGTCGAAAATACAAAAAAAGCAAAGCTACAGTCACAGTCACAAGGCATAATAACTTGAGAAAGTACTGTAGTTGCCCATTCCCTAACGTAGATCTCTATGGAGAAGAACGGGCAAGAAACTCCATGGACACTCTTTTAAATCAAAATATTGTTACAAAATCTTGGTTACATCATTCATGTTGAGATTATACGTATATGTGAGAACGATGTAGAAAGACGTGCACATTAAGAGCGTCCAGCCACTAAACATTTTTATCAATAGATTTGACGTAAGAGTCTATGCAAAGTCATATTGGAGCAGCGATAATTACGGTGGAGTCAAAAATGTAATGTGTATGAATGTAATGTAATGTAATGTCAATATGTTTTCTTTCAACAAGATTAACTGTTTTTCTGTAGCTTGATTCAATTCTGTTGAAGGTCCTTGCATAAATACGACACGACACATTATCATCATTCTCCTGCCCTTATGCCAATTTCTTTGGGGTCAGCGGCGCAGCATATCTTTTTCTTCCATTCTTCTCTATTACTCGCCTCAATTCATCATTGTTAGTCTCTTGCTTTTGTACTCGCTGCTTCAATGGTACACTGAGTGAAATCACGCGGGCCGCATTTTGCAAAATTACTCTTGGTTTTTAAAATAATTAATTCTATTCTTGGTAAACTACAAAATCAAAATCAAAATCAAAATCACACAGTACTGAGATAAATAATAATCTGTCAAATGACCAATTTGTTCGAGACACCATTGCTTAATTATTGTGTCTACTTCGTGGACAGATCAAGGGATTATAGCTGTATGTGTTGTTGTTTAAATAAATAAATTTGTTTTATCGAATAAATTTGGAATCGGTGGACTCGTTTCCATTTTCTTCCATTCACCTCCATAAATAAGCAGCTGTAGTCTTAAAAGATCATTTTCTTACTTAACTAATATCATTCTATCCATCTTTAGATTGGTCTGCTTCTTGTACCCTTACCAAGAATAAGAAAGATCCATAAGATAGATTTGACTGTGTGGATGATAATAATGACACAACTACTACACATTATCAACCACACAATCAAATCTATCTTTTATTTAAAACTCCATTTCATTCCGTCATCCAAACATGCATACAAAACATTATATCATATATTACCATACTTGTTAAAAAAAAAATATCAATATCAGTCTCTTGTTTCTACTGCAGGGTAAAGCCCTCCCTTCCCTCCTACAAGATATCCCTATCTCGTGCTGTACATGGCTATCTACGTTTTTAAATGAGAGATGAGGAAAAAGGTTCATCGTCATCATCAGCCTATTAATGTTCCCACTGCTGGGACACGGCCTCCCCTCGATGAGAGGGGATGGACTACTATAATCCACCACGCGGGCCCAGTTCGGTTTGGTAGATGTCACATGTCTTCGAATTTTTTGGTTCCAGGACATGCTGGTTTCCTCTAGATATTTTCCTTCACCGTTTTGAGAGCAGCGGTGATGAAATAAATTACACAAAGTAATGCGCCTGCCTGGGTTCAAACCCACAACTTACTGTTCGTAAGTCGGGGCCGCCTCCACTGGGCCACCGCTGCTCTCAGAAAAAAAAGGTTGCTTGGTGGGTGCTCTCTGAAAAAGGTTACTTACACATAACATTAGCGGATAGTCCAACTCGGTAGTTTGTTCCATATCGTTGTGACAAGACATCAGCCCCTCTTATTGCAATTTCGTACTGAAAAGGAAAACGAGACATCAATCACTGTGCCTAAAGATTGAATAACGCTCCATATAATTATGTCTACTTAACAAGATAGTAGTCAAATTATTTAGCTCATTCATTTAATTATTGCAATATACTAGACTAAAAAGTCAAGTGTTTCATATTTTATATGCAAGTTGATTTTACTCACAGCAGAATAATATGGTTTTGTCTTAGGCCTACGAATAAAGACCAATTATCGTCCTTAAAAACGTTGAAATTCAAATCGCAATCAATTTTCAAAAAATAATTTTCCAATTCACGTGCAAAATTAAGGATTTTTTTTGATTGATTAAAATTGAGATAAGTATGCGAATGTATGCCCGTCGGTGACATTACTATGTTATTTGATGATGAACCATGTTTATTATTGTATACTTCTGACCGTCAGTCCATTGTATGAAAAAAAGAAAACAGTCAAAAAAGACTGTCACACTGATATAGAAAAAAATACTCTTACCATGTCAGGATAATTTCCTGACAGCAACGCGTCTTCATTATTCTGCACATGACTGTAAGGAATGATGATCAGCTGAGTATAGGAATGGAAGGCGATGTAAAAGATAATGTCTCCTTTCTCGTTCAGTTCTTGCACGTATTGAGAAATCGCTCTCGATTCAGGCTCGGAGAAAGCATGAGGACCAGCAAAAGTGTTGGTGCAGGAGTCGTTGGATGCACCAATGGCTGAAAATTATAAATTGGGTATAGTTATAATCATTGTTTAGTTAAGAGATCTTTTCTTTTGCATTGTTAACTGTTGCATATTCAACAAAACTCAGGCTAGAAAACCAGTATTGTTGAATAGGCGAGACGACAAAAAAAAATGAATTAGTCCGTCAGTTAGATTATCAAAAAATATTTGACCCGTGTTTTTTCTTTTGTTACGTAAACCAAAATTGACGAAGATATGACGCTTTTAAAATTCTCAATACGTCACGCCTAGGTATAACTTTTAGCTAGTTCTAACGTCACGAGCCCCCACTCCCGAGTTTTGATGCGTTTTATCTTTTGTCAACATTCATTGATTTACAAAAACAAAAAATACGTGTCCATTAATTTCCAATACTCTCTGACGGACTACATAAATTTGCAATTTTTTTGATACTGTCGTCATGCCTATTGCTTCTATTATTCCGTTCAAAAAATAATCAAGCAGCATTTTGAGCACTCAATTTTTTTCTCCAGTAGTATCTTTAGCTAACATAAACATTGATGGATGGAGAGGGAGAGGAAGACCAAGGAAACGATGGATGGATTGTGTGAGGAATGTTATGAAAGGCAAAGGTGTAAATGATAGCGTGACGGTTGATAGGGATGAATGGAAGAAAAAAACGTGTAAACGTCCAAGTAACATGAGACACAATCATGTAACATCGGCAGAAAGGTGATGATGATGACGAGTAACTAAAAATAAAATGAGCCGTCGCGGGAAGTCTGGCGGATGTGAAAGATCGAAATTATTTTGTACAAGTAATATGCTTAAAATAAAAGTCAAGATAAAAAACCGCATAAAATAAAATGACTCGATTCACAAAAAGAAAATCCTAATGTTAGAATCGAACTCGAAGTCACGAGATTGTAACCCAGCGCTCTGTGCCCCGAGACCAGCTGGCTTGTGGCAAATCGCGGCGAATATGTAGATCTTATGCTGCTTCAACAGCTGTTCTGGATTGTTCAAACGCCACGCTCGCCACGCTCGCCACGAATTCATTATTTGTTTTTTTTTGGTTTTCCCGCGGCTATGTTTCACACGAAAATGTAGTTGAAACATTGTTTGAGGTGTCCTTCCAGGATATACACAGACAGGGCGTAAGTTTACTCTGAGTACATAAATAAGTTGATATTGACAACTCATTTTAATTATAAACTTACTCATCCATTCAAAATCAAAGTTCCTGTTGAGATCCACACCATGGCTCATTTCATTGTCTACGTTTTCTGCACAAGTCTTACGACTTTCAGGACTGCGATTTTTTCTCCACATACGGTTCTGTAAAAAGATTATGATTTTATGAACAAAACAATCATACAACGTAAATCAAATTGCTGGGAAACAGACTGTCTGTGAAAAAAGTGAACTACAATCAACCACGACGGAGCTTTACTTCTTGATAGAATCTACATTTCTTCGATTTCTTCGGTTCTAGGACATCTTTTTCATCACTAGGTCGGGATTTGTTTTCACCGTTATAAAAATTATTTTAAAATAACAAAAAATAACAGGCCTAGGAAAATAACAGGCCTGCCTGAATTATGAGGCAGGCCTGTTATTTTATGTAACTACAAAGTAACGCGCTTGAATGGATCCGAACCCACACTTGTAAGTAAGAATCGTTAGTTCTGGCCACACATTATCATCATCATCAACTTCCTGCACTTGTCGCATTATATTTAGGGTCAGCACACACCGATAGGAGCCTTTTGGCCTCGTATAGGACCATTTTTTTTTTTATCTCTCTATGTTTACTTTTTAATAGTTTTAATTACAATGTACCCATTTTTTTTGTGTGTTTTGTCCTGGCGGGCTAATAAATGCTTTTTCTTTATTTTCGTTTCTTCTTTCATTGTCCGTGGTCAGACGTCACACTGTACTCATTAATTGAATTTTATGGCGCTAAGATACTTCTTCAATGTCATCAGTGTTTTTAAATTCATTTAAATACCAAATATTTGAATTTATCATACTAAAAATTAAATAAATAAACATAAATAAATAAATATCGCTGGACATTACACACAGCGCCGTCTAGTGCCACACTAAGCAACGAGGCTTGTGTCGTGGACACCAGATTGTTGATATATTATATAGATACATTTTGTTTGTAAATACATACTTATTATACATATAACATCCATGACTCAGAAACAAATGTCCATGCTCATCACATCACACAAACATTTGCTCCTACCGGGATTTGAACCCGGGACCCTAAAAACGTAAGGCACTATCATTAGGGTCGTCAAACTAACCACTACAACAGGAACTAACTAACTAACTACAACATGTACAAGTAACCAACTATAAAACATACTTACAAATCTAAAGGTATAATCGTAACCATCAGGATTCACGACTGGAAAGATATGCCATTCAAAACTTTCTGCCAAAGCTCTAATTTCAGTATTGTTACTTGTCAAGAACTCTTTTATGATCCAGGTGACAGTAGCCGCAGAAATCCATTCACGGGCATGAAGTGTGCCTTCTAATACACCCATCAAAGGATTTATTCTTTCTGGGTGATGATTGAGGATGATTCCTTTGATATCTCTTTCTTCTACAGATTTGCCCATAACGACTGTTCTGGCAACCAAGGGATGGTTTTCTGCTAATTCATCAAGCCACATGTAGATAGTTTCAAGATTATGGTATTCTGACCAGGAGTATGAGAGGTAAGATTCAGAAGATCTAATGATGGCTGGATTGAGTTGGTCTTCTATTGCTCTGAAATTAGAAGTTAATGCTGTTTGGGTTAGACGTTTTAAACATGGTTTATTGTGTTTATTGTGTGTAGTTTGCTGCATGTAAGTCGTGGTAATTGACCAACAAAAATATCCCTTACTGCTATGACATTAAAGAATGGTCAATATTTAAACACAGAAGAGCAGCCGTTTAACGTGTACGTTAAAGAAGTCACACAGCTCGTATACAACATAATGAGAAACATACTCATTTCGGGATTCATTCAAATGAAAAACCAACACTTCTTATTTAAATGTTCGTTTAGATCTTAAACATTGAATTCCATTTTGACTTACCTTTGAACGTCATTGATTATAATTTTTGCTTCAATCTTCGCTGTTGCCAACTTTCTAACGAACTCTTCGCGTTTTTCCGGCGCAACCATCACTTTGGCTTCATGGGTAGCTCTAAAACCTTCGTCCCAGAATTCACCAACATTCTTTGATTGTATTTCTTCTAATATTTTCACATCACTGTCATCTTTTGGCACTATTTTATATAACGTATATCCATCGTAACTTTTCTTAACCGCAGCACTAACAACAGTTAATATTGTCAAAAAAAATACAATGTTTTTCATATTCATTTTGGATTTGGTACAGACATCAAGTGCGGTAGTCACACATTTGATGATAATTCTAAAATACATGGCATTGATGATAGTAAGCAAATTATCTGATAATATTTAGATTATCATAGATAATTACAGAACTAAATCATGTAATTCAGTGACAAGCAGATTTTTTTATTTTACCAATCTCAAAGATTAATTCATAATTTATTTAAAATATCCTTTCGTTTCTGTCATTGGTTTCAAGATGATGGAGACAGAAGTATTATTAAAATATATAAAGCACTAGCGAATCGCCTCGGCATTTCACAGGAGAGATACAGGTTTCATACAAACCTTGTCCTGACAATTACGAACACAAACAAAAAATTAATCAGTCAAATCTGTCGAGCCGTTCTCAAGTGATGCTCATACATGTGGCTATTGATTTTTATTAATATAGGTAGATTACACGCTTATTGTATATAATATATATAGTAGGTATATATAATAGAGATGAAAAAACCGGCCAAGAGCGAGTCGGACTCGCGCACCGAGGGTTCCGTGCAAAATTTTTAAAGGACAAACTTAACTTTGCTGTTCGATCCCTAGAAACGGCTGTTGCTCCAACCGCAAAAAATAAGTTTGTAATAGTAAAATCGCTTTTATTTGTTATTAAACTACATATTTACGGTTTTCAGACTTTTCACTTCACATCTGCTGTAAGACCTTGCTGTTTGCCAAATTTCGTGATTCTGTCAACGGGAACTATCATATAGGTTTTCGACTCAAAACCTATAAGGTACTTCCGGTTGACCTAGAATTGTCAATTTTGGTTAAAAACAAGGTCTTACAGCACAAGTAAAAGGAAAAGTCCGAAAAATAAAAAAGTTGAAAATTAAGGTAAATTTCGGTACTTACAAGTTTTCGCGAAAATCTAATTTTGCCCATATCTTTTTATCGTGTTGACCCAGGACCTTGAATATTATTATACACTTATTAGGGACTATAGACTTTAGTATATGGTATAAATTTCAACTTGCTAGGTACACCCGTTCTTGAGAAAATCGGTGGTGACTGACGGACAGACAGACGGACAAGAAAGTGATCTTATAAGGGTTCCGTTTTTTCCTTTTTTAGATAAACTAAGGAAAGTAAAAACTCCATAAGTAATTACGGGACACAGGGCTAATATTGAGAATTCGGTAGAGATATCCAATAACACTTATTGCCAGTGGGAATCAAACCCATACATAGCGCGATCAAAACAGTAGGATCATAGGAATTGACACAGTCCCAGTCAATCACGATTTGTTTTGCAACATAAGCAGTCTGGTTATTGAGCAAATCTGCCTAGCCATTCCCAACTATGTTGGAGTCGGCTTCCAGTCTAACCACATGCAGCCGATTATCGGTATTTTACATGTAACGATGGCTTATCTGACTTCTACAACCAAGTTACTTAATACGATAAAAACTGAAACTGGTGTCAAAAGTGCTTAAAAATATGAATAGAAACTCCTAAGACTATTTTAACAACACAAACCGGATACTATTCATAAAGGAATTTCGAATTTAATTTTATAAACTATGAAATCGTATAAACAAAATAAAATACAAGATTGTTCGACAACAGCCCGGACTAACTTTTGCTAACTTATATTTTCTTTTACTTCAATCTTTACAGCTTTGTTTTAAGGTTCAGTTTTGATTGGCTCGGGTTGTAGTATTGTTAGCGACGGTTCTCCTTTACTTGGTGTAGCTGTCTTCCTGTACAATTGCTTGTGGTACATCTGTAGTTGTTTGTAGGAACTTATGCACAATGAGAATTACTTTGGCATATTTATTCGTTTGTTTATTATATATTTCAGAAGTGAAATTGCTTAATTTGTAGTTTGTGCAACGGAAAAATTACGTAGATTTTAAGTTGAGTAGCTGCTCACCTGCAAGATTTTGAAGTTTTGTTTGAGTCAGTCAACATTAGCGGTTATCATAGTACGATACCGCTCGTCCGCGGTCGAGTAGTGAAGCGGATCTCACGTCGCATTGGCTTTGTAACTCTGGCTTCGTCAACCTTTGGACACTTAATGCTGAATGTAGGTCTCTTCCAAATCTCTCCACTTTTGACCGTTTTGTGTCATGCCTATCCAGTTTCTTCCGGCCACATTAATGAGACCGGTTGTCCAAATAGTCGGCTGTCTTCGCTCATTTCTTCGTCCCGCCCGTGAGCCAGTTTACGGCATATATGGCATTGGCTTGTATGAAAGACGTTAATGCCTAATGCTAGTTTCACACGAGGGCGGAACAGTGAGGCAGAAAAGTAGGACAGAACAGTTTGGAAGGACAGTGCCGTTTAAATATAGGACAGTCCGTGAGTGTGAGCGATGGAGCATCGACAACGACAACGGCAACATTTACGCCACTTACTCAAAATTGCAGCACGAATAGCTCTGGATGAGCTAATTGAAAATATAAGGAATGAAATAAATAGGAAAGAAAAACTTTAGATCAGACCCTGCTCTTTGCACTGCACTATCCTCGCGAGAAAGGTGGGGGGTCGAGCAAACTGTCCCGAAAAAATAGATCGGCGTAGCTAACTATTCTGCCTTTGATTACTGTCAAGACAGTATTGTTCTGTGCATTCAAACACTAGCAGTAGTACTAGCATGTGCTGCTCACAGTTCTGCCCTCGTGTAAAACCAGCACTACACCCGTACACCACCCGACCGCGCGGACTAGTGGCGCTTACCGCCTTTCAGCCGGGATAAGATTAGGGTTGGCTTCGATTGGAAGCTGACCCCAATTGTACCCCGGCTGCAACTGAATGCCAGTATTTTACATGGAGTGACTGCGTATCTGACCTCCACAACCCAGTTAGTAATTGGTAATACGATACCCCTTTGGTAAGACTG
The DNA here is from genome assembly GCA_963853795.1 of Xestia rhomboidea. NCBI lineage: Eukaryota > Metazoa > Arthropoda > Insecta > Lepidoptera > Noctuidae > Xestia > Xestia rhomboidea. The sequence continues at coordinate 15,273,317 of OY970777.1, forward strand.
ATTGTCAGACTATCGGGCCACTGACTACTTGTACCGAATGTCAAAGGTCTACAAATGACAGCCGGTACCAATGGCTTAACGTGATTTCCGAGGCACGGAGGAAACTCGGTATGTAATGGGCGATCACCCATCCACGGACCAACCTAAGCAGGTTCGGCTTAACCTGAAGATCGACCCGAGCGGCTATTATTTAGTCACGAGCTCCTCCTAGGCTAACCATGTAACTATAAAAATACGCAAAAACAAAACACTTTTACAGAATCCTGCTTCCCATTGTATAAAGCGCCTTACGCACTTGCCGTAGCCGCTCCCTGGGTGGGTCAGAGCGGCACAATTATATTTATCGCCGCGTACGGCCGTGTCGTCGGTCCACGCATAAATCAGCGCACGTACGATGCCGATGTGACGTGTCGTCGATCGCGAATCGCAGCGACTAACTTGCAATGGGAACGGTCTTTTACATTTGCTATTTAACTTTTGTAATATCGTATATTACTCGTATGTCATTTCGTTTATTGATTGTTTGAAGGGTATGTATTGTTAATATGCTTGATATCTCTGCCTGAATAAAATGTATTTCAACATAATTATTACTTTGCACGTCGAGCTTGCCCTTCGGTATGCCTGGTAGGGTCTGTCAGACCCACCTGTTCACAAAAACCGTTGTGTTTCCTTCAAATTCGAATTTCGGGCCTAGTAGCTGGCCGTTATTAATTACTAGACACCCGCCGCCCGCTGCATCAGTCTGGAGCACACTCCCGTGGTAATTAGGACGTGCGTATAGTTCGCGCGGTCTCACAGACCCGACCAGGCATACGACGTGACGTTTATATGTATGTATTTTTTGTGTGTTTTTGGTAATTGACGTTATTTTTGTGCTTAAATATAATATTTTTTACATCATTTTAGTTTCAAAATGAACAAAAGTCCGATCACGTGAGTCAGGGAAGCGAGGCATCTGATTCAGAGGCAGAAAACAATGATTTTAGAGAAAAAAAAAGTCCATAAAAATTTGGGCTTTGCACTGATTGAACAACGTTTGCAGTCAAGAAAAAACAACAACTGCATATCTACAGATCTTCGCAGACGAATAGGTAGTCATTTTGGTACCCAAGATGAGACACCATTGAAAAAATCGACTCCTGGTATATAACGTAGATGCTACGAAGCAGAGCTCTGGAAAATGTTCATAGAAGTGATGAAGACTGAATATACTATAGTTATATAAAAGTACATAGAAGTGCCTTATATATTATACAGTCTGATTGAGATCTATTCAGTTTTTAATAAGTAATGTGTGTTATAAGAGTAACGAAGAGTTTTTGTTAAAAACACTACCTAAGTTTAATTGGAAAAATAATTATTAAAATTTATTGATTTGCAATATTTTTTTATTTTATTTTCTAATATACACCCCTAGTTAAAATATTTGTACATTTTAATAACTTATTTATCAACAAATATTCAAGAAATTACAAGTTAAAATTTCCGGGTCTGATAAACCCACCAGGCATACTGTGTAACTTTTTGCCACCAGGCATACCGAAGGTTAAGGCGACTACAGGAGCTAAATTATCAACTCTATTTGTAGTGGTTCAAACTTCGTTTGAAATTCTGTTAGAATAAAGTTCTAATCAGCTTGCACTACAAAGTGGTTGTTACATCGGTCACTGCGGGCGAAGAGTGCGAAATGACTGATTGAGCTGCAATTTAGCATCCTAACATTCTAAATCCAGATGGCGAACTTCCAAAGATGGCGGACCGGTTATTTTTTATGCATTCCCATAAAATGAGTATCAAATGAAACGTTTGCTAAGAAAAATACGAAAACTAAATTGAAGTCACTCAAATGTGTTTTTTAGGTTTTTTTTTTTTAGAAAATTAAACTTTGTATTTTATTTCAGATAAGTCGAAAGCCTGACTGAAGACTAACGTCGGGACGTGACGTCTTCAACGACAGTCTTTTTAGAGTTACTAAGCTTTGTCGTTGAACTGTAGCTTCATCTTTTTTTTTCACAATTCAAAAGTGCATGTTACTGGTCTATTTGAAACAAATATTTTAAGTTTGAGTTTTCATTTTTTTTTTCTATCATGTTTTCAAACTGCGTCATACGACAGTTCACCCATGACAAATATTGCACTAATCAGATTTTCCCCATCAATAGGCCTTATTACCAAATTAAATCTACACTAATCATGCATCTAATAATCTATTATTGAAGACAACATTATTAGGTTCTAACTCAATGGGTCAGCAAATTGAATTCAAGTAGGCACCTGATTATGATCGGGTTAATTACATGCTGTATTAATTTTGCTAGGATATCCTTGTTTGTGTTTTGAGCAAGGGGCCTAAAATGGCAGCTTTATCAGAATCTTAATATGTCAGTCAGAATATTAAGTGGTCTTTATGATTATAACTTTAGAGACCATTTTAAGAATTTTAAATTAATAACGTGATTCATAGTTATTATAATTCTGATAAAGCAGCCATTTTAGGCCCTCAGATATGAGCAATACACCTACACCCAGATGTAACTGAAACTAGATAGCATTGATTAGAAAATACTGCTTGTTTTGTAAAGGAGAGCAGCGGTGACCCGGTGGTGGTGGCCCCGACTTACGAACAGTAAGTCATGGGTTCGAAACCAGGCAGGCGAATTACTTTGTGTAATTTATTTCATCACCATTGCTCTTAAAACGGTGAAGGAAAACATCGTGAGGAAACCGGCATGTCCTAGAACCAAAAATTCAAAGACATGTAACATCTACCAATCCGCACTGGGCCCGCGTGGTAGATTATAGCCCATTCCCTCTCTTAGAGAGGAGGCCTGTGTCCCAGCAGTGGGAACATTAATAGGCTGATGATGATGATGATTGTAAAGGTTTTAATTATTATGTAGTACCATTACTACCTCGTACCTACTTCATACTGCCTTGTTGGTCTTGTGGTCACAATTGCGACTGCTGAGCATAAGGTCCTGGGTTCGATTCCCGGGTCGGGCAGAGAGTAATAGGCTTTTGTCCTGAAAAAATCTAATTAGTCCGTCAGTTAGATTTTCAAAAAATATTTGACACGTATTTTTTCTTTTGTTACGTAGACCAAAATTGACGAACATACGACGCTTTTAAAATTCTCAATACGTCACGTTTTGCTATAATTTTTAGTGCGTTGTGACGTCACGAGCCTCCACTCCCAAGATATGATGCGTTTTATCTCTGTCAATATTCATTGATTTACAAAAACAAAAAATACGTGTCCATTATTTTCCAATACTCTAACTGACGGACTAAATAGATCTGCAATTTGTTGATGGTGGAAACTAGCATATTGGGTGTTTTCATCAGGAATTTCTCAGTAGCAGCCACGGAGTTTGAATTTGTGCCCGGTTGATGGAATAGAATCGCCACTTATATGGGACTTAATATAACTGGTGAAATTCTCTCACTCAGTAGCTGCGATTGCGACTACTCAACAAACGAGACGGACACGAATTAGGTACTAGCTCTTTTAAGGCTAAGCTAAAAGCATTTCTGTTATATGATAGAAATTTGTACTCAGTAGACGAACTGTAATTTATAATCCCAATTTTCTATTTAAAAAAAATGCTAATTATTGTTATTGTTTTTGGTAGTAATGTATTTTTTAATCTTGTATGTTTTGTTTTTAATTATTGCTGCATGTTTCACATTGTTGCATGCCACTTTAGAAAATATATAAATATTAATATATTAATGTATCATACACAATTTAAATTGTTCCTGGTAAATAAATAAAATAATAATAAGTACGTGTATTTATGGTCTTTCCATCCTTTGTCAGCATCATCAAGGTTTACTTCTTCAAAACCAAGAGGCCGATAAAATGACAATCACTATCAGAGCATTACGTCTTTCAAGTACGTCTTTCAACAAGATTGACGTAAATTTCTTTGGATGTTGCTTGTCCGAAATAGAAGTGATTTTATTTGAAAAACATTTTTGTCTGTTCCATCACCATTTTTACCGATACAATAATACTTTCTTCAGTTTTCCAGGACCATTACTCTATTTCTATCAAAATCAACAATATATTCTAATACAATAATTTACAATTTATATTATTATAATATATTTATATTATAATTTTCTTCTATCATTTATAATTCCCCCTTAAAGGGCAGGGCAGGAACAAAATAATTTACGATCAGCGCAGGACCGCTTAATCAGTGTTTGGTTCATTGTTAACTCGCTGAGCGCGGAATAATGGTCCTATTGTCTCTTAGTATCGCGATAAGTTTGTGGTTTAAGTTGGAGACTTATGTTGTTAATGATAGCGTTACTTATTTCTTCGAAAAGTTTCTAATTTGCACTGTTTTAGACTTTCACGGTTTTTCACTACACTTAAAGACGAAGAAAGAGGGTACACAGATTTGTCTCCTCATAATAAATAATTTTCAGCCCACCCGCATACCTCTTCAGTATTCCCGCGATCATGATTTATTTATTTATTTATTTATGTACACACAAAATATTTTACAGGACAATATATTAACATAGAAGAGCACAAAGGTACTGACATGATGCTTGCAACAGCGGCAAAATATCGGGGCTCATAGTAACAAAAGAAAATCAAGGATATGAACCCGTAAGTTCTAATTTTTCTTGCGTGTCATGAATTTTGTCTGCCTTGTTGGTTTAGTGGTAGTAAGCAAGACTGTTGGACGTGGAGTCCAGGGTACAAATCTTAGATTGAGCCGAGACGAGTTCCTGCCAAAATTGGTTGCCGCAACCGTAATTCACTCGTGAGGTTATAATTATTGTATTGATTATAAACTTACACTGTCACTTTAGGGGATATCTTAACCGGGGCTGCAGGACTGTTCGAAAGAGATACCGTAGCCCCGGAACACAAAGGGCGATGAAGGAACATGGATGGGTTTTAGTCAGTAAAAGTCTGACAATCCCTCCCGCTCCGCCCAGAGCGGGAGGAGTCATTAGATGATTTCCCATCCGAAAAACAAACAAAAAAAAGGGGATATCTTAAGTGATAAACTCCCGAAATTTCAACGCTATTGCAAACGTCATGATCGTGGGATGACAGAGAGAGGCATAGTGTGATTGGCTATTTTTTCAAGATTTTTTCAGCAGCAGCCAGGATTATGCCCGGTTGTTGACAATAGGCTCGCCCTCTTTTACATGGGACTTAAACATAACTGACGAAATGTGGGTATTCTATTAGGTACACCACTTCCTTACCCTTTGGGGATGCCAGGCGTAAAGTTATGTTATCGTTGCTAAAATGATGACCGATCTCCCATATCTCAGGACACAAGTAACCACAGAATCTGAGTTGACCACTGTACACTTCAATCAAGAAAACTCGCTAGTACTCGTACATTCTACCACACAAGTTTCTCTATCAAAGCTCCCTGTATCGAGCTTGTTCGAGTCGCATACGCTGCTCTCAAATTGATTGTATACTGATAATGCAACGGGTCCGATTCGATACTGCCGATATGTTTGCGGCTTAATTAATTTGTTGAGAAAATATTAGCGTCTTTTCTTTATACTGTTATCAATGTTTATTACAGTTTTCGTGTATGGAGCGGGTTGTGGTAACGGTAACACCACAATTAGGATTGGCGTCACGTCACCGCATTTTAACACGCTTTTACCAATAAAAGTTAAATAGTTAGCTAGAAGTTACATTTAAAAATAACTTGGAAGATAAATTTGACCCACTTCCCGGTTTCCATTTGAGCCGCATACAGTTTGTTTTGTTTGGATGACAATGTATGATTAGCTAAGTGACGTCATCCTAAATCCAATATGGCGGCCTCCAAAAGGTGTGCAAAATACTTATTTTTTATGCATTCCCATGAAATGGGTATCAAATGAACCCATTCATTTGTTGACAAAATAACTAGAAATAAAATGACGTTACTCTATACCGTGTGCATAGTAATAATTAACTCACTCATCGGTCAATCGACTTTTGGGAGCCATCCAAAGGCTCTATTCCATAATTATGTATGTTAAATCTTACTAATATTATAAAGCGAAAATTTGTGAGGGTGGATGGATGTTTGTTACTCTTTTACGCGAAAACTAGTGAACGGATTTGGATGAAATTTTGCACAGAGATAGTTTATAACCTGGAATGCTAGTTAAGTAGTATGAATTACGGCGCTTCGGGACGGAGAGGTTAACACATATGAAACTTTTTTGAAATGACGACCCGAATGGCGCAGTGGGGCTGCCTTACGTTCTTAGGGTCCCGGGTTCGAATCCCGGTAGGAGCAAATGTTTGTGTGATGAGCATGGACGTTTAATTCCGAGTCATGGATGTTTATATCTATAATAAGTATGTACTTAACAAACTAAAAGTATCTATGTAGTAAATCAACTATCTGGTGTCCACGACATAAGCCTGGTTGCTTAGTGTGGCACTAGATGGCGCTGTGTGTAATGTCCAGCGATATTTTTTTTTATTTTTTTATCCCGGTAGTATGATCTCGTGGGACAGTCACTGACCTTCACACGGGCGAAGCCGTGGACATAAGCCAGTATATAAAATATTCAAAAGTCAACAAACTCAAAACCACAGTAATACCTATTTTCCCATTACAAACGCAAATGTAAAGTTAATTGACACCGAAACAGCTGAAAGGTGCTTCATTTTACATTTTCCCCTGAATACCTTTTCAAAGAGGCATGAAAAGGTCTTCTGGGCTCCAAAACTCTGTAATTACAAACCTGGCCGAAATAATACAGTGAAAATGATACCATAAAAAATGATAGCACACGAAAATGAGGTAAAAAGTAATATTATAGGAGAGAAAGGTATTTCTATGTGAAAAATACTTTTTTTCTCCATTTACATTCATTATAATCTTAATCTTGAGTCCTTTCAAGCTTGGCTCGGTCATAGTTTTTATATCCTTATATAATTAAAAATCCTATCCAGTTGAGTCCGTAGTGAAACTCCCCTACTAACTACACATTTTAAAAGACTGCAATAGGCATGACGACAGTATCAAAAAATTGCAAATCTATTTAGTCCGTCAGTTAGAGTCTTGGAAATTAATGGACACGTATTTTTCGTTATTGTAAATCGATGAATATTGACAAAAGATAAAACCCATTAAAACTCGGGAATGGGGGCTCGTGACGTCATAACTAGCTAAAAATTATACCTATTCGTGACGTATTGAGAATTCTAAAAGCGTCATATCTTCGTCACATTTGATTTACGTAACAAAAGAAAAAACACGGGGCAAATATTTTTTGATAATCTAAGTGACGGACTAATTAGATTTTTTTTGGCGTCTCGCCTATTCTCACATTTGACTTTTTTTAAGCGTTGTGACACGTTACGAATTTCTCCTGTATTGTGGGTGCGTTAACAAACACTTATACGCAAACAGCTAGACCCGGAACAACTATCTGTAGGCCATACAAATATTTGTTTCGTGAGGAGAACGAACCCGCGACACGTAGCGCAGCAATCGCTCAGTTACTTACTTTACTAACACTAATTTACAAGTTTTCATTGTACTAACAAAAGTTATATCTCATTAAAAATGTTTATTACAAATCACATACTAAAACCTTCGTCGAGAACCAGTCTATCCATTGGTCAAAGTCAGGGGTGCGCGCGAATGTACGAGTATTTATCATGGTAGTAGCAGGAATTTTATTGTAGGAGTTTGACTTAGTTAGAGTTGGTGGCTGAGAGAATTTCATACTCACTCAAACGTCTCGCTGATGGTGGCGGGTGTGTCGGGTCATTTAGTTCCCTTCGATAAGGTTGAGTTGAATGGCGCCGATACATGCGTCATGTTCGTGAACGCCTCGCTGTCGGTTGGGACTGATCATCTCTTAGCTGCCACGGTTCATTTGAATTACTTTAATTTTAAATTGTTGATTTAATCTTTTTCTCTGCACGCTCTTAATGTGCACGTCTTTCTACATCGTTCTCACATATATGCATAATCTCAACATGAAAGATGTAACCATGATTTTGTAACAATATTTGGATTTAAAAGAGTGCCCATGGAGTTTCTTGTCCGTTCTTCTCCATAGAGATCTACGCTAGGGAATGGGCAACTACAGTACTTTCTTAAGTTATTATGACTTGTATCTGTGACTGTAGCTTTGCTTTTTTTGTATTTTTGACATTCAAAAGTGCCGTAATGGTCTAATTGAAAAAAATGCTTTGAGTTTGAGTTGAGTTTGAGTTGTGACGGCGAAATGTGGGTGTACTACATTTTGCTAAACAACAAGGTGGAACATAATTATGATGCTAGCCATATTTAAATTCCTACTTGTCTTTCTGGATATCTCTAAGAGGTTGGTCGACCTGAGGGCCGAACTTATTGTCATAGCAAAATTTCCTCACCAAAGTCTCAGTCTATCACAAGTCAGTCAGACTATCTAAGAAGCAAGTAAATAGAACTCATATTCCTTTCGACACAACCAAACTCGATCGTTAATAAGGACCAATAGTAAAGGTCGCAGGTGTGACGTTTTTAAAGATGTTACGGACGGCTAGGCTTCATTTTATGACGTCATTGTTAGCCGTAAACGTCATTACGAGCCTCTTGGCTTAAGGAGGCGGAAAATTTAAAGAGAGAGCGAAAAATTAATCGTTTATTTCAATTTGAAGGTTGGTAATAGTAGAGGTAATGTTTGAGGTGTAATAACCTGTTTTTGTTTTATTTTTAATTATCTAAAGATATAAATTATAAGATAATTAGGTTAGAAAAAAAAGGCGAAAAGTATGTGTTTCTGTGTATGTTTGTTACTTCTTCACGCTCAAATGGCTTAATAAATATGGATGAAATTTTGTATCAAGCTAGCTTTTATTTTGGATTAACACATAGGCTTTGATTCCGGTATTATGATCCCATTGGATAATTAATTATATTAATTAACTACACGTGGGTGAAGCCGCAGGCATAAGCTAGTCAACAATAATGATGGAAAAGTCAAAAATTTATAGAAAATTGTTAAAACGACGGCGGCCGGTATTTATTAAAATAAACAGAAGAAAATTAATTAAACACTGTTTTAAGCTTTCACGGTTCATAACTATACTTAAAATGTCACTTACGGGATATCTTCCGTGATTATTTATTGTTTTTGAGCTCCCGATATTTCGACGCTGTTGCAAGCGCCATGATCGCGGGTCAACTGGAGAATGTGGGTGGATGGTAAAAATTGTTAGGAGCAGACAAATCTGTCTACCCTCTTTCTTTGTCTTTTGCTACGCGCACCACTGGAACTCGATACTAAGTCACGGCAAAACACACTCACAGTATCACCAGCTTTTGTGAAGTTCTTATTATGTTGCTGGCTGCTACTTTTGAGCATACTCAATACTGGATTCCACGTACTTGTCAATTTGAAGCCATCCTCTCGATTGAAATTTTTGTATTTCCTTGTGTAATCACGGAAGATATCCCGTAAGTGACATTTGAAGTAAAATTAATTAATTCATTAAATTTTCACGTCCCTGCTGTATTAACAGTTAAGGAGTGAGTTCGTGAGGAGGCGAATCTGTGAAAAAGAAGGAACCATACAAGTTTAATTAAATTACCTAATAAATAATAATATAAGAAGAGTGAGAATAATTTATTTAAAAAGTATATTATTACAAAAGTGTATATGTAGGTGCAGTAGTGTTATTTCTGTAACAATGGTATAATTAGTGCATAAAAGTAAACTATAACTATAAAATAATTAACAGTTGCAAGAACCGATAATGTGGAATTCAAATGTTTGGTAGCGACCTGCCCGATCTAGGTTTATTTAAACCTGTGTTTCAGGCCAACACTTTACACAGCACAAATTAACTAGGTCAGTTAAAGTTACAAAATAAAATAAATCTATTACCAACTATAAGAATAATCAAATTGGTACAAATAACATTAACATTAAAACTAAATTAAGTAAATACAGATTTTACAATTAGATAGGAGGGAATAACATAATAAAAACCAGGACTTCTAGAAGTTTTTCTGTGTCCGTGTAATTAAGTATCGCTATAAATAATCCGATGTTACAAAACTAAATTTCCTATAACTTAGACTATAGAAGTTTAGTTTCTTGTTGAGTCTATTATACAGAAAAGGTCCCAAAAACACTTAAAAACGACTAGCAAAAGCATGTCTAGTTTGAGGCTTTGTGTACTAATTCAATATTAAAACACTGTCACATTTTGTAAAATACATAATTATTATACAGAAGAACTTCAAAAACACGTTCATTACTCCCGCCCAAAACACAATTCTCGTGGCGCATCATATTTTGTCTGACTACCCTATCAAAACCGGCTGAAACAAAGCCTCCAACTTTTTGTTTCACTCATATCGCTTTGTTCGAGATACCAGTCCATACGGTACACCAAAAATAGAGGAAAAAGTACGCCGAATTGACTAAACCGAACTGGGAGTCGGTATAGCTATGTTTTTATGTGTTTTGGCAAACTGTGTACCTGATTTCGTTGTGTAGGTTTGAGTGGAACACCTTCTATCTGTCGTTTAGATGAAATGAAAAGTCATCAACATGAATATAAGTATGACGCCATGTTGATGACTTTTCATTTCATCTAAACATTTTAGTCAGTAAAAGTCTGACACTCCCTCCTGCTCCGCCCAGGGCGGGAGGAGTCATTTGATGATTACCCATCCAAACACTGCACCCAGAGAAGTGGGCAAAGATCGTCACTCACTGGATACCTGACGGAGGATCGTCCGCGCTGTCGAGGTAGACCGCGGCGAAGGTGGTGTGACGATCTGATCTTGTTTGTGATGAGAATATGGCCAGATATCGTCTGCAGCAGAATAATAGGATACCTACTATCAATATTCGTCAGAAAAGTGTGCTAAGAGTAAATCTGAATAGTACATAATATACTCTAAACATCTAGTACATATAGTACATAATATTTTCTAAACATCAAAATAACAAGTACGTACAATGTACATAGTGCCGCCAACATATCAATTTCAAAACTTATCGATAAAATCAGTTTTAAAAAAGGAGCAAACCATTCGAACGAAGTGCACAGAGCGGCAACAAACAATAGGACGGACGCGCGTTATTTACGCTCTACACGGATATTGTTGAAATTCGCATCGATACAGCTTTTGTTTCGCCGTCTGCCTTCTTATCGCCTCTTAGGGATGGGACTGTCGATACTTTTACTGTGTTTATACTTTCACTTTGATTTATTGGTGTGCTTTACCGTTTTTTGGTAAGTAGTGTTTTTTTATAGAAGTGATGTTCTGCTGGAAGTGACTTATCGAATTTTAGTGTCTGTTTTATTGTGATATAACATAACTGGACTTTAATTTATAATGGATTACAAATTAAATTGCATTATTACCTGTTGGTAAATAGTTCCCACGTACACAACTGACTATATGGATCAGACTTTACTTTACATTTACAAGAATTCGAACAGAAATAGTTATAATTAATAATGATTAATAAAATGTCTTAAAAACTTGTTTTAAAAATATCGGAGGCCCAAAATAAATAGTAAACATAGTAAATGTACTTTTTTTTTTGTTAATGACAGTGTTAGTGACTATGTCAGTTTTAAAACTTTATTGATTACCAACACGTATCGATAAAGTGAACATCGATAACCGAAAATATATCGATTACCACATTACGTCCCTAAAAAAGGACAGTGCCCGCATGGTGCATCGCTATGGCAAAAATATTAAACGCATTCCTATGCGGCATGGTACGTTGTTTTGGTTCACATTTATGTTATCTTCTGAAGATCTATGTTCTAAGCATGGGAGAAAATGTTCTATTGCCTTTAGCGTATGTTTGCCATAGAATTGTATCGGTTGTAAGTACTTACGTTTACTCGTAAACAAGTTGTGGTACTTGTTTTCGACAAGTATTTCGTAAGGTTTATCGAAAATAAAGACACGTTTTCTTTTTCGAAATAGCATCTCGCAGTTCAACCTGAGATATTGTCGTCTGCTTAACCGGACTTTCCTGTGGGAAGTGTAAGGCCTCCAGCCAGGGCAAAAAACTTACAAACTATGCGACTACACGCTAAGGGCACCCCCTGCGGGGTACGGGCCTCGGCTTAGGGCGTCCCTGGGAGAGGACAGCAAGGGGACAAGCTGGATAGGAGTGGAATAAAGACACGTATTGACGTTGTTTATGACATGACATGATTCTAACATAACATTGGGTTAGGCAGAGGTGTGTCCATTAGTATTCCCACTTTTCGCCAGTTATGACATATTTGAGTCCAATATAATAGGGTGCGAGTCGATTGCCATCAACCGGGCTCAAATCCAAAATCCGTGGCTGCTAGGTACTGAGAAATTCCTGATAGAAAAACCCAATAACACTTTTGCACGACCTGGGAATTGAACGCAGGACCTCATCATGTTAAGCAGTCGCGCTTGCAATCACTAGACAACGAGGCAGTGAATTTTATTGATAATTATTGTGTTAACCTTTTATTTTTACATTTTTTTCATAGCACTAAGTTGATTTAGGGGCTCTGTACGGTGCAACCGCACATTCTGCAATTCAGCAGTTTACGCCACATTCATTTCAACTTATAATAATTAGTTCAGTTCGCGTTGAGCTATCAAGTCAGCCAGGCGTTCTCGTTACAGCCAACAAGGGCCCCTCACTCACTTCATTTCCACACCATCAGTTCATTAAGCTCATTTTACTATAAGTACCTTTGGGACAATACAGTAGTGTTTCAGTACTTTTCTTTCTTTTATTCCATTCACCTATCATCTCAAAGTGATGTCTGCTCTAGCAAGGCATCATACAGGCTCATTAGATATAAAGCATGAGTATTGATCTGATTCATGACACTTATGGATTGGCGATTTCATTATTTTACCCAACTAGAATTCCTGGTGACCTCATGATGTTTTCATACACTTTAAAAAGAATATTCTATGAAAATTATGTTTAACTAGTGGTATGGTCAAATCCTGGATGAAGCTGGCACAAGAGCGTGGAGCTTGGCACAAGCAAAGAGAGGCCTATACCTAGCACTGGGTGAAGTCGGGCTGTGGATGATGATGCTGATGAATAGTATGGTCTAAAACCGACAGCAGTTTTAATCACCCAACTTTTTTCCACATACCCAAAGCTCACACCGAAAACGGCAGAAAAATATGAATAAAAATAAAAAATATGACATTTCGGCTGCTGCGATAAACTGCCATTTTTGCGGTAAAATAATGAGTTGTTAACATGCACACATAAATTGAAACCGACTGTTAACGGTTCGCTGCCGAAACGGTTCGTTGTTTGTTTAAAGGTGGTGTTACACGTAATATGGTTTACTGGCTTCTGCTATTGTCTTTGCCCTCGTGGTTGTTAAATTATCCCACGAGAACGTACTACTGGGATTAAAAGTATCCTATAGCCTATTTTTATCGACTTCTAAAAAAGAAGGAGGTTCCGTATGTATTCCACCAACAACCTTTTTTTTTCATGTATGCCCTCCGATTTTTCCGTGATTACTAGTACGATTTCAGTGATTCTTTTTTTATTTGAAAATTCACTCTAAAATCAAAATACTGGTATTCAGCTGCATCCGGTTAGGCTGGAAGCTGACTCCAACATTTATTTATTTATTTATTTAAATGCCTTAAACTATCATTACAGGTCTATAACCTAATGCCATAGCCAAGTCACACACACAAACTTAAAATTAAAGCAACAAATACATCTCAAGATTCTTTGTAACACATTGTAAATAATAGTACTTTTGCGAATTCACCCCAGTGACATGTAAATATATCAATTTCCACCTGAATGTAATTGATGGTGCGAATAGCTCGAGTCAGAGGGGTTTTGGCCAGCAAGTTGGTCCTAGCTGGAGGTACGACCAGCAGCGGCGGGGGCCGTCGTCTCCACACATAACGGTCAGGTACGCACAAGTGCAACCGCTGCAACACTCTCGGGTTGTGCTCAACATAGTTGGGAAAAGGCTAGGCAGGTAATGAATCATCATCTATTCAGCTTTTTACCAAATTTCAGCCTTTAGGTCTTGATACGTGCTCGATTAGGCTAGGGTAACATCCTATAGTATTACACAGAGCTTATGCTCGCCAATTATGTTTAAACATAATTGGCGAAATATGGGTGTACTGTTGGTGCAACTCTGCCTCTCTTTGAAGAATTCAGGCGTGATATCTGCACGTTCATGTTGTTACCTATTTGGTACAAATATTTTTGCCATGGCAATATTAATAAAGTACTCCGAAAACTTCCCCACACGTGTGTAACAGGCCGATATTATTTGTTTTTAATTTATTATCCGCAATGGTTCCAACTTTTTCACGTTGCTCCCTTATAATTTGATTAATGGATGAATATTGTAGCAATTATTGTTATTTACTTCAGTGACTGTCTGTTCTACATGTCTGTATATTAATTAAATGTACTTTAACCAAAAGGGGCTAACAAGTACTCCTGTATTTATTTAATATGGACGTCAGCCTTCGAGCAAAGTGACGTCATCATAATCAACATCACTTCCTCAAACTTTCTAACAGAGAGTCACACAGCAAGCCAGCTTCAAATGGATATTCCTGACTACCAGCATGGCAGCGGAAACATATTCCAGTGCAACGCAATTTTCCTAGAAATCCTATGACCAACCTGTTCAATACTCAAAGATCTATACTCTGTAGAGAGATAAATTCTTTTATAAAATCCTCGCCTGATGTCGACATTTACCATAATTCCATAAAAATCTTTAAATCACAATTACTGAATTCCCGAAAATCGCAACACAATGTTTTGTTATGTTAGCATTAATTAATGATTCATTTGGTTTTTTTTTATTTTTTTTTATTTTATTACTTATGTACTTCTTTCTTTATTTTTAACAATGTTATAATAATTTTATTTTTATTCATAGTTATGTTCTCATTTTTATCTGTCTTAACACTAATATTCATATCTTGTCTTTTAAATTTAATTGTAATTATTTAGTAAAATTACAGCGTATGGCTTTCCATTTCTTTGTATTATGTTTCGTAAGCTAAGTAATCTCTTAAATGTAGGGTTTATGTATTTCATGTTAATAGCCATTCTTTTTTTTTTTGTTTTTTCCTCTTATGTTAACACATATTTTTGTGAATGCTGGTTAACCTGTAATTGGCGACTGTGTAAGTCCAAGACTGTAAAACCTATGTATACCTAAATGCTGTACACACAAGCTGATGATGAACCTATATTAATAAATAAATAAACAACCTCACCTCAGCGCCCTTGGCACAGCACACTGCACTTTCAGCCGGTTGAGAGCTTGAAATCCTCTCCCGGTCGTAGCCAACCTTACATAACAGATAAGTTTTTGCTTATGTCAGCATCCTATGGTGTAAGGTTCATCCATATTGCGTTGTATGATTACCGCCAATATAACACTTAGAGGTTACGTTCACTCAGACCGACAGCGGCGCATTAAATTTCCTGTGATGGTGTCTCAAGTGAACGTACTACTCGATACAGAGATGGAGCATCTAAGGGTGCAAAAAAAAAGTATCTATATAGTATATCAACTATCTGGTGTCCACGACACAAGCGTCGTTGCTCAGTGTGGCACTAGATGGCAGTGTGTGTAATGTCCAGCGAAATTTATTTCTTTTATTTAATTATTATATTTTGAAGAATAATCTCTGAGTTAAAATCGACCAGAAAAACACCACGAATCAACTACGTTATTGACCTTTTAAAAGAAAACTAGGTGTTCAGTTGTTTACTGACAAAGAACAGAATGGATTTATTAAAATATGTATACACTCGAGAGCAATGAATCCGGGTCACTTAAAGAATGTTAAAAATCTCGGAAACTAAAAATGATAGGTTAATGCAATAAATTGTATTTAATAGACAATGTAATACTCCTTAAATGAAAGTAAAAAAAATATGAGTCACCATACATTTTATTAACACAAAATTACATAAAGAAATAAACTGCTGATCCCTCCTTAAAACAAAAATAGGAAACATGAAATTTTTGAACTTTATTACGATTTTCTTGAATTTTAATACTTCGTATTGCCTCCTCGTGCTTCCATTACTGCGTTTACGCGGTTTGGCATGCTGTACACCAAGTTCCTTATACGATTTTGGGAAATATTCTCCCATTCCTCTGTGAGAGCAATTTTGAGCTCACGAAGCGTGATTGGGGGAGGGTTTCGTTGTTTTACGCATCTGCCTAGCTCGTCCCAAGCATGCTCGATCGGGTTGATATCCGGGCTGCGCGCTGGCCACTCCATACGAGTAATGTTCATCTCTTGAAGGTAGTCATTCACAATCCTACCTGTATGAGGTCGGGCATTGTCATGCATAAATATAGCATCCTCACCTAAATTGACCATAAATGGACCAACGTGATCATTGAGGATTTCTTCCACATATCTTACGCTAGTTAAAGAGCCGTTTTTTATGATCACCAGCTCTGTGCGACTTTCAGAAGAAATTCCGGCCCACACAGGTACAGACCCACCACCGTAGGCTACTTTTTCTTCGATGCATGCTTGCTTGAATCTTTCCCCTGGTCTTCGATACACTCTGTGTCTTCCATCGTGCTTGTAGAGCATAAATTTTGATTCGTCGGAGAACATAACTTTTGACCAATCTTCAATACTCCAATTTACGTGGCTCTGGGCATATCTTAGTCTTGAACTACGATGCCCACGCTCCAGTTTAGGGCCGTTTGCAGGTCTAAGGGGTTTTAAGTTAGATTCAGCAAGCCGACGTCTTACTGTCCATGCACTTGGGTTACTTCCTCCGAGGCGTCGAAACTGATTTGTGAGTTCAGTTCCTGTGAGAAAGCAATTTCGAAGCATGGTGTTCACCAAGTATCGGTCTTCTCGTGCTGTGGTACACCTGGTTCTGCCCGTTCCTGGTCTGCGTAGGTTAGAACCAGTTTCTTCGTAACGTCGGAGAACTCTTTGTACTGTTGACAGCGACACACCGACAGTCCTGGCTGTATCGCGCTGACTCCGGCCGGTTTCCAGCATTGTAAGTATTCTGGTGCATTCTTCAGGCGTAAGCGACATAATTTCAGCTTGAATAATGAATATAGAGCACTATCAACATGGTTTATGTACCCACATAAATGACAGATTACAAACAAAAGCAAAACCAAATGCTGTAATTTCGTAGTTCCATCTTCGAAAGTGGCCCTTTTTCAAATTTGATTTTTTTATGATATAACTATACAATAACTAAGAAGTTTTAATACCTTCATTTAAGGAGTATTACATTGTCTATTAAATATAATTTATTGCATTAACCTAGCATTTTTAGTTACCGAGATTTTTAGGATTTTTTAAGTGACCCGGATTCATTGCTCTCGAGTGTATATATTTTTTGGTAGATTTAACTTTTTTATAGGATTTTATAGGATAGTATTCTCCATTCTTGCAAAAGAAAAACTTCTACAACAATTCAAGCTTTTTAGACCAAAATATGAGAGACTAAAAAAAGTGTTTATACAAAGATAGCGGTGTGCAAACTGTGCTAGGTACTAATATTTTCTATACAAAAATGAGTTCTTCCACTTGCGCACCACACAACACCAGCCACGTATGGTGACACCCCCAGTAGACGACAGAAAAGCCTAGCAGACAACGGTAATCTAATTCCGTTCTAGCTTAACAGTGATGCACTTAGCGTGGGCAAAGAATTTTTATATGGAACTCATGTCGATGACTATTTACGTGTTTTTCCCCCTCCCTATTACGTCGTTTTAGACATTTTATCTGATATTTTTTTAGAAAAAATGAAGTTTTTCATAGAGGGAATAATTAAAACGGAATATTAGTAAGCGCTTTTGGTGATGAAGGCTTAGGTATCAACAGGTAAATGTATAGGGGTTCTCGTTCACACTGCAGGCCAGTTTGCTAGTTTAAACCCTTCATACCCCGAAGGGTGAAAGTTCTTCTTACCCCATAGCAAAAGGGAGAGTCCTTCGACCAAACGGGTGTTGTGTCGTGTATGCCCGCTGGTCATAAGCGGATCTATCTAAACTTAGGCTTTTGATGAGGGCCTAAGCACACGGCGTATTTTAAACGCGCCAACGGAGTGCAGATGACGCGCGTATTCGCGCTTCAAACGAGATTTGAACGCAACCTTGTAACCTAAGCACACGGGGTGATCGTAAAACGCGCGTTTACTGCGCGTGTACGCGCAGATACAGCGATACAGACGCGCTGTAGTTGCTCGTAGCTTCCGCGTTTGGGTCAGAGACTCCACGTCAGTTGACCCTTTGTACGCGCTTCAAACGAGTTTTGAACGCGCGTTTGTATTGCGTTTTACGCGCGTTTCAATCTATAAAAACGCAAAAATAGGCATCTACGTTGCAGAAAACTCAAAGAGTTCGAGGTTTAGGGTAAATAAAACTTAGGTTCTAAAAATCTTTAACGTTAAATACTATCACAAAAATCAATCAGTACCTAATAAAAACCTTACAAACGTACCTACATAGTCGAGTGAACTATTGCGACATCTTGAAATCGTATTACTGACCTATTTTCGTTCAAAATTGAGTTCTAAAATTCAAAATGCAACCGTCGACCGGAAATGAATCCGTTGGCGGGAGTCTGTCGTGATACGGATCTGATGGAGCCGAGCGTCCAACATCCGGTCGGTTCCCGCCTTTATGGCTTCCAATTTTGAATCCGTCGTCTGACGGTTGGAAAGGATTCTTTTTTTTTTAAATTACGTGGCCATTTAGATTTTTGGAGATCGAATTTATGTTTTTTTTTAATAGAATGAGGGTTTATTATCCTGCGTTAATGGTGAAAAAAATGTTAGCTATCTTATTATATCTACATACCTACTGCATTTGCTGAAAACATAAGAAAAACAGCCAGGTATGGTACCAGATTGAGGTGAAATATGGGGGAAGCCGAAAGACGTCCACAGCTGGACATAGGCCTCCCCTATGTCCAGCTGTGGACGTCTTTCGGCTGAAATGATGATGATGATGGTATGGAATCTATTTCTTTTAAATTGATGTATTGTAGTTTATTTCACCACGTTTTCTCCTCAGCTAAAACACTAGCAAAGACGGGTGGGCATCAGGGGACTGTCTTTTGTAGTTTTGACGCACAAAAATAACTTCCCCTAATAAATTGTACTCTAAGCCTAATTTGAACAAATGACTTTTGATTTTAGTTACTATTCGCGATGTATTTGTCGCTCTAAAGTTTCTTCAGTACCTAGTAGTATTATAGTATAGTATTCATAGTATTCAAAACAATGTCCATATACGCATATGTTACCCGTATCTTCGTCGTATCAACAACTCTCTCCTTTAAGATAACATTATCTGAATGGAACGTATCAACATTGGCACTATATTTCGAATTAAAGTTAAGTCCGTTTCCGGCAAAGATAAAACATCTCGCTCTTTTCTTTGTCTATGTCTACAAAAGCAACTAAGGAGGGCATAACGAAGCACCGATGTATTTGAAGTCTTGTAGTTATTAACAGTTTATAATTATATCAACCTGACTTTGTATTGTATAGATCCAGACTTATATTACTAAAAAAACAATGTTTGTACACTAATTTCATTGGTAGGACATAGACCTCAACTAAAATGTGTGAATAAGACCTTTATTTCAATACCTGTGTTCACAAATAAAGATGCTTTGATTTAATTTTTCAGTCAGAAGAGATTAAAATGTCACCTGTTCAGAGAACAAAAAAAAAATCAAATGTCACAATAAAGACAAATCACTGAATGAATTCACTAGGTCGTTATGTTTCTGTTAATTTTTTGAAACAACAATGATTTCAGTATTACGTTGCAAGTCGGCCTAAGTGTCAATATTTCATATGAATCAGCCGCCAAACTGACATTTAAAACTCATCCGTTAGGTATCTGATAATACAATAACATAGATTATTCATTAGAATTATTCATACTCAAAGAGATTTAAAATAGAGCGCCTTTGGGAATATTTTCTTATAAAAATTTGAATCCCGAACATTTTCGATTTTGACACACATTCAAATGTTACCTGACAAGCGAGCGTATGACAATAAACAGAACGACTTATTATAACTATGTAGTATATTATTAGATTACAATTATCTTTGTCTTGTCCCGTCTATCGCTCGTAAGTATTTGAATGTCTGATCATAATACAAAAGGGACAGATACATAAACAAGGTTTTCATTCAAACAAAAAAAAACATACGAGCCCTTCAAAACTAGTTAACTCAAAGAAATCACAAAACGTACAGTCGTCTACAAACACGACCCGTAGAGATTTAACGCCAACAGTTAGATAGGTATCAGCTGAATCTATTGCCGGGCGAAGAGTATGAACGCGCGACGTACAGCGATATATGTGTAGACTATATCGAGAGATATTTATGTGTCCGACTGTACTTGCTCATTTGTTTGGAATGGTCTATGCGGAAAAGTGTGGGAATGATTTGACGTTTTATTTTGTAGGAAAATGTTGGTGATTTAGGTAATGAAGCTGTGTTTCGATCAACTCATCTTTCTTTTCATTTCTCCCCGAAGGCTCATAAAAAAAAATAATTGAAAAATTTTTTCTAAAACAAATTGTTAATTTTTCTTCACAACCGTTTTACTATTGGTGCCAAGTATATACACCGTGAAATTTTAATGGTTGTTTTCCCGCAGCAAAATGGTTTTGTCTTAGTAATACAATCGTTTTAGAAATAAATAAAATATTAGAAGCAATAAATGGCAGATTTATCATTGTGAAAAACAAAACTCGAAAGCGACCACGAACCAATAGTAATAATACCTCCCGATACCCCGCAAGCCGAGCGCTGAACGGCCGCGCGGCCGTTGACCCGCGTGCTTTTCAATCAGCTGATAACTAAACTTCTCTTGAGTTAATGAAACATGATAATAATAAGCTGCCCTGTGCATGTGCTGGTGTCTGGAACTGCCCATGATCGAGTAGCCGCTGTGTCGCCGCTACGATCGTCCGTGGCGATGGGACTTAGGGGTCTGAACCCCGCAAAGTCGGAGCGACTCCAAGTGTTGCGGCTCCGCGTGAAGTCGCCGGGCAGCATGTGAATCATAATCAGCCCTAGCATAAAGTTGCACCATTGCGACGTACTCCAAATTGCAATAACTGTAGTGTCGTTCCATTGCACTGATGACGCGTGCTGCGCGTGCGACATTCACGGGAAAACTAAATGCGCTTCCGCACGGATACAATAGGAAGCCGGGGCGCGCGGCTCCGTTTGTAATTGTTGCGCGCAGGCTAGTTTATGCCGTATGACTACAGGCGAGAGCTTATTTTAATTTGAACATTTATAAATCGGTCTTTCTTTTGTCGGCGGTTTTTTGTATTGTTGCGTGCAAAGTATTTTATGCCGTATCACTACGTGCGAGAGCTTATTTTGCTTTGATCATTTATGCATCGCTATCCCTTTGTCGGGTGGCGCGTGTGATTTGAGTAGTACCTACAAGTTACATCTAGTGTTACTATTGTTTCTCACATTTTCGAGTTGATGAATATTTTTTTAATTATTTAAAAAAAAAAAACATCCGTATTTTTTTACTTTGACTCTATGCTTCGAAAGTACTCCATATGGCAAGTCGATCTGCCGCGGGAAAACAACCATTAAAATTTCACGGTGTTTAATTAAGCACTCTAAAGAAAATCGGTAATCGTCTTTAGACCTAGTAAAGACGATTACCGATTTTCATTATAAAAGTAAAGACTAATATAATAATTACTATCAGCGATAATAGCCATGATGGAAAATTCAAAAAAAAATCTAGTGTAAGGACTGTAGCTGAAACCTTTAAATCCGAACTGCGATCTAAAAAAGTTCCATTCTTATTTTTATTATTTATTGCACACAAAATTAAAGAATATACACAAATTGCAATTTAGGTATAACTTATGTACAACGGCGAGCTTAACCCAGAATTGGTTTTTCTTACAAAAAACCTTACTTCGATTGCGAGATTTGGAAAACAGTATAATTATACCTACGCTCATAAACAGCACATTTTATTTTAAGAACTCTAACTGGCATGTTTCACAGAAAAATTCAGGAACGGATGGAGCACGTACCACTTACTTACCTACAAAATAATTCAGCTCACGAACTTAAACAGACGTAAAAATTACCCTTCAAGCTTTTTAAGTCTCGTCAAAACTGATCAACTTTCACACTCCGGGTAAGCGGTCGTAAACGCGCGCGTAAACGTAACTGGCACGATTACGGTTTACGTTTCGTTTACGTTTACGGCTCTGCCGGGGACCGTATTTACGTGTCGTAATTTTCATGTTTAATAATATGAAGAATGTGTTGGAGTTCAGTGTGATTCTTATACCAAATGAGCAATATTTTTGGGTATCGTAAACGTAGACTTGATTGTATATGTTAGTGTTCGAAATCTTTATAATATGCTTTGATATTTCCCAGCAATAAAATATAGCCCAGATAGGTTGGGGATATCACTCAGTAAAAGTCATGTTTTTAACTTTTTATACAGGGTGTAAACAGATCTTTCACGAAGCCGTCAACCAAGCATTCAGTACATCAAACTAAGTAACTTTACGCAAAAATGTTTGCTGGGAAACAACTTTTTTATTTGGGGTGAAAAATCACGTTTTACGGTAAAACTATAAGTATCGCACTCAAAACATTGTGCTGATGGATGGATTGAATAGTACGGGGGTCGTGAAGGTGTTTCAAGTAAAAACCTTACATTAAAATCATGTATTTAAAAAAAAAGTTGGAACTTTGACCCCCAATATCTCCGTTACTAGAAGGTTCCCAGGTATGGTCTAGAACAAAAGAAATATCGCATTGATGAGGAGAACAAGAGCCTTTCGGCTTCGTTAAAGGTAATTTTACACCCTTTAAAATAATGGGACTGATGATGATTCTGACTTCGACTATATTATTGCCTTAGCTTATATCACAGTTGCTTTTCAATGTTCAAGGGTATATAATAAACTACCAAAATGATACAGGGAACTGCTGCACAAAAGCTAAAATATCTCTATCTGTTTTTAACCTACTTGTTCCACTCAACCATATCGTATATCTGACCGTGGCATCACTTTGGGCAATATCAGAATACCAGCGCTGTGACTTTTTTTAAATGTCACAGCACCTTGCTGAGTTATGAGCCTTTTGACCTTGCACAGGACCAATAAAGTTTGATTGTTTTTTTTTTATTTTTATCATGTTTACTTTTTTATATAATTTTGTCATAATTCTATTTTTTTTCTATTATGTTCTGTGTGAGTTTAATACATACTTTTTCTTTCTTTCCATAGATCTAATAAACAAGCACTCAACTAATCTTTACGGATTAATAAGAAAAATTGTTATCCTGGACCAAGAGCTAGTTTTCCTACAGACAAAGTCGCGGGCAACAGCAAAATATTAATTTGCACCTTTTATTATTTTGACATTTAGTTTGTGTGCCTTGTCTGTCAGCCACTCAAACTCACGAAAATATTGATATATCATAATTATACTTTTCAATACACTTCTTCGAAAACGGGTTCTAATCGCACTAAGATTAGGTTCAACATGCAATGTATTTCACACATGTGGATCTTTTTCATTTTCCATCACCGCGTGCTGTGCCGCGTGCAGAAAGGAACAATTCCCGCACGCGGCACAGCACGCGGGTGTTAGAAAATTGTCACAGATAAAACGATACCTATATTAAGTACAAATTGGTGCAATGCCTATAGTCGGCGGTGATCGTTTTTTTTTTCGTTATTTTATTTGATTTCATCAATGTATTGAAAAACGTCATTTGATACACGTGGACATTTGTTATTGCAGTTTTCGGCTCAAAAACATCCTCGCCTACGGCTCGGGTGTTAATTCCACCTCGAATGCAATAACAAACATTCTCCACTTTTATCAAAATGTACTATTTTTTTTGACACTATTACACCTAACCCTGTCTAAAAACTCTATCTCAATCGAGCGTGAATTTATCAATCTTATCATACTTTACATCAGTTGAATCAAAGTAACTCGGGCATAACATCTACATATTTTAAACTGCTGCGTCCGTTACATTGTCATGCCAACAATTGCGTTCTTAATTCAAACTGACGTAGATCAGTTGAGCAGGAGTCGGACATGTCACGTTCTGTTCTGTTTGTGTGGGGCCATGAAGCTGTAGGGCTTGTTTGCCTTTTTTGTGTCAATGAATTTGAATTTACTTTCTTTAAACAGTTGGTCGTAGTGCAGTACTTTATTGATTTGATTTAAATTTAAAAAACAATGATTCTACCAAAAAAAAATATATTGACTTCACTTTATTTGGCCAAAGTTAGCATTGCCATTCAAAGTGGCAATGCCGTCAGTCTTCTGGGCACGTTTCCGGATGACAGCGATGCGGAGGAGTACTTTGACGATTGACGTCGTTGTATATATGTAGGTACTCACGTGTAGTTTTATTTTTGTAATTATATAGAGTTCTAGTTGTAGTATGTATATAATGTAAATTATATAGTATTATTACTAACAATAAAGAAATAAATACCTTCACAAGACATATTTTTTGTTAGAATCATCGTTTTTGCCCATAAGCAACGGTAATAAACTTCCTAACCTCATCCCATGATACTTACACGTTATTTTCTTACATTCTGCTTTCCCAGGCCGCACGCTATTATTTACTTATTTTTCTTTCACATTACCGTTCCTCACAAAATTCATCCATATTTCCTTTTGTCTTCCTCTCCCTCTCCATCCATCAACATTTAAATTTATCACTCTCTTAGTGTTATTTAAAACCAAGCATCAAGGAGTGGTTTTAGTGGCCCAACAATTTAAGGTGTCATTTATAACATTATAATAACAGATGTAATTGTCATGATATTTCACAAGTTTAAATATCATCGTGATATTTTATTGTTCCTTTATTATTTGCTAGTTTATCTTTAAGTCCGTGGAGGCCTTCGAAAAAAAATCAGTTTCGCTGGATTATGTGTAAGATGATACCTTTTTATTTTTTCCGATGGGATATCATCAAATGACTCCTCCCGCTCTGGGAGGCGCAGGAGGGAGTGTCAGACTTTGTGTTCCGGGGCTAAGGTATCTCTTTCGAATAGTCCCGAAGCCCCGGCAGGCGTCGGCCCTTGCGGACTCCTTCCTTTTTGCTGACTCTCCTTGAGGCGCGCGTGGAACATGAACGCGCCGTCGTCACGGCCTGTCGTCATGAGACGGACGGACGGCGAGCTAGCCCATAGCTCGCCGTCCACAGGCCCGCGCCTACGGTGTCAGGGTAAGATAGTACCGAAGTTATTTTTCGACAAGAACTAGAAGATATTAAAAGTAAAACCAAATGCTTTACACATGTTATCAACTCCTGTAATCCTGAAACGAAAGATTTAAACCAATAGATTCGCTCTAGCGTGACAAAATAGGGTCAGCTTCTGTTTCGTTGACAGTGACAAAATTGAATAAGTCGTGTAGTATCGTCTAGCCTTCTCATACTGAACTACTCGTACTCAGTTCATGTGGTGACGTGAGTGTAATAAAGCGTTCAACTCTGCGAAACCTTTCAGGGCTACTAACAGGCGAGATGCTATGTTTATTGAGTCGCATAATGTCAAATATTCTTGGGTCCTGAAAAAATCAAATCAGTCCGTCAGTTAGATTTTCTAAAAATATTTGACTCATATTTTTTTGTTTTGTTACGTAAACCGAATTTGACGAAGAAACGACGCTTTTAAAATACTCAATACGTCACGCCGTGGTATAATTTTTAGTGCGTTTTGACGTCACGAGCCCCACTCCCGAGTATTGATGCGTTTTATCTTTGTCAATATTCATTGATTTACAAATCAAAAATACGTATCCATTATTTTCCAATACTCTAACTGCCAGACTAATTAGATTTGCAATTTTATTGATGGTGGAAACTGGCCTATTGTAACTTTTGTTCCCTGAAAGATATGAAAGCTTCTATTATGGGGTTTTGGTTTCCGCACTTGGTCCCTAGTTGACCATTGTGCGTGAATATGTAAGCTTACATTTCACCGTCATCATCTACATTACAGACATTTCCCAACTATGTTGGGGTCGGCTTCCAGTCTAACCGGATACAGCTGAATACCAGTATTTTACATGCAGCGACTGCCTATCTGACCTTACCAACCCAGTCAGTACTGGATAATACGATACCCCTTGGTAAGACTGGTCGCCAGACTTTCGGTCCACTGACTACATGTAACGACTGTCCTCCCCCAAGTGTCGCCACATTGACCGGCGCTCCCGTGTGACTCGCATCCAGCGGATTTCCGCAGCCTTCACCAGGTCATCAAGTAATCACTGGCAACACACATTGGTCATAGACTGTAAAAATCTACAAATGACAGCCGGGACCAACGGCTGACCAAAGGCAACGGACCAACGTGTTCTCCGAAGCACGGAGGAATCTCGGTAAGTAGTGGGTGGTCACCCATCGACGGACCAAACTAGGTAAGCTCACTCTTCCCGTATGGACACATTTTTGTGTGACCTAAGTACTGCAAGAGCTCATCTAAGGATTTAAATCCTTGTCACTAAAACACTTGAAGTTTCAACCACCAGCAACTTAGTTATGGTCATAAGGCCGGACTCGTTCCAACTTAGTTTATACTCACCCCTATAAAGTTAGTGTACATTATTGAGACAAACAAGATGGCTTTAATAAACATGTTGGTGAACTTTGTTGTACAACATGTTGCTTGATTAAAGATTTTATGGAGGATGGATGATGGACTGTGAACATTTTGTTTATTGACAGGTCAATGTTATGGATTTCTGCAATGATTGTATTTTTTTGATTGATATATTTTTGGCCCACTGCTGGGATAGGCCTCTATTTTCTTTTGCTTCTCTGCACGTGCTTGTGGCTAAATAATAACAGCCGGTCAGGTCGATCTTCAGGTTAAGCGTCCATGGATGGGTGGCTATCCATTACATACCGAGTTCCCTGAAATAAACTCAAATGAAATTTTATTTGCTAGAATTGGACTATATAAATAGATGGTCGAGTTTTATTACAGTTGCTCACACAATTCGCTAAAACTAGCATGCAAAATTTAAGAATACATTTTAAACGTAAATTTTACGAATACATGAATTTAACGTAATTGGTATGTAATAATAATAAGGATGTCAACAAAAAGATTGTCAATAATAAGAATGTCAATAATACGAATGTCAATAATAAGAATGTCAGTTATAAGAACGTCGATCATTTTTCAATTAATTAATAATAGGAAAATGTCAACCTGAATCAACCTAAATCTTTAAGGTTAAGATCTTTAAGGTCACAGAGTAAAATGTCTTGTCAATAAGCCATCTGAATAACGCCTGGGCCTTAAAAAGTATGTTAGACCGTTGGTCACGGCTTTCATTTGTAGATCTTTGACAGTCGTTCCAGGCAGTATTACCCAGTTTTAACTGATGTGTTGTGGAGGTCAGATAGGCAGTCGCTACATGTAAAATACTAGTATTCACCTGCATCCGGTTGGACTAAAGCTGATCCCAACAGGAACGTAGTAAGGAAAAGGCAGGCAAATCTATCTCTTCACGTGAAAACTAAATACATAAAACTTCGCTAGCAGCACAGTTAAATCATACATTCCTATTACCAATACGAGCATAATAAAAATGACTCTTAAAGTATTGTGTAAACCAGCACTATACCGACTACGGATCACATTTTTGTACAATGTTGGGACACGTACCTACAGTGTCACGTGCCATAGTGATGTTATCTTATCGATAAAGATAATATTAGTCTAGTTATTATTATTTTTGCATCATCATAATGAGCTTGGGCTTGAATGACGACTGCGTAATTGATTATGATAGACTTTTTAATCTGGAGGATAATATGTTATAGGACAGATAGTAGATAATTCTTCAATGCACGTGTCTGAATCATGGGATACGGGTATATTGTTTTGATGGCATTTTTTTTTTGAATGTTTGATACAAGCCCACCACACTATTCCTGCAACTCAGGAAAGTCAGAATCAACCATGGCGACCACCAGAAAAGCGCCGAGAAAATGAAGTTTGACGAATTCCCAGAGAAACAATTTAACTGTTTCGGATCCCGCAGTTTAATTCATCAGAAAAGAACAGCCTGCGGAGGAGTGAGAAAAAAATACCCTAGTAGAACCAGGAACTCTTATACTCCAAACACATTGAAAGGACCGGTCCTTTCAAGGTGTTTGTAGTATAAGAGTAAAAAAACATGATTCTAAAAATATACATTGATTGCATATTACAAGACTTCATTCAGTTAATTGGCTCAGACACTGTATCAAAAGACAATGTATCAAATTCTAAGTATAATAAGAGAAGGCAATATACTCATAAATTACGTTAACGCTTCGGAATCCAGTATAATAAAAGACGCAGTCTAACATAAAGTCTATACAATGCAAGCCGTTTGAAAATTGTTTGTCTGTTTAAATGTTGATTAATTTTAAATCTTGCCTAGGCATACATTTAGGATAAACTTATATTGACACTTACGGGATATCAGCCGTGATTATTATTTATTTTGAGCTCCTTTTTAATTATATATGTCGCAGGCATATCGTAGAATACGCCAGCCGAATTGTAATCCGGATGAACGTGAGGACACCGCATTACAAAACTGCGATGTTTTGAATACGGCGCGCCATTATGTAATACGGCGTGTTATAAGAATAGGCTGCGACATAATTGTATAAGTTTAGTTTTAAACCGTGAAAGCTTAAAACAGTGTTTGATACATTTAGGATAATTATATAGGTCTGATTTTATTGAATATATTTATACTGGGTGATGTTTTAAACGTGTATAACACGGTAAATTGACATTGTGGGCCAATTTGATTAAAGCAAAAAATTCCTGAACGTACAGACGCCCGCACATTAAGCTCCCGAAACTGTCAAATTTTCCCAATCAACTTTGAACCTAATGCTTAAGCGATAAAGTTGAAAATCTATTAAAGAAATTTGACAGATTGTCGTAGCTTGATGTAGCTGCTTTGGTGTACCTATCTATTGAGTGCCTTATTTTAAACAAGCTCATTGCATTATTTGATACATACAGTTGATACAGTATCATCTGTGCATATCATCATAAGTTATTTTTTTATATAAAGTATTTTTTTTAAAGACTGAAGAAACTCCGGGTCCATTCACTTGTACTTTGATAAGTTAGAAATAAAAAATCTACATAATTCGTCTTTTCTTACGACAACAATAAAGTCGAAAAGATAAAGTCCAGTCTAGACGAAAGTAATCAAAAGTTATTTTATTTTTTCAACGCAAACTTTTCAATTAAAATCATCATACTTGGGTGTTTGAATTAATTATGAAGCCGTAAAAATCAAAAGTTCTTTGAAACCAAAACCTAGACACGCCGCAATCTCTTTCAAGGCGATTTGAATTTCGAAAACGACTCTTAATGACATTGACATAAACTTTTCGGTAGTTTAAAGGCCAGCAAAAACCGGGGACGGCAGTGCAGATTATTTTATCTTTACCGGACGTGAATTCATACATATCTACTAGTGGTAACAAGATAGAGATTCCAATGTATCAATGTGAGAGTGAGAGTGAGATCGACCCCAAGGTATCAACGGTTTCTTCGCAGTATGGTTTCGCAGTGTGCGCTGGTTTCAAGTCAGAGTTTGTCTGTCTTCTTCTAGGAGCATGTCCATGTTTGAAGACGATGGGAAGATCCATCATAATAAAAATTACAGTATAAAATTAGCCACGCTCTGAAATTCCTTCTAAACATTTTATGGAACTGAAATAAAAAGTTCCCCATTCTAAATTACACACAGTTTAATAAATATACTGCGTACAAAACCCCTACTTCCACAATGCCAGGAGTAATGGAAAATTATTCACATAAAACCCGTCAGAATTGATGAAGAACCGATGACACGGTCATATTCTAAACTTCTGCTAATTTCCCCTGAGCTGGTTGATACGTTACGATGCCATAAAACATAATGAATTGTATCCACGGACGGTTTATAACCTGAATTCATATTGCACATGAATTTGTAAAAGCGTTTCGTCCACATTTCTAAATGAGTTCAGTTCTGGTTGCGTGTTGTTGTTTTTTTTATTTTTATTGGAAGTGTTTTAATATTTTATTGGCTGTTTTTATAAGCTGCCATTGTCAGTTTCCGTGTTTTTTGATATTTGAATAAGGTTATAGTGGCAGTGATCGTTTTAACAGTGTTTTTTTTTATGTGGAGTATGGCGTTTTTGAATGCGTTGAGATTTATTTGGTTTAACTTATCAAAAGCAAAACTAAAGAATATTACTAGTGATGCAAAAATGTTTTGACGTTCAAAACACTTTGACTAAATGGTTTTTTTGGTAAATATTCTTGAAATTGTTTGAGAAGTATATTGGAAATCAATACAGTGTTAGGTCTAATTTTAGCCATAAAAATGTGGTCACAATGCAGATTTAGATGTTTAGACACTTACACGTTTGTTTTTTAAATAAATAAGTCAGATCTATCGATATCGATAAAACAATTTTCTCCTCAGCACATCCTTACACAGTTACAACACGTCCTCCAAGCACATGTGTGCCTCACAAATTGTTCGCAAAACATTCACGAATTTGCCGCCATTTACATAATCTTAAATGCGGAACAATTTTACTTTCTTACGTTACGGGTTTATTTACTGTGAATTATGAGGGTAATTAGAAAATAAGGAGTTTCTTTGAGTGATTAACTGTCCTCGCTCCCTTTGTCGTGCAAGTGTCGTCATGGGAAGCTGATGGATTGCTTCTGAAAGTTCAAGTTTCTAAAACACAACATCACGCCTGGAATTCCTAAAAGGGTAAGCTGAGGTGTAGGTGGTCCTGCAGTACACTGATATTTCACCAGTTATATTTCAAGTTCTATGTAATAGGGGGCGAGCCAAATGCCATTTTTCAGGCACTAGTCCAGATTGGATACTGGGAAGAGAACACCCAAGCTGCTAATCACCAAAGGGTTCGGCAGAGGTGTATCTTATAGTACCTAAACCCACATTTTGGCAGTTTTTTTTTTGACGTCCCATGTACTAGGGGGCCAGCATATTGCCTTCAACCGGGCACAAACCCAGACTCCATGGCTGTTACTAAGGAATTTCTAAAGGAAAAATTCAATAGCATTTTGCCCGTCCTGAGAGTTGAACCCAGGAGCTTAAGCTCAGCAGTCGCGCTTGCGATTTCTAAACAAACGTGACCGTCAATTGAAAACCATACTACCATACAAGTCAGTTTTTTCTTGTTTTCTTTGTGCTGATAGTTCCCATAAGCGTAAGGTCCAACTCTTTCACTGTGGACCTAAGACGAAAACTAAAAAAAAAACCCTCCGCCTCCCCCCCCCTGCCCCAATGCCAGCCTCTCCCTCCGCCGCTTTTAAATGACTAAATTTATTGGAATTTTTTTTTTTTCAAAACCTCGGTTCCAGGACCCAGTTTTGAAGTGGGACGAGGTGCCCCCTAAACTTTTTGAAAGGGGGCAACTGGTCCCTGGTCCCAGTTTCAAAGTGAACGAGTTGTGGGACGAGTTGCCCCCTAACCCGACCTATTACCCAGCTATGCGGACACAGGAATGGCGCAGCTGATTTTTTCGTATACATATTATAAACGGGTGTTAGTACATCAGTCACCTGCAAAAAGAAAGACGTTAACCTGCTTTTACGATCCTGTTTTTGTTTAAACAGACAGGCATAATTATCTTTTTAATCACAATTAAAATTATAACTGTCAAAGTGAGTTTAGTTGTCTGTCTCGCATTTACGCCTCACGGCTAAACGTGTTTTGATGAAAATTTTATACACATGTAGACTATTTGAGTTATTTTATTTTTCGTTCCACATATCCCACCTGAGTATACTAACTCAGGTGGGATAATTTCCTCCAAGCGGTCACGAAGACTCAAAAATGTTGTATTACATAAATAGCTACTATTATACATATTGGAATTCAGTATGTAAGTCCAAGGGGATTCTAAGGACAGTTTATATTTAATTTGCACTTCCATTATGTCGTCGACGCTGTGTCTGTCCGTCTGTCAATACAAAAAGTCATTTAACATGACAGGGGTGGATTTTAGTTAGGTTATTTTACCCCAAAGAAAAAGATGCCCTTCAGAGGTTTTACTAGAGTAGAGTTCAGTTTGATCTTGAAATGGGCAACAGACTACAGTCCTTTCACAGCAATTATGCATTTGGCATGCTTAGGAGCCATGGTGGTTCAGTGGTGGCGGCCCCGGCTTACGAGCAGCAGTAAGTCGTGGATTCATACCCAGGCAGGCGCATTACTTAGTGTAATTTACATATTTCATCACCACTGCTCTCAAAACTGTGATGGAAAACATCGTGAGGAAACCGACATGTCCTAGAACCGAAAACTCGAAGACATTTGTGACATCTACCAACCTGTACTGGGCCCGCGTCGTTGATTATAGCCCATTCCCTCTCATAGAGAGAAGGCATGTGTCCCAGCAGTGGGAACGATAATGGCTGATTATGCTATTATGCATGCCAGCGGCTGAACTGTAGTTTTATAATTTGTTTTGTTTGACCATGCAGAAGTACCTATATCATCATATTTTGTTTTGTTTCACAATTCAGAAGAGCCTATATTTTTTGTTAGCCCTAGGACAAAAAATATCAACGCATGGACGGGTTAATTTCTGAACTCCACACGGTGAAGTCACATGAAAAAGCTAGTATTTGATAATAAAAAAGGTACTACAAGGATGGTAGTCGAAGTCCAAGGGGATTCCTTAGACATATTTAATGTGTACTACCATTATGCCGTCGACGCGGCGACGTTCTGTCAGTCAGTCTGTCAATTCACGCAGTCAGTCAAACATGACAGGGGTGGAGTAGACGTGCGTTTTAGTTAGATATCTTTTTGTGTGTTAGAGCGGTTTCAGACTATCAAACTTTTCGGCACGTATGAGCTCGTATCGGCTTGCGACATTTTCGGTTTCCAAAAATCGGACGCGCGCTCAAGCACTCATTCGTGGTCGCTTGAAGCGGTGGGTTCTTTCAGTAGCAATATTTCATTATACCAGCTTATAAGCATGTCAACGCTCGTACGAGTTGCACGCCTGGTAAAAGAAGCGAATGGTAAAAAAACGAGCTTAAAAGTGCCAAAAATACGATAATCTGAAATCGCTTAGGCCTTTTCACGCCTTCACGCCAACTGCTGAACCGATCGTGATAATGGACAATAGGCTAGTTTCCGCCGTCAATAAATTGCAAATCTATTAAGTCCGTCAGTTAGAGTATTGGAAAATAATAGACACGTATTTTTTGTTTTTGTAAATCAATGAAGATTGACAAAGATAAAACGCATCAAAACTCGGGAGTATTGAGAACTACGGCGTGACGAATTGAGAATTTTAAAAGCGTCGTATCTTCGTCAATTTTGGTTTACGTAATAAAAGAAAAAATACGGGTCAAATATTTTTTGATAATCTAACCGACGGACTAACTAGATTTTTTCAGTTGACAAGCCTATTATGTAGCTTGGGACCTAGAAACTACAAAAACAAAATACACGCAAGTGAAGGTGTGAAAAACAGCTTATAGTTTTTCTACGTATACATTACTGGCTTCTACCTGCTAAATTCGGATACCTAACGGGCGGCCTAAATACTCTGACACCAGGTTAGGCACTAACCACACGAAAAAAAGAAAACCTGCGGTTTCACCCGCGTAGTTCTTAAAGAGTAACATATGCACAAACTTGCATTTAGTAGTACATGATTAATGTGGAAGAATTGACTATTTCTCAAAAACTCCACTCATTATTCTCCTCTCTTAATTTTTCTTTAAAAAAAGTCGCCCGTCTGCCATACTTAAACGTTCAGAATCAGAGCAAAGTGCAAACTTAAATATTCATAACGGCAAATATGGAAAAATCTCGTCGGAACATTCTTCCTTGAATGGAACATTCTGGAACGTTAGTTATTTATGAGATAGCACCGAGAAAACGGATATAATTCTGTTTCAGAGATTTTATAGTTGAAATAAAGTGCAGTGGCAGAATAAGGTAATAAGTGGTTCTGGTGGTTTTTTGAATACGTTTATTATTCCTCTGACCGCTGTTGAACCGTATAACTTTCAGACAAAGCGAATTAAGATATAATTTACAGCATGTATCACAAATTTGTGGTCATATTAGGGATGTGGTGTGAGGAGCTCGCAGCTAAATAAAAACAGTCGCTCGGGGCGATCTTTAGGTTAAGCCACGCTTGCCTAGGTTGATCCTTGGATGGGTGACCACCCATTATATACTGAGTGTCTTCCCTGCCTCACTGATGGTCCCGGCTGTCATTTGTAGATCTTAGACAGTCGTTATAGGTAGTCAGTGACCTGAAAGTTTGACACAGTCTTACCAAGGGGTATCGTATTACCCAGAACTGGGTTGTGGATCTCAGATAGGCAGTCGCTCCATACAAAATACTGGTAACTAGTTATTGACGTTTGGTATGGGGCAGCTGATCCTTCAGCTCCAAGGCATATTAATCCATGAAAACTCGTTTAACATGCATTAACAAAAGCACACGATTTAACATGATAAAATAACAATTGAATATCAAATTGCCGGGTATTAAAAATTCTGTTCCTACCTCAAAGCTAAGACCGTCTTTTGTACTCAAAGGCAGAAAGTCTTTATGAAACCCGTTATATTAAAGAATGGAATAAAAAGGTACCTTTCATGTTATACAGCTTGACTTGCATGTTTCTGAGAGAAGAATTATCTTCGCTTATTTTTCTTGTAAGAAATGGTAAGGAAACAGATGTTTCATAACATTTTTCGTAGTGGTAGTGTGATGTTAAACGTAAGGCCACTTGACTCAGGTCAACTTAGTTGCTAATCAGGTAAAAGCAAAGGCATAAAGGGTGTAAAAAACACCCATAAGGCGACTACAGGAGCTAAATTAACAACTCTAATTGTGGTGGTTCAAACTTCGTTTGAAATACTGCTAGAATAAAGTTCTAATCAGCTTGCACTACAAAGTGGTTGTTACGTCAGTCACTGCAGGCCGAATAGTGCGAAATAAGTATTTTTTTTGTGATTTACAAAAAATTGATTGATTGGACTAAAAAAAATAAATTACTATCATGCTAATGTTGCTTGTAGAATTATTTGCCAAAAAAATCAGAATGATCGCATGTATTTGAGTTTGGTTTTTACTCGTTAAAAGAAATTTTTAGAGATAAGTTCGTGATTTTATTATCGAGTAAAATTTGTTGTATTACTTTCAAAACACTATCATACTAGCATATATCATGAAGAATATCATGTACTTTTCTGGTTTTGTTTATTGCAGTCATCAAATAATCATATGCTTTTTTGCATTATAAAACTCGCGTTTAGCTCCTGTAGTCCCTATGCTTCTTCTCGTCAATACGATCACTTTTTAGCTCTGGACCGTTCCTAGTTACGGAGATAATTATGTAGGTCAAAGTTCCATTTTTTTTTAAATACTAGTTTTCATTGATATAATTTTACTTTAAATATCTCCATGACCCCAGTAAAATGTTCAATGCATCCATTAGCACAATGTTTTGACTGCGTTACATTTAGTACTATTTCTTGATTTTTTACCAAAAAAACGCCGTTTGTTGCCAATTTTTGCGCAGTGTTACTCAATTTGCGCAGCGGTGGCTCAGTGGTGGCGGCCCCGACTTACGAGCAGTAAGTCGTGGGTTCGAACCCAGGCAGGCGCATTACTTTGTGTAATTTATTTCATCACCACTGCTCTCAAAACTGTGAAGGAAAACATCGTGAGGAAACCGGCATGTCCTAGAACCAAAAAATTCGAAGACATGTGACATCTACCAATCCGCACTGGGCCCGCGTGGTAGATTATAGCCCATTCCCTCTCTTAGAGAGGAGGCCTGCGTCCCAGCAGTGGGAACATTAATAGGCTGATGATGATGATGATGTTAGCCTAATGCTTGGTGAACGGCTTCGTGAAGAGTTACGTTTACAACCTGGATATTATTTATTTGATTCAATCATACTTACAAATGGTACGGTGCAAAATGATTAGAAGTTTATCTTGGACATCACTGAGATCGATGAAGGAGGAAATAACGTGACGAAACTTGGACTTCCAATCGATATATTTATGAAATCACGATTTCAGATTGAGCAAGCATGGACATCAATATTATCGGTATAAGAAAAGGCTTTACACAGGGACCGTAATAAACAGCAGTAGATACATAATTCTTATTAATTTTAGCAAAAATCGTATCGAATCAAAAACAACAACTACCTAGTTTTATTTTTATTGTAATACTAGAACACTCTTTTATTTTCCATACCACGACTCTAATACAAAATTACATGCATCAGCACCCACATCAAATCTTTTTTACAAAAAATTGCCTCAAACAGTAGCCGACCTAACCGGCTTTCATTCGAAGGCTATCATTTGAGGCTACAAATCACGCCCACGCAATAATTTATGGCCAACAATAACCTGATGTCTTAATACGAGCAACACTTTAATTATATTAGTATTGTCTATTAATTAAATGCTGACATGTTAATATTGTGTGTGGGTGTGGTTTTTAGTTATGATTTTTAGGTTTGAGCTGTCATACACATTTTTATTTAAAGTTGTCTAACCGTTAGCACAAAAAGTGCCGCGAAAGATGAGACCTGTCACACCACTTGTATACGAGATAATTGTGTAACGAAATACTTCTTTTGACGTATAGGTGTACACGTCGTAAACCATCTTCTTACTTTGTCTTCTTAATGTTTTACCTCGAGGCATAATCAAGATTTCACAAAGAGGCATTCGTTTCAAGTGATGTGTCAGGTCTCATCTTTCGTGGCACAATGTGTACGTATCAGTCTAACGAGAGGTGATGAGGTACCCCGCAAAATCCTTCTTTGTTTTTGCGGACTTCTATAATATTTTATAAAATCAAGCAACTTTTAAGCGCTTGTTGTCATTAAAATCATCAATACAACTTTCTTAGTTCTAATTGTATTACTATTTGATGGAATCATAAAGTTTGAGGCAAAACTAAATAATTATTGAATTGGAAGAAATAAAAAAAAAGAAGAAAGAGTAAATGGAGAATGGAAGACAAAAACGAGATTTTGTTAAGTACGGTCGACCAAGTTATTTGGTTTACATTTTAACATGCAACTTACATTGTAAAATGTAAACCAAATAGCTTGGTCGACCATATATACATCAGATTTCTTCGCACTAACCCCGAAAAAATTATAAAACACGATTAAAATGTATGCAATCGATAATTTGTTATATATGTATGTTGTTGATGAAAATTTATTAATTTTCATAAGTTTATAGTAAATTTCTTGCCTAACATAATTATAGAGAAAGAACCTTAGCCTCGTGTCAAAAAACACAGCTAGCCATAGACCCCAAAAAACTTTATCAAATCGAAATCTTACCTATCCATAACATACATGTTTTGCCCGCAGGAGCCACGCCCCAATAATAACTCAATAAGCTGACGTATCGGATATATGGCTTTTAACTTAATTAAAATATTTCGTAACATCGCTGTGTTTCTGGTTCGAAACGAATGTGTTTGTTTACTCGGAAAGGAGTGAGGTTTTATACCATCATTGTGTGTCGGACCAACTAAGAGGTGAAAGAGTTGTTTATGTGTGCGTATGTTTAAACCGAGACAGAAACTTTGAGGAGCTCGTGGCTAAGTAATATCAACTGCTGGAGTCGATCTTCAGGAGCATGGGGTATGAGGATGTGATGAGGAGGGACGAATCGCATGTGTCTAAAAGAACGACGAATAGAAATGTTGATGGAATGAGAGCGATGAAGGAACATGGATGGGTTTTAGTCAGTAAAAGTCTGATACTCCCTCCTGCTCCGCCCAGAGCGGGAGGAGTCATTTAATGATTTCCCATCCGAAAAAAAAGGGTGTAAACAGACTCGACACGAAGCCGTTAACTAAGAAAGAAAGAAAAAGGACGAAACACACAAAGGTAAAATGGCTAAATTGTAATTATAACTATTAAAAAGGAAACATAGAGAGAAAAATAATAAAATATAATTTAATAAAAAGAGAAACGTAATTGGTCCTGTACGAGGCCAAAAGGCTCCTATCCCAGCATGGTGCTAAGCATTCTGTGCATCAAACTAAGTAACCCTGCGCAAAAATATTGCTCGGCAATGAAAAACTTTTTTTTTGGGGTGGAATATCATATTTTACGGTAAAACTCAATGTAACGCACTCAAAACATTGTGCTGGTGGATGGATTGAAGAGTGTGGGGGTCGTGGAGGTGTTTAAATTCAAGTTCTTTTCTTACATCAAAAACATGTATTAAAAAAAAAAACTTGTGAAAAAGTTGGAACTTTGACCCCTAAATATCTCCGTAACTAGAAGGTATGGTCTAGAACAAAAATATGATCACAATGATGGGGAGAACAAGTGCCTTTTGGCTTCGTTAAGAGTCTTTTTACACCCTTTATCTTAGTTCCTCCTCATGATACCTCATCATCAAATAATAATAATTTATTATGGTTCAGAAAATTTTACAAAGGGTTTACAAAGCATGCATTAATAATTACATGTTGTAGGTACAACCAATTGCTGGGTAAATTACTGCTCTCGTAGCTAGATTGCTGAGCAATCTGTATTTAGGAGATAGTTTCGACTCCCTATTTGAGTATCACAATAGGCGAGACGACAAAAAAAAAACTAATTAGTCCGTCACTTAGATTATCAAAAAATATTTGACCCGTGTTTTTTCTTTAGTAAACCAAAATTGACGAAGATACGACGCTTTTAAAATTCTCAATACGTCACGCCATGGTATAATTTTAGCTAGTTCTGACGTCACCAGCCCCCACTCCCAAGTTTTGATGCGTTTTATCTTTGTCAATATTCATTGATTTACAAAAACAAAAAATACGTGTCCATTAATTTCCAATACTCTAACTGACGGACTAAGTAGATTTGCAATTTTTTGATACTGTCGTCATGCCTATAATCATGTATTATACTTTCGGCACTTAAAATATTAAACAAAGCACCAAACCTACGCAAAATGGTAGGTACACACACAGCTAGCTGATCAGCCAGGCCAGATGGTTAGATTATTCTTAAATTCTTAATAATAATATAATATATCATATTCTTATATATATAATATTCTTTATATTAATAATAATTATAATTAAATTTATCAAAACACTTTAACGACAAAAGCTTATCTCCACAAAATATTTAGCTATTTTCTCTCATAGACCTTTTATTTCTAAATCCATTAACCGGTACTGGCTCCTATAAAACTATAAATTACAAGGAGAAAATGTCGAGCAATCAATGTCATGAAAATAAAAAGGTTGTACGTGTATTTAATAATAGTAAAGTTTATGTGCCATAACAAATTTATAGTTACGGCCTTTTTAATTTGAAGCGTGTGATTTTAGAGATTTTTCGTGTTTATTGAATTTTTCGGACAAGTTTTTTTTATTTATTTATTTATGTACACACAAAATATTTTACAGGACAATATATTAACATAGAAGAGCACAAAGGTACTGCTTATTTCTTAAGAAATTTCTTCCAGCAGACCTGCGAGAGGAAAGTTGGATAAGAAATGTAGACACAGTGTGTAGAAACGTCAAACAAGAAAATTTAAATTAAAACTTAAAACAAAACTATATCTATTTATGAAATAAAAATACATACAAATACATACACAAATAAAAAAAACGACTATTGTAAATATTTACCTAAAATATATATATATATATATAAAGAATATATGAAGAATATTACTGTATAGAAGAAAGGTAATGCTCTATTTATTAATTCTAATTCTTTCTAATTAATTCTATTTATTTAATTTTATGACGTGAAATTACACCTGTAATCCCCCAAGGGTTAAGCAAAGGTGTACTTTATTGTTTAACCGACTTTAGTGGTTATTTTTATAGCCTATTCCTATAGCCCATCAATATGGCAAAAATCCAGAGTCTAAAGCTGCTACTGTGAAATTCGTGATGAACACCCAATAACACTGCCTGACCTGGGATACGAACCCAGGACCTCATGATCAGCAGTCACGTTTGCAACTACTAGACAAACGAGGCAGTCTTTTAGTTTTTTGGGCTGTTACTTGATAAATTCTACCAAGTCTTGAAAGTGAATGGCTTTATTAATTCACTGTGTATGTTCACTGTGTGTATTCATTGATTTTTGCTTCGAAGGATTAATTTTTTGGGCGTGCTATTTCTCGGTACGCCTTACCCATTGGGGAATTCTGACATGATTTTTATGTAGATTTAGTTCACATGGCGTCGTTATATTTTGTTTAGTGGTAAATGTAGTGAAGAAAATTTTGACAATGATTGTGTATGGCTATAACAGTAGAGAAAGACCAAAGAAACTATGAATGAACATGTGAATGTAAATTTGTGGCGGAGATCGGCCGTCGACTTAGAGAGAGGGGTGGTGACCCACGCTCTGGTTCGTTCCTGGTGCAGAAGCTAGCCCTGGCAATTCAGCGCGGAATCGCTGCAAGTGTCATGGGCTCCTTTGCGCCGGGAACGTGGATTTCTGATGACGTAAGGTTTTTTGTTAACTGGTTTTATGTACCTATTCGACATGTATTAACAATACCAATTATATCTCTTGAATGTTCTAATTACTCTGTGATATGGCTAGAAAAGCGGTGACTGTTGAGATGACGAGTAATAGAGAAGTATGGAAGAAGAAGAAAGTTTTTTTTTTGTTTTTAGTTAGCCCGTATCGTCCCACCCCTGAGCAAAGGCCTCCCCCTATTCCTTCCACTTCTCGCGATAGTGTGCTTTTTCTCGCCAATTCACCACGAGCCCAGAGACAGCTAGACGGGGTCTTCCTGGCGAATTGGCAAAGAAAGATTTGTCTTGTTTTTTTTTAATTTCGCTTAGTTCTATTATTCAACTTAGTTCTTCTATTCTAATACTTACATTCCTGAAAAATCAAGAAGTTCGAAATATGTATTGTAATTTGCTGTTTGTCAAAATGCATGAAATCTACTGCCCATCCCCAAAATGTACTAACTAACTAACTAATTCATCTTTTATGAAAACTTACGTAAATCAAATCCACATTCAGGAAGCCAATGAAACCACAGAATTGACTCATCAACTCATCACGCAATCTGAATCAGCTGTTAGCACCAAATATAAAAAACTTGAAAAAAAAAACAAATTAAATAAACCTCATAAATTAAATCAGAATTAAGTTTCCCAAATATAAATCACCAAATATACGACGTGTAATTATTGAAATATATATAGATTTTTTATTAATGGGAATTAATGGTGTCGTGTTGTGTTCTATGGGCAATTTATGGGGCCATTGGCTTAATGGTGAATGTTTTATTTCTGGGTTATGCAATTTTGGTCTATGTTGGAGTAAATTGTTGATGAAAACCAAGGTTTTCGTAGTATTAGTGAAAACGAGTAGGTCCTTGCGACTTTGCCTGCGTGTAGGTATATTGTATTTTATCATTTTTATTACGAATATCCCGAATGAAGAGCAGGAAGCAGGAGTCCTTCTCCAGCTCTCAGGCTACTTATCTGTTCAACAAATTTACACTAAATCTAGGAATGAGTTTTATGAAATAGTATACTATGTGACTTTAAATAAATATAATCAATATCTAGGGATATGAAGAGCCAGAA
Source organism: Xestia rhomboidea (assembly GCA_963853795.1). Lineage (NCBI taxonomy): Eukaryota > Metazoa > Arthropoda > Insecta > Lepidoptera > Noctuidae > Xestia > Xestia rhomboidea. The sequence goes on from OY970777.1 coordinate 15,315,046, forward strand.
GGCTGGGGCAGACAAGTGTGTGTGTTGTGACAAGTGGTTGCAAATGCATCCTTTTTTTTTTTCGAAATGGCTTCTCGCAGTTCAACCTGAGAGGTTGTCGTCTGCTTAACCGGACTTTCCTGTGGGTGCCTTAAGTGCAAGGCCTCCAGCCAGGGCAAAAAACTTAAAAACTAAGCAACTACACGCTAAGGGCACCCCCTGCGGGGTACGGGCCTCGGCTTAGGGCGTCGCTGGGAGAGGACAGCAAGGGGACAGGCTGGATCGGAGTGGATGCATCCTTATTGGATGAAGTTTCATACTTAGCCTAGGATTTTTTATGCGGGCCTGTAGCCTGTTTGAAACAAATTAGTTCTTTGTTCAAGTGTCGTGTCAGTGTCGTAATTTTTTGGGTTCCCTACATCAGTCGGCAAAAACGGAACCCTTATAGAATCCGCTTAAAATAAAAAAATAAATCTAATTAAACATTTGAACAATTTCCAAAATTAAATTCCTCATCTATCAATTTTGATTAACGATAAAATATTTGTAAAGCGACTTAAATGGCTATGGTCATTGCAGGCACATGATTGAACACCAAGGTCACTGACCTCTGGTGTATATTCACATTTTATTGGGTAATTATTTGTGTCGTGATTTATATAGGTGCTGTTAGATTCATGAGCTGAGGCCTGGTTAGACTTGGACTACAGAAAAGTGGATACGGAGAAAATATTTTGTTTTGGTTGATATTTTTTTATTATTTTGCACTAGATGAGGAAGGTTTGAACAATTTTTTTTTTGTTTTAGCTATATATATAATATTGGTTAAAACGTCTTTGTGTATTTTAATAGTCGTAATAGTGCCAATATGAATTAAAGATAATCAAGTTAATTTGAATGATTAAACTTATTAGGTTGATAAATCATCATCATCATCAGCCTATTAATGTTCCCACTGCTGGGACACAGGCCTCCACTCTATGAGAGGGAATGGGCTATAATCCACCACGCAGGCCCGGTGCGGATTGGTAGAAGTCACATGTCTTCGAATTTATTTTCCTTCACCGTTGATTGATAAAATAATACGAAAATATAATTCTCCAACTGCCATTTTAAGATCAGCCAATAAAACAGAAAAGAAGTTACATTAAACTAATTGTAAAAAATGGCTAGAAATAGCACAAGATTTAAAAATTTGGAAGTAGAAAGGGGAGGGCTAGGCCCAGGTGTGGGTTACAAAAGAAGCTAGCAAAAAAATTGTGAATCTATTGATTGGACTAAAAAAATAAAACACTATCATGTAAATATGTTGCTTGTAGAATTATTTGCCAAAAAATCAGAATGATCGCATGTATTCGAGTATGGTTTTTACTCGTTGAAATTTTTAAGAGATAAGTTCGTGATTTTTTTTATCGAGTAAACTTAGTTGTATTATGTTTTCAAAACACTATCATACTAGCATATATCCTAAAGAATACCAGATACATTTCTGGTTTTGTTTATTGCAGTGAATCATATGCTTTTTTGCATTATAAAACTCGCGTTTAGCTCCTGTAGTCCCCATAACGCTTGATTGATTTTATTACCCATGTATTTGTCATACCGTGCGCTATACATATGTATATGAAATGATTCTTATGTCATCCTTATAATCCCCAAATCATCGTTCAACATAATCAAAACTTCTTATCCAAAATCCTACTACTCTACAAGTATTACACGCCAGCCACAAAGCCGACACAACGACGGACACTAAACTTGTTTGTCTCAATAAAACGTCGGCAGTTAATAGCGGGCACAACCGTGATCTATCGGTATTTATCACATTTTATCCTACGTAATTAAAGGGACGTAATTGAATGGGGTGTAAATCAACCTGTGTGGTTATAGTGATGGTGGATGTTTTGGGTTAATGGAGGAGAAAAGGGAGTAAGTGTAAAGGTAAGGTAGAGGAGCACAGCCGCTCAGGTCAATCTTGAGGTTAAACCGCACTTGCCTAGGTTAGTTCGTGGATGGGTGACCCATTACATACAGAATTTCCTCTGTGCCTCGGAAAACACGTTAAGCTTAAGTTGGTTGGTTCTGGTGGTCAATTGTAGATGTTTGGCAGTCGTTAAATCATGATCTGTCAAAATAATGACCAATTTGTTCGAGACACCATTGTTTATCTATTGTGTCTACTTCGTGGACAGATCAAGGGTTAAGTAGTCAGTGGCCCGAAAGTCTGACAACCAGTATTTTGCATGTAGGGACTTCGAGCCACTACCTATAACAACTGTCAAAGATCCATATAATAATATGACAGCCGGGATCAATGGCTTAACGTGCTTTTTGAGATACGGACGTAACTTGGTACGTAATGGTCACCCATCCACGAACCAACCTAGGCAAGCGCGGTTTAACCTGAAGATCGCTCAGTGTGGGAGTTTTTATTTAGCCACGAGCTCCTCATCGCTTTTGTAGTAAGTTCCATTTAAACATTTTGATACGTAGAAGATTAAATCAGCATTACAAAGCGAAATCTACCCAGGAATTTTGATTCCTCTATCCGTATAGTTCAAACCCTAATTAAAACTAACGCTTATTTATTCGACAATCCCCACCCTAACTGCTTAACGATATGAAAGGACCAATATCGATAATCGATTCACACCTCGATAAACCGTTACGTCCCTAACGATATAAAATAAAAGGCCCAGCCCATAATTTCTTATCATGGCTAAGCATAAATAACATCCCTTGTAAATACCCCATCTTAAATATATCGGGCACTTTATTTTGGCAATTAAACGATCATATTTTCAAATTAAGGGGACACCATAGGTGTCCGTAAATCCTGGAATAATCGTGAATTCAGGGCATTTTGGGGAGCGAAATTATCACGTTACTGGGTTTTGTTTAAGGTGTAAGATTTAAGCGATAATGCTCATTTGAATTTCTTAATTTTTTTTTCATCATCATCATTTCAGCCGAAAGACGTCCACTGCTGGACATAGGCCTCCCCCAAGTGTCGCCACATTGACCGGTCCCGTGCGTCTCGTATCCAGCGGATTCCCGCAATCTTCACCAGGTCATCGGTCTACCTATAGTGGGAGGCCTTCCGTCGCAACGTCTTCAAATTTCTGAATACAAAATGAATCTAAAGAGAATCTTGGATGCAGTTGACCACCATTACATGGAGACTGCCTATCATCACAACTTATCATCTGCCTAGTTTTTTCCCAACCCTGATGGAGTCGACTTCCAGTCTGACCGGATGTAGCTGAATCCCAATACCTTACATGGAGCGACTGCAATTTTCGGGTAATATGATAATGTGTAATTGTATATTTTGTAAAAACAAAAACATTTATGAATCTAAAGAGAAGCGAGCTATACTGTTTTAGGCTTTCACGGTTTAAAACTAAACTTAGATTGTCACTTACTATATGTTAACTTAATATAAGTTTAAGCAATCTATAGATGATAGATTTCAGCATTTGGCGTCTGTTAGGTACTCGTGCTCTGATGAGCTCCAAATTATCGAAAACTGAGCTGATGAACGTTCAGTTTGTTTAGGTAATATAAATGTAGGTAATATTATAGATATTTTGTGTACGTGGTATAAAACGAAAATGAATATTCACGTGAATAAACCATTGCATGCTAACTCCCGACAAAAATATATTGTTTGGGGTCCAAGTTAAAACTGCAATGGTACTAGAAGCTAACAAAATAATGTAAAAACGTAATCGCTTCAGCTTATGACTTGGGCATCAGTAAATCATGATAAATTGACTTTTACAATACGTTTTCGGTAATCTATTTGCGGATTAAAAGCGTTAAACGACATTGTTTTCGAATATTACTTTGTTGTGGGTTTAATTTTGTTTTTCATATTTTTTTTTGATGAAGCTTTGTTCCGTATTTTGTGTGGGATTAGCCGTAAATGCTTCATTGAACCTATTTAAGAATCTGTGTTTTGTTATTGTATTGAATGCAGTGTAAAATGATTAAAACGGCATTAATTATCTGAACAAAGTCATAACAACACGCCTGTAAGCCCCGAAGGGTTAGACAGAGGTGTACCTAATAGTACACCCACATTTCGTCAGTTATGTTTAAGTTCCTAGTAATAGGGAGCGACCCTATTGCCATCAACCGGGCGCAATGTCAGACTCCGTGGCTGCTACTGAGAAATTCCTGGAGGAAAAATCCAATGACACTTCAGCTGACCTGGGAATCGAACCCAGGACCACATGCTCAACAGTCGCCCTTACGATCACTAGACCATCGAGGCATTATTTGAACAGAGTCCTGTGTTCAAAATATCGCAAACCAAAATCTTATCTTAGTTCCCTTCAAAATGGTTGAGTTGAATGGTGCTGATCCATGCGTCATGTTCGTGAAGGGGCGTTGTCAGTTGGGACTGGTCAGCTCTTGGTTGCCACGGCTTATTTGAATGAATATTTTTATTTTGAATTGTTTGTTTTGTTTTTACTATGGACACTGTTAACGTGCACATCTTGCTACATTGTTCTTACATAATGTACCAACTCAAAATGAATGATGTTACCAAGGTTTTGTAAAAATATTCTGATTTAAAAGAGTGTCCATGGAGTTTCTTGCCCGTTCTTCTCCATAGAGATCTACGCTAGGGAATGGGCAACTACAGTACTTTCACAGTTTTTATGCCTTGTGACTGGGACTGTAGCTACATTTAATTTTCATCTTTGTTTCGACAATTCAAAAGTGCATGTAACTGGCCTACTTGAAATAAATGCTTTGATTTTTGATTCATTTTGATTTTTGATTATGAGATGTTAGTACGTCATATCCATAAGTTCCTTCTGAAAAACTACAAATATTACTATAATTCCGAAACCGTAACAAAATAACTTACTCAGGCTTTATTCTATCCACAGCAACTCTATTGATCAAAACAAATTCCATTCAAAATCCCTTTTCCAAACTGCAAAACAAAACATGCATAAAACGCAAACATTATCAATTGTTCAACCAATTGCTTTATCCTTTAGTGCAGAAAATATTTAAAAAAAAACTGCAGAAAAAAAAGCCAAGTCTTTTGTTCCACGAATTTCACAAAAAATCAAAGTCCAGAATAACCCCTTTGTTAACATATGGGTTATTCAGAATGGAATTCAAAATAATAATAATAAATTTTTCATTTCCCAATGAATATGGCTGCGCAACACTTTTCCGGTGGTTAATAAAGAAAATTCCTGTTTCGTAGTTAATTAAAATAGCCTGAAGTGTGGGGTTTCAGTGTAACCGATTTTTCGCTTTGTTAACACTATATTAAGTATCGTTACTAGCCCATCAGTTTCGAGAAGAGGGTCCAAGATACGGGTCAGAGAAACCTCCAACCAGGAGTACCGCTTTCTGAATCCAACCCTTGATCCAGCTACCTAACGAGAGCCTCCGCAGGTATTGGGCGAGGCTCTTGGCAATTAAGCCATTGGCTAAAACGACTATCGGCACAAAGATCGCTGAGTTCACATCCCACATGTCGACTACCTCGCGAGACAAGTCAGATACTTGTTTTGATTATCTTTCTCGGCTTTCACGAGGTTCTCGTCATGTGGGACCGTTATGTCAACAATCATTGCGCGCCGGTCTAATTGTTCCACCACCACTGTAACAGGCTTATTGGCTACAATAGTTCTGCCCTGTACTGGAAGCTGACTCCAACATAGTTGGGAAAAGGTTAGGCAGATGATGATGGCCACAATAGTCTCTAATCTACCACAAATGTTTCTCCCTGATACATAAATAAAATAAATAAATATCGCTGGACATTACACACAGCGCCATCTAGTGCCACACTAAGCAACGAGGCTTGTGTCGTGGACACCAGATAGTTGATATACTACATAGACAAACTGCAAAAAGAACCGAAACAACAGAGAAACACAACTAAACAACGAAACTGAATAACTGAGTTAAAATTGACATTTGTAAATAAAACCACATTTTTTTTATCCATTAAATACAAAGGTAATTTTTAATTACAATTTAATTTGTATTTTGTTTGGAATTATAATTTTAATTCACAATTAGTAAAGTTAATGTTTGTTTTAATGTTTTAAATTAATGTACCTAAACGTTTAATTTCAAAAATATAATATGTATACCTAATGTATTTTAAAACATTTATTTTTTTCAAATTTTTGGAAGTCGCCTCTTCCACTATTCTTGTAACAATATTAGGTTTTGTAAAATCGCCATCACTGTGCCCCGATCCAATTCAAGCGAACAGTATAGGCAGGCGTGTCCGCGTTATTGAATTTCTGCAAAATTCCTAACACATGCCGCGAGGGCCCGAGTTTTAATTCATAAAGGTACGAACCGCCGCGCGCCGCCGCGTCGCGTGAACTTTTATCAACTGATCGCATAGGTTAATTAGATGAGATTCATTTATAAAGTATGTACGGGTTTTCATCAAAGTATGTATGGACGGATTTTTAGGACTTTATCTACGCACATCGAAATGTATCAATCATTCTAATTCAAGAAATAGCTTTTCGTTACATTTTTGGTTACCTATGGGCTATGAAGCTATAACTATTTTTTTTTTTTAATGGGGAAACACTGTCTCCTAGGTGAAAACCTAGTTTGTGAGCCAGGGGACCTATCTGTGGGACATAATGTCAGTATGTGATGTCTGTAACAATGTTGTCACTGTATTGATTTTTCTTCATTACAATTTAGATGAATAGACGAATCAAATTTAGACAGGATTTATAGGGATACTTCACGAAGCCATCAACCAAACATTCTGTACAACAAACTAATTAAATTTAGCATTTTTTTTTGCCGGGAAACGACTTTTTTTTAGGTGAGGAACATCACGGGTAGCTGTTAAAGACTCCCAATTGACACCGTTACTATGTACATTATACAATACTAGCGGACGTCACGCGGTTTCACCTGCGTATCTCCCGTTCCCGTGAGGGTACGGGGATAAAATATAACCTATATTACTCAGTAAAGATGTGGCTTTCTTATGGTGAAAGAATTTTTGAAATCGGCGCAGTAGGTTTTGAATATATAGCTCTATATCTATATCTCTATGTCTCTTTATAATATTATTATAAATTATAATTATATTAAAAAGAAAAGAAAAGAAGAAGATAGGGGGGGGGGGGATAGAAGGAGATAGGGGTCAATGAATATCTTTTTCCTGCGGGACGCAGGACGGGATATTTATTAAACCGACGCAAGGTCGAGTATCGGAGAACCGAAAAAGATAGTATTAAATTATATATAGTGTAGATGTAGATTTGTGATTGAATACTTGATTAGTTTCAAGTAGCTTCGCCCCGAATTGATTTAGTACAGAAGCGAAATTATTAGCAGTATAATGATAATCACTTAGGCAGGCCTAACTCAGCTGTATTAGAAGGTCATTAATTATTGATACTACACTTAGGATTTAACTATTCATATTTATATTGCCTAATTATTGTTAGTTCTACAAACAGTAAACCGCAAATAATGTAATAACCCATGATCTGTCCACGAAGTAGACACAATAGTTAAACAATGGTGTCTCGCACAAATTGGTCATTTGACAGATCATGATTTAATTGAATATTTTCACAACATATTATAAAACAAAGTCGCTCGCCGCGTCTGTCCTTATGTATGCTAAGATCTTTAAAACTACGCAACGGATTTTGATGCGGGTTGCTGCAAAATTCTTGATGAATCTTCTTATACCCAAATGGGTTTAAGAAGATTCATTAAGAATTTTGCAGTAGCATCCACTAAGTCCGGATTCGTGCCCGGTTGATGGCGAAGGCTCTCCCTCTTTTACATTGGACTTAAAATATAACTGGCGAAAAGTGGGTTTACTATTAGGTACACCTCTGCTTAACCCTTCAAGGGCGACAGGAGTGCTGATGTCATGCTTTAAATAAACAAATACCCTCCACATAACATTCAATAAAACGAACTACTAAATAGCGATACTTCGTAACAGGCTACCTAAATAAATACCTAATACTCGGGCTGCTATTAAATTATTGTGGCCATATCGTAAACCCGCAACGTTCTAGCGATACAATATTTATTTTTATTAAGTCTGTGCTCGCACTGGTTTGGGGAAACGCAGCGTTTTTTGGACCGCCTTAAACATAAAGGCATCTGCAGGCTTAGCCAAGTTGACAATCTACAATCGTTAACGCTAGTAGAATGACATCATCTCAACGTGACATCACGTGATCAACACAAACGAATAGAAAATTCGTTGACAAGTTTACATCGTTCAAAATGATAGAATGTTATCGTTTCTACAATGTTGATCGCTATACTCTTTGGTAGGAACGCTCACCATAGACTAAAGTGTAGGTTTTTTCTACAGACATTAGCGAACGAGCGATCGACTCAGTCGTGTCAACTTGGCTACCAATTTAGCGGTTTCTACAATCGCTTACGCCGAGGCGTTTACGATTGTAGAAAGAGAATCAATATGAAACGTTTGTAACTTGGCTAGGCCTGTTGTCCTAACACCGATGTGAAAGCGATTAGCTACTTGAAACGACGTTTTTCTCACCCAAGGATCGTACAATAGAACTTAGGCCCCGAGTCAGTCTGTTCTGTCAGTTTACACCGCTGTCAGCGAGAAATCTGTTAGATAACCCCCTCTTATTCAGTCGATAGTTCTATTCGCTGTACTTGTTAATCAATTAAAGCGAATAGAAAGTAGGAGGACAGGTGCCTTGGTGTGGTTGTTGTCCGTGCAAAAATAAGAAAACAATAAATCAAATGAGTAGGTTATAGTGGCTAGAATTATGACATCAGCTTACTTATCGTCCCTTTAATAACTGCCTCATCATTATCATTGGCAACCTTGTTCTACCCACTGCTAATTATATAAGCCTGCATTACATCTCTCTCTCTCTTTACTTAAGTCTAATTTGACGGCTCTAAGTACGCCGAATGTATTTAAAGACTGTCTTATATCGTCAAGTAATTCAAACCAATTTTGACTTAACAATAAGTGTTTGTAGAGCCAAATTAAAACCGATTATAATCTTTAAAGTTTAACAGTCTTAATTAATTTAATCAAGTTTGATTCCTACAACAAATTATTAGGTACAATAAATTATTAGGTAAATAAAAAAAATAACAACTGCAGCGTCTGTCCGACCCAGTGCGTCGGATATATTTTTTCACATCCCTCGTCTGCGGTCGTAACAGCAACTAATTGCTTTCGGAAACGCTTTATGTGATCGTATTTCACCTGAAAAAATGATTTATCCCAAACACACTGGATATATTCTTTGTCGCATTTTCGTGCAAAACAAATACGAGAAGCTTCGGACAGAATTTTCTATCTATTACAGAATTTATTAAGCGAAAAGTGAGTTGTAGAAATGAGGACTGAATTCTGCAGGTGAAAAACTTGTTGTACTAAAAAAAACCTTGTATTAATACAAGGTTTTTTTTATTGTGCGTATAGAATTATTGTGAAATGTTTTTGGGCTAGTGAATGTATGGTTTTGCTTTGAAAAAAGAATAAATATGTTTTTGTTAGAGTTATGCATGATTTATGTAGCATGACGTTTTATGACAGCTTTTTATTGGATAATTTTAAGGCGTTTCAAAAGTTGGCAACGTCTCAAATAGCTGTCAAATATATCATTAACCAATATTAGTAAATGAAATCATTAATTTGCTCACATAATGTGACTTCTGCAATTCATGTGGTTATGAATTGCAGAAGTAACAATGGAATAGCTAATGTTGTAACAGTTTTAGGAGTAAAAATATCATTTGGAGGAAAGCTTAAACCTTCTAATATTATAAATGCGATAGTTTGTGAGGATAGATAAATGGATGGATGTTTGTTACTCTTTCACGCAAAAACTACTGACCAGATTTGGATGAAATTTGGCACACAGATAGTTTATAACCTGGATTAACACATAGAATACTTTTTATTCCGGTAGTATGATACTATGGGACATTACTTAACTCCACGCGGGGGAAACCAGGCATGAGCTAGTAATTAATATGTAAACTCTTCAGACTTCAAATATTATATTTTTCTTTGCGTAAGCAATATTCTAAAACAATACAATTTAAAATAAAACTATAATCTTGCATACATTAAAGTAGTCATAGAAGACAAGTTTAAACAACACTGCAAACTTCTAGAATAGGCGAGACGACAAAAAAAAACTAATTAGTCCGTCACTTAGATTATCAAAAAAATTTTGACCCGTGTTTTTTCTTTTGTTACGTAAACCAAAATTGACGAAGATACGACGCTTTTAAAATTCTCAATACGTCACGCCATGGTATAATTTTTAGCTAGTTTTGACGTCACGAGCCCCCACTCCGGAGTTTTGATGCGTTTCATCTTTGTCAATTTTCATTGATTTACAAAAACAAAAAATACGTGATACTGTCGTCATGCCTATGCACCATGCTCAACCTTCAAGGTGCTTTTACAAAGTAGACAAATCAGCCCCAATGTCCACTTTTCTGTCTCCATCGATCTACTCTACACTTCAGACAAGAACACCGACACACACACTTAAACCGACCCCATACATCCCAACATCGTCAGACATGTTGGCTTGCACGTAAACTGCAACACACGTACACTGCAGTGCAAACAACATTGGTTAATCCGTAGCCCCATCATCGAGTGGGCTGCCGGCCCGGCGTGAAACTATCTGGAACCACGCCAGTTCTATTATCTTGTGTAATGTTACAGTTTGACTGCCATACAGTGTACATGTTGATAGCCTTTTGTGGGCAGGTGGGGAATTTATTTTGGCCGTAAGTGTATTGGGCACAGATTTGGTTTTATGAGCGCGCGTTAATGGTAATGTTTAGTGTTAGCCTGCGTGCTATGTTAGTGAGTACCTGTTTTGCATGATCTTTAGAATAAATATTGTGTTTTATGCAAATTTGACGAGATGAGCTTACGTTTTAGGGCGAAGATAAATTATTATAGCAGCTATGCCAACATAAATCCTGTGTTTAATTAAAGATAAAATTGTAAAGACTGAAAGGCATCATCTGCCTAACCTTTTGGCTTCCAGTCTAACCGGTGGTTGATGGAGAAGAATGGAAGATAAAAACGTGAAAATGGGCAAGAATATAATGCATTCATGTGATATCTAACTATCATCAACATCTGCCTAGCATTTTACCAACTACATAATAGGTGAGACGCCAAAAAAAAGTCTAATTAGTCCGTCACTTAGATTATCAAAAAATATTTGACCTGCGTATTTTCTTTTGTTACGTAAACCAAAATTGACGTTTACACCACGCTTTTAAAATTGTCAATACGTCACGCCTTGGCATAATTTTTAGCTATTTCTGACGTCACGAGAGGACTCCCGAGTTTTGATGCGTTTTATCTTTGTCAATATTCATTGACTTACAAAAACAAAAAATACGTGTCCATTAATTTCCAATACTCTCAATGACGGACTAAATAGATTTGCAATTTTTTGATACTGTCGTCATGCCTATTATGTTGGGATTGTCTTCCAGTCTAACTGGACGCAGCTGAATAGCAGTATTTAACAAAATAACTACCTACATTATATACTTCATATTAAAACACTTACACACGAACTAATCTCAAGACAGAACAATCCTTACAGAACTAAACAAAAATACTCCAAACAAGAGAGAAAAGAAAAACGACGACATTCGACCATCTACTTTTAAATCAAAATGGCGGCGTAGACAAACATTTCCAGACAAGATGGATGACCTCAGAGGTCAGGAGGGCACTACAGCGATCCTCACTCGGGGGCAGGAAGCGAGGAAATGGCTGCGGCTTCCGGTCGTCGGACGATGTGTAAAAATCGGTAGGGCGTTAATTTTTGCTGTGGGGTTGTTTAGGGTGTGTTTTGTATGTTGTATGTAGTTTTAGTGTTAAAGGCGTTTAGACGATGAATTGAAATAATTACTGTAAAAAAAATGGACTGCACTATGCAAAAAAATGAATGCGGCACCGGCGAAAGATAGTTTCAACAACGTCGTACCGTGCATCGTGGCACGTTGCGACGTCGTAGGTTCCCACGATGCGACGTCGTATCGTGGGGATCTATATCAAAACAAGTAGCAATAAATCTAATAGAGCTACGGAAAAATTTATCGTATTTCCCTGTTCTAAAACACAGTAGCAGTAGCATAAGCAGTTGGTTGACTTCAAACGTAGATTTCCACGATGCGATGTCGTATCGTGTTTATGTGTACAAGCCGTTATCACAAGACGCCTAAGCTGACTAAACTTTTCTCAATGTAAATTGACCATTATTGTTTATTTCCGTTTATTTACAACGTGCCAGAGTTAATTTTAAGGCCACAAAGGTTAAAGTCTACTACAGTACTGCTATGTTTTGGGTTGGGCATGAATGTTTGATAATGCTAGGTATGGTATAAAATTGGACAAAAAAAAAACATTTTTGTTTTAAAAAACACTACCCGGAAATCAAACCGAGAACCGCATGCTCAATGCACAAACGTGACTGTTGAGCACAAGGGTTTTCCATCGGCATTTTCTCAGCAGCAACCACGGAGTCTGGATTTGAGCCCGATTGATAGCAATAGGCACGCCCCTATAACAACATGTGATTTAAATACACTCGAGAGCAATGAATCCGGGTCACTTAAAGAATGTTAAAAATCTCGGAAACTAAAAACGATAGGTTAATGCAATAAATTGTATTTAATACAAACAATGTAATACTCCTTAAATGAAAGTAAAAAAAATATGAGTCATCATACATTTTATTAACACAAAATTACATAAAGAAAAAAACTGCTGATCTCTCCTTAAAACAAAAATAGGAAACATGAAATTTTTGAACTTTATTACGATTTTCTTGAATTTTAATACTTCGTATTGCCTCCTCGTGCTTCCATTACTGCGTTTACGCGGTTTGGCATGCTGTACACCAAGTTCCTTATACGATTTTGGGGAATATTCTCCCATTCCTCTGTGAGAGCAATTTTGATCTCACGAAGCGTGATTGGGGGAGGGTTTCGTTGTTTTACGCATCTGCCTAGCTCGTCCCAAGCATGCTCGATCGGGTTGATATCCGGGCTGCGCGCTGGCCACTCCATACGAGTAATGTTCATCTCTTGAAGGTAGTCATTCACAATCCTACCTGTATGAGGTCGGGCATTGTCATGCATAAATATAGCATCCTCACCTAAATTGACCATAAATGGACCAACGTGATCATTGAGGATTTCTTCCACATATCTTACGCTAGTTAAAGAGCCGTTTTCTATGATCACCAGCTCTGTGCGACTTTCAGAAGAAATTCCGGCCCACACAAGTACAGACCCACCACCGTAGGCTACTTTTTCTTCGATGCATGCTTGCTTGAATCTTTCCCCTGGTCTTCGATACACTCTGTGTCTTCCATCGTGCTTGTAGAGCATAAATTTTGATTCGTCGGAGAACATAACTTTTGACCAATCTTCAATACTCCAATTTACGTGGCTCTGGGCATATCTTAGTCTTGAAATACGATGCCCACGCTGCAGTTTAGGGCCGTTTGCAGGTCTAAGGGGTTTTAAGTTAGATTCAGCAAGCCGACGTCTTACTGTTCATGCACTTGGGTTACTTCCTCCGAGGCGTCGAAACTGATTTGTGAGTTCAGTTCCTGTGAGAAAGCGATTTCGAAGCATGGTGTTCACCAAGTATCGGTCTTCTCGTGCTGTGGTACACCTGGTTCTGCCCGTTCCTGGTCTGCGTAGGTTAGAACCAGTTTCTTCGTAACGTCGGAGAACTCTTTGTACTGTTGACAGCGACACACCGACAGTCCTGGCTGTATCGCGCTGACTCCGGCCGGTTTCCAGCATTGTAAGTATTCTGGTGCATTTTTCAGGCGTAAGCGACATAATTTCAGCTTGAATAATGAATATAGAGCATTATCAACATGGTTTATGTACCCACATAAATGACAGATTACAAACAAAAGCAAAACCAAATGCTGTAATTTCGTAGTTCCATCTTCGAAAGTGGCCCTTTTTCAAATTTGATTTTTTTATGATATAACTATACAATAACTAAGAAGTTTTAATACCTTCATTTAAGGAGTATTACATTGTCTATTAAATATAATTTATTGCATTAACCTAGCATTTTTAGTTTCCGAGATTTTTAGGATTCTTTAAGTGACCCGGATTCATTGCTCTCGAGTGTATAACCGCAGAAATGTGGGTGTACAGATACACCTCTGTCTAACCCTTCGGGGATTACAGGCGTGATATCATGTGTGTTTTCTTCACAAAGTTATATACATAAGTCAAGCCCATACAAGATACTGCAAACATTCTCGTTCAGACTTGAGCTGGTCTTCTTAGAACAGTGTTCTAGTTTCCGTTGTCAAGAACCCTTGGTTAACGCATCGGCGACTATGAAAGTAGTTTGAGTATAGTAGATGGCTCTTCATTGTCGACGATAGTGCATTACTGCAGGACTTTACTGCACTTTGAGTCATGCAAAGTTATGCTGTTAGTAGTATGCTGCTTTTTTAGGGTTAGGTATGTACGGACGTACGGTCATAGAGATTTAAAAACACCCCGTGGGGTCCGAGTGCTCACGACCTTTTCATGGAAACTTCAACACTTCCAGTGACCCAAAGAATAATAAAAGCAAGTCTAAGCAAAACTTATATTCATTTAAAGCATGGCAATATATGCCACAGTTGAACATGATTATGCATGCTATGCATATGCATAGCATGCATAATCATGTTCAACTCTATAAGTAAAACTATCAGTGTACCCAAGAATTACTTAGAAGCCAAAAGGAATGGTTGTTGGGCCGAACTTACTAGGAAATAGAAAATTTACTCTGTGGCTTATATTAATACATCCCTTTGTTGCAATACACACCCTCACTCACTAACACACACCCCCACACAGCACACAGCACACCCACAAGCACCCACCTTAACTGTTGTTTTTGCAACCATGTGTATTTCTCTTTTTTATAATTTTTGCATTCATGTGTTTTTTTAATCAATGTTATCAATGAATTCAGTTGTTTTTCTTTTTAATTATTCTAAAGCTAATTATTTTGTTTGTTTATCTTTAGGGCATAAGCACACGGCGTATTTTAAACCCGCAGAGGACGCGCAGATGACGCGCGTATACGCGCTTTTAACGAGATTTGTAACCTAAACACACAGGGCGATCGTAAAACACGCGTCTAATGCGCGTATACGCGGATATACAGCGGTACAGACGCGCTGTTTAGTGATACAAACGAGTTTCAAACGCGCGTTTGCATCGCGTTTTCCGCGCGTTTTCCGCGCGTTTGAATCTATAAAACACAAAAATCGGCATCTACGGTGCAGAAAACGCGCGTTCCTGAAACGCGCGTCGTCTGTGCGTTTGAAATACGCCGTGTGCTAGGGCTCTA
Source organism: Xestia rhomboidea (assembly GCA_963853795.1). Classification (NCBI taxonomy): domain Eukaryota; kingdom Metazoa; phylum Arthropoda; class Insecta; order Lepidoptera; family Noctuidae; genus Xestia; species Xestia rhomboidea. The sequence goes on from OY970777.1 coordinate 15,330,443, forward strand.
AAGTATATTTCTTGCGCTAGCAGGACACTATCAAATATTAACCTCGTGTAATGTATTGTGTTTGTGTCACCAAGATACAGGCTCTCTGCCTACCGCCACGAGAAAAAGGCGTGAGTTTATGCATCTAATATGTGTGTATAGCTGCACCATTCTGATAATTGCCTAAACTCCAACATCTTAATACCCAGAACTTCTCAACTGATTTGCATCTAACTATCCTAAGCCGCTATCAATTCTGACAAACAGTTAATAATAACTCAGTTATAGTTAATCGCAAAAGTTTTGAACCCCTTTCAGTACATAACTGAGATAAATACTGATTTATATCGGAAATCTCGCCTTGACAAACGAATTTATTACACAATTTGCCTTAATTGAAACAGAACAATATCAAAGTGTATAGATCTAGATCTAATGGAAGCGTTTCAGAGTTGAGTCAACAACGGATGGAGACGATTGGGATTTGTACTGCTGAATTAATAGAAATTGAAGTATTTTTACTATTAAAGTAGTAGATAGATAAACCATTTATTGAGTGCACACAAAAGACATAGCACAACACACAGAAGTACAATTAAATGATACATGATAAAAAACAAGGTGCCAATTTACAAAAAGAAGAACAGATTTACGAGATAAGTATAGTAACACCATGACATACTTCAAATAAAGTAACAAGTACACAAGGTGCGGTGTGCGTCTCAAGGTTGCACCAAATGGGAGTCCAGCTCAGCATGTGTCAGTGGTGTGTAGTGTCAGTGGAAATAACAGAACATCACGCATGTAATCCCGAAGGGCTAGGCAGAGGTGTACCTATTAGTAAACCCACTTTTCGCCAGTTATATAATAGGGGGCGAGCCTATTGCAATCAACCGGGTACATATCCAGACTCCGTGGTGTACTGAGAAATTCGTGATGCAAGAACCCAATAACACTTTTCCTGACCTGGGAATCGATACCAGGACCTCATGGTCGCGAGAGGCAGTCAAAAAACAGCAGTCAGCAATCAGTGGAAATAGATGTAACGATTTAATTGTTTAAAAAGTCTATCATACTTGAATACAAAAATGACGGATTTACATACTTACACAAAAATATTTATTGCATAAAAAAATTACCGAAAACCAAAAAAAAACCGCCAAGAGCGAGTCGGACTCGCGCACAGAGTGCTCCGTACAAACTTTTTAAAGGACAAACTTAACTTTGCTGTTCGATACTTAGAAACGGCCATTGATCCAACCACAAATAATAAGTTTTTAATAGTGAAATGGTTTTTTTTTTGTTATTAAACTACATATTTACGGTTTTCAGACTTTTCCCTTTACATGTGAAGACCTTGCTATTTGCCAAATTTCGTGATCCTAGGTCAACGAGAACCACCATATAGGTTTTCGACCCAAAACCTATAGCCACTCACTAGCCCCGCGCGCGATTTTTTTGCACCAAACCGCCGAGCGTGCAAAAAATTGCGAAATATTCGCATGTAATTTGACACTTTAGATAGACATTCTTAAAAAAAAAAAACTACAAGAGTTATAGCTTAATAAAATTTACAGTGAATAGCTGAATAGTTATGGAATCTATATATTAAAAAAAAAAACTAATATTAATTTGAAACTCAAAAAAAATGTAGAACTTGAAAAACAGGGATGAAAACGGATATTTAGCTATTAAAATATTAATTTGAATTTTTCTAAATATTAAATATCAATTAAAATAATTTTAAAATAAACTAGATTATATTTCCTTTCCAATATATAAATAATCATAATAATAATCTTATTAGTTTATTTACGATAGTCTAATTAGAATTAAATTAGAATTTGGATACTCACTGTTTATTTTGACGCGGCCTGCGCCAACGACTGTTTTTGAACACGGTTATTTACGTACCTATAACTTTACGAAGCCACTTGTTTTTGTATATACAATTTAATAATATGCTCACAATACTAATTATGCACTGTTTTTCCGTTAACACACACGTTTTAATCACAAAAACACTTATTTCTTGTATGAACACAATCACTTAGGTATTTAAACCTACCCCTTTTTCGGAGGCGAAATACTCAACTGTGAGATTCGAAAACTAGATTTGCTTTATGATAATATAGTAGCACAGATTTTCACGATTAATTTGATATATAACACTATCCGAAAATAACAATATACATAACAGAACAATTGAAATACGACGCCACACGTCAGAAATGGCGGAGTTTGTTTACACTAAAGTTTTTACTTTTATTTTGAGATTTGTCGATGGAATAGTGTTGCTATTGTTGGTCCGAACGTTGAGGAATATAGTATAGAGAACGCTACAAGAGGAATAAGCTCTAGAAATAGTAGTTTAGTAGATTTTTTATTGCATTTGTTGGACGAAGGCGCTACTGGCCACCATGGTGGCCACGGACATTTCGCAAAACAGCTACTGGCCACCATGGTGGCCGCGGGCGGTTGAGTGGATAGGGTACTTCCGGTTGACCTAGAATTGTCAATTCAGTACAAATAAAGGAAAAATACCGAAAAATAAAGAAAAAAGTTGAAAATTAAGGTAAATTTTGATACATACACGTTTTCGCGAAAATCTAAATTTGCCCATATCGTTTTACCGTGTTGACTCAGGACCATAATTATTATACACCTAATAGGGACTATAGACCTCAGTATCTGGTATAATTTTCAAGCTAGGTATTTTTGCTAGACCCACCCGTTCCTGAGAAAATCGGTGGTGACAGACGGACAGACGGACAACAAAGTGATCTTATAAGGGTTCCGTTTTTTTCTTTTGAGGTACGGAACCCTAAAAACCACGTGCGGTGCGTTGGACGTTGCGTTTATTATTCATATTACACCAAAAATAAGTAACAGTTTTATAATAGTAACACACGAAAGATTACATAGAAACGCAACCGGAATCTTAAAATCATAATAAAAAGTTATATTATGATATTTTTTTGCGAGTCAAATCATTCCTGTTGTGGTCATTGTCATTTGACAGAAAATACTTACGTGAATAGGGACGATTTTTTCCGTTTACAAAAAAAAAGTACGGTACCCAGTGGTAATCATATCTGCTCTTATAAAAACAGAATAGAATATAAAAAGACATATTATTAAACTGTGAGCATTTTAACGCTATTTTTAAAGGTTTACTCAAAATCACGTAGATGGTTTAAACAATCAACGTGTCACGGAGCGTTGTAAATCCGCCTTTTGACAGACAACTTCATTATTTTGACATTTACTATTTCTGTTTATTTCGATTTTCGTAAAAGTATTTTGCAGTTTTCGTATTTATTCCGGTTAGACAATGCTTAGCGAATATAACCACTGTAATCTGGATATTTTAGGGAACAAATCAATGTACGTTTCATTATTAAACGTTACAATTTATGTGGATGGCCTAATCTCCAAACAAAAAAAAATATCTCCTTTACTTTTCTTTTGGGAGACGGTCACTTTGGTTTATAGTATTAAGAAATGGCTGAGGTCTGACGGATCCTGTCCGGTTCATCTAAATTAATAAAAAAAAACAATAAATATCGCTGGACTTTACTCACAGCGCCATCTAGTGAGCAACGAGGCTTGTGTCGTGGACACCAGATAGTTGATGTACTACATAGATACTTTTTTTTTTGTAAATACATGTTTGTTATAAATATAAACATCCATGACTCGGAAACAAATGTCCATCTCGCCATCTCCTTCATGGCCTGCCGCGATCGCGTGTCACTGTGTTACTGTGATTTTAATTACTTTCAAAGGTTTTGTATTTTCTGAATCACAAAAGCATACCACTAAAGATACCACTTCCATTTTCCTTGTTTATACATCTTTTTCTCAAGAACTCGTTGTTATTTATGGGTTAAAGCAATATTAGCGTTCTCGTTCCTTACCTTGCGATACTAATGGTTTCTGTCGAAGAAAATGTATAACATCAATATAATTATGATTCAAAGGCGTTTCATAAGGCTTAATGAACAACCTAGAGAGCAAGAAACTTGCAACATGTCACGACGGTGCAACATGGAAATTTCATCCCCTCGTCGTCTGCCCAGCCTATTCCTGGCTATGTTGAGGCTGCGAGCTGAAACTCAGTCTCAGTCAGATAGGCAGTCCCTGGATTGCAATTTTGGATTTTACATGAAGCAACTGCCTATCTGACTGAGGAGACCGAGTCACGGAAAGCCATTGGAAGTTTTTTTTAATACTACTTGCATGTTAACTTGAGTGGCAGTGGGCAGGGCACATTGCTCGCAGAATGGACGGCCGATGGAGCCGATGGGGGCGTTGCGTTTGAAGGCCTCCCACTAGGTGAACCGATGACCTGGTGAAGATTGCGGGAATCCGTTGAATGCGAGTCGCACGGGACCGGTCAATGTGGCGACACTTGGGGGAGGCCTATGTCCAGCAGTGGACGTCTTTTGGCTGAAATGATGATGATGATCTTCTTCTTCTTCTTTGCGTGTCGATAGACTCAAATAATGCCCAACCAGTATATTGCCACCTGCACGGCTTTGTCGTTGGCTTCGTTTAAATCCTGTAAGGTGCAGGTGGCTGTGCAGGATGGGCAAGAAAGGAGGTGGGGCATATCCTGCAGAGGGGCTCCACACTGACATTGTATATAGGACGGGTGGATAATACTCCATTTGGCCAGATTTATTTCTGCAGCGGCCAACCTGTGCCCGCAACTGATGATGATGATAATGACTTGCATGTTGCTTGCTTGTTGTTGGCTTGAGTTTGGCCGCAACTCGTCTGATGTGAAGCTATGATGCAGCCTGCAATATATAATGGACAGTCACAGTCATTTCCACGGACCAACCAAAATTGTATTCTTAAAGAAGATAAATTGGGGATTTAAACTTTTATGGAAGTAGGTCATTTTTACTGAAGACTAGCTGTCGTCCGTAGCCTTCGTCCGCGTGTTATTTTTATAAAAATACTAACTGATGCCCGCAGCTTCGCCCGCTTGACAATTTATATACTAAAACCTTCCTCTTGAATCACTCTATCAATTAAAAAAACCCGCATCAAAATCCATTCCGTAGTTTTAATGATCTAAGCATACATAGGGATAGACAGACGCGGCGGGGGACTTTGTTTTATAATATGTAGTAATTATATAATTGAACCCGATTTTTTTCAAGGAACTCTTATCTTTTTTCTAAAATAAAAGTACCTATTTTTTATATTTTTATTTTATTTTTTTATTTTTTATTATTATTATTATTTTTTATTTTTTTATTACCTTTATTTTTATTTTTTTCTAAAATAAATGGTATAATTTCTGTTTATAATTTTATATACATTCAGTGAAAACGCTGTTATTTTGTAATTACAAACAAACACCTCAATTTTATTTATTTGTGTGTAAAGATGGTTCTAAAATTCACCATCTTTCTTTTTCCTAAGAGTGTACTTCTAACACACTATATGAGCAAAAATACTTTTAACTCAAATAGCTCCATATTTCACCACAAGACACCACTAAGAAAAAGTAAATATATCAACAAACCTTTCCTTTCACAGAATAAAAATAAAACAGAGTACAACCAACCACTAAGTCACCGGAAGTAGCTGAAAACAGCGTCGCGTTTCCGCCACTAACCGCACCGGATGTTACTGGATTAGCAGGTGAAATGGCTGCTGAAAATTATGGCGCTCTTACATATACGTGAAATGAAAACACGGGGAGAATTTTATTTTCAGGTACTACTGAAAGTAAGTGGCTACCTTGGTGTTTGTTGAAAAATGTTGAAAGTATATAGGATGGAATTTTTCAATGCCACCTGGAAGGATAAAAGTGCTATGTCTTAGTGAATTTATCCCATTGAATTTATAACTGTTCTTTAGATTTCATAATTTTCCCTTCATTTAATTTATAATGTTTGTTAGAGAGATTTGATCCATATGATTACTCCTATCGATTGATGTTAAAAAAAGTACAGGCTGTTATTTTTTCGAACTTTAGTCTGTTCGTTTTCCGAGTGTGGCAAGCGAATTTACGAAAATCTGTGAATGTAAATTTATTTCTTTTAAAAAAATAAGGGTTGTTTCCTTTGAGTAAAATTTGCTATTTCTAGTAACTGGAGTACTTTCACTCCAGGTAGCATTGAACAATTCCAAATACAGGATGTATTAGGTAGAAGTTTTATGGGTGAAAATGCGGTTTTCGTTAGGATGGTCGGTAAAGAATTTTACATTTAATGCAGGAGAAAGTTTGGAGTTAGAGAAATGAGTTTCATATTAGTATAGGGTCGATTATTAGTCATCGATTGAAATAATTAGGTGTCTTGGTATCGAGAAAAAATGGAAACGATTTTCAACACTGCTGCACTGTGACGTTAAACTTTAATTTTCTGTTACAATAGCTATTGAGTTTGTTAAAAACACATATTATTGTGATGTAAAATGTTTTAATAATAAATTAAGTCAATTGAGAATGATTTTAGTCGCGGCGGAACATGAGTGTCTAAGTACCTATGTATATTTAATTATTATTTTTATTTGGGTGTATGAAGGAGCTCATGGCTAAATAATAACTATAGCTCGGGTTGATTTTCAGGTAAAGCTGCAGTTGCCTTCGTTGGTCAGTGGATGGGTGACCACCCATACATACCGAATTTCCTCCTTGCCTCGGAAAGCACGATAAGCCGTTGGTTCCAGGTGTTATTACTGACAACCAGTTTTACCAAGAGATATCGTATTACCCAGTACTATTTCGGTTGTGGAGGTCAGATAGGAGTTGCTTCATGTAAAATACTTGTATTCAGCTACATCCGGTTAGACTAAGAGCTGACCCTAACATAGTTGGGAAAAGGCTAGGCGTGCCAATTTGTCCTGATATATTACTCGTTGAAAGCGATGGCCAATGATATATGCCGTCTATTCTAGATCCTAAATTTACATCTTTTACCATTAAAGATCTAAATTGAAAAACAAGTTCTACAGAATACTTTAGTTGGTGCCAGTTAAGATCGCAATAGCGGTCATTGCCCTTTCCCTAATATCTCTTCCTACGAAACAAAACAAATGAACCATGTATCGTTTTTCATTACAAAAAAAAATTAAGATCACGGTAGATGACGATTCAAGACTTAAACAGGCTTATTTTTGGATTTCAAAGTTAAGAACTTTAATAAATGCAGGTGGGTCAATGACCGCTTTTGCGATCTTAACTGGCACCAACTATATTCAAATATTTTCTTTACTTAACTGGAGGTGCATAAACAAATCTTAATTAAATTTGTTTTACAGCTGATCTCGTAAGCCGTTAGTAATTAATACTAAGATCCACTAACTAAGTGAAGCAATTTTTTTAAATCCTGCTAACAAATGAGGCGATTTGTCGGGGATTTTTTTTCTTAAGTGGGGTAAATACTTCCCTTAGTTTAGCTTTTATACTGTGTTGTAAACTGGAAGGAACGGCAGTGGTAATGGCCCCGGCCTACGTGTGATAGATCGTGTATTTAAACCCTGCACGCGTAGCATGACCACCGTAGAAACGGGTTTTGTCGACGGAAGAATCGACAAAATGACTGACAACAAAAGAAATAAAATAAATAAATATCGCTGGACATTACACGCAGTCTGACAACCAGTCTTACCAAGGGGTATCTTATTAACGGCGCGTTTGTGTTCCACGCGCGTCTCAAAGAGATTCAGCAAAATGAAGGGGTCCATGCCTGCCGGGGCTGCGGGACTGTTCCAAAGAGATACCATGGCCCCGGAACACAAAGGGCGATGAAGGAACATGGATGGGTTTTAGTCGGTAAAAGTCTGACACTCCCTTCCGCTCCGCCCAGAGCGGGATCATCATTTGATGATTTCCCATCCGAACAAAAAGGGGGTATCGTATCACCTAATTGGGTTTTGGGGGTCAGATAGGCAGTCGTTTCATGTAAAATACTGCTATTCAGCTCAGTTCTTCATCCAATAGGAGCTTCGAATCGTCATGCTAGTCCACAATAGGTACATTATTGGCAAGAAAGTGTTTCTCTTCCACCTGAATACGCATTGCCATTGCATGCTTAAACAATTATGAGACATCTCGTCCCCTTTCTGCTCAACCGTTTCCGCTGAGCGGAGAAAGTGTAAATAACGAAATTCTATTGGTGACTATATAATAATAATAAAATATACAACACATCATTCTCCTCTCGTCTTGTCTCCGCTGCGGTGGAGTCTGGGCCTTACTCTGTGAACATCTACCCCTGGGTATCAGGACATTTGCGCCAACCCACTTGCGTGAAAAGACAATTATGCGAGCATGGACTTTTGCGCGAATGAACACTTGCGCGGACTTTCAAAATGGCGCCGAGGAATTTTTTTATCAGCTGTCCCGAAAACCTTGAGAACGAGACCCGTGATGGAAACGCCAAAAATTTTCCTCGGCGCCATCTTGGAATTTCATTTTGACCTCATTGTCGTAATTAGCGATTCCGAAAACCACGAAAACGACACCCATGATGAAAAGTCGCGCAAAAGTGTCGTCGCGCAAATGTACATTCGCGCAAGTATCCGTGCGCGCATATTTCCGTTCGCGCAAAGTCCAATCGTCTATGTCTTTTCGCGCAAATGGGTTAGCGCAAGTGTCTTTCGCGAAAAAGTCCCAGATCCCCTAGTTCCAAGGACCCCTACATCCATCTAACTACAACCCTGTCAACATACCACTACCCCATCACTAAAACACCTGTGGAACACCAAAACCCATTTTACACCGAACTACCCTCAAACTACGCAATATTTTCATGCATTAAATCTTGCTAGTCAACATTTCGTCACGTTCCGTTACAGGTAGCATGGGAGCCTGTTTGCTGTAACTGTTTAAGCAGGATTACTGGAGTGTAGAGGAGGCACGTGTGTAATGACCAAGTGTTGCTGTTTGCTGGGACTATGTCAACTGAGTGTCATGTTTTGCTTTGTCAATATTACGGAGGATTTGTAATTGGAAGATTGTGAGTGTAAAGACGGCAATTTTTTGTATTATTCTAACCCTCCCTTGTCATTATCCTCGTAAGTAAAAAATTTAGGATAAAAATGTGGGCAAATATTCGATATTGTTAGTTTTAACTCATGACAGTTTTTCCAACCATAGAATAGAAGAATAGAATAGAATAGAATAGAATAATCATTTATTCGTTACTGGACAGCATCAACACAATAGAGCAACACATACATATACATATAACAACAAACAGAACAATGAATTAAACAGCTTAACTGCGCTGAGCATGCCCATAATGAAAGGGTAACCAACTCAGCATATGCTGGGTGTAAAACACTCAGCGCTGGTTTTCAGTAGGCCCCCCGCAGTGACACACGGATGAGGGTAGGAGCATGAGCCTAAAAAAGATAAAGAACATTCTGTTAAGTTAGCAAACTTTCTGCTTACTATTATAACAATAAGCTTACTGTGATCAATCTTACTCTAAATTCTACGCAAATTCTACTTTAAATCATTTCCACAAATTACGGGTATCTCAACACTAAAAACGAGATTTATCGGGAACTCAAAACAAACAGTAAACATGGTAAATATCCCGTTTTTAGGGTTCCGTACCTCAAAAGGAAAAAAACGGAACCCTTATAAGATCACTTTCTTGTCCCTCTGTCTGTCCGTCTGTCACCACAAATTTTCTCAGGAACTAACCAACTAACTAAATTTCAAATTGCTAGGTCCACCCGGGACCTAGCAAGTTGAAATGTAAGTTTTGTGTCGAAAACCTATATGGTAGTTCCCGTTGACCTCGAATCGCGAAATTTGGCTAACAGCAAGATCTCACAGCACATGTAATGGGAAAAGTCTGAAAACCGTAAATGTGTAGTTTAACCTGTTTGCGATTATCAAGTGTTTTTATCTAAAGTTTAAAATTACATGCGAATAATTCGCGTAAATTCGCGAGCGTGAGCGTAATCTAGTCACGTGACACTGCGCTAGTGAGAGGTTAATAACAAAAACAAACTTATTATTTGCGGTTGGAGCAATAGCCGTTTAGCTAGGGATCGAACAGCAAAGTTAAACTTGTCCTTTAAAAATTTTGTACGGAACCCTCGGTGCGCGAGTCCGACTCGCTCTTGGCCGGTTTTTTTTTGTGTAAATGATAATGTTATCGATTAAGACAGTTTAAAAATTTATATTTCCACAAATATTGTCCACACTTTGAAAGTTCACTTTCCGCTACTTTCAACAAAGTTTGTGCAGACCAGATAATGTGTTTCAGTGAAAAGTAGTGTGACAAAACTGTGACACCGAATGTAATGGCTTGTTTGCATTGAATTGTCGTCGCGGTCTGATACTGTTTGATATTTGAATTTCTTGCGAAAACAGAGAGAATTCTTCAATTTTTCTTTTGGAATTAAAACTTAGAATAATAAATAAATATCGCAGGACATTACACACAGCGCCATCTAGTACCACACTAGGCAACGAGGCTTGTGTCGTGGACACCAGATAGTTGATATACTACATAGACACTTTTTTTTTGTTTTGTGAATACATAGGTAGGTACTATTATACATATATACATCCATGACTCGGAAACAAATGCCCAAGCTCATCACACAAGCATTTGCTCCTACCGGGATTCGAACCCGGGACCCTAAGCGCCCGATTCGAACCCGGCGCCATTAGGGTTGTCAAATAATGATAGTGGACGTCAGTTGATATTTGAATTTCTTGCGAAAACAGAGAATTCTTCAATTTTTCTTTTGGAACAACTTAGAATGTGGAGCTCGTGGTTAAATAATAACAGCCGCACAGGTTGATCTTCAAGGTTAAGCCACGTTTGCCTAGGTTGGTCTGTAGATGGGTGACTAACATAACATACCGGGTTTCCTCCTGCCTCGGAAAGCACGTTAAGCCGTTGGTCCCGGCTGTCATTTGTATGACAGTCATCTTTGAAAGTCTGACAACCTGTCTTACCAAAGGGTATTGTATTACCTAGAACGAAATGGGCTGTGGAGGTAAAGGCAGTCACTTTATGCAAAATACGGGTGGTTACCCGTGGTCCCAGTGGGTCGACCCATTACCGGGTCCATGGGTAATTTTAATTACCCGTGGTCCCATGGCATTAGGGATTGTTTCCTGTACTTCTGAAAATATCGATAGAAAATACAAAGCCATAGTAACAGCATATCATATCCCACAGGGACCACGGGTGTGATTGCATAATTTGACTACGGGTTTATTGGTTTTCTATTTTTTATTTATCTACCAACTACCAGGACCATAAAGGAGGTATTTTATATTTTTAATAGGAATCTCATAATCAATCCGTGTACATTTCATTTTTATCACGCAGTATGCAATGTAGAAAATACTTCTTCATGATTCTGGCGTCCTGGTAGTTTGTGAGACTTTACTATCCTTAAAAAAACCAATAAACCCATTGTCAATTTATGCAATGACTTGTTATCCGTGGTCCCGGTGGGATATGATATGCTGTTATTATGGCTTTGTATTTTCTATCGATATATTCAGAAGTCCAAGAAACAATCCCTAATGCCATGGAACCACGGGTAATTAAAATTACCCATGGACCCGGTAATGGGTCAACCCACCGGGACCACGGGTAACGACCCTAAAATACTGGTATTCACTAACATATTTGAGAAAAGGGAGAAAAGGCTAGATAGATGAGGTTGTGTTATAAGTTGGCGATCTAATAATGAACCAAAAATGTATGGCAGCGGTGGGATTCGAACCCACGCCTCCGAAGAGACTGGTGCCTTAAACCAGCGCCTTAGACCGCTCGGCCACGCTACCGATGTTTGCATCGATAGAAATAAAGGTTCTAATACACAAAAGTATCTCATTGTAATGAGAGATTAAACAAGTCATTGCTTTGTTTATGCAAACCATTTAAATCTACATTTAGAATCTGGTGCCTTTGCGGAAATCCGTGACATTAAAATGTTATGTAAAATGTTTAGTTTTAATTCTGCGAAATAAGTTTCAGGCCTGGATGTAGGATGCAGCACCTCCCCGCCGCAAAAATACATTGCACATTCAGGAAAAGCAATATTAACATACCATGCACAAGTAAGTCTACAGGGTGAAAACAAACCCTTCACGAAGCCGTTAACCAAGCATTCTGTACATCAAACTAAGTAACTCTACGCAAAAATTTTTGAGGGATACGACTGTTTTTTTGGGGTGAAAAACCACGTTTTACGGTAAAACTCAATGTAACGCACTAAAAACATTGTGCTGATGTGTATTGAATAGTAAACGGGTTATGGAAGCTGTTAAAGATAAATTATAACTTTAAAAACTATAAATTAACAGAAAACTTGAGAAAAAGTTGGAACTTTAACCTCCAATATTTCCGTAACTAGGTATTGTACAGGACAAAAAAATATCGCAATGATAGGGAGAACAAGTTCCTTTGGGCTTGGTTAAGGGTATTTTTACACCCGTTGTATACGCACTTGGCGGATGCGGTGTCTCCCCAAAGACAATATGGCACCCCATCCATCTTGCACTATACTGTCCGTCACCTGCGCACTTGATTACCTTTTGACCGTATCAGTGAGCGAAGTTCACGTAACCGTGATTCGGGGCCAAACATTTTGTATTTATTTCTTCTATCAAATTTTTAAGGAAAAAAGTTTGTTGCATTACCTGTATTAAAGTCACACAGGTACATTTTACATGTTTTATTTTATTTCACCCTCTATAGGTATAACGACGATCTCGAACATAAACCTGTAATATCACCTATATAATTTTATACTCAATCAAAAAACAACAAAAAAATTGCATTAAAATATGCCAACGTCATCCGTCGCATATCTCATGAAAATAAAAACAGGGGTTGAAATCTCTCTCAGGGGTGTGGAATCGAGATTACTGTTTCGTCCCTCACCCTATGTCGATATCTAAAAAATATGTCCCAAAACATTTGGTGTTTGATAGGCGTATTGTCAAATTTATTGCTATTGCTGTGCAGTACGTGATGTTTGTGCTAAAGTGACACATTTTGGTCCTACGGGACTAAATGCGTGTGTGTGTGAACGTTGGTCTTTTTGTTCGGGAATATTTATTTGGTACAGGTGTTTTCTATGTGGATGCAGTTAAATAATATGTAGTTAGTACATATTTTGCGTACCTGCCTATTTATTTAGATCGATAAAATCTAGGAAGACAAAAAATTCATCATCTAAGAATATAGGCAGAAGGGGTCGACATGCAAGTAATTCAATTTATTTGAGGTCAGTGCAGCTTGGTTGCTTCTTCCATACTTCTCTGTTAGTTAAGTGGTCATCAGAGTAGTTACTCCTTTCTAGCCATATCATCATTCAAATTCCAGTCGATTTCCTTTTAGCTTTGCTTTCCGCGTTATTTGTCCGCCAGTGTAGCCTCCACCCGTCTAATTCCTACCTAGCAATTGGAGTTATAATAAAAGACGGGTGTGCTCAATAAAAGTATATTCGATAAAACCACAGCTACAGGGATAGGTACTCCCCTGTAGTTGCAAGCGAGATCCCGCAGTTGGCCGGAGATGGTAGGGGGCCGAAGAGCTGTGTAGTGAGGTACGGTGATGCCTCACGTAGGTAGAAGGAGAAACGGTGTGACCGGCCGTCTTGCTCGGCGCACCAGCGACGAACCATTGTAGATTCTTCCCGAAGGACGATCGTTCACAAGCGCAGAAGTTCGGACAATCAACAGCCCGGTGCGTAGTAGCCCGTAGTGTAAAAATAAATGATAAAATGATACCATTCTGTCTTGTAAATTCAAACGACTCCCTGGCCTGATAGCTCCTGCAAAAATCTTTGTATCACGACATAATCTATGATAATCATACACCAGAACGTGCTATCAGGGAAAAAATACAATAACACTATTATATTGTAACAAACACACATGTTCGATACACACGTCAAAAATGCAAATTCGTTCCCATGGCAAGTGTTCCAAAAATAACGACATGTGCATTTTATAGTTCTGCACCAATAACTTGTGGAGAATTTAAATTTCTACAGTTTCTATTAAAGCTATCAATCTTTAATAGGAACTTATGGAAAAGAAGCATCTGTGGTGCAATGAGATCCGGTGCTGCGGACCCGGGGCTGTGGGACTGTTCGAAAAAGATACCGCGGCCGTGGAACACAAAGGGCTAAGAAAGAACATGGATGGGTTTTAGTCAGTACAAGTCTGACACTCTCTTCCGCTCCGCCCAGAGCGGGAGGGGTCATTTGATGATTTTCCATTTGAAAAAAAAATGGTGCAGTGAGATTAAGCGAAAAAGATCAAACCTTACCTGAGCTTGATAGGTTCGCGAGTTCTTGGAGGGTTAAGATATTAGTGATGAACAGCATATAATAGCATAATTAGCTTAAAATGGTCCCACTGTTGTAACACAAGCCTCCTCTTCTGCTGCCGGCTATCGAAAATTATAAGATTAGTGAAGATAAAGGCTTCTATACTTCTCCAACGAACAACCTTTTAAAAATATGACCGTAGCGCAGTCATGGCAACTGGCTTGCTTCATACTGTAGCCTGGTTTTATTATTTCAGACATAAACGGAACTGTCCGTTCATCCCGGATGTTTGCTTTTACGACCCCCGAAGGTGTTTCAAAAGCGCATGAAACTTTACCAGACTATACGGCTGAAAACCAGACTATACTGCTTAAAATGGTTTACTGGCCTGTATTTTTGTTTGTTTATTTAATAAAACATTAAGCAAAAAACATCTAGTTACAGCTTTTCTATATCACAAAAAAAAAACACAAACAAAATAACATCAATAACTTCTAAACGAGTCAGTCTGATAATCATTTACAACGAAAACTATACTAATAAATAAATAATAAATATCGCTGGACATTACACACAGCGCCATCTAGTGCCACACTAAGCAACGAGGCTTGTGTCGTGGACACCAGATAGTTGATATACTACATAGATACTTTTTGTTTGTAAATACATACTTATTATACATATAAACATACATGACTCGGAAACAAAATGTCCATGCTCATCACACAAATACTTGCTCCTACCGGGATCCTAAGAACGTAAGGCAGCGTCACTACCGCTGCGCCATTCAGGTCGTCAAAACTTATAGCTTTATTTACCTGTTTTTCCATATAAATACTCATAGACCTGCACATAGCAGGAAGACCTCAAAATATCGTGTTACTAAAGCACCGTGGCGCTCTACCTGAAATTTCGCTCCAAATACTCGAAACTAAAGGGATACGGGGGGAAATGCAAAATCCCGGACATTTTGTAAACAGAGTGCGTCTGGGCTGTTTGTTAATCGGGGTACTAGTAGCTCCAAGAGCAGTATTGAATTTTGAAAATTTCTACATAACATGATGCCTGTAATCCCTGATGGGTTAGGCAGAGTTATATCGAATAGTACACCCACATTTCGCCAGTTGTGTTCAAGTTCCATGTGATAGGGGGCGAGCCTATTACCATCAACCGAGCTCAAATCCAGACTCCGTGGCTACTACTGAGAAATTCCTGATGGAAAAACCCAATAACACTTTGCCCGACCCGGGAATCGAACCCAGGACCTTATTCTCAGCAGTCGTGCTTGCGAACACTAGACCAACGTGGCAGTAAAAAAAAATCTAGACGTTTCTTAATGATTGAATGTTGTCGTTTTAAGAACTGTTGTTTCTTAGCTATTTTTGTTCGCAAACTGAGTGCTCGAAATATCCAGCAAGAATGAAGAACTGCCAAACAAATACTTATCCTTTATTCAACCTCTTTATGAAATGAACTTTCAAAAATCGTTCAATAATGCGCTAACTTTCATTATAAAGTAAATCCTCAGGAAGAAGCACACTTTGTGTGTTAAATTTTAGGTCATTCTTATTCTTATTCTTTATTGCACACAAACAAAAAACAAATATACATATAATTGCAATAATATAGCTTATGTACAAAGGCGAGCTTAACCCAGAATTGGGTTTTCTTACAGCAAACCTAATTTTGATAGCGAGATTTGCAGAAAAGGGATTAAAAAAAAAAATCTTTATTCACCTAAACTGTGCAAAGCTTAAATTGTTTGTTTTGTACATCTACTTTAAATACCAAAAACACCAACAATCAAGTCACAAACAAGAATTTAAAACGACTAACGTTTGTAAAAATAATATCTCATCAGCTATTGCAACCACTGGCCCTTAGTACCATCCTGTCCAGTCCACATATAGAAGCCACTTTTCTGTTCTTTGTTCTCTATTCAAATATTCTGTTTACTCCGTTTTAAGGGTTACCAACGGGACCCTATTACAAAGCCTCCGCTGTCTTATCGTACGTCTGTCTGTCATCGGGCTGTATCTCATGATCCGTTATAGCTAGACAGCTGAAATTTTTAACAAAATGTGTATTTCTGTTGCCGCTACAAAAACAAAAAAAAATACAGGCGTCTCCCCACCAACAATGGTACGGAACCCTTCATGCGCGAGTCCGACTCGCACTTGGCCGGTTTTATTTTATGATGGACACACTCGTAGGTTGAGCACTGTCTCGGAGCTCAGAACATGGGATATGATCAAAGAAAAGGTTACTTCTGTGAATCTTATATTATCAAAGATATACTGATTAAAACCAGACTGCATAAGAAATTCAAAGAAACGAAACTCGATAGGGATTATGATATATTTGCAAAGTACAGAGCTCGCATAAAAAAATCAATAGAAATTGCACTCAAAGAACACAAAAGTAAAATTCAGAGTCAGTTCGCAAAAGATCCAAAATCCTTCTGGCAGTACATTGGATCTAAGCGAAGTAGACGAAATAGGCAAAGTATAGTAAAGGATGGACAATACCTCACGGATCATGAATGTGCTGGGGAATTCGCGGATTTCTTTGAATCTGTCTACAGTAAGGAACCACCGCGACTGGACGCACGTGCGGCGGCGGCGGCGGCGGCGCCCACCAGTGCGCGTGTGCATGTCGAGACTCTTACCAGGATGTTAAAGACGCGCTCGCTAATCTCAAGCCAAAGCGTTCATCTGGCCCTGACGGTATACCGGCGTTTCTGTTTAGAGACTGTAGCAGGGTGCTAGCAGAACCATTGCATCATATTTTTAATACTTGTTTAAAGCAAGCGACGTTCCCGCCTCGATGGAAAATTACACGGGTTATTCCGGTTCCGAAGGGTAAGTCGGGCCCGGATGTCGGTGGCTATAGACCAGTGGCTGTGCTGTCGACTCCGGCAAAAGTGTTTGAATCCGCTATCCAGCGCTGCGTGCAGGGACAGGTGCGCGCGCAGCTGTCGGATGCGCAGCACGGGTTTCGACCGGAGCGCAGCACTGCCACCAATCTACTCAACTTCATGGCGCTGGTGGTGCCGGCAGTCGACGCTGGCGTGCAGGTAGACGCGGTGTACTTTGATTTCAGAAAGGCATTTGACACCGTCGACAATGACGTGTTATTAGGAAAGCTAGCAGACATTGGCTTTTCACCACACTTGTTACAGTTCTTCGTCAGCTATATGGGAAACAGACAGCAGTATGTTGACTACAGAGGGTGCGAGTCCGAGCCGTACTACACCAGATCCGGCGTAAGTCAAGGCAGTAATTTGGGGCCACTTGAATTCATAATAATGATAAATGACTTACCGGAGGTCGTCAAACATGGTCGGTGTTTATTAATTTCTGATGACTTTAAATTGCTGCTTGAGGTGAAGGATAAGTCAGATTGTGAACGTTTGCAGGAGGACATAAACAGAGTGGTAGACTGGAGCCAGAGGAATAAACTCTACTTCAATGTGCAGAAATGCTCGGTAATAACGTTCACTCGGGCGCGGACCCCACTATGCTACGAGTACAAAGTGGAAGCAGCACCGATGGAGCGGGTTTCACAGGTACGGGATCTAGGGGTTATTCTCACACCAGACCTCACTTTTCGGGAACATATAATAAATATATGCAAGAAGGCGTACAGGAACTTGGGTTTTGTACTGAGGCAATCAAAGGGGTTTACAAATATTACCACACTCAAGGTGTTATATGACGCTCTAGTCAGGAGTCATCTTGAACACAGTGCAGTCATTTGGGCTCCCCATGAAACGAAATACAGTGTTATGTTGGAGAGAGTCCAAAATAAATTCACAAGACATTTGTATTTTAAACTATATGGGGTATATCCATTCTATCCATTAATGTACCCTACACTATTTGTACTGGGTATGGTCGGGTATAATGAGCTCAGGGTACGCCGGGAATTTAGTCTCGCCGCGTATGTAGTTAAAGTGTTACGTGGTGCAGCTCATAACCCGGGAGTGCTGCGGCACCTGAAACTGTGCGTGCCGGATCAATACGTGTGGAGGCGGCGGCGCCCACCGCTGCTAGCTGTGCCGGTAGCCAGAACCAATCTCCTGGCTAAGACCCCTCTCACCCGAACGATCCGCGTGGTAAACGAGGTTCACGAGCGAATCGATATTTTTTCGTGCACTTTGAGTGAATTCGCAAAAGTTTTGTTATACCTAGTTTCTTATACGTATGTAGAAATTTAAATTTCGGATTTCTAGTTGTTAAGTTATTCTTATTGTATAAAGATATAGCCACACTATCGAATTAGGTTTAATATTACCTGTAATGATAGTTGTAAGTTGAATAAAAGTAAATAAATAAATAAATAAAATCTTTAGCAAAGAGACATTAACCAACTTGTAAAGAGTTGTCTCAGAGGTTTCGTGTTTTGGGCTAATGAGCTCACCTTCGTCAAATAGTAAAAAATAAATTCAAAAACTAAAACTCGACATCTGAAAAATCACGCTCTAAAAATATATAAAATTTCTAAAAATGTATATCATTAAAATAACCCACAAAAATGATTACAAATGGTACATCCAAAGGATATGTACATCCACGTACGTACATCCTTAATTCTTCAGTCCTAGTCTCGAGTCCTCATGTCCAGTTGATGGGGACTTTTGTTAGTACCTCCTGAAGTACCTACGAGCTACTTTCACTGTAGCGAAATGAAAAGCTCTTCTTTATAGGCGACCCGTTCATTTGCCTTCCATTTTGAGTTTACCTGCGTTTTTACTAGTGGTCCTTAGTAGTGGGTAAGGACCAGTTTTTTCATTTAATGTATGTCTATGAATGAACTTTTATTGATGGAGCTCGTGTCTAGATTATTACTCGTGTATAGTTTAGTTGAAGTTTACAGTTACATTTGTTGAGGATGTTTCGTGAATGGAATCAGAATCAGAATTATTTATTTGTAAAACATAGGTATAAACATTAAGGATCTTATAAATATTTAGAGCTCTTGCTATGTTTTGTCGTTACTGACATACAAATTTGAATAGAAAAAAAAAACAATTAAAATAAAAAATAAAATGTCAATTAAAATAAAAGATTATAAATAAAATGTCGATTCAAATAAAAGATTACAAGTAAAATTTCAATTAAAATAAATTAAAAATCACAAATACGAAATGTCAATACAATTAAAAATCATAAAAAGAAAACCATTATAAAATGTAAATTAAGAATAGTAAAATTACAAAGCAGAAAAATTTATAGCAAAAAATTGTCATTTAAATATTCATCCACACTGTAGTAACATTTGTCTAGTAGGGTGACCATCCAATACATATTGAGATCCCCAGTTAAGCCTGGCCTGTCAGCATTAGTTCTATGACAGTCTGTTGTTTAGGGTTGTCAGAAGACCGAAAGGGTGACCACCAAGGGGTATGACGTAACAGGATCTTGTAGGTCAGGTTCAAACCGAATGTTAAAATTAAACCGTGTGTTTTTCGATGTTGTCTTGGAAATGGGAATTTATATCTTCATTTAGGTATCAATAACGCTAAAAAAAAACGGCCTAGTGCGAATTGGATTCGTACACCGAGGGTATCGTATAAACTTGTAGGTATTTTGTTATTAAACTTTGTTTTTATAATTATTTACGGTTTTCAGATTTTTTCCTTTACATGTGCTGTATGAAATTGCTTCTTGCCAAATTTCATGATTATAGGTCCCTATAGGTTTTGATTACATTGTGAAATCGCAAAATATACGACATAAACGGTCACATCTTTTGATAGCATTGACTTGCAAGTTTGATTTTTTCACTGCTCCAAGGAGTAGTAGATTGAGTGATTGATAATATTTCCGCTTGATACCTCCATGTGTTCTTGAGATAAAGGGTCTTGACAGACGGACAGACAGACGAACAACAAAATGATCCCATTAGGGTTCCGTTTTTGCCGGCCGAGGTACGGAACTCTAGAATGCACAAAATTTCGCTAAAAATAATCAGCTAACGCATTCCTACCGCCCCCACTGAAAGCACTACATGTATTTCTGCAAATCAGAAAACTCGTTAAAAGCAATGTTCCACAAGCCTTAAGTATTTCAAAGCAAGATAAACTTCATAAAGCGAAATATGTGAGAGCGTCATCGCTCAGACAACTCAGGAGTTTCTCTGGGAATTTAAGAGATTCTTCACAAGAACGGTGCGGGGTCGCGCGTTTCAGAATAACTTGCATTCAGACGACTAAAGCCCTAGCCCGAGCGCGCGATGTAAACGTATCGTAAATCATTGTCTTCCTGCTCTTGTCCAATGTTATTTGGGCCACCGTAGGCGCGGGCCTGTGGACGGTGAGCTATGGGCTAGCTCGTCGTCCGTCCGTCTCATGACGACAGGCCGTGTCGACGGCGCGTTCGTGTTTCAAGCGCGCCTCAAAGAGATGTCGGCAGAAAGGAGTAGATCCGCAAGGGCCGATGCCTGCCGGGGCCGCGGGACTATTCGAAACAGATACCGTGGAGGAGTCATTTGATGATTTCCCATCCGAAAAAATAAAAAAGGGTCACCGCAACACTTTATTTTTTCTTCCATTCTCCCCCTGTCATCAGTGGAATGACGACAATATTTGACAATATTTTGATTTAAAAGAGTGTCCATGGAGTTTCTTGCCCATTGTTCTGCATAGAGATTTACGCTTTGGAATGTGCAACTACAGTACCTACTTTCTCAAATATGGATAGTGCCTTGTGACTGTGACCGCCTGTTTTTTAATCTTTTTTTTTACTTTCAAAAGTGCCGTAATGGTCTAATTGAAATAAATGATTTGAGCTAGAGTTTGACGCACGCTAACAGTATCAGTATGTGAAGCGAATATTTTCAATTTCAAAATCGCTCGTTTTCACGTAACTTTTGAGCCGCGCGCTCGTGCTAGTCCCTCAGAATGTCGAAAGGTGTTCGCCGTGGACGTGTATTTTGAAGCATGTGTTAATTTGCAGCTGAATAGGTACAGCTTCAGCTTTTAATGGTGGGTGATATTTTCCCAGGTAGACGTTAGTAGATTATTTATTTTACTTTTTATAACTGACATTTTTTCGACGTACCTAAATGGTCTTTCGGTCCAGAAATGTAAGTCAAGGGCCTTGAAAAAATTTGAGTTTTAAAGCGTTTCGTATTTCGAAAACGACTTTTAACAGATTTGACGTCAGCTTTTTGGTAGTTTATGTCAACCCAATCATTTTTATGAGTTTTCGTCATTGTTATATTATATCGCACATAAAATGTCACTTTGTCTATATTATGATTTAAAAAATGATGATCGCACCGTACCGCAAGTAAGTGTGAAACGTCCTAATAGCTAACGCCTAAAGCTGTTCCAACCGCGTAAATGGAAAAAGTTTGATTGTGAGATATTTTTTTGTCAGTCCATGATTCGGACACTTTTATTTTAGTAATGTACTTTGTTCTGTATTGTTTTGTTGTTGGATACTTTTTATTTACTTCTTTTTTTCTTATATTGGAACAAGTTGTATGCAGGATTTCTTCGTACGATGCTTACTTTACGAACATTTGAAACAGCATTTATTTTCTAATCCAAGTAAAACATTAAATTTAAATTTAAAACTTTTTATTTAAAAAAAACATAACATTAATTTTGGTTAAACCCACATCGCTTAATCTTAATTATGAAAGATTATGGGCGAGTGAGGCGTCTCGCTTGTTTACTTAAGTCATTTATTTACTTCCAATGTAGTCAAATTTAAAAGGAAAATCGGACACCGATTCCCGAACCCGAACCCGAATAGCGCAGCGGTACTGCATGAGGCTGCTTTACGTTCTTAGGGTCCTGGGTTGAATCCCGGTAGGAGAAAATGTTTATGTGATGAGCATGGACATTTGTTTCCGAGTCATGTATGTTTATATGTATAATAAGTATGTATTTACAAACAAAAAGTGTCTACGTAGTATAATTATCAACTATCTGGTGCCCGCAACACAAGCCGCGTTACTTAGTGTGGCACTAGATGACGCTGTGTGTAATGTTCAGCGATATATAATAATATTTTTTTTTTACCGATTGAAAAAGAGATCCAAAAATGTTTTTTTTTAACATGTCATGTGTCCCACTGATGGGCAAGGGCCCGTCTCCTTTCAGACCTCTCTATCTTGTGCACTATCTGGCTCTGTTCGCCCTGCGCACAAGATCAGAGGTCACACCACCGTTGCCGCAGTCTACCTCATCGACTATTTCCTCTGTCAGGCGTCCAGTGTGTGACGATCTTTGCCTACCTCTCCGGGCAACACTGTAAAACTGTATTAAGGCGACTACATGAGCAGCTAAATTACCAACTCTATTTGTGGTGGTTAAAACTTCTTTTGAAATACTGTTAGAATAAAGTTCTAATCAGCTTGCACTACAAAGTGGTGGTTACGTCAGTCACTGCGAGCCGAGTAGTGCGAAATGAGTGTTTTTTTGCGATTTACAAAAAATCTATTGATTGGACTAAAAAAATAAAACACTGTGATGCTAATATGTTGCTTGTAGAATTATTTTCCAAAAAATCAGAATGATCACATGTATTTGAGTATGGTTTTTACTCGATAAAAGATTTTTTTAGAGATAAGTTCGTGATTTTTTTTTATCGAGTTAAATTAGTTGCATTATGTTTTCAAAACACTGGTGTCGATTCTGTTGTGCACAAACTAAACTTAATTTAGGCTATTGCTATCTTTTTCTCTCTAATAAAACGAGAAAGAGACGGACGTAATTTAGAGCTGTCAAATTTAATTGAAACTAATATTTCCAAACAAATGAAGGGTGCACGTAAAAACATGTCGACTAAAAACACGGTGAAGCGCAAGGCATAAACTAGTTTGACATCTCTAACTTAGTTCATAGTTATAGCCGTCCTTTTCTCGCACTGCATTTTAGTAAAAGATAGCAATAGCCTAAATTAAGTTTAGTTTGTGCACAACAGAATCGACACCAGTATCATACTAGCGTATATCCTGAAGAATATCATATATTTTTCTGGTTTTGTTTATTGCAGAATCATATACTTTTTTGCATAATAAAACTCGCGCTTATCACCTGTAGTCCCCTTAAACATTTATGTTTTCCTCGAAGTCGCATCATCGACGGAAAATTCCAAGTACGCGCTACAATTCACTAACACTGTGATAAAACATAACGACAATTTACGTTATTTTTCCATAAAGGCAAATAAATTGCCGAATCGTAAAAAAAATGCTGTATTGGCTCGAAAAAACGTGACTCTTTAAAAATCTATAGAACTCAAAATTACTAAATGTATGACAACCTGTGCGAATGACATTTAAAGGCTTTGACACAGCTGTTGTACTAATTGAGCCTGCGCGGGTCCTGTGTCGTGATGTTTGTTACTAAAATGGGAATTTCCAGTCGAAAATAAAGTGGGAAGCGGTTTGTAGAACTACTGGCATGTAGTTAGAAACTACGTGGACAAAAATTGAAAATGTTGATTTAATGTGTAGTGCGTTTTATGGTAAACAAAAAGAATACATACAGGGTATAAGCGGACCGTTCACGAAGCCGTCAACCAAGCATTATGTACATCAAGCTAACTTTACGCAAAAATTATTGCTGGGAAGTGACTTTTTTTTGGGGTGCACAATCACTTTTTACGGTAGCACTTAATACACCAAAACATTATGCTGATGGATGAATTGAATAGTACGTATAATATAATTGTAGAGGGATCTTTATTTGCGCAATTTTCAAACTTTTTTCTCTTTCCAGTGGTTGTTGCTGAGCATGAGCTCCTGGGTTCGATTCCCAGGTCACGGGCCACGTGGTGGCCCCCAGCCAACGTAGGCGCGGGCCTGTGGACGGTGAGCTATGGGCTAGCTCGCCGTCCGTCCGTCTCATGATGACAGGCCGTGTCGACGGCGCGTTCGTGGTCCACGCGCGCCTCAAAGAGAGTCAGTAAAAAGGAAGGGGGACCCCTTCCTTTTTACTGACTCTGGGGAAGGGAAGGGAAGGGGTCCGCAAGGGCCGATGCCTGCCGGGGCTGCGGCACTTTCGAAAGAGATACCGTGGCCCCGGAACACAAAGGGCGATGAAGGAACATAGATGGGTTTTAGTCAGTAAAAGTCTGACACTCCCTCCTGCTCCGCCCAGAGCGAGAGGAGTCATTTGACGATTTCCCTTCCGAAAAAAAAAGGTTGGGTAAAGTGTAATTGGATTTTTCCATCAGGAATTTGACCATGAGACCGACGGAGCAGTACTTTACGTATACCTAGTAATCAAACTAAATCTAAATATTTTATTTCACTTATGCCTAGATGGGCACTTATAAAACGTCTAAAAATGTCCACGGTTCGGGTTGGTCGTTTCCATGGAGAAGAACCGGCAAGAAACTCCATGGTTACTCTTTTCAAATAATTTGGTATAACAATATACCTATCATGTTACAGCATTAGTACTTATGTAAGGGGGACAGCGTAGCCCCGACATGAGGTCGTTGCTTACTACACAAAAAACGTAAAACAAGGTCAAAAGTTAACAAGCACGGGAATATAATAAAAAGAAAATTGTGCTTCCATGAATCTTCCCCTAAATCTTTTACAATTAATTCAGCAGCAACGCTTTTTATCATGACCCCCAGGGGGATGGTAATTTTTCGTCTAGGGAGAATTCTAGTCTAGGGAAATTTTAGATATTTTAGTGTCTAATTGGAGGCTCCATAAATTGCACCGGAGTTGTAAATCGAACAAAAATCCATGCGGTAAAATCTGCACAGATTGCAGGTTACCGACCTACAATTTTCAGATCGTCAAAAAAACAATTATATGTATTGTGGTGATAGGTATATAACCAGGTCAAGCTAGTGTAGCAGAAAGGATGATAGAATGAGAACGAAAGACGAATGAAGAATAATAATTATTAAGCAGTTGTATGATATTTTACTAAATTAAATTACAATAAATTAAGTAATTATAAGAAATACAATAGTGAGTACACGAGCTAAAGAAAGAAAGAAAAGTATTTATTAGTCCGCACAGGACAAAAAACACACAAAAAAAAAAAATGAAATGTTGGTGGTGTGGTGTGTGCTGAATGCAGACTGAGGTGAGGAATGTGTGTTGCAATGCGTGAGCTTGCACTTGCAAGTCGTCCACCGTGCGAACGGAACATATTGTATCACGCGCACCGTGTTAGCTCATGGTTACACGCGCATACAAAGACACTCAAAATACATTGAAGTTGAGATAAAAGGCTAGGCCAACAGCGTCTCTGAGGACACAGGTCCAACAGCTACTTCTACTTCTACTACAACTGACGTGGAGAAAAGGACCAGAAGCAGCAGACGTGAGAAGTTCACAGATTTTTATCGACCGTAGTTACGGTCTGGCCGGGGGAAATATGTGGCGTGAACTTAGACCACCCCCTTACATTTAAGAGCGGAACCGCTCCGCTCATGAATGTTGGACCACACACTAACATCAGCCGCCTTCTGCGTGCGCGATGAGTGCAACACATAGTATTAAAAGGCACAATTCGAGGAAGAAAGAAACCACAAATAGCAGCGACAAAGCCTAATCCCCAATCAGTAGATGACGGCATCATTGCGGTCTTCGTTTACGTCACCACGGAATCTATAGAATAAATATATCTATAGAAACGTTTTAAATCATCATTATTTCTGCCTAACCTTTCCACAATAGGGTAGATGACACCATAAAACAATAATTCCAAGACTCCAATCTCTAAAAAAAAAAACTTTATTTTGGGTCTGAAAACCCGATATGATTTCAATTAATTACCAAATTAGATTTTTAGTTGCTTTGAAATCAATAAATAGTTCAGTCATTGAGTTGACAAAATAGTGACGTCACCGCGTGCTATTGCCATACAAAATCTATGAGAGAACCGCGTTTTGACAGCTCTTAAAAAGTATGTCAACTGATTGGTGTATCATCTACCTTATAATGTTGGGGTCGGCTCCCAGTCTAACCAGCTGCAGCTGAATGCCAGAATTTTACCGAGATTGAGGTCCTAGCTTCGATTATCGGTTTTTACATGTGGATTTTCTCACTAGCAGCCACGGAGTCTGGGTTTGTACCCGATTAATTTATTTTATTTATTTATTTTGAAACCCCAACGAGCACCATTACAATTTCTTAAATAAATGAAAACTATTGCAGAATACATGATCTTGTAATGCACACTCAATTACAGATAACCACAGCTTACACATTATCGAGTACACATGCTGTAAATACATAATTTAATTAAAATTAGGAATACATACAGTTATACAATCATGCTACTATTAAAGATTAAAATATTCAAATTTAATTACTTAGATGTCATGATGAATTAATAATGGTTGGAATTGAGATTAATATAGAAATACAAATTAAATTAACATACAAATAAGTTAAATTAAAATGCAAATCAAATTAAAATACAAATAAAATTAAAATATTTATTAAATAAAAATACAAATTAAATACATATTATAATCAAATTGTGATCATATGCGCTGTTTTTGACTTTCACGGTTTTTCACTACACTTATAATACTACTTACGGGATGATATCCGTGATTTTTCTTAATTGCTAAATGCTTAATCAAATGCTCAATCATTTTAACATCAACAGAATTTTACACGATCAACAGTACGGTAAAAATGGGGGTTTCACAGGGCTCAATATTGGGTCCTTTCCTCTTTCTAGTATATATAAATGATCTACCCTATTTATTGAAAAACCAACCTCAAAATATGGTGTTGTTCGCTCATGACACATCCCTAATTTTAAGGATAAATAGACGGGCCCAAAATCTAGATGACGTGAATAATGCCCTAATTCAGGTCCAAAATTGGTTCACAGCAAACAATTTAGTATTAAATGAAAAAAAGACTAAATGCATAAGATTCGCTTTACCGAATGGTACAACGGTGCTACACTGGGGTTCTCATTTAACATCTCTTGCGGGGCGGCTAAGTTCAGCAGCATATGCCATTAGAAAAATCCGTCTACCGTTTACTGATGTAGATACCGCTAGACTGGTATACTTTAGTTACTTTCACAGTATAATGTCTTATGGCATTTTGCTGTGGGGACGGGCTGCAGATATTGAGTCTATATTTATTCTGCAAAAAAGAGCTATCAGAGACATATATAATCTTCGTAGGCGCGATTCTCTACGGGAACTGTTTAAGGAAATTAACACCATGACGGTACATTGTCAATACATCTACATAATGTACGTATGTGTAAAACATAATGTACGTCAGAAAAAATCTGCATCTTTTTGGTAAAAGATGTGACAGACATAATTACAGTACTAGAAATAGGGACCAACTAATTCAGCCAGGCTTTAGACTCGCTAAAGTAGACTCATCTTTCATGGGGTACTGTTTGAGATGCTATAATAAAATTCCACAAAGTATTCTTAAACTGAATGAGACGAAATTTAAAACATGCCTTAAACACACACTATGTAAGCAAGCATATTACAAGTTGAGCGATTATATCGCTGATAAAAATGCTTGGCTCAATGGTGGTCCTGCTCCACAAGGACAGGAGCGCATAAATTTATAGCATTAAACAGTATTGATATTGTTGGAGCTACTGAAGATTGTACAACTATCTTTGCATTGTATAGATTCAATCTGTTTAGTATTAAATAATCGCATAGCCCATATTGTGTGAGTACTATGTACTAGAAAGCTATCATTCACTGGAAACCTACGTCTTTTCTTGACGTGAATGTGCCCTGGCGGTTGTGAGTATGTCATGCTCACTCCAATGTCTCGCTGATGGTGGCGCATGTGTCGGATCATTTAGTTCCCTTCAAAATGGTTGAGTTTAATGGTGCTGATCCATGCGTCATATTTGTGAACGGGCGCTATCAGTTGTTACTGGTCATCTCTCAGTTGCCATGGCTTATTTGAATCTTGTTTATCTTGTTTTATAATTGTATTATTTTGGTTTGCTTTTCTATGGACACTACCGTGCACATCTTGCTACATTGTTCTCACATAATATACCATCTCAACATGAATGATGTAACCAAGATTTTGTAACAATATTTCGATTTAAAAGAGTGTCCATGTAGTTTCTTGCCCGTGCTTCTCCATAGAGGTCTACGCTAGGGAATGGCAACTACAGTACTTTCACAGTTTTAATGTTTTGTGACTGGGATTGTAGCTACATTTAATTTTCATCTTTGTTTCGACAATTCAAAAGTGCCTGTAACTGGCCTACTTCAAAGAAATGCTTTTGATTTTGATTTTGTGGCTAGACGGGGTCAATACAAAATTGGTACCATTGCCTACAAAGGTGACCACCACCTTTGTAGCGACAATGGTACCAATTTTGTAGGGGCCTCAAAAGAGCATAAAGCAATGTATAGCACAGGTTCCTCAGACTAAAAGCTGCCATTCAGTACAATAAACTATCATGCCAACTTTATAATAGAATAAATAAAAAGATATATGTACACAATAAAACACTACACGAGTGCAAAAAAATCTAACAAATTGGATAAAGACACTAAATTACGCAGATACTGAGGCACTATTACAACACACAAAATGAAACACACACAAACACCCACCCACACACACAAACACACACACACACAAGCAATGTTTACATCTAAGGTACTAAATAAATTGTATATTGCTGTGGAAGAGCGGAGTCTCCTAACACAGGCATTACTTGCTTAAAAGGAGGCTCCAATCACCAACTAATGTAAAAGTTTTTATTTATGAAATAAAGATTTTGTATTTTTGTAATGTTTCGCGATGAATGCTCATATCTTCCCCAAGAAATTGCTTCTATATTGGCAAATAATGGAACCGAATGGCATTTCATCCCGCCTCATTCTCCTAACTTTGGAGGTCTAAGGGAGGCTGGGATCAAAAGACCCAAGCATCACCTCAAACGGGTGATTGGTAAATCGACATTGACTTTTGCGGAGCTAAGTACTGTTTTATCCCTATTCTTTTTTTATTTTTTTTTATTACTTTGACAATGTTGAAATTTTTTTTAATCTCTTATTGTTCGAGTATATAATTCCAATGACACTTCCACTTACTTTAATTTCATTTTATAATAATTGTAAACCAACTGTTTGCATGCCCATGTGACGGCAAAATGTGGAGAACCTTTTTTTATACTAGAACATCTATGTACTTATTACCCATGTTTGCAAAGTAATAAATGATTTGCTTTGATCATTTGATCCCAAATTGATGCGTGCCTGAACTCCAGACCGTTATCACAGTCTAGCGTAAACTCGTCGGATCCTAACCCATTGACGCCAGGACATTTCTTGGTAGGTCTGCCACTAGTAACAGCGCCAGATTTTGATTATGAGCACGTGACATTCAGTAGCTAGAGACGTTGGCAATTGACACAAAGGATGATTCAATCTTTCTGGAAACGTTGGTTTAATTATGAGATTTTTATGTAACTCTCTTTATTAACGATCACTCATAGTATTTAGTATAATATACATAATAATAACAGCCCCTTACTGTCCCACTGTTGGGAAAAGTTCTGTTCTCATACAGAGAAGGCACGAACATTCCTCACCAGAGAGACCAGGTTTTGGACTTATACTATTAATTAATTCAGGTTTCCTCACGATGTTTTCCTTCACCGACGCCTGTGATTTCCAAGTTAAAATAAGTAAGAAGGAACATATAAATTGAAACAGTCACATTGGAACTTTCCCGAATTAAGACCCACAACCCCGTGCATGATATGCGAGGTCCAAAGACTTTGTAATAATCCAGTGTATATTTTTTTTCAAAATCAACGAGTTCGATTCCTTACTAGAAAAACGGGCTAAAAAAAAATCTACCTGAATATGCAATAAAATTTGTAGTCGGAATTTTTTATACTTTTGATTAAATGTTACTTGTTATAGGTATTTCACAAACAACATAAATAACACATGTTCTTAGATACCTACCTAATTAGGATCATTAATAAATAACTAGTAATCTAGAGTTGTGACAAACAGGAAAATTATAGTATCGTGCAACACGAGTTGTACTTTATAGAAAAGGTAAAAAGGTTTGTTTGCAGATACCTCTGCAAGTACAAGAAATATTTCAATCCAGTCTGTTTGTAATGCCTGAAGTGCCTAACTGTTATTAACATAACTAAATAATAGTAATAATTCAAAACTTAGAAGTGAATCAAAGATATATGAATCTTGCTCAGTAGAAGTGAAAGACAGGGAAGGCTAACTCCAAATCAATGGGACAAACCGTCTAGGAGGAAGAAGAAGAAAAAAGAATAAAACAATTAATGTGAATCGTGGCTAGTGGATGATATAGACAGGGAAGACTAACTCCAAGTTGAAGAGAGACACACGGTGTAGAAGGAAAAAGTAGAAGAAAAGTGAATCAAAGAAATCGTTTCAAAGTGAAATTCGCTATGATCAACATGGAATTGTTAGACACAGTTGATGAGGTCGTCGGAACCACTAATTTGGTGCTTACTCTAGTGGCAACGGTATACGGAGTAACATCATGGAGTTTATTGAACAAGTTTCGAAGTTATAGGAACTATGTGTGCCTAAATGTAATTTTTACGACGGTACTCGGAACTATAACAACTAAACTCATGCGTCTCGTTTTAGATACGGAAGAATATCCATACCAATGGGTTTTTATGTTTTATACATTTGTAGAAGATTTCTTATTTTCTGCAAAAAACAACTGGTTGCTAGTATTAGTTCATTTGTTTTATATAGACTTTGTGAACGTTTTCGATGGGCACCTCCAAAGAAGATATTTAAAAAGTACCGTTTTTGCCTGGGGTGTGTCTTTTGTAACAAGCACTATTTCAGTTTCAGTACTAAATTATTGTGTGTTTTTTACTGAAATTCATTTTAATAAATCTTTTGATTATCGTGTAATCTTGTTAAATGGTAGTTCAATTTTAGTGTTGATAGTTAACAGTATTTTTTTCATTGTTATTGTAAATTCACTTTGCCGTAGTTTCCAATCGAGTGGAAATACAGCTACTAACATTTGGCGTCGCTTGTACATCGCCATTTTGATATTTACATTGAGCGACGTCATCATGTTATCTCCTATAATTACAAATTCAATTTCAGAAATCCGTTGGCGCCCAACAATTCGACTTTTGAATGTATTTTCAGAAAACTTCAGTGCAATCGTTTTGTCAATTTTTGTTATCGTTGTAAAAAGTAACCGGGAAATATGGTATGAATTTTATAAAAATAAATTAAAACGAAGGTCGTCATTAGCCGGGCGCGGTATCAACATGCATGAAAGTATTCATCGTGAACCTGTGTGCCGCCCGGCGGTACTTGATGTATAAATTTTTAAAACAATCTACATCAATTAATAATGATGAATAGGTAAAGTTTGTATATACGGGATAATCTTCAGAACTCGTGATCCGAACTGAAAATTCTTTCATAAAAGGGAAGCTACGTTATATCCGAATGTCACGTCAAGTCTGACAACCAGTCTTTCCAAAGAGTATCGTATTTTCTTAGTTACTGGGTAGTGGAAGTCAGATAGGCAGTCGCTCCGTGTAAAATACTGGTAATCAGCTGCACCCGGCTCGACTGGAAGCCGACCCCAACATAATTTGGAACAAAGGCTAGGCAGACTGAAAAATCTGATTGCCATTCCTATCATTACCGGAATGCATTGTAGAGAATTACTTACATGTTCATGTCTACCTAGATGTTGTGTTTATGTATTTTGAAAATATTTTATTTTATTTTTTTCTATAATTATAGAGTTAGTTCTAGTTGTAGTATGTATATAATGTAAATATGGTTTGTTATATAGTTAAAATAACTTTATTTTTTACCAATTTTGTTTGTCGTGTATACTTATTAAACGTGGAAACATGTTTTGTATGGTTACCTAATTGAATGTGTGTGTTCACCTATGTATTAATTGCGTGTACAATTTAGCATCTTTGCATGCCATTTTTTTGTCAAATTGTGGTATTGAACTGCACATTACTTATTACCATCTTTTGTACTGCATTTACTGCAAATGAATAATTTTGACTTCGACTTAGTTTTCCAAATATATTAATCGATAACCCAAGCATTGTCTGGAAAGGTTCATGCTACTGGACCGGGGAGAAAGGAAACGTGCTCATGGCAGAGTACTGCTGAGATGGAGGGGCGATCACGAAGACTACTGGATACAGCATGTGTGGAGCGGTCTACACTGCAGAAGAGCGCATAACTTGGAGACGCGTTATACACGGTCGCGAACGTATAAAACACATATTGATATCACAAAATACAAATGTTGTTCCTAAATTTTTTTTTGTTTCATTAACAACTCGTGTCTTGTTTTTTTTTTTCGTGTTTTCCCTAATTGGAAACCGATTGTCTAAATGGAACTATAATGGATTAACACGCTTTTATAGATTCTATGGTGACGTTCCCGCTATAATTTCGTCTTCTGCCTAAGCATTTTCAGACGCCTTAGGAATTGTGACTTATGTAGAGTAAGTAAGATTTCTTAGGAACACATTTTCCCCGTTTTTGTAACATTTGTCATTCAAGCTCCTAATCGGTCGTAGTGTTATGTTATATAGCTTAGAACATTTCGCGAGAAAAGTAGATCCTGAGATAACCGCGTTCAACCAAACAAACACACTTTTCAGTTTTATAATATAAGTATCGATAAACTTCTGACATTCCCGTGTTTAGGGGAATTATATGAAAGCATTATGCTAATGGAATTATAGATATTCAATTATATAATAAAAGGGAAAGGGCTCTTTATGCAGACTAGCTATATCTGGTTCTTTGCCAAACTACGATGGACCCTTCAAGCCGCCAACCAAGCATTCTGTACATGAAAATAAAAAATTCCACGCAAATATTATTGTTGGAAAACGATTTTTTTAAGGTGAAATGTCTCAGTTTTCAGAAGAGCTCAGCGAAACTAACTTGAATGGATGCATTGAATAATATTAATAATACAGGGGTCATGAAGGTATTTGAAGTAAAGATAACATTGAAAAAAAAAAAAAAAAGTTGAAACTTTGACGTCTAATATCTCCGTAACTAGAAGCAGGATCATCATAGATATCTATCTGTATTTCTTACCCAACTAAGTTGGAACTGGCTTTCAGTCCCAACAGATGAAGCTGAACACCGGTATTTTACAGGGCGCGACTCCCTAACTGCCCCTCATACCAGTAACTGAGTAATGCGATACATCTAGCTAAGAATGGTTGTCAGACTTTCGGGTCAATGACTGCTTGTAACAACAGTCAAAGATCTTTAAATGACAACCGGGACCAACAGCTTATCCAGATTTTCGAGGCACGGGGTAATCTCGGTATGTAATGGATAGTCACCCATCCACAGACCAACCTTGGCAAGCGCGGCTTAACCTCAAAGATTGACCCTTGTGACGTTATTATTTGGCCTCGAGCCTCCATTGTACTTGCTGCAAATAGGTGAGTTCCTATATCTACATCTTCACTAATATTATAAAAACGAAAGATTTGTATTTTTGTGTGTATGTTTGTAATGAATAAACTCCAAAACCTGCGCTGATTTCAAAAATTCTTTCACCATTAGAAAGCTACATTCACCCTGAGTAACAAAGGCTATATTTTATCCCCGTACTCCCACGGGAACGGGAACTACGCGGGTGAAACCGCGTGACGTCCGCTAGTTATTAATATTTATATTTCCTACATAGTCCTTTTTTTTTTCGGATGGGAAATCATCAAATGAGTCCTCCCGCTCTGGGCGGAGCAGGAGGGAGTGTCAGACGTTTACTGACTAAAACCCATCCATGTTCCTTCATCGCCCTTTGTGTTCCGGGGCCCCGGTATCTCTTTCGAATAGTCCCGCAGCCCCGGTAGACTTCGGCCCTTGCGGACCCCTTCCCTATTGCTGACTCTCATTGAGGCGCGCGTGGAAAACGAATGCGCCGTCGACACGGCCTGTCGTCATGAGACGTACGGACGGCGAGCTAGCCCATAGCTCCCCGTCCACAGGCCCGCGCCTACGGTGGCCGGAAGCCACCATGTGTCCCCGACGCCCGGGGCGCTCGCGCGGCGGCCGGGACGTGAGGATCTCTCCCTCTCACGTTCCGCCACCTCCTTCGCTAGCATGACTGCTTCGCAGAAGGAGGTGACGGCGTCCCATTCCGTCTCGCTCCGGACCATGGCTTGGACCAGGGGCAGAAGCGAGATGTCGCCACCGCCAAACGGCGGTGCTCCGCCCATGCGGGGCACACCTCCACAGTGTGCTCCACCGTGTCCTCCGGTCGATCCTCACAATGGAAACACCTTGACGTCTCCTCCCGCCCGATTCGGTGCAGGAACTTACCGAAGCATCCGTGTCCGGTAAGAAGCATGTATTTCTCCTAAACATTACACAAACAAATGTCGAGACTACGCCATACCTAACATAGACAGACACACAGGAAAATTCTACAACATATTGCTGTATTTCAATATAAACTCATTACTATCACATACCATCACGCCTGTAATCTCCGAAGGGTTAGGCAGAGATGTACCTAATAGTACACCCACATTTCGCAAGTTATGTTTGTGTCCCATGTTATAGGGATCGAGCCTGTTCCCATCAACCCGTCGCAAATCCAGGCTCCGTGCTTGCTACTGAGAAATTCCAATTCCAAATTGGAAAAACTCAATTACGATTTGCCTGACCTGGGAATCAAACCCAAAACCTCATGCTCGACAGTCACGCTTGCAACCACTAGACAAACGAGTAATTGTTTTATGATGCCATAAAATTATTAATATTTTTTTAACCAATAAATTTATTTATATATATATTTTTTAATTATTTATATATATTATCGTATATATACAGGGTTATTTGTAAAACACCGACAACCTCTCAGGACTGTGTTACTAACATCATAATCAACAACTTTCGTTCTATGATTTTTAAAAATTCATCATATTTTAGTTTATCAAATTTTCGTACAAAAATAAAAATATTTAAATTGAACGCTCTAAATGTTAAGAAATCTATTCGAAGCAAAAGAAAGCGATAGTACAATAGTATATATATATATAGTAAAATATGATGAATTTTTAAAAGACATAGAACAAAAGTTGTTGATTATGATGTTAGTAACACAGTCCTGAGAGGTTGTCGGTGTTTTACAAATAAACCTGTATATATATATATATATATATTTCTTTTTCAGTAACCAAGGAAAATCACCGATAACATCCCGTAAGTACTTAAAGTGTATTTTATTAAGCCTATGTAAGGACCATAGCAGATGACGTTCTTGGTTTCTGCGTACCTCCACGGGAAAATAGCGTGGGTTCATTCATTTTATGATACAACTAGCGGACGTCACGCGGTTTGACCGGCGTAGTTCCCGTTCTCGTGGGAGTACGGGCATAAAATATAGCCTACGTTACTCAGTAAAGACGTAGAGTATGTTGTAAATTAAGGTGTAATTAAAATGACTGACTTGTACGTGACGTTATCACAAGTACTCATTTACATCTTAAACGGTGTCCTCTAAATTGCACTGGAGCTGTAAATCGAAAAAAATCACTGCTGTCAAATCTGCACAGAGTATAGTTACCTACCTTCAATTTTCAGAACGTCAAGAACAAACTTATGGCACAATACCGAAGGCTTCTGAAAATGCTTAGCAGAAGACGAAATTGTAGCGGAAACATCACCATTCTTTTATATATACTGTCCCACTGCTAGGCGTCCCCCAATTACTATCATGTCTTCTTTTCCCGTGCCTCCTCGAAACAGCTCTCGCGGAACGCATCCAGATCGTCTCGCCACCTCGTTCTGGGCCAGCCTCGGCAGCGCCGTACGTCTTCTGGCAACCAGCGAGTGGAGACTTTTGCCCAGTTGTCATTGTGCATAATTTTGTCTTGACATTGCCTTAGAATCAAAAAAAGCATTTAAAGCCATAGGATTTCATAATAATTCCGTTTAGAAAATCGGTTTTCATTTTGGGAATGGAATAACAAAACGCGAGTTATTAAAAAAACTACTAAATATATTTACAACAGTTGTATTTTGTGATATCAATATGCGTTTTATACATATTATTTACTTTCTTCGACCACGCGTAACGCGACTCCAAGTTATGCGCTCTTCTGCAGTGTAGATCGCTCCATACATGCTGTATCCAGTAGTCTCCTTGATTGCCCCTCCATCTCAGCAGTACTCTGCCAAGAGGACTTTTCCTTTCTCCCCAGCCCAGTAGCATGAACCTTTCCAGACAATGCTTGGGCTATCGATTAATATATTTGGAAAACTAAGTCGAAGTCAAAATAATTCATTTGCAGTAAATGTAGTACAAAAGATGTTTTTAAGAAATATTGTTATGAAGTAAAATAAAATCTTAGTTTCGCTATAAAAATGGCATGCAGACATTCATGAACATAAAATAAGATGCTAAATAACACACAATTAAGACCAAAGTGAACACAAACTTTAAATTAGGTAACTGTTCTAAATAAATTATGTTCATAAGTTTAGTAAACTAAACACAAAACAAAATTTTGCTGTAAAACAATACAAAAAAAAGTTGGTAACTTATGAAAGTATTTTTAACATAGAACAATTGTTAACATACTTAATAGAATATTTTCAAAATACATAAACACAACATCTTACAGTGTAGATATTTCTCTACAATGCATTGCAGTAATGATGGGATTGACAATAGATTTTTTGAGAAATGCAATCAATCTGCCTAGCCTTTGTCCCAAACTATGTTTGGGTATGCTTCCAGGCGAGCCGCATGCAGCTGATTACCAGTAATTTACATGGAACGACTGCCCATCTGACCTCCACAACCCAGTAACTAGGAAATACGATAGTACTGCTTGGGAAGACTGGTTGTCAGACTTGACGTGATACTCGGAGATAAAGTAGCTTCCCATTTGTGTTATCCTCTAAATACAAACTTTACCTGTTCATCATTATTTATGTAGATTGTTTTAAAAAATTATACATCAAGTACCGCCGGGCGGCAAACTACAGGCTCACGATGAATTATTTCATGCTTGTTGATACCGCGACCTAACCTTCGATTTAATTTGCTAATATAAAATTCGTACCATATTTCCCGGTTACTCTTTACAACCATAAAAAAAAATTGACAATACTATTGCACTGAAGTTTCCTAATAATATATTCA
This sequence comes from Xestia rhomboidea, assembly GCA_963853795.1. Lineage (NCBI taxonomy): Eukaryota > Metazoa > Arthropoda > Insecta > Lepidoptera > Noctuidae > Xestia > Xestia rhomboidea. The sequence goes on from OY970777.1 coordinate 15,367,871, forward strand.
AAAGTTGCATTGTTGGGGTCGAATTGATTTCTGGAAATAAAAATATAATAACAGGAGATAACATGATGACGTCGCTCAATATAAATATCAAAATGGCGATGTACAAGCGACGCCAAGTGTTTGTAGCTGTATTTGCTATCGTATTGGAACTACAACAAACTGAATATACAATTAAAATGAATAAAATACTGTTAGCTGACAACACTAAAATTGTACTACCCGATATCAATAATAAAATAAAAGAATTATATAATATCGTTTCAGTATAAATTACTGTACAATAATAAATCGCAGAAACAATAATAGTAGTTGTTACCAAAGACATACCCCAGGCATAAACGGTACTTTTAAAATAACTCCTATGGATGTGCCCATCGAAAACTTTCACAAAGTCTACATAGAACAAATGACTTATAACTAGCAACCAGTTGCTTTTTGCAGATACCATGTAAGTTTTTAGAAATGCATAAAACCAAAAAACCCAGTCATATTGATGATCCATATCGGAATCCATGATTGTTATTACTATAGTTAGGAGCACAGTCGTAAAAATTACATTTAGGTACACATAGTTCCTATAACTTCGGAACTTTTTCAATAAACACCATGACGTTACTCCGTATATCGTTGCCACTAGAGTGAGTACCATCCTAATGGTGCCGACGATCATATATACTGTCGTTGTCAATTCCGATTCCGATTGGGTCATAGCGAGTTTCACTTGAAACGATTTCTTTGATTCACTTTTCTTCTACTTTTTCCTTCTACACCGTGTGTTTCTTCAACTTGGAGTTAGGCTTCCCTGTCCTTCTCTTCCACAGGCCACGATTCACATTAATTATTTGATTCTTTTTCCTTCTTCTTCCTCCTAGACGGTTTGTCCCATAGATTTGGAGTTAACCTTCCTGTCTTTCTCTTCCACTGGGCAAGATTCAAATTACTTTTATTTACTTTTGAGTTTTGAATTATTTAGTAATGTTTTTAACAGCTAAGCACTTCAGGCAATACAAACAGACCGGACTGAAATATTTTCGTAAAGAGGATTCTAAAAACAAAAAAAAATACCTTATTGAAATGTTAGTTAAGATAGATGTAGGTACCTACTAGTACGCACGTCGACCAATCAAGCTAAACAAACCAGTTTATGCCGATCTTTCATTGTACAATAAATATACACAAACCGAGTCCATGTTATGCTAGAAATGTATAGCTTGAAGTGTCGCCGACACCAAGATTTAATTTTCCTGTTGTACTTGATTCACAATTATTTGCTGAAAGACAGACGTCATCCTAATTAGTTATTCATGTTAATGTGTCATTATGCCGCTTATTTATTACCTATAAAAAGTGTCATGATAACTCAGAGGTAAAAGCAAGTTCTAATGTGATTGTTTCAATTTATAAAGGGTGTAAATTGGCCCTTAACGAAGCCAATAGACATTAATTATATTCCCCGTCATTGCGATATGTTTTTTTTGTTCTGGACCATACCTGGGAACTTTCTAGTAACGGACATATTGGAGGTCAAAGGTCCAACTTTTTTACTAGTTTTTTTAACCAACTTCAAAAACAGGAGGCTATCAATTCGTCTGAATGTTTTTTTTTGTGTATGTTCAGCGATATCTTCGCCAATTGTGAACCGATTTTGATTTTTTTTTTCTTTTGGAAGAATATTATTTCGCAGTGGTCCCGTTTAAGTTTGGTGAAGATCTGATGCTGGTCTTCGGAGACATACAAAGGAACTCTTTAAAACTAGACGGCAAATCTGTGGCAATTGCAGCAATCACGACAGATTTGCTGTTTAGTTTTGAAGAGTTCCCTAAAAATGGAAATAATAAAAAACTTTTTTGCAAAAAATAAAACCGACTTCAAAAACTAAAAAAAGAAGTGAAAAATAACTTTTTCGGTGGCAACTGAATCAAACAAACTAAAGTCACCGACTTCTGAAGCTAAAGTTATTTTTCACTTTTTTTGTGCTTTTGAAGTCGGTTTTATTTCAAATAGGTACTAGTTTTTCTGGTCATAACTTTACTTTAAATACCTCCATAATCCGTTTTCTTTAAATGTGTCCATCAGCACAATGTTTTGAATGCGTTACATTGAGTTTTACCGTAAAACGTGATTCTTCACCACATAAAAAAGTCGTACAGCAATAATTTTTGCGTAGAGTAGTAACTTTTTCACATGTTACCTTCTCATTCACACACTTGGGCGCGTCACCGCTCCGTGGTATAGGCACGGGCTCCCGCGCACCTGCTATTGGTTGGAGCAAGCGAGACGGACTCCGACAAGCTTCGTGTGACGCTAACTGTGATTGAGGTGCCGACACAGCTGAGGGAGCGATCCTCACGTCCCGGCCGCCGCGGGAGACGCCCCGGGCATCGGACGCCACGTGGTGGCCCCCGGCCACTGTAGATGCGGGCCTGCGGACGGTGAGCTATGGGCTAGCTCGCCGTCCGTCCGTCTCATGACGACAGGCCGTGTCGACGGCGCGTTCGTGTTCCACGCGCACCTCAAGGAGAGTCAGCAAAAGGGAACGGGTCCGCAAGGGCCTATGCCTGAAGGAACATGGATGGGTTTTAGTCAGTAAAAGTCTGACACTTCCTACTGCTCCGCCCAGAGCGGGAGGAGTCGTTTGATGATTTCAGATCCGAAAAAAAAGGTACCGACACAGCTGATTTTAGTGTCGATGATCCGTTATCCACGATGTAAACATTACTTTTTTGTGTATTCTTTTTTGAATGAGAATCATTTTAATAGCGAGTCTAACATCACATTCGATAATTTGAGGCTTGAGACCAACGGAGTACTTTACGTATACTGTTTTAAGCTTTCACGGTTCATAACTATACTTAAAATGTCACTTACGGGATATCTTCCGTGATTATTTATTGTTTTTGAGCTCCCGATATTTCGACGCTGTTGCAAGCGCCATGATCGCGGGTCAACTGGTGAATGTGGGTGGATGGAAAAAATTGTTAGGAGCAGACAAATCTGTCTACCCTCTTTCTTTGTCTTTTGCTACGCGCACCACTGGAACTCGATACTAAGTCACGGCAAAACACACTCACAGTATCACCAGCTTTTGTGAAGTTCTTATTATGTTGCTGGCTGCTACTTTTGAGCATACTCAATACTGGATTCCACGTACTTGACAATTTGAAGCCATCCTCTCGATTGAAATTTTTGTAAACAATAAATAATCACGGAAGATATCCCGTATGTGACATTTTAAGTAAACCTTACGTATATCTAGTAGTAACAATGAGATTACTTTAATTAAAAATTGTGCTTATATGAATCTTCACTTAAAGTAGGTACTTACGGGATGATATGCGTGATTTAAGTGAAATCTTTTATGTGTGTATGAATCTTCTCTTCATCGACTTAATATATTTTTTAAATTCATTCATAAATTGACTTACATTATATTCTACAGTCTTCAGTTGTTTTATTGTATGTTCCTGACCAGTCCAGTCCTACAAATGGACTGCGTGTCACTCGGAGGACTATGATTCATAGAAAAAACAAAGAAAGTTTTTTTTTACGTTTTGTTTCTAACGGTCCGTAAGCTAAATACCAAACAGTTAGTTATTGAAAATGGCTGTAAATCTTGGGCAATTAATTTTGATACAATACTTCTTAACAGACCCAGTTTATCATATTCTCCTGGGTGCATAGTAATTTTTGGTCGAGGTAGAGATTTTTCATATTTCTAATAATTCGTTTTTTTCTGTATCGGTGTTCCGTAAATTGCACCGGAGCTGTAAATCTAACAGAATTCTTAACTACGTTTAATATTCAGAACGTCAAGAAGAAACATAAGGCACAATACCCAAGGAATCTGAAAACGCTTAGCAGAAGTCGCCACTGTAGCGGGAACATCACCATAATTTTTGTAATAATAATAAAACGTTTATTTCAGATAACTAAGATCCAATTTGTTAGTAGTAAAATAACTTATAACTAGTGTTAGTAAAACAAACTTAATCTACTCGCCCCCTGCTTGACCCATGAATCGATGTAGGTATCAATACTCATGTGAGCATTAATAATATACATCGATTCATGAACAGACAGTCAAGTCTACTGGCTATCATATTTAAAACGCTGTTACGACTAGCCCGTACTATCTCAGCATTGACGCGCACCGCTTGCGTAGAGTAGCGTAGAAGCAATCGATGCGCGCCTCTGCAAACACAGCAGCCGCAACATCGTTCTAAGCGCATTATTGTACTGTACCCAGGCACTGTACGCTTTTTGAGTATAGACTGCCCACAGGCTGCAAGTGTAAAAAGATGCAGAAGAGTACAGAAAAAAGTCTCTGAAGAGAGTGATTTTTACCTTATTTGTAAATCGGGCAAACCTGCGAGCAATCATGTTTGCTCTCACGGACAGTGCCCTACGCGTCACGTTCAATGTTCATGTCGTCCTTAAGGTCCTCGGTAATTAGATGACCCAGGTATATGAACTGACGTACCCTAGCCAACTCTTCTCCATACAGCTTTATCGGGGCACCTAGTACCAGCCTTAAAGGCCTATACTTCAAGCCGTGACCACCTGCATAATTTTCACAAATTTGTAACAGTTTCCTAATGCCACAAACCGAGGCGCTCAGCAGCACCATGTCATCCGCATAGCTTAGATTATTTACACATACATCATCTATGCGACAACCGACCCGCTGGCCTCTGAGCTCCTCGATTAGGGTATTTATATACAAATTATAAATAAATATTTATATATCCTGTACTGTCCCACTGCTAGGCCTCCCCCAATTCCTATCATGTGTTCTTTTCTCGTGCCTCTTTGAAACAGCTCTCGCGGTACGCGTTCAGATCATCTCGCCACCTCTTTCTGGGCCAGCCTCGGCAGCGCCGTACGTCTTCCGGCAACCATCGTGCATCGTGTGGAGACTTTTGCACAGCGCTCATCTTGCGTGACATCGCCATAGAATCTATAAAAACGTTTTAAGTAAAAGGATTCCTAAATTATTCCATTTAGAAAATCGGTTTTCATTTTGGGAACAAACAAAACACAATTTCAAATGAAACAAAAAAAATTGATACAACAGATGTATTTTGTGATATTAATGTGTTTCATACATTCTATTTACTTTTTTCGTACTTCCCTCACCGACCTCACCTTGGCAGTACTCTGCCTGGAGCACGTTTTCTTTCTACCTGGCCCAGTATCATGAACGTTTCCCGACAATGCTTGGGATATCGATTAATATATTTGGAGAACTAAGTCGAAGTCAAAATTATTCATTTGCAGTTTTATGTAGTACAAAAGATGTTTTTAGGAAATATTATTAAGAAGTTTAATAAAATCCTAGTTTCGCTATAAAAATGCATGCAGACATTCATGAACATGAAATAAGATGCTAAATTTAACACACAATTAATACCAAAGTGAACACACACATTGAATTAGGTAACTGAATAAAGTATGTTCCTAAGTTTAATAAACTAAACACAAAACAAAATTAAAGTAAAACAGTATAAACAAATTGGTAACTTATTAAAGTAATTTTAATATACAACGAATTGTTAATATAATAAAATATTTTCAAAATACATAAGCACAACATCTAGGTAGACATGAACATGTAGGTAAATCTCTACAATGCATTCCGGTAATGATAGGAATGACAATTTGATTTTTTCAGTCTGCCTAGCCTTTGTTCCAAATTATGTTGGGGTCGGCTTCCAGTCGAGCCGGGTGCAGCTGATTACCAGTAATTTATATGAAACGACTGCCCATCTGACCTCCACAACCCAGTAACTAGGTAATACAATACTGCTTAGAAAGTCTGATTGTCAGATTTGACGTGACACTCGGAGATAACGTAGCATCCCATTTGTGTTATCCCTTAAATACAAACTTTACCTGTTCATCATTATTGATGTAGATTGTTTTAAAAATTATACATCAAGTACCGCCGGGCGGCAAACTACAGGCTCACGATGAATAAGTTCGTGCATGTTGATATCCCGCCCTGCTAATGACGACCTTCGTTTTAATTTATTTTCATAAAATTCATACCATATTTCGCGGTTACTCTTAACAACGATAAAAAAAACGGACAATACGAGTGCATTGAAGCTTGAAAATAATGTATTCAAAAGCCGCACTGTTGTGGTCGAACGGATTTCTCGAAATAAAATTATAAAGTTATTAAATAACATGATGACGTCGCTCAATATGAATATTAAAATGGCGATGTATAAGCGACGCCAGATGTTAGTAGCTGTATTTGCACTCGTATTGAAACTACGACAAACTGAATATACAATTGCAATGAACAAAATACTGTTAGCTGACAACGCTAAAATTGAACTGCCCCTCTGCAAGGCTAAATTAAAATCAAAATCAAAATTACGATTGGTTCGTATTTCATGTGAATTGAACGGAAAATAATAAAACAAACAGACAACAATAGTGGTTGTTACAAAAGGCACACCCCAGCCAAAAACAGTGCTCTTTAAATATCTCCTCTTGATGTGCCCATCGAAAACTTTCACTAAATCTACATAAAACAAATGACATATAACTAGCAACCAGTTGCTTTTTACAGAAATTATGTAAATGTCTAGATATATAGAAAAACACCAAACCCAGAGATATCGATTTAGTTCCTTTGTCACGAGTCTATATTTAAGAGTTCGGAGTAAAATGGTAAAAATTAAATTTAGGTACACATAGTTCCTATAACTTCGGAACTTTTTCAATACACACCATGACGTTACTCCGTATGCCGTTGCCACTAGAATGAGCACGAACCTAACGGTTCCGACGACCTCATCAACTGTGTTTACCAATTCCCAGTTGGTCATAGCGAATTTCAGTTTAAGTTTACTTTGATTCACTTCTTTTTTCTTTATCCTTCTAGACCGTGTGTCTCGTCAACTTGGAGTTAGGCTTCCCTGTCCTTCTCTTCCACAGGCCACGATTCATAATTTATTATTTCCTCTTCTTCTTCCTCCTAGACAGTTTTTCCCATTGATTTGGAGTTAGCCGTCTCTGTCTTTCACTTCAACTGAGCAAGATTCAAATATCTTTGAATCACTTTTAAGTTTCGAATTATTAAGTAATGTTTTTAACAGCAAAGCAATTCAGGCAATACAAACAGACTGAACTGAAATATTTTCGTATACCTCCAGAGGTTAACAAACATTTTTACCTTATTAAAAGTAATGTTAATTTAGATAGATGTTCGTACTGTACCAAATTTTTGTTTTCCTGTTTTTCACGTATACGTATTGTGGTGATAATAAAACCTAAACCATTTGAATTATTGTAGTTTATAAATTCTCTGAATTACCACAAATATTAAATATTTTACACGAAAAATTAGGATGACGTAAGTCAAAATGTAACTGTTCTTGTAATTTTATCACAGACAGGAAAAATACAAGAATTTTACACAAAACCAGTGCTGTATGAGTAGGTTCATCTATCTGAATAATATTTTAAGTAGAAGAAGACATGCTGCGCCGACCCCAAATGAATTGGGATAAGGGCAAGAAAATAATGATGAAGGTCTATTTGTAGAAAATCTCTGGAAGTATACGAAAAATATTTTATCGACTTAATTCAAATCTTAAATTCATTCATTCCTTGACTGACACATAACCCACAATCTATCCGCTGGGGCTGCAGGCTTAAATTTCATTGATTTAAAACTGACCCCCTAAATAGGATAAATACAGGATATGTATAGAAGTTTGTTTGATTTTTAAACGTGGCTTCTTCTGATTTAAAATAAATTCGTCATAGTGTTATCGTTTTTTTGGAAATTAATTACTTGCATGCACCAGACAAGTTCCCGAAGTGTGAAAACGTAAGGCTTGTTCTAAAATCAATCCCAGTTTAAATATTTTCGTGTAAAATGTTGCCAAGACGAGACCATATGGCTCGCACTGTCAAAAAGTTATCAGATCTCATGTAGGCCAAGCTTCTAAGCTCTACTCAGCCTAACACAAACGCTAATTTCATAAACTCTACACCTTAGTCAAAATATGCGGCTTGGCCATTTCGTTACCACAAGGACTATTGTAAAACAGGAAAGTAATGAACATTGCACAAATTTTTCACTTTACGCCCATGCGACGGTAGCGAAACGGCCGCGAAATGCATGGAATGGTCAGACATCCACAGACCGACCTTGGCAATCGTGGCTTAACCTTTTTTTTTCGGATGTGAAATCAGAAATTATCAAATGACTCCTCCCGCTCTGGGCGGAGCAGGAAGGAGTGTCAGACTTTTACTCACTAAAACCCATCCATGTTCCTTCTTTGCCCTTTGTGTTCCGGAGCCACAGTTCGAACAGTCCCGCAGCCCCAGCAGGCGTCGGCCCTTATGGACCCCTTCCTTTTCCTGACCCTCTTTGAGGCGCGCGTGGAACACAGACGCGCCGTCGACACGGCCTGTCGTCATGAGACGGACGGACGGCGAGCTAGCCCATAGCTCACCGTCCACAGGCCCGCGCCTACGGTGGCCCACGACGCCCGGGGCGTCTCCCGCGGCGGTCGGGACTTGAAGTTTTCTCCCTCTCACGTTCCGCCACCTCCTTCGCTAGCATGACTGCTTCGCAGAAGGAGGTGACGGCGTCCCATTCCGTCTCGCTCCGGACCATGGATTGAACCAGGGCTGGAAGCGAGAGGTCACAGCCGCCGATCGCCGCTTCGAGGACACGGCGGTGCTCCGCTCAAGCGAGGCACACCTCCACAGTGTGCTCCATCGTGTCCTCCGGTCGATCTTCGCAATGGTAGCACCCGGGCGTTTCCTCCCGTCCGATTCGCTGCAGGAACCTCCCGAAACAACTGTGTCCTGTGAGGTCCTGCGTCAGGTGGAAGGTGAGGACGCCGTGGCGTCTCTCTAGCCACTCCTCTAAGAGGGGACTTATCGCCACTATTGTGGCGTGTCCTGCACGGGGTTGCGACAGTCGCTCTCTCCATGCCGCCATGAGGCGCGGCTTAAGGCGCTTAGGCTTATGTTTTACATTTGTATCTGTAATTTTTATGGTGTACATAATAAAGAGATATTCTATTCTATTCTATTTTATTCTTAACCTCAAAGATCGACCCTTGCGACTGTTATTATTTGGCCTCGAGCCACTCCATTATACTTGGTGCAAATAGGTGAGTACCTACATTTTTAATATTTATCTTTCCTACATACTCCCAGCTAGTGTTTTGCCTAAATATTACACAAACAAATGTCGAAACTACGTCATACCTAACATTATCACCAACAGGAAAAATTCACAAAATAATCTGTCATCATCATCATCATTTCAGCCGAAAGGCGTCCACTGCTGGATATAGGCCTCCCCCAAGTTTCGCCACATTGACCGGTCCCGTGCGACTCGCATTCAGCGGATTCCCGCAACCTTCACCAGGTCATGGGTCAGTCTAGTGGAAAGTCTTCCAACGCAACGTCTTCTGGTTCGCGGTCGCCAGTCCAGAACTGTTGCTGCTGCTGCTGTATTTCCATCTAAACTCATATTGCTACATAACGTCACACCTGTAGTCCCAGAAGGGTGAGGCAGACGTGTACATAATAGTAGGTACATCCACAGTTTTCCAGTTATGTTTGAGTTCCATGTAATAGGGGGCGAGCGTATTGCCACTTGCCTATTCACCATGAACACCGGGCACACATCCATACTCCGTGACTGTTACTGAGAAATTCCAGATGGAAAAACTCAATAACACTTTGCCCGGCCAGGGATATCTACTACATCGCTGAGTGCCATAAGATGTTTTATCCCTGTCTGAAACCTAGTCATTTCTGCATGGTGAGTTTACAACTGAAGTCCGCGTGACAATGCTATCTATTTTATAGACTCACACACACACACACACCTACCTACAGTGGAGAGAAAATGAGTAGAAATTGTTCTCACTGTGACTCAAATAATGCCGATAATACCGAGTAAGTCAAAACGCCTATCTCACATGTTCACTTGGTTTCAGACAGGCTAGTTAAATAATATGACATTTTTTGTATCAGGAAAAATGCTTCTATTATGATGACATAAAATATTATGAATGTATTATTAAGGGTATGTAAGGATCGTAACAAGTGACGTTCCGTGGTTTCTGCCTTCCACGGATGAAAGGCGTGAGTTTATTCATATTATAATACAATTATGTTGTTAACATAAAGGTGTAATTAAAATAACTGACTTTTACGTGATGTTGTCACAGGTACTCAAATCGCACTGGCGCTGTAAATCGAACGAAAATCCCTGTCTTAACATCTGCAGAGGGTGTTACCTTCAATTGTATACATATATATATATAATGTTGACGCGCGCGGTCAGTGCGGACGTGTTTTTTGTTAATTTATTTTACCCAATTTCTTTTTGGAGTAATAATGTACGCTATAATGACTCTTAATGTAAAACAACAATAAGTACAACTAAGACTAAAGTGCAGTGAAACAGTTGATTTGTGAGCGCGACATCGCGGAGTTCGCGTCAGCCGAGGTACGCTCCTCCTCACCTTGGGGGAAAGAGACGGGCTGCGAAAAAAACATTTTTCATCCTTGTCGCACCACGGCGTACGCGGAGTGCACGGCATATATTTGCAATTTGGATATTGAATTTTGTTTCTCAATAACCAAATAATGCCTAGCTGCGGGGCTTGCGGCTCAATAATAACGGATCACTATTACATGGAATGTTCTAATGGAAAGTGTAAGAAACATTATGATATTGCATGTCTTGAAGTAAATATAGACGCATTTAAGTCTTATACTGAGGAATATAAATTAACTTGGGTGTGCCCTGAGTGTATCCGCTTAATGCCTAAAAGAGGGAACGTGGATACCCCGCTCAACGTTAAGACACCTGCATTTAAGACTGCCACTACCACCACGCCCATGAATAACATAAATACGCAGCGAGGTAGTCAGGCTTGTTTTTCACCGACAATGGATTCCGATGCAATGTTGCTTGAGGAATTAAGGGAGTTTCGAGCCGAAATTACGGCCCGTATGGACAGCCAGGCTGAAGCGATTAATCTCATGTTGAATCAATTCACCCAAACAAGATCCGATTTGGATAATATAATAAAACTGATGAGGGTACTGGAAGAAAAAGTAGATACTAAACAAACCCAGGACATTGTAAGTGATATAGTCGACAGCCCTCCTTCTACATACACACAAGTGGCTAGTCAACAGAATAGTTCGAATAATCATACAATGCAGAAAACATCTAAAATTGCCACCACCAAAACACAAAAAGTAAACAAAGGTGGGGCCACGAAAACCGCTGTATTACCGATTACGGAAACGGCTATTATCACTACCTCACCAACAAGCACACCCTATGAACAAACGGATGTAGAGGAAGGCGATACTGGAATGGGCTGGACAACAGTAATTAAGAAAAAAAATAACAGACCACTTAAAAATGTAGCAGTAGGAACAAATAAGGAACTGAAGGCTATTCAAGCAACGGAAAGAAAAAAACACATGCATGTGTGGCGACTGCATCCTGAGACTACTATTGAAGCTATAACAGATCATGTAAAAAGTGTATGTGGTCCAGATGTGCAAATAAAAGTTGATAAAATCAATCATAAAACTAAACGCGACTACTCGTCGTTTATAATAGGAGTGCCTGAAAACTGTTTTCAAAAATTGCATCAGCCTGAAATCTGGCCCATGAATACTGAGTTTAACGAGTGGATTTGGTTTCGAAACTCCAACAAAAACAGAACAAATTAATACCATTGATTTATATTACCAAAATGTTAGAGGTCTTCGAACAAAGCTGAACGACTTCAGAAATAGCTTAGAATTAATGGATGCAGATTTATACGCAATCACGGAATCGGGTTGCAACCCTTCCATACATGACGCGGAATTAATCCCGCCGGGATATCAAATACTTCGCTGCGACCGAGCGGACGGTCGGAAACAGGGAGGAGCGCTTTTAGTGGCCACACACCGATTTGAGCTGCGACAAGTGTGCGTGAGTGACGTATCTATAGACACCTGCGTTTTTGAATTAGTCAATGCAACGGTTTACCTAAATAGACGATTTTTATTTTTGTGCTCAGTGATTTATATTCCGCCTGGTAGTTCTGAGAATGACTATATGGTTCTGTTTGGCATAATAGAGAAATTGTGTACTAAATATAAAGAAATAATTGTGTTAGGTGATTTTAATCTTTATTCGTGTCCCATAAATGTGAGGAATTATTATGAATATTTTTTGTCCTATTGCGGATTCACTCAAAACAATAATGTTTCTAACTGTTTAAATAGACAACTAGATTTGATATTGAGTTCGGATCTTCGCGAGGTGTCAGTGGTGATGGCGGATGGGTCGCTCGTGTCTGTGGACGCGCATCACCCGCCGCTCGCGGTGAGCGTGCGTCTCGCGGGTGCGAGCGCCCCGCGCCGCGCGCCCGCCAGCGCCGTCGGCACACGCACTGCTACTAGACCGCGTTGGAATTTTTATAAAGCGGATTATGAATTGCTATATTCTATGTTAGCATCTACTGATTGGACCGATATGTTTGAGCAGAGCGATGTGGAAGATATTTTGAATTTCTTTTATGATAAACTTAATAATATTTTAGATGCAAGTGTTCCTAGGAAAACATTAATTGTCAAACAGCGACATATTTACCCCAAATGGTACACGAGTGATATAATAAAAAACTTAAAAATTAAGGCAAGACTACATAAAATATATAAAACAACGAAATTAAATAGTAATTACATCGAATATTCGAAATATAGATCACATATTAAAAAATCAATTGAAATTGCATGCAAACTGCATGAAAATAAGATTCAATGTCAGTTCGCGAAAGACCCCAAGTCATTTTGGCAATACATACGGTCGCAGAAAGATACAACGAGTAGACAGGACATAATAAAGGACGGTCAGTATCTATCAGACGAGGAGTGTGCTGAGCAGTTCGCGACTTATTTTGAGTCGGTATATAGTAATGCGCCGCCACGACTACACTCAGAAGCGGCGGCAGCGGAAGCGGGGAACACGGGTAGTGCATGCATACAAATTAATAATCTTAGTCTTAGGGACGTTAGAAGTGCACTCGACCGCCTCAAGCCAAAGCGATCTGCGGGTCCGGATGGTATACCGGCGTTTCTTTTTAAAGATTGTGGTAGGGTACTCGCGGAGCCGTTACTTCATATATTTAACGCCTGTCTTCATTCTGCAAGGTTCCCAGCTCGGTAGAAGATTACGCGAGTCATTCCAGTGCCCAAAGGCAGAGCGGGAGCTGACATCGGTGGGTATAGGCCGGTGGCTGTGTTGTCGACGCCGGCAAAGGTGTTTGAGTCTGCCATTCAGCGCTGTATGCAAGAGCAAGTGCGCGGACAGTTATCGGATGCGCAGCACGGATTCCGGCCGGGGCGCAGCACTGCTACCAATCTCCTTGATTTTATGGGACGCGTGGTGCCGGCGGTAGATGCTGGGGTGCAGGTGGACGCAGCTTATTTTGACTTTAGAAAAGCTTTTGATACCGTCGATAATGACATTTTACTGCGGAAGCTAGCAGAGGTCGGATGCACCCAGCATCTTTTGCGGTTTTTCGCCAGTTACATGCAAGGCAGACAGCAGTATGTGGACTGCAACGGATGTGAATCCGACTTATATTACACTTGGTCGGGTGTAAGTCAGGGCACCAACCTGGGGCCTCTAGAATTCATTATTATGATAAACAATTTGCCGGAAGTCGTAAGACATGGCGCTTGTTTATTGTTTGCTGATGACTTCAAGTTGCTGCTTGAGATTAGGTCCGAGTCTGATTGCGGGCGCCTACAGGAAGACATCGATCGAATAGTACAATGGAGTCATGAAAACAAACTGTACTTAAACGTATCTAAGTGCTCGTTGATGAGTTTCACCCGTGCTCGTGCACCTCTGCTCTATGAGTACGTGGTGGACGCGGCGCCACTGCAACGAGTTACGGAGGTGAGAGACTTGGGTGTTTTCATGACTCCCGATCTGACATTCCGTGAGCATGTAACCAAGATCTGTAAGAAGGCGTACAGAAACTTAGGATTTGTTCTGAGACAGACACAAAGCTTCACAAACATCACAGCAGTTAGGGTCCTGTATGATGCACTAGTCAGGAGTCATCTGGAACATAGTGCAATCATATGGGCTCCACATGAAGCTAAGTACTCTGTAATGTTGGAGCGCGTTCAGAATAAGTTCACGCGCCATTTGTACAAGAAATTATATGGGGTATATCCGTTTTACCCACTGATGTATCCCACTCTGTTTGTCCTGGGCATGGTTGGCTATAATCAACTGCATGTCCGACGGGAGTTTACGCTGGTTGCCTACTTGGTGAAGGTGCTTCGTGGAATGGAGAGTCACCCGGGAGTATTGCAGTGCTTGAGTCTGTGTGTGCCGGACCGCTACGTGTGGCGGCGGCGCAGCCCGCCACTGCTACTGGTACCTACAGCTAGAACTAATCTACTTGCCAAGGCACCCCTTACCAGAGCTATCCGTACCATCAACGATCTACAAATTCAGATTGATGTGTTTACATGTTGTTTTAGTGAATTCGCAAGGGTATTACTATTTATATTATGTTACAGGCGAAATAATATCTAGCTTTAACTTTATTTTTGTACTACGTTTTATGTTATGCTATGTTTTTGTGTTTATAATGTAATATTTTATTAATGTTTTATCTTTTTTAATGTTTTAGTTTAATCTTTTTTCTTTTTCTTTAATAATGTTTTTGTTTAATCCTTTTCTAATTTGGTTGTAAGGTTTAGGTTCTTAGCTGTCGCATTAGAGTAATCCCTGTAATGATAGATTAAGGTGGTATTAATAAATAAATAAATAAAAAAAAAAATTAATTTTCAGAACGTCAAACTTAATGGACAATTCCGAAGGCAACTGAAAATGTTTGGCATAAGACGAAATTGTAGCGGGAACATCACTATTTTTTTAATTAGCCTGTACAGTCCCACTGCTGGGCAGTGACCTCCCCAATTCCTTCCATGTGTTCTTTTCCCGTGCGCCTCGAACCAGCCTCTTCCTGGGTCGGCCTCGCCTGCGCCGTCCGTCTTCCGGCAACCATAGTGTGGACACTTTTGCCCAGCGGTCATCGTGCATATGCCATTGCCTTAGAATCAACAAAAGCATTTAAAGCCATAGGATTTCATAACAGTTCCGTTTGTAAAATCGGTTTTCATTTTGGGAACTGAATAACAAAACTCGGTACAGCGCTTCCAGCAAAGCAAGAGTGTGATGAGGGTGGCTTCACCATAGTTCAGAAGAAGAAGCCTACTTGTCGCAATCAATGCGGTACTGGACTGTCAGGACCAAATATACTGCTGCGTCCAGCGATACCAGCGACGTTGCTGTATGTGTCCCGAATGCATCACTCCACGAAGGTTGAGGAGATCGTAGAGTACATGAAGGTGAAGACCAGCTGGACCTTGAAGGTCGAGAAGTTGGAACCGCGTCACAACACCATTTCAACTCGTTTGTGGTGCGAGTTCCGACATAACATTTCGACAAGTTTCTCAAGGAACAGTTTTGGCCGGAGGGTGTAGTCTACCGACGTTTTCGCGGCAGGCTACGTGACACCGGGATCTCATGGCGACATGGAGAGAGCGACTGTCGCAACCCCGTGCAGGGCACGCCACGATAGTGGCGGTAAGTCCCCTCTTTGAGGAGTGGCTGGAGAGACGCCACGGCGTCCTCACCTTCCGCCTGACGCAGGTTCTTACCGGACACGGATGTTTCGGTAAGTTCCTGCACCGAATCGGGCGGGAGGAGACGCCCGGGTGTTTCCATTGTGAGGATCGGCCGGAGGACACGGTGGAGCACACTGTGGAGGTGTGCCCTGCTTGGGTGGAGCACCGCCGTGTCCTCGAGGTGGCGATCGGCGGCGGCGACCTCTCGCTTCCGGCCCTGGTTCGTGCCATGGTCCGGAGCGAGACGGAATGGGACGCCGTCACCTCCTTCTGCGAAGCAGTCATGCTAGCGAAGGAGGTGGCAGAACGTGAGAGGGAGATATCCTCACGTCCCGGCCGCCGCGGGAGACGCCCCGGGCGTCGGGGGCCACGTGGTGGCTACCGGCCACCGTAGGCGCGGGCCTGTGGACGGGGAGCTATGGGCTAGCTCGCCGTCCGTCCGTCTCATGACGACAGGCCGTGTCGACGGCGCGTTCGTGTTCCACGCGCGCCTCAAAGAGAGTCAGCAATAAGGAAGGGGTCCGCAAGGGCCGAAGCCTGCCGGGGCTGCGGGACTATTCGAAAGAGATACCGTGGCCCCGGAACACAAAGGGCGATGAAGGAACATGGATGGGTTTTAGTCAGTAAAAGTCTGACACTCCCTCCTGCTCAGCCCAGAGCGGGAGAAGTCATATGATGATTTCTCATCCGAAAAAAAAAAAAAAAAAAAAAAGGCTACGTGACACCGCGCAGCGTAACACGACGCCGCCACTTCGTGTGCTGTGTAATGTAATTTTGTGTATTTTATCCATGGGCCTTAAGATGCCTGAAAATTAAATAATTGATTGATTGATTGAAAACACGAGTTATTATTAAAACAGAAAAAAAAATGAACAACAGTTGTATTTTGTGATACCAATGTGCGTTTTGTACATTATCTATTTACTTTCTTCGACCACGTATAACGCGTCTCCAAGTTAAGCGCTCTTCTGCAGTGTAGACCGCTCCGTTCATGCTATATCCAGCAGTCTTCTTGATCGCCCCTCCATCCACCTTGGCAGTACTCTGCCTTGAGCACGTTTCCTTTCTACCTGGCCCCAGTATCATAAACCTTTCCAGGCAGTAATTGGGCTATCGCATAATATGACATTTGGAAAACTGAGTCTAAGTCAAAAAATCCTAAATCTAGTTGCGTTATAAAATGGCATGCAAATATTCATAAACATAAAACAAGATCCTAAATTTAGCACACAATGAATACATAAGTGAACATACACATTAAATCAGGTAGGTAACTAAATAAAGTGTGTTTCTAAGTTTTAAATAAACACGACAAACAAATTGGTAACTTTTTAAAAGTAATTTTAACAAACAAAAAACTTTTGATTTATTTTTTATTTTTTTCAAAATACACAAACACAACATCTAGGTAGACATGAACATGTAGATTATTCTTTACAGTGCATTCCCAGATTGATAGGATTGACAACCAGATTTTTTCGGTCAACCTACCCTTTGTTCCAAACTATGTTGGGATCGGCTTCCAGTCGAACCGGATGCAGCTGAATACCAGTAATTTACATGGAACGACTGCCCATCTGACCTCCACAACCCAGTAACTAGGTAATACGATACTGCTTAGAAAGGCTGAATGTCAGACTTGACGTAACAGTCCGAGATAACGTAGCTTCCCATTTATAAAAGATTTTTTTTTTCGGATCACTAGTTCTGAAGATTATCCCTTAAATACAATTTTTTCTCTTAATAATTATCAATGTAGATTGTTTTAGAAAATTATACGTCCAGTACCGCCGGGCGGCACACTGCAGGCTCACGATGAATTATTTCATGCATGTTGATATCGCGCCCTGCTAATGACGACCTTCGTTTTAATTTATTGACATAAAATTCGTACCATAATTCCCGGTTACTCTTTACAACGATAAAAAAAACGGGCAATACGAATGCATTGATGTTTGAAAATAATATATGCAAAAGTTGCATTGTTGTTTTCGATTTTAGTTCTCGAAATAAAAGTATAATGTTATTAGATAACATGCTTACGTCGCTTAATATAAATATCAAAATAGCGATGTACAAGCGACGCCAGATGTTAGTAGCTGTATTTGCACTCGTTTTGAAACTACGACAAACTGAATATACAATTACAATGAACAAAATACAGTTAGCTATCAACGCTAAAATTGAATTGCCCCTCTTCATGGCTACAACAAAATCAAATGAACGATTGGTTAGCATTAAAATTTCTTGTGAATTGTTCCGACAATAATAAAGCCCAAAGACAAAAATAGAGGTTGTTACCAAAGGCACACCCCAGGCAAAAACGGTGCTTTTTAAATATCTCCTCTTGATGTGCCCATCGAAAACTTTCACGAAGTCTATATAAAACAAATGACATATAACTAGCAACCAGTTGCTTTTTACAGAAACTAAATAAATATTTAGATATTCAGAAAACCACCGAACCCAGAGATATTGAATTTCTTTCGGTTTCACGAGTTTATATTTAAGAGTCCGGAGTAAAATCGTAAAAATTGCATTTAGGTACACATAGTTCCTATAACTTCTGAACTTTTTTAATAAACACCATGACGTTATTCCATATACTGTCGTCGCTAGAATGAGCACCAACCTAATGATTCCAACTATATCTTTAACTGTACATATCAATTCCCAATTGATCATAGTGAATTTTAGTTTAAACGATTTCTTTGATTCACTTTCCTTCTACTTTTTCCTTCTAGACTGTGTGTCTCGTCAACTTGGAGTTAGTCTTCCCTGTCTATATCTTCCACTAGCCACGATTCACATTAATTGTTTTATTCTTTTTTCTTCTTCTTCCTCCTAGACGGTTTGTCCCATTGATTTGGAGTTAGCCTTCTCTGTCTTTCACTTCCACTGAGCAAGATTCACATATCTTTGATTCACTTTTAAGTTTTGATTTATTAAGTATTATTATGAACAGCTAGCACTTGAAGCAATACAAACAGACTGGAGGTTTCCACAAACAAGAATGTTTACCAAGATATCTTTTCTTAGTTACCTTAATAAAATGTTAGTTTAAATAGATGTTCATACTTTACGCCATGTTAATTTTCCTGTTTGCCACAACACTACTGCCGCTATAAGGAAAAAGGATGTTTCTACGTGAAGTACGAAATAGAAAAAAAAAATATTAAAAAAAAACCGGCCAAGTGCGTGTCGGGCCACGGGCAGTGTAGGGTTCCGTAGTAGCCCGTTATAATTTAGATTTTGTTTTTTAATGCAAGTCTTCACCCGTTATAAACAAGCAACCACTTCATCTTAGTCACTTTATAGGTTTTATTCTAAGGATTTTGTATTTGGTACAAAATTATCCAACACCCAAGTTCAATGACAATTACTGCTAAACTAATAAAGTTATCTTAACCGCTATAGTTTCCCTTTAAAGTTCATGAAATGCACTATCATCATGATTTTTTCCAGATTTTTCAAGCCAGCAGTTCAGCTTTTAGAAGGGGGGGACGCCCTACTGTAACAAAAATTTGTACTTTAAAGTATAATATTTCGTAAATTACATCGAAAAGTAGTATTAGCAACCCCTAAGTCATTTTAAAAGACCTATTCAACGATTTTTTCGTCCGTCGTCTACCCCATCGTGTCCCTACAAGATGGGGTAGACGACGGACGAAACACCCGGGCGTCTCCTCCCGCCCGATTCGGTGCAGGAACTTACCGAAACATCCGTGTCCGGTAAGAAACTGCGTCAGGCGCAAGGTGAGGACGCCGTGGCGTCTCTCCAGCCACTCCTCAAAGAGGGGACTTACCGCTGCTATTGTGGCGTGCTCTATCCCAATAGCATCCTGCAGTTATAAAGATTTTGCTAAACTTAAACAAAAAAAATATTAAATCTAAAAAAAATTGACTGATTGATTAAATCAGGAAACAAAATTAAATGAAACAATATATTTTTTATAAAATAATAAACGGTAAAAGCACTTTGGATATTTATAACTCATCTGCAAAGATTATTCAGGCTCAAAATTAGATTGTCAAGTTCGCTTTGTGGTGTAAGGTCCAGGGGGTCTGCCAATTGTAATGATAAAAAAATGTGTGGTGTGCTCCAAATAAAAATAATAAGTAAAAGTGAAATTAAGAGAAACTGCATAAGCATTTCTATTTGAAATTTCTAGTTGAGATAAGTTATCAACTGAATTACTAAAATGATGTAATGCATCAAGAACAAGCTCTCTACCAAACATAAGAAAGTTAGGTGTAAACTCTGTAGACCAAATACCACTGTGAGGATCGACCGAAGGTCACGGTGGAGCATACGGTGGAGGTCTGCCCCACGTGGGCGGAGCACCGCCGTGTCCTCGAAGCGGCTATTGGCGGCGGCGACCTTTAGGTTCCGGCCCTGGTTCAAGCCATGGTCCGGAGCGAGACTGAATGGGACGCCGTCACCACCGTAGGCGCGGGCCTGTGGACGGTGAGCTATGGGCTAGCCCGCCGTCCGTCCGTCTCATGCGCGTGTTTCACGAACGCCTCAAAGAGAGTCAGCAAAAAGGAAGGGGTCCGGGCAAGGGCCGATGCCTGCCGGGGCTGCGGGACTGTTCGAAAGAGATACCTTGGCCCCGGAACACAAAGGGCGATGAGGGAACATGGATGGGTTTTAGTCAGTAAAAGTCTGTAACTCCCTCCTGCTCCGCCCAGAGCGGGAGGAGTCATTTGATGATTTTCCATCCGAAAAAAAAAGTGGGTCTAAAATGGCCGCTTTAGCAGAATCAGAATATGAATCACGTTAAAAAATTAAAATTCTATATGGTTATGACCATAAAGTCAAATTTGAGAATTTTGATTTTCAAAATACAAATACACAACATCTAGGTGGACATGAACACGTAGGTAATTCTCAACTACGCATTCCGGTAATGTAAAATAGGATTAAATAAAATAGGATTGACAATCAGATTTTTCAGTCTACCTAAGCCTTTGTTTCAAACCGTGTTGGTGCCGGTTTCCAGTCGAACCCTATGCAGCTGATTACCAGTATTTTGCATGGAGCGCCTGCCCATCTGACCTCCACAACCCAGTAACTAGGAAATACGATACTGCTTGGAAAGACTGGATGTCAGACTTGGCGTAACACTCGGAGATAACGAAGGTTCCCATTTGTGAAAGAATTTTTGGTTCAGATCACTAGTTCTGCAGATTACACCCTAAATCCAAACTTTACCTTGTTATAATTGCAGATGAAGGTAGATTGTTTTAAAAATGTATACATCAAGTACCGCCGGGCGGCACACTACAGGTTCACGATGAATACTTTCATGCATTTTGATATTATTTTCATAAAATTCATACCATAATTACCGGTTAATCTTTACAACGATAAAAAATAGACAATACGACTACATTGATGCTTGAAAAAAAAAATATATATATTCAGTCGCATTGTTGTTGTTGAACTGATTTCTCGTTATAAAATTATAATGTTATTAGATAACAGATGACGTCGCTCAATACAAATATCAAAATGGCGATGTACAAGCGACGCCAGTTGTTAGTAGCTGTATTTGCACTCGTATCGAAACTACGACAAACTGAATATAAAATTACAATGAACAAAATACTGTTAGCTATCAACGCTAAAATTGTACTGCCCCTTCACAAGACTAAATGAAAATTAAAAGTACGATTGGTTAGTATTTCAGGTGAATTATACAAACAATAATAAAGCACAAAGATAGAAATAGTGGTAGTCGCGAAAGACACACCCCAGGCAAAAACGGTGCTTTTTAAATATCTCCTTTGGATGTTCCCATTGAAAACATTCACAAAGTTTACATAAAACAAATGACATATAATGAGCAACCAGTTGCTTTTTACAGAATCCAAGTAAACACTTAGATAACGAGAAAACCACCGAAGCCAGAGATATTGAATTTTTTCCGTTGTCACCAGTTTAGTTTAGTTTAGTTTATCAGTTTTACTTAAGAGTTCGAAGTAAAATGGTAAAAATTAAACTTAGGTACACATAGTTCCTATAACTTCGGAACTTTTCAATAAACACCAGGATGTTACTCCGTATACAGTTGCCACTAGAGTGAGCACCAACCTAATGATTCCAACTATCTCTTTAACTGTACTTATCAATTCCGAATGGGTCATAGTGAAATTCAGTTTAGACGATTACTTTGGTTCACTTTTCTTCTTCTTCTTCCTTCTAGACCGTGGGACTCAACTTGGAGTTAGGCTTCCCTGTCCGTCTCTTCCACAGGACACGATTCACAATTTAATATTTCCTCTTCTTCTTCGTCCTAGACAGTTTGTCCCATTGATTTGGAGTTAGCCTTCTCTGTCTTTCACTTCCACTGAGCAAGATTCAAATATCTTTGATTCACTTTTAAGTTTCGAATTATTAAATTATATTTTTAACAGCTAAGCACTTCATTCAGGCAATACAAACAGACTGGACTGAAATCAACTCCAGAGGTTTCTGCAAAGAAACATTTGTTTTTTTATTTATATAAATGTTAATTAAGAAAGATGTACATACCTACTCGTACTGCACCATATTTTAATTTTCCTGTTTGTCACAATACTAGATTGCTAATTAATTGCTAAAAGACCTACATCATCCTAATTAGGTATGTATGTAAATGTGTTATTATGTTGTCTCTCAAAAACCTATAACTTATATTATTTGACGACCCGAATAGCGCAGCGGTAGGAGTAAAATGTTTTTGTGATGAGCATGGACATTTAAAACAAAAGAAAAAACAAAAAAGTATCTATGTAGTACCTATATCAACTATCTGGTGTCCACGACACAAGCCTGCAGTGTGGCACTAGATGGCGCTGTGTGTATTGTCCAGCGGTATTTATTATTAATTTAGTACCTAGTATACAGGGTGAATTTTTCAAGTGTGTGTGGTTGGCCAAATCCGAAACTATGAGAAATAGCGAAAGATACTCAAAGGAGTTTTGAGCTCCATTTTGATGAAAACTAAAACTGCATCGTTCGATTTTTGGAAAATGAATATTCCTAGCCAGAAATCGAAACCGTTGATTTAAAAAAAAATACACTGGATTAATACGAGGCCTTTGGACCTCGCATTATCTTGCACGGGGTTGTGGGTCTAAATTCGGGAAAGTTCCAATATAACTGTTTCAATTTATATGTACCTTTTTAATAAGTTTATATATATACAGGGTGGAATTTTGTAAAGCCACCTGGAGGGAAAGTATTCTTAATACTGCAAATAGAAAATTTTACTCAAAGGAAACATTCTGGATGTTTCCTTGAGTAAAATTTTCTATCTAAAGTAAATAAAACACGAATAAAATCAACGTCAATTTATAACAAAATATTTTAATATAGCTGATGACCGCGGCTTCGCCCGCGTGGATGTCGGTTATCGCGACCAAAAGTAAAGCTCCCATTTTTCTTTTACACCTCCAACAAATATCATTATATTTTAGCCAATATACCAATAACACAATACACAAATAAGCCAATACACAAACTTGACAAATTATGTACTTAAACTTTCTTCAATAACCACTCTATCCATTGATAAAAACAGTATGAAAATCGGTGCAGTAGTTTTGAGTTTATCGCGAACAGACAGACAGACGCGGCGGAGAACTACCGCTACGCGGGGCTCCTATTTCTGTCTGCAGGGTTTAAAGTAACGTAACACGAAGGGGACTGCAGGGTCTTAGTACGTTTGCTTTGCTTGCTCGCCTACCATACCCTTCGAACCTAACCTGTCCGTAGTCGGGGTGTCTCAAGTTCCGAGCTCGGTTTTCTCCTAAGATATCCTAAGTTTTTCTTGCCACAAGGTCTTGTTTATGTTGGTGTAGTGTGTAGTGTATTAGGGTAATATACAAAATAGGAGTACTATAGACGCTCTCGACTATGTGCAATCGCCCCTCGCAGCGTTATCCCCGCTATCCCCCCCTACCACTTTAATGTGTAATAAAAGACACATGTACGTATTGAAATTATTTTTTGTATTGAAAAACTTATTTTTGATACAGACAATAATTTTGCTGGATTGAACGTTGATGACAGAAGGGAAAAAGGAGTTGCCAGTTTCTAAAATTAAGATGTTACTACACTAGCAAGTAATTAATGTTGCCATAACAATGACTTACTAATAAACTAATTTACATGTTTAAAAATAAATTGAACAGAGTTGGGGGCGGCAAGGATGCCTAATGAAATTGAAATTTTTAACAATATAGCCAGTAACTATCTTATTTATGAAGGTTATACAATTATCAAGCGAGCATCAAGAATATAATACTTTTCCGATCACTATTTAGGAAATGTACAGATTTTCTAGGAATAGTGAAAGAAAGAGTAAAGAATAGAAAAAATATGTCATAGATTTCCTATTTCCTATGCTCCAAAAGTAATTTACTCGTCATGTAATTACTTAACAAACCGATCCATGCTTAGTTCAATTTGAATAAGCAGAGGTAATTATTTTAATATCAATCAAATAAATCATAATCAAATTAATATCAATAAATCAAAATTTCGGGCCAATCGTGCGTGCCAGAAGACATGTGACATCTACCAACCCGCACTGGGCCCGCGTGGTGGATTATAGCCCATTCCCTCTTGTAAAGAGGATGCCTGTGTCCCAGCAGTGGGAAAGTTATATGCTAATTATGCCATGTGGGTGGTTGACTTGCTTTGCGAATGAACCACGTAAATTATGCAACGACATTGGAACCCTTAACCAGCCTTGCAAAACCAACATTAAATTCACAAGAAGTTTGCAGATTCGTCTCAGAAATATTTTAAGTTGTTATAGTTTTTCTTGTTTATCTCTCTTAACTTTATATATTTTGTTATATGTATGGATAAATTATATGTAAGTATATATTCTTATATTTTATAGTTATACATATTTTCATTTTTTCTGTTGTTGCACCTATGTGGATTGTCTCTAGACTGAAAGAAAATGCCCAAGGCATTAAGTCCGCCTTTGTACAGTTTTTACTTGTGCATAAAGTTTTAATAAATAAATTCAAAACATTTGCCCCAAACATCCAACAATAAGAATAGCGATTTTTTCAACAAACAGTGTAACCATTTCCGGACATCATATCCAAAAAGCAATCTAAACTCCATACAGGGTAATAAACCACACACTCGCAGTCTGCCTCACAGAGCTACAGAGCACTCCTTTGTTTGAGGACTAATTACATCCACACTGATTGAACAGACCTGTCCCCATTGTAGTAATTTGTTTATGGGTAAAGAAATTAGCCCTTTGTGTCTGTTTGTGCCATTGTGCGAGGAGGGGGTTATTGTAGCATAACTTGCGATTGGATTGCAAGTTCCCTCAGTTTTGCATTATTGTCGAGTAATACAGGGTGTAAACAACCTCTTCACGAAGCCGTCAACCAAGCATTCTGTACATCAAACTAAGTAACTTTAGCCAAAAAAATATATCTGGGAAATTACTTTTTTTTGGGGTGAAAAATCATGTTTTGTCGTAGAACTCAGTGTAACGTACTCTAAACATTGTGCTGATGAATGGATTGAATAGTACGGGGGTCGTGGAGGTGTTTAAAGTAAAAATACTACATTAAAAACTTGTATTTAAAAAAAAAACTTGTCAAAAAGTTGGAACTTTGACCCCCAATATCTCCTTAGTTCCCAGGTATGGTGTGGAACAAAAAAAGGATCGCAATGACGGGGAGAACAAGTGCCTTTCGGCTTCGATAAGGGTACTTTTACATCCATTTGATAGATTTGTTCTACACCAATCACCAATACTAAAACACATGACACATGTCTTTGACAATATTCGACGACCCGAATGGCGCAGCGGTAGTGAGGCTGCCTTACGTTCTTAGGGTCCCTGGTTCTAATCCCGGTTGGAGCAAATGTTTGTGTGATGAGCATGGACATTTGTTTTCCGAGTCATGGATGTTTATATGTATAATAAGTATGTATTTACAAACAAAAAGTATATATGTAGTATATCAACTATCTGGTTTCCACGACACAAGCCTCGTTGCTTAGTGTGGCACTAGATGGCGCTGTGTGTTAATGTCCAGCGATATTTATTTATTTAATATTGCTAACTGTACGGTGGTAGCCTGGTTTGCAGCGGCACTTTGTTAACTCAAAGTGTTTCTAGCGCACGCTGGGTTTTTAAACCTTGGTTCAGTGTCGATATTTTAAAATACAATTACTAATGCGCCTACATTATTATGAATTGAATCATTTGCCTAGATGTTTCTAATCATGTTGGCTTGCTTATATAAAGTTATTGGTTATTTTTTAGGCAGTTGGGATTTTTTTTTTGTTCTTCAGCCTATTGCCTATTCTTATTTAATTAGGGTCGACGCAGCAAGTCTTCTGCTTCCCTACTACTCGTAATCTAAACATTATAATATGTGAATTTGGTTGAAAACTCCATACTGAATATAATTCCCTCTGCAATGTATTTAAGTATTACCTTCCCGCATCTATCGATCAGTAACAGATTCAGCCACGTGAAAATGGTTCCAATCTGTTCATTAGCAGGAAACAGAACTGTGTTAGAATTCTAGCTTAGATTATCGCTAGCAGGATATGTAATAAAGGGTTTAAAAATATCCTTAACGAAACCGAATGGCACTGGTTCTCCTCATCATTGCAATCATTTTTTTGTTCTAAACCATACCTGGGAACCTTCTAGTTACGAGATATTAGGGGTCAAAGTTCCAACTATTTCTCAAGTTTTTTTTTAAATACATGTTTTACAATGTAACGACTTTACTTTAAACACCCCCACACTATTCAATCCATCCATAAGCATGATGTTTTGAGTGCATTACATTGAGTTTTACCGTAAAACTTGATTTTTCACCCCCAAAACAAAAAGTCATTTCCCAGCGATCATTTTTGCATAGTGTTACTTAGTTTGATGTACAGAATGCTTGGTTAACAGCTTAGTGAAGGGTCTGTTTACCCCCTGTATTATAAGGATTGCGCTAAATATATCAGCATGGAATCGCATCTTTCCATGCTCCTATCTGTTCAGAACCGTCATTTGCTTTTGAGCGTCAAACGGAGCGGGAGTACCATCGCACGCGGCAGTATCGACGATGCGCTCGGCAGCCCGCCGAGATGCTGATAGATGTAGCGTAACCCTAATTCTGTCTTCCAAGAAAGAGCAGCAATACAAGTTTTCCACAAAGAGAACCGCAGACCTGGCGAACTGTAAGAAGCCCAAAACAACTCAATGTGGCTATGCTTGCGAGGCCAATGTCCAGCAGTGGACGACTGATATAATGATAAGTGGGTCTGCAAGAGCCGATGCCTGCCGTGGCTGCGGGACTGTTCGAAAGAGATACCGAGGCCCCGGAACACAAAGGGCGATAAAGGAACATGGATGAGTTTAAGTCAGTAAAAGTCTGACACTCCCTCCCGCTCTGCCCTGAGTGGGTCTCATGTGATGATTTCCGATCTGAAAAAAAAAACGACCGACCTGCTTTTACCGACTTCTGAAAAAGGAAATTTTTGTTATGTATCTAGTTGGTATCTTTTGTCATCACCATCCTCAAAACTACATTTTCTTTTCAGATTTTTGTCGTAGTTCAGTTTACCCGACGGATATTTTAGGCCATATCTAAGTTTCAAAGAAAAAACATGAACCCGTCCCAGATCTCAATCAATTCCTGTTTGACACATTCCAAGAAATCTTTCGCACAAAGCACTAGCGCACAAAGGGACATGCAGATTAGTAAGCATTGAAAATGTACCAGAGGAATATATGGCTCACATGGTTGCATGTAGCTCTTATACCCAAAGCCCTAGAGGCGAAATTGGAATGGGAAATGACACAAAGGGGAGATGTAGGTGTGTTTAGAATATGATTGAAATCGTAGAAACACAACGCTGGGGGAATCAATCGGAATGTTACAAAGCGGTCGATTGTCCTCATACGCAGGAGATGTACGATTGACATGTAGGCCAGCCACGTTGTCTTGCTTTGTATTAGATTTCAAACATGACTAGATACTGTTGCTGGTCTTACAAAGGAGCGCAGTACCTTAGGATCTTACTAATTCATTTAGATTCATGGATAGGCAGAAACCTCATAGTAAATGTCAAATTGAATGGTGACATCATTCTGTAACTCGAACTTAGATAGTTGATTTGTTGTAGTTAAGGAAAACCTCCATAAAACCTATTTTTATCTGCTCAGTAACGGAGCGACCTGACTTAATAATGGAATGTGTTCACGTTCGATGATGTTATAAAATACCTTGCATCGTTTACAAATAAAACTTTTTGGTCCCATAATGTAAAAATCTCCATTCTTATTAGTTTTCTAAAGCTTTCTCAAGGATTTTCATGAAATCGACTACAATTGTCAGTAATAAACAATATCGTCACTAAGCACAAGCGATTCACAAACTCCATTAACATGCATTAATCTTATGTATCTCTATTTTATATCCACGTCAACCCCAAAAAGCCATAAACACAATACACATAGGAAAGGGAATTAAAACAAAACCCTAACAGTAACCTGTTTTATTTTCAAAAGAACAAATGTGCAGTCATTAAGGGTCGAAAGTATCACCCCGCCAAGAATTCTCATTACGTGGTCACCCTATGGGTCCTGTGACCTTTGGGACAAGGCAAAGGGTTAGGTGAAATTAAACTCGTATCCCAGCATTTACAAAAACAAATAGAGGGGTACACAATAATTGTTAGGGAATAAGATCCTAAATGGCGTCTATAAAATAAAACGACAAAATCTGTCTCGTTGGTCTAGTGATCGCAATTGCGACTAATGAGCATGAGATTCTGGGTTCGGTTCCCAGGTCAGGCCAAGTGTTATTGGGTTTTTCATCAGAAATTTCACATACTATCTCTTTTTCGGTTTTCCGATACTCGACCTTGCGTCGGTTTAATAAATATCCCGTCCTGCGTCCCGCAGGAAAAAAGGTATTCATTGCCCCCTATCTCCTTCTTTTTATTAATATATATATTATTATTATTATTTATAAATGGAACTATAATATTTTTCTAATTGTTATTTAAAATTAAATTAATTGAACTAACTTCTATGACAACATCTATGTAACAATTTTTATACTCATGTTTGCAAAGATAAATGATTTGATTTGATTTGATTTACCAGCCACGGAGTCTGAATTTATGCCTGGTTTCGTTCTGTTTGGTGTTGACGGTATGTGTAAAGGATGATATGACTAGAAAGGAGATGTCTTTTCTAGGCATATAATAGGCGAGACGACAAAAAAATCTAATTAGTCCGTCACTTAGATTATCAAAAAATATTTGAGCCGTGTTTTTTCTTTTGTTACGTAAACCAAAATTGACAAAGATACGACGCTTTTAAAATTCTCAATACGTCACGCCATGGTATAATTTTTAGCTAGTTCTGACGTCACGAGCCCCCACTCCCGAGTTTTGATGCGTTTTATCTTTGTCAATATTCATTGATTTACAAAAACAAAAAATATGTGTCCATTATTTTCCAATACTATAACTGACGGAATAAATAGATTTGCAATTTTTTGATACTGTCGTCATGCCTATTCTTCACAAAGTCCATGCATCGTTTCTTTAGTCTTCCTCTACTCTTATAACCATCTACATTCATACTCAACATTCTCCTCACCACATTCATAACTATAATACAATTAACCAAAACGATAGTATAAACAAACTAAGAACAAATTAATCAATTTGTCGGTAACGTGAACATTGTTTAGCTATTAGACCCTATTTCCAACTTGCGTACAGTAAATATAACAATATTAATGGACAAGACGAAGCTGTAAACGTTGTTCAAACTTTGTGTACAATGTTCAATGTTCTCTTGGTACATTGTGAGCAAGATATCAAACGTAATGCTCGATATCGCTTGATAAGTTTGGCACTGGATGCCTGTTACACTGTATTGAGGAGTTACGATATATTAGTAATAGGCTAGTTTCCACCATCAATAAATTGCAATTCTATTTAGTCTGTCAGTTAGATTATTGGAAAATAATGGACACGTATTTTTTGTTTTTGTAAATCAATGAATATTGACAAAGATAAAACGCATCAAAAGGGAGTGGGGGCTCGTGACGTCACAACGCACTAAAAATTATAGCACGACGTGACGTATTGAGAATTTTAAAAACGTCGTATCTTCGTCAATTTCGGTCTACGTTACAAAAGAAAAAAATCGTGTCAAGTATTTTTTGATAATATAACTGACGGACTAATTCGATTTTTTTAGGACAAGCCTATTGAGTGATCAAAATGTTTATTACAAGAGATGAAGTTTTAAGCGATCTTGGGCCATATGCGCAGCTACTACTAACTCTAACCTTGATCTGCGCCGTACATCACATATACAACATTTCTGAGGTACGGAAGAGCACTAATTTACCTTTTAATAACTAATTTCTGTCAACTCAATACATTTACAACTGCGCAACCATTAAACAAAAATGTAAGTCTTTAGATATTCACACTCATAATGCATATGTATATCATCATAATCCATATCATTTCATTTTGTATTATGTAAAATTTATTTTATATTATATTCGAATTTTATTATTAAGATTTAAAAGAATTATAGGTTGTTTGTTGTCTCATGGTGAATGCCGCGTATACCTATAATAGGCATACATACCAGCACTTCATGTTATTTTCATTGTTTTACATTAATTATTTGTATGTATTGCCGTTGGTGTACCAAATAAATAAATACAACATAATAATCTGTAATCCCGAAGGGTTACGTCCCATATAATAAGGGGCGAGCCTATTGCCATCAACCGGGCACAAACCTGGCCTCCGTGGCTGCTACTGAGAAATTTCTTAGTAGGTAGCACAAAAACACTTTGCCAGACCTCTAGTAGGTAGCACAAAAACACTTTGCCAGACCTGGGAATCAAACCCAAGACCTCGTGCTAAGCCATTGCGCTTGCGTCCACTAGACCAATGAGGCAGTCAGTACATGACATTATCTGTCAATAACTGTACAATAGGGTCCTTAGAAAGGTCTACAAGTCTTTAGCTCAGCTACAAGTCTGCTATAGGTTTTCCACTGCGGTTTGTTGTCAGTGTATTGCATCCATCACTGCTTGCAGTGATGCTACAGTGATGCTAACCACCTAAGGCCCACTCCTTGGGCGGTTATCGTCACTGTAGCATCATCATCATCTTCTTCTTCAATCGGTCCCTCATTACTGAGGATCGTGGTCACTTTTAACGGACAATCTGCCTCCATCTACTCCGGTCCAAAGTTGCCATCACCACCTGCTGAAATTTGTTTGAGGACATAGCCTATATTACTTGGTTGGACCATCGTGTTGGCGACCGGCCTCGCGCTCTCTTGTCTTCGGTATTACCAACAATGACTAGCTTTTCAAGGCTGCTATCTCTCTTCGCATTATGTGGCCGAAATAGGTCAAAAGACGTTGAAGGCAAACTGTAGACAATCGGGTCCTGATATCAAGTTGGGAAAGGATAGACACATTTGTGCGTTTGGCTGTCCATGGAATTCGGAGCATCCGCCTCCAGCACCACATTTCGAATGCATCTATCCTCTGTCTTTCTCTTGTTTGGATTGTCCACGTCTCAACTTATCATAATCATATTCATATTGTATCTATGCCTGGGACTTGATCCCTTTTTGTGAGACTTAACTTCAGCTATAATGCCTGTCCCTACAAAACTAAAACTAAAACTCAAAGCATTTATTTCAATTAGACCATTACGGCACTTTTGAATGTCAAAGATACAAACAAAGCCACAGTCACAGTCACAAGGCATAATAACTTGAGAAAGTACTGTAGTTGCCCATTCCCTAGCGTAGATCTCTATGGAGAAGAACAAAAACACACTTAATACAAAAGTATTTAGTGTGTTTGGTACTGTGTTTTATTAAAAGTTAAATGTACAAACTATCGTACGACCCTCAGCTTTAAAAGTGTTGTTTTTTTAATTACTCTTAATTATATTTTCCTTGTTCTTAATTTAATTCACAATTTTTTTTTTTTTAATCTTGGTAAAAATCACCGTATACGTCCTTTATGAGTAATTTATCAATGTACAACTCTGATCCCCAAGATGCAGACTAACGTCTAGTTTGGTGGTCACCTTTCAAACTGATATGTACAGTTTGCACATTTTGCACATGGCTCGCTAATTAACGCTTATCTTCGGCCTTTCTCTTCATTTTATGAAAATGTTTGACAATGCCGTCTCTATCGACAGCCGCTGAGGCGTCTCCATGCAAACGACTTATTAAACTCTCCGTTTGAACTTCTTCTCCGCACTATTATTACAAAACGGTGTAACAGAACTCCCGTATGATGCGAAGTTGGACCTTTTCATTATACTAGTTCGGTTTACAGGGCAATATGAATAAAACATGAAAGGGTTAAGAGCAATTATTAACGAGTTGTTTACAGGGAGGGTCCGGCAAGGGTCCGTCAATTGCTCCTCTCTATGGCGGAGGCTATTTATAGTCTGGAAAGGCTTTGCAAGGAATAGAAAATTATGTTTTGTTGTGAATTTGGTGGTGTAGTTTGTAAGAGATTGGTATTAAGAATTTGTTACATTTAAGACTGTGTTGTAATTCTACAAAACCGTTGATCAAAGATATTGGTATGATATGAATTGATATTGATTTTGCTAATCAAACTTTTACTTCCTTATAATAATAGTACCTATAGATTAATTTACTTAATTGGCAAAAGTCTCCCCTATATGTATATTTGAACGCCAAATGGCAAAACATTAGGAAACTTTAATATGTATTGTACCATCCTGCACACTGTTGTAACCTGCGTTTACAAATAAAGACTATTGTTTGATTGAAGGCTCAGTGCCATTTATTTTTTTTAGTTTTTAGACCATTTTTTTTCTGTAGGTACCCAAATAATATTGAGCGTTCAAAAATATTCCTGTATGGATTTTGTGAGGACTCTTGTGAAAGATAAAGGAGTAAATGATGACGTGACGTCTGACAGGGCAGAATGGAAGAAGAAAACGTGTTGCGCCGATCTTAAATAGAATGGGACAAGGACAGAAAGAGGATGATGCTGAATTCAAAAATATTCCTTACGTAACTTACTTTTCCTGACCAGGCGAATTTAAAAACAAAGCGTCTAGGTGTGTTACGCCATTATTCAAGATACTGATTTGCAAACGGCCAGAGAGAATTTTCCGTAGTGCTAAAGTCAAAGCTTTTACTCATTTTTTCTCTCTCATAAATACGAGACATCTGAAAAGCAACAATTTTTTCCTTTATTTGTTTTTAATCACAGACAGACACCGACCTACAGACACCAACAGACACACCGACAGACCGAAAGACATCCACTGCTGGGCATAGGCCTCCCCCAAGTGTCGCCATATTGACCGGTCCCGTGCGATTCGCATCCAGCGGACATTGCGGCATTTTTTTATAGATTCCTTTAAAAAAACACAATAATAATAATAAGTAGTCCACCAGTATCAGGAACAGGGTCCAAGCTACAGGCAGTCATGGCTCCAGAGAGAGCAACCCCCTAACAATCATGGGCGCCGTGTCAAGAAGTACCGCTTGCTGAATCAAGCCCCTGATTCAACTGCTTTCTTAGGCAGACGTGGAAGTTGTTGTCTGACACGACTATCGGCACAACGATCGCTGAGTTCAGAAGCAACAATATTATTGTAAATAAAACAAACAATACTTTTTTTCCCACATGTTTCTCTCAAACACCCAAATCAGCATAAAAAGAAACACGAACGAACAACAGTTTTCAAACTAAACACACAAGTCCCAAGTTAGCATGTATAAGAAAATTAAATGGCGAAGTTTCTCCCGTCCAAGCAAAGTTGTGTGGCGAAGCCGTTTGTGACCACAGCTTTGTCCATTAACAACTTTCTTGTTACAACACACCCTTATTTATTATTATAATTTCTTGCATCTACTCTCAATGTTTTGGCTGGGGGCCGAAATGGATTTCGGGGTTGAGCAAAAACGGTGTCAGAAATTCAGTTGTATTAAAAATTAATATGGCAGTCTATGCACTTTCTGGGTCAGACAAAATTATGTTATTTTCCTACTACTTAAAGTAATATGTATATAGCGACTGCATTTGATGTCATTCTAGGTTGGTTGTCGAGAGCTTTGGTGTCATGGGCTGCTCTTTCATGTGCTCTCAAACTCAAAGCATTTATTTCAATAAGACCATTACGGCACTTTTGAACGTCAAAAATACAAAAAAAAAACAAAGCTACAGTCCCAGTCACAAAGCATAATAACTTGAGAAAGTACTGTAGTTGCCCATTCCCTAGCGTAGATCTCTATGGAGAAGAACGGGCAAGAAACTCCATGGACACTCTTTTAAATCAAAATGTTGTTACAAAATCATGGTTACATCATAAATTTTGTGATTATACCTACATAAATATCATCTTAAGTGGCTAGCATATTTTTTGCACTTCTTCATTTATCTGGCAACTAAGATACTTGCATGTTTTTAAATAAGAAACCCTATCCATCATTTACACATAACTAATTACAGTGGAAGACGTACTCTTATTACAACAACACCCAGGGGAAAAGGGGGACCCTTTAACCAGGGGACAGACGTCAAATACCCTGGCTTATCACCTGCATGCAATATACACAAACTTCCCCTCTTGTTTCTTGCAACTTGTTATCCAATGTAATCCATTTCGCTGAGTTAATTCTTGCTACATGCGTCGAATGATAATGTTTTGGGTGTCGTAAAGGGGAGCGTTTTTGGGTTTATTAGTTTGTACAAATATGGCAGGAGATTTGTATAATACTACCTGTGCCTCGCGGTTTTACCTGCCGTTTCTGTTTTTTGGTTGGTTCCTAATGGTCGTAGTTTTAACTATCAAATGTTAAAGTAATATATCTGCCTGGTAGTTCCAGAGATTAACACGCTTTATTATATTAGATTAGATCTATACGATGTTTTGTCAGAGGAGCTCGTAGCTCAATAATTAATAAAACAGATAATTAATAGCCGCGCAGTTCGATCTTCGAGGTTACACCGCACTTACCACCGTTGGTCTGTGGAAGGGGTGACCATCCATTACTTACCGAGTTTCCTCTGTACCTCGGAAATCACGTTAAGCCGTTGGTCCCGGCTGTCATTTAGACGGTCTTTCACGGTCGTTACAGGTAGTCAGTGGCTCGAAAGTTTGACAACCAGGGGCGTATTACCCAGTTCTATAGCCTAAGATCCCTGTATAAAACGACCTTCACCGAGCTGGGTAATGGATGTGAAGTATTTTATATCAAATTAAATATGTCAATAAATGTATTGCTAATGGGTTGACTAAAAAATGACAGTCCAGAGTATGACTAATTAAGTTATTTTTTTAAGTATGAGTTTATTGGTTTTAAACATTACACCATTTGGTTAAAAGACAAATTCCATACCAATCGAAAGTATGAAGCCTTTAGAATATGCAAACGTTAGGTTGACTATTTTTTTCCCGTCACAACTCTTGGGTAGGCAGGTAAACAGGTAAATCGATACTAGTAATTTGCACAGGTCTGGTTAATGAATAAAAGTTAAGTTAAAATAAAGATTATTTAATTACGAACACGGTGGAATTGTTAATTAATCATAATATTTGTACAGAAGTATTTTAGTCAACACATTTGCAATATACTGGCTGTAAACAACCTCATCACGAAGCCGTTAAACAAGCAATCTGTTCATCAAACTAAGTAACTTTACGCAAAAATTATTGCTGGGAAACGACTTCTTTTTTGGGGTGAATAATCATGTTTTGTGGTAGAACTCAATGTAATGAACTCAAAACATTGTGCTGATGGATGGATGGAATAGTACGGGGGTCATGAAGGTGTTTAAAGTAAAAATCTTACATTAAAAACTTGTATTTAAAAAAAAAAAAAGTTGAAACTTTGACCCTCAAGATTTCCGTAACTTGAAGGTTCCCAGGTATGGTGTAGAACAAAAAAAATATCGCAATAACGGGGGAAACAAGTGCTTTTCGGCTTCGATAAGAGTTTTTTTACACCCTTTATTTATTGACATAATTATTATTTAATTTATTTAAATACTTTTTATCCAATAGCCAGCTCTGTGAAGGTCGTATAATAATATACTGGGATTCTAAAATATAACTAGGTTGTGGGGGGAATCTTATTTTGATGGACATACGACCTGACACTGACCAGCAATTGCAAAAAAACGAAGGAAAATTTGAATTTCGCGTGTTGCCCTGGCGCTTTTACCATAACACATAATTACGTCACAAGAGTAGCAAAATTAAATTTTCTTAATCACCCAAATTCGTTATTTCGACGGGCTCAATTCGTTTTAAAGGATTACTAATTGTGTCGTTTCCAAATTATTTGATGTGCTAAAGTTTGCACAGATAATTTGTTATGGTGGCATTAAATGAAATTGTTTAGCTCAATTTGTTCAAATCGTCTATGTTTTTGACAAGAGGATTTGTGTTTTGTGAGATGGAAAATTTTGTTTTTGATGTATGTACCTATTTGAAAATCTCGCTCGTGTAACTCTTAGAGAATCTTCTTTTGAGGCTTATGTTGGTACTGAGATTTCTTTGTAGGTAGTTCTTTTTTGATATTTTAGGTTCCCACCATAAGTAAGTAAAATATTCTAATTCTATTTTATTTATTTATTTGAGCAGTTGAAGCAAATTCAGGTTTTCAGATTTACAAACAGCACAATGTATGATGTTTGTTCCTCTTTCACGCAAAAACTACTTACCGGATTTGGATGACATTTGGCACACATGTAGTTTATAACCTGGATTGACACATAGGATACTTTTTATCCCGGTAGTACGATCCTGTGGGACAATTACCGAACTCCACGCGAGCAAATACGCGGGCAAAAGCTAGTATAGTAATTGCAGTAATACCTAATTGCAGATTTCACTATGACCAAATGTTCTTCAAAACGTACAACGAGGTCCAAGCTCCTTAAACCGAAAAACCGAATCGTAACAGTATCATAACTTTGCTGTTCGATCCCTAGAAACGGTTATTGCTCCAATCGCAAATTATAAGTTTGTAATAGTAAAATCGTTTTTTTTTTATTATTAAACTACATTTTTACGGTTTTCAGACATTTCCCTTTACATGTGCTGTAAGACCTTTTTGCCAAATTTCGTGATTCTAGGTCAACGGGAACTACCATATAGGTTTTCGACCCAAAACCGGGTACTTCCGGTTGACCTAGAATTGTCAATTTTGGTTGGCACAAGTAAAGGGTAAAGTCCGAAAAATAAAAAAAATGAAAATTAAGGTAACCTTTGGTACTTATAAGTTTTCGCGGAAATCTAAATTTGCCCACATCTTTTTATCGTATTGACCCAGAACCTTGATTTTATACACCTCAACTTGCTAGGTCCACCCGTTCCTGAGTAAATCGGTGGTGACAGACGGACAAGAAATTGATCTTATAAGGGTTCCGTTTTTTCCTTTTGAGTTATGGAACCCTAAAAAGTACTTTACTTGCCTTTTTTTTACAATAATATGTGATGAGATAAGTATTTTAGCTTCAGTTTGTTTGTTTGTTTAATGTTCGTGTATTCTATGTAGTACAAAATAAACGGTTTTTATTTCTTTTCTTTTCCTTCCATTTTTCACAACCGATCAAATTCTGAACCGTACACGTCAATTTCACAATCTGAACCCGTACACTCGTGTCAAAACACAAAGATACTCGTATTTAACGCGAAAATGTAAAAGATTTCTTTATTTACGACATTCTGCGTCTCGACTTTGCGACAGAGCTGATTTATCGGCTCAACGCAACGTATTTCGCGCAAAACAGACCTTATAAATCATAGCACAGATGGTTCAAATGTAACACTCCGTGTTTTTGGACAAATATATATTTTTTGTCTGCATTTAGTATTAAATTTAGGGTAAGTTGGGAGGAAGTCAGTTTTTTGGAGATGTCAAATTAAAGTGTTTGATAAATTATGGTTTATTGGGTTTTTATCTGCAACTACCATCAGCCGGTCATTCTTCAGTTTATCCGTGATCTTGTTGCTTGCAACAGCGCCGAAATATCAGGAACTCAAAACGAATTGCAATTTATACATGCTATAAAAATCGTGTAGAAAACCTCTTAACGAAGCCGAAAGGCACTTGTTCTCCTCGTTATTGCGATCATTTTTTGTAACCTTCTAGTTACGGAGATATTGGGGATCAAAGTTCCAACTTTTTGACAACTTATTTTTTAAATACAAGTTTTTAATGTAAGACTTTAACTTTAAACACCTCCACGACCCCCGTACTATCGTACTGTTCAATCCATCCTTCAGCACAGTGTTTTGAATGCGTTACATTGAGTTCTACCTTAAAACATGATTTTTCACCCCAAAAAAAAAAGTCGTTTCCCAGCAATAATTTTTGCGTAAAGTTACTCAGTTTGATGTACAGAATGCTTGGTTGACGGCTTCGTGATGAGGTGGTTTACACCCTGTATAATATCCCGTTTTTAGTGTCAATTAAAAGGAAAAAAAAACTAGTTCATATGACCATAATACTCAAATCTTACTCCACATCACTCATCCACTCAATTTAACGCTACCCGAATCCCATAACGCCAGGAATGCTATATGGGGGTGGCAGAGGGCGTTCAGAAAAATGAAGCGAGTTGTGACACGGCACTCATTTATCATCCACCAGGGTAAATACAGGGTGACTACGGGGAATTGAACTTGTATTTTATAGGAATGAGTTTTTATGGGGAGTTCATGCGGAGAAGGTGATGTCTATGATGAAAAGGCAAAATGCGGAGGTTTTAAATCGAAAGTTCGGGTTTAATGGTGGACTGGGGTTTTTTCGGAAATAAATTGTTAAAATTATTGTTTGTCAAAAAATATAACACAGATTGCCTTGTTGGTCTTGTGGTCGCTAGTGAGATCGCTGAGCATAAGGTCCTGGATTCGATTCCCGGGTCGGGCAAAGTGTCATTGGGTTTTTCCATCAGGAATTTCTCAGTAGGAGCTACGAAGTCTGGATTTGTGCCCAGTTGATGCCAACAACCATCTCCCCACCACTTGAGCAACGAGGCAGTCTAAAGAAAAAAAAACATTATGTCAAAAATTAAAAATGTTTGCATTGACAGTTCTTTTGAAACTCATTGTCAAACGCTTTTAAATTTTATTTATTGAACATCAAACATGGAATTTATTGAAACTGAATACATGTAGTATTCTACTCCTTAAAATCTACTGACTATCATTAAAAATTGTCCTAAATTATCATAAAAGTTTAAGAAATAGGTACATCAACTCGGTTAAGAGATTTTTTCCTAGTGTGTATAATACTTAATTTTAAAATAGATCGATAAAAAAATAAAATCTTTCAAATTTAATCTTTTAAAACGATTGCTACTTGACTAGACCTTCGAAAGCTTTTTTTATTCTACGTTTTCCATTTGAAATATCGATATAAAATAGACATAATATAATTAATTGTTCTCAACTCGAGCTACTTTCAAACGTGATTCAAGATCGCAGATAAATTTTGTTCTAGAATACCAGACTCAGTATATAAACCTCCAACAATGAAAAGTTTACGCACTAATAAAAACCTTTTTCTACATTCACGTACAAAGGAATCTGTTTTTTATTCTAAGTTAGAAAACAATATAAAGGCTAAGTTTACCGTTAGTTTTACTTAGGATAAGACTTCAATCAGCTTTTGTTCTATTACTTTAAGAAACACTATTTCTAAATCCTAGGATTCTAGGATTTTTTTATATTATTTGTCGATTAGGTATAATACTAGGAGATCTTTTTTATGCGAAAAAGTATATTATCTTCTATACATCTTATAATTATATACAAGCAAATAAAATTATAGTGTCCGTTTGTAATTCCAAAATAACAGCTTTTGTCTGTGTGTGTGTTTTTTTTTTTTGCCTTATTCGGTCTGTCTGTTAGTTCCGGATATCTCCGAAACGGCTAGACCAATTTCGACGGACTTTTACTGGCAGATAACTGATGATTTATAGAGTAACTAACGTAAGTTTTAAGAAAAAGAGTAGGATTCCACGCAAAATAAAATAAATATCTTGAAATTGTTAACAAAATCCGGTTCAAATTAGGACGTAACATTTTTCTAATAATTTCACGCGCATTTAAGCGTAGGCAAAACAATTCATTGCTGCTAAAAAATATCACACCTACATTTCACAACACAGAGTAAACGAAAAATATATCGACAAAAATAAACTTAATAAAAAAAATTAACTGACTAATCTCATCACTAGCAGTAGTGATGTCGGTAGCGACAATCGATAAGTCGCAATAGAGACCCGACTTATGATTGGTTTAAGTTATAGGCGAGAGCGTGTTGTTATTTTGATACATTTATTCATTTAAAATGATTATTATTGTTTTTTGATTTACCACACATTCTAAGTCATTTTTTTTTACAAAAAAGTAGTTTGTTAAAAAAAATATTTCGTTCGCTACAAAAAAGGGCTTTACAAACTTTTCAAAGACAAAAAGCTTTTATTTAATACATTGCATTAGCTTGAAAACTTTTAGATAGCTAGACAAGACTGCAGAAGGATGACGTTAAAAATTTATTTGTAATACAACATTGTTTTATTCACATACGCGTTTACTTAATTCCTATAATTTTATTCTGACACTTAGACCACACTCGAAGACACACATACTGATTCACAGAACTTAAGCCCACACCAGCCGCTAGGCGTAAGTCCGTACAGACCTTTATAAGTTCAAATCTGGGAAGACACATCGATACGCGATGCACTTTATCAAAGTTATTGGAACATAATTATTATGATTCAAAAAGGTAAAGATTTTGCTACAAGAGACTCATTCAAGGCCAAATGTCATGAAACCTAATAATGATATGTTTAAAAAAAAAAAAGTCCGTTGAAAAAAAAATCTGTTCGATCGGGGGACCCCCTTTTTTTCTTTTTTTTTTTTTTTTAGGATGGGAAATCATCAAATGATTTCTCCCGCTCTGGGCGGAGCAGGAGGGAGTGTCAGACTTTTACTGACTAAAACCCATCCATGTTCCTTCATCGCCCTTTGCGTTCCGGGGCCACGGTATCTCTTTCGAATAGTCCCGCAGCCCCGGCAGGCTTCGGCCCTTGCGGACCCCTTCCCTATTGCTGACTCTCTTTGAGGCGCGCGTGGAACACGAACGCGCCGTTGACACGGCCTGTTGTCATGAGA
The DNA here is from genome assembly GCA_963853795.1 of Xestia rhomboidea. NCBI lineage: Eukaryota > Metazoa > Arthropoda > Insecta > Lepidoptera > Noctuidae > Xestia > Xestia rhomboidea. Next base: position 15,408,822 of record OY970777.1, read on the forward strand.
CGGACGGACGGCGAGCTAGCCCATAGCTCCCCGACCACAGGCCCGCGCCTACGGTGGCCGGAAGCCACCACGTGGCCCCCGACGCCCGGGGCGTCTCCCGCGGCGGCCGGGACGTGAGGATCTCTCCCTGTCCTGTTCCGCCACCTCCTTCGCTAGCATGACTGCTTCGCAGAAGGAGGTCACGGCGTCCCATTCCGTCTGGCTCCGGCAATGCCATGGCACGAACCAGGGCCGGAAGCGAGACGTCGCCGCCGCCGATCGCCACCTCGAGGACACGGCGGTGCTCCACCCAAGCGGGGCACACCTCCTCAGTGTGCTCCACCGTGTCCTCCGGTCGATCCTCGCAATGGTGGCACCCGGGCGTTTCCTCCCGCCCGATTCGGTGCAGGAACTTACCGAAACAACCGTGTCCGGTAAGAACCTGCGTCAGGCGGAAGGTGAGGACGCCGTGGCGTCTCTCCAGCCACTCCTCAAAGAGGGGACTTATCGCCACTATTGTGGCGTGCCCTGCACGGGGTTGCGATAGTCGCTCTCTCCATGTCGCCATGAGATCCCGCTGGAAGTCCGTCCGCTGAGCGACAATTTGCCGCGGCAGCGGAGTTTCCCCCCGGCGTAGCGCCTCCGCGCGCCACTCGTGTAGGCATCGGGGGACCCCCTTACGGAACGAAGTTCGTTATGTTTTTTCTTCAACTTCGAATTACATTCGAACACACACACAGCATACGGCATTTCGTTACGTGACGCGTGACGATTTCTACTAAATCGCACTAACCGTAGCCGCGTCCAGGAACTACGTTCCAAAACAATCATTGATAAAAAGCCACACTATTGTAGAGTGGATTAATAATTGTTTTTCATGAGAGTGAAGTCGTGGGTAGAATTTAGTCTTGAATAATTGGGATTTCAGATGGAAAACCGTCATGTGGTCATTCGTATAATTATGTGTGACAGTCTTTACGGGTACAGAATCTCGAAAGTCTGACAACCAGTCTTACCAACGAGTACCATTTAGAAAGAAAGAAAAATGTTTATTTGATGTCAAGCAAGCTGTCATTAATGTCAAGTAAAATAATTGTATTTATTTGCATACTGGAAACCGATCCTATGGCGTTTGGGATAAAGCTAGACAGGTGTCATCATAGGATGATGTGATTATCATTGTTAAGTTTGAGTAAGTGTAAATGGACCTTTCACAAAGCCGTCTACCAAGTAAACATCAAATTATGTAACTCTACGTAAAAACTACGTACAAAAAAAATAAAAAAAAATGCTGGGGAAACGACTTTTATCACGGCTTACGGTAAGACTCAATTTAAACGACAAAATGTAAAATATTATGCTAATGCAACAAAAAATTTAATAAAATAAATGAAATATTATAATGAAATGAAATATTATGCTAATAGTACAAAGCCATGGAGGTATTTCAAGTAAAGTAATAACATAAAACAACTTGTATTTTTTTAGATTTGTGTAAAACTTGTGTTTTTCTTGTCTCTGTAACGTACACCCATTATTATGTGTCAGGAAAACATTCAAAAAGCAAAGAATAAACTTTTATCTTTAATTATTATTTTAAAACATCGATACTTGCACAGCACTAGTACTACATCGGCGTACGAACTTAAGTGGGATATCGTAAAGTTATTACTTTACAGCTAGCTGCTTATGACAAGGGGGATAAGCGTCGATATACATTGGCCCACCGCTACGGATTTCCGTACGTAATACCAAATTATTGCGACACTAGCTGTATACCGCGGTTTCACCAGCGTAAGTTTAAAAATTTTGCTACTTACTTCTGGCCGTCTGTCACCACCGATTTTCTCAAGAACGGGTGGACCTAGCAATTTGAATACCATATACTGAGGTCTATAGTCCTTATTAGGTGTATAAAAATCAAGGTCCTGGGTAAACACGATACAAAGATATGGGCAAATTTAGATTTTCGCGAAAACTTGTAAGTACCAAAATTTACCTTATTTTTCGACTTTTTTATGTTTCGAACTTTTTCATTTATTTCTGCTGTAAGACCTTGCTTTTAAATAAAATTGTCAATTCTAGGTCAACCGGATGTAGGTTTATAGGTTTTGGGTCGAAAACCTATATGGTAGTTCCCGTTGACCTAGAATCACGAAATTTTGACAAAAAACAAGGTCTTACCGCACATGTAAGTCTGAAAACTGTAAATATGTAGTTTAATAACAAAAAAAAGCGATTTTGCTATTACAAACTTATTATTTGCGGTTGGAGCAATAGCCGTTTCTAGGGATGGAACAGTAAAGTTAAGTTTGTCCTTTTAAAAGTTTGTACGGAACCCTCGTTGCGCGAGTCCGACTCGCTCTTGTCCGGTTTTATTTTCAAAACTTCCACCACTTATTAATTTAACCATATTAGGGGAATATGGGTAAATTAATAAGTGGTGGAAGTTTGGCAGAGAGTTTATTAGTTTTGGTTTTGTCGATGGAAAATCCTATAGTGTAAAAGCAAGCGGCTTGCTTAAAGTAAAACTAACATCCAATCATCAATGTCATCCATCATTCGATACAACTCTCTACTCTATTAGTACAGCAACAAGTTTGTTTTCCTATTTCCCAAAACACAATCAAAGAGAGAATAGAGACAATTCTCCAGAGGCATAATACTAATCGAAGTTTCCACAACAATTTGAAGAAGACCACTTAAGGCCTCGTTCACGGCTTCGGGTGATACGACTGGCAAGACTTCCAACGCGTGTTGAGTCAAGCAGCTCACGTCCCGTGCTGTGTTAGCTTCCCGTGAGTGCCGATGCCGTCGCTCAGCAAGTTATGGATCGATGACTCTTGGCATGCTTTACTAGACGCAACTTCTTTTATTTGTCTCCGCAGGTAATGGCACAAGAGTTATTTCTGGTTCGTCACTGTTTCGATTGGTCACCATTTTTGTTTCCTATACAAGAAAGAAAGAAAGAAAATTGTGTTTATTCGTGTGACATTATAATCTAATTTTACTTTTAAATAAGACAATCCACTGTTTAATGAAATTTATTTTTATAAAAGTTAGGTACAAGAAAATAACAATCAATGATAGCGAATATGGGAATAGTGAACTATACAAAATCCAAAAGCCCCAGAGGCCGCTCCGCTTGTGCTTCGCCGTTATAAAGCCTCTGGTGCCCCCACTACCGGAACCTCAGCAATATGAAACTGCGTTCGTTGATGTCAATTTCTTTGCTGTCGTCCACAGATGGCGCTTCAAATGCAATGTTGCCAACATTCGGCATTATTAAAATTACAAACACCTTACAAATTTAACAAATAATACAAACAAAACGATAACGTCACAAAGGCCTCAACTCAGCATAATGCCAGATGGCAACACAAGGTGTACCATCTGACGCTGGGTTTCAGCTGCAGCCCGTAAGTGCCATACGGTCGAAAACATAAACAAACACAATATACTATAAAAGACTAAAATATTTTGCACAATAACCAACTTAAAAGATAAGCAAGATGCCCCGATTTGTCATCTTAAGAAAACGATGTCGTGGCCGATAAGTTAGAAAGCCACCGTTAGCCACTAAAAACAATTGAAATTTAATATCACAATGAAGTTTATTGAAATAATTGATAGCTATTAATTTGTTCTAATTGACAATTTATTTGACTTTGGAAATCAGTACTAGGAAACATTTTAAGATAAAGAGAAATGATTACAGTTTTAGTATTTTGGATTTAGCAGTGGTTGGCTAGTGACAACGACCGCATGGTAAACGCCCACTTCGTGTAGACAATTTCATCACCACTGCTGTCAAAACTCATCATCATCATCATTCCCTGCCCTTATCCCAATTTATTTGTGGTCGGCGCAGCATGTCTTCTTCTTCCATACTTCTCTATTACTCGTCACCTCAGCAGTCATCTCCCTTTTTAGCCATAACATCCTTCACTGCTGTCAAATTTGAATTTGATTTTTTTTTATTTGATATTGTGTGGAAAAGCTGGCTTAGGGATCTAACAGAGAGGAGGTTTTTGTCCCAGCTGCAGCAGTGGGAATATTATAGGGTGATTATGATTTATCACTGCACACTATCTGTGTTTGTATATGTGTTTTTTTTGTGTAGTACTTATTTACTGTTTTGGTTTTTCTTCTCACTGACAAATGTGGCGACGTTGGGTGCAGTTAAAATTATAATATTTTTTATTCTTCAACCTGTATATAATACACATGAAATATTTATATTTGTTTATTAGTATTATTTTGTCTTACAAATTTATATTCGTATAACTGACCGTGGTAACACTTTGGGCCCTATCAGAATACCAGCGCTGTGACTTTTTTTTTCTAAATGTCACAGCACCTTGCTGAGATAGGAGCCTTTTGACCTTGCACAGGACAAATTTGATTGTTTTTTATTTTTCTCATGTTTACTTTTTTCTATAATTTTGTCATAATTCTGTATTTTTGTTTCTATTATGTCCTGTGCGAGTTTAATAAATACTTTTTCTTTCTTTCTTTCTTACCTAAAGTAGGCCAAGAATCAACAATGATTAAATAATCTGAACAGAAATTATTTTCCTTCACAAAACAATTGAAATCGATGCTTTGATTTTCCATTTGCATCCAAAAAAACAAAACACGACGCTTGACTGGTCTTCCACTATTTCCCATATACCACAAGAATCTTAACAAAATAATTTCTTACAGAAACAGGTAACCCTGTTTTTCTATTTGAGTCACAAAGACAAACTCCACAAAGGATAATACAGGCACTGTGTGAGAAAAAGTGTGAAAAAAGCGTAAAAATCTGTGTTAGCAAGTTGTTAGCAAGCCCTTTGAGAGCACTGAGAGTTTCTCTACTTAAACTGGGTTTACGCTCTTTGAAGGCTTCGATTTTGTGAGCATGCAGGCTCGCTGATGTTGCTCTTGCTTTTACGTACTTGCTTATGTTGTTTTCTGAATTATTATGCTAGGTACGATACATAATAAGACAGCCTAGACAAGTAGTAAACGCTTTAGTTTTTTATTATTTTTACTAATGATTGTCCGCGACCTTCGTCCGCGTGAAGTTATTATAAAAATATGACTTCCATATTAGAATCGGGTTTTGTTAACAATTTCAAGGGTTTTAATTTTTTTTTGCACGGAACCCAAAGAGGGTTTTCTAAAATAAAAGTTGCCTAAGTTACTCCAGTAAAAGTCCTGTCAAAATCGGTCTATAGGTGAGGGTGTTATTGAGCCGAGAAATGTGTATGTATCAACCGACGTTTTTCAATACACTTTTGAAGAAATAAAATAAAAGAACGAAAAATATTTTTGTCATGAATTATTAGGAAACTATGATTTAATTTTTTTCAGCACTTTGCTTTCGCCAGGTTGAAGGAGAAGCAAAGGTATAAATCCGCTAAGCAGCCTAATATGAAAAATAGAAAATTCAATTTATTTTGAGTTTAGACAAAATCAATGTTAATTTGTTCATAAACGCTTTTTTATTTTATTTTAATAATCATGGTTTTGATGATATTCTATTTATAAACATTATTTAAATATTCAAAGAATATTAACGCCATAAGACGCATATCTCTTTGCCGAGATTAAAAAAAAAAACAATCACCGCCGACTATAGGAAATGAACCAATTTAGAATACCACCAACTTTAAAAAATATTCGTCTTTGATATCTGACGTCGTCTTCCAGGCCCCTTATTCACAACGCTTCGATTCGATATTCGATTCGGAAAGTCGTATATCTATCTCGCTCGATTTCGTAATGTCAAAAAAAGATAGACATACGACTTTCCGAAAAAATCGAATCGAAGCGTTGTGAATAAGGGGCCAGGTATTCCTTTAATAATAATGTATACCGGAGCAATTAAATCACATTGTTTATAAACCATCCAATGAACTGATATTAAAGCCCTGATGAATCTATAGTAAGATTCTCCAATTTAGGTTTCTCTGAAACAGTAACGAGACCCAACTGGTTTCTAGGAAATGGTTAATTCAGTTTGAACACGGTTTGTATAACCTCAAAGCGATACAATATAACTCGGCGAGCTCAATACTTGCGTAGCATATTCACACTCTCAATGGCAATTATGTTCCAAACTCAATAATAGATTCAATGGGTTATGATTTTTCCTTTAAAATTCATCGGATAGTAATTGAAAGTTATTATACAGGATAGAAGGGACCTCCACAACACCTAGTTAGTACTGGATAGTACGATACCTCTTTGTAAGAGTAGCTGACAGACTTTTTGGGCCACTGACTACCTGTAACGACTGTCAAAGATCTACAAATGACAGCCGGGACCAACAGCTTAACGTGATTTCCGAGGCACGGAGGAAACTCGGTATGTAAGGGTGGTCATCCATCCACAGACCAACCTAGGAAAGCACGGCTTAACCTACAGATCACGAGCTCCTCTGATACTGACTGCCACCGACGCACAAATAAAAGCTAAAAGTTATCACAGACTGACAAATTTTCTCCTTCGATTTAGAACTTTAGTCATTAAAATTTTATGGTCATTTGGAAAAAAAATACAGTTTGGGGTAACTTAAAATGCTGGCGACTGTGCATATTTTTTTAAATCTGCTGTTTACTACACAAATGCAATACCTACACGTCAAAATGTATGGAACAGGTGTTTTTTTAGGGTTCCGTAGCCGAAGGGTAAAATCGGGACCCATTACTAAGACGTAACTCCACTGTCCGTCTGTCCGTCACACAGAATATGTTTTTCTATTGCCGTTATAACAAAAAATAATAAAAAAAACATACGATACTACGGAACCCTTCGTGCGCGAGTTCGACTCGCACTTGGCCGGTTTTTTTTTATTACCGATGAAAAATTTCCGACGACCACCCACAAAATATCTGACGGGTTAGCCAAACCATGTCAGAACAACTATTCTCGGCACAAATTAACGAACAATCATACGACCAGTCGGCCGGAAGCACAAATCTAAAATTCATGTACGTAGTCATATGAACGTGAGCATTGTGGGGCACGCCTATTGGGGTATAACTACAGATATAGATATGCCTAGATAACGCAAGAGCACTACTGCTGTCGCAGCAACTTAATTTGTCTAAAACAACAACGTTACAACCAAGAATTTAGTTTTCGGCGTAGTCGTAGTACATACGTAGTCTATTTTGAAAAGTAACTTGTTTGTCAACATCATTATTTTCCTGTCCTTATCCCAATTTATTTGGGGTCAGTGCAGCGGTCTCTTCTGCCAATAGGGCCGAGTCACACCGGAATGGCAGCCTCGCGTGGCTTCTAGACCCCACGCGCCTAGTCTCCTCTTGACTAGTTTAGTTTCTACATACGCGCGCGGCCGCGTGCAGAAACACCGACAAGACGCGCGTGGCGCGCGGCCGCTTGGGTCACCACGGGCGGCCTCGCGACCTTTTCATGCTTTTCAAGCGATACTGGACTTTTAAGTATGTAGATGAAGTTTAAAATTATTTCAAACTGAAAGTGCTCGCCGCGTCGCTGCCGGCCGCTGCCATTCCGGTGAGACTCGGCCCTTATATACTTCTCTATGACTCGTCATCTCAGTAGTCACTTCCTTTCTAGCCATGTCATCCTTCACACAGCCCATCCATCGTTTCTTTGGCGTTCCTCTCTATAGCGATCTACACTGATACTCAACATTTTCCTCATTCCTCCGCTTCACATGTCCATATCACGAAAACCGATTTTCACACAACTTTTCAGTCACGCGGCGCCACTTTAAGACTTTTTCTTATGTACTCATTCCTTATTTTATCTATTAGCGTTACACCACACATCCGAATAATATAACTTGTTTGGGTAGTAACTAAATTGTGCTATGACGTTATAGTAGTTAGTCAAGAAATGGCACGTTTGTTTTTCATACGGATCATGATACTTGCGTTATCTAGGTATATCCATATCTGTGAGCACGCCTATTGGGGTGTAGCGAAGTGGTCGGTATTTAAGGTGATGTTGTCTAGTTTTCAGCTGTTCCGAATAATACTGTGGCTTAATATCTTAATGGTGCAGGCTTTATTTTCAAGCTGGTGAGAGATTTATTAAAGTTTTTTTTTCGTACCTCGTTAGTCTTGTTACAAGCGCTACTGCTGAACGTGAAGTCCTGGGTTCGATTTCTAGGTCGGGCAAAGAAGGTTTAGATTTTTAAACATATCAGATGTGGAGAAAAGTGTGGATAGCCAATGAAAACAAAAGGAACGCATTTCCAAATGACCACTCGAATACGTCACAGGAGCTGATGGACGCTACGGAAGGTGTCAAACTCGTCGCCAAATTTTGAGCTAATTCTATTTGAATAGGCATGACGACAGTATCAAACAATTGCAAATCTATTTAGTCCGTCAGTTAGTATATTGGAAATGAATGGACACGTATTTTTTTGTTTTTGTAAATCAATGACTATTGACAAAGATAAAACGCATCAAAACTCGGGAGTGGGGGCTCGTGACGTCAGAATTAGCTAAAAATTACACCATGGCGTGACGTATTGAGAATTTTAAAAGCGTCGTATCTTCGTCAATTTTGGTTTACGTTACAAAAGAAAAAACACGGGTCAAATATTTTTTGATAATCTAAGTGACGGACTAATTAGATTTTTTTGTCGTCTCGCCTATTGTCATCGATACGATAATAAAGAAAAAGAAGAAGAATACAATGATAGTTTTGTCAAAAAAAAAGGTAGTAGTATTTTCATAGTTATTTTCCCTCTAATTTATCAGCACAGTTAAACCTTAAGACGACGAAAATGAAGCTCACTGTACTGCAAAAGCAGACATAAAATATCGATCTAAGGACACAAATAAACCCGCAGCATAACCCCTAACATTACCGGACCAACGATCCCGAACCGTTTAGCCTAGCCGCTGTTCAGATAAACAACCAGGCAACCAGGGGTAACTGTAGGTGGGCACATAGAATATTCATGCGTGCCAAACATTGCTGGCTTTCTGCTAATTTGGTTTGGCCTCGTCTTGCTTTGCTGGACCGAACGTAAACTCTGGAGGAGTGACGTCATGTGGGTTGGTATTGGGAAAATTTGTTAGATTGTTTTTGGTTTTTTGACGGTATTTTGTTTTGATTCGAAAGGGTATTTTAGTAAAAGCTGCTACAGGGCGCTGCGGCGCAAACTTAGTCATCTGTACAAATAAATGAAATTAAAGTGTTTGTTTGTAATTTGAAAATCGAATACATCGTGCTGCATGTAAAGCCAATTCAGAGGCCCATGGGCAGCATAAAAACTCTGGCACCAGGGTGAGGCACAAACAACACGATAAAGGAGATTTCAAAATTATAGGTTTTACTGAATGCATAAAATATGAAAGTATGTTTTTAGTTATAAAAAAAAAGGTTTTCTTAATTTTTTTGTCTGTATGTTCCAGCTAACATCCGAAACGGCTGGACCGATATTGACGAGACTTTTACTGGCAGAACGCTGATGTTATAAGTACGGAACGTAAGCTACTATAAGTACTTTTATTAAAAAAAAGAGGGTTCCGTAGAAAACAATTAAAACCCTTACAATTGTTAACAAAATCCGATTCAAATAGGGTAGGTAATATTTTTGTAATAATTTCACGCGGACAAAGCCACGGGCAATAGCTAGTCATGAATAAAAAACTCAATCGGCCAACCAAACACATTAATAAATCAGAAGTCCAAGATTCTTCTCACATTGATCTCATTTAAGCATCATAATATTATTATGATGGTGATTTGTTAGTCTGAGATGGTTTTTTGAGGAAAAATCCTTTTTATTCCTCAATATTTAACCTCATGGATACCAGCGTCATTCCTGACTATAATCACGCGATAAATAATTATTATTGGGCTGCAGAAATGGTATTAAAATTACGTTTAAATCTTTATGTAATATAGGTATAACGCTGGCATCCAGGAGGTTAAACAACAATAATTCACAAATTTTTCAATCGGTCAATTTTCAGTCGGTTATACCCCTCTCTAATTTCCAGTTCCACTTAGAAATGCCCGTGTGAACACACCAGGTGTTTTGACAACATCCTCTTAGCGTACCCTTTCTTGCTTTGAAGATTCTCTCCAACAAAGTATTACAAGTTTGAAAGAGTGAATTTTCTCCCTATTTAAGGTTCCGTACCCGAAGGGTAACCAACGGAACCCTATTACTAAGCCTCCGCTGTCCGTCCGTAAGTTTGTTTGTCAGTGGGCTTTATCTAGAAGAAAGAAAAGAAAGAAAGAAAATAGATTTATTTGGCACACGCCACAAGTGGACACAGTACATAAAAAAAAAAGAAAAAAGAAAAACAAAAATGAATAAAAAAAACTAAACAAAAAAATAAAATAATGTGACACTGATCTCATTATCCGTAATAGGCAGACAGTTGAATTTTTTTATAGAATCTGTATTTCTGTTTCAGCAGAATGAAAGGCGGCGACGATCGTACGGAACCCTTCATGCGCGAGTCGGACTCGCACTTGGCCGGTTTTTATTTTATTTCCGTCCGAATATTTCGCTTCTGCTTTAAATGTTGGAATGTTCTTTTGAGTTATAAGTTTTCGGGATTTTGAAGTATCTCTCTTGAATGTTTTATTTTATTTGGTTGGACTTTTGAATTGTTTTTAACCATTCTATATGATTTTGATAAATACATTGTTTACCTGAGGTAAACAATGTTAGAGTTGGTTAGAGTTCGTGAGCAGAACACGTGGCGAAATAATAACAGCCGCTCCGGTCGATCTTTAGGTTAAGCCACGCTTATTTAGATCTTTGACAGTCGTTACAGGTAGTCAGTGGCCCGAAAGTCTGACCACCAGTCTTACCAAGGGGTATCGTATTACCCAGTACTAACAGGGTTAAAGAGGTCAGATAGGCAGTTGCTCCATGCAAAATGCTGGGATTCAGCTGCATCCGGTTAGACTGGAAGCTGACCCCAACATAGTTGGGAAAAGGCTTTTCAGATAACTTGCTTTTAAGGTTGATATCACAGAATTTAAAAAAAGATTAATCCTTGGTTTAAATCACAGAAAATACTCGTACCTAATTATTTAATAGTCATCCGTATAATTTATTTACAAATCAGTTGCTTATTTTATGTACTTACAATTACCCATAAACCACGTAAAGTAAACCATAATCGAATATACAAAAATTCATTTAGTTCTTTTACTTAATATTATTTTTAATAATGCAAAACATGCGCAACTTATTCATGATTTCAAAATTAGCATCTTACAAAAATACTCCTTATTAAACTACTATATTTATACACAGGTGTTGTATTAAAAAGTCTTCTAGTCTGGTGAATAAAAGCTCCAATATTATTATGGGGTCGAAATTCAGTAAGTTTTAGTTCCCTTCAAAATGGTTGAGTTGAATGGTGCTAATCCATGCGTCATGTTCGTGAACGGGCTCTGTCAGTTGTCTCTTAGTTGCTACGGCTTATTTGAATGAATTATTTTGTTTTAGAATTGTATCTTTTTTTGTTTTTACTATGGACACTTTTAACGTGCACATCTTGCTACATTGTTCTCACACAATGTACCATCTCAACATGAATGATGTAACCAAGATTTTGTAACAATGTTTTGATTTAAGAGTGTCCATGGAGTTTCTTTCCCGTTCTTCTCCATAGATATTTACGCTAGGGAATGGGTTCCTACAGTTATTTCACAGTTTTTATGTCTTGTGACTGGGACTGTAGTTACATTTAATGTTCATCTTGACCCGATTGGCGCAGCGGTAGTGAGGCTGCCTTACGTTCTTAGGGTCCCGGGTTTGAATCCCGGTTGGAGCAAATGTTTGTGTGATGAGCATGGACATTTGTTTCCGAGTCATGGATGTTTATATGTATAATAAGTATGTATTTACAAACAAAAAGTATCTATGTAGTATATCAACTATCTGGTGTCCACGACACAAGCCTCGTTGCTTAGTGTGGCACTAGGTGGCGCTGTGTGTAATGTCCAGCGATATTTATTTATTTATCTTTGTTTCGACAATTCAAGAGTGTCTGTAACTGGCCTACTTGAAATAAATGCTTTGATTTTGATTTTATTTTTGACAGACAAACTTCCTAGCCACCATTTTCAGCATCCGCTTGCGCGTCTTCCATCCTCTGGAGAACCTTCTGCCTTCTCTTTTCCATTGGTGTTTTGTACCACCATGCATCCGCTGCTGATTCCTATAAACATTCAATATTAATAACAGTTACAAACGGAATAATTATCTCGACGACCCAGATGGCGCGACGACCCAAATGGCGCAGCAGTAGTAGAGATGGGCTTAAACGTTAAAAAATAATAACACTGCTAAATGCTAATGCTAAAAATAATTAACAGTTAAAATTAGCAGTTATTTTTAGCGACTGTTAAATTTAGTCAGAGACAGATTTTTAACATAATTAATTCTCATTTCCTTCATACTTTTTACAGGCTTAGGACTGTCAACTTTTTAGTTGTTTTCTTCCAATTTGTAAGTATTCTGTTTCAAACGCAAACAACACTACACAAACAGTCAAACAATTGGAATTTTCACTCACAACACTAACTACCTACTACCTAGATAACAAACTCGCGTAAACCTTCGTAACGAAAATCAGTCTTTATTTAACACTAGTTAAATATTATACTATACTATTCCCAAATTCAACAGTTCGCACTTAGCAGTTAATTAAATGAACTCGCTCGACCTTAACAATTTAACATTCTAACTGTGACTGAACACTAAACACAAAATTAGTAGTTGCTAAATAAATCGCTATGTTGAAAACAATTCAATAAAGACGGAAACGGAACACGTGTATCGTGTGTCCTTTTCTTGGTTGTTGCCGTCGCGTCAGCCTGCAGCCTGCAGTAATGGGATAAAGCGAGACAAATATATATCCGGCGTCCGTGTTTGGTGCGGGTGGGAGCACTGGTCTAGCCAGCACGACCATTATTGTTTTGTTGTGAGTAGTTGAGTACTGAGTTGTGACTGCTAAATTTAACAGCTATCTCAGAACTTATTTAACAGGTGTTGACACTAAAAAAATTTAGCAGTGTTAATTTAGCAGCTTATTAATTTTAGACCCATCTCTAAGCAGTAGTGAGGCTGCCTTACGTTCTTAGGGTCCCGGGTTCGAATCCCGGTTGGAGAAAATGTTTGTGTGATGAGCATGGACATTTGTTTCCGAGTCATGGATGTTTATATGTATAATAAGTATGTATTTACAAACAAAAAATATCTATATAGTATATCAACTATCTGGTGTCCACGACACAAGCCTCGTTGCTTAGTGTGGCATTAGATGGCGCTGTGTGTTATTGTCCAGCGATATTTATTTATTGTTTATTAATAGTCGCCGGAGGTAACTGCGTAAACACATTGTAACAAGCGCAATACAATTTTGACAATAGGCTAGTTTCGGACCATCAATAAATTGCAAATCTATTTAGTCCGTCAGTTAGAGTATTGGAAAATAATGGACACGTATTTTTTGTTTTTGTAAATCAATGAATATTGACAAAGATAAAACACATCAAAACTCGGGAGTGAGGGCTCGTGACGTCAGAGCGCACTAAAAAATATACCACGGCGTGACGTATTGAGAATTTTAAAAGCGTCGTATTTTCGTTAATTTTGGTTTACGGAACAAAAGTAAAAATACGGGTCAAGTATTTTTTGATAATCTAACTGACGGACTTATTATTTTTTTTCAGTACACAAGCCTATTTTTTTTTTTTATTCTGATTGCGAAAATCGAGTCTACCCGGGTGTCAATATAGTATACATAGTAGATTTCATAATTGATTGCCCACTCTAAGCCTTAAACCAGTGGTTTGGGCGTAAAACGCTTTTCATCTTGCATCATTTTTGTTGAAAAAATGATAAATTTCAAAATACACCCAGAAGAGTCTTGGACAACAGCAGCTAGTGATATTAAAAAACCCCCAAACGTACATGTTCAATGTACACTGGCTCCCTTGCACTAAGCTCGACGGCCACTTCCGCAGCAGTTAGCACCCGGACGCGCAGTTGTAGTCGTCTCTTTGTTGTTAATACTGCATCTAATGCTGCTAGAAGAGTACCTGCGGGAATACAGATATATTATACAGGGTGTTAAAGTAGTCGCGTGCCATAGCTTAGGGGTGGGTTCAGTATCGATAAAGAAACCCGAAAAAAAAAAGAAACATTAAAAGAATGTTGAAAGATCAACCCAATATACAATAATTTTAATACTAAACGATTGCTTTTTTAAGTTAGTAGGTACTAAATTAGGTTGATCTTTCAATATCTTTTTTATATTTTTATTTTTGTAAATATTTTTTTTGTATTTTTTTTTTCAGCTTCCTTTATCGATACTAAACTCACCCCTAAGGTATGGCACGCGAATACTTTAACACCCTGTAAATTAAGTAAGCGGAGTATGGGTCGGCCTATTCCTGAAAGAAACACATGTTTGGGCTTTATTGGACTCCAGCCAACTGTCAAACTCCGTTCGGTATCTGTAGGTCTAATATCTGGTCGGCTTGATACAATTGAAGCAAAACCGACATTAGCTTCTAATACCCAAAGGGTTAAGCATACCTAAGTGTACCTAATAATACACCCACATTACGCCAGTTACGTTTAAGTCCCATGTAATAGGGTGCGAGCCTATTGCCATCAACCCGGCGCAAATCAAAACTCAGTGGCTGCTACTGAGAAATTCCTGATGATAAACCCAAAAACACTTTGCCCGACTTGGGAATCGAACCCAGGACCATCCTCAGCAGTCGCACTGGCGACCACTAGACGAATCATCATCATCATCAGCCTATTAATGTTCCCACTGCTGGGACACAGGCCTTCTCTCTATGAGAGGGAATGGGCTATAATCCACCACGCGGGCCCAGTGCGGATTGGTAGATGTCACATGTCTTCGAACTTTTTGGTTCTAGGACATGCCGGTTTCCTCACGATGTTTTTCTTCACCGTTTTGAGAGTAGCGGTGATGAAATAAATTACACAAAGTAATGCGCCTGCTTGGGTTCGAACCCACGACTTACTGTTCGTAAGTCGGGGCCGCCATCACTGGGCCACCGCTGCTCTTAAACTCGCTATATAGTAATCGCTAAATAGTAAAAACTGATTTACCTAATGTGTATGAGTCTGATATTCTGGATAAACAAGATATATCCAGTCGAGGATTCAAAGCACCGGCTTTGTGTAACTTGGACCTCCACATCATGGAAATGCTTCCATAGTCTGCCTTTGGAACCTGAATGATCTTCTGGTAGCATTGAAACAGAAGTTTTTGTTCAGCGTCCCAAGGCGCTCTCGAGGTTCCAATGAATAGGACTCGGTCTTCTGGGCATATTCCTGAAGGTGTGGTGAGGAATAAAATGGAAAATGAAACTAGAGAAAATAAATGAAAGGCAGATAATTGGTATTGTACAGATAAGCATCCAGTGTATGACTTTCAGATAGCTTTTCGGGGGACCTTTGGTCGTACAGAACCAGTTTAGTTTAATGTATGTTGACGACCCGAATGGCGCAGCGGTAGTGAGGCTGCCTTACGTTCTAGGGTCCCGGGTTCGAATCCCGGTTGGAGCAAATGTTTGTGTGATGAGCATTGACATTTGTTTCCGAGTCATGGATGTTTATATGTATAATAAGTATGTAATTACAAACAAAAAAAGTATCCATGTAGTATATCAACTATCTGGTGTCCACGACACAAGCCTCGTTGCTTAGTGTGGCACTAGATGGCGCTGTATGTTAATGTCCAGCGATATTTTGTCTTATAAAAGTATTGTTTTTTTATTTATTTTTCTCCTTCTTTGCTTCTCCTTTTTGGTTTGATTGTTTTGTCCTGTGTGAGTCTACTATACAGTTTTTCTTTCTTTTTTTCTAAACAGCGATAGATGCTTAAAAAGTGGTAAAATACAGCATGTTTTTTTTGTGCTTTAATTTCACTATCAAGAGGGCTCTATTGCTAACATTTGTGAAATTGTCAGTAAAAATTGTATTTAAAATCAAAGCAGCGAGCATTCCGAATAAAAGATCCATGCTGCTCTATGCCATCCACTTTTCTAATGTATTCGGATAATCTAATCGGCTTTCTAAAAAAATGTACCTTTACAACTGAAGAGCGCAGTTTTATAACTACGTCTAAAGTCAAATCGCCTTGAAAAACAATTGAATGTGAAATTGTACCATGGTTGTTTTTATTTTATGGACACTATTAACGTGCACATCTTGCTACATTGTTCTCACATAATGTACCATCTCAACATGAATGATGTAACCAAGGTTTTGTAAAAATATTCTGATTTAAAAGAGTGTCCATGGAGTTTCTTGCACGTTCTTCTCCATAGAGATCTACGCTAGGCCCGAGAATTGGCAACTACAGTACTTTCACAGTTTTTATGTCTTGTGACTGGGACTGTAGCTACATTTAATTTTCATCTTGTTTCGACAATTCAAAAGTGCTTTTGTACCCGTACAATTGTCGCTAAACGCACACGCTTATTCAGCGAATATGTATGATACAGGTACGATATGATATCGACGTTTCTACTATAGCTAACAATTCAGACCAAACAAAATCAGAAAATTTGGTTCCGTATACTTAAACTAGTGAATTGAATAAAGGCCTACGCAGACTGGGACGGGGCGGCATGGAAAGGGATTTAAATTTTTACCAATGGACATTCAAACGTATTGATATATTAATATGACAGTGGCGCGTCTTTCAATGCCGTGCAATAAAATCCCTTTCAATGCAACGGCATCATTTTAAAGCATAGCAATTTATGTCGTATTTCTATAGCAATACGTTTGAATGTCCATTGGTAAAAGTTAAAATCCCTTGTCATGTCGTCCCGGTCTGCGTAGGCCTTAAGGGTGTCCTCGTCTCACTATCATTATAAATATTATTTACTAACTTGTCCATCGCTATTGCAGTTGACGTAAGAAACGTACAAAATAAAATACTGAAAATATGAATGAAGTTTAAAAACGTAAATTAGTTGTCTACCTTTGATTATTTTGACCAAATCCTTCTTCAGCCTCTTCGGATCAGTCTTGTCAGTTTTAGGAATTTTCTTTACGAATGGCTTCTCCGCGTCATCCATCCATATAACAGACGGTTGTAGAAGCCTGGATACTTTCATGACCAGATGTAACAACATGATCAGGCCAGACTTGCCAGGGTATTTTCCGACTATATTAGCTGGTGTTAAGTCGAACAGCATTGCACCAACTTCTGTGCAGATGGAATGGACTAGCATCTTCTTGCCACACTTTGCTGGGCCTGTAATAAAAAAAACTCATGGTTGAACCCTATTGCTTAGCCACTGTAGAACACAGAACGGTAGCATCTAGAGAAGGTAGTACTAATAAAAAACTTGGCGCTGAAAATTGCGGCTGCTATCCATGCCTTGTGGCTTCTACATTAGATAAGACTTCCTCCTCAGTCGTGCATTCTTGACAGAATGGTCGTGGTTGACGATGATGCATTTTCTTTGGATGACGTAGCCCTTGCGATGCGCCTCCATTTGTTGCGGTCTTCAGCATCTCGGGAGCTTTGGACTATGAACGTTTGTGTTGCAGACAAGACAAGACTTAGAAAACAAATCGTTCTGTCTAGTGTCATACGCCCGCTTGTCAGGTAGCATTTGCGTGTCAAAATCGAAAATGTACGGGATCAAAAATTTTTTATGAAAATATTCTCAATGTCCGCTCTATAATTTTAACAATATCAATCGGGGTCCTGACTCTTGGTATTGTTAGGAACTGTGGGGTTTTAGTCAGTTAGAGTCCGACACAACCCTCCACTCGCCCAAGATGGAGCCCATCCGTGAGGGTTTCCCCGACTCAAAGAAAAAAAGGTAATCTTTACATAGTTTAAAACAAAGTCACTCCCGCTGCTGTTCGCTTAGATCATTTAAACTACGCAACGGATTTTAATGCAATTTTCAGCAATAGATGGAGTAAATAAAATAAATAAATATCGCTGGACATTACACACAGCGCCATCTAGGTGCCACACTTAGCAACGAGGCTTGTGACGTGCACACCAGATAGTTGATATACTACATAGAAACTTTTGGTTTGTAAATACATACTTAATATACATACAAACATCCATGACTCGGAAACAAATGTCCATGCTCATCACACAAACATTTGCTTCTACCGGGATTCGAACCCGAGACCCTATGAACGTAAGGCAGCCTCACTACCACTGCGCCATTCGGGTCGTGAAAAGAGTGTCGTCAAAGTGACAGTGATTCAACAGGAAGTTTTATATGTATACATTGCCACACATTAGTATCTACATTGCACCCGTGCTAAGCCGGAGCGGGCCGCTAGTCAAATATTAAATCTATTTCACCTGTAAGAAGAACCGATCTCACTAATGGAGCATTATTCCTCACCAGCTCAGAACCCAGCGGTAATATACAATACTCCTTCGTCAACTGCCTTACATCACCCAGACATGGAGTTGCCTCCATTCCCTCTGCCCGATACGCAGAACCTACATAACATTTTTCTCCTATATACTCATCAATGTTCACAAGTGGATACGGTCTGATGATGCCATTGGATACTAGTTCTTCAAATAAAGATTCTGTTGTTCTGTCAGGGGTTAAGTCTTTTTCTTTCTTCTTTTTGTTTTTCTTTCCTCCACGACGAGTCTGTAAAAAGACTAAAATTGGAATTATTGTATTAAGCCTCGATAAAGTCTTACATTTCTAATGTGATGCTTTAAGACTCCTTGGTAGTTTGTGGCTTGTATTAAAACCGCAGACATAATTTTGGCACAGAATGTCAGAAGAAAATAGTTTTGTTACGAGTCAGTTTGATGTGATTTTCTTGGAACCCTTAATAAAGTGTCTCAATGTCGCAACATACAGTGTTTATTTAGCATCTCCGTTACAATTTTAAGTTATTTCCTTCAAATCTGCTTCTAAATTTCCTACTGCTAGGACACAGGCCATCTCTCTGTAAACGGGCTCAGTCTTTAACCCAGTCCACCAGGCTGGGTTGAAGATCCCTTGGCAAATTAGTCATTTGTGTAGGTACCTTCTTTTGTTGCTTCTTAGACTTCTTTCCTTTCTGTGCCCTGTCCCTATCAAAAGCAGCTTGCAGCAACTCTAACTCGCTCCTCATCATCTCGTCAACTATGTTCCTTATCTCTTGTTCTATCTTGACCATCTTCTCTCTTTCTATCATGTCTTTGTAGTACCTTTCATGAGGATTGTCTGCGTCTTCTTTGAATTTCCATATGTCTTCGTATCTAAGGACATCACAAAATTTGTATTCAGTTTTGTTTGCCTGTACTTTTGTAGGGTACTTATTATATACACTACTTTGTTTGTTTTTAATTAAAAAAATCACAGCATTATCAACATTAAAGTTAAGGAACAATATTTTTACATGATTTAATAATTAATAGGCATTATTATTTTGATTACAGATTAATAAATAGTTGTAGGCCCGGGTTCGACTGCCAGGTCGGGCAAAGTATTATTGGGTATTTGAATCAGTTTCTCAATAGGTAGTTGATCAATAGGCTCGCCCCCTATTACATGGGACTTAAAAACAAAACTAGCGATATGTGATTGTACTATTTAGTTACACCTCTGCCTAACCCTTTAGGGATTGCCCATGCAAAAGCATGATGATGAATGATGAGACATCGCCAGCTAGACAAAGTTGTCTATTAAAACAAAACTACCTATAACATACCTGAAGAAGAAGATATGCTGCATATCACTTAACATATTATACACATATCACATATCATAGCATATCTTCTTCTTCCATACTTCCTTGTTACTCGTCGACGTTTAACTACTAAATATTACACACAGGCCAACACACAAGCCTCGTTGCTTAGTGTGGCACTAGATGGCGCTGTGTGTAATGTCCAGCGGTAGTTTTATTTTATTTTATTTATTATCTAAGCTTTATGAAAATTATAACTTACTCTTCATTAGCGCCGGCCATATCTTTTAAGAACGCAGAACTAGTACATTTAAATGTGTCAAGGTCATCGGCCTCTTCTTTACCGTTCTTGCCGTTTTCTTCACTTTTACCGTTCTTTTTGTCTTTACTCTCTTTGCTTCTTTTTGATTCTTTAGAAGAAACAGGTGAAGATTTGCTAATTTCACTGTCCATGCCAGTCCCTGCAGAAATTAGGTAGTAGTAAGTTTTCTGGATAAGTGAAAGATAGTATATTCCCTTTAGAAGATTTCTAATCTATTATTTCCTTTAGAACATTTGTGATCCCCACAGATCCGCACTGGGCCCACGAGGTGGTAATTGGGCCAACTTCCTTGCATAGAGACCAGTGTTTCAGCAGTGAGAACATTTCAAGCTGATAATGTTTATGATAATTTTCATAAAATAATTGAAGACCCTAGCAAGAAAACAACAAATGGTAACAAATCGTCAAATGACAATGTATATACAATATTGGGCAAAAAGATAGTGGTAATTAAACCAGTTTAAGCTGGTCTCTTATTCTATTGAAACTCCATACTACACTAGGCCAGCTCAACGTCAAAGTGTTATCACACGGTCGACTATACCTAGCAAAGGTGAATCCAAGAACTAAGTAAGTTTTGTTCTACAATTCAACTTTCTCACCTGTTCGGCTATACATCGCTCTGCTACCACCACTTTCCGCAGATGGCATTTCTGGAAACCTTTCTGTTCTATCATAGTACTCCCTGATCCACCTTCTCAGTTCGTCTCCTATCTGTTCATTGATTCTCTTTTCATGCTGAGCTCGAAGGTTGTCTTCGATCGAGATCAGAGCAGCTTGGTATTCTTTTTCTCTTTCTAGTTGCAATTTCCGGCGGTACTCTTTGACCTGCACAGGAATAAATAGAAAATGTTTCATGAAGCTAAACACCAGAATGAAAACAGTTTTTAATTTTGTATCCTAGTTCCGCAAAGTAGTCTTTTATAATAAAAAAAAAACCAGCAGCAACATTTCACACTTATGTTTCAAAATTGGAAGTTTAAAAAATACGTTGAAAGGCTTTATAAAAAGTCAAGAGAGAGATGAATTCATGGCCAGTCTCCTCTCAAAACGGCGAAAGAAAACGTTGTCGTGAAGAAATTGGCTTGTCCAGGAACATAAAAGTTCGTTACATGGCATTCACAAACTTGCACTGGGCTCGCGTGCTGGACCACTTCCTCTCAAAGATATCCCGTCTCTTCTCTCTGTGTGTCTCTTCAGTAGGAACATGTACGATAGACTGATTATATAAACAACACTACTACTTACTTCCTCCGCCTTCCTTGCTGCTTCGGACTCCGTATACGGTGCCAGTTCCATCCCTATCAACAGTTGTTCATCCAATTTCCTCCGCTTGGTAAGTCTTCTAGCTAAAAATCCTCGCCAGACCTTTTGAATGGCCGTTGCTGCAGAAGCCGACATCTCACCTTTCTGGTCTCTACCTTTTTCTTTTAGTAGACGGATCTCTTTCATGAACTGTCCCCTAAAATAAACATAATTGGTATTGTGAGAAAAATTCTTCTAATCGCACGCAACATACTTCCATGCTGTTGTACAAGTTTCTGACAAATAGACCTCTTGGCTTTATTTACCTTAGTCGACCCTGCCTAGCCCTCTCATGGCTTTGTATAATGATGACTGCCTGCTGCTCTGTCAAGACCAAGGGTTGTGCCTTCGGAGGCTCGTATCCCAACTTTCTCAAAGTCTCTAGGACAAACTGTCGCCTGCTCTCTATCTCTTCTTCTCTCTCTCGTATGAAAAACTGCGGAATACATGGCTCAACTTGGTCTGGGGTCACTTGGAGTTTGACTAATGCCTGGAAACAAAGGAATATAGCTTTATGGATCTATTTAGGTGTATATTTTATTATTTAAGATAGAAGAAAGACGTTGCGTTGGAAAAAAAAAAGGCCTCCCCCTAGGTGGACCGATGACCTGGCGAAGGTTGCGGGGATCCGATGAATGCGAGTCGCACGGGAGCGGTTAATTTGACCACACTTGGGGAAGGCCTACCCACTCACTAGCCGCGCGCGCGACTTTTCCGCACCCTAACGCGCAAACGCGCAAAAAATTGCGAATATTCGCGAAATATTCGCATGTAATTTGACAATTTAGATAAAAACACTTGACAATCGCAAACTACAAAAGTTATAGCTAAATAAAATTTACAGTGAATAGCTGAATAGTTATGGAATCTATATATTTAAAAAAAATAGAACTTGAGAAACAGTGATGAAAACGGATATTTCGCTATTAAAATATTTTTTTTTTTTTTCAATTTCAATTAAAATAATTTTAAAATAAACTAGATTATATTTCCTTTCCAATAAGAATATAATCTTATTAGTTTATTTACGATAGTCTAATTAGATTTAAATTAGAATTTGGATACTCATTGTTTATTTTGACGCGACCTGCGCCAACGACTGTTTTTGAACACGGTTATTTACGTACCTATAACTTTACGAAGCCACTAGCCAGAACTTTACAGCTTTGTAGAACTTTGCACGCGCATTTGAGTGGATAAGTCCAGTAGTGAAATGATGATGATGAATGATATTTTATTATAATATTGATTAAAATTAAATTTACTCAATGCTTTACCCTGGGAAAAGCTAGACAAAGACCTCTCCCCTCACGGAGAAGGCATCACACACAAAAAAGTCACAAGTTCAACAAACTATTGATTTTTTATAAACTAATGCAATTTTTGGTAACATCATACACTGGTTCTACTGACACTGTTTTTTTTATGATAAAGGACTATTCAAATCATGGTGAATTCCGCATTCTTTGTTTTAATTATTGCACAGGACAGGACAGCACACGACCATTTGTACCAATTCAAACACAACCAAACAAGATAGTTGTCACAATCGACGACAACGAATTTCGTATACCACGTGGCATTTAATTTGCCTTAGTATATCCTAGCTTAAGGCTGCGTTTTGACCAGAAACGAGTCAGGATGCGTAGGTAGTAGTATCTGAAACTAAGCAATGACACAGATATAGAATAGCTCAAGTTGTGAATAAGAAGCGATATTTTTGGTTAGTTTCACACACATCCCTCCCTCACTACGCATCCTCGCTCATTTCTGGTGGACACACAGCCTAAAGGTAAGCGTCCACCTGTCCGCATCGGACGCATCGCATCAAACGGATCGTAGTATTATTGAACAGATTCGAGCGATCCGTACGATGCAAATCAGTGACTTTCTATACAAAGAATACTACAATCCGTTTGATGCGATGCGTACGATGCGGACACGGTGGACGCTTACCTTTAACAGTACTACTAGTACTAACCTCATCATCGTCAAAAGTATGATCAGTCAAGCGCATCTCCACCAAATCATGTTTGATTTCAATCAGCCTTCCCAAACACGACTCCAGCAGTCTTCTGACAATCATGCGCTTTTGTGGCTGTAGCAGCTGGTCGTACACTGCATCCAGTCTGCTCAGCAATATCGTGTACCTGACTCGAAGTTCTAGTAGGAGTGGTAAGAGGGCATTTCTGTCAGTTGCGCCTGCTTCAAAAAGCGCTTCATCGGTTTGAGTGGCTTCGCCGATTAGTTCTGATGTTTCAACAAGTAACTCGTTGTAGGTTTTGTTTGACATTTTGAAGTTGTAACTGTTCGCTAATTCAGTTAAATTGGTATATTGATTTATTATAAAATACTTATTTCCAGGTGTCTTCAAGAAATTCTTTCATTGAATTACTAAATTAGTTTTGTTAGAAAACAATTGTTGCTATTATTTTCTTAATTATCTACAAATTAATCTAACATTATTGTAAGCACTGGTTTGTGAAGGCCCTAGTAGTAGTCACAACCATCCTGAGACCAGCAGATGTATAAATATGAACGAAGCAGGCGGAGTATTTAAAGGTAGCAGGTCTGGTCCTGTTGTTTCTGCCTACCCTCATGAGAACAGACGTGTTTATACATTAAGAACTTCCTTAGTATTTCACTTACAAGAACACATTTCGCCTACACATTTTCACAGATTCACAAACCACTCAATAAACTTTTTAAATCAGCTTTAAATTCATCGCACAACATTGTCACAGCACTGTACCGTGTATCCAAGCTTTATCGACTCAACGTGCGTCGCTAGGCACCCTATCAGCTCGTCACAGTTGAATTAACGTGTTTTTAGCAAAGTTATCGTGTTTAACTATTGATGCGTGAGCCAATGTTCCAATATATTATGTTTTATGCCTTTTTTTAAGGGTCGACTTTAGCGGTGCTGGTTTTTTGACAATGAGCTTATTGTGCTGAAAATTTGTATTGAAAGTTTGATGTAATTTGTGCTTTGAATGAAGAGAAATCTGTTAGTGTTAAAATGCAGTGACCTCCAGTCTAGGTTTAATAGAAGAAATTACTGTGCTTTTGTGGTTTAAAACCATAATTTAAAATGACATAAAAAGTGTACAAATAGACCAACAATAGGCGACACGACAGCAAAAAATCTAATTAGTCCGTCAGTTAGATTATCAAAAAATATTTGACCCGTGTTTTTTCTTTTGTTACGTAAACCAAAATTGACGAAGATATGACGCTTTTAAATTCTCAATACGCACACATAATTCTCACGCCTAAAAAGCTAGTTCTGACGTCACGGGCCCCCACTCCCGAGTTTTGATGCGTTTTATCTTTTGTCAATATTCATTGATTTACAAAAACAAAAAATACGTGTCCATTATTTTCCAATACTCTAACTGACGGACTAAATAGATTTGCATATTTTTGATACTGTCGTCATGCCTATTGATAAAAAAGTCTCGTCCAAAAAGTAAAACTACTGTTTTTATGCAGTTATGGGCTATTTCTTCCCTGCCTTGCATGGGTGCAACCTACATACATGCTGAACATCAAACGTAATCTGCCGGAAATATTTGAAGCTTATTCCAGAAGATTCAATCTGATGCTTTTAATAGGGTTGTGACAACCACACTAAGTGGAATTTCTGCATTATATCTAGATAATTTTCCTAAACAGGTTTTGAGTTTACTGTAAAATCATCACCACCTTCCTGCTCTTGTCCCATGTTACTTGGGGTAGGCGCAACACGTTTTTTTCTTCCATTTTTCTCTCATAACGTTACGCATCATATAAGTACTCATTATTCATTCATAACATTCCTCACACAACCAATCCATCGTTTCTTTAGTCTTCCTCTCCCTCTCCATCCATCAACATTTATATTTATATTCATCACTCTTCTTGTCTCTTAGTTTACTGCAACATCATTATCATCAAAATTATATGCATCGAATGTCCTTATCATAACTACAACTACACACCAACTATTCTTCTCTAACAGCACAAAATCACCTAATCACACTACATGTTAGCAGCATTCCTGCTTCCTATAAACACATCGTAGGGTAGTTAGGTGCGTCTCAAGTGGCAGTTATCACGTCCCGCCTGAGTGAGTGCCATAGAATACTCCAGAAGGTCCGGTCCATACAAAGATGCAGACTTCCCGTTGACCCCACCACTGGGGCAGGGTAGTAGGGACAACGAATCGACGTTTTCGATTTTTCCCGTTAGCCCCGCCAGTGGGGCCAACGGGAATATACTGAAAACAGGCGCTTCAGTTCAAGTTTGATACAAATGTGAGTGTGGAACCCAACGCAGGATATGCCACACCTTCTTTCCTGCTCGTCGTGCACAACTAACGGCACTTTTGACGGCACGGTTGATGCAGTGTCTCAGCCATCGCTGTTGCGCTGCTTGTCGCGGGTGCGATTCCCACACGGAACAAATATTTGTATGGCCAGGTCTGGCTGTTTGTGTATGTGAGTTTAATACAGTTTAGATATTATTTTTGCATATCGCAAAGATTTAACAAAGGTATTAAAACCCATAGGGTACTTCCCGTTGACCTAGAATCGTGAAATTTGGCTAGAAGCAATGTCTTATAATACTATGTGCTGTAAGACATTGCGCAAAATACCTACAAGTTTGTACGGAACCCTCCGTGCGCGAGTCCAACTCCCAGTTGGCCGTGTTTTGATTGATGTTTTCGCTCATAAAATTTTACTTGGTTTTGGCCCTGAGAGTTTCTGCCTTGTGCTTCCATCCACATGGAAGGATGCGTCTTTTCTTATTGAACCTTCTGCGCTTGTCTGTTTGATGTCTCGCTTAAGCGTGTACTGTTCCAACAATTTCCTGCGGGTAAAATCTGCCACTTAAGTAAATAAGACTTGCATGTGTTACTTAATCGCAACTTGAGTGTAGTGATGGATGTCTGGCATTGAGAAATTTTGTAGTTAGAGGAACGAGAAGCGGCTCGCGGGTAAGTACTAGCAGTCGCACGGTCGATCAAGGTTAAGCTACACTTCGCTAAGGTTGATCCTTGGATGGGTGACCATTTATGACATACCGGGAATCTACCGTGTCTCCAAAATCACGTCCCAGCTGTCATTGGTAGATCTTTGACAGTAGTTTAAAAAAGCCAGAAGACAGACAGTCTAGTAACCAGTCTTGTCAAGTGTGTTCAATGCGGCAAACTAAATGTTACAAAATTATCGATGTTAAACTTGCCATACAGCGCGTGGCAATGCCACCAGTCTCTTGGGCACATTACAGGTTGACAAAATGGTCGGGGAGTTTTTTGTTTGCTGTAAGTTAAGGTTATTTTATTTAGAATGCAAATAGATAACGATATGCCTATTGGCCTTGTTTCGTTCGGTCTCCTGCTGATATGGAGGGAAGTGGAAATTATGTTTTTCCTACACCTCCGCTATACTTTTCTGTTAATTTCGTTGCGGGATCCAAGACAGTTAAATTGTCTCTCTGGGACTTCGTCGAGCTTCATTGTCTCGAGGCTTTTCTGGTGGTCGCCACTGCTGATTCTGGCTTACAGGAGACGCAGTGGTTAGGGAATAGTATGGCAGGCTTGTCCCAAAAAAAACAGAATGATGATTGTAGCTTAATAATGTTATCCTACAAGTTAACAGACACGTTATTTCTTTCCCAATCACCTGCACATAACTTCGTATATGAACGTCAATAAAGGTGAACTTTACCGAGAACGAACAACTATGTAGTGTGCTCATCAAAATCTAATAAGATTGAGGAACGGAGCGTAAATTATAGTATAAAACTTACGCCCGGACGAGTTGGCGTTAAGCCTAGTGTACATCATCTGCCTAGCATTTTTCCAAGTATGTTGGGGTCGGCTTCCAGTCTAAGCGAATGCAGCTGAATACCAGTATTTTACATGGAGCGAATGCCTATCCTGGATTTAATTCACAACAGGCTAGTTTTCAATAAAATCTTTATTAACCTCCTACCAAAAAAGAGGGGTAATTATACCGCTTCGTACAAGCAGATGAGATACGCACAAAAAGTTTTTATATATTTATGTGTGTGTGCTAACTGACGTCAAATAAATATTTTTCTTTCTTTCTTTAAAAAAATATTTAGAAAAATCCAATTATATTAAACTTAAAGAGACAATAAACAGACATTATTTTTTCTTGGTTTTCTGTATCGGTGTTTTTTTTTTCACATTTATTTTGTTAAATAACATAAAAATATTGTACCGTTTATTTGGGCTTGGATAAAGGCTTGCATACTAACTGTTACTTCGGCGAATTTAAGCAATAAAACCACTACAACTAACAACCCAACGTTGTGCACTCAGCCTTATTCCAACCCGTCATTACCTGTGTAGCCGACCGATCAGTCGATATAAAGCAATTATGTGTTTCTTGTTTTTTCACCTTGCAACACTTAAATAAGCCATGATTGAGCAACACTCACGTAAATCCGTTAGGATTAAAGCTTTATGCCGCTTTGGGTTTTAAGTGTAAATAAGAACCTAACAATTTCTTTATGAGTTTAGTTTTGCTGAAATTAGGCTTTTGTCTTAAATATAATTTGTAATAATCTAAGTCTAAGTCTTAAATATAATTTTTCTTTTGTAATAATTTAAACTTGTGATTGAAAATGACAAAACAATATTATTAGACTGATTTTGGCACTTCGTTGCTATTTTAATTACAGTAAGAACGGGGCTATTTGGGTTTTAGGGGGCTATTTGGTCCCATATAAACCAAAATGTTATTATTAACAAAAAGTAAATAATTGGGTATTTCCATCGGGATTTTTTCAGTAGTAGGCCAATCAAAGTGTTTCTATACATTGTACAATAACTTCTCCATACACTAACCGACAGTTATATCGATATTTTTGTTTGAAATTCTGGGTCATCCCAAATAGCCCCCAAAACCCAAATAGCCCCGTTTTACGTACCTATTTTCTACAAAGGTTAGTTTACTGGTATTTTAATAAATGTTAAAAAATATTGTTCTTATTATAAAAACTATTTCCAGACTAGTGACGGGCAGCGGGTTATTCATGAGTGAGTGAGACATGAGTTGCCTGACCTGGAAGTCTTTAAATAGACTCCGGGCATTAGAGATTGACCGAAGCAAAGAAAATCTGTTCAGGTGGAGATTCATAGATGACTCTGCCCTTTTTTATTTTCGGATGTGAAATCATCAAATGACTCCTCCCGCTCTGGGCGGAGCAGGAGGGAGTGTCAGACTTTTACTGACTAAAACCCATCCACGTTCCTTCTGTGCCCTTTGTTTTCTGTAGCCGCGGTATCTCTTTCGAACAGTCCCGCAGCCCCGGCAGGCGTCGGCCCTTGCGGACCGCTTCCTCTTGCTGACTCTCTTGGAGGCGCGCGTGGAACACGAACGCGCCGTCGATACGGCCTATCGTCATAAGACGGACGGACGGCGAGCTAGCCCATAAGTCACCGTCCACAGGTCCGAGATGACTCTGCGATGGAGTGTAAATTTGGTGTTGCCCCACAAACGATGGGACACTTACCATCGTTTTCTGGTTGTCCTTTTAATTGCACATCACAAGAGCTGATGGACGCTACTGAAAGTTCCAAACTCGATCGTTGGCACATTTTGGGTTGACTCAATTTGACTTGTCATCGACACGCTAATAAGAAAACCTTTAATACATCACAATGACATACCTTTTATTTTGACAATAACTCAAAACACTAATTTCGTTGTCAAAAAAAAAAAAAACGGAAAAACCCTCTAGGTTTTTCCATCATAATGATGCAATAGATTGTAAATTTCTTTGAAACTCATTCCTTTTGTGATAAAAAGGATTTTACGCACTTGTGCTGTATGACCTTTTTTGTAGAAGGCCTTATAAAAAATCTTACTATCGGCACATTGGGCTCTCACAAAAGGCATCTACTACATTACACTTAAAAATTAATATTTCGAATATTCCAATACAAAAACTAGACTACATTCAAGCATTTTCAATCTGCCTACGCGAATAACTTGAGATATTTTAACGCAAGAAATATTTCTTAAAAGCTTACAAATATGAAAATAACTTTGTGTATAATAAACGATTTGGTATTTTAATAAAAACTAGGTATTTTCAAATTTGCTTTGCTACGTTATTTTACAAAGAAATGTGAGTGGTGGGATTATTATTTTTTCACTGAATACACACTTTCACACACTAGAAATCACTGACAGACCCTGTGCGGAGCATGCATGGAGGCGGAGGTAACGGTGGCGCATGTGCTCCTTGAGTGTACCGGCGTTACCAAGATTCGCGAGGAGACCCTGGGAACACCAAGATCCTTGCGTATGTCCTGAGAAGACCGGGAAGTTTAATCTGCTTCTGGAGGGAGGTAGGCTAGTTGGAGTGACGGCATTCATGGCTCACGCACAATGATCCACTTTAAGGTTTCCTTTACCGTTTTGCAAGCAGTGGGTGAAGTCGACTTACTGCTCGTATTAAGACGGGGCCGCCAGCAATCCGGTGCTCTCTTGAATACTAACTTTTGTCCACGTCTCACACGGAAACGTTTTAAACACAGTACATCATTCCGAACCCCCCAAAACAGCTGTTTCTTGCAAAACTGCAATACCTACAGCTAAACGTCAAAATGTATGGAACAGCTGTTTTTAGGGTTCCGTACCCAAAGGGTAAAAACGGAACCCTATTTACTAAGACTCCGCTGTCCATCCGTCTGTCTATCACCAGGCTGTATCTCATGAACCGTGATAGCTAGACAGTTGAAATTTCACAGATGATGTATTTCTGTTACCGCTATAACAACAAATACTAAAAACAGGATCTCAGAAGTATCCCTTCAATCCTGTATAGCCTATAACACTCGGGGTAATGTAGCATCACATCAGTGTAAGAATTTTCGGAATCGGATCAGTTATTCCGGAGATTATCCCCTACATACAAACTTACAAACCTCTTTGTAATAGTAGCTTAGATGGTGTAGATTATTTTCTTAGTATTCGACAAAACACATGATAGTTTATTATGATTAACTCCTACACTATGCTATAAGGAGGTAACTTACAAAAAGCTTGAGAAACAAGGCCGCCAACGAGAAAATGTAGGAAGATGGACGCTTATAATAAAGTCATTATGTGAGTAAATGCTAACGACTATATTTACAAGGCGACTACGCGCCGCCCATTAGGGTTAAACATTGTTTCGTGGATTAGTTAGAACAGGATAGTTACTTTCTTTGTTTTAATATTTATCATGGGAGTGAAGACCTCAGTGTATAGTTGATCTATTGGTCGATCGATTTTGATTTGAGATCTTGACGTCTAGAATGTTCTTCGAACTTCTTGCTCATCGACTGATACACAACCCTGTCAGAGGAGACGAGAAAGTAAGTTCAAATAAAAACAAACAATAAACGAATGATGGTGTTGCTATTTGACTTACACCGAGTTGCCGATTTTGCAATGGGTAACTACAGTCCATTCATAGTTATTATGCCTGAGGCTAGATTGTAGGTAGCTTATTTTTAACTATGCAAAAGAGCCTATCACGGGTCAGTGTTTGTTCTCACACATACCACATGGAACTGAAATGAGTTAGCGAGATTTTACTATTCAAATGTCATCTTAAAGCGACTACAGGAGCTAAATTAGCAACTTTATTTGTGATTTACAAAAAAATCTATTGATTGGACTAAAAAAAACAAAACATTACGATGCTAATATGTTGCTTGTAGAATTATTTGCCAAAAAATCTGAATGATCGCTGTATTTTAGTATGGTTTTTACTCGTTAAAAGATTTTTTTTGAGATAAGTTTGTGATTTTTTTATCGAATAAAATTAGTTGTATTATGTTTTCAAAACACTATCATACTAGCATATATCCTGAAGAATATCATATTTTTTTTCTGGTTTTGTTTATTGCAGTGAATCATATGCTTTTTGCATCATAAAACTCCCGTTTAGCTCCTGTAGTCCCTTTAATATTTATGGATGAACTACTATTTGATTAGTTTTACAGCAACCATAAACTTATAAAGATGACTGTATACTCTCCTGCTTCGGAGTATACAGCCATCTTTATAAGTTTGGGTTTAGGCGAGCCTCGGTATGAATTGTATTTTTTATCATTTTAAATGAATTGTAATTAGTAATTTTTAACTTATTTTTTATCAAATTAATAATGTAATGTAATGTAATTTTACTTCTTTTTTTGAACTGTTTTTAAATGTATCTTCCTTAAATGATGTCTTGCCTGAAATAAATGGATTTTATTATTTTTTTATTATTATTATTAATCACTTGGCTGCACACTCTTTCACCCGCCCTGCTTCGGAGTGTCTCGGCGGAAGTGTAGAGCTCCCTTTACAGTTAAATTTCTCTTCCACATTTGTCTGATCCAAGCCCATCACTTGATAGCGGATAGGTGGCGGAGTCGGCGCCTCTTTGTTCCACATAACGAGCCCCACTAAGTCTTTAGCTATCCCTCTACGACTTTTTGTCATCGCCCTTCAACTTTCAAGGATGCCAACAAAAACTGACATTAGTTTTATTTCGGTGTGAATACCTGAACGATTCTTCTGGACAGCATTTGGTCTTTATGTTAGGGCTAGTTAGGAATTAGGTACTTTGTTTTATACCCTGTTTTCCGTCACCGTTTTAAGAGCTGCAGTGATGAAATAAATTATAGAAAGTATTTTCTTTTTAAGTTTGTCTAGTGGTCGCGAGTCGATTTCCGGTTGAGGCTAAGTGTTAAGGGTTTTTCCATCAGAAATTTCTCGGTAGCAGTTGATGGCAATAGGCTCGCCCCCTATTACATGGAATTAAAAAACATAACGTCAGAAACGTAAGTGTTCTTGTTAGGTACATCTCTGCCCTTCACTACGGAGATTACAAGGCGTGATGTTATGTTATGTTATGTGCCTGCCTGGGTCACTGACAGGTATACTGGTATATTATAATTAGCCCATTTTCTCTAACTTTGAGCTAAACAATGGCGTAATGCTTTACGTATGCTTACGAAGCTCAACGCGCTCATGAAGACCAACCCTGGATTGGACTTGTTTGCTAATGAATGGAACACGATAATGTTGGAATGTTTGTGGTTCTGCGAGAAGACCGAGTAAAAGGATTAGGTATTTAATTTAGTGTTAATGGTTTTAAATACTGTACTAAATGAATAAATAAATAGAAGATCCCTAGGAACCAGTCCCAATTCACATACGTTTCTCAGTAGACAATTTATGAGCTATGAAATAAACTTTTTGACACTTGTCGGTGGTTTTTAAGGCGGTGTACACATGCTAATATAAAGGGTGTAAATAAAACCTTAACAAAGCCGAAAGGCACTTGATCTCCTTGTGACTGCGATTTTTGGTCTAGACCATACCTGGGAACCTTCTAGTTACGGAGATATTGGGGTCAAAGTTCCAACTTTTGTCAAAGTTCCAACGCCCGAAAAAAAAAGTACTTTCCTAGCATCATTTTTGCGCAGAGTTACTCAGTTTGATGTACAGAACGCTTGGTTGACGGCTTTGCGAAGGGTCTGTTTACACTTTGTATCTTGCTGGGTATTTAAAAGTTCCCGTAATAATATTAGACCTTATTCTTCAATGGTGTCGACGACAAATGGAAATCCAGTATGAACTGGACAGTTACACTAATTAAACTCCTGACTGCGCTAGGCCAGCTCAATTCAAAGTACTCAATTGCACTGTGACAGTTTTTTATTCTGTGAATTTGGCAGAGCATGTCCTCTAAGACCAGACAAGAAAGTTAAGTGTATTACATGATCCATTAAAATAAAAACACAAAAATAATAAGCTTGTCATATTCCATTTCCAAGCATCGCAACTGCAGCAGCTCAAAACATATGCTGTTCATAAATTCTCCAGAATTCTCCATTAAAGTGTTTAAAATGCACCCTTTAACCGTCTCACATAACATATACTACCATTATTCTCAAAGTAAGCGGGGACACTTTATTATAACATTTTTATATGACATGCGTTTTATTATGTCCGCGGTTAGTGCTGGCAAATGTTCTGGATTCCCGGAATCCCGGGACTTTATGGAACTCTGTTGCAGCGCGGGATTAAGTCCGGCTGCTCCGTGATTTGCTGATGCATTTTTAAGTTCGTTTTGTTTGGTTTGCGTTGGTCGTTGTGTAGATGGAGTGCGGTTTTTGTTTCGATTGTTTTTGCGGGGAAATATTGGGAGTTGAAAATCAGTATTAAGGTGGATGCTCCAGGGTAGCCCGCGAAATTCAATTTTTCTTACGTTTTTTGCAATTTTGCAGGTCAGTGTCAGGTTGTATGTTGATTAAAATATGATTCGCGGCTGTAACACGTATTTAGTTACAGAATAATTATAATCATCAAAATCATCAATACAACCCTCCAAGCGCATAAAGGTGCAGGAATGACTTTTTCAAGGTCAAATTCGAATTAGAATTTTGCGGGCTACCCTGGAGCATCCACCTTAATATTTTTCTGTTAGTAGTTTAATTATAATACATACCATAACTGAAACGTTAAGAGTCGAATATGTTCGAACAATTCATGGACCGGATTTTATCATCACTTTAAATCATACTTTTATACCGACAACGAAAAAGACAAGGAAGTAATATCGATACTAAAACAGCGTCACAGATTTCAAAAAAACTATGCCAGTTTTCAATAATTTCACTTTTAAATTTTCATAATTCCGGAATTTGAACTAATAATGTTACAACACTACTCATTGCAAGGTACCCAAGCATTGTGCACTGTTTCGGTTTCAGGCGACAAAGGCACATTGAAACTACTGCGGGCAGATACAAGTTTTATTTTTTCTATTTGTGTTCATTTTATGTGGTAGTCAGCAGGCAGTTAAAAACTATTTGCATAAGTAGTCGCCTATTGTTTTTTAGGCTTAGTATAATTTTTAGGAATTGTGCAAAATTTTACCGATTTTATTTTGCAATTACATTTTTTCATTTACTTGTTGGGCATACCTCTGCCTAAATCTTCGGGGTTTACAAGGCGAGATGTTATCCACATGCTCAGCAGATCAACACGAGGCAGTCTCAAATCAAAACACGTATTCGCAAAATTATTGCAGTTAGATTCTTATCTAAGTACTCATAAATAAGGGTTATGTTTTAATAAACAAAACCAAAATAAAGAAACACAATAACCGCGCTACCCAAAAATAACTCAATCACCGCGGTCAATCACCGCCAATCAAACGGTGTTTAAAGTCCACCCAATGATTACGACGTCCGTGCGATCATTCTCACATATCTGACGGTTTGATTACATAGTAATCACTTCGCCTTAATTGGTGGTTATAATGAAAATCATGTTAATATAATAAAATTAATAGTTTGGGTGCCTTGTTTGTCGGTAAAATAGGTTTTTTTTTAACCGACGTCGAAAAAGGAGGAGACGTTATATTTAATGGCTATATTTTGTAAAGGAGGGATCATTGATTGGTAAGATTTTAATTAAATAATGAATTGCAATTTGTGGGTAAATAATAAGAAACACAATGAGTCAATCTTCAAAGATAAGCAGTACTTGCCGAGGTCAGCCAGTGGATGGGTGAACATTAATTACATACCGAGCCCCCCGTGTTTTGAAAAACCCGTTAAGCTGTTATTTCCAGATGCCATTAGAAGGTCTTTGCCAGTCGTTACGAATAGTCGGAAGACTTGAAATCTGACAAACAGTTTTGTCAAGAGAAATTGTGTTTACCCAGTAACTCGGTTATGGGGGCAAAATAGGCATTCCTTTGATCTATACTAATATTATACATTAAAAAAAAGATTTTTATGTTTGTTTGTTTACCGAATAAGCTCCGAAACTACGGGGCCGACTTTTAAACTTATTTCGTCGCTAAAAAGCTACATTCTCAGGAAGTAACATAAGCTATAATGATAATGCTTCATAGTGCGAAACTAGCTTTACATATCCAACTCACAATATTAAAGTACTTTAAAATGACAGGGTACAAAAACAATCTCATCATTATTGAAGAATTTACGACTCTAGACAAAGGAAGACCCAAAACATATCCAAAAGTTGCACACTATAATAAGCACCTTCATCTTTTTCTTCCATACATAACCCTATATTACTGACAAGTTGTTAGTACAAGCCTAAATCTGCATGCAAAAAACATCACACTTCATAGAGCATGGAGACTCCTCGACAGTTCTGTTGCTGATGGAGGCGGTATGGTAAACACTTTTCAGATAGACCGAGCGTTTCAGTGGACGTTTATGTGTAGTTCAAAATGACGCAACGACAGAAGGCCTTTGACAGGATTTATTTATTGATTTATAATAAATTAAAACGGTAAACACCAATTACAATAATTAACATAGAAACAGCTATTACAATGATTAACAAAACAAAAGTAAAAACATCCAGTTGACACAATTCAATGGTTTGAATTAATTTACTAACTAATACTAACACGGAACAGTGGACACTCTTGCATACTTACTCTCACAGAACATCAGACATATTCGCATAACCTTACTTCATTCATCCGCAAACACATCACATTCAGGGTTAGCAATCAGAAGAGCGTTGAGCGTCTTAAGAGTACGACATACCGGAGATTCAGTTCTGGCGACAGTTTTAATTAAATAAGTACCTATATAATATCTTCTGTCAAAGCCTCGCTGTAGTAGAGAATAGTTAAACAATGTTTTGTTTTTTTTATGCAAGAATAGTTTTATTTTTCTTTTTTGGGTTTTTTTGTTTTACTGTTTTTGTGAAAAAGTGTCAATATGAAAATCTTAATAAAGGTAAAGGAAAAAGGAGCTACGTCTGCCTTCACGATAATATTGTCTGATAAACAATATTATCGTGAATAAACACTTTTTCATTTTTTTTTTAGATGACGGTGGGGCGAACAAGTTGTGCCGGCGGCACTGGCGGTGGCCGATATATTTGTCGGGAACAAATAGCCGGCAGAAAAGGCTGTGGAGCTCAGGGCAGTCGATTAGTCCCCGTAGAGGTATCACAATTCCCCTACTCATTTCATTAAACTGATTTTAGTCCAGAATTACTTATTTCTGGGTATACAGCCTCTTCATTGTTCCGCACTACTTTCCGGTTCTAATCGTCCCTAATCCAGATGTTATTTTTTTTTCGGATGGGAAATCATCAAATGACTCGTCCCGCTCTGGGCGGAGCAGAAGGGAGTGTCAGACTTTTACTGACTAAAACCCATCCATGATCCTTCATCGCTCTTTGTGTTCTGGGGCCACGGTATCTCTTTCAAACAGTCCCGCAGCCCCGGCAGGCATCGGCTCTAGCAGACCCCTTCCTTTTGCTGACTCTCTTTGAGGCGCGCGTGGCCTTGCGTCTAATATCGTCAACACAACTTGGTTTTGGACGGCCCTGCTTCCTTAGTTCTAATCCTAGTCACTTCTTCACTCCACCGGCCATATTCGCGTCTAACTCAAACTCAAAGCATTTATTTCAATTATACTATTACGGCAATTTTGAATGTCAAAAATACAAAAAAAAAGCAAAGCTACAGTCACAGTCACAAGCCATAATAACTTGAGAAAGTACTGTAGTTGCCCATTCCCTAGGGTAGAACTCTGAAGAACCAAAAGTCTTGCGTCACTTGCATGCCTCGCTTTTGCAAAACATCATCTGACCAGCTTTTTCCAGCTATGTGGAGGTCGGCTCCCAGTCTACCCGGATGCAGCTGAATACCAGTATTTAACACAAACAAAGCTAAGGCCTGTCTGAATTCCACAATTCGGATACTGGAACGCGATAGCCCTTGGATATCAGACTTTCAATTTAAAAAACAACACTATATTACCCCTCTATTATCAACTCCTTATAACACAATCCCGAAAATCCATACACAAAATAAACTACCTTGTATACATAAAAAAAATACTCTATCATTAATCGACCTTCAACTCTGCCCTCAAAGCAAGATGGCGCATGGCGGCAAAAAGCTCACGTTCGCTGCGTTTGCGCACGCCCCGACCGGATAATGTCTTCATTTGAGATAATTCGCGGGGATCGTCGACTCGGGCCGGAGCAAGGAGGGGGGTTGAGGCACTTTTTACATTCCTCTATGAGCTGGGTGGGATTTTAGTTGGTGTAGCGGTGGCAGAAAAGTTTAAATGAGATTTGGTTTAAGCATTTTTTCCAAAACTATTTGGTGGGTCCATCTGGTAAACAGACTTCCCAAATGATTTTGCCCAAATAACAAACTTAGTTTTAACTTAATTTTTCAGTAGCAACGCGGAGCTTGGCTCCTCCTATAGGCTCACGTCCTGTTACATGGAACTTAAACAGAACTGGTGAAATGTGAAAATGAAATGAATAATGTTTATTTGTCCCAAAACAGTTACATGGAATATATAATGAGAAATCCCCAGTAGGTAATTGATAATACCTGTGTTGGGGGTCTCGATCTCGCTCCTTCCCTTAATATTAACAATATTGAGACTAATGCACAAGTTATTACAAAAAGTGACTAAAATTAAATTTCAAAATCTAAAGATTAACAGTAAATGACATAATTATAAACTAATTAGCAGCTCTTTGTGTAGGTAGTAGTTGTATGCCTATGTGAAACTGTATGTGCGCCTTGTTCTTAAACAGGGTTTGTAGTGATATCTGTGTTTGTGTGTGTGCTGTGTGCGTGTGCACAATTGGGAAAATGTGAAAGCACTATTAGGTATCTATAGGATCTATGTTTATTTAAACCTGTGTTTCAGGCCATCACTTTACATTGCATAATTTAATTAGGACAGTAAAAGTTTAAAAAAAAAAAAAAACTATTAACAACTTTAGCAAAAATCAAATTGCTACAAAAACATTAAACATTAAAACTAACTTAAGTAAATAATTATGTACCCGGGAATTGAACGAAGGACCTCATGATCAGCAGTCACGATTGCGATAGACTAACAAATTAATTCATCTAAAACCACTAAGATTTTTCTGCGGACCCTCCACAAAATTATTATGTACTCGTATTCCTTTTTGAAATTAAAACAAGTCTGTGCAATATAAATCGACGAGTCCTGTATACTACTGTTTACTCAGAACCTTATAATGATGGTGTTTTTAAATGAACATGTTTTTTACAAGCGTCTCGTTCAACATCTCAGTGTTAAATGTATGTGTGGAAAATTTAAAAGTCAGTGTAAATGATCGGTCATATTTTGTTAAATGTTACAAATTATGAGAAAAATTGCTTTGTTTATACAACATGTAACGTAATTAACGCACACCCTCAGACACCCCAATTAGTTTATTATGTTATAATCATAATACATGCACTGAATTTTTAATTAAACATGTCTAGGCAATGATTATTTAATAAATTAGTTTTCCTAATTCCGGAAGAATGTTGTAGTCACAGTACAAATCAACGAACGCACACAGTCGCATACGTAGGTCTCATATCTACGTATGCGACTGTGTGAGTCTTGCTAGCCTAGTAGGTATTCGCTCTCGTTCGAGACAGCTGTTAACGTTGTCGCTCGACTCAACTTCAATAGAAAAGTTCAAAACATTTGAATGCCTGTTTTCTTAATTGATGTTTTAATTTAGAAAGCACTTCGTTATTTTTTATCAAAAGCTTTCACTATCCAATTTTTTTAAACAAACTAACGATTTAATACGTCCCCACAAAAAAAGTCGTCAAATCAGCTGATTGGGGATTCTCATCGAATTAATCCCATATTTCGTTTTGAAAACGAGTACCTACGTGTACGCCAATCGGCTCCCTTGTAGATAGCTGTGTTCGGACGGAACGTTCCATGGCCACGAAGTAGCAGCTAACATAGTCCTACCCTGCGGTCTACTCTTGTACCATACCTTTGGTTGACTTGAATGTTCTGCCAGTTAGAACCACATTATCACCACACTGCACCGTGCCACAGTCCTCACCATTAGTCACCATTTCACTGAACATTTTGTGTCAATTATTGCAAAGACATCGCGCGCGAAAAACTATTTGCATAAGTACACTGTACGGAAGTTAGCGCGTGACTAAATATTGTTTACATTTATTTAAGTTAGCTTTGATCGTAGGCGCCGCCCGGTGGCTATCTCGCTCTATCCCAGGTTTTTAATTTGCACGAGAAAGGGAACGAAAACAAGTATGACATATTTCGCATTTTGTTGGTATGGGTAACTATTGTTTCCTTTGTATCCAGTGTCTGTTAGTGTGTGCCTGCGGTTAAATCGCCAAGTTTACTTCAACTGTTTTTGTAAAGACTTTAACTTGCTTGAAATAAGGTTCATTTTTCTTTATTTTGTATCGAATGGCGGAATTTGTATTAATACAAATAAAACTGCACTTTTAAAAGTCTTATTGCCTTGAGTTACGGTCCATTTCAGTTTGTTTGGACTATACTAGTAGGTAGTGTGACTATAAATTACGTAGCTTTAATTATTTTTGGGATAAAAAATTACCTATATTAAAAATTATAGAAATCGATTTAGTAAACGATTCTGAACAAAGTAATTTCAGGATGTGCGTTAATTATGTAACATGTTATAATTTCATTTGTGTGAACTTGAATTCTATGTGCAGTACTAGTCACCGTACACAGTACAGTCGCTCTTGGCGGCTTTGATCTTGATCTAGCCAAGCGTAGTACGAAGTATCAATACATTAAGCACATCTGATGTAATAGGATGTGAGCCTATTGACAAATCAACACACACTTTAGATACCGGGCTCCAACTACAAAATTCCTACTGGAAAAACTTGTAAGACTTTGATCAGTAGCTAGTGGAATGAACCAGATAGATAAAAGTTATGGTAAAAATCTTATAACATACGCTGTAAAAGAGGTAGTAGGAAAACCAAACATTTTGTTGCACAATTTCAAATAGAAAATTGTGTTAAAAATAGGTACCGGTCTAATTACAGTTCCGCTGCTGGGCTAAGGCCTCTTCTCGTACAGAGAAGACATGTGCATTGATCACCACGCATGCTCAAGACGGGTTGGCGATTTCAGACTTATAAGTTCACGTTTTCTCACGATATTTTCCTTCAACGAAGTCAGTGATGTCCAAGATACACTCTTAAAAAGTACATATTATGAATTGAAAGAGAGACACTGGTACTTGCCCGGATTTGAACCCACAACCTCGTGAATGAGAGGCGAGACCTTAACCTCTGGACTGTCACGACATTTCAAAAAGAAAATCAACACCATTCTCCTGCCCTTATCCCAATTCATTTGATGTCGGCGCAGCATGTCTTCTTCTTCCATACTTCTCTATTACTCGTCATCTCAGCAGACACCTCCTTTCGTGCCATATCATCCTTCATACAGCCCATCCATTGTTTCTTTAGTATTCTACTCTTATACCCATCCACATTCATACTCAAAACTTGTTTTAATTTAAAAATAATATTAAAAAAAAAAGAAATTGTTATATTTAAATAAAAACCAACTCATCTTACTACACGAGGTCACCCTACATTTTATAATCCATCTCTAATTGCCTAGACTTAAATCTAGTTTCACATCATCAAGACGTCAGCCTCCAGACGTGATCTGTTGCAAGGCCTCCCGCGACTCTGACGGACTCGTGAGTACTTGTGACAAAAATTGCTGCACTATCCACGACTAACATGTTATTGTAATAGTGATGTTGTTTGTGTTCCTTCCGCTCTTGCAGACTGTACTATTTATTTTAAATTTTGACACAAAAAAAATTATAAAGGCAGACTCTACCAGTCAAGTGATATGATAGAGAGATAATACGGCAGGTGTTCTGTATGAGGGGAAATTTTAATTTAATAGATACCTTCTATCATAATTGTAATTAAAATAGGTATAAAAGTTTATAAATAGGTTATGTTATAATAGGTTACGAGATTATAGACTGGCCTGCAAAACTAAGTACTATACTTTTAATTTATATTTTTTTCTAAACTATAGCAGATAAACATTTAAAATAAAAAACGTTTCATAGCAATTTTTATATCAGTTTTCTTTGAAACTATAGATAAAATTAAACTATTTTTAGAGTCCTTTTTGTTTCGAAAGTATATCTTGTGTACTTAAAAAGTTATTGCAATGCAATTAAAAGTGTGCTACTTAGTTTTGCTGGCCAGTTTATTATGCTACTTTCTCTTACTTGCTCATCCATAGCTGTTCTCCCAAGGAAATATCGTTAGAAATTGTCAGTAACTTTATTATGTATGTAACTGTGTCAAATTGACATCGATTCCTCAGTTCATAAATAAGAGGTATGACAACTCTTACTAAATCTTGTTAGACAGCTAAATAATGGATATAGATACAGCAAATTTTTCGACTTAACTTTCGTAAAGCTTTAGTATATTATGATACAAGTGAGCTAAGTTGCTAATTATTCTTGAGGCTGTGGGCTGCAGTCCGAGCCGTAGGCGAAGGCGTAAATCAGTCGAGTGTCTAGTGAGCAAGTTGTTCACGAGTTTCATACGCACTTTTTCAACACACTTGCGAGGAAAAAACAAACATGTATTGCATAATTAATACATAGTTTAGCCACACAGCAACAATTAATGAGATACAAACGAAATATGAAAATTGATTGATTACATATACAGCCTACTTCAAAATTATAATTTTAGTGAATGCAAATATTTTATAACAAATTATTGTGATTTATAAATAATTTGATAATAATAATGTTTTTCGTCTTAAATAAGGACACATTTATTTATTCCAAAAATGTAAATGGATTTCCAGCGGCACAAAACCTCTTAGTTGTTAGAAAAAAAACTGTATTACCTTGTATTATATACACTCGAGAGCAATGAATCCGGGTCACTTAAAGAATGTTAAAAATCTCGGAAACTAAAAATGATAGGTTAATGCAATAAATTGTATTTAATAGACAATGTAATACTCCTTAAATGAAAGTAAAAAAAATTTGAGTCACCATACATTTTATTAACACAAAATTACATAAAGAAAAAAACTGCTGATCTCTCCTTAAAACAAAAATAGGAAACATGAAATTTTTGAACTTTATTACGATTTTCTTGAATTTTAATACTTCGTATTGCCTCCTCGTGCTTCCATTACTGCGTTTACGCGGTTTGGCATGCTGTACACCAAGTTCCTTATACGATTTTGGGGAATATTCTCCCATTCCTCTGTGAGAGCAATTTTGAGCTCACGAAGCGTGATTGGGGGAGGGTTTCGTTGTTTTACGCATCTGCCTAGCTCGTCCCAAGCATGCTCGATCGGGTTGATATCCGGGCTGCGCGCTGGCCACTCCATACGAGTAATGTTCATCTCTTGAAGGTAGTCATTCACAATCCAACCTGTATGAGGTCGGGCATTGTCATGCATAAATATAGCATCCTCACCTAAATTGACCATAAATGGACCAACGTGATCATTGAGGATTTCTTCCACATATCTTACGCTAGTTAAAGAGCCGTTTTCTATGATCACCAGCTCTGTGCGACTTTCAGAAGAAATTCCGGCCCACACAAGTACAGACCCACCACCGTAGGCTACTTTTTCTTCGATGCATGCTTGCTTGAATCTTTCCCCTGGTCTTCGATACACTCTGTGTCTTCCATCGTGCTTGTAGAGCATAAATTTTGATTCGTCGGAGAACATAACTTTTGACCAATCTTCAATACTCCAATTTACGTGGCTCTGGGCATATCTTAGTCTTGAAATACGATGCCCACGCTCCAGTTTAGGGCCGTTTGCAGGTCTAAGGGGTTTTAAGTTAGATTCAGCAAGCCGACGTCTTACTGTCCATGCACTTGGGTTACTTCCTCCGAGGCGTCGAAACTGATTTGTGAGTTCAGTTCCTGTGAGAAAGCGATTTCGAAGCATGGTGTTCACCAAGTATCGGTCTTCTCGTGCTGTGGTACACCTGGTTCTGCCCGTTCCTGGTCTGCGTAGGTTAGAACCAGTTTCTTCGTAACGTCGGAGAACTCTTTGTACTGTTGACAGCGACACACCGACAGTCCTGGCTGTATCGCGCTGACTCCGGCCGGTTTCCAGCATTGTAAGTATTCTGGTGCATTCTTCAGGCGTAAGCGACATAATTTCAGCTTGAATAATGAATATAGAGCACTATCAACATGGGTTATGTACCCACATAAATGACAGATTACAAACA
The DNA here is from genome assembly GCA_963853795.1 of Xestia rhomboidea. Lineage (NCBI taxonomy): Eukaryota > Metazoa > Arthropoda > Insecta > Lepidoptera > Noctuidae > Xestia > Xestia rhomboidea. The sequence goes on from OY970777.1 coordinate 15,452,251, forward strand.
AAAGCAAAACCAAATGCTGTAATTTCGTAGTTCCATCTTCGAAAGTGGCCCTTTTTCAAATTTGATTTTTTTATGATATAACTATACAATAACTAAGAAGTTTTAATACCTTCATTTAAGGAGTATTACATTGTCTATTAAATATAATTTATTGCATTAACCTAGCATTTTTAGTTTCCGAGATTTTTAGGATTCTTTAAGTGACCCGGATTCATTGCTCTCGAGTGTAATTTGCAGTTAGGTACTAACTTAACTGTGTAGGGATGATTCTATTATGCACTAGTGTGTGTTATAGTTCGGTTTAGGGCCCTAAGAACGATGTAATAAGGCTCACTTTACAAAACTATAATAAGTGTTATGGAAATTTTAGGAAAGCATGTACAGTACATGCTTTTCTTGGATTATTTGTGAGGTTCATCTTCTATGTAAAACGTTATCATCAAATTGGGCACATTTTGTGAAACTGAATTCAAGTGAGACTTTACCACTTCTTCAAATTCCTCACCTAAACCTGAACAAAACACCTCCACTTAAGTTTCACCCCTATATTTTTTACCAGGTCATTGACCAGATCCAACAGACGTCATACCCGAGGGAAATCTCGACCGGTTGCAGCCGATTCAACCAGACACGACACAGGCGAGGCGGTACAGCGCCGTGGGAATACGCTCTAAAGAGCTTTATATGTAATTGGCCAGACTTAATTCGCTGTAGTTTAAACAATGACCGCTTTTTAATGCGCTTTTAGGTTTGTTTAGAAGGTGTAAGCTACTTTATTTTTGTTCTTCTCGTAGGTGACTTGAAGCTTAGACAAACGGAAAGTTTTAATTTAGATGAAAGGGGCGAATGACTGTCTCATTGGACTAGTGATTGTAAACGCTTCTACTAAGGGTCCCTAAAGAACCCTAAGCAGTAATTCCTGCTGGGACTGCTCGTGCTTCTACTCGTAATTCCTGCCCGTACGCAAAATACGCGCTTTGACGTGGAGTTGCGGACACCAGCCCGCTATACAATACAATTCCTGCTGGGTTCGTTATGGTTATTGACTTTTTCAATTAGGAGTATATCCGTGGTAGCTCTAAAGTCTGGATTTGTGCCCGGTTGATGGCAATAGGTTCACCTCCTATTATGGGACTTACTTAAACATGATTGGTGAAATGTGGGTGTACTATTAGGTACACCTCTGCCTAACCCTTCCGGGGATTACAGGCGTGATGTTATGTTATGTTAGGAATGGGTGACTAGCGATATTCTTCAGTGCATATAACACGTTACAGGCACTCCAAGCTATCAGATTTGCTAAGGCTAGTGATTATACGTGGTTTTTTTTTCCCTGCCATTTACTTTTAGTCACCTGTTGCCATTACTAATCTAACACTCAGACAATAATTATGTCTTCTGTTATCCATGCCGTTGTGTTATAATAGGCGAGACGACAAAAAAAAAACGAATTAGTCCGTGTTTTTTCTTTTGTTACGTAAATCAAAATTGACGAAGATATGACGCTTTTAAAATTCTCAATACGTCACGCCTAGGTATAATTTTTAGCTAGTTCTCACGTCACGAGCCCCCACTCCCGAGTTTTGATGCGTTTTATCTTTTGTCAATATTCATTGATTTACAAAAACAAAAAATACGTGTCCATTATTTTCCAATACTCTAACTGACGGACTAAATAGATTTGCAATTTTTTGATACTGTCGTCATGATATCTCCAAAAATAGATAATTATAAAACTTTCAACGTATTATGTCAAAAACGACATGAATTAATGCGCCTGTTATCAAACATTGACACGTGATTATGTGACCAAGAATACGCGAAAAACTCACTTTTTGTTTCTCACCTGAATCAACTCAGTCATCACTGAAACTGGGAAGCCTTTCATGAACGGGAAAACTGCTCCAAAACAGCCGAAAGTAATAAGCAAATCTCTCATTTGAGCCACCACTCTCTTTGAGTCCAAAATTTGGCTTTAAAAGTGGAACCTACGAAAACCTCACACGCTTTTCCCTTATTAAACGTTTTAAACCCCATATTACGATCTTACAAAATTGTAACTACACAGTCTAAAATAATCTATTCAGCAAGCTCAACTTTTTTGCAGCAGAACAAAATGTTAAGCTGAATTTTTTACACTATGGTTTACTGGTTGGTTTTTTGGAGCGAAAAATCTCTTTTAAAGTAAATTGAATGAACCGTGCTTAGAAGGTTACAAAGTATTTGATAAAGTAATCTTTTTGGAGACTTTTTACATAAAAGTTGTGTTATTTTGCTAGACAAGGATTTTCCAGTGTGAAAATGAGACTGGAGTGAATTAAAGTGTTCTCGTGAGCTTAGTTTTAAAATACTGCATGTTTTTAGAGAGTTGGATGTAAGTTTTGTCAAGGAGAAAACCTCATGGCATAATAACAGCCACTTGGGTCAATCTGAACAACTCTCACAACCAAACTCAAACTCTGGCAACCAGTCTTACCAAAGGGTATTGTATTACCCCACTAACTAGGCTGTGGAGGTCAGATAGGTAGTCGCTCCATGCAAAATACTGGTACTCCACTGCATCCGGATAGTTAGGAATAGTCTTGGCAGATTTAATTGTTTGCAGTAGACGAAAACAGAGCGAGACAGATAAACCTATCGTTAAAAAAAAACATCATTCAATAAAGACAGTAATAACAATTCATTTTGCCCTCAAAAACAAACAACCGCTCCTAAAAACAACCATATTATGTACGTTTAACACAAAAACTGACATTAAAACAAAATTTCGCGTAACTTGCCTCTCGTCACGTTCACCAAAACGAGTTTGTGTCGCAAACAAAAAAGTTCTTTATTTAATAACCCCAGCAAATTGCGCGTTCACCCCACACTTATGTTGGGCCTCAGAGATAGCGACTGTTAACCGGTGTCGTTACCTTGTTTTGGTTAAAAAAGAGACTAAAGTGAATTTTATTCTAATTGATGCTTTTACATTTTTTCGCCCTTTTTCAGAGTTATGTTTGGCTATTACGGTATTTTTAGCTGTCAAGTTGTATTTTTTCTAATGAAAGGTAGACAAAATGGAATGTCTCTAAAATGGCAATAATTTCTAGCCGTTTAAGACCATTGACGTTTATATCGCATCTATGGTGACGTACTCTACCTCATTTGGCCAGATCCTTGAGGATCCAAAATCTACATTTGCACTTGCACACAAATCTCTGGTCCGGTCTAGCCGGTACGCAACTCCACACAGCTCCGCTTTGGTGGAGTTCGGCCCTTAAGGAGCTAAAAGGATCTGTAAGTTTTCGAATAGCATTGCCAGGTGGGTGATGTTGTTAAAAATTGGCGCTAAGATTTTGTGAAAGGTATCATGGCTACCTTTTTTTTTTTGGATGGGAAATCATCAAATGACTCCTGCCGCTCTGGGCGGAGCAGGAGGGAGTGTCAGACTTTTACTGACTAAAACCCATCCATGTTCCTTCATCGCCCTTTGCGTTCCGGGGCCACGGTATCTCTTTCGAATAGTCCCGCAGCCCCGGCAGGCTTCGGCCCTTGCGGACCCCTTCCCTATTGCTGACTCTCTTTGAGGCGCGCGTGGAACACGAACGCGCCGTCGACACGGCCTGTCGTCATGAGACGGACGGACGGCGAGCTAGCCCATAGCTCCCCGTCCACAGGCCCGCGCCTACGGTGGCCGGAAGCCACCACGTGGCCCCCGACGCCCGGGGCGTCTCCCGAGGCGGCCGGGACGTGTGGATCTTTCCCTATCACGTTCCGCCACCTCCTTCGCTAGCATGACTGCTTCGCAGAAGGAGGTGACGGCGTCCCATTCCGTCTCGCTCCGGACCATGGATTCATGATGATGATGATCATGGCTACCTACCTTTTAAATGAGAGATGAGGAAAAAGGTTCATCATAATCATCATCAGCCTATTAATGTTCCCACTGCTAGGACACAGGCCTAGCAGTGGGAATGGCCTATAATCCGCCACACGGGCCCAGTGCGGATTGGTAGATGATTTCGAAATCTTGGTTCTAGGACATGCCGGTTTCCTCACGATGTTTCCGTCACCGTTTTTGAGGGCAGAGGGCAGTAGTGATAAAATAACTTACGCAAAGTAAGACTTACTGTAAGTCGGGGCCGCCACCACCGGGTCACCGCTGGTGGCTGTGAAAGGTATAGGAAAACAAAATGGCGGTGTTAAACACGCGTTCCAAAGATTTTTCTGCACAGCTCATCCTGGAATCGTCATCAGCCCACTTTATTTTTTAAACTGCCGTAACCCGTAAACTTCATGGCCTAACAAGGTCCTCGGGCACCAGATGCTACTCCAGTCGCCATGCAACAGACCCTAGACGCGTGGGGTACCTACTTACCCCGAGATGGTAACAACACTTCCTGTACCAACCGTTGGCCCGGTGTTAAACGGTTCCGGTGCGGCGAGTTTAAACGTCTTGAGAAATTCGTCTTACTATTCTGTCATTAAAAGTCTTTAGGTAGAAATTATAACAAATGACATTCCTTTAAAAATGCTGCTAGAACTTATACATATTTTCAGCTGGTTTGAATCAAGCCATTCAACGAGCATTGAATGGCTTCGGGTGGGTTCGCGTGAATTTAGTCAAGGTGTCAAGTCTAAAATAGCTGATCCCTGCACCTCGTCGAGTTTTGCGAACATTTATACGTATGGAGCAGCTATTTTTTTAGGTGATTTCAGGTTAAGTACCTCAGTTCCTGACCTCCTAATCAAGGGCCGTAGGTAAAGATTATTTGGAGCCATCGGATTCAAGACACGAAGAATAAATTAATAAAGAAAATGTTGTCACAGGAGTGAGAAAATTACAGACATGATGATACTTAAGCTTGCATAATCAAAGCTGAAGTAATAACAATATAAACACAACAGTAGAAAAGACGCTACAATACTAAAGATATCAAATAGGTAATCAAAACACCAATTTATTGTTTGAAGCCGATCAAGCCATAACGCTTTTTTCATTGCCCTCTAAAGGTAATTACAGCACCAATCAATACCAATACTAGCAATATTGGCTGAGCTGGTGCCGTAACAATTAAGGGACATAACTACCATGTAGACCACGCTGGTGAAACAAGACCGTGATCGGAACTGTCGTACTGTATGGATCGGAATGTCCTTTATTTCCGACTGACTGCATCATTAAGGTACATTTCATTCTTTAATTTTTCTCAAGAATCTTGTTCTTAAGGTAGTAGGGCAGGGTATTGGGGGCAACGAAACGACGATTTTGATTTTCCCCCGTTGACCAGTTTTTCACCAGTGGGGCAAAGCAGTACCGCTTTTCCCCATTGACCCCACCAGGGAGGCAAAGCAGTGGGGTCAGCGGGAATACACCGCTATAGCTATTTCCAGTGAGTGGTCACCTGGTTATAAATTTGTCTAATTTGTGTGACTACCTCGTTTAGTCTAGTGGTCGCAATTGCTACTACCGAGCATGACGTCCTGGGTTTGATTCCCAGTATTATTTGGTTTTTGCATCAGGATTTTTTCTGTAGTAGTAACCGAGTTTAGATTTGTGCCCCTATAATGGCAATAGAATTACCTGTATAAAATGGGACTTAAACATAACTGGTGTATAATTGTGGGTGCACTATCAGATACACCGTCCTTTGCCAAACCCTTCGGGGTCTTATGACATGATTGATTGATGATTAGAAGTTAGGTCAAACTCAAACTCAAAGCAATTATTTCAATTAGACCATTACGGCACTTTTGAATGTCAAAAATCCAAAAAAAAAGCAAAGCTACAGTCACAGTCACAAGGCATAATAACTTGAGTAAGTACTGTAGTTGCCCATTCCCTGACGTAGATCTCTATGGAGAAGAACGGGCAAGAAACTCCATGGACACTCTTTTAAATAATAATAATATCGCTGGAACGATAACAGCGTGAGAACGATGTAGAAAGACGTGCACATTAAGAGCGTCCATAGTAAAAGATTAAATCAACTATTTTAAATTAAAGGTCTTATCATCATTCACCTCATCATCATCATCATAATTTGCCTAGTCTTCGAAACTATGTTATGCTCAGCTTCTAGTCTAACCGAATACCAGTGATCACATGGAACGACTGATCTGACCTTCACAACCCAGTAACTGCGTCATGCGACACCCCTTGGTAAGACCGGTCTTTACTTACTACAAAATGATAATAAAACGAAAATCATTACAAAAGCCTCCCTCTCAAAATATTGAAAGAGGAAGCCCCGTAATACTTAAAAGGCTATAACCTCGCAATTATGTATTCTACTGTGAAGTTTAAACAACTTTTGTGGTATTTTGCTAATAGCAGATCCGGGCGAGTCATTGAAGCGATCAAACTCTGTCATGTTTTCAAAATACTTTACTTAACTTGTAAATTTTGAAGCTTTTGTGAGTGGCTGTGTTCGTTCGTATTAGGAGTGAATTGGAGAAGTGTGTATTTAAATTGTTTTCGTTATTTTTTGTGTGATGATAACCTATAAGTGGAAACGTCTGCGACTTACGAGTGTTCTATATGTGTTAGAAACGGAACGCACATGTCAATGTCAATGTCATTGTAACCTTGGCTAGAAAATGTCAGGATTTAGAATAATGTCACTTAGTAAGCCATGTAAGACATTCAAATATTTACGAGCGATATACGGGACAAGACGAAGAAAATCGACATAATCCAAAAACTTGGTACTACTTAGTAACAAATCGTTATGTATAGAATCATACGCCCGCCTGTCAGGTAGCATTCGTGTGTCAAAATTTAAAATGTTTGAGATAAAAAAAATTGTATAAGATTATTCCCGATGTCCGCTTTATACCTAATTCTTTTAAATCTCTTTGGCCATGTATTATCATTCAATAGGGTAGATGACAAAAAAAAACTAATTAGTCCGTCAGATAGATTTCAGATTAAAGATAAAAAATAATATTGGAAACATATTTTTCTTTTTTCACGCAAACAAAAAATGAAGACTAAACAGTGCGTCAAAACTCGTGTGACGTCACATTTGAGTAAAAAATGTACTCAAATGTGACGTCAGAAGCCCCCACTCATGATCTTTGACCCTATATTACCTTACCCTATAGACCCTAATTATTATTAATTTGATAAAACAAAAAACACGTCAATATTTTTCGATAATCGTAACTGACGGACTAAACAGAATCATATTTTTTTAGTCCGTCATCATCCCTATTTAAACGGGTATAATTTTAGCTCAATCGGAAACCGGAAAGTGGGCCAAGATTAATGTCAAAGATTTTTTTATACTTAGTTTATTTAGTTAGTTAGATGTGAAGCTAATAAAAGCGTGTTAGCAAAAATAACCTTCAATTCTTCTTTTTTTTCAAGATTCTCACATTTTACTTAAAAAATCATAATCATCTGCCTAGCCTTTTCCAGATTATGTTGGGGTCGGCTTTCAGTCTAACCGGATGCAGCTGAATACCAGTATTTTACATGGAGCGACTGCCTATCTGACCCACACAACCCAGTTAGTACTGGGTAATTTTATTTAAATATCAAAATCAAAATTCCTCCTTATCTGTACGCTGACAGAAATCAAACGCGCGTGTTGACTTCGCGCGCAATTAATTGGCAACGACTCATCGCCATTGTGGCAAGGCTGAATTTGTTTCATAACTTCAAACTGAAGGCTTACGAAATGATTTATTGTTCACAGTGAAGTTGGAAGTAGGTGGTCTAGTTGATGAGTTCTTTAGTTTTAATTTCTTTTTAGTAATTAATTTCATTATAGAGATTTTTTTAACTATACAGCATGTAATAGAACATAACAACATCACGTCTGTAATCACTAAAGGGTTAGGCAGAGGTGTACCTAATAGTGCACCCACATTTCACCAGTTAGTCCCATGAAACACGTTATGTTCGGGCCACACCGTACGTTGTTTACTTAGTCAGACAATCTCCCAACATACACAAAAGTAAACAATAATAAAATGTGTGGGTAACACACAGATGCATTTAAATGTGTATTTGCATCCACTATACATAAATACATTTGTACCCACCAGGCATATAGTCAATTATCTCTTTAGTCCACTGTACTTACCTGTACTTTTCCCAGAATCCCGACCACACAAGTGAACTTTACTGTACCTGCATTTTTCTCAGAAACACTAACCACCCAAGTTCCCTTTCAATTCCATTTTACTCGCCAGTCGTCACCTCACGTCCAAGACTCTATTCAAGGAAACTCGGCCATAGACACGCGTTTTTTTTTATTTGCCATGTCCTTTAAGTCGCGCCATTTTCTAAGGTGCCATCCTTTAAAAGGTGAGCTCATTTCTCGTAACATTCAAGGCGTCAAAGAAAGTTTCCTTTGCCTGTCAAAAGATGAAAGCCTTGTGTCTATGGTGAAGATTTTTACGTCCTGTTCATTAAATATTATGTTTTTTTTTAAAGTAGTTTTGTTTGACTGGTGTAAAATAAATTTGAATTTGGAAAGCTGAATGCGTTTTTTTGAGTTTTGCGAATGAGATTTGTTATCACTTTGATTATCACTTCAATTGAAAAAATATCTATCGTGGATATCTTTACTGGATTAAAGAATAACATTGCGTTATTCTTTAGTAGTGTAGTAAATATAAGATAAGAGATAAGAGTCAGACATTTGGTACTAAAAGTTTGGTGAAAAAAAACTATAATGTTCAAACTTTCAAGTCCTGGAAAATATTATCATAATGTTTCTTTTAGTCAGATTCAAAGAATCACACTGTATAAGTAAACAGGCTGTGGTGATAGATAATCCTTTACATGCGGATAACTTAAAAACTATGACAGTAATTACTAAACACAATTGTCCATTTTCTAAACAGTCATGAGGTCCCCCTACCCGTAAAAGATTATCCATTAACTACGCCATACCCGGTATTACGTATGTTTCTTTTAGTACCAGAAAACCAGCATGCCTGAGAGATATTTCTCGACGGCATGTAAAGCCAAGTCAGAGGCCCATGGGCGGCATAAAACTCTGACACCAGGTTAGACAATAACCACACAAAAATACTTTTTTTACATATTTTTCGTCTTGAGAAATCGAAACCGTTCTACGTTTACACCAAACTATCAATATAAATCGTCGTGTTTAATATCCAATCTAATTTGACCCTTTAATAAGTTATAGGACGAAAAAAAAACGGTCAGAAAACTATTTTTCAATACACTTCCTCGAAAACGGGTTTTTATTGCACTACGATTAGGTTCAACATGCCATGTATTTCACACATGTGGATCTTTTTCATTTTCCATCACCGCGTGCTGTGCCGCGTGCAGAAAGGAGCCATTTTCGTACGCGGCACAACACGTGGGTGTTGGAAAATTGCCTCAGATAAAACCTATACTTAGTACAAATTGGTGCAATGCCTATAGTCAGCGGTGATTGTTTTTTTTCATTATTTTATTTTATTTCTTCAAAAGTGTATTGAAAAACGTCGTTTGATACACGTGGACATTTGTTATTGCAGTTCTCGGCTCAAAAACACCCTCGCCTACGGCTCGGGTGTTAATTCCGCCTCGAATGCAATAACAAACTTTCTCCATTTGTATCAAAATGTACTTTTTCTCCAAAAAAAACTCGTACCATTTACAACACATTCCAATTCCTTACATTGCCCCTTAAAGGTAAGAACAGATGTTAGGCTCGGCCCATTGTCTCTGGGCAATAAATTCTGTGGGCCACCATACATGGCGGAGGGGACAATATAGAATTATTGCGAACGGTTAACATACATCTCGCACCTCCGAAAGGATATCGGCAGACATAGCTGCATTAACTAGATTAGGAAGTATGTTTATTGTTTTCTAGTTGAAAGGAACTTGTTGAGGCTGTTTTTAGGGTTCCGTACCTCAAAATCTAAACAAGGAACCCTATAAGATCACTTTCTTGTCCGTCTGTCACCACCGATTTTCTCAGGAATGGGTGAAATTAACTATTTATTTTATTTTTTGGACTGGAAAAGTCCAAAAAATAAAATAAATAGTTAATTTTACTTATGCAGTAAGACCATGTTTTTAACCAAAATTGATAATTCTAGGTCAACCGGAAGTAAGGTTCCCGTTAACCTACAAACACGAAATTTGGCAAAAAGGAAGGTCTTACAGCACATGTAAAGGTAAAAATCTGAAAACTGTAAATATGTAGTTTAATAACAAAAAAAAAGGGTTTTTACTATTACAAACTTATTATTTGCGGTTGGTGCAATAGCCGTTTCTAGGGATCAAACAGCAAAGTTAAGTTTGTCCTTTAAAAAGTTTGTACGGAATCCTCGATGCGCGAGTTCGACCGAGCTCTTGGCCGGTTTTTTTTCCTAAACGAATTGTTTATAGGAATTGCTCTCTCTTTCGTGTGGTTAGTGCCTAACCTGGTGTCAGAGTTTCATGCCGCCCATGGGCCTCTAACTTGGCTTTACATGCCATCGATAAATATCTCTCAGGTATGCTGGTTTAGTTTCCTACTATGTTTTCCTTTACAGAAAAATCAGAGTTGAGTGTCTTGGGTTTGAACTTGAGACCTATGACTTAACAGCCTGACACGCGACCGTCACACGGTCACTGCTATTTTTACTTTAAGTAGGTAATTAAGAACTACTGGCGCTCATTGACTCCAAAAATACTATTGAATACTTAATATATAAAAAAATATAAACATATAAAAAATAAAAATACATAGGTATTATTATTTATATGTTTATAGTTTTTTATTTATTATATTATAAAAATGCCTTAAAAAAAATTCTAGTTGTTAATTATTTTAATATTATTTTTATAATTTCTAATTTTATGTGTCCAATTTTAATTTATTTTGTTTTTTATTTCCCAATTGCTACTATAATGTTGTTAATTTTATTTCATTTTTAATTTTATTTTCACAATTTTGTTACCTAGTTTGTTTGATTTTAATTTTAATTTCCCAATTGCTACTACGACATAGTTAATTTTATTTCATTTAAAATATTTTTTTTCAAATTTTGTTACTTATTGCGTGTGATTTTGATTTTAATTTATATTTTTTTAATGCTTCTTTATCTTTGTTAGCTTCGTTTAACATTTAATTGTGCATGCTGTTATCTCCTGTAAGTGAAGGAGTACACCTACGAGATATTTTTGTCAGCCATTACTTATTTCATATATTCAGTCTTCATGTCTTTGGAGTTTTGCTGGTTCTAAATTTGAAATTTTACAACTAGTTAAATAAGTGTTTACTATACGTTTCCATATTCTGCCAACTCCTGAGGAATAAAGCCGTTATTGATTGTATATAATTATTATGAAGGTTCAAGAAGTTTAAACCTGGAGGTTTAATTTAAAACACGGCATTTTGCAATATGCTAAAATTAACCTACATTCTTTAATATAAAATTGTAGCAACACCAGGGCAGCATGCTTAAAAAAAGATTAAACAGAATATACTCTGCGCAAAAAATTAAGCCCTTTTATTGCCCAGTCTGTTTAATCGGCTCATTTTAAATTCACAAACGTAACTGAAGCGACGATATTAAGCTGAGGTAATTGCTACATTCATTTAACCAATCACTGAAAAAAGGCAAATATACTTTTTGAAAAAAAAAAAAAACAATTTATCGCGGCAGAATTAATGAATGTACAGGGTGCCCCAACAAGAGTGCCGTGGACAAAATTTCTCGCCCCCGAGTTTCGGGCGATTAAATGCAAAAACATTTATCGACAGCCACAAGTCAATTACTGTGCAATGGAAAACAATTACACGACTGTCCGTTTCGTTGCGGTTGGTTAAATAAAAGTAAAGCAAACGAAGGGGTTTTTTTTTCATTTATTTTTTTGGCTGTCGAACTGTCAATGTCATAGTGATTTGCTGTGATTGTTTTTTTTTATTTGTTGGTTTCACGCGGACATTCTACGTCGGGCTTAATTTTTTATTAAAAACTTTTCATCAATCTTCAGATGAGTTAAAAAAAGTTGAAGTAAAATATTGATATCCACGTCAGATGCACCTTTGTTTTCTATTACGAATACCGCTCACAAAAGTATGTTTGATCTGATCTGACATTTTGTAGATTTTTGACAGGCGTTAGGGGTCTGAAAGACGCAGGAGAAAGAAGAAGAAGAAAGTCTGAAATTTGTCATCCAGTCTTACCAAAGGGTATCGTGTCATCCAGTAACTGGGTTGTGGAGGTCAGATTAGCAGTCGCTCCATGTAAAATACATCTGCTGCATCCGGTTAGATTGGCAGCCGACCCCAACATAATTGGTGAAAGGCTAGGCAGATGAGGTATGATATGACAGAAGTGTTGTACAAACTAAGTTTAGTGTGTAATGTTATCGTCATGGAGCACTATAAATCAGTTTAGCCTTCAGTGATATTAAACGCAAGCTCCCCTATACGCTGTATAGAGCTGAGAAAATGATTAGACGCGACAGATTTTCTTATAATCTTACCAAAAAGAGCTAATCATTTGAAGACATGAGGCAACACACCCGCAAAAAGAAGGTGCTTAGAGCTATTTACGTTAAAATAAAAATTACGCACAAAAAAAAAATAAGTAGAGCGAAAAGATGTATCCCATCCATGACGCAAAACGGCCAAACTCGGAATAATTCTGTTATGCTGTGACTCCACGCGAGACAATGGATCTCGACGAGAGTGTACAATGTACATCCACCATAAAAGTTTCTTAAAAGTTATGATTGACATCAGCTTAGCCATACTTTCTGACGTTTAAACGTCTCTCAACTTTAAGCAACGGTGATAAATAAAGGGGTACTTTTACCATCCGTTTTCTCTCAACTGCGTAACAAAATAAACAGAACCGGGAATCTAAATCTCAAACTTGACAATACCCCGTCAAAATACTTTGCGTAAGTCTGTGCGACCCCCTTCGGCAAGTCACGCCAATCGCCCCTCTGCAGCGAAATCATCTTAAAATGAAAGGGAAAATCCTGTAAATTACACCCCTCAATAGCACCCCATTATTTTATTTGTAAGGGTGCTCTCTCGACGAACACGATTTGAGTGCATCAAAAGAATTCTGAATTGTCATTCTTCTTTCAGAGTGAGAAAAATAGATCTTAATTTGACTAATCAGGTTCTTATACAATGTAAGAATAGCTATTGCTACATACAATCTATAATGATTGTCTAGTCATTGTGTATACAAGGTGGAGCCGACAAAACAAAAATAAATTAAACTTCGTATACCTCATGAGATTGCTATTCTGCATACAAAAATTCAATGGAAAATATCCAGTGGTTTAGTCACAGGACATTTTAATCAGTTTTAGCATTTTCAACATGATGTATATGTTATTAGGCTACCACTGCCAGCTTCGGCAGAAATGTACCTTTTTTTTTTCGGATGGGAAATCATCAAATGACACCTCCCGCTCTGGGCGGAGCAGGAGGGAGTGTCAGACTTTTACTGACTAAAACCTATCCATGTTCCTTCATTGCCCTTTATGTTCCGGGGCCACGGTATCTCTTTCGAATAGTCCCGCAGCCCCGGCAGGCTTCGGCCCTTGCGGCCCCCTTCGTTATTGCTGACTCTCTTTGAGGCGCGCGTGGAACACGAACGCGCCGTCGACACGGCCTGTCGTCATGAGACTGACGGACGGCGAGCTAACCCTTAGCTCCCCGTCCACAGGCCCGCACCTACGGTGGCCGGAAGCCACCACGTGGCCCCCGACGCCCGGGGCGTCTCCCGCGGCGGCCGGGACGTGTGGATCTCTCCCTGTCCCGTTCCGCCACCTCCTTCGCTAGCATGACTGCTTCGCAGAAGGAGGTGACGGCGTCCCATTCCGTCTCGCTCCGGACCATGGATTGCACCAGGGCCGGAAGCGAGAGGTCGCCGCCGCCGATCGCCGCTACGAGGACAAGCAGAAGCGTACCTAAGAGTACATTCAAATACTAATGCTTATGTCGTATGTAATTGGGAGCAAACCTATTGCTATCAACCGGGTCAAATTACCAAAAATCCATACTCTAGGCTGTTACTGAGGCCGTGTCGACGGCGCGTTCGTGTTCCACGCGCGCCTCAAAGAGAGTCAGCAATAGTGAAGGGGTCCGCAAGGACCGAAGCCTGCCGGGGCTGCGGGACTATTCGAAAGAGATACCGTGGCCCCGGAACACAAAGGGCGATGAAGGAACATGGATGGGTTTTAGTCAGTAAAAGTCTGACACTCCCTCCTGCTCAGCCCAGAGCGGGAGAAGTCATTTGATGATTTCCCATCCGAAAAAAAAAAAAAAAAAAAAGGCTGTTACTGAGAAATTCCGTAAATAAAAACCCAATAACACTTTGACCAACATGGGAATCGAATCACGGATCTCATACTCAACAGTCGCGCTTGCGACCACCGAGGCACTGTAACTGTTTTTTTTTATTTTTACAAACGAGAATGTTTAGGCAAGCTTTCAATTTAAATATACGCGAACGGAAAATGTATTAAATAAAATTACCTGTTTTATAAGTTATCACGTATTCAAATCAGTCATCGGCTGTGTTTTTTCTACAAACCCAAATTAGGCAACACATTTACCTTAAGGCTTCTTGCAGACACACGTTTTTTTACCGTTACAAGTTGATCACGTTGATCCGCCGTCTGTAGGCATGGTGAAACGGGGAGATTGGCACAGAAAGGAGAGGCCTGTCCCAGCTTTGGGTTAATTCAGGCTGTGGATTTTGATGATGAAGCATGGTGTTCAGTGTTGTATGGATCACTATGGAGGCTTGTTGGCTCACACCATACATGCGGTGAAGCCACCGTGCCATAGAGCTGCACTCTCTGTTTACAAACTATATTTTCATGGCGTATAAACCTTAGATTTTGCAATTGTTCGCCCTTGAAGACATTTTACATTTTAAGCTGAGATCACGCGTCAATTATAACTCGTAAGCAGTGATAGTCTAGTGGTGTGATCGTCTGACTGCCATGTAATTGGTCTCAAGTTCGAACCCAAAGTATGCACCTTTGGATTCATGTGCGTATTGTATAATTATCATTTGCTTCAGTGAGGGTAAATATCGCGAGAAAACCAGCATGTTTGAGAGATATTTCTCGACGGTATGTAAAGCCAAGTTAGAGGCCCATGAGCGGTATAAAACTCTGACGACAGGTTAGGCACTAACCACACGATAAAGAAATATTATAACTCAATGTTTATACGGATGAAAAAAATGCGATCCCTTTAATCTTAAAATTATACTGCAAAGTATGAAGGCAGTGTGAACAAGGGGTTACACGACAAAAAAAACGTTCATGTACAAGAAGCCTAAGGGCTGTAATTCTATCAATTTACCGAAACCTACGCGGTATATATTGTTCGTTATTGGAACACAGTTGATAACGTATTCAGAACGGGTAATGGCCTGATTACCCCTGATGAGGGACAGGGTAATTCAGTTACATTCCCATCTCAGGTAAACCCTTTTGTATACGTGTTGAGCTAAATAAGCAATGTACCTAGTTAGGTGTATTTATTTCCGGAACAGAATAGGGTTTTTTGATCATTTCGATTTAATGCTGCTGGACTAAGAACTTCTTTTGCAGTAAATGTTTTATAACTATAATAGTTCTACTTCTTCTTTACGTGTCGATGGACTCAAATTTTGTTAGACCGGTATGTAGTTACCTCCAGATTAAATCAGATGTTTCATTCAGCACCATAGTAATGAATATGAAACGTATGAACACAAAATTGAATCATAACTAACAAATTGATTAGTGAATTGATAAAACTGTGTTGGATTTTTGCAATCAGCATGTTTCTTTCAAGTTTCGAATAATCGAAAAATGAACGTTGAAACGAAGTTACGGGATATCTTCCGTGATTGTTCATTATTTTGAGCTCTCGACATTTCGACGCTGTTGCAAGCGCTATGATCTTGGAATGACTGGAGAATGCGGGTGGATGGTAAATTAATTGTAAGATACAGATCTGGCCTCTTTCTAAGTCTTCAAGTTGTCAGTTTTAGTTTAGTTTTAAACCGTGAAAGCTTAAAACAGTGATGAAAAATGAAGTAAAATTGTTGAATGAAAAACAAAAAATGTTTTCTTGTTATCTATCAGCTTTAGACTAAAGTGCCACTGCAACAGAACTACATACACGTCTAATTGGTAAGGATCTGCACAAAAGTACAAGATCCCCATCTTGTTCTTTTGAACTCTTGAACTTTAAACACTCAAACGATAACTACATCCACACGCTTCTCTTTAAATTCATGTTAAAAATCCCGCAAAAGCGCCTCTTGCGAGTACTCTCCCAAGGCTCAAAATCTTATAACAGAGTCAATCCATTTCCAGCAAAACAAACACTCAATATACACACATAGCAACAGTTCCACGCATTTTTGCCGATTCATTCAAGCCCCTAAGCCAGGTATTTCCCTAATCGCATAACGTGTACCCTCTGAAAGCAATCCAAATCACGCATTCCCTTTACACGTATGTAGCCCTAGTATTTGCTACCTAAATATTGTCCCCAACCCCTTCTGAATATTAACTATGTATCTCTATTTAGTGGTAACTAAATAATTCAGGGGTGTGCATATTGACCGACGGAATACCAAATGCATTGGTAGCCAGAATGAGAAGGCCTTCCTCGTCCTCCTTGGTGAAGGGAAATTTTCTTCTTTAAAAGGTTTGGAGTCGTGTTATAAGGTGTTAAGTTACGATGGCCGATGTATAATTAATTTGATGTGAGATTTGATGTTGACAAGGCTTTGTGATTTAGGGTCCTGATTTCAACACACGTACTTGTATGGCTTGGTGACTTTCATTGTTGTTTTGGTTAGCTAGATTATTCAGCTCCAAAATGAGAAATTCGGACCATGTGCCTATTGATATTGAGTGCAAATTGGTGTGTTCACAACGTATCATAAAAAAGCTAAGCTTCAAAATTTTCTTTGGACAAAAATCAGCCCATAGCGATCAGCCTGTTTTGGCACCACGCATTTGAAAATAAAATGGATGAAGCAGAAACCCGAAACCTCTGATGATCAGATTAAATACAAAGTGAAATGCAAGTTGATCCCATTCCGTAAAACTGCGCTAACACAAAAAAAAACAAAAAAATCCTGATGAACTACGAAAACCTCTAATGAATCGGACCAAACCGAATATCTGATAGTGCAACTTTTAGTGCTTAATTCTGGCACATTAATAGTCTTCTACTGAAGGTCTGCTAAGTGCGGGGGGAGAGGGGTAAGGCGTGAATAATGTGACATAATCGAGTTGAGCTTACGTCGTGTCGTCAATGCTCGCTGATTGAGTTCATAACGACGTTACCGTCAGACACTGATGAACTTTACTGCTTTGGGGAATCAAGGAAGAAGAGGAAGCGAGAAGAAGTACATGGTCCTTACCTTATAACCACTGAGCATGGAGATCCCTCCACTGCTTATTCTTCATCGTGTGATGATTCTTCTTAAGTTTAATAAGCTTTAACCAGGACTCTGCCACATTTACGCGTATCCTACCTCTACGCTGGCGAGAAATAGAGAACTATGAAAGAAGAATACATGCCGCGCTTATCCCAAGTAAATTGAGAATAAGGAGCAGGAGAATGATGATGATTCGCTTTATCACCTTTGGTTACGTTCAGTCTTCTACGATATTGTTGTCTTCTTGATACAAAGTAGTACATATGTTTGATAGGTTTTTCCATCGGCTTATTCCTTACAAATCTTCTATGCCGCCTTTTTGGAGTCGAACTTTCAAAACTGTAAAACCGCCATTTTCTTTTCCCCCATACCACACCCCACCGCGCTCTATGTTCAAGCGGCACCGTCTGGAAAGTACGGACAAAGGTGAATTTGTTAGCCAGGATCGGGGTGCTACAATCATTCTATTATTGGAACTTTAAATGCTGATAACGCTATTAACATACACTAATTGCACCTTGTCTCTTTAGATGGTGTTAGGTTGGAGAGCGTTGTACTAAGATAGTGACAGATATTTACGCAGCTATAACATCTTATAATCATCTAGTTAAGTTTCATCGTCTGCCCTTTTCCAACGGTTTTGGGGGTCGATTTGCCGTCTAACCAGATATTTTACATGGAGTGACTGCGGATCTGACCTGTCTAGACCCAGTTACTAGGTGACACGATACTTAAAAGTAAGACCAGATTATATATCACTCAAGCTTCTATTTGCCCAAAATTGTTTTGCTTAACTGGAGTCTCTGTTTATTGGTTCCTAGACCTTGGTCCATGACTCGGCATGAACTTCATCATTAGTGCAGTGGCTGGGTCTTAGTCTTGTGTGCAGGATGCAAATCTGATTCCTTTACAGGCAAACGTTTCTAGATCAAAAGGTTTTTAGGTTCAAGACTGCAGATAGAATCTCCTGGATATTCTGGACACCGATAACAATGACAGACAAGTCAAAAATGTTTTGTATTGACAAATGCTACCGTAAAATTACCTGTCATTTCTGTTGAAAGAGTGTTATAGTAATACCTAACGCTTTGAAAGCAATTGCAACTTTTCGAACCCATCACGAGGTGTTTATTTATGTAAAAACATTTACAATATAGTCAGAATTTGCAATTCGCGGCATTTTTTTCAGTAAATTGAACAATTATTTTGCGAGAAAAAAATCTTTTAAAGTATACCTTCCTAAAATATCATAACGGTTCATCTACTACAGAACCCGCAAAGCCATATAACTATAAAAATAGCAATCCTCAGGTTATCGCAGAAAACGGTACAAACTCACATCTGTTCTTATAATGCAATATGGGGGCGGGCGTTTATTTTATTTTTATAGCTCCAAATCTCCTTAGGAAGGCTCTCGTCCCCATATAGACTGAGGGCGTTTTATTTTCCCTGCTATAGTGTTATTGTTACTGCCCAATTGCGTTCGTTTCAAATGTGTTTGAAGTAATAGAGCTTTTGATAGACTTCGTGTGTATGTGTTAGGAGTTTTTGTGTAGATTGTAAAAAGATTTATTCTTACAAAGTCAAAGAATCACTAGTTTCAATGAGGACATCAAAATCCTTTTTGCAGCTCTTTCGATTAGCGAATATTTATTTATTAAAATCTCTCTTACAACTATCATTACAGGTCTGTCCCTAAAGCGATAGCTCGGTCTCAAAATTAACTTATTTACAATATAAAACTATGAAAACCGTAAAAAAAAATATATACATATAATTGATTGATCAATTAAAAATCGACTTTAAACCTTTGAAATGAAACGCCCACCGCACCCCGCACACAACACACGTCTCTTCTCGTGTCCGCTGGCCTAAACAATTTCGAGACATCTCCTCAACTTTTTCCACTAAAACTAAGCGGAAACGAGAAGTGTAAATTACGAAATTCTATTGCTGGTTTACAACACATCTCTCCTCTCGTCTCGTCTTCGCTTTGGTGGAGTCGGGCCCTTAGTCAGATTTTTCAGAACATTATCTGTTCAAAGTTCAATGCCCGGTCCGGTCATTAATTCAGTCCGCTTGACCGTGTTGACTGTACCTTGACAAGGCCCGTAGGATATTTTTACTTTTCAACATTATACTTAAAACTAGTTTGCTTGGGTGCGCGAGCTGCACGCAGCTCGCGGGTTTCGTCTTTTTGAGAAGTATTCCCTATCCTCATAAAATTTTGGGAATCCATAAGAATCCTTAAATGAATTGGAAAATCCGTTAGAATTACCCCTAAATCAGTATGAGAACCCTTAAGAACCCCTAAAACATTTGAGAAGTATAAAAAAAAACATTACCCTAAGGTTTGCTTGTCGTCGTCCCTGAGTTACGCTTCACCCACTCAACCTTCGTTACGCTACGGAGGTCGGCGGCTCGCTCCACTCGGTCTCGCAGGTTCGCTCCGCTCAGCTACCACCGGACAGATTTCAACGCCTACTATAATATTTGTTCAAACACCTGATGGCTATCTCTAACCGTTATGAAGTTACAGCCCTTTCAATTTTAGGGGAGGTTGGGGAGGGGAGCTTCACCCACTCAACCTTCGTTACGCTACGGAGGTCGCCGGCTCGCTTCGCTCGCCACCTCGCCCCTTCGCTCTACTCGGTCTCGCAGGTTCGCTCCACTCTGGACTTTTAGGGGAGGTTGGGGAGGGGAGGGTATAAAAACTTCTACGCCCCTCAATAATAAAATATAGTCAAAATCTAAATGCCGCTATGTGTCCTAGTTTCCGAGATACGATAGGGGGAGGGGTGAAGGAGGGGAGAGTGGGGAGTTTTGTAAAATGATTTCGACTAACAATCAGCCCCTCATCAAATTTTGAGAATCTATAGGCACCCCTAAATGAATTGGAAAATCCGTTAGAATTACCCCTAAAACAGTATGAAAACCCCTACGGACCCCTAATAAAACCTTATTTAAAAACGCATACCTTTTCCATAAAAAAAATAACTCTAAAGTTTGCTGAGTTACGCTTCACCCATTCAATCATCGTTACGCTACGGAGGTCGCCGGCTCGCTTCGCTCGCCACCTCCCCCCTTCGCTTCACTCAGGACCTACCTACCACCGAACAGGTTTCTACACCTACTATAATATTTGTTCAAACACCTGATAGCTATCTCTAACCGTTATTAAGTTACAGCCCTTTTCAATTATAGGGGAGGTTGAGGAGGGGAGCTTCACCCACTGAACCTTCGTTACGCTATGGAGGTCGCCGGCTCGCTTCGCTCGCCACCTCCCCCCTTCGCTCCACTCGGTCTCGCAGGTTCGCTCCACTCAGGACCTACCTACCACCGGAAAGGGGAGGTTGGGGAGGGGAGGGTATAAAAATTTTAACACTCCTCAATAATAAAATATAGTCAAAATCAAAATGCCGCTACGTGTCCTAGTTTCCGAGATACGATGGGGGGAGGGGTGAAGGGGTGGAGAGGGGAGAGTTTTGAAAAATGATTTTGACCAACTTTTTGCCCCTTCTTACGAATCTGAAAAAAAAAATGTTCCAAGTCTCTTAACTTCCGAGATCCGCCTAAAGGGGGGGAGAAGGGGAGAAAGGGGGACAACTTTGAAAACCTGTTTTTACTTTTCCGAGCCTCCTCTATACGAATCCATAAAAAACAAAAAATACGGGTCCCTTAGTTTCCCAGATACGATAGGGAGGGGGAGGAAGGGGAGCAAAAAGGGGAGGTTTGGGACTTTTCCCATACTCACGGGAGTTACTTGTTTACGAATCTGTCAAAAAATACCCCCCTCCCCATCCACCATCTGGGAGAACAATTATGTCAATGAGTCAGTGAGTCAGTGGTAATTCAGCTTTATATAATATAACTAGTTTGCTTGGGTGCGCGAGCTGCGCGCAGCTCGCGTGTTTGGTGTTTTTAAGAAGTATTACTTACCCTTATAAAATTTTGAGAATCTATAGGCATCCTTAAATGAATTGGAATATCCGTTAGAATTACCCCTCAAACAGTATGAAAACCCCTACGAACCTCTAATAAAAACTAAAACCTTATTTAAAAACTCAGTCCTTTCCCCATAAAAAAAAACATTATCCTAAAGTTTGCTTGGCGTCGTCCCTGAGTTACGCTTCATCCACTCAACCTTCAGCTCGCGTGTTTGGTGTTTTTGAGAAGTATTCCTTACCCTTATAACATTTTGAGAATCCATAGGCATCCTTAAATGAATTGGAAAATCCGTTAGAATTACCCCTAAATCAGTATGAGAACCCTTAAGAACCCCTAAAACATTTGAGAAGTATAAAAAAACATTACTCTAAGGTTTGCTTGTCCTCGTCCCTGAGTTACGCTTCACCCACTCAACCTTCGTTACGCTACGAAGGTCGGCGGCTCGCAGCGCTCGCCACCTCCCCCCTTCGCTCCACTCGGTCTCGCAGGTTCGCTCCGCTCAGGACCTACCTACCACCGGACAGGTTTCGACGCCTACTATAATATTTGTTCAAACACCTGATGGCTACCGCTAACCGTTATGAAGTTACAGCCCTTTCAATTTTAGGGGAGGTTGGGGAGGGGAGCTTCACCCACTCAACCTTCGTTACGCTACGGAGGTCGCCGGCTCGCTTCGCTCGCCACCTCCCCCTTCGCTCCACTCGGTCTCGCAGGTTCGCTCCACTCAGGACCTACCTACCACCGGAAAGGGGAGGTTGGGGAGGGGAGGGTATACAAATTTCAACGCCCCTCAATAATAAAGTATAGTAAAAATCAAAATTCCGCTACGTGTCCTAGTTTCCGAGATACGATGGGGGGAGGGGTGAAGGGGGGGAGAGTGGGGAGTTTTGAAAAATGATTTCGACTAATGCATTGCCCCTTCTTACGAATCTGAAAAAAAAATGTTCCAAGTCTCTTAACTTCCGAGATCCGCCTAAAGGGGGGGAGAAGGGGAGAAAGGGGGACAACTTTGAAAACTGGTTTTTACTTTTCCGAGCCTCCTCTATACGAAACCGTAAAAAAAAAAAAAAACGGGTCCCTTAGTTTCCAAGATACGATAGGGAGGGGGAGGAAGGGGGGTGAAAAGGGGAGGTTTGGCACTTTTCCCATACTCACGGGAGTTACTTGTTTACGAATCTGTCAAAACATACCCACCTCCCCATCCACCATCTGGGAGAACAATTATGTCAATGAGTCAGTGAGTCAGTGGTAATTCAGCTTTATATAATACTAGTTTGCTTGGGTGCGCGAGCTGCGCGCAGCTCGCGTGTTTGGTGTTTTTGAGAAGTATTACTTACCCTTATAAAATTTTGAGAATCTATAGGCACCCCTAAATGAATTGGAAAATCCGTTAGAATTACCCCTAAAACAGTATGAAAACCCCTACGGACCCCTAATAAAACCTTATTTAAAGACTGAGACCTTTTCCCATAAAAAACATTACCCGAAAGTTTGCGGAGTTACGCTTCACCCACTCAACCATCGTTACGCTACGGAGGTCGCCGGCTCGCTTCGCTCGCCACCTCCCCCCTTCGCTCCACTCAAGACCTACCTACCACCGGACAGGTTTCGACACCTACTATAATATTTGTTCAAACACCTGATGGCTATCTCTAACCGTTATGAAGTTACAGCTCTTTCAATTTTAGGGGAGGTTGGGGAGGGGAGCTTCCTACCACCGGAAAGGGGAGGTTGGGGAGGGGAGGGTATAAAAATTTCAACGCTCCCAATAATAAAGTATAGTAAAAATCAAAATTCCGCTACGTGTCCTAGTTTCCGAGATACGATGGGGGGAGGGGTGAAGGGGGGGAGAGTGGGGAGTTTTGAAAAATGATTTCGACTAATGCATTGCCCCTTCTTACGAATCTGAAAAAAAAAATGTTCCAAGTCTCTTAACTTCCGAGATCCGCCTAAAGCGGGGGAGAAGGGGGGAAAGGGGGACAACTTTGAAAACTTACTTTGGTGTTTTTGAGAAGTATTACTTACCCTTATAAAATTTTGACAATCTATAAGCATCCTTAAATGAATTGGAAAATCCGTTAGAATTACCCCTAAAACAGTATGAAAACCCCTACGGACCCCTAATAAAACCTTATTTAAAAACTGAGACCTTTTCCCATAAAAAACATTACCCTAAAGTTTGCTGAGTTACGCTTCACCCACTCAACCTTCGTTACGAGTTACGCTTCGCCCACTCAACCTTCGTTACGCTACGGAGGTCGGCGGCTCGCTTCGCTCACCACCTCCCCCCTTCGCTCCACTCGGTCTCGCAGGTTCGCTCCGCTCAGGACCTACCTACCACCGGACAGGTTTCGACGCCTACTATAATATTTGTTCAAACACCTGATGGCTATCTCTAACCGTTATGAAGTTACAGCCCTTTCAATTTTAGGGGAGGTTGGGGAGGGGAGCTTCACCCACTCAACCTTCGTTACGCTACGGAGGTCGCCGGCTCGCTTCGCTCGCCACCTCCCCCCTTGGCTCCACTCGGTCTCGCAGGTTCGCTCCACTCAGGACCTACCTACCACCGGAAAGGGGAGGTTGGGGAGGGGAGAAAATACAAATTTCAACGCCCCTCAATAATAAAGTATAGTCAAAATCAAAATTCCGCTACGTGTCCTAATTTCCGAGATACGATGGGGGGAGGGGTGAAGGGGGGAGAGTCGGGAGTTTTGAAAAATGATTTCGACTAACAATCGGCCCCTTTATACAAATCTGAAAAAAAAAATGTTCCAAGTCTCTTAACTTCCGAGATCCGCCTAAAGGGGGGGAGAAGGGGAGAAAGGGGGACAACTTTGAAAACTGGTTTTTACTTTTCCGAGCTTCCTCTATACGATCCCGTAAAAAACAAAAAATACGGGTCCCTTAGTTTCCGAGATACGATAGGGAGGGGGAGGAAGGGGAGCAAAAAGGGGAGGTTTGGCACTTTTCCCATACTCGCGGGAGTTACTTGTTTACGAATCTGTCAAAAAATACCCACCTCCCCATCCACCATCTGGGAGAACAATTATGTCAATGAGTCAGTGAGTCAGTGGTAATTCAGCTTTATATAATATAATATAACTAGTTTGCTTGGGTGCGCGAGCTGCGCGCAGCTCGCGGGATTCGTGTTTTTGAGAATTATTCCCTATCCTTATAAAATTTTGAGAATCCATAGGAATCCTTAAATGAATTGGAAAATCCGTTAGAATTACCCCTAAATCAGTATGAGAGGGTTCTCATTAAGAACCTCTAAAACATTTGAGAAGTATAAAAAAAACATTACCCTAAGGTTTGCGTGTCGTCGTCCCTGAGTTACGCTTCACCCGCTCAACCTTCGTTACGCTACGGAGGTCGGCGGCTCGCTTCGCTCGCCACCTCCCCCCTTCGCTGCACTCGGTCTCCCAGGTTCGCTCCACTCAGGACCTACCTACCACCGGACAGGTTTCGACGCCTACT
Organism: Xestia rhomboidea; assembly: GCA_963853795.1. NCBI lineage: Eukaryota > Metazoa > Arthropoda > Insecta > Lepidoptera > Noctuidae > Xestia > Xestia rhomboidea. The sequence goes on from OY970777.1 coordinate 15,477,052, forward strand.
ATAATATTTGTTCAAACACCTGATGGCTACCGCTAACCGTTATGAAGTTACAGCCCTTTTAATTTTAGGGGAGGTTGGGGAGGGGAGCTTCACCCACTCAACCTTCGTTACGCTACGGAGGTCGCCGGCTCGCTTCGCTCGCCACCTCCCCCCTTCGCTCTACTCGGTCTCGCAGGTTCGCTCCACTCTGGACTTTTAGGGGAGGTTGGGGAGGGGAGGGGAGGGTATAAAAATTTCAACGCTCCCAATAATAAAGTATAGTAAAAATCAAAATTCCTCTGCGTGTCCTAGTTTCCGAGATACGATGGGGGGAGGGGTGAAGGGGGGGAGAGTGGGGAGTTTTGAAAAATGTTTTCGACTAATGCATTGCCCCTTCTTACGAATCTGAAAAAAAAAATGTTCCAAGTCTCTTAACTTCCGAGATCCGCCTAAAGGGGGGGAGAAGGGGGGAAAGGGGGACAACTTTGAAAACTGGTTTTTACTTTTATAAGCCTCCTCTATACGAACCCGTAAAAAAAAAAAAAAACGGGTCCCTTAGTTTCCGAGATACGATAGGGAGGCGGAGGAAGGGAGGTTTGGCACTTTTCCCATACTCACCAGAGTTACTTGTTTACGAATCTGTCAAAAAATACCCACCTCCCCATCCACCATCTGGGAGAACAATTATGTCAATGAGTCAGTGAGTCAGTGGTAATTCAGCTTTATATAGTATAAAGTAGAAAAATAGAAACAAATGAATCATTCTGTATACTATGTGTGTGTGTGTTCTGTATGCTATGTCAAATTCAGTCGTTTGTTTTATCGTAATTAACAAAAACTCGAAACAAATCAATCCAATATGCAATATTTTCACGTCCATTTTTAATACAGTTATAAAAACTGAATTAAATCCTTTTGAGCTAAACAAAGCGAGTTCAAACAACACAAAATTGATCAACCTGTGCAACACAAATAAATTGAACACTGGCAATATTTGGATGACAATATTTTTGTGTTATAACTATGCAATTTTATGGCCTGTCCTCGTACAATACCGATACAGGATTTATGTCGCTATTATTTCAAAACGTTGTATCAAAATGTGTATGTTTTGTTTGTCTGTATGCAGGTACAATCATTGCTTAGCCATATCATGGAAAAATCTCTTTATTCAAAGGGGTCTTCGGCCATTGGCAATAAATCATGATCTGTCGAATGACCGATTTGGTCGAGACGCCATATGCAGTAATATCTTACAGCATTTGAAAATAAGGCTTATATGCAGGCTTTGCGGGTATTATTAGGTCATATAATGCCCAAGGCATTAAGTCCGCCTTTGTACAGTTTTTACTTGTGCATAAAGTTTTAATAAATAAATATTACGAATTTTTAACCTTTTAAGTTAATTTAACCCCGTTCAATAACTATTTCATGAAAAGTCATTCAATAGGACTAAACTAAGTAAGAAGGTTGTATTGATGATTTTAAGGATTTTAATTTTGTAACTACAAGTTACTTGCGCAAATCATATTTACATCAACATAAAACCTGACACTGACCTGCAAATTGCAAAAAACGTAAGAAAATTTGGATTTCGCGGGCTACCCTGTCGCTTTCACCTGAATTCCTGCTACGCTGATCTCGGTCGCGTACGTCGGTCGCGCGTACGAGTATACATTGTGTTCTATATAGCGCCATACTGCGACGCTCACGTCAGCGGCGCGTATGTTGCTACTGTTTTTCTCGATGACGTACGCGACCGACCATACGCAACCGGCGTCAGCGTAGTAGGAATTCAGGCTTAAGGGTTTTTCTCCACCGATCATCAGGCGAGTTGAATCCACTGATACTGGCCAACGGCATCTTATTCAAAATCATTATTTCTGGTAATATAATTTTGCACCTGCCCAAAACCAGGATGTATTACTAGTCTTTGATGAAAATAGGTTATGAACTGTTTCAATATTCATAGAATTTAAAAGTAATATGCAGATTATGGTAATATAAAGCTTTTGGCGAGATCGGTGCTATAAATTGACAGATGACAATTTTGACGCCATTTTCAATCAGCTTTATGAACATTGCTGGTTTTAGGAATGAGATATAGAAAGTTACTGCCTTGTATTTTGATAGGGTTTTCTCGTTTCACAAATATTATAATGATTTTCCCTTCATTTAATTTATCATGTTTGTTCGAGAGATTTGATCCATATGATTGCCCCTATCGATTGATGTAAAAAAAAGTACAGAATGTTATTTTTTAGAACTTTAGTCAAGTTCGATTCCCGAGTGTGGCAAGCGAATTTTTGAAAATCTGTGAATGCAGATTTGTTTCTATTTAAAAATAAAGGAATGTTTCCGTTGAATAAAATTTGTTATCTCCAGTATTTCGAGTACTTTCCCTCCAGGTGGCATTCAAAATTTCCATCCTGTATATCACGTACTAGCATTTCACTCGCGACTTCGTCCGTGTGATGACTTGGCTGTAAGCGATCATGGTATAAATCTAATTCTAATTTATAGCCTATAGCACCCACGAGTAATGAGCTTTCTATCAGAAAAAAAAAATTGAACTGGATCATCAGCCCCCTTATTCACAACGCTTCGATTCGATTTTCGATTCGGAAAGTCGTAATATGATTATCTTTTTTTGACATTACGAAATCGAGCGAGATAGACATACGACTTTCCGAATCGAAAATCGAATCGAAGCGTTGTGAATAGCTATGCTGATCCAGAGATTCCCTCTTAATACAACCTTACAAACAAATTTCACCTCTTTATAATATTAGTATAAATATATCACACGGTATAGCACGCGGCACCTAGTTAAGTTCATCTGACAATATCTTAACGGCGCGGGTGCGGCCGCAATTAATTTCAGTTGGGCTGCGGTCTCCTCCAGACGTGGTTACGCTGGTTGGTTCCGCTTGGGGCTTTGGGATGGAGTTTCATTGGCTTTGGAAACTTTTACGTGAAGAATGTTTAAGGCTTTTTTCAAGAAAATTCCCAATCTCTTTCAATTCACTAAAAAATAAATTGAAATTGAATTTTGAAAATAAACATTTTTGAAAAAAAAAAAAAAAAAAATTGTAACATGGTACCGACCCGCTCCTGTTAAACACTATCCTATTCTCAAAATCTTATTGGTTTTTAGGGTTCCGTAGTCCTGACAAGGAACCCTTATAGTATCGTCATGTCCGTCTGTCTGTCTGTCCGAGGTTTTGCTAAAAGACCGTTAGTACTAGAAAGCTGTAATTTTGTAAATCTGGGAAAAATCATGATGATAGTACATTTGATAAACTTTTAAGGAAAACTATAGCGGTTAAGATAACTTTATTAGTTTATTAGTAATAGTCGTTGAACTTGGGTGTTGGATAATTTTGTGACTAAGCTGAAGTAGTTGCTTTTTTATAACTGGTAAAGACTTGGATTGAAAAACAATATCTAAAATAAAAAAACAATAAATTATCATACATTTCACAAAGCTGCCGCTAGATGGCGCTGTACCAACGGGTTCGTTCTATATTGTAATAACGGGTTACTACGGAACCCTACACTGCGCGTGGCCTGACAAGCACTTTTCCGGTTTTTCTTTATTATCATTCCTCACACAATACATCCATTTGCTTGGCCTTCCTCTCCCTCTCCACCCACATTTATACTCATCACTCTTTTAATCACATGCGATTCATCCCTCCTCATCACAATGTCTATACCAAGACAGTCGATTCCCATTCGTAGCCCCTACCTTCTGTTGTACTTAAAACTGGCTCCACCTAAAAGTCCAGTACGAAACAAACCCCTAACACAGAGACACAAATGTGTAGGGCCGATACAAATGGCGAATCGACCGCAGCAATCAATTATAAAACGGAATTGTTCTGAATCGCACGCGCACCCATCGGTCCTTTGTTCCCTAATGTATTGGCGCCAATAATTTAAATTTTAGTTGGGGCTGTTATAGATTGTGGAGCTGCGCTTGTATTGGAGGATGGTATTGTTGAAAGCGTTATTGTTCGGATAAAATTACTGGTTTTATCTACATTTATAAACTAATATTTTATAGAGGTAAAATTTGTGAGTTTGCATGTTGGAAATAATCTTCAGAACTAATGATCCAATTTTGAATATTATTTCACTATTATAAAGCTACATAATCCCATGATCGGTCCACGAAGTAGACACAATAGTTAAACAATGGCGTCTCGACCAAATTGGTCATTCGACATAGCTATTTATGCTAATGTGCCCCTTAATAACGTCTATGACTGTACATATAGGGTGTAAACAACCTCATCACGAAGCCGTCAACCAAGCATTCTAATCTGTACATTAAACTAAGTAACACGTAAACGTATTTCTGATATCAGCATTCGCAGCTAAATTACAGATACTTTGAAGATTAAAGTTAAGGGGTGTCTCCACTACCAGTTTAATTAAACTTGAATATTTATAAGAATTCACATCGACATTTCTCACACTCAACTGATCTTACTTCAGTACAGTAATTCACAAACACAAGTTTCTACTGAAAACTTAAGAGACATAATCTTCTTAAAGTTCTCCCCATAATAACACTGTAGATGTAATTATATTCGTATAATTAATTAAGATGCGAACAGGTGCTCGGTTAAGTTCAGTTCCCGCGATACTTAGGTGGGAAACAGACGGGCAACTTTTGTAGGAAAACAGACGACTTCAGAAACAGAATAACTTAGTTCTTTTAGTGGTATAGTATTGAAAGTTCTTGATCCTAGACTGAAAGAAGAAAATTTGTTTATTTTGCACAAATGCGCATTATAAATAAAAAATCAATCAAAATCAAAGCATTTATTTCAAGTAGGCCAGTTACAGACACTTTTGAATCGTCGAAACAAAGATGAAAATCAAATGTAGAGTCCCAGTCACAAGACATAAAAACTGTGACAGTACTGTAGTTGCCCATTCCCTAGCGTAGATCTCTATGGAGAAGAACGGGCAAGAAACTCCATGGACACTCTTTTAAATCAGAAAAAAAAAACATAAAATAGCACAAGTCCTCCTTTTAAAAGGGAGGATCCTTTGATAAGCTAGGTTACCTGTGTGGTCTGGTAGGTCTGCTACCCGATTGTTGATGACGAGCTTTTGTAGAAATATATTCTTTGAAATTACTTGCTTGGTGTGTTTATTTGCGGGCTTTTGTCGTTATAAACTAAACTCAAAGACTTGCTAACTAAAAAATGTGAAACAATAGCAACTAGGTAGCAATACAAATATAATCATAAACATTAATTGCGCATGTATAAATAAATAAAAATAATATTTTTAACACACGTTGTGTTAAAAATATTATTTTAATGAGAAGCCCGAGAGCTCTAGGTTTAGGAATTAAGGTTTCTAAACCTTACCTCATGGAAAACAGGCACAAATTTATATATTTTGAATGTGCATAAGTCCAGCAACTTTTACATCGTCCACCTAACCACAATAAGTTGCCCGTCCGTGTCCCAACTTAAGTGCCTGCCAGATCTTCAACCCTGTGAATGGAGATTTGCAAGTCTTATGTCGTGTTTCGGCAGTCTGGAGGGGGATAAGTTCTGAGTATTCTTAGGGTTAAATCTGGTTAGCTTGGTGGTTCGGGAAGGAAAAGCGAGATTCGGATATTATTGATTGTGTATTTTAAGTTTAAGTTATTAGAGTTGTTTTGGTAAGTTGGGCCGATGACTTTAATATTACTTAGCGAAATGCTGGGCAAGTGTTGAGACAGCCATAAACACAAACTCAAAAAAAAACTATTTTAATCTGTTACAGCCACTTACAAATTGTCAAGAAAAAAAAAAGGCAAAAAAAAAAAACGAAAATGTTGACACATAACATTTTACATTCCAATATTTGCCGTATTCTTAACAATGCTATCCGCAAGATATACTCGTACATCAGGATATTGCCAAAGGAAATATCTGATATTATCCTCACAATATTCAAATCAGGAACTAGGAAAGTGCTACGGAAAAGTCGAAGGTTTAACGTGCTATAAATATTTATAGAAGAGATTATTTAGGTGTTGTTTTTTCAAAGTTTTTTAAACGAACGATTTAGTGGGTAGATAAACTTCTTTTATATTGGTACTCTGTTTTGTAACAATTGCAATATGAACACAACACAAAACATCAAGCTCGTAATCCCGCGAAGGGATAGGCAGAGATGTACCTGGCAGAGGTGGATCGAGTTAATGGTGATTGAGAACGAGCCTATTACCATTAACTCGGTCCAACCCAACTCCGTGGCTGTAAATGAGAATTCCTGACGGAAAACCCAATAACGCCTTGCCCGACCTGAGAATCAAACTCAGAATCTCATGCAGAGCAGTTGCGCTTGCAGTCACTAGACCAATTCTATGTTTTATTCAACCGGCAATAATTTTCGTACTTTTCGGGGATAACGAAGTCTCGTTAAGATAGAGACGTCTCCCATCTACTGATTGGGCTCGGCAAACGATGCTTAACGAATCCTATATAATAACGTGTTCCGGGTATTGCTGGGGTTGCCGCGCTTCTGTAGCGCGTCTGGGATGTTCGCGGACGCACGCGTTCCGGATTTCGGCTCGCTGCTGCGTCTGCGAATCACATCACTGATGCGTCGGGTGCGCGACAGCCCCAACAGCCTCGTGGCTACTGAAGCCGTCAGGGTGGATGGCCAAATTATGTGTTGCTGGGTGGACACAGACCGTCATTCAGATATGTGCTATAGTTGGTTTGTCGAGTTTTAGTTAGTAAGTGCCAAGTTTGTTTTATTTGTTTATTTTTGATAAGGATCTCTAGTCTGAAAATAAAGATATTATTTATTTATTTATTTAACCTTGGAGATCGACCTGTACTACTGTAATTATGCCACGATAAAGGTCAATAATAAGTACGCAAAGCTATTTCCCGAAGCCTTCAAAACGAAGACTTAAAACTCGGTAGGCGGGCCGTCACAATTTTCAGTGAAAGCCTCCTTCGGTTCGCTCCAATGAATCCTCAGTGACAGCTCAATCGGAGGAGTAGGAAGGAAAGAAAATGCTTTGTCTTTACATTATCACAATCAGAGAAAGCTTGAAGCCAAAGAAACTTATCAGTCATCGGTCATTATCGATCCTAAAAAGTCTCCTCGCAAGCATATTTTTTTTCTTCTAAGGTGGTTTCATACTACCATATTTTGTAGCGCGTATTGGCTTACGCGCATACACGCGCGAAATCGAAAAACTGGACGCGTGTCCTCGCGCTTATAACAGAGTCCTCGCGATTGTTCTAGCTTATAAGCTCGTCAACGATCGTACAAGTTGTGCGTGTGGCAAAAGTCGCGTGTCCACGCGCCTACACGTGCTTACAAAAACGAGCTTCATAATTATAGAAACTAGTCAAGTTGCTGCAGTCAGTCATTGCTTTGCCGCTGTAGTTTACAGTTTATACGACCTCTTTGAAATAGTCGTAAAATTAGGTAAACTTGTGTCAAATACCGTATCCACAAGCAAACACCTCTTGGTACCGTCAATCATAAAACAGAATCAAGTTTTTAGAAGCACCCCTGAACAACAGCCCGTTCATTTGTCACCCCTGACGTTTACCGACTTTGATTTTATAGGTCTTAGAATATTTAACAGTTTTGAAGGCTGTTGGAAAGTTATGGAAGTGAATTTAAACGGAGAGGATTCCAAGTCGAATTTATTTTTGGACGTAATCAGAGGGCTTTTAAGGCACTAGGCAAAAGCTTGCAAAGTGTCTCCTAGTTCTTCAATGTTTTTCTTTGGTAATTGTTTGTGGCATTTTGCACTGCCAGCGGCTTCGCCCGCGTGAAGTTTGACAATTGTCCCATGGGATCTTACTACTGGGATAAAAAGTATCTTATGTTTTAACCTAGGTTATAAACTATTTGTGTGCAAAATTTCAACTAAATCTGTTCTGTAGTTTTTGCGTCAAAGAGTAACAAACATCCATCTATACTCACAAACTTTTGCATTTATAATATTATAGTAGGATCATCTGCCCAGCCTTTTCCCAACTATGTTGGAATCGGCTTTCAGTCTATTCGAATGCAGCAGAATACCAGTATTTTTTTATATAGAGCTACTTTCTATCGGTCCTCCACAACCTATTTAGTACTGGGTATACAGAACCCTTTGGTACCCCTGGTTGTCAGACTTTCGGCCTACTGACTACCTGTAACGACTGTCAAATCTATAAAATAATTATAGTCGGGACTAACGGCTTAACGTACCTTTCGTGGCACAGACTCATCCCTGACCAGCCTAGGCAAGCACGGCTTAACCTAAAGATCGACCCGAGCGGCTGTTATTATTTAGCCAAGAGCTCCTCATCACATTTAATAGTAGTTCTATAGACCTCCTCTCTATGAGAGAGAGTGAGTCAGGCCACCATGCGGGCCCAGTCCGGGTTGGTAGATGTCACATGTCTCAAATTTTCGGTTCTAGAACATGCTGGTTTCCTTACGATGTTTCTATTCACCGTTTTGAGAGTAGTGGAGATGAAGTAATTTATAAAAGTTACTCGCCTGCCTGTATTCGAAAACACGACCAACAAGAGGGATGATGACGGACTAAAAAAAATAATATACCTATAATTCTGTTTAGTCCGTCAGTGAGATTATCGAAAAATATTGGATCCGTGTGTATTGTTATAAAAAATTAATCAAATGACGAAGATAAAACGTGTCAAAGATCATGAGTGGGGACTGTGACGTCACATTTGAGTAAAAAATGTACTCAAAAAATGTACTCACACGAGTTTTCGAAGCTTTGACTTACGTTATTGTAGTTATTGTAGTTATTGTAGTGATGTATCGTCTTCATTTTTTGTTTACGTGAAAAAAGAAAAAATATGTGTCCAATATTTTTTGGAAATCTATCTGACGGACTAATTTGTTTTTTTTGTCATCTACCCTCTTCATTAGTAGAAGTCGCTACCACATGACCACGACTGCTCTAAAAGTAAACTTCTAAATCCCTAATTTTCCTGTCATTCAAAATTCGCCATTACAACCCAGTACTCAAAAGTCAATTCAGCTATTTCTCCCCACTACACTTGAAGCCAGACAAAATTCTTCCTTTACAATAACGTAAGTCAAATCTCAAAATAATAGACAGTAAGCTTCTTAGACTGGGGTGCAGTTGCACACCAGTGTTCACCTGCAGTGATTCCATTTTTAAAATATTGCCTGTCATATTTTATGACAACATTGTCTGTTTTATTTGAAAGGAGGTTGAAAAAGTTTTTAAGGTAGACGAGGGAAAGAATGAGATTCAACAAATAAATAGGTTGAACGACTTTTACTAATGAGTTATCCTGTTGTATTTTTTTTTTTGGAAATTTGTTGTTGACGTTTTTTCATTTATGTTTTTAATTTCGTATTTTTCTTTGTATTTATTATTTTGTTTTAAGGTCCCGTAATTTTTTTCTTTCCTCAAACTGCCTGTCTTTAGTGTGTCGGCGCACAAGTGAATCAAGATCTGAATTAGGAAATATAATAAATGTTTTATCTTGGTAAGACGATCCAATGGGATTATATTTGACATCAATAGGGGTGAACCCACGGAAAAAAGGTAAGTTACAATACTCATAGCCCAACGACTGAAGAAAGTATTTATTGTAATGTGAAGCTTGATAGAAAATCTTCAATGTTAGTTCTTTGGGAAGGTTTATAGATATACAATGATGTTGATCAAAGTCAGTTAAGTTTACATCACCTATGTTTAAGTCTCCTTCTTCCTTCTTTACAAAATTTCCTTTTACTCTTTAAAATATTCAAAGTAAATGTGAATAGACGTAATACAAACGCAAAGAAAGTTTGTAGCAGATCAAATATGCTTTGTATTCGCACGACAAAGGGGTGTAAATGATGTTTCTACTCACAAAGGAGAATTGTATAAGTTATTTGTCTTTTTACATTCGGCAATGGCGCTGTTTCTGACGTTGTTAGGGAATTGACTTTTGTGTTTAATGGGTTCCAGTGTTTTTTTGTTGCCGGTGTTGAAACTCGTGTGGTATGGCTGAAAATTAATAAAATTATGCTCCAGTTCACGTTAGACAAAACGAGCAAAAACACACGCAGTGGCGAGTAAAACCGCATAACGCAAAGGATATTAAGGTGGATGCTCCAACCAGCCCGCGAAATTCAAATTTTCTTACGTTTATTGCAATTTGCAGGCCAGTACTAGGTTGCTCTTAGAGGTGCAGGAACGACATTTTCAAGGTCAAAGTTATATGTATAGGCCAGTGCTAGGTTGTATGTTGATACATACGTACGGGTATACGTATATATATATATATGTGACCCACATTGTCCTCACGTTCACAATAATTAAATAAAATTAATAATAATTTACAAAATGAAAGTCATTAAAAAACATCAGTACATGTCACAATAATAATAAAAAAAAGTTAAATACTAATATAACAATATAAGTATTCCTGTCAAAAACACTATTATTTTAAATATAACTTCTCTCTTTAGGTATTTATTTTTCTACAAACTCACTTAAATTCGCAAACTCAGTCAAAATATACTAGTTTCACAAAAACTTCTTAGGATTTATTTAAATGGGTAGGTAAGAGTGTGATAACCTCTAAACGAACGGTGAACGTAGGTGACGCAAAATTGAGTTTGGTAAGTTCTTGATTTACACCTGAAACCTGAAGAATTTACATAATACTATTAGCATTTTGTTTATTAAACAGTTTCATTTATATACCAGTTCTGTAAATAGCTGTATATATAGATAGCGCTTTAAGATAGTGGAATCTCAAAGCGCTACTGTTTAGCATAAGATCCTAGGTTCGATTTCCAGGTCGGGCAAAATGTTTTTGGTTTTTATTTCCAGTTCTCAGTAGCAGCCCGAAATACGGATTTAGTGCCCGATTGGTGGCAGAGGCTCACCTCAATCAAATAAATAAATAAAGTTTTGTTTATTCCTATTAAGGAATAAACAAAACTATGAAAAAAAAAAAAAAACAATTATGTAATTTTGTATTAACAAAATTACATAATTTGATATTTAGTACAATTCGAGAATTTGAAATAAATTAAATTAATTAAGTTACAACAATAAACAATCATCACGAATTAAAATTAATAAAAAAAAACTCTCTCTTACAGAGATCCTAAACATAACTTGTGAATTGTAGATCAACATCTGCTTAGCCTTTTCCCAACTATGTTGGGGTCGGATTTTCCATGGAGCGACTGCCAAAACCCAGTTAGTGCTGGGTTATACGGTGGGTACCGTAAAACCGTATATTTGATACGGCTGGTTGTTAGACTTTCGGGCCACTGACTACCTGTGACGACTGTCAAATATCTACAAATGACAGCTGGGACTAATGGCTTAACGTGCTTTCCGAGGCACGGAGGTAACTCGGTATGTAGCCAGGAGCTCCTCAAACTGGTGAAATGTGAATAAAATAAATATCACTGGACATTACACACAGCGCCGTCTAGTGCCACACTAAGCAACGAGGCTTGTGTCGTGGACACCGGATAGTTGATATACTACATATATACTTTTTGTTTGTAAATACATAATTATTATACATACAAACATCCATGACTCGGAAACAAATGTCCATGCTCATCACACGAACATTTGCTCTTACCGGGATTCGAACCCTCCGACCCAACGAACGTAAGGCAGCTTCACACCGCTCTGCCATTCGGGTCGTCAAATGTATTACAATAATGACAGAATTGAGTTCAGATTTCTATATGTTTTTTCTTTTTCAGCAAGCACTATATAACTACTACCACTCCTAAAAAAAACCGAGAAAATTAACATGAAAGGCGATTAAAAGTTCTAGAAACGCAAGCAGTGCCAGGACAACAAACTATCATTCAAATCATGTTACTGAAGTCATTTAAAGTGTTGAACAATTCAGAAAGTTGAAATAAACTTCAGTGTCATTTGCATTGCAAATGTGTCGTCTGACATTGCCTGAGGTTTGCAAATACTTAGCGCTTTTCGAAATAAGATTTCGTGCTAATATTGTTGTTGAAGTTTTTAACTATTATTTAATTTTGTTCAGAATTAAACTGAATTTAATTAGCTTGTTGATGCATAATTTATTGAACTATTTATAAATATTGCTTGCCCAACACTCAAATACTGTAGTTAACTTTGTTTCAATTTATTTCATCGCCACTGTCTTCAAAATGGTAAATGAAAACATGGTGGCGTAGTAGGAGAGCCACCTTTTTTTTTACTAGTTTTTTGTTTACATATTATGTTGAAATACACATTCTGTGAAAATTTCAACTGTATACGTATTACGGATCATGAGCTACAGCCCGCTGGCTGACAGACGGACGGATAGCGGAAGCAGAGGGTGCCTTTGGTTACTCTTCCGTAAAAAGGAAACCCATAATCTCACTTTCGACTCAAGCATGATGAGGCTGATCTCCTTCGTTGCGTGTGGGCTCAAATATTATCCGATCAGTAGGCTTAGCCAAGTTGACAATCTACGATCGTTAACGCTAATAGAAAACTAACCAAATGTATGGGAATGACATCTATCAACGATAAGTCACGTGGTCAAAATAAACGAATGGAAACTTTAAAGTTTAGTCAAAACTGTAAGTTGGCTACGATTTATATGGGATGTAGGGATCTCGATTGTAGAAACGAATACATTTCATTCTATCACCTTGATCGATGTAAACTTGTCTACGAAAGTTTATGTTCGCTTGTTTTGACCACGTGACTTAACGTTTACAATTGTAGAAAGAGAATCGATACGAATCGTTTGTAACTTGGCTAGGCCTGCAGTATAGATACCTGCAAAGCTCTATTGTTGGCGTCGTATAACCTGGAAGGCGCTGGTGGTTATGCAGGATGGGCAAAAAATAAGGTGGAACATAACCTGCAGAATAGGGTAGATGACAAAAAAAAACTAATTAGTCCGTCTATTTCCAAAAAATATTAAATAAATAAATATCGCTGGACATTAACACACAGCGCCATCTAATGCCACACTAAGCAACGAGGCTTTTGTCGTGGACACCAGATAGTTGATATACTACATAGATACTTTTTGTTTGTAAATACATACTTATTATACATATAAACATCCATGACTCGGAAACAAATGTCCATGCTCACCACACAAACATTTGCTCCAACCGGGATTCGAACCCGGGACCCTAAGAACGTAAGGCAGCCTCACTACCACTGCGCTATTCGGGTCGTCACACACCCACACACACATTTTACACACACACACACACACATCATAGTACACACATTTTTTCTTTTTATAAGTAAACAAAAAATGAGGACGATACAGTGCGTCGAAAACTCGTGTCACATTTGAGTACATTTTTACTCAAATATGACGTCACAAGCTCTCTCAACTCATGATCTTTGACACGTTTTATCTTCGTCAATTTTGATTAATTTGATAAAACAAAAAACACGTATCCAATATTTTTCGATAATCTAACTGACGGACTAAACAGAATTGTGTAGGAAATAGTGGATGTGGATTTGAAAACTTACCAGCAAACTCCCGTCCACTGCCTCGCGCACCTCATGGGCTAGGCGTCGTGTACAGTCGTCCTAAATCCAGCAAACTCACTTCACTTTGGTTTCCACAGGTGTTGGTTATTGTTATTGTGCGTGTCTTGTAGGGGTTGTAGTAGAAAATCACTGAAGGACCACTTCTATTAGAAGAAAAGTTTTTCTCGCGCGGAGCACGTTATTTTACGAGTTGAGACGATTGGTACCAGTAGAAAAGTCACACGCGGAAGTGCGGCGCCACTGTCGCCCTTCGTAGACCAATCAGATTGCTCAGCGAGTAGGCGTTAAGCAAGCCGACAAATTAATCAAATCACATCCTTTTTATTACACACAAAGGCTTGAGTACTAGTTGTGAGGTGACACAAAGCTATCCAAAATTTCTAAGAATAAATGCAGTAGGTAAACAGAACGGTACGTAACATGCCGCTCGCCTTAAAAGAATGGATTTCTTTTAACCTTAAATTACAGATATTTTAAACTTCACTCGAAAGAGGAATGAAAAATGCTACGAAAGCATGAAACAAAAAAAAATTACTCTTACTCTAGATTCCCTAACTAAGATTCGTAACAATATTAAGTAAAACTTATGAAATAATTATTCTAAGGGCAAAGGACATATTTTAACTACTGAGCGTTTCACAAAAGTTTTGCCCATTTGTAAAGTTACGACACGAGTAACATTGTCGGAACCCGGATGAAGAGCATGGACACGAGCCAGTCTCCACTGTAATGGTGGCAAATTATCATCACGTACAACGACAATAATACCTTCACGGAGTTGCGGGCCGCGATCTCGGAACCATTTATTACGCTGTTGAATTTCATGTAAATATTCACAACTCCAACGTTTCCAAAAGTGTTGCACACATTGTTGTACCCTACGCCATCTAGTGAGTCGATTTGGAACATTCTCGAATAATGAAATATCTGGTAGGGTCGTCAACGGACCTCCTATTAAAAAATGCGATGGAGTTAAGGGTAACGGATCTAATGGGTCTGCACTTAATAAACAAAGTGGACGTGAATTGAGTACCGCTTCAATTTGACAAAGAAGGGTGTGCATCTCATCATACGTTTGAGTTTGCGTACCGAGGACTCGATGTAAATGATGTTTGAAACTTTTAACACCGGATTCGAAAAGGCCACCAAAATGTGAGGCATAAGGAGGTTGAAAATGCCAAGTGATGCCTTGTTCTAAAACCTTACCATTAAGAGTGGCTTGAACAGAATCATTACGTAAAAAAGTATATAATTCTTGTAGATAATTATTACACCCAACAAAGTTCCTTCCACAATCAGAGTAAATGTCAGTGCATAAACCTCTACGGGACGTGAAGCGTCGCAAGGCTGCCAAAAATGCTTCAGTTGACAACTCGGACACGAGTTCGAGATGTATGGCCTTGACAGACATACACACAAAGACAGCTACGTAACATTTAATAATTTTCGCATTTCGAACTTTATTTGCCCGAACGTAGAACGGACCCGCGAAATCAACAGATGTTTTTAGAAATGGCCGCTCGGGGCGCACTCTGGCGGCCGGTAGCGGACCCATGCATGGTTGCGGATTCACGGGGCGAGCACGAAAACAGCGAACGCAGCGATGTATGCGAGTACGTATAGCGTCACGACTAGACATTATCCAATAATTTTGAAGTAAAATGTATTGCACGGATTGTGGACCAGCATGTAGATGCGTGATATGTGCATGATCAATGATTAAATTTGTAAGATGATGTTTCTTAGGCAGAATCAATTGGTGTTTGGAAACAAACGGTAAAAGTGATTTGTGAATCCGCCCACCTACACGCAAATTATTTTTGTTATCCATAAAAGGGTTAAGTCGACGTAGTCTAATTGATGGATATTTTCCATGTGAAATATTTTTAATGTCTTCGGAAAAACATGAATGTTGAACTAAATGGATAAGTCGATTTAAACAAAAATTAAATTCGGACACAGTTATGTATTTTGGATAGGAAATATGAATCTTCTTGCATTTACTATAGAATCGGAATAACAGTGCTGTTATTCGAACAAGTTTGCCTAGAGAAGAAAATCTTGTAATATACTCGACCACATCAGGTGGTGCTGAGGTGGAAGAGTTTGATACTATAGACAACGGTAGATTACGTTTGTCTTCAGTGACTTCTGGTATTTTCTTGGGGCTTGGCCAAAAACTAGAACCACGCGCGACCCACCAGGGCCCATGGAGCCACATCTCATTTTGTATAAAACTTGTTGGAAGCATTCCTCGAGAAGGTGCATCAGCTGGATTGTCAGCAGATGGAACATGTCTCCACCTATTGGCCGGAAGCCGGGATAAGATTTCACTAGTGCGATTCGAAACGAATGTTTTCCACTCGTGTGGTGGAGAACGAAGCCACGCTAACACGATGGATGAATCGGTCCACGCATACACATGTTCACAGTTTATGTGCTTATCATACACACTTTTAACTTTATCAATCAACTGTGATAACAAGACAGCCGCGCACAACTCAAGTCGCGGGATCGTAAGAACCGGTTTTATAGGTGCTACACGCGTTTTTGCGAGAAGAAGAAAGGTTTTAATATTATCACTATTATCGGATATACGGGCGTAAACACACGCGGCATAAGCCCGCTCGGAAGCATCGGAAAACCCGTGAATTTGAATGACATTCACGTTTGCAAAAACGAAACGTGGAATTTGAAAATTTGATAATAATGGTAACTCGTTAAGAAAATTAGACCAAGCATTTATAATATCTACAGGAGGTGACTCATCCCAGTCGACCCCTGACATCCATAACAACTGAATGAGATGTTTCGCGTAAATAGTTACAGGAGATAACCATCCCATAGGGTCATAAATTTTGGCTATTTGTGATAGTATAGACCGTTTTGTAATTTTATCAGTAGTTGTTTGTTTAACGCTGAAAGTGAAAGTATCAGATTTAGGATTCCACTGAAGTCCTAAAACTTTTATTTGTTTGTCATTCTCCATCAGAGCGAAAGAAACGTTATCAGGCCGCTCGCCCTGACAGACTGACGTTCGTAAAGCAGCGAGTAACGCTGGCGAATTGCTTTGCCACTTCCGTAGCTCAAAACCTGCTGACGAACAAATACCTACTAACTCACGCTGTAAAACCAGTGCCTCTTTTACGTCGCCAGCTCCGGTGACGATGTCATCAACGAAAACCTGGTCCTGGAGAACCTTAGAACCTAGCGAGAAGTTAGCGGCTTCGTCCTGAGCCAACTGTTGAATAGTACGAAGGGCTAAGTACGGTGATGAGCTGACACCAAAGGTGACCGTTCGCAATCGATAATCAAGCAACGGTTCAGTTGGTGATTTACGCCACACAATGCGTTGAAAATCCCAATCGGATTGTTGTAATTTTATGTTTCTGTACATCTGCTTAATGTCGGCAGTGACAGCAATAGCATGGATACGAAAACCTAATAAAACGTCTACTATATCCTGGTGCAATTTCGGACCAGTCAGTAGAACATCATTAAGTGATATTCCATTAGAAGTTTTACAACCCGCGTCAAAGACGACGCGAGTGCGAGTAGTCTCACTAGATTCCTTGACCACGCAGTGGTGCGGAATGTAATAGCTAGTAGTTAAGGAAGTAGGTATATTAACTGGCTCCATGTGACCGAGTTCCAAGTACTCCTGGAGGCACGCATGATACTCTATTTTAAGCTGAGGATTATGTTCTAAACGATACTCTAATTTTCTAAACCTGGAAACCGCCGTATCCCGTGATTCGCCGAGGGCGGGAGCATTAGGTTTGAAAGGAAGTGGGACCACATATCGCCCAGCTTCATCGCGAGTATGTGAATTTACGTAGATAGATTCACACAACGCTTCGTCGGGACTTAGGATTCTCTTTTCCGGAAGAGACTCCAATTCCCAGAATCGTCTCAGATTGATGCCGTCATCGTATGATGAGCTAAAACTACTGAGACACACTTGAAGTGAAGTAGGTGTATTTTGGTTGTAAGAAACATCACCCATTAATAAATAACCAAAGATACTGTTCATAGCCATCGGTGAACCGGGTGGACCCTTGATCACGTGACCTAATAGGACTTGGGATAGTATATCCGCACCTAGAAGCATTTCCACTGATTGTGGAAGGTAAAACTTAGGATCAGCTAAATTTAAATTCTGTATGTGTGACCATCCCGTATAAGGCAACGTCACACATGGCATCCGTGAAATAAGATTAGACAAAATTAATGCCTCGACTGAAATTGAAGGTTGCTCCCCGTGTGTAGGAGTGATATGACACGATACTATACCCTTTGGTAAAACAGCTGAGACTTCGGACCCGCCAATACCGAACACTGGAACGTGCGCTTGCCTACGGTGTAAACCTAACCGCTGCACACAAGCCTCGGTAATAAACGTCGCTTGACTGCCTGTGTCAATGATACACCGAACTGTGTGTTTTTGTGGGCCAACATGAACACTGATGAGTGCCGTACATAAGAGCACCGTACTCGCACTAACCGACGGAGCAATGGTTCGCGACTCGTTCGTGCGACCGTGCCACGCATGGTTTACCGTAGTCAATGCGGCGGCTTGCGAAGTACTGGGAACCGCTGTCTCTGTCGTTTCGTTCACAGGAAGTGAAATAGCATTATCACTAATGCCGACTTCATTAATAACTGATAAACTGTGAGATTTTTCGAAATGAATTAACGAATGATGTCGTTTATGACATGAACGACACACAAAATTGGATTTACATTGTTTTAAATCATGACCGACATGTAAACAATTGATACAAACGTTTTTGTTTTGAATAAAAGCATACCTATCACGGGGAGATAAATTAAGGAATTTGGAACATTTTGTCAACGTATGTTGAGCATCACAACATAAACAATTATATTTTAAATTATTTTGTTTGATAGACTGTAAGTCTGTTATATTCGAACTCGATGACGTGACGTTGGCTGCGAGCGCGCGACGCTGGCCTTCGTAACCGCGCGATGGTGTCGTCGCCAAAGTTCGAGAAGTACCTACCTTTTCAAGATTATTATTTTTATTTTGTGGGTAAGAGGAGAATTCGTTTGCGGCTAACTCGCGTTCCAAGAAATTTATCAATGTATTTATGTCAGGTATATCCGATGGTTTGGTTAATGATAATTCGAAACGTTTTCGAATACTAGACGGAATTTTACGTAATAAAATCGTCACTAATATGAAACTCCATTGATCTATCGGAAACTGCATCGCCTGCAATGCCTTGATGTTTTCTTGATAAACATTGAGTAAATTTCTTAGACTTTGAGTCATTCTCTCGGTACTAGGTTCAATTTCTAATATTTTTTCGAGATGTTTCGTGGCGATAGCCCGTTTGTTGTTATACCGAGAAACCAAAATATCCCATGCAACACTATAGTTTTCGTCTGTAATTGGTATCGATTTAATAAGGTTATAGGGTTCATTCTTTAATGACAGTAATAAATAACGAAACTTCTCTGTATCCGTGTAAGTATTTTTGCCGTGTACTAATGAACGAAATAAATCGTAAAATGGGGGCCAATCCGTGGTCTCCCCTGAGAAGGTAGGCATTGGAAGAATAGGTAATCTACTTGCACAATTATTATTAGAATTAAATGGAACATGTGTAACTGCTGAATTATTCATCGTCGTACTAGACGACATTCTTCGTTTACGCTCATTATCATCTTCTTTAAGTTTGTCTAAGTGAACACTAATTGCGTAATAATAGTCATTAAAATTGTTACGAATCTGTAGTTGTTCCTCCTTGTCGAAAGTATTGGACTTGATCAAGAGTTTTTCTATCTTTGCCTGAAGTTTGAAGAACTTTCTTTGTTGAGAAGTTAGCTCTTTTGAGCGTGACCTAAACTGTTGTTCGTCTGAATCTATGAAATGCAATGTACGCTGGAGATCATCAAGAATGATCTCGCGTTCGAAAATTTCTTGTTGAATTAACTCCGCCATTTTGGACGCGTAACGACGCAAAATGAATTAGGAAGTTATGAACTAAGAACACTAGGAAAATTAACCCCACACCAAGCACTCAAATCCGGCTCGAAGGACCAAACAATTATGTGTAGGAAATAGTGGATGTGGATTTGAAAACTTACCAGCAAACTCCCGTCCACTGCCTCGCGCACCTCATGGGCTAGGCGTCGTGTACAGTCGTCCTAAATCCAGCAAACTCACTTCACTTTGGTTTCCACAGGTGTTGGTTATTGTTATTGTGCGTGTCTTGTAGGGGTTGTAGTAGAAAATCACTGAAGGACCACTTCTATTAGAAGAAAAGTTTTTCTCGCGCGGAGCACGTTATTTTACGAGTTGAGACGATTGGTACCAGTAGAAAAGTCACACGCGGAAGTGCGGCGCCACTGTCGCCCTTCGTAGACCAATCAGATTGCTCAGCGAGTAGGCGTTAAGCAAGCCGACAAATTAATCAAATCACATCCTTTTTATTACACACAAAGGCTTGAGTACTAGTTGTGAGGTGACACAAAGCTATCCAAAATTTCTAAGAATAAATGCAGTAGGTAAACAGAACGGTACGTAACAAGAATCATATTTTTTTTTTAGTCAGTCATCATCCCTATTGTGTTTGGTTTGGTCAGCAACACAGTCTAATCTGGGCTTCAAGCACAGAGTACGGTGGGCTTACTCCACCAGACAACCTTTGGATGATGTAGAGACAAACAATGGTGGTGCTTGTCTCGCTCCTGTTTTCCCTGCTCGATGCGACAAGCTATTTTTCAATACACTTCCTCGAAAACGGGTTCTTATCGCACTACGATTAGGTTCAACATGCCGTGTATTTCACACACGTGGATCTTTTACGTTTTCCATCACCGCGTGCTGTGCCGCGTGCGGAAAGGAGCCATTTTCGCACGCGGCACAGCATTTTCCAACACCCGCGGGTGTTGGAAAATTACCACAGATAAAACTATACCTATACTTAGTACAAATTGGTGCAATGCCTGTAGTCGACAGTGATTGTTTTTTTTCATTATTTTATTTTTTCTTCAAAAGTGTATTGAAAAACGTCGTTTAATACACGTGGACATTTGTTATTGCAGTTCTCGGCTCAAAAACAGCCTCACCTACGGTTCGGGTGTTAATTCCGCGTCCAATGCAATAACAAACTTGCTCTATTTGTATCAAAATGTACTATTATGCATATTTTATACCAAACTTGAGGGTAAACTGTACTTGTCAACAAATACAACATCAAAAAAGGGATAGGTTTAAAGTCTCCCCATTACGATGCGACAGGACATGGCTGGATTAGCTTCTCTTAAAAATCACGTCAACATAAATTTTCGCTGCAAAATACTAAAATTATTACGGCCGTACTCACACCGCACATTTAATAGTACCAACAGACTCTCTAGAAACCATAAAGCCACTTAATTTAAACGCCTGATATAACCAAAGAAACCCGTCAGTATTAAAACAGTATTAACAAAGTAACGCCGGCAAAAGTAGGAAATAAAGTGAAACGGTGGGCCTATGGCATCCCGGTTGTTTTACATAATGCCCGCATTTCTATGCCCGTTTTGTGCACACACGTATGGAACTACCTGTGACGTCAGAGGTGTACAGTTGCGTGCGACGTGCTTTTGTTTTTTGCTGACGGTTTTTTTTTTTGGGTTTTTTTGCGAGCTAGGCTGTTAGTTATTTAGGATTTCGTACCCAAAGTTCCTTTTTTCTGTCTGTCCGTAAATCCATCTTTCATAGGGCTGTGTTTTTTTAATCCTAATTGTAAACACTTGAAATTTTCATGGCCGCTCTAACAAATAATAAAATCTTTTTATATTATTTTAACGGGGCCCCATACAAGAAACACCTTTTTTTGGCGGTATTAATGAGCTCTTCATTTGCAACTACGACGGGTTTGTAAAAAAAATTGTTAACACAGGATGGACAGTTAAAATGGTGACGTTAATATCTGGGAGCTGCATTGCGATTTCATGTCATGTCAGCTAGATATACAAATAAATATGTTTCTTGTATGTTCACTTGTTTTTTAATAATATTTTCTTACCTAGATTCTGTTTTTTACCTATTATTTGTGATTGTGTGAACATTGTAGATTTTGTAGATTCCCAGGTGCTTGTTAACTTTTGTTATATTAAAATTTATCTTGTTTTACGTTTTTTGTATTGTAAGCAACGACCTATTGTCGGTCCTACGCTGTCCCCCAATACTTATGCACTAATGCTGTAACAAAATAATATTGTAATACTAAATGATTTAAAAGGCCAAATGGCGGATGGCGGAGTTTCTTACCGGTTCTTCTCCATGGAAACGACCAACGCCGACCGTGCACCTATTTCGACGTTTTGTAAGTGCCCATCTAGGCCTATGTGAATCTGTTAAGAAATACCTACATCACAACACCAAAATACCTATGCCTTTTCTCCTCGCGCATACTTTTACTAGCCCGTTGATGTGACGTCAAAGTACACTCGCGTACAGTACAGGCGAGACTGTAAGAAATATTTCGTTTATTCAAGAAGAGGAAAGGAATAAGTTTTCTCAATGTGTCTTAATTTGAATTGATTTATTGTATTTTTGCTATTGCTGCAAATGGAGTAATTTTATTGTGGCAATGTCGTTGAGAACATTGTTTTTTAGTTTTTAGTATTTTAGGTGATCTAATAGACCAACATTAAGTAAAACAAGTTCAGTAGTTAAAAATTAATAAAAAAAAAATCAGGCAAGAAAACAAAAAAAAAACTAATAATATTCATAAGTATCGACACAGCCAAAAGGCGTCGTGGCGGACCCCGTAGAAGATGGCGGGACGAACTGGACAAAACCAGCGACCAGTGGTCCACATTAGACCTGGATCGAAACAACGGGAAGTCATGGGGAGAGGCCTTTTCCCAGCTGTGGGATGACGCACGCTAACAGTATCAGTTAGTATCAAAACAAATAAGTACCTGGATTAACTTTTTGTATGTAACGGAACCCCTAAAATAAATAGGTAGGTACTTTTTACCCGACTGCGCCAGAAAGAGAGTTATGTTTTTTGAGAGTATGTATGTATGTATGTATAATTGTTTGGCACGCTCTGTGGCCTGAACGGCTCGATGGATTTTAGCTTGAGAGGTGTCGTTAGATTTGTATTTACTGTGAGAGTGACACTGGGTATATCAAAATAAAAAAAAAACAAAATAGCGGTTTTTGGCGCCAAATTCAAATGTTTGGCACGCTCTGCAGCCTGAACGGTAATAAAGGGCTCATCATGAGGATTTTAATATGGTATTTCTAAGTAACTAAAAAGTGTAAAGTTAAAAGAATACTTAATTTAAAAAAATAATAAACCCGACTACATAAAAAATAACTAAGTAATAACTTTAAATAAAAACTGTAAAAAAAAAATAAGTTCAGGAAACAGGACATAAATTGACTGCAACAGTCGGGACCCATTAAATAATCTAAACTAAAATCAGTCAATATGTCCTGTTTCCTGAACTTGTTTTTTTCTTTTCAGTTTTTATCTAAAGTTATTAGTTATTTTTTATAAAGTCGGGTTTTTTGTTTTTTTTTTTTTTGTTAATTTCAGACTGTTGAAAAGTTAACTGTAAACTTATTTTCTACTGTAATAGTTGTGTCGGTACCTTCTCACGGTTGACTGGTCACCCTTCAGGGGTCCCCTCTTTGACCAGCTGTCGTCAAGTCAACTGGGGCCAACAGTAATTGATCAAAAAATCGCTGGCTCGAAATGATCTGCGAAAAGATCACCCTGGGAAAAGATAGAGATGATTCTTTTTATTAAAACTCTTTTAGTTGGCAAAGAAATATTAAAAGTTTGGGCAGATTTAATTTTGTCGACTTTTATCTTTAGGAT
Organism: Xestia rhomboidea; assembly: GCA_963853795.1. Taxonomy (NCBI): domain Eukaryota; kingdom Metazoa; phylum Arthropoda; class Insecta; order Lepidoptera; family Noctuidae; genus Xestia; species Xestia rhomboidea. Next base: position 15,500,431 of record OY970777.1, read on the forward strand.
ATTATGCTTAGTATTGCTAAAATGCTAAAATGCATAATATAGGCTTTATAATTTAAATATAACATAACATCACGCCTGTAATCTCCGAAGGGTTAGGCAGTTGTGTACCTAATAGTACACCCACATTTCACTAGGTTTTTTTTTTATTTTATCGCTGGACATTAACACACAGCGCCATCTAATGCCACACTAAGCAATGAGGCTTGTGTCGTAGACACCAGATAGTTGATATACTACATAGATACTTTTTGTTTGTAAATATATACTTATTATACATATAAACATCCATGACTCGGAAACAAATGTCCATGCTCATCACACAAACATTTGCTCCAACCGGGATTCGAACCCGGGACCTTAAGAACGTAAGGCAGCCTCACTACCGCTGCGCAATTCGGGTCATCTCATAAATTCCTGTTGGAAAAACCCAATAACACTTTGCCGGACCTGGGAATCGAACCCAGGACCACATGCTCAGCAGTCGCGCTTGCAACCACTAGACCAATATGGCAATCTATTTAAATCATTATATTAGTATATTTTAAATCGATCGCCTAAATGAGTCTTAAAGAACCCTAAAATATCAACACCAAATACAGAATAATCCTTCTACACCTTAAAAACATCACAAGCTACTTACTGGAAAGCAACTTTAACGACACTTCACAAAGAAAGGGTTGAAGAAAATACGCCAATCGTTGCAGCCCTCTCAGGGTTGTCAAAGAATGGAGAATGGAGAGGATTTGAGCCAGATGGGGTCCCGTGCACCCCTTTTTTTTTTTTTTTTTTTTAGGATGGGAAATCATCAAATGACTTCTCCCGCTCTGGGCTGAGCAGGAGGGAGTGTCAGACTTTTACTGACTAAAACCCATCCATGTTCCTTCATCGCCCTTTGTGTTCCGGGGCCACGGTATCTCTTTCGAATAGTCCCGCAGCCCCGGCAGGCTTCGGCCCTTGCGGACCCCTTCCTTATTGCTGACTCTCTTTGAGGCGCGCGTGGAACACGAACGCGCCGTCGACACGGCCTGTCGTCATGAGACGTACGGACGGCGAGCTAGCCCATAGCTCCCCGTCCACAGGCCCGGCCCCGTGCACCCCTACAAAGGAAATTCGTTGGGGACATGCTAACACCCGTTTTTTTGAACACTTTACTGAACGTGTGATAGGTGGCTGGGTACCTGGGCTTTGGAGGCCGTAAAGTTTTAAAATATTGTGAGAAAAATATTGGACAAAATGCTTTTTCATAGTGTTAATTATCATGTGGATATAATTGGGTTTATTAGGTTAACACAGACTTAAGTTCGAAACCTTTACTAGTAATTCATTAATTAATTGTTCACATTATGTTATTGTATTAATATAATATTCCATTTATTTCAGGTAACAAAGACCCATACCGACGACCCGAATAGCGCAGCGGTAGTGAGGCTGCCTTACGTTCTTAGAGTCCCGGGTTCAAATCCCGGTAGGAGCAAATGTTTGTGTGATGAGCATGGACATTTGTTTCCGAGTCATGGATGTTATATCTTTAATCTTTAATAATATATATAAATCTCGTGTCACAATGTTTGTCCTCGATGGACTTCTAAACCACTTAACCGATTATAATAAAATTCGCACACCATGTGCAGTTCGATCCAACTTGAGAGATAGGATAGTTTAAATCTCAAATTATAGTCGCAATTTTAATTTATTGCTAATTATTTGTCTGTTATTATTTGACAGTCACAATTATCTGTTAACTCCAAATGATTCTAACAGATGTCGATACCTTTCGACTGGGTTGAGTAAGTAATCAATAGATGGCGCTGCTATGGTAAATCTACGAACGTGTCATATAAGCTACATTTTAACAGCATAATTACCACGTGTTGTTGACGCTATAAAATTAATTAAATGTATTTTGTAGTGAACGAAATACCGTATAATTCAGCTAATTATTTGTCTGTTATTATTAGTAAAAAAATATGAATAGGTACATATGTCGGCAGATTATATTCATCTATTTGGTGGACTAAAGGATTTACAATAAAACAAAAAAAAAAAATTTCCAAACCCGTGCGAAGCCGGGACGGGCCGCTAGTGTATAATAAGTATGTATTTACAAAAAAAAAAAGTATCTATGTAGTATATCAACTATCTGGTGTCCACGACACAAGCCTTGTTGCTAAGTGTGGCACTAGATGGCGCTGTGTGTAATGTCCAACGATATATATACGATATATATATATATATATATATACATAAATACCTACCTTAACCTAAAAATACGTACTAAAAACAATTTTTGTTAGTATAAGCAACTTAAAACTATGTTACGCACTTCACTTGCACGATGTTTTGTGCGTCGTGGAATTCATCCACGGAAGCGACGGAACATCACATCCTGCGGCCAAAAACCTTTCTTCCAACACCAAATGGAGCATACACGTTGAGATGCGGCGCGACTCCAGTAGTAGCGGACATTGATCTATTTAACTCTTCGTTACGTACTCTAAAAAAAATCCCCCTTGCCATTTAATGGACAACTCTACTCTAGTCCAAATTTACCTAATCTTATAAAAAAGATTGAATCTATAATAAAATAAAATAATTTGTATTTAAATAATTTAAAAAAAAAAACAATTTCATTTAATTTATTCTATTCCAATTTAATTTAATCTATTTCATTTATTTTAATTTAATTAAGTGTAATTTAAATTTTTAATAGTTTTATTTTTCCAAACTGTGTATTTCTTGCTTAGTTAATGATTTAATTATCTGCGCATAATGTAGTGCATGCTGTGCTTTTCTGTAAGTGATGAGGCGCTTAGATTTAAATTTGCAATGTACAAATTATAATGTAACAGTGTACCTACTCATTGTTGAGAAGCCTTCTAATAAATAAATAAATAATAAATAAAAGTAGCTGCGTACTCTTGGCGTGTACTTCAAATCTTTATTGGCGGCGTGGTCATTGTGGAGATCAGAAAGCTAATCGCTCAATGTAGGTAAAATACTGGTATTCAGTTGCATTAGGTTAGACTAGGAGCCGCCCCGAACATAGTTGGGAAAGGGTTGGCAGATAATGATGGACGCGTGGCATTCGGCAGGAGTGGTGGCCAAGTGGTACAAGCCTTACGAGTTGTATGTGTTAAAACCTTTTTAGTCTAATAAACACACCCTGGCCATTACTCTTTTGACAAACTATATAAAAGGTGTAAAACACCTCTTAACGAAGCTGAAAGGCACTTGTTCTCCTCGTCATTGCGATCATTTTTTTGTTCTACACCATACCTGGGAACCTTCTAGTTACGGAGATATTGGGGGTCAAAGTTCCAACTTTTTGACAACTTTTCTTTTTTGTATAAGTTTTTAATGTAAGATTTTTACTTTAAACCCCTCCATGACCCCCGTATTATTCAATCCATCCATCAGCACATTGTTTTGAGTGCGTTACATTGAGTTTTACTACAAAACGTGATTTTTCACCCCAAAAAAAAAGTGTTTACCAGCAATAATTTTTGCGTAAAGTTACTTAGTTTGATGTACAGAATGCTTGGTTGATGGCTTCGTGATGAGGTGGTTTACACCCTGTATATCTGTCACTTCACTTCTCTTGTTATACGTATTATAATACAAAGAGATTTAAAAGAATTAGGCTCTATAAGCGGACATTGGGAATAATATCATACAAAAATTGTGATCCCGAACATTTTCGATTTTGACACACGAATGCTACCTGACAAACGCGCGTATGACACTAGACAGAACGATTTGTTACTAAGTAGTAACAAGTATTTGGATTACCTACGACTTTCTTCGTCTTGTCCGGTCTATCGCTCGTAAATATTTGAATGTCTTTGTTATAAATACACGTTTATTTTTCCTGATAAAATGGTTTTTTTCTTTAATAGCCTACTGTATTGGCTCTGTATTAACAAGTGTATGCAAGTCGTGGGTCCGAACGTAGCCAGGTACTTTACTTCGGTAAGTAATTTATTTCATCCATCGAAACGGTTCAGGAAAACATCGTGAGGAAACGCCCTAGAACTAAAACTTCCAAGACGAAAATTCGAACGTTATGATGATAGGTTAAAGGTGATTGTACTGTGCCATTTATATTTGCTGAAGTCGAAACATTTCGTAATCTAACTTTCAAAACCGGGACTAGTTGCTAAAGTCCTTTCATTGTTTATTTTACCTCCGAGTCTGCAGTAGTGACCTTTATTCTCATTTCCATAAGGTTTAAGTCAAGGTAAACTAACTGTGAAGAGACTTAAAGGTATTGCAGAAACGATGGCGCATCTAGCGATAGTGCGCCTTACATAATGCACTGAGCGCTCTTTGTGCAGGCGCGGATTGCCATGATTTTTTTTAAGGCGCTCTTATCTGGTCTTTGGGATCGAGAATAAGCAAGACGACAAAAAAAAACTAATTAGATTATCAAAAAATATTCCCCCGTGTTTTTTCTTTTGTTACGTAAACCAAAATTGACGAAGATTTATGACGCTTTTAAAATTCTCAATACGCCTTGGTATAATTTTTAGCTAGTTCTGACGTCACGAGCCCTCACTCACGAGTTTTGATGCGTTTTACCTTTTTTCAATACTCATTGATTTACAAAAACAAAACATACGTGTGCATTAATTTCCAATACTCTAACTGACGGACTAAATAGATTTGCATTTTTTTGATACTGTCGTCATGTCTATTTTATTGGTTCATGCTCATGACATCATTTTCCCGCCCATAACCCACTCTACTTGAGGTCGGCGCTGCACATTTTCTTCCTCCATTCTCCCCTGTCAGACTTCACGGCATCATTACTCCTTTCTCTTTCATATCATTCCTCACACAATGCATCCATCTTTTTTTGGCCTTCATCTCTCTCTCCATCCATCAACATTCATATCCATTACTTTTTCGTTCATGCTCGTAATGTGTGATCTTATGTAAAACCATGTAAAACTTTACCGTATATAAAACAGAGGGAATATAAAGCGTTGTTCTATAAAAGTTTCTGTTTCTCAAATAATACTTACTGACCGAGAGGCGCGATTTGTTGCTCCATGTTACCTCTACGTGCTACCGTTTCTATTGGATAGGACAGGAGACAGAATACCTACTGTAGCGATTTTTTTCAACGTAGCATAGGTTTTTTTTTGTTTTTTTCAGCATATGTATTGCTAAACTTCGGTTTTAGATTTCACAATGAAAAAAATTGATAAGGTTTGTGGAAAACGGATTTAATTATAATAAATAAATAGAATAAATGAAGCATATCATATATTTTTTCTAGTTTTGTAAAAACAAAATATCATGTATCAGGTATCATACTAGCACTTATGCTAGTATGATAATGTTTTGAAAACATAATACGACTAATTTTACTCGATAAAAAAAATCACGAAGTTATCTCTAAAACTGTCTTTTAACGAGTAAAAACCATACTAAAATACATGCGATCATTCTGATTTTTGGCAAATAATTCTACAAGCAGCATGATAGTGTTTTATTTTTTTTTGGCGATCAATAGATTTTTTGTAAATCGCAAAAAAACCACTCATTTCGCACTATTCGGCCCGCAGTGACTGACGTAACAACCACTTTGTAGTGCGAGCTGATTAGAACTTTATTAAAAAAAACGAAGTTTGAACCACCACAAATAGAGTTACTAATTTACCTCCTGTAGTCGCCTTAAAGCCAAACTGTTAATACACAGTTTTGGAGTCAAGAACTTTTAAGATCAAGCAAGCTCTGAATGTGGAGATCAGAGTTTTATATGCACAAAATTAATAATTCAATTGACTTTATAACAAAATATACTTTCTTATCAAACCGTTTTAAAATGGAAATAAAATTTACACAATTTAAAACAAAGAAAGCAGCCAGACTCCTGCACTATAACTATTTATTCTTAACATGCCTGTGGGCGGTGGTACTTTGCAGCTGTGTCGACGAACAAACTTAATACGTATTCACTTTGTACCTATGTATATCTTGGGTAAGAAAGACTTGTCTAGCCAGTCTAGCATTTGGTCTCAGGGAAGAATAGAAATCGATCTTCTTGGAAATAGTTTAAGGTATGTTAAGTATACGGGAGGTAATGATTTGTTTTTATATTGATAAAATAAAAGATCTGTAGATATCTAGGTAGTTGTGATGCTACTTCACTATAAATAATAATAATATTTCAAAACAAAGCGGCTCCCTGGTTTTAACGACTTAAACGACTTTGTTGTCTAAGTATTTTTTTTTACAAATTTACCCCACACTAAAACTTTCTTCTGTATTGTGGATGCGTTTACAAACATTTTAACTCACATACAAAGATAGCCAGATCCGGAACAACTACCTGTAGGTCATACAAATATATTTTGTTCGGTGCGGAGATCGAACTCGCTACACGCAGCGCAGCTGCCAATCGCTCAGCCGCTGCGCCAAAGATGCCTTTGATCTGTATGTGTGAGAAAAAACGATTATAGTCTATGTCCTTCCCTAGGATGTAATTTACCTTATTGCCAAATTTCAATACGATCAGATCAGCGTCAGTCACTGCGGGCCGAATAGTGCGAAATGAGTGTTTTTTTGCGATTTACAAAAAGTCTGGTGATTGGACTAAAAAAATAAACACTATCATGCTAATTATTTGCCAAAAAATCAGAATGATCGCTTGCATTTGAGTATGGTTTTTACTCGTTAGGGGACTCGATAACTTCGTGATTTTTTTTATCGAGTAAAATTAGTTGTATTACGTTTTCAAAACACTATCCTAGCATATATCCTGAAGAATGTCATATATTTTTCTGGTTTTGTTTATTGCAGTGAATCATATGCTTTTTGCATTATAAAAGTTTAGCTCCTGTAGTCGCCTTAAGTATGGATAGTATAATAAGATAATGGTCCTAGTGTCCATACTAATAAAAACCCCAATTTAAACACACCACATCTATAAAAAACAAACTTTAATTCCCCTAACCACGATACCCAGTTTTATACCGCTTTTTTATCCAAAGAAATATTTTATGAACTCCATATAGAATAGTTAGAAGTTTCGCTTTGCTCGCTCCGCTCCGCTCCCGAGGGCAACAAGTTAAACTAACAGTTTACTATAGTAACAACTCTTGTTGAGTTTCGTTCCCAGGTTGTTGGAAATTATTGGCTTATGTGAGTTTTGTTGGGCCATTATTGGGGTCAATTTGGCAATGAAATTAGCTGGTGAATTAAGTTTTCACAATATTGGTGTCGATTCTGTTGTGCACAAACTAAACTAAATTTAGGCTATTGCTATCTTTTTCTCTCTAATAAAACGAGAAAGAGACGGACGTAATTTAGAGCTGTCAAATTTAATTGGAACTAATATATCCATACAAATGAAGGGTGCACGTAAAAACACGGTAAAGCGCAAGGCATATAAACTAGTTTGACATCTCTAACTTAGTTCATAGCTATAGCCGTCCTTTTCTCGCACTGCCTTTTAGTAAAAGATATCAATAGCCTAAATTAAGTTTAGTTTGTGCACAACAGAATCGACACCATTGTGTCTGCAGGGACAGACAACGTGTAAGAGTTCCAGATACCATTTATCGTTTGTTTGTTGTCACAAGTGCGACTGTCTAACTGTTTTCATTATCATTTAGAGTTTTTGTAAGGTAGGTCGCAAGCGCGGCTGCTGGGCATTAGATCCTAGGTTCGATTCCCGAATCGGGCAAAGTGTTATTGGAATTTTCCATCAGGAACAGCTCAGTATCATGTCAGTCTGGATTTGTGCTCGGTTGATGGCAATACGCAACTGGCATAGGTGAGTGTGGTAGGGACACACCTTTGCCCCTTCGGGGATTACGTACCTCAAAAGGTAAAAAAGGAACCCTTATAAAATCACTTTCTTGTCTGTCTGTCACTACCGATTTTCTCAGGAACGGGTAAACCTAGCAAGTTGAAATTTATACCAGATACTGAAGTCTATAGTCCCTATTAGATATATAAAGATAAAGGTCTTGAGTCAACACGATAAAAAGATATGGGCAAATTTAGATTTTCGCGAAAACTTGTAAGTCAATTTTTTTTTTACATATAATATCGCAGACTCGTATCACACCCGTGCGATACTTCGCACGGGTGTGACACGAGTCTGCGATATTCCTTGTTCCTACTGGAACGGGTTCCCATAACACTCACTAGTATAATACAATTCATATTCCTAACACAGAATTGTCCACTTTACAACCGCGGTGAGTTTTACAACCAAGTTTAATTTAAGTTACCGTCACAATTAACAATGGACATAAGTGCAGTATTGTTAGTTTTGTTACAGCCAGAGTAACTGCTATGCTCGTCGTAAACTGGCGTTATTGTTCACTGGGGAAGGTGACTTTGTGTGTTTGTCCGTTTGTTTGTTTTGTAGTTTTGGTACGATTTTGTAAGGCTGTTTTAAGCTTTCATGGTTAATAACTATACTTAAAATGTCACTTACGGGATATCTTCAGTGATTATTAATTGTTTTGAGCTCCCGATATTTCGACGCTGTTGCAAGCGCCATGATCGCGGGTTAACTGGAGAATGCGGGTGTATGGAAAAAATAAGTAGCATCCAGCAACATAATAAGAACTTCACAAAAGCTGGTGATACTGTGAGTGTGTTTTGCCGTGACTATAGTGTCGAGTTCCAGTGGTGCGCGTAGCAAAAGACAAAGAAAGAGGGTAGACAGATTTGTCTGCTCCTAACAATTTTTTATTTTATATTAGGAGTAATCTCACACAACTTTTTATTCTCTTTTATTCACTTCAGTCTCATGATGAACCGTAACTACATCATCACTATCATCATCTGCCTCGTCGACTTTCTACACTATGTTGAGAAAAACAGTATCTTACATGGAGCGCCTGCCAACCCGACCTCCACATCCCAGTTACAGAACTGTAACTTTATCTTAACTTATATTTCAAGTAAAATTACCTCTGAAACAGTATCCTACTTCTAACATTACTAATGCTAACATATCAACGTCTCCTACCATAAATTACGGCCTATTTAAACTAAAACCTCCTTCGTGACGGGTGCGGAAGTCTCCTGGTTCCATAGACAACAAATACCGATATAGAACATCGTACAGTCGACTAAAGAGTTTGGTTTGCAGTCAAGGAATGAGCAATAAGAACTTTGGTTTGAGTCACACCTTATTTGTTTATTTTAATTTGTTGAGGTGAAATAAACATAGGTCAAAGTCCCTTTTAAAGTCGAGATAATCTTGGTTAAACAGAGCATAAAATAAGAACATGCACAGTAAAATTACGCTGTTTTGATTGAAACTGCAATTATGTTTGTTACTGTGTGTTTAAATAAAAAGATATTTTTTTTGTTGTGGACTAATAAGACAAGTTCAAGAAGATGGTTGGTTTGGATGATTAATTTATTTATTTTAGAAAACATGTAAAACATAACAGACAAATCCAATCTGTTGTACAGTGAAAGTAACATATTTTCAACAAAGAATGATAAAAATAGTAAATACTTAAAATAACACTATAAAATCAAAAACATCTTCACATCCATCACAAAACAAGCACAAGAAAAGACATCCTTCGTTCTTTCTCTAACAGAAATTCAAACATCCACGAAATAAGTGTACCCACCTCGAGGCAAGTAAATCACACTCCGGTGTCGATGTCAGCACAGCATTCAGCAGTGATAAACGAATTTTCCAAAATTATTTATTTATTTATGTACACAAAAAAAAAACGAATTTTCCATTATTATTTATTTACGTACACACAAAATACTTAACAGGACATTACATCAAGATAGACGAGCATAAAGATACTGCTTATTTCATAAGAAATCTCTTCCAGCAGACCTGCGAGAGGAAAGTTGGATTGGAAATGTAGACAAAGTGTGTAGAAAAGACAAAACACGAAATAGTACATTTTGATTCAAGTGGAGAATGTGTGTTATTGTATTCGAGGCGGAATTAACACCCGAGCCATAGGTGAGGGTGTTTTTGAGCCGAGAACTGTCATAACAAATGTCCACGTGTATTAAACGACATTTTTCAATACACTTTTGAAGAAATAAAATAACGAAAAAAACAATCACCGCCGACTATAGGCATTGAACCAATTTGGACTAAGCATAGGTATAGTTTTATCTGTGGCAATTTCCCAACACCCGCGTGATGTGCCGCGTGCGGGAATGAGCCATTCCCGCACGCGGCACAGCACGCGGTGTTTGAAAATGAAAAAGAACCACGTGTGTAAAAGCATTGCATGTTGAACCTAATCGTAGTGCGATAAGAACCCGTTTTCGAGGAAGTGTATTGAAAAAATCATTATCCAATTTATAGACATAACATGCGTCAAAAGTAAGTACTGGCGTTTCTGTTTCGCCGACTGTACTTACTAGGTAACAGTTGCCAACTTCACCATTGTGCTGTTAATTTACAAGACATTACTTTATGAGAGTTTGTCAAGTTTCCCGAGTGTGTGCAAGAAATATTTGCATGATAGAAGACGTGTGATATATTGGGCTTTTAGATAGGAAGTTAAGGTTTGGCTTGTAGGTTGATAATAGCTATTTATTCACCAAGGGGAGTAAGGCACAGATTACTAATCGAGTGTGCATTTGAAGCCCGACGACGCGAAGTGGAGGGCCGTGAACCACACGAGTTTAGTAATCTGTACTTACCCTCGAGTGATATATACTGCTTTATACTACACTTGCTTACAACGTCATCAAGACTTAAAAAAAAGAAAAAACTCGTTAGTAATGGATTACTACCCTGATTTACAGGGCAGAAATGAAATTCCATACAATAAACTGCCTAGGTTTTTGAGAAGGTTTAATGAACAGCTTTCAAGCCTTTTAGTGGGGTAGTATTGGTACACTTACTAAGCAAGTGTAGTATAAATGATATTTATTTGAAGGGTTAGACAGAGGGTTATCTAATAGTAACTACACTCACATTTCACCAGTTAGGTATGTTTAAGTATAAGGTAGTAGGTAGGTAGGTAGTATTTAGGTTAGTTAGGTATTAGGGGGCGAGCCTATTGCCATGAACCGGGCACAAATTCAGATTCCCTGGCTGCTACTTAGAAAGTCCTGATAGAAAAACTCAATAACAATTTTCCCGACCTGGGAATCGAATTCAGGACCTCATGCTTAGCAGTCGTGGTTGCGACCTAAACCAACGAGACATTCAAGGCAGTATTTATTTTCTTACGTATTTTGATTTATGTGAGTCAAATGAGATTCGTGCTTCCTAAACGACTTCTTTAAGACTGTGATCTCTTTTTTAGTCTCGACTGTTTTTTCTCAGAGTACCTAGTCATATATCATTGTAAAATATCTTAGTCTTTGCATTTATTGTTTGTAAGAAAAGCTGTCTCAAAATTCTCAAACACTTTAATAACCGCAGACATAACAAGACCTCCTTAAGTTCTCTCTTACACAAAATGTTTTGAAGTTCGAGAGCCATTCGTGAGAGTTGTAAAGTAGTTTGAGAGTACATATCGCGTATTGTGGGCGCTTTGTTGGGAGTTCCAATTAATGCCTGCAACTAAAATTGCTGTAACTGAAGTTGCAACACTAACTGAGGTAGCTGATACTGTTTTGTGTAATGTTCAAGTTTCTTGGAGTTTTGTGTTTAATATCACATTGTTTTGTGTTTTTAGGGTTCCGATTTCTAAAGGAGACTGTCACAAAGGATTTCCTCGAGATCAATGCAACGAACCGCCAGTCTGTGGAATTCACTGCCGGCTTTTCTGTTCCCTGGTCATTATAATCTGGATCTATTCAAAGTTCGAGTCGGTTTCTTCTAAGTAAGCCTGCTCCACCCAAGTCCGCGTCATCGCTGCACATCCAGGCGAGTTGCGGCGAAACAGCGAGGCTATTTAGATTTTTAAAAATGGTAGGCAATTTTAATTTTATCTCAATGATGCCGAAATACACCTCATTTTACAAAACTGGAGCCATGAGACAGCTAAACGGGGTCGCGGCAGACCGAGAATAAGATCACGGGACGCCTTGGATGGCTTCCTCATTTATCGGCGAAAAGAAACGCAAAAGAGAAGTGAAAAGGAATGTAATGTAGGAGTGGGACAGTTCAGGCTTACAGAAATCATTTTATTATAAGGTTTTCAAATATTTGTTCCGTGGGGAAATCGAACCCGCGACTTGCAGCACTGCGCAAACCGTGTCGCCAAAATACTAATGGTAATTATTTAGTATTCCTACTACCAAAAGTTTTACGGTCATTGACCCCAAAAAGAACATCGATATCCGTCAGTTGTAGTGTCACTAGTTAATTCATTAACCATAGGTGCTCAGATAAAATCAAAATCAAAATCAAAATCAAAGCATTTATTTCAAGTAGGCCAGTTACAGGCACTTTTGAATTGTCGAAACAAAGATGAAAATTAAATGTAGCTACAGTCCCAGTCACAAGGCATAAAAACTGTGAAAGTACTGTAGTTGCCCATTCCCTAGCGTAGATCTCTATGGAGAAGAACGGGCAAGAAACTCCATGGACACTCTTTTAAATCAGAATATTGTTACAAAATCTTGGTTACATCATTCATGTTGTCAGTTCAACTACCTAAACACACAACTTTTAGTCCGAGACGTCGATATTGGAACATTTTCACGTAAGAAATGAACATCGTCGAGATTTGCATGTTTATTGCGTCTATCGTTAGCTGTTCAGGTGACAAACCGGCTTCAAGAACAACATGCAAGAATATTTACAGAAGAACCACGGTTTAAATTTTCCATAGCGTTTTTAAGCCCAGGATCTAGACAAAATTTTCAAAGATCATCTTATTTCTACTAGCCTGTTTCCCAGCAGTGGGAAAATAAACAGGTTAATGTTGTATGTCGTGTGTTGTCCCTCCATACTAATGCTCTAACAAAATAATATTGTAATACCAAATGATTTGAAAAGAGTAACCGGAGTTTCTTGCCTTTTCTTGTTTCTCCATGGAAACGACCAACGCGAACCGTGCACCTTTTTTCGACGTTTTATAAGTGTCCATCTAGGCCTATGTGAAATTAAATATTTTGATTTTGACTGTTCCCACTGCTGGGAAACAGACCTCCTCTTTTTAAGTGGCATAAGGTATTCTGTAGCTTACACATACGTCATAAGCCTATGACGTTCCACTCCTCGGACCCAAGCGATCCACACGTCTAATGCACCTGAATCTATATCGCTGGGATCATGTCACTTGTTGTAGGTAGAATTTTTAGTACTAAGACCAGCCCTCACTATGTTTTCTTATACCTTACCATTACCACTTTCTAAATATCACTAATTCATCAATTTACGAACTGTCTTTTCACTGCTTTACTAGTGGTCTAGGTAGATTGTTGATTAGTTTTTGGAGTCTGGATTAGTGCACGATGGATAGTATTGCCATTAGTCAGGCATCAATCACGCAGCTCTCAACTCGGCTCACCCCTATTACGCGGGACTTAGAACATAACTGGCAAATTGGTGTACCAATACTTAGAGTTTAGCCAAACCCGTCGGGGATTATGTTTATCTTATGGTATACTGTCTTCAGCATTCACTCAAATGCTGTCAAGAATCATCATCTTTCTGCTCTTGTCCCACTCTACTTGGAGTCAGCGCAACACGTTTTATTCCAAACCAAACCAGCTTACTCCGCAATTGCTGCCTCAAACAATTCAGCTGCAATACAACCAAAGCAGAAGAAAGGGGGAAAGCAGAACCGTCGCTGTGAAACCCTTCCGAGGAATCCGGTACAGCTCTGTCCAGCAAAGCAAGAGTGTGATGAGGACGGCTTCACCATAGTTCAGAAAAAGAAGAAGAAGCCTACTTGTCGCAATCAATGCGGTACTGGACTGTCAGGACCAAAATATACGCTGCGTCCAGCGATACCATCGACGTTGCTGTATGTATCCCGACTGTATCACTCCACGAAGGTTGAGGAGATCGTAGAGTACATAAAGGTGAAGACCAGCTGGACCTTGAGGGTCGAGAAGTTGGAACCGCTTCACAACACTAACTTCAAGTAGTTTGTGGTGCGAGTTCCAACACAACATCTCGACAAGTTTCTCAAGGAAGAGTTTTGGCCGAAGGGTGTAGTCTATCGACGGTTTCGCGGCAGGCCACGTGTCACCGCACAGCGTAACACGACACCGCCACTTCATGTTTCATAGTTTAAGTGAAGTGCTACTAACATAGTTTTCTAAGTTGCTTTGACTAACAAAAAATGTTATTAAATATGTATTTTTAGGTTAAGGTATTTATTTATTGGTCTTTGTTACATGAAAGAAATGGTTTATTATTATTATTATTCTATTCTCCCCGCCAGACGTTACGGCATCATTTACTTCTTTCTCTTTCATATAATTCCTCGCACAATCCATCCATCTTCAAAAAGCTGTCAAGAATGGTCCTTCTCTAACCCTCATTCTACGTTTATGCCAAAGAATAATGCAATTTCTCTTCGAGCAGACTATTAGCTGCTCAATTTCGAATAGAGTTGTTTGATATCTGAACCAGAATTGCGTTAACCCAAATAGATTGGGGGGATCGAGACCCTATTAAACCGTATTTTGGAGTGGTTTAGAATTATAGGGTTTGTTTATATAACTCTTTGTTAGTCAGATAGGGTTGTTATGACAGAGAGACGATTGGGGAATCCTCTTTGGTACTTCGATGGCAATCCTTGTTTTTTTTTTTTTTCGGTTGGGAAATCATCAAATGACTCCTCCTGCTCTGGGCGGAGCAAGAGGGAGTGTCAGACTTTTACTGACTAAAACCCATCGATGTTCCTTCATCGCCCTTTGTGTTCCGGGGCCACGGTATCTCTTTCGTATAGTCCCGCAGCCCCGGATCCTACTTTTCCTACTAACACTTTATATGTGAAAGTTTGTGAGGCTGGATGGATGGATGGATAAATGTTTGTCTCTTTCACACAAAAACTACTGAACGGATTTGGATGAAATTTAACACACAGATAGTTTCTAACCTGGGTTAACACATAGGATACATACTTTTTATCTCTCAAGTTTGGTCCCGTGACAATTATCGAATTCCATGCGGGCGAAACCATGGGCATAAGCTAAGTTACCTAGACCATAGATTAATGATTGTGGTTCGTTTTTGTTTCATATATCGGCGAAGACTCCAAGAGCACAATTCTAGTTTAAAAGTAATTTTCCATACTGTTTTGTTTATAATTCTACATTCGTTGTTACGATTAAAAAAATTTGGTAGTAGGTTTTATGTCAAAGTTGCATCTGGTCACAAAATAACGCTTTTGAATTATGCTAAGCGTAGGTTTATATAATATTAGTGTTCTATAGTGATTTCTCAGTGATTCCTAAGACGATTTTCGTCCTTCATTTTTTTTAAATTAAACGTCGTTATGGAAAGGGATGGATGAGGTCTTATTTCATCATTTGGTAGAAGAGAGCTAATAAAAAGAGAGTTTCTTTGCTTGAAAACTTAGTTGCAAAAACAAGGTTTTAAACCAGTTTTTAAATAATTAATATAAAAGTGACATCAACTTAATTATAATCGGGAAACTGACATCAAAACTCAATATTTTCTATCTAAACCACTCTATATTCAGAACAGACTAGATCTGGGCTGAGTGTCGACAATAGGCGCAACAGCAAAAAAAATCTAATTAGTCCGTCACTTAGATTATCAAAAAATATTTGAGCCGTGTTTTTTCTTTTGTTACGTAAACCAAAATTGACGAAGATATGACGCTTTTAAAATTCTCAATATGTCACGCCTTGGTATAATTTTTAGCTAGTTCTGACGTCACGAGCCCCCACTCCCGAGTTTTCATGCGTTTTATCTTGTGTCAATATTCATTGATTTACGTAAACAAAAAATACGTGTCCATTAATTTCCAATACTCTAACTGACGGGCTACATAGATTAGCATTTTTTTTTGTCGTCATGCCTATTTATGTTAATGTTTCGGGAATTCTCTAATAAGGTGGGCGATCAGTCTGGTTGTTTTTGTTGAAATAACATTATGAAGTTGAAAGGTTTCATAATGTAGTAATGCTTATGCTCACTACACGAAGTATTGAAAGAATAGAAGCATTATAAAGCAAGCAGTAGGTAGTTGTGACATTGTTTGCACGTTTTGAGAGCAGTGGTGATGAAAATTATTTACACACAGTTGAGTGCTTACCTAGTTTCGAACACACGATTCTTTTTTTAAAATTTTGTTGATAAAGTTTACTTTGTAAATAAATAAATCGTAACGAGAGTCGATCAGATAATTGTATAGCTACACAAGGATCTTTTGGCGCATGGTGATATTCACCAACAACGCCATCTAATTTTACAATAGGTATATCGATTTTTTTTAAGGTTCGCATCCGGAACGAGGTGATCCGACAGAGAAACACAGTTTTCGACATAGCTCATAGAATATGTAAGCCGAAGTGGCAATGGGCCGGTCATATTAGCCGTAGAACTGATGACCGTTGGGGTAGATATGTTCTTGAGTAGAGAACGCAAATCGGCAATCTTAAGATGGGACACCCTCGGGCTCAGTGGAGCGACAATCTTCGCACGGTGGCTGGTAGCAACTGGATGAGAGTTGCCGAAAATCGAGTTGAGTGGCGTATGAATGCGTTGAATTTTTAATTAAACATGTATAAGCAATGATTATTTAATAAATTAGTTTTCCTAATTCCGGAAGAATGTTGTAGTCACAGTACAAATCAACGAACGCACACAGTCGCATACGTAGGTCTCATACCTACGTATGCGACTTTGTGAGTCTTGCAAGCCTTGTAGGTATTCGCTCGCGTTCGAGACAGCTGTTAACGTCGCGTCGTCGCTCGACTCAACTTCAATAGAAAACTTCAATACATTTTAATGCCTGTTTTCATAATTGATGTTTTAATTTAGAAAGCACTTCGTCATTTTGTATCAAAAGCGTTCACTATCCTATTTTTTAAAATAAACTAACGATTTAATACGTCCCCACAAAAAAAGTCGTCAAATCAGCTGATTGGGGATTCTCATCGAATTAATCCCATATTTCGTTTTGAAAACGAGTACGTGTACGCCAATCGGCTCCCCTGTCGATGGCTGTGTTCAGACGGAACGTTCCATGGCCACGAAGTAGCAGCTAACATAGTCCCTGCGGTCTACTCTTGTACCATACCTTTGGTTGACTTGAATGTTCTGCCAGCTAGAACCACATTATCACCACACTGCACCATGCCACAGTCCTCACCATTTCACTGAACATTTTGTGTCAATTATTGCAAAGAATCGCGCGCGAAAAACTATTTGCATAAGTACACTGTACGGAAGTTAGCGCGTGACTAAATATTGTTTACATTTATTTAAGTTAGCTTTGATTGTAGGCGCCGCCGGCGCCGCCCGGTGGCTATCTCGCTCTATCCCAGGTTTTTAATTTGCACGAGAAAGAGAACGAAGACAAGTATGACATATTTCGCATTTTGTTGGTATGGGTAACTATTGTTTCCTTTGTATCCAGTGTCTGTAAGTGTGTGCGTGCGGTTAAATCGCCAAGTTTACTTCAACTGTTTTTGTAAAGACTTAACTTGCTTGAAATAAGGTTCATTTTTCTTTATTTTGTATTGAATGGTGGAATTTGTATTAATACAAATAAAACTGCACTTTTAAAAGTCTTATTGCCTTGAGTTACGGTCCATTTCAGTTTGCTTGGACTATACAGGGGTAGTGTGACTATAAATTAAGTAGCTTTAATTATTTTTGGGATAAAAAATTACCTATATTAAAAATCATAGAAATCGATTCAGTAAACGATTCTGAACAAAGTAATTTCAGGATGTGCGTTAATTATGTTACATGTTGTATATTTATGATGATGGGTACATTTCATAAAACAATTAAGTACACTAAAATGTTTGCCAACAACGCCCCCTTGTCAATGTAATTCTATAGCAAAAAGATCCATGTAGCACTTTAGATTGATGTTCTTACCCTAATTATAACACTTTCAGCTTACCATTATAAGCCAAAGGAACATTATTAGTTACTTTAATCATTATTACAGAGTACCTGTTAAAAGCTTTACCATGTAATACTATTAATAAGTTACGGGGATTATGGGGTGAGCAATTAACGACTTAACGAAAGGTCATTAATACAGGGTGGAATTTTTCAATGCCACCTGGAGAACAAGTACTCGAAATACTGGAGATAGCAAACCACGAATAAAAGTGCTTTATCTTATTGAATTTATCCCATTGAATTTATAACTGTTCTTTAGATTTCATGGTTTTCCCTTCATTTAATTTATCATGTTTGTTAGAGAGATTTGATGCAACCCCTAACTTGGGGAGGGGGTTGAAATTTCCAATTATATCTCCGAAACGGTAAACATTTACTGTCGGTTTCTACTTTCTTTACCATTACATGAGTGACTGTTATAGATATATGTTATAGATAGTTAATTCTATCAACCTTATGTGTCACTGGAATCAATAGGGAATATGCACGTATTTTTTTTCACTTCAATCAATAAAATACAGTACTATCAACCCAAGAAAAGTATTAAAAGTTAAGTTCAACTACTGCTTGTCGCACAAAAATAATTTTAGTCGCCTGCTATTTTCTACGACAGTTCAAACGTCCGTAGCTGTCGCGGCCATGATGTGACGTCATTATCCACAATCTGCCTTGTTTACATCTATTTTTTTGGCCTTAATAAAATAATTTTACCAATCTTGTATTTATGCTTTATTCAAGTAAAAATTGCAATAACAATATTATAATAAAATTTTAGTGAAACTTTTAGCACTTTTCAAATAAAAGTGTTTTTTTTGACACAAAGAACTTTGACGTCAATACCGGCGTTATCGAGGACGGTGTGTTTTGACAGTGCGTTCCGTTTCATTAAAAATATGCTACATTAAAAACAGTAAATTGTAAAATAAGTGATGTATTTTAGAAACTTAAACAAGTGTACCACAATGTTTTTATGCGCCAATACAAGGCATTTTTCATAAATAAAAAGAGTTTTGTATGTCATGCATATTCCCTAATACCTTCTATTTAATTTGTTTTTACATTTCTTAATTTGACATACATCATTTTCTAACATCATTTTATTTTATTGTCATTTTATACTTTTGACTTATATTGTAATGGTGGAATCTATTGTTTTTATATTGTTTATTTAACATATTTGAGCAGGGGAATTTCAAATGTTTTAGTTTTTTTTAAATTAATGTAGGTACATGATTTCTATTGTAATTCGATGATTTATATTGAGATTCGATGCTTTATATTGTAATTCTATGATTTCTGTGGTGTTCTGCGTACACTCGTTAGGGTTTAGAGTAAAACCACCAATAATCAGTGTGGTGTCTTTGTTCAGGGTTGTACAAATAAAACACTGTTTCCAATATTACGGCGTTAGACGTGCTGTCGCTACGACCGTTCAGACTAGACAGAGCTCGGTACATTGGCCCGCGCTCCCTCTAGCGTGCATCCCCACCACAGCACGCATAACTCATTTATTAAACACCACATCTCTTCTTTACAAAATATAAAGAAATAATAATAAGATATTTTATCTTATTTTTCCTATCTGAATGATTGATTGATTTTGGTTCTTTTGTTTTTAATATTCATTTTATTGGTTGTTATTGTTATTTTATTTCTGAATGATTTATGACTTTTGTTTGATTGCCATCACTCACTGATGATTTTAATATGAATTATTTGAATTACGCATGTTCATCTTTTCATCACTTTTTTTTTTGTTTTTTTTTTAATGTTCGTTAACACTAACAAAATTCACTTATCCTAAGATACATTAACACACTGAAATAAAGACTTTTTGTTAGGCTAGCAGTTCGCCTTTCAAAGCTTACAAAAGATTAAACTGCTAATAACATATTAACACACAATAATATGGGTCTTTATTGACAAATGTGCAAATTGTTTAGTTAATTATAATTCACTGCTTTTGTTTGCTTGTTTGTATAATTTGTAACTAGTGTTTTAATAAATTAATTTATTTATTTATTTGCTTATAAAATAAATGGCTGATTTAATCTTAACTTATTTGCTCATAATCAAGTTATAATAAATTTTAAACTTCTCGAGTGGTTTAAATGAGGTTATTTTTTCCAGTTCGTCTTATTTATTATTTTCTTTGATTCCCAATGAAATGGAACTCATTTATAACTGACAAGTAGAAGAATTGTTCCATAAAACCATAAAATGAAATAGTGATTTTAATATCTTTGAATTTTTAGTTTTGATGGATTGATGTTTATTTTGCAAGTAGGTTTTTATAAACACTTTAGCACGGCATTTTATTAAACTAGATGGAGCCGGTGTTTCGTACCTGACTACTCTGAGAAGAAACAGCCGAAACAAACTCAGAGGTCATAGTCTCTTTTAACTACACTACAGACATTGCTCAATTCACACGAGGACTCTGCATATTAGTGTCTGATATGGTATTTTGAAGAAAGAACCACACAGTTTTGAGTGGACCTGTCCAGTCAGTGCAAGCATTTGTCAATTATCGTGTAGCTCGGCTTAACTCAATTTGTAATATTGACTTGAGACCCACTTTTACTCGAGAATTAAATAAATGACCCAAGATGTAGGCTCTTTGGCTTTGGTTTTCTTGTTTGGGCTTCTCTAATTTGACTGTGCTTGTTGTTTTGCAAGATTAGCACTCAAATGTATTGAGAAAGAAGAAACTGTGGTTATTTTAAATTTTGTTACTGTTGTGCAATTTAGTACTCGGCTGCTAAATATTAGCATTTTATTATGTCACAATTTTGTGAGTCCACACTCACATTCACTGCTGACTATTTATGTATCAACACATACACATATATATATTTTCCACACACATTTACATATATATTTTTCGACACAGATGTCTATGTATATGCATAAATATTATACATATACACAATCATCTATGTATTTCTTTTTTCTCTTGTTCTGCAGTACTTTTAGTAATACCATTGAAACTACATTTTATGCAATCTGCATTGATTGCAGGGCCGGGACTAGTATCACCTTTGTGATTTTTGGTGCCATATTTAGGCATTTTATCACCTTTGTGATTTTTGCTGCCTCATTTAGGCACTTTATCACCTTTGTGATTTTTTGCTGCCACATTTAGGCATTTTATCACCTTTGTGATTTTTGGTGCCATATTTAGGCATTTTATCACCTTTGTGATTTTTGCTGCCACATTTAGGCATTTTATCACCTTTGTGATTTTTTGCTGCCTCATTTAGGCACTTTATCACCTTTGTGATTTTTTGCTGCCTCATTTAGGCACTTTATCACCTTTGTGATTTTTTGCTGCCACATTTAGGCATTTTATCACCTTTGTGATTTTTTACTTTGTAGCTTATTTTATGCGATTTGTATTATTTGCAGGCTTCAACCACTGACAGTCGTTTTGTTATATGTTAGGCTCTCTATAGTGAGATATTTGGTTGCATGTCAATTTTATTAAGGCGGGTACTTGTTGCCTTTGTATTCTGACCATCGTGGAACTTGTTTAACGGCCTTTTTACGGTTTTAGATTACTCCTGTTATGGTTTTATATTATTGTTGTATCACGAGAATCAATATATTCTTTCTTAAACCAGTTGAACGATAGCAAACATTTAAAACTTGTCTCGTCGAATTCGTATTAGGTTAAATTATTTTCTTCAAGACGTTAGTGCTCCTTAAGTTTTTTTTTTTTCAAAAGAATCCTACAGGTACCAAGTTTTAACCATGCATTGGTCGTATCCAGCCAATAGCAAAGAGTTCTGTGGGTACCGATAACGTGGCACTTAAATAAACTGTTGTTTGAAAGTTTCACCAAGGGTTCTATTATAAGTGCCTGTCAAGTGTAAACTAAGCAATACGGCCACTTGAAATGATACACGTCGGAGCTAGGGAATATACGATAGGTACTTGCATCGTATTTATTCCTTAATTTGTTTTTGATGACATCACAAAATGCATTTCGTCAAAAATTATCATTAGCCCTAATGGATTTCATGACACTTGTTCAGTTTTAACAATAGGTGAGGTAATAATTACCTCCATTGCTTCGAAATTATCGAAGGGGTACTTGGTTAAAACTGGAATTTACGAGGAATGTTTTCGTAGGGCACGTTAGTTTTTGGTCAAAATTTTCATGTGATACATCAGGTTTTGATCGAAAATAATTTTTGATTAAATTATAGAAATTGATCTAGGCAAATTTTTATTTTTTAATTATTTTTTGTTTTTCTGAATTTCTTTCGAAATATATATTTTTTTTTTTAGGTGCGACCTTTTTTTTTTTTTTTTTTTTATATATTATTTTATTATTAATGTCGAATCAAACAACTAAATTTCGTAACTACGTTCCGACATTCAGTCGTTTGAGTAAGTGGTGTAAGTACTAGTTTCATCGATCCATGCTGCACAATCACATTCCTCAGCTTATCGCAGACGATCGCATATGCGATATTATTTATGTAACAATACCTATCTCATATATTAATAACAAATTGTGGATCGAAATATAACACAATGAACAGTATTCGACTAACTTAGCTAACAGTTAATGAATTAAATACTGATTTGTATTGTACGTAATAATGTATTTTAGAATGATTACATGCTTCATAGAACTGAATGGAATATTCATGTACTGAACAGTAGATTTTTTTTTTCATGTTTGGTGCCATGGTAAAAGTTGTTTGTTTTCCTGAGTACAATCACGTGTTTACATAATAATATCGGTTTATGTACACCATACAAGTAACATTTTACACAGGGTGATAAAATGGGCGGTCTTATCACTAAAAGCGATCTTTCCAAGACTTATGTAATTATTTAGTTAAATAGTTACCAAATAAACAAAATTACGGAAATAAAAAAAACAAATCACGATTAATACTAAATTTTGCAGGTCCCCTTATTATGTTCTTGGGACTTGGTTAAACATAACTAGCGAAATGTTGAAATATGCACATTTAACAACACTAGTTGACTCGCCAGCGTACCACCGTACGCTGGCGAGCACAGGCCGACAGTTTGACAACGACTCACTTTTAGTTTAGACCCGTGTTCGCCTGGTTGGTGATTGTTTTGTTATTGTGCTTTCGTGCCACTGACTACCTTTAACGACTGTCAAAGATCCAATGATCATTAATGACAGCGAGACCAACGCTCAAGGTGCCTTCCGAGGCACGGAGGAAACCATGTAATGGGCAGTCACCCACAGACCAACCCAGGCAAGCACGGCTCAACCCAAAGATCGACCGTTATTATTTTTGAAACTGTACCTCACATAATTTCAAATCACTGCTTAAAAGCTTCAATTCAGCCAATGAATGTGTGTGATTTACTTTACATTGCTCACATTTATCACGTCAATTTAATCACCAATACAACACACTTTCACTTTTACACTTAAAAACACAAACTCTGTATTTACACTTTACACGTTCACTTTTGTAGTTTTATCCTCGTCGCCATTGTGGTGTTCTGCGTACACTCGTTAGGGTTTAGAGTAAAACCACCAATAATCAGTGTGGTGTCTTTGTTCAGGGTTGTACAAATAAAACACTGTTTCCAATATTACGGCGTTAGACGTGCTGTCGCTACGACCGTTCAGACTAGACAGAGCTCGGTACATTGGCCCGCGCTCCCTCTAGCGTGCATCCCCACCACAGCACGCATAACTCATTTATTAAACACCACAATTTCTATTGTAATTCTTTTATTTTTATAATTTAGTGTAAAACTTCGATACAATGTAAAAATTGTTACTGAAATAAATGAAATGAAATGGAACGTTATTGTTGAATGGTCTAATTTTGACTTACCTAGTGAAGTTTCAATATATAGGTAGTTAGAATTGTTGTGAAATAAAGTACTTACGAGTTTTATGTATTTCTACTGAGCTACAAAAATTATGCTAGGTACCCACTGTTCACCAAAAACTGATTATGACGGCGGCATTTAACTAACAAATTCGACTTTTATTTCAACCCCTACTGTAAGGGGTGTCCTAGGTTCCCTAGGGAAGGGGTACTAACAATAGAAAACAACCCTTCTTTATCTGTTAATGGTACCTTTTGTTCATTGTGAGAGGGTAATAAATCGATCGGGTTTGTGATAAAATAGTGTTCAAATATTCTTATTAACTAGTTTTTGTCTGAGGCTCTGCCTGCAAGGAGATCTGAAGTTATCCTAAACCTACAGGAACATAGGT
Source organism: Xestia rhomboidea (assembly GCA_963853795.1). Classification (NCBI taxonomy): domain Eukaryota; kingdom Metazoa; phylum Arthropoda; class Insecta; order Lepidoptera; family Noctuidae; genus Xestia; species Xestia rhomboidea. The sequence goes on from OY970777.1 coordinate 15,524,646, forward strand.
TCCATTGGGATAAGAAGTATAAATGTCTTCATCCAAATCTGTTTAGCCGTCAATACATACAAAGATAATCATCTTTAAATCAATCAAAAGGTAAGTTGAGTTAATCAACTTAACTTACGTATTGATTGATTGAGTATAAACGCACGCGCGTAACCTCCACGCCAAGCCACAATTTCACCTATTATTTTGTCACATATTTGTGTCGTTTGCGCACAGGGCACGCGCTTGATTGTCTCGTATATGTGACACTGGCGGCCAAAGGGTTAAAGTATTAGTTTGGATTTAAATTGTACACTACACAAGATCCACTGGACCATAGAAATATAGTGATTTTTATTTCAAGGTTGTACTAACCGTAGTAACGATTTATTTGTAAACTCTGACGAAAGTGTACCACAACGTAGACGGGCCCTAAGCGATCAATTATACAGGTTGTTAAAAAAAGGAAACCGAAAAAAAAAAAAAAAAAAAAAAACTTAAAAAAATGTTGAAAGATCAACCTAATTTATATAATACCTATATATATTTTTGGATTTATTTTTTATTTTTTTCGGGTTCCTTTATCGATACTGAACTCACCCCTAAGATATGACACGCGACTACTATAACAACCTGTATTTCAAAATATCACGAATAATTGTGCACTGCGCATTGCGCAATTCCAAATCATTAGATCGCGTAATGATTGAACCAAAGTTTTAACAAGCTTCATTTTTATTGCACCATATTTTTTCATTACAGTGTAGGATCACTATTAATATTGCGCAATTTTTTCAGCATATTTTTAGCTTTTTAAGATTTATCAACCACATTACGCAAAAATATAATAAGTGTTCGTTTGAATGTAAGTGGTGGTGGTTTTACATTATTGCACAATTTTATTGTAGTCGTAGAGCTAGCCTTAGACCGAGAGTCATCAACTCATCACGCATGACGAATCAAAACATAGAAAAACAAATGTTTGACTGACGTCATGTTTAGCAATAAAACTGCCATAATAAAATGTAATAGCAATTATTTACCTATATTGTTTGTCGACTCGCGTTTTGACATTTACACCATCTCCCGTATGGTCTAGTGGCTAGGATACCTGGCTTTCACCCAGGAGGCTCGGGTTCGATTCCCGGTACGGGAAAAATCTTTTTGTCTTCATGTTTTTTTTTTAATCTATTGCAAATTATGTGTGGTATTTCTATCTCAAATACCTATGCATATTTTTGCTGCAATTATAAAAATAATTTGGGTGCCATTGTAAAAATTAAAGGACGTTTACTTACAAATGGTGAAATCATTTAACATTTCATACCATCTCCCGTATGGTCTAGTGGCTAGGATACCTGGCTTTCACCCAGGAGGCTCGGGTTCGATTCCCGGTACGGGAAAAAATCTTTTTGAGTTCATGTTTTTTTTTTATTCTTTTTCATTTATTATGTTTGGTAAGTATTCATTTCTTTCTCAAATACCAATGTATATTTTTGCTGCAATTATAAAATAATTTATGGTGCCATTGCAAAAATTAAAGGAGGTAATTCACGTTTACTTAAAAATGGTGAAATCATTTGACATATCAATACATCTCCCGTATGGTCTAGTGGCTAGGATACCTGGCTTTCACCCAGGAGGCTCGGGTTCGATTCCCGGTACGGGAAAATCTTTTTTTATTTAATGTTTTTTTTTTATTATCTAGCTAGTAGATGTGGACAGAAATATCGCCATTTTGGCTTGACAGTCTCTGAAATCGTAAACATATATTATTTATTTATCTACCAAGTAACAAGTGTAATTATTTATTATTTATTGGTGAACTTGCAGGATTTGAAAAAGTGTTTTTTTATTTAATTTTATAAGCACTAAAACCAAACCACGACAAAATGTCACCCGAAGCAAAAATAATCGATTGAACACCTTATTGACACTATTGCTTCTTCAAAATTGGCTCGGTAGTTTAGGTGACATACGGAGGTCTCAAAAACACAGATTGTAACCATAACAAATAACCCTTAGGACGTGCTTAAGGTGGATGCTCCAGGGTAGCCCGCGAAATTGAAATTTTCAAATCTAAGATATTTTCAAATCTATAAATATTGAAATAATTAAATCATCAATACCTACAACCCTCTTAGTTCATGTAACTGTCAAGAATGACTATTTAATGAAAAAGTCATTCTTGACAGTTCATCATGATCATCAGCCTATTAATGTTCCCACTGCTGGGACACAGGCCTCCTCTCAATGAGAGGGAATGGGCTATAATCCACCAAGCGGGCCCAGTGCGGATTGGTAGATGTCACATGTCTTCCAATTTTTTGGTTCTAGGACATGCCGGTTTCCTCAAGATGTTTTCCTTCACCGTTTTGAGAGCAGCGGTGATGAAATAAATTACATGAACTGAGAATGTTTGATGATTTTCATGATTATAATTCTGTAACTACATACGTCTTACAGCCGCGAATCACATTTTAATCAACATACAACCTGACACTGGCCTGCAAATTGCAAAAAACGTAAGAATTTTTTTATTACATTAAATTTCGCGGGCTACCGTGGAGGTTCCACCTTAAGGCTTTGCCGTAGTCAAACTAGTCGGGTAACAAACCTAGTTTTGACAATATTTAATTGAAAATACTCGTTACTACATACAGGGTGTAAACAACCTCATCACGAAGCCGTCAACCAAGCATTCTGTACATCAAACTAAGTAACTTTACCCAATAATTATTGCCGGGAAATGACTATTTTTGGTGTTAAAAATCATTTTATGTGGTAGAACTCAATGTAACGCACTTAAAACATTGTGCTTGTGCCGGACGGGCGTGATCGCTGGGCGCGAGGATGTATGCGTGTACTTACCTAACGGACTATGTGCCTATGTATACTGCACTATGCGCACGTGTTCTTCGCTCCTAGACGGCGCTGACGTCCTACACCTGTAGGTTCAGGCTACCTCAGACATTGTTACTTGGGAAGGGGGGTTACTGGGAATAACAACACTGATAAACTTTCATAACTGTTCAGGAAGCGATTCGGAACTTCAGGACTTTCTCCGCACTACTTTTTACTGTGTTCACTGCAATAAATTTTTACAATTTTAACAAAAAATATAACTTTGTGCTTATATCTGATTATATTCAAGATAACACAAGTTATTAGGTACAGTTACCTATCTACTGGTACAAAAATAAAATTATCTTTATTGTCTGTAATCAAATAAAACTAGAAACTATACAATCTTTCTAATTTTGGCTGATTGAAGGATCTTTTCAGCTGAGTTTTCATGAAAACCGTCATTGAGACCGTAAGCATATAATTGCCATATACTAGGAAAGTATATGACCTATCGAATTTTACTGTTTCTAGTTACGAGTCTATGGTTTTCAGCCTGTAATGATCCTTCAACTGTCAGTCTGTTAGACGAAATTTTACACGTTAAAATGAAGATGGACGCGTTAGACTGTCACATTCTCTGCAAGTGGTTTTCCTGAAGGGTCTAAGTTATTCTAAACAAAAATACTATATCCAGGCCTAGGTCGCAACCTACATTAACCTGGATTACATTAAATTATTTAAATTATTTGATTTATTATGACTTTAAAGCTCCACTTGCGAGTACATGTGAGTCTAGCGCGTACGTAAATGACTGTTTTGCTTATTCTAATGCACTGTTTCACTCATTTACTTGTCACTGTTATTGCCCATATCACCGACTCTATATGTTTATGGTAAAAACACTATGTACACTTGGATTTGGTGACGTTCGTCGCGAACAGTGCTGATGGATGGATTGAATAGTACGGGGGTCATAGATGTGTTTAAAGTAATAATCTCACATTAAAAACTTGTATTTAAAAAAAAACTTGTCCTAAAGTTGGAACTTTGACCCCTAATAACTCCGTAACTAGAAACTTCCCAGGTGGTGTGGAACGAAAACAGTGATCGCAATGACGGGGAGAACAAGTGCCTTTCGGCTTCGTTAAGAGGTTTTTTAACCCTTTATAACCTGTTAAATGTAAAAATGCCAATAATAATTTGCGAGCGAGAGTTTGTACAAAATAGACATCTACACACTGTCAGAATATTAATGGCACACCTTGCAATGCAGCGGAATGACAAATGAGCCAAGGGAATGATTGCATTAATTAACTGAAATAACACGGGCAATTATTGAATGGGGGAAAGCGCGTAGGTATATAAGCATTTATACATATCAACAGTACCTAATCCACATCACCATTCTCCTGCAATCATCAGCAATTTATTGATTTCTGTTCTATTAGGTACTCGTCATCTCAGCAGGTCACCGAGAGGGAAAGCAAGACCAAAGACAAGATGGATGGGCGGTGTGAGGAGTGACATGAGAGAAAAATACCGGCTAAGTGCGAGTCGGACTCGCGCATGTAGGGTTTCGTACCATCGGAGTAGGGGAGCCCCCTTTAATTTTTAGATTAATCTTTATTTTTATTATTAATTGTTATAGCGGCATTACAGCACAGACTACACTTAACAGAAATACATCATATGTGAAAATTTCAACTGTCTATGTATCACGGTTTATGAGATACAGTATGGAAACAGACGGACAGTGGAGTCTTAGTTTAGTAATAAGGTGCCGTTTTTACCCTTGGATACGGAGCCCTAAAAAGAATAACGATGCTGTGAGACAAGCCTCATATCCGTGAGAAAAACTGGGTCATATTCCACCAAGCAGGGCCTCTGCGTGTTGGCGGATGTCACATTTGCTTGAATCTTAAGTTCTTCTAAGATATGTGGGTTTTTACGCACAAGTGTTTCTTCAACGTTTTGGGAGCAGTGGCTATAAAAAAAAACTTTATCCACGATTGCAAGTTTTCTGTTTTATTGCCAACTAGCTGACCCGCGCAACTTCGTCTGCGATATATAAGAGAGACAGGAATTTAATTAAGTAACCACGTTTCCGAACAAATGATGCTCGAATTTAATTAAGTAACCACGTTTCCGAACAAACAATGCTCTTTCAATATAGTCTATGGCTGCGAATGACATTGACATTCGTTACGCGCGTTTTTTTTAATATGCAAAATTAAATGTATATTTTTCAATATTTCTGAGAGATTTTCTTAATATTTTTTTCCGTAAGAACCTTCTCCTAATAATAACAAATACAACAAAAAAAGAATTTGTGAAATCGGTCCAGCCATTCACGCGTGAGGCCGTGACCAAGGAAAACGGGTTTCATTTTTATATATATAGAAAGACTAGTTGATGACCGCGGTTTCGCCCGCGTGGATATTGGTTATCGCTACCAAAAGTAAAGCTCCCAGACGGCTTATTTTTTTCCTACACAACAAAATATATCATTATATTTTAGCCAATGTACATATATACAAAAACTTGACAAATTATATACTAAAACCTTCCTCGAGAAATCCCTCTATCCATTGGTGAAAACCGCATGAAAATTGCAGTTGTTTTTGAGTTTTTCGCAAACAGACAGACAGCAGCGGCGAAACAATGCACACACACATCCATAGCTATAATTATCTCACCGTACTTCCCGAAGCAATATTTATAATTGTCTATCATCGTACTACGATGTACAGCAATAATTCTGCAGACAAACTTCTCCTTGCTTGTCGTACAGACAGCCGGGGAACAAAGTTTGTCGCCACCCCTTCTCTTATACCCCTCGCCCCTCGCGCGCCCCTGCAAGCCCTCGGTACATGGTACCAATAATTTAGCGACATTGCTACCCTAAGTTTGCATCGTATCAACATAAGGTGCGCGATGGAGTGTGGTTTGAGTCCGATAAGAGGTGCAAATATAAGAAGGCGGTTATAATAATTAGGACAATCAACAGTTCTGAATAAAAAACCGGCCAAGTGCGTGTTGGGCCACGCGCAGTATAAGGTTCCATAGTAGCCCATTATATTCAAGCAACTACTTCATCTTAGTCACTTTAAAGTATTTATTTTAAGGATTTTGTATTTGGTACAAAATTATCCAGCACCCAAGTTCAACGACTATTACCGCTAAACTAATAAAGTTATCTTTCTACCGCTACAGTTTTCCTTTAAAGTTCATGAAATGCACTATCATCATGAATTTTTCCAGATTTTTCAAGCCCGGAGTTTAGCTTTTAAAGGGGGGGGGGGGGGGGACGCTCTACTTGAACAAAAATAAAGTTTAATATTTCGTAAATGGAGCATTAAATCAAAAAGTAGTACGAGCAACCCTAAGTCATTTTAAAATACCTATTCAACGATACTCCACACGAAGGGGTAGACGACGAAAAACAAATTAATCCCCACTTCAAATGTAGGGGTTTTTTCAACATTTTATTTTACCACTTTGTCGGCGTTATTGATATAAATACCTCTACAAAATTACAGCTTTCTAGTACTAACGGTCTCTTAGCAAAACCTCAGACAGACAGGCAGACAGCAGGACTATGGAACCTTAAAAAACTGAGTGTCTGACTACCTGTAACGACTGTCAAAGATCTACAAATGACAGCTGGAACCAACGGCTTGGCGTGCTTTTCGAGGCATGCAGGAAACTCGGTATGTACCTAATGGGTGGTCACTCATCCACGTACCAACCTAGGCCAGAGAATCTTAGATCTCAAGATTGACCCGAGCGGCCGTTATTATTTAGCCACGAGCTCCCCACTTAACGTTCCTTAGCAAAGTAAATAAAAGTTACTCTTATTTACAACCTTATTTCTATAGACATAGATCACTGTTATTTTGATAGCGATCCAAAAGTGGAGGTAAACTAATTTTGACAGGAGTACAGTACTTTTTATTCGCTTATAACTAGCACAAATATCTTCGAATGTTACTCGACACTGGTCTCAATCCACACGCGACAGCCTGCGTTCAATTTTAATGACCCAAAGTGACGTCGCTAATGCCCGTGTTCACTTACAGAAAGCACTACTATAGATAGTTTATAGTATACATATAACTAGTTGAGAAGTATACATCAAGTTCAAATCGTATACCCATTTTCAGTAACATACACTAAGCGACACCTATTGGTATAAATGCGTAAAATATAGTTACGTATTGTTGGAAAATCAACTCTCAGCTCTGAAATTTTCATCAGTGCCATAAAGTTTAGGCATTTATTTAGTTGTCTCCTACATTTAGTGACGACGGGCATATGATTCACCAGTATAATATTCATCATCATCATCATCAGCCTATTAATGTTCCCACTGCTGGGACACGGCCTCCTCTCTATGAGGGGACTGGGCTATAATCCACCACGCGAGACCAGTGATGATTGGTAGATGTCACATGTCTTTGAATTTTTGTTTCTGGGACATGCCGGTTTCCTCACGATGTTTTCCTTCACCGTTTTTGAGAGCACTGGTGGTGAAATAAATTACACAAAGTAATGCGCCTGCCTGGGTTCGAACCCACGACTTACTGTTCGTAAGTCGGGGCCGCCACCGCTGGGCCACCGCTGCAGTATAATATTAGTGAAACAATAAAGACGTTCGGCCATACAACGTAAGCCTCGTTGGTCGAGTTTTTGCAAGCGCGACTTCTGACCGTGAGGTCCTGAGTTCAATTCCCGGGTCGGGCAAAGTGCCATTGAGTTTTTCTATTCGGAATTTTTCAGTAGCAGCCACAGAAGCCACAGAGTCTACTCTGTAGTCGTGCCCGGTTGATGGCAATAGGTTCGCCTCTATTAGAATATAATAGTATAGAATAGCCTTTATTAACAATCTTATAATCTAGTGACACGTATTATTTACTTAATAAGAAAAATAAATTGTTCTTCAGACATCCGTTTCCGAAGATTGTTTTGCCGTAGCATAGGCCTCCCAAATATTCTTCCACGTCTCACGATCTTGAGATTGCCTCTGTCACATTGACCCCGCTGTCGCTTTGAGATCGTCGTCCCACCTTCGTGTCGGGCGTCCTCTGTTCCTTTTCCCTTCTCTTGGGTACCACTCAGCTACAAATTTAGCCCATTTCTCCTTTTAAAAAAAAAACGAAAAATTGAAATAAAAAATAATAATAATAATAATAATGAAATGATGAATGATGTATAATGTGAATGAAAATGGGCGGGTCACCTAATAAGGTGACCCGCCCATTTCCATTTCAGCCTTTTTATCTCGCGTGATACGTCCTCTATCACATGGGACTTAAACATAACTGGCGAAATGTGGGTGTAGGTACCCTTTGATACACCTCTGCCTAACTCTTCGGGAATTACAGGCGTGATGATGATTGTTATGTAATGAAACAATTTCGGACATACACAAGCGAGCTCGGTAACTGCCAAAATTCACCTGTCAATCTTAAAACGACTACACAGGAGCTAAATTAGCAACTCTATTTGTGGTGGTTCAAACTTCGTTTGAAAAACTGTTTGAATAAAGTTCTAACCAGCTTGCACTACAAAGTGGTTGTTACGTCAGTCACTGCGGGCCGAATAGTGCGAAATGAGTGGTATTTTGTGATTTACATAAAATCTATTGTTTGGACTAAAAAAATAAAACCCTATCATGCTAATATATTGCTTGTAGAATTATTTGCCAAAAAATCAGAATGATCGCGCATGTATTATGGTTTTTACTCGTTAAAATATTTTTTTTGAGACAAGTTTGTTATTTTTTTTATCGAGTAAAATTAGTTGTATTATCTTTTCAAAACACTATCATACTAGCATAATTATATCCTGAAGAATATCATATTATATTTTTCTGGTTTTGTTTATTGCAGTGAATCATATGCTTTTTTGCATTATAAAACTCGCGTTTAGCTCCTGTAGTCGCCTTAAGAATCGGACATCCACACTAACATACACATAACTCGTGACATTACCACACAGACAGTCATACATACTTAAACTACATCTCCGTGGATTCAATAGACTGAATTTACAACTTTGTAATACTAGTAAGTGCGCCAAGTTAAACGGGAACCGTAAAATAGTTCAGTTTTATAATCCAGTTAAATGTTGCAGCCGTTTGATGTTCCGAACTTTTGAACAGTTTACTGTCGAACGTGCCGTTTGATGATTTTAGAGAATATTTTATGGTTTACGTGAGTTCTACTCGTACCTGGAGTTATGTGAAGATAATGCCTTGGGCGTCTTTCTATCAATTATTATCTTATTAAGAGTGGTACCTATACGATTACGAACTCCTTATGTTTTTTTTGCTTGTCTATTAAGGCTTGAACGTATTCTTTTCGATTTTTTTTGTGTACAAGTCTGCGACAGACAAAAACTCTGCGACAAATTTTGCGTGATTCATTTTTGTTTGTCTACATTTTTGTCCACTATAAGGCGATCAGTAGAATCCTTTCCATCAATAGATCCTTATAGTGGACAAAAAATAGACCAACTAAAATCAATCACGCAAAATTTGTCGCAGAGTTTTTGTCTGTCGCAGACTTGTACACACAAAAAGTCTGTCGTTATAACAGTCAGGAAAATATTGTTAGGAAACTGGCACATCCTAGAACCAAAAATTGGAAGAATAATTTGAAGACCAATCCGTAATGACCCCGCGTGGTAGATGATGCCATAGGCCCCCTCTCATAGAGAGGAGGCCTATGTTTGTGTGGGGCTTAATTATGATATCACTAGCTGTTGCCTGCGGCTTCGCCCGCGTGAAGTTCGGTTACTGTCCCACTGGATCAAAATAAAGGGATACATAGTATCCTACATGTTAATAAATCACTGTCACAATCACTGTCACAATCACTGTCACAATCACTGTCACAATCACTGTCACAATCACTGTCACAATCACTGTCACAATCACTGTCACAATCACTGTCACAATCACTGTCACAATCACTGTCACAATCACTGTCACAATCACTGTCACAATCACTGTCACAATCACTGTCACAATCACTGTCACAATCACTGTCACAATCACTGTCACAATCACTGTCACAATCACTGTCACAATCACTGTCACAATCACTGTCACAATCACTGTCACAATCACTGTCACAATCACTGTCACAATCACTGTCACAATCACTGTCACAATCACTGTCACAATCACTGTCACAATCACTGTCACAATCACTGTCACAATCACTGTCACAATCACTGTCACAATCACTGTCACAATCACTGTCACAATCACTGTCACAATCACTGTCACAATCACTGTCACAATCACTGTCACAATCACTGTCACAATCACTGTCACAATCACTGTCACAATCACTGTCACAATCACTGTCACAATCACTGTCACAATCACTGTCACAATCACTGTCACAATCACTGTCACAATCACTATCACTATCACAATCATTACCATCGTTATCATAATCGTTATCATCGTAATCACAATCATCACAATAAATCTAAAATAACTCTGTATAGAAGTCAAATCCACTATCTTATGGATCTCAAAATAAATGGCATATTCGTAATCAGCACCCTTGATAATCTCGGAAACGACACCCATATTGATTTTTAGATATTTCAACCCCATTGCACCCCAATAGGGGATGATGGTATTTCAGGTCCACCATTTTCTTTCTTAAAATCGTTGTTTTTGTAATACACCATACAAACTATACCAATGTTGATTTTCAGACTTTGTCACCCCATTTCCGGGGTCTTTGGGGTTAAATTCTGAAAAAACCTGATCCCCCTTTTTATACTTATTTACCAATAGGAGCACTCCTGCGAAGTTTCGAATAAAATAGTCTAACTAATCTTGTTTCCCCATACAAACTTTGGAACCCCGTTGATCCCCCTTAGGGGATGAAATTTGAAAAATCTTTTCTTAATGCACCCCTAGACCACATAAGGAACCTACTTGCCAAATTTGGAATCTGCAGACCCAGCGGTTTAGGCTGTGCATTGATTTTTATACTTTGTCACCCCATTTCCCCCTCTTAGGGGTGGAATTCTGAAAAAACCTGAAACCCGTTTCTACTCATTTATCAATAGGAGCACTCCTGTTAAGTTTCGAACAAAATAGTGTAACTAATCTTGTTTCCCCATACAAACTTTAGAGCCCCGTTTAAAGCCTTTAGGGGTTGAATTTTGAAAAATCCTTTCTTAGTGCACCCCTAGATCACATAAGGAACCTATGTGCCAAATTTGGAATCTCTAGACTCAGATATATGGGCTGTGCATTGATTTTTAAACCTTGTCACCCCATTTCCCCCTGTTAGGGGTTGAAATATGAAAAATCCTGAAACCCGTTTCTACTCATTTATCAATAGGAGCACTCCTGTGAAGTTTCGATTAAAATAGTCTAACTAATCTTGTTTCCCCATACAAACTTTTGAGCCCTGTTTAACCCCCTTAAGGGGTGAGTTTTGAAAAATCCTTTCTTAGTGCACCCCTAGACCACATAAGGAACCTACTTGCCAAATTTGGAAGCTGTAGACCCAGCGGTTTGGGCTGTGCGTTGATAGATGAGTCAGTCAGTCAGTCAGTCAGTTTCTTCTTTTATATATTTAGATAACCATAATAGGCTTGTCAACTGAAAAAATCTAATTAGTCTGTCAGTTATATTATCAAAGAATATTTGACACGTATTTTTAATGGCTTTTTAATGGCCAATGAAACGTCGGAGTTATGAAGCTATTTAGTTTAAGCAAAATTCTCAAGCACTTTCATAAGAAATTTATTAAAAGATAGGTCGTAGGTTGGTAAAGCCCGTCATAATTTTTCCTGTTTACGGAGGTAGGCGCGACAAGTACTGCCCTGGCTTGCGCGTAGCTGAAGGGACGCTGGAGCCGAGGAGCGGGATGCAGGACCCGCAGGGTTGGCGGTAGTGATGCCGGATGCCCGATGCCCGTAGAGGCGACGGGTGCTCGATGCCAGTAAGGGTAGCCACCCTTGCCACCGTCTGCGGCGTGTGTCGTCTACAGGCGACGCGGCAACGGTACTCACGGGTCAAACCCGGATGGAAAAAAACCCGAACTTTGGTATTTTTTCTTTTGTTACGAAAACCAAAATTGATAAAGATACGACGCTTTTAAAATTCTCAATACGTCACGCCGTGGTATAATTTTTAGTGCGTGGTGACTTCACGAGCCCCCACTCCCGAATTTAAATGCGTTTTATCTTTGTCAATATTCAATGATTTACAAAAACAAAAAAAAGACGTGTCCATTATTTTCCAATACTCTAACTGACGGACTAAATAGATTTGCAATTTATTGATGGTGGGAACTAGCTTATTGTAACTTAGTGCAATCTTGATTCAAGACATCAAGAATTCAGCCAAGACAGGTGACATGTAATTGGCATCTGCTGATAGTTACTAAACAAATGACTTTTAAAAATGCATCCTAGAACAAGTTTAAACACAAAGAAACAATTAAATTATAACAACAACTTTACTATTGTAATCATGAATCAAAACTATGCTTTTCAGCTAGTAGTGTTGGTTCACGTATCATATTTCCAGTTATCCTCAAGGGGGTAAGCAGAACAGCTGGAACACTATCTGTTCTATCTTGTTCGTGTCAAACTTTGTTCGTGTCTAGTTACTTATGCAACATGTTTCTGTACCGAGTTCATTTCACTAGTTTTTGTACATTTAGATATTATGTTGGTATTTGAATGAACACAGAGGAAGTGCGAAAGTGGCGCGCGTGACTGAAACGTTGAGTTTATAATCGGTTGAATAGGGAGAATGACGACGAAATGAATCATCAAAGCACCAACACTTGTTTTTTTAGTTTTTCCTGAACATTCTTAGAAAATATGCAACACAGTCATCATCAATGCTCATTCTTTCCATTAAAAAGATTTTTTACAACGGATTCATGTAATTTCGTACAGGTTTGTTTAATTAATCATTTACTTTAACACCATTTGGAATGTCAAATAAATTGATAAATACCTATTTGTTCAGATGCGAGAATCAAACTTGATGCGTCATTGATAATGAATAATGTGGACAATTTGTGACAAAATGAATGTCAAGAAGAACAAGAAAAAGTGAGATCGGTTGCCTTTTGACATGATCGACCCGCCATTGACAAACGGGCTAATAAGAACGTATGCTACCATAATAAGGACAACATTTCCTAAAAAAAAAGACATAGTACACACTGAGCCTAATTAAATAGCCCTAACCTAACTTTAATCCAACACATAACATAAACCTCTGAGTATACTGACGTGTAACTAGGGTTGCCACAAAATCCGCACAAAAAGACAGACATCTGCGGAAAAGTCCAGGCATTTACTTTTTGGTCATTCTTCTTTCTTTTTCCTCTCAAATAAAAACTTCTGGAGAAATCACAAGAAGCACTAGACTAAGCTATAGTTCTAAAGGCGTTTCGTATTTCCACGGTGACTGCCAACAGGATTTTTATTCGCATTTTGGGACGTTACATCATCATCAGCATCTCAGTCGCAAGACGTCCACTGCTGGACATAGGCTTCTACCAAGTGTCGCCACATTGACCGGTCCCGTGCGACTCGCATCCAGCGGATTCCCGCAGCCTTCACCAGGTCATCGGTCCACCTAGTGGGAGGCATTCCAACGCAACGTCTTCCGGTTCACGGTCGCCACTCCAGAACTTTTCGGCCCCATCGGCCATCCGTTCTGCGAGCAATGTGCCCTGCCACTTAAGTTTGGCAATTCTTCGGGCTGCGTCGGTAACCTTGGTTCTCTCGCGGGTGTCTTCATTCCTGATTCGATCACGCAAGGAAACTCCGAGCACAAGTTACATCAATCAGATATATTTTTTTACTTTCCCCTCATCGTTTTCACTAACAGATTGTTGTGTTGACGACGACCCGAATGGCGCAGCGGTAGTGAGGCTGCCTTACGTTCTTAGGGTCCCGGGTTCGAATCCCGGTAGGAGCAAATGTTTGTGTGATGAGCATGGACATTTGTTTCCGAGTCATGGATGTTTATATGTATAATAAGTATATGTATTTACAAACAAAAACTATCTATGTAGTATATTAACCATCTGCATGGACACAAGCCTCGTTGCTTAGTGTGGCACTAGATGGCGCTGTGTGTAATGTCCAGCGATATTTATAGATTGCAACTTTCTCATGAATAAAGCCATAATAAAGTCCGTCCGAAGGGCTAAAAAGCCGGACGATTCCGGAAGGTTAGCAACCCTACATATAGCTCCACGTCTGGGAACCTCAGTGCAAACCGATGCGGTCTCAAGGGACAGTGGTACCAGCTTATTTGTACAACGGGACGAACAACTTTGTTCATATTAGTTCGTTTGTTTGCCAAATAGCTGGGAGGTGGTTTTGAAAAATTTAATGTATGGTTGTATTTGTTGGTTGATGTATGGACTATGGAAATTGTATGTCTTTTTGTTTACGTGAATAGTAGATGAGTTTGGTAGGTTGTGTTGGCAATGGGCAGTTATTAATAGTATATTTTATATTGAGGGACTAAACGTAGTCATAATATACCAGAGGTGAATCATCGTCAATGAAACCGAGGGTATATTAAGTTGGCGTTTAGTCTCGAGGTGCAAACTGTACTTTTCACTTTGAATGCGAGTAAAATAGTCAATTTACTACTAACAAATTTAATAGAAATTTCTTAATAAAATAAAAATCACAAATTTTTTTTAACTTGAAGCTACAATTCGAATTATTTGTAATATTGTAAATAATTGTCGTCCCAGGAATATTTACAAGCGTACTTGTTGTATTTGTAGATTCTGAAATTTTCGCCGTCAGTTTTTTCTTCTAATCCAGAAACAGATTAACAATTTAAAACACTCAAGGCGCTACCTTCTTTGCGGGAAAACCATGGAACTGAAACTCTAAACATTTTCGCAATGAAGATGGTCCTCACTCCACAGATTATAGTATATTTACTGGTTGTTTGAGTTTGTGTATGTCACATAAAGAAAATTAAAAAACTAATTACTTTTCACTCCCTAGCGACTAAAGTGGTCACTTTAGTCCCGCTTCGTAGGGCTATTTTGGCGTACTTTTAGAGCATGTAAAGTGAAAAATAGATTATATATGTTTGAGCTATTATCCACTCAAACGCCCATGGCTGCATTCGCAGCCAGTAGCTGTTTTGCGAAATGTCCGTGGCTGCACATGCAGCCAATAGCGCCTTCGTCCAACAAATGCAATAAAAAATCTACTAAACTGCTATTTCTAGAGCTTATTCCTCATGTAGCAAACTCTATACTATATTCCTCAACGTTCGGACCAACAATAGCAACACTATTCCATCGACAAATCTATACATATAATAAAATCGTTGAGACCAAAAAATCTGTACATTGAAGATTAAAAAAAAAAACCAGCCAGGGTGACTTAAAATAAGTAACTGAAGATATTGAAACCATTTTAAAAATTTTTGTTTGTTTGTTTGTTTGACCGCGCATCACGTAAAAACTACTGAACCGATATTGTTGAAATGTTCACAAATCTATTTAAGAATAACAGAAGAAGAACATATAGGCTATAGAAATTTTTAATTTTTTTGTAAAAAGGGGGTGAAATGGGGGGGTAAAGTTTGTATGAAAAAAAAAATTTAGATTGTTCTAGGATCATGAAACTTAGAATAAATACTTATTAATAAAAATAAAGAAATACTTGTTTCAGCATTTTTTTTAAATCTCATCCAGAGACGCAAAAAAGAGGGTTTTGTGTTTAAAATTAATAAACTTCAAACACCTATACAATCAAATCCAATGAAGTGTAACCTTTTAAAGTTGCTACATATACTTCGTATCTAATACAGGTAAATATAATTTCTCAATTTTCTTGAAATTTGATCTTTGACGTGAATACGCACAAAATAGCGGAACTCAAGAAAATCAGCTTTCTTCGGTATAAGTAGTTGGTACGAAATATTTGTGCGCGCATCACGTCAAAATTACTGCATAGGCTTTTTCAATATTTAAACTATATATTATCACGCTACTTCCTTAAGGGGGTAGGCAATTTTGCATTATTTCCGTATACTTCAATTGTTTGACGTTTCAGTCATGACGTAAGTACATGAGAACGGCTATTTGTGGCTTATGTCAATGAAGTAAATAGACTCCGCTACCGCTCTGTAAACTACGGTATTGCAGGTTCAAACCCTCCAACATTATTTTCACTTTCCACTTTTTGTGATTTGTTTAATTTTTTTTTTGATGCTGTGAGATTTCCTATATTTCATTTTGTATTTAAATTGTGTGCATTTCTATAAAAAGTAATAGAGAAGTATGGAAGAATGAATACAATCATGCTGCGCCGACCCCAAATAAATTGGGATAAGGGCAGGAGTATGATGATGAGGATGATTTCTCCAAAAAGTAGTATAGCGAACATCAGAAGCCTGATAAATCCACGTGTTCCTGCCGTGCAAGAACTGTGCTATGCTATTCGCAATAATCAATAATCCATACGTAGTTTACGTAGATTATATTTACAGCTAAATTGTTATTGGCCTCATATCGTATTTTCGGGCGAGAGGAGACGCCCGGGTTCTTCCATTGTGAGGATCGACCGGAGGACACGGTGGAGCACACTGTGGAGGTGTGCCCCACTTGGGCGGAGCACCGCCGTGTCCTCGAAGCGGCGATCGGCGGCGGCGACCTCTCTCTCCCGGCCCTGGTTCAATACATGGTCCGGAGCGAGACGGAATGGGACGCCGTCACCTCCTTCTGCGAAGCAGTCATGTTAGCGAAGGAGGTGGCGGAACGTGAGAGGGAGAGTTCCTTACGTCCCGGCCACCGTGGGAGACGCCCCGGGCGTCGGGAGCCACGTGGTGGCCCCCGGCCACCGTAGGCGCGGGCCTGTGGACGGGGAGCTATTGGCTAACTCGCCGTCCGTCCGTCTCATGACGACAGGCCGTGTCGACGGCGCGTTCGTGTTCTACGCGCGCCTCAAAGAGAGTCAGCAAAAAAGAAGGGGTCCGCAAGGGCCGATACCTGCCGGGGCTGCGGGACTATTCGAAAGAGATACCGTGTCCCCGGAACCAAAAGGCGATGAACGAACATGGATGGGTTTTAGTCAGTAAAAATCTGACACTTCCTCCTGCTCCGGGAGGAGTCATTTGATGATTTCCCATCCGAAAAAAAAATAAGCTATAAGTATCGTGTTTGGGCTCAATTCATGCACCTTGATGAGAACTTTCGACCTAGCTGGAGTATGACTGTCATCGAGTGTCTAAGGATGAAAACCTAAGGCTGTCGAGGGAAGTCCCAAATTGGAAAAACATAGTACAATATTTTAACGATGATTGCATATATTTCCGAGAAATTAAATTGTTACCTACTTGAATCTATACTTATTATAAAGGAGAAAAGTTTGTTTGTTTGGTTGGTTGAACGCGCTAATTTTAGGAACTACTGATTCCAGTGAAAAACATCTCTTAGTGTTGGATAGCCCATTTATCGAGGAAGGCTATACGTTATATAACATCACGATACGATCAATAGGAGCGGAGCATCAATGAAAATTGTTGCAAATACAGTGAAAAACTATTGCTTTTGAGAGCTTCCGTTCCGTGCGCTGCGTAAACGGTTAAAGTAACTCAACAATCATACATGTATGACGGGATTGTTCCTCTTAAAAAGTCCGCTAAAGCATATTATCTGCATTTTTTTTAGGTTGACTCACAGTCTCTCTAAGCCTCTCTCGCTCTTACGTAACGCAGACGAAGTTGCGCGGGTCAGCTAGTGTCAAAATAAAAGTAAAAACTTTAGTGTAAACAAACTCCGCCATTTCTGACGTGTGGCGTCGTATTTCAATTGTTCTGTTATGTATATTGTTATTTTCGGATAGTATAACATATCAAATTAATCGTGAAAATCTGTGCTACTATATTATCTTATTATTGTTTATTAGCCAGTGTGGATCGATTGATAAACACCCGATGCTCTAAACATTTTCGCAATGAAGATGGTCCTCACTCCACAGATTATAGTATATTTACTGGTTGTTTGAGTTTGTGTATGTCACATAAAGAAAATTAAAAAAATAATTAGTTTTCACTCCCTAGTGACTAAAGTGGTCACTTTAGTCCCGCTTCATAGGGCTATGTTGGCGTACTTTTAGAGCATGTAAAGTGAAAATGTAATCTTATAAGGTGGGAATTTTATTGTGAAGTGTGTGGTGTAAAGAATAATGCAGTGTGTAAACAGGGGTTAAGGGGCAACTCAGACAATTCCCGAAGCCGTCAACCAAGCATTCCGTACATCAAACTAAGTAACTCCACGCAAAAATATTAAACTCTCTCAATAGGCGAGACGACAAAAAAATAATAATTAGTCCGTCACTTAGATTATAAAAAATATTTGACCCGGGTTTTTTCTTTTGTTACGTAAACCAAAATTGACGAAGATACGACGCTTTTAAAATTCTCAATACGTCACGCCTAGGTATAATATTTAGCTAGTTCTGACGTCACGAGCCCCCACTCCCGAGTTTTGATGCGTTTTATCATTGTCAATATTCATTGATTTACAAAAACAAAAAATACGTGTCCATTAATTTCCAATACTCTAACTGACGGACTAAATAGATTTGCAATTTTTTGATACTGTCGTCATGTCTACAGGGTGTAAACCACGTCATCACAAAGCCGTCAACCAAGCATTCTGTACATCAAACTAAGCAACTTTACGCAAAAATTATTGCTGGGAAACGATTTTTATTTTGGGGTGAAAAATCATGTTTTGTGGTAGAACTCAATGTAACGCACTCAAAACATTGTGCTGATTGATGGATTGAATAGTACGGGGGTCATGGAGGTGTTTAAAGTACTAAAATATTACATTAAAAACTTGTAGGTATTTAAAAAAAAAGTTGCCAAAAAGTTGGAACTTTGACTCCCAATATCTCCGTAACTAGAAGGTTCCCTGGCATGGTGTAGAACAAAAAAATGATCGCAATGATGAAGAGAACAAGTATCTTTCGGCTTCGTTAAGAGGTGTTATACACCCTTTATTATGGGCAATTTAGAAGTAGGACTATAATACCTCTAAGGTTTAAACTTTGTTTTTTAACCCGAAAAAAAATCGATATGTATTGTATTTAGATTACATCACTTTCTATCCCAAGAATCTATTGCCTAAACCAAGCCCTAAAAGAAATATAGAGGTCCTAATCGAAATAAATTCACACCTACGAATAAAAAAAAAATCTAACACATGTAAATCACGGGCTAATATCCAATTTTCCGTCTATCTAGGACCCTTATAACTCAACGCGATCCCGGGTATGCGCCACTCTAGTGACAAAAACTGTCCGGGTAGAATGGGACGCGGATAGAGCTATAAATCTCCGGGATTGATACCCGGGATTCGGTGTTAGGATGTCCGCAGGTCAGGCAGTATTATTCATTGAGGTGTTCGGTGTGAAGGGTTATTTTCATTGTTTTAACCTCTAATGCCAGGTTCGTATGTCAGGGATAGATCGTTTATCTTAGCAATAGTGTCTTTTATTAGTCGTTGTGGATAGCTAAGGAATCAGCATCGTCTTCTTGACCTTGTCTCACTTAACTTGTCTGACATCACGGTATCGTTGTTATCCATTTTCTTTCATAATGAATATAAATATCGCTGGACATTACACACAGCGCCATCTAGTGCCACACTAAGCAACGAGGCTTGTGTCGTGGACACCAGATAGTTGACATACTACATAGATACTTTTTGTTTGTAAATACATACTTGTTATACACATAAACATCCATGACGTGTAGTCTAGTTTGTGACTGATGACGACGAACTTTATGTAATTTATATGTATGTCATTTTATTATTGTTCTCAAGTGACACATTTGTCTTTATTGAGAATAAAGTTTATTTAAACCTAACAAATGTCCATGCTCATCACGCAAACATTTGCTCCTACCGGGATTCGAACCCGGGACCCTAAGAACGTAAAGCAGCCTCAGTACCGTTGCGTCATTCGGGTCGTCAATAATTCCTCACACAATCGCTTCATAATTTCTTTGACCTTCTATCTCAGTCACATGCAATTGACCCTAAAAACTTAAGTATAAGGTCTATTAAAGTTGATGAATAACTGAATGCCTTGTTGATCTAGTGATCGCAAGCGCTTCTGTTAAGCATGAAGTCGTGGGTACGGTTTCCAGATTGGGCAATAAAAGTGTTATTGGTTTTTCCATCAGGTTTTTCTCAGCAGCAGCCACGGAGTCTGGATTTGTGGCCGGTTGATGGCAATAGGCTGTCCCCATTAGGGATGAGACTTAAAATATAATGCGCAAAACAGGTACACTTCTGCCTAACTGCGGATTACAGGCGTGCGTGATGTAATGTGTGGAACCTGCATAAGTGCTACGAATCAATGCAAGCTAAAATACAAAAAAAAAATAAGGGCCAGAATAACCCAAATAAATCGAATAATTCTCGTTTTAATATTGCTGCAGCATTCACTTTGTGGTTAAAATATATCGAAGTTAAGGTGGATGCTCCAAAGGAATGAATTTGACCTTGAAAAAGACATTTTTGCACCTGTATGAGCTTGGAGGGTTGCATTGATGATTTTGATGATTATAATTCTGTAACTACATACGCCTTACAGCCGCGACGAATATTTTAATCAACATAAAACCTAGCACTGGCCTGCAAATTGCAAAAACGTAAGAAAATTTGAATTTCGCGGGCTACCCTGACGCTTTCACCTTAAGGACTTCTTGAGTTGATTTGATGTTAATCTCATGCGCCATACAGCCATAAAACTAAATATTTCTAGTACCTTCATCAACAAAGACAGTGGTCAACAATTTACATACAGCACATAAAACGCTCAACCACTCAGCCTTGCTCTCAAAGACAACAAACTAGAACATACATATTCATCGTACAACAGTAAGTCTTTACTGTACTCCAACATATTTTATTTACCATAGCAATGATCTTAAGTGTGGGGCTTTCAGTGCAGTAGCTCGGAATACTCGATGCAGGCTTACCGTATGTAAAAAAACTATGCAATTGTGTAAATGCGAGTGCGGGAACAGTTGGACGAGTGGTTTCATATCCTGAGTGTGTGGTGGTTCGTGTATTATTATAGCATTTATTTCGGGCTATAGTGTTAGTAATGGTTTTAATGAGAGGTTTTCTTTTTGAGTATTTAAAAAAAATAGTTTCTAAGAACTCGGTAGATGGCGTTGAACTGACTACTTTACTAAAGCCAAAACGCTTTGAAAAAAAAAACCATTGCGTCACGTCACATACGCTCGTTGACTGACACTTTTGTTTGCTTATGCTTCCGAATATAAGACAGACAAGTGAAATAATGTGATATTCCGTTCCTTGCAGTAATTTAACAAGTTCAGCGCCATCTATCCAGCGACTAGGGAAGAGTTGAAAAAGAAAATCCCTCATTACTATAGTATTAGCACAGATATTATAATGTAAAGACATACATGTTTTATTGTGAGGAGTTTAATCTTTTATCTGCGAATAAACTCCAGATAGTGTTGGTACTGCCTCGAAGACGAGCAAGCAGAGAAACGCATAACCAATCATGTTATAAGTGTTTCCGGCGCGTTCGTGTTCCACGCGCGCCTCAAAGAAAGTCAGCAATAAGGAACGGGACCGCAAGGGCCGAAGCCTGCCGGGGCTGCGGGACCATTCGAAAGAGATACCATGGCCCCGGAACATACACTCAAACACACATGAAAATAAGGCATGTTTTCCAAAACTTTCGTTTGAATGGTGGAAATGCTCGATGCTATCTAGAACCTTAGATTCAACGGAAAAATATAAAATAACTAGCTCCGCAAAGCTATACAATTTCATTGACGGCAAAGTGGGAGCCGTCCAATACAATTTGTACGTTCATTCTTTCCGCCCAACGTTCAAGTTTGAACAATCGAAGATCCCCGAAGGCGAGGATTTACTCCTGCTCTTCTTACTAGTTCGCTGAAAGAACGGATTTTGAGTTTCGTTCGAATTTGACGGTTATTTTGTGATAGTGTTTTGTTTTCTGCTTCTGTTTTGTCTTCTTTGATCTTCTTTGATGAAGTATTTATATGTATCCGACTGTCCCTTTAAACTTTTTTTTTGACACTGGCCCGTTTGGACGTAGACATTTTTAAGTATGCGACTGTCCCTTTAAACTTATTATTTTTTTAGACTAAACACCCTATCTGCAACTGTTGAAATAATTTCATTGTACTAATAATGGTGGGACGAGCTGGAAAAGACCAGCGACCAGTGGTCCACATTGGCCCTGGGTCGTAACATCTGGAAGTCATGTTGAAGGGCGTTTGCCCAGCAGTGGGATGACGCACTATTATAGTATCAGTAATAATAATAATAATATAATAATTCCCGAAGGGTTGGGCAGAGTTGTTTACTATACCTCTGTATTACCTTTCTTCAATCACCTGCTATGTTTACGTCCCATACAATTGACGGATTTCAACCGGATTTGTGCCCAAATCCAAACTTCAGGCTAGTGGCTGAGATATAAATAATTTCTGATGGAAAACTCAATAAAACTTTGTCCGACTGGGGAATCTAACCCAGAATCTCATACTGAGCAGTGCTCAGCCATAGGTTTTACATTTTCCCCAAGTCTGTGTTCCAAGGAATGACTTTGACCTTGAAAAGGTAAATTCATACACCTTTATGAGCTTGGAGGGTTGTATTGATGATTTTGATGATTATAATTCCATAACTACATACGTGTTACAGCCGCGAATCATATTTTAATCAACATGCAACCGGTCACTAACCTGCGAATTGCAATAAACGTAAGTAAATTTGAATTTCGCGGGCCACCCTGGCGCATTCACCTTAATAGGCTTTATTAATTAGAATTTGACAAGTTCTAAACTTCATTTACTCAACTCAGAAAACGAACAAAAAAAGAACATCAACGAATTGATAAACAGAGCCGTCAAAACAATGCCCCTAATAACAATTAAAGTTAAAATACTTTTAATTTATCAAATCGTCTGGCTTCCCAAGTTTGAGCTAAAACTAAAATTATGAAAGTCACTAATTACCGGCCGGCACCTTGCAAATTGGACTTGTCGTCTGCAGATTTTTCTTGGGGCCTTAGGGCACCCGCGCACTGGGGCACCCTAACTGTGGCAGCCACTGCGATGTATGGTAGAACTAGCTTATGCCCGCAGCTTCGTCCGTGTCAATACCATTTAATAGTTTTGGCATGTCCATATTATCCATCCATCCATCATACATTATTACGTACAGTCGTGGTCTTTTCCACCTGATCAGTTAAAAAAAAATTCGCTTATATCATGCGAAGCCACGCCCCCATAAAGTTTAGACCTATTACAAAAGCGTCAATTTGACGCGCAAAATAACTATAACTCTCGTTTGGCGTGCGTCGTCAGTGCGCTCGGCCGATCGGTATTGTCTTTCATTCATTATTTCTATACAAAGTCAAAGGGGCGGGGCCAGAGAGCGTTTAGTTCTTGCAAGTGCAAGCAAAAAAAATTTGATTAGTGGTGATCAGGCGGGAGTGTCCAAGATAGTACCTATGCATTATTATGTGTGCGCACTGGGCAGCCAAATATGTCTGGCTACGGCATCCATCCAAACGCGCATGATTGCACGGCAGCCGGAGCAAAACAAGGCAAATGTATGTGGCTGCTTTCCGTCCCCGTGCACTTGCTGCAGCAGACAGACGAATTTGGTGTTCTGATCTGACTTTTCATAGTCATCATCATCTGCCTAGCCTTTTCCCAACTATGTTGGGGTCGGCTTCCAGTCTAATCGGATGCAGTTGAATACCAGTATTTTACATGGAGCGACTGCCTATCTGACCTCCACAACCCATTTAGTACTGGGGAATACGATACTCCTTGGTAAGACTGGTTGTCAGACTTTTCGGGCCACTGACTACCTGTAACGACTGTCAAAGATCTACAAATGACAGCCGGGACCAACTGCTTAGCGTGCTTTCCGAGGCACGACGGAAAAACGGTATGTAATGGGTGGTCACCCATCCACAGACCATAGGCAAGCACAGCTTAACCTAAAGATCGACCCGAGCGGCTGTTTATTATTTAGCTGCGAGCTCCTTTTTTTATTAACAAGAACTTTTTATAGTAAAAGAATAAAATTGTGAATCAGCATTGCCATCCAGCGTGGTAACGTGGCCAGCCTTCTGGGCACTTTCCCCGTTGACAGCGATTTGGAGGATTTTTTTGGACTACCAATAAGACAAGACAATGCGCAAGCGGCGCGCATCCTTGGTGCGCAGCTCCAACGCTGTCTTGGTGATGATCGCTGGACGTTTGGGCTGCCCTTATATTAGGAACTGCTGCAGTAGGCATATAGCCAGGGCATGTTACCGACAGATTTGAGGTTATTGCTGAGCTTTTATTAATTTAAGTCATTATATTTTATCCAAAATTTGCCCCACACTCCTAACTATATTTGTATTTAATATTATTAATTTAATTTCCGACTCATTTTTATGTGACATTGACTTACATTTGATTTCTTTGACATTGTATTTATTATTATTTATTCTTAATGTTAAATTGTGATTTGTATTTATCTCCTGTTTCGTAACGTGTAATTTTGTTATGGGAGATTATAATACACACATAATAAGAATAATACAGACATAATTTTTATTTTTTATTTATTAAGTAAGTATAAAATTTATTTTCGGCTTTTGATACGTTTACATATTTTTACTATTATTTTAGGTCTGTACAGTCAGTAAATAAAATAAAATCATCAAAAAAAAAGAGATGGTCACCCATCGACTGCCTGCTTAAACCTGCCTGCTCAATAATTCGGTTGCAGCAGCCCAGCTGTAGCGGTCAGGTTGCCCAGTGCGCGGGTGCCCTTACTGAGTTAATTGAGTTTGGATAAGCCGGTCTCTCCGTGAATTAATTAATTATTAATTTAATATTTTTTCACATTTATTCAGTTTGTGGCTTGGAATGGTAAGAAAGTCATTATAACTGGTGCTTGGAGCTCTTTGAATATAACGGGCGCAATGTTAGCATGCTATTGGTATACCTCTGGCTAACCCTTCAGGAATTACAGACGTCATGTCATACTAAGTTTAAAAAATATGCACTATTTAAAAAAAACGTTGCCCCACTCCAAGATTTTCTACTGTTTCGTGGGTGCGTTTACAAACATTTAAACCGGCAATTATTAATTATTTTCAATTAATCACATTTACCGTAACATAATTATACATAATATATCGTTCCGTGTGCGAATCGAACCCGCGACACGCAGCGCAGCAGCCAATCGCTTATCCACTGCGCCAACCGTGGCGTCAAAATTCACAATTTGTAAACGTTCTTGTCACATTCTCCATTAGGGATAAACGAAAGCACAAAGCGTCACTAATGCACTTAAACCCTCTATTATCCGACAAAAAGATAAACTGAATACATTATGGACAGAGGGATAAGTCAATTGAACGCTGAATCACATTTTTTCCCATTCTCAAATTGATACAGCCTTTCGTCTGTTACTAACAATAAATATTAAACTGCGGGTATGTCGATCGCAATTTTCCAACGAATTAAACAGGATGGATAAGCCGACTACAGCTATGACGAGAAAAAATGCAATATCGCTGACTCGAGGTTATTACTAAACAGTATTGATATTAAAGATAGCAGTATTGAAGAAAATGATATTTTAATAATCTGTGAGAAAGCGTTTTGTTGTAAAAGGTCTTAGGGATTTTGAGACTCATCGTAACTATAAAACTGTTTAAAAGGGAAGTATCGTGGTATTCAGTAGATAACTGTGTTGTGGACGTCAGGTGAGCAGTCGCTCCGTGTAAAATACTGGTATTCAGTGCATTCGGTTAAAGTGGAAGCCGACTCCAACATACAGGGTGTAAACAGACTCATCACGAAGTCGTCAACCAAGCATTCTGTACATCATAATTATTATGTAGCTTTACGCAAAAAATATTGCTGGGAAACGACTCTTTTTTTGGGGTGAAAAAGCACGTTATATGGAAAAACTCAATGTACCGCACTCAAAACATTGTGCTGGTGGATGGATTGAATAGTACGGAGGTCGTGGAGGTGTTTAAAGTAAAAATCTTATTAAAAAAAATATTAAAAACTTGTATATATGTCCGCAACTAGAACGTTCCCCGTAATGGTCAAGAACAAAAAAAATATCGCAAAGACGGGGAAAACAGGTGCCTTTCGGCTTCGTTAGCAGTTTTTTTACACCCTTTAATTGGGAATTGATATACAGAGGAAATTCCAAGTGTAGGGGCAAAGTGCTTAAAAATAAAATAGGCCACTCTATTCAAATACCTACTTAAATCAGGCACTGGGTAATTTGTGGTCAAAAGTTTTGTCTTTGGTAAATTTTGAAACAGATGTATATTTTCTTGTTTGCTTGACAGCAATTAATACTTTTTTTTGTATTCGTTGCATAATAGTAGGTATATCATGATATAAGTGAGCTAAGTTGCTCATTATACACGAGGCTGTGGGTTGGAGCCCGAGCCGTAGCCGAGTGTCTAGTAAGCAAGTTGCTCACAATTTCATACGCACTTTTTCAACACACTTGCGAGGAAAAAACAACAAGTATTGCATAAATCGTTTAGTTAATTACAACACAAAAACAAATGCGATACAAACAAAATATGAAAATTATGGGAAATGGCGCAAAGTGATTGATTACACATAGCCATACAGCCTACTTCTAAATTATAATTTAAGTGATATTGCAAGTACAATGCAAATATTTTATAACAAATTGTTGTGAATTATAAATAATTTGATAATAATAAATGTTTATTTATTCCAAAAATGTAAATGGACTTTCAGCGGCACAAAACTTCTTTATTTAAAAAAAAAAAAGCCTTGAAAATGCTCTGTTTACTCGCATGTAATTTGCAGTTAGGTACCTCCTTACTTAACTTTGTAGGAATAATTATATTATGCACTAGTGTGTAATATTATTATGCACGTGTGTGCTATAGTTTGGTTTATGGCCCTAAGAACGATGTAATAAAGTTCACTTTACTAGCAAGTGTGCTGAAAATAATAACCTCCTCCTTTTTCGAAGTCGGTTAAAAATAAGTAGGTAATTTAATTTTAAAGACTTATTATTTAGTATCTGCATACCAAAGGCTTCTGTTTATGCAAATTACATTCATGGAAAAAATACTGATCGAGCAAATTACCTCCTCTTTTTCGAAGTTGGTTAAAAAAACATCATTCTGATCTTGGTTATAAATCAAAACCAGCGATAGATTCAATAGCCATCAGTTTGTGACAGATGGCTTTATTCTACCAACCTTTCTGCACTCCTTATATCAATACTAGAACCTTATCATCAAGCTGATAAGGTGGAATATTGTAGAAAAGTAAGTTTTCAGACGGTTTATCGTTTTGTGGTTTGTTTGATAGATTTGCTCCAAATGCCGTCGAATTTTCCCATTTTGGAACGGTTTTGTTAGTCATAATTGCAGTTTGGGAGAACTTATTTATAATAATTAATTATTGTATTCTTGATTGATTAACCAGTACC
Organism: Xestia rhomboidea; assembly: GCA_963853795.1. Classification (NCBI taxonomy): domain Eukaryota; kingdom Metazoa; phylum Arthropoda; class Insecta; order Lepidoptera; family Noctuidae; genus Xestia; species Xestia rhomboidea. Next base: position 15,552,062 of record OY970777.1, read on the forward strand.
TATTTCTTGTCATTTATTGCTTTTCAATAATTCATATTAAAGGTTGTTTCTGTTAATCAACAATTTTGTAAAGGCTTTTAAAAAACCATTGTAGTTACATAGCATTGTAGGTACATTTTATTGTCTTTCATCATTATTTTGGTTTTATGTCTGACTAACTTCCGCACGCTGCTTCGCCCGCGTTTATTTTGGTAAACAATATTTTAGTAAATTATAACCAACGTCTTACAAACTACAAATAGATCTAAACTAATAATAAAAAAGTACAAGTTTAAAAATGGAAAGCTCTCACGTTCGAACCCGGGGTACGGGGGTACCCAACTGGGGTACCTACCCAATTGATGCAGCCCACCGTACATTATATTTGAAACCCGTTTGAAGGGTACCTTTTAATGCCGTGTCGACGGCGCGTTCGTGTTCCACGCGCGCTTCAAAGAGAGCCAGCAAAAGGGAGGCGCCCGCAAGGGCCGATGCCTGCCGGGGCTGGGTTTTAGTCAGTAAAAGTCTGACACTCCCTTCCGCTCCGCCCAGAGCAGGATTTCCCATCCAAAAAAAAAACAGGGTACCTTATAATCTGTTTGTTATGGAACGATAAAAAGTATGAAATACCAATTTACTTGTACATAGGTAACAAATAACACTGTTATTGTTCTTATAAAAATGTTAGTCCCCACACTAAACAACACTTTATCATCGTGTTTTCAAGGAGCATTTACATCCTCCTCCGTCTGGAGGTCAAAGAGACAAATAGAGGTGTGCCACGTCTTATTTCCCCGGGGTACACCTCTCATAAGTCGCCGGGTTACCGCTGTTTACAGTTAGAGATGTCTCTGTTTCTTACAGAACGATGCGTCTTGGACGCAACGTTAAAATCAATGGAGGTTTCACATTCACACCGAGTGGTGAGGAAAGTAGTTGAATGACTTGTTTTTAGGGTTCCGTGCCTCAAAAGGTAAAAAAGGAACCCTTATAAGATCACCTTCTTGTCCGTCTGTCTGTCCTGTGAAATTTATACCATATACTGAGTTCTATAGTCCTTATGTGTATAAAAATCCTGAGTCAACACGATAAAAAGATTTTCGCGAGAGACACGATAGAAATTTAGATTTTCGTAAAAGGGTGAATATATGGTAAAAACTATTTGAATTCCAATGGTCCATAGAAATTTTTTATGTTAAACTTATTATATTATTGTTTCTGTATGCTTAACCAATAAAGAAAACGGTCTTTTATTTAGCCCACATAGTCTAATCACGATAATTGTTTAATTTAAGGCATTAATCGTTTAAAATAATTACAAATGTATACTCCTCTGGCCTCCCCATTAACCTACTAACACTAGAACTTAAGTAAAATTGTTACTAACCCTATGGACTCCGGTCTGAAATAAAAGCTTTCTATTCTATTCTATTCTATTCTATTACCAGATTATAATGATTTTATGGCCAGATACTTTAAATTTTATACGTATGCCATTATGTTTTTTTTTTAATGATCATATGCTTTTATAAACATCGAAACATATTTCATTAAAATAAAACTGTAAAAATATTTATTTATATAAAAAAAATAACTTATTTTCATGTCGTGTTACAATAATGTCACTTCATCTGGCGAAACTCATGGAAAAAAAATTTTACTTAAACCGCAAAGGTATGTTTTCGTCCTTGAACTACGTGCGTACAACAGTGTGAAGTTAGAAGCAAGCTAACGACGCTAAGAAAAACTCAAATAATATTGCGTCAGTTTGCGATTCACTGTAGGAAAGCGTGTTTATGCCAGTCGTTGGAGTATTTCCTTTGGTAAGTATATGTTTTTGTATTTTATCGTTACGAAATTGTATATTTGCACAATGCAATGTTTATTGTGTGAAGATGTCATGTATTACGTTAAACTGTGGTCAGAAAAGCAAATGATGTTGTTTTTGTAGGTTATGTGCGTTTTTGTCACTTCTGTGGCGTCACTTCTCTGGCATATTTCATGCCAGAGGAAATACATACGCGCCAGGGAAGTGACGAAATTTTGTTTTGTTTTAATTAAATGTTTTAAGGCTTTATTTCATTTGTTCTAGATACTCGAGCATAATCGGACATCATGGCGAATGTTAAAAAGAAGCAAACAAGGGAAGAGAGGTTAGAAAAAAAGCGACAAGCTGAAAAATTACGCTACCAAAGAATTAAAAACGATCCGGTTAAAAATACTGAATTAAAAGAAAAAGAAAAGCAGCAATATACAAAGAAAAAAGAAAAGGGGCAAATTAAGAGCATAAATGATATGACTAAAAGGGAACAAAGGGCTGTTAGAAAAATATGGAGAGAGAAAATATGAGAATAAGAAAAGAAAAGAAAATAAGAGATAGAAAATATGGCAGGCGTATGTTCGTCAGATTTTGATGAAGAAGAAGGAGAGATCAGGGTTACTTTTTTAAAGATCAAATGACAATGACATGTCTGATGTTAAATATTAATAGATCTTGACCAGGCCCGGACTGGCCATACGGGCAAATCGGGCAAATGCCCGATATGCTGGATGCCCGTTGGGCCGGTGTGGCCGATTGGCGGCCTTTTTTCTGCCTCTGGATTGGCATTCCTATTGGATTTTCGCATGATCGACCGGTATAGACTTGGGTGTAGACAGAGGCTGAAATAAATTAGGAGCCCTTTGGCACGAGGCCTTTTCGTAATATCAGATAATTGCGTCCTGGCTGTGGTCTTCCTTATATGGCGAAAAGAAAGACATCTGCAAATGTTTCAAGCCCTTTTTTTTAGGAAGGGAAAACATCAATGACCCCTCCCGCTCTGGGGCGCCGGGCGGAGCGGAAGGGAGTCTCAGACTTTTACTGACTAAAACCCATCCATGTTCCTTCTTAGCCCTTTGTGTTCTAGGGCCGCAGTATCTCTTTCGAACAGTCCCGCAGTCCCGGCAGGCATCGGTCCTTGCGAACCCCTTCCTTTTTGCTGACATCTCTTTGAGGCGCGCGTGGAACACGAACGCGCCGTCGACCGGCCTGTTGTCATAAGACGGATGGACGGCGAGCTAGCCCATTGCTCACCGTCCACAGGTGATAGGCCGGGGCCACCACGTGGCCCTTTCCCTTTCTTTTTGTTTTGTCTCCCTAAGTAGATATTTTAGTTCCCAGACTTCTCAAATAACTTCTGCGCCACCCCCCCACGCTACGCCCTTGTTGGACAGCGTCGCTATTCTCTTAGTTTCGAGTCTCTTCTTTATCAAAGTCGCAGCTCAACATTTCAGCATATTATTCTATTTTAGATGGTTTCTTCGGTCGACTCAAAATTTACATTAGGGACCTAGTAGTTTTCCTTTCTCGTGATAGTGGAAGGCCGACCGTCTCTAAAATGCCCGGGCCGGTTTTGGGTCCCAGTCCGGGCCTGATCTTGACCATATTACCCGTACCAAATATACGTATGAAGGGTAACAGAGTATTCTACAAGTTTCCAAAGCCAGTTGATGTATTTGAAAAGTAAATTGTTGATTGTTTAGTATTTAAGTAAAAATTATTTAGTTTAGTGATCTATTGACTCTGTTATTTGCAAAAAATGAAAGTTTTAAAATCATTTATACTGTGCACTGATAATTTTTAAGTTTATTTGTTTAGATAGCCTCGAGACTGATAGGTGTATCATTAGATAGTACTATTGTTTTGTTTTGTAAACGAAGTTTATATTTATGTTTTATTTAGAAAATTTATTTAGATTAAAGCGCCTTAAACGTGGCTTTTAAGTTTTTGAACGTTTTATGATTAAAAACTATCAAACAGTATGTACTGTGATTTGTATCTCAGATGAGAATGAGAATTCTGTTATTTGATACGGGTAATTGAAACTTAAGCATTAACAAACCATTCATATTAAAAATAAGGTTGCATTTAGAAACTGTGAACACTGAATGTATCTTGTATATTAAAAAATATCCAAATACTATAATTTATAAACGTTGTATTTAATATTAGTCCCCTTTCATAGCTAATAATCAATGGCCTGTCATTTCCCTGCTTTAATTTGTCACTACTCTGCCAATAGTGTCACTCCCCTGGTAACACATTTTCCTGTGGTGCTTATAAAATTCACAGAAAATGGAAAAATCTTCTGGCCCTTATCATTACAAATTTAAAAATAGTGTCAAATAGAGAAATTATCAATATTGAATGGAACAGATTACATTTCCACACATTTGGGACACAAAAAACTCAAATACCGTATATTCACCCAAAAAACAAAACTTGTAAGTACCAAAAATTTCCTTAATTTTCTATTTTTTTTTAATTTCCAGACTTTTCCCTTTACTTGTGCTGTAAGACCTTGCTTTTAACCAAAATTTACAATTCTAGGTCAACCGGAAGTACCCTATAGGTTTTGGGTCGAAAACCTAAATGGTAGTTCCCGTTGACCTAGAATCACGAAATTTGGCAAAAAGCAATGTCATACAGCACATGTAAAGGGAAAAGTCTGAAAACCGTAAATATGAAGTTTAAAAACAAAAAAAAAAGCGATTTTACTATTATAAACTTATTATTTGCGATTGGAGCAATAGCCGTTTCTAGGGATCGAACAACAAAGTTAAGTTTGTGCCTCAAAAAGTTTGTACGGAACCCTCGGTGTGCGAGTCCGACTCGCTCTTGGCCGGTTCTTTTTGTTAAGGTTGAGAATTGAGGAAGTCTAAAAGTGGCACTTGTGACTGAAAAGTTGTAAGGTAATCAATCGGTTGTCGTGGTATGGGCATGTGATGAGGAGGAATGAGGAAAATGTCGTGAGGAAATGAGTATGAATGTAGATGGATATAAGAGTAGAGGAACACCAAAGAAACGATGGATGGACTGTGTAAAGAATTATATGGCTATAATAGAAAGTCAGCAGCGGTGGCCCAATGGTAGCGGCCCCGACTTACGAATAGTAAGTCGTGGGTTCGAACCCAGGCAGGTGCATTACTTTGTGTAATTTATTTCATCACCGCTGCTCTCAAAATGGTGAAGCAAAACATCGTGAGAACAACCTTCGAAGACGTGTGTCATCTATCAATCCGCACTGGGTCCGCGTGGTTGATTATAGCCCATTCTTTGGGATGTGGGAACATTAATAGGCTGATGATGAATGATGAAAAGAAAGTCAAGTAAGTAGATGTCGTATGAGATGACGAGTAATAGAGAAGTACGAAAGGATATGACATGCTGCGCCAACCCCTAATGAATTGGGATAAGGGCAGGAGTATGATGATAGTTTTCTTGAATAGATTTTATTTTGAGATTTCGTGAATGAACGTTGAATTAAGTAAAACATAATACCAAAAGGATAATCAACCTAGTGGACTGCAATCCACCACGTATAGTGCAGGTTGACAGATGTCACCTGACACCTGATGTCTTTTTCTGTAGGTAAAGTACAAAACTGCAATACCTACTCGACCCAAATGTATGGGAAAGAAGATGGTTTTTTCGTAATTTCGATGGTGGTGCCATAGAGAAAGTTTTTCAGGTTGATGGTCTGACTCACACCCTGTAATAAGACCACACCATTCTGGCACATCCTGTATATTGATAAAACAAAGGAGTTCAAAATTCGTGTACAGCTATAAATTATGTTTGTTTTTCGAATGAATGTTCGTTGCGTAACAAACAATCGCGCAACGAATATTCGCGAAGCATATTGAGTGAATGGGTATTATTAATAGTCTGAACGGCCCAAAGCGAAAATACCCATAAAAACCACACCAAAAAGGTTAAAGTATAAAGTTTATGTAAATGTTGAGAAGTTACATATTTCCTTTTATTTATTTGTTTTGACAATCACCATTACATAATAGGGCAATTAAAATAAATTAAACTAACTAACTTAAACTATAAACTAAATATAAAAGTAAATATCATCGAACACAAAACGATCAATCTAAGTTCGTATCATAGTAACAGATTTTCGCGAACTCCACGTCTCCTCCGTCAGAATTTTGCATATTAATAAGAGCAACGACTAACGGGCATTATGCAAACTTTGTATATTCAATTAAATTCGCGAATTTTAATGTTGCGCCATTATTGCTGATCAGTGCAAAATATTGTTTTTTAAACAACGTTTTTACAACAAAGAAGTGCCGTGATTTTTTATGATAGTTTCAATTTAACTGAAATCGAAAATCAAGACTTCAATAACTGAAATATCATCACGCCAATCCCCGAAGGGAAAGAGAAAGCAGTATCATTTAGCAGCAGTTATATTTAAGTACCATGAAATGAGGAGCGAGCCCTCTGCCATCAATCGGGCACAGCTCAGATCCATAGTCCAGAATAAAAATTCTTGATGGAAAAACCTAATGACCCTTTGCCTGACCTGGGAATTGAACTCCGGCCCCATAAGCTTAGCAATAGCGCTTGCAGCAACCAACGACGCTGTTATGAAGCAAATTCAAAACATGCAGTTAACAAAACAACAAAAACAAAACGCTACATGATCAAACTCCGCCATCTTGAATTTCACCTACGTGTGCTTGCATGCTTTTCATTTTTAGAACACCAATTATTTTGACGTCACGAACGCTTGGGGATCCATTCGTAAATGTTTAATGCAATTTTTAAGAGGTCCTTGAGTTCCGTACCAAGTATTCTCCCATTGTTCAAACATTTTATAGGCGCCATTTGCTTTTTGAATATTTGAATAGCTTAAGAATTCCAGGTTGTACTGTTTGATGTTGTAAGTGTCCGCAGCGTCGTAAAGTTTCGACTGTGTGTGTGTGTGTGTGTTTAATGACGGTAATATTTCATGTGATTGTAATGGAGTCTTTTGTGAGTCTTGAATAAAATATGTAAATAATGTTGGGAGATTTTGATCAGTATTGAATTTGAACAAAGAGTTTTGCTGATGACAACGATGTGAACGTACTTTTTCCATATTAGAGAGACCACCCTCGAGGTAATGAGGAATTTTCAACTGACGTTTGTCACAACGCTTCAGATACATATCAATATATGGCACTGATCAGCTTTGAGAATATTTTTTTGAGCAGCGTTCTAGTAAAACCCAATTAAAGAATTTACTAAATTTACTAAGTATTATATTATGGATCAATGGTAAGATCTTTTAGCAGGGCAAAAGAAAACTCTCCTAGACACATGTCAAACTCATTGTATAGTAAAATTTAATTATTATTCATTGTTGTATAAAAACTGAGAACTGTAAACAACCTTTTTTCCGTCAAACATTTTAACCTAAAAACTGAGCCTAAAAAGTCTTCTTTTGCAGCACTGAACTACAAGTTTTTGCATGGTTTTTGCTATTGTTCTTCTGAGTGTTTTTGCGTTACGTCTAAACTCCTGGTGCGTCGAGTGGAGCTTAGGTTCCTCCGTATTTCAGTGAAGGCTTTGTGGACATAAAAACGAGCCATTTTATTATTCCCAAGGTTGATCAGCGCCATCTAGTTCGTTCATAAAAAGCACTGAAAAATTCCCCGTTGCATTTTAGTCCTCATAATCAAAATTGAGTACATTGACAGCTGTCAAACTAATGTAACTAGTGCTGGAAAAGTAGCTTTGGTCATATCGATATCAATAATAATTACAACTGCATATCCGTGCACTATTCACAGCCCTTTTTGGTATTTTAACAACAAGAGGTAATACCAACACAATAAAAATTAACTAAACTAATGAACCCTGGAAAATATTAAGCGTAGGTATACAAGGTAAGGGACTCGTACTGACACTTAAAAACAGATCTATGAGTCCAGGGGGGCGAGTCTGCTATTACAATGGTGTCACAATGATCTATCATTGATTTCATAATAGTTGATTTTGACAAGTTTCGTAATTTACTAATATAGTGGCGTCATTATGACTTTCCAATGATTATCCACTGACACTCCATTGAAAGAAATGGCATAGAATGGTAATCTCGTACACAATGACAAATGAATGACTGACTTACGCGGTAATCTGCTAAAATATTGACAGTTCCAGCCGAAATTTGCTCAATTAGCACAATGGTGCTAATTGAGCAAATTTCGGCTGGAACTAGAAAAATAGAAAAAGAAAAAAAAAAGGAAAATAAAAAAAAAGAAGCCAGAAAAATAGAAGCCTATATTTATAGCAATACAAAATGTTGTATTGCTATAAATGTAGGCTTCTATATTAAAGATAATTTAAAACACTTAAATGAAAATAAATCAAAACACCGACCGCTAGAAATAAAAACAGATAAAACGTCAGTAGGCAGTAATGTCACATTTGACTTTGACAGCTAAACAGATAAATATTATTGAATTGAATAGTTTCACATTAATCCGCGTTACACATAACTTAATGTTTTTTGCTATTTACGAACTTCTTACTACTTCAGATTGCATAGAACACTAATAAATAATATGTAAAAAATATATAAATGAAATCTGGCATGATTAGATGTTCAAATTTAATTTTAGTTTTTCGAAAATCTTTACTATTAAGGTTTTTTAATAATGGCAATACGATAATGTCATTATAACACAATTCTATTACGAGACCATTGACCGAACAAAGACCGAAAAAATTTGTAATCTGCTAAATTCATATTATGAATTTAGCAGATTACGAATTTTTTGCAAAATGACCATTGTCATCGATCAACAATTATGAAATCAATGATAGATCATTGAAACACTATTGTATTAGCAGACTCGACACCCAGCAATGTCAATAAAAAAATAAAAAGACGAGCTTATTATTTTTTTCTCTACAAGGGAGTGGGAACTACTTTTTCATGAACAATCTGAAATTAAAAAAAAAGCTTATAATTGATGGATTACAATTAATATTGAATAATGTCCTTTCTCTAACATTGTTGCAACATGAATTATGTAACCTTGTAATAGACGTCGCAGATATTTGGTGCATTTTTATGACTTATAGCAGATTTATATAAACGAATGATTTTCCATATTGTTAGACAACTCAGAAAAAACGACAGCTTCAGGGTAATATAGGTACTTTTATTAATAACTTTTTCAACTTATACAGTTCACAATCATATCAGTTTCAACACAATATTTTTCCGGTATCCAACAATAATTTAAACTTCCAACGACCAACGGTCAATCAGGCAGAGGTTTTTTGAAAAGAACTTCTCGGGTCGGCTATCAGCGATCGAATGGTCGAGCCTTAGCTGTCCCGTAAGCACTACGGTTGGTGGGAGGTGTATAGTGTAACTAGCCAACTCTTAACAGTGTTGCCATAAAAATGTACACTATACTATTATATTTTTTAACAATATACAAATATTAATCATTCGTTAGACTTTACAACAAAGTAATTTATGTCGTCATTTCGGCTGACAGCTGTCACTTAAATCAAGTTAAATAAAAAAAAAGCATTTTGACAGTTAACATTCAATAGTTCTTACGTTGTCGAAACGACAAATTACTTCGAAATGCGATGGAAAAGTCTGTTATGCAATTGAGATGCTAGCCAAACCTATGGGACGAAATAACACAATAAAAAAAAAATACTCCGTTTATACCAACGACGGAACCACAGAAATATCTTAATTCGACTCCTGTCTTGAATACTGAAATACAGACAAAAATATGACGTGGCGTTTTAAATAAATAAATTCAATGGGCAACGGAATTTGAGCAGCCATGATTGATGACGTATTTACAGGAGCGCCTCTGATTGGCTGATTTGATTTTCGGAAAGACGTTCCATTCCCGAATTTAACGTTGGCATGACGAACATTTTGATTCTCGAATTGAGAGCTCATTAAGATTTTTTGTTAAGAAAATGAGTGGAAAGAATTTTCGCTCTTTGAATTTATGTTTTGTGAGTTTTATTGAATGAATTGTGGGATATTTCGTTATTTTTATTATTTTAATGACGAGAAAAAATATTCTTCTGTTTTTTTTTTGGTAACCTGCATATTTTACGTCACTTTTTAGTTTAGACGATGTCTAGCCGTCTGTTATTGATTTTATTTTAACGAAGTGAATATTATGCCTAAGTAGGTATGTTTTTGTTTTTTTATGCGTAAATAACATTTATTAGATAAGAACAACTCTAGAGTTAATGTACATTGCACACATAAATATATAATTGTGATTCACGAGATCAAGCTGTAACTAAAGCATTCCTGCTCCATCTTCACATTGAAAGGCCCTGATACCTATGTTTTCGCGTGCCTCTTACTCTCATTGAAACTGCTCTTTTATTTTAACTGATTTGTTTTTATCGAAATTGTAACTAAAAATTTACTTACATTTTTTAACTTTGCCCTAATCACATAAAATACGTTCAATATTATAATCAGTAATCAAGCTATCTAGCATAAAACACTATTATGGAACATTTAACAAAAAATTAGGACTATCATCACTAATCATACTATCGGATTGCGAGCGATTTCAAAGCGGAGCGGGCCTAGCCTAGAGTTGAAAATTGAGTTTGCGTTGCGCAGCGAATGCGCTGTGTGTCCGTTGGACGCCCGTAACATATTCGTTGCGCGCCCGCTCCGCTTTGAAGACGCTCACAATCCGCTAGTATGACAAAGCCCTTAAGGACTGAAAAGGTGTACACTATAGTTCGACCACATTTCGCTAGTTATGTTTGGCTAACCTTTTGCTTTCAGCCGGGCACAAATCCATATTCCATGTCTGCTACTGAGTTTCTGATGTAAAAACCCAATAACAAATTATCAATTAATTTGGTTATTGTTAGTTATTCCATATATTAAAGCTTCTTCTCACTATTCCACTTTAACAAAGTATGCACAAAAAAAAAACACAAATCTTTTGCAGGATTTGAAGGAAAATTTACGACTTTCTGTCTAAAAGATTCGTGTGTTAAAGCGTGGTAGGATTCGGAGCTAAGCCGTCGGCACTCCGCGTTCATTTCCCGAAAATAAACAAACATATTGAACGGAGTAATCTACAAACGATCGTGGATCCACCACTGGGTGGAAACAATGTTTTGTGGGTGTGGCTTTGAAGCCAGAGATTTGTCAGCGCATAAAAAGTATTGCTGTGTATAGTATTTGCTGTTAGCTGGGCTATAAGGTTGCTAACACAATTTTCAAACTACACTGACCTGCAAAAATAAGTACTACACTTTTAAATTTCAATTTTTCCCAAACTATAGAAGTACGAGATTTAAAATAAAAAAACGTTATAAAGCAATTTTTATCAGCTTTCTTTGAAACTATAGACAAAAGTAAACTATTTTTCGAGTCCTTTTCGTTTCGAAAGTACATCTTGTGTACTTAAAAATTTATTGCAATTTTAAAAGTGTGATACTTATTTTTGCAGGCCAGTTTATATCACAGGCTCACCAGCACCAAAAAGGCCCAGTCCAGGGTACGGTTCATCTTCCAACTTCCCGCCATTTTGTTGTGACTGACAGTAGACATTAGTGACAACTACTTGACTACTGGTGCGTGTGAAATAGTGTACATACATATATTATAATTATCTATTAAATAGATACACTACACTGTGTTTGTTTAAAACAAACTTATGAAAGAGCTATGTTTTAATTTTCTTGTATTCTACATAATTATACTTAGATTAAATTGTTAGAAAATATGTCATGAACTGATAACCCCAAATTTCACTTGTTTTAGAGACAATGGATACAGAAACAAGCTCGTCACAATTTCCGGTTTACTACTGATTGGATTTTATGTTAACTTTCGATATTATATTATTTTTTGCCAACATCATCTATGGCCCAACTATGCTGAGGTCGGGTCGGTGTCTTCAAGTGACTAGGACTGTACCTTCATTGTATTGTTGTCTTTGTTTCGACAATTCAAAAGTGCCTGTAACTGGAATACTTGAAATAAATTCTTTCGTATCATCATCATCATCATTTCAGCCGAAAGACGTCCACTGCTGGAGTTAGGCCTCCCCCAAGTGTCGCCACATTGACCGGTCCCGTGCTTTGATTTTGATAAATTCTTTATTTATCGACTACCTCAAACCGCTTTCCCGCTACTCTCGTGGCCTTGATTTGGAGAGGAAGTTCACTTTGAATCGAGTTAAGTGCGCACCATGCGTTAAGAGTATTAAACTTTTTGTTGCGCTCACAGAAGCTGTCAAATTGGGCGTGAATTGCGTAAGGGAAGGGCTCAAAGAATAAACCCAAAAACGGGTGTAGATGTGGCAAAATTTCATTCAAGAATCTTGAGATGGTAGAAGTGTTGGTCAGGGCACATTGCTCGCAGAACGGATGGCCGATGGACCGATAACCTGGTGAAGGTTGCGGGAATCCGCTGGATGCGAGTCGCATGGGACCGGTCAATGTGGCGACACTTGGGGGAGGCCTACGTCCAGCAGTGGACGTCTTTCGGCTGAAATGATGATGATGATGATGAGAGCTCAGTCGCCCAAGTACTGCCTCCTCTCTAGTCTACATAATCTGGTGCCAACTAAAGTGGAAAATAATAAAAAAGATTCAGCATAAATAAGTTTGCAACCTTTTATACGGCCTGCCCCCGTAAGCCAAAAAGCGATAACTCAAAAAATCTATGTTTCGGGAATCTTCTTCCTTTTTTATTTGTTACAAAAAATATGTAGTTATGTGTGTTCTAAACAGAAATGTGTCCTGCCAACAATGACCTACGGTGCCGAGACTTGGACGCTCACAATGGAGACTGTCCACCGAGTACGAGTGACACAAAGGGCCATGGAGCGAGCCATGCTCGGCATAACCCTCTTAGATCGAGTGCGTAACACTGAAATCCGCCGACGAAAGTCTACGACGTCGGGGCCCGGGTGGTGATCCCCAAATGACACTCATCAACATCTGGCTAGACGCGGAGATGGCCGATGGAGCAAGGCTTTGACCGAGTGGAGGCCAAGGTTAGGACACAGAAACCAGGGCCACCTGGATAAGGGACGCGCAGAACCGGGAAGTATGGCAGAAGAAAGGGGAGGCCTATACCAGCAGTGGGTGATTCCGGGCTGATATGATGATGAAAGAGAAATGGCTATTTTGTTTACTGCTTCGTTGGTCTAATGCTCGCAAGCGCAACTGCTTGAGCATGAGGTTCTGGATATATTATAATTCCCAGGTCAGGCAAAGTATCATTCGAGTCTTTTTGATCAGGAATTATAATCATCAAAATCATCAATACAACCCTCCAAGCGCATAAAGGTGCAGGAATGACTTTGACCTTGAAAAGGTAATTCCTGCACCTTTATGAGCTTGGAGGGTTGTATTGATGATTTTGTTGATTATAATTATATAACTACATACGTGTTACAGCCGCGAATCAAATTTTAATCAACATACAACCTGACACTGACCTGGAAATTGCAAAAAACGTAAGAAAATTTGAATTTCGCGGGCTACCCTGGAGCATCCACCTTAAGCAGCCACGGCGTCTGGATTTTTGCCCAGTTGATGGCACTAAGCCCCCTAACACATTGAACTTAACTGGCGAAATATGGGTGTACTATTCAGTATGGCCAAGCATTTGGGGATTACAGGTTATTGATGTAATCTTTTATGTTATGTTGTCTTGGTTGTTTTTTTTTCAATATTCCAATCAAGATAAACGGCTATTTTGATTGGTCCGTCTGATACGAAACGTTTTAAGCTGACAGATAAAACCAAACCAGAATTTTCGTTTTTCTGAGATACGACTATTTAGCTTACGAATGCTGTATGGACTCGAAACGCTTCACAGGAACCATTACTTTGTATCTTCAGATGTCGTAAAGATCTTTTGAATTATATGTAAACGTGTGAAAGTCACTTTCTCTGATAAAATGTATTACGGAATTCGGTTAAGTAATGACACCAGTAATGCTTGCTTTGAAAAAATAAAATGGCGACGAAAATTGTGAAAAAATATGGAACAGTTGGCGATATATATATTACTAGCTGTTGCCCGTGGCTTCGCCCGCGTGGAGTTGGATAATTGGATGAAAAGTATTTTACTCGTATGTGTTAATCGAGGTTATATAATACCTGTGTCCAAAAATTAAATTTACCCTCTTAGGGGTTGAATTTTGGAAAACTCATTATTTTTGCCGCACTCAATTCATACGAAATTTCATGCAAATATGTCCAAGGAATAAAAAGTTCATACAAACTTTTATCCTCTATTTCACCCCCTTGGGGGTAGAATTTCTAAAAATCCTTCCTTAGTGGATGCCTACGTCATAGGAGGAATACGTGTGCGAAATTTTAAGATTCTAGCCCTAAGGGTTTGGCCTGTGCGTTGATACATCAGTCAATCACTTTTGCCTTTAATATATTATATAGATGTACTATCGAGGACACTCCCGCCTGATCACCACTAAGCTAATTTTTGCTTGCACTTACAAAATAGAAACGCTCTCTAGCCCCGCCCCGTTGACTTTGTATAGAAATAATGAATGAAAAGATACCGATCGGCCGAGCGCACTGACGACGCACGCCAAACGAGAGCTATTGGTATTTTGCGCGCCAAAGTTGACGCTCTCCTAATAGGCCTAAACTTTAAGGGGGCAAGCCTCGGCGCCTCCGCATGATTTAAGCGATTTTTTTTTTAAACTGATCAGGCGGAAAAGACCACGACTGTACATAGGTCGAAGAACATTTAATGGATTTGATTTTTTTAATATCATAGTCTTATTACTTAACATAACATAACATCACGCCTGTACTCCCCGAAGGGTTAGACAGAGGTGTACCTAATAGTACACCCACATTTCGCCAGTTATGTTTAAGTTCTATGTATTACGGGGCTAGTCTATTGCCATCAACCGGGCACAAATCCAGATTCCGTGGCAGCTACTGAGTAATTCTTGATGGAAAAACCGAAAAACACTTTACGCGACTTGAGAATCGAACTTAGGCTCAACAGTCGCGCTAGCGATCACTAGATCAACGGCACTTTGTTTTAGTAATACTATTTAAACAAACCGTTGTTTAAAAAATTTAATTATATTCATCCTCATTATCTTCCGTTTCTGTAAAACCAATATCAAGCGAGAACCTTCACCTTTTCAGCTGTAACTCGTACTCGGAGATATTTACGAGTTCAATGTCTGCGTAATTAAATTCTGCTACAATTCGCTTTGGAAATGCTATTTATCTTTTATTTGTGTTACAACTTACTACATTTTGTAAGTCTGTAGGTATAAATATCACAGAGGGCCCCGTCGCAGAATGTGTACCAGACAAAAAAAAGTGAACTTCTCAATTGCTGCATGTCTCATACGGATAGTTCGAGTGAATTTATGATTTTTGTTTAAAACACGCCTACCATTACAAATCTTGAAAACCAGAATCAACCGCCTCGGCCGACATAAAAGCGCCGAGACAATGAAGCTCAATGAAGTCCCGGAAAAACAATTTAAGGTGGATGCTCCAACAAGCCCGCGAAATTCAAATTTTCTCACGCTTTTTGCAATTTTCAGGACAGTGCTAGGTTGGATGTTGATTAAAATATGCCTCGCGACTGTAAGACGTATGTAGTTACAGAATTATAATCATCAAAATCATCAATACAACCCTCCAAGCGCATAAAGGTGCAGGAATGACTTTGACCTTGAAAAATTTATAAGGAACCACGAAGGTTGAGGAGATCGTGGAGTACATGAAGGTGAAGACCAGCTGGACCTTGAGGGTCGAGAAGTTGGAGCCGCGTCACAACACTATCTTCAAGTCGTTTGTTGTGCGAGTTCCGACACAACATCTCGACAAGTTTCACAAGGAAGAGTTTTGGCCGAAGAGTGTAGTCATCCGACGGTTTCGCGGCAGACTACGTGTCACCGCGCAGTACACGACACCGCCACTTCGTGTGTCATAGTTTAGTTAGAGTGAAGTGCTACTAACATAGTTTTTAAGTTGCCTTAACTAACAGAAATTGTTAATAGTATGTATTTTAGGATAAGGTATTTATCTATGGGTCTTTGTTACCTGAAATAAATGGTTTATTATTATTATTAACTGTCTTGGATGCCGCACCGAAATTAATCAGAAAAGAATAGCGGCGAAGTAGGAAAAACATGAGTTCCATGCATCTACAGTTCTACTTAATTATCAAAAATTTCAATTAATTTTTTGAACGCCATTGTCACATACGCGTGACAAGCAAACGCGTGCCCTGTACGCCAAACGACACAAATATGTAATAAAATGGTAGGTGAAATTGTGGATTGGCGTGGAGGGCACGCGCGTGCGTTTATGCTCTGGCGTTCAGAAGGTCCGTATTCACAAACAATAATAGACTGGATGAAACCACTTACCTATGAGGAAACGGAAGCACTCCTGGAACATGTTGGGTAGCCGAAACATACTACACATATCTACCATATCTTAAAACTACACACCATACCACACCACACACCTCATAATACACACCACTCACACACGCCACACCACACAACACAACACAACACAACACAACACAACACCACACCACACCACACCACACCACAACACAAAACATACCACACACCACCTCACAACATTCCACGTACCACGCCACACATCACACCACATCGCGCACATACCACACATAACACCGCACTACTTACCACACCACACTTTACATCACCTGCACTGACTGGGAATAAGTTTTACAAGCTTTATTTTACGGTTAATAATTTAAATTGCAACTTATAAATTTTATTATCTGAGTAGTATGTTAAGCTAAATATAAATACAGAAAAATGTACTTACATTGCATAAATTTACCTTTAAGGTAAGTACACTATACGACAATGATGTTGAAAGAGCGGAGCCTTAAAACGAAAAGAAACACATGCTATGTAATATCTAATCAACACAATAAACTATTTGGTATTTTTTTGTATAATAACTTTATTACATAGTAGATACTACAAAGCATCTTGAATTTCCCATTAGCTGTTGCTGGTAACCTGACAATCCACTTAGATGCTCAGCTATTTGCTAGCGACAAATCTCTGTGGAAATAAACGGAATGCCCTGACTTTGTGCACAATTGTAGTGGCTTGCGCTTGTTCCGATTTGTAATATTCTCTTGTATTGGTAAGTAGAACGTTTCCATGCGGCTTTGCTTGCGTTATAGTGGATAGAAATTATCCCAAGGGAATTAAAAAGTATCCTATGTCCAGTGGTCTTGCGCGTAGTAGTTCACGACCTGAAGCGCTTAGTTTAGTTCTCAGTTCCTTAAGTCGCTCTTTTTATACCGTCTCAAACCAGAGAAAGATTGTTAAGTAACTATTGTCCTGCTAGTTTTTACTTTACACACAGCGTACTCGAAGTTTCTATAAGTTTATAAAAGATACTTTGAAAATATTCTTAATGTGTTCATTCTTGCTCACTCTCTTTATTACAAGTCACTCTCATCGAGCGAACGAAGGAGCAACGAATCTAGGAACTAGTTCGTCTGTGGGAGAGCTTTAACGAACTAGTTCGTTCGCGAACTACACGAATCCAGTCTAGAGGCCCTACTCCCTAACGCGGTCTATCCGTCTCTCTCACTCGCACTGATTGCGAGAGAGACGGATAGATCCGAATATACGGACAATGTGTTAGGGAGTAGGGTCTCAGATCATGGGTCCTCGACCTGGGTTAGAAGTAATATCAGAAATGTTAACAACTCTGCAGTATTTACAGTAGTAATAACTGTAAGGTTGACATTTGTAAACGTTATTTGGTATGTGCTTTGCTTTAGAAAATACAACAGCATCAACATTCATTTATTTCCAGGCAACTTTGGCCCATAATTAATAACAGGCTTATTCCACAAATCCCCCCTAAGAAAACTGGACTTTAATGTAAAAATAATCCAGAAAGTCCCCTTATTATGTTATTCCACTATTCCCCCCTGAGAGAATCTTCCTCAAAAACTGAACCATAATATAATAAAACAAAAAATTAAATGTTACAAAATAAAATTTTCATTTTTTATCAAGATCTGAACCGTAATGTAAAAAAAAAAAAAAAAACAAAATATAAATGCTAATATTATATAATTAGGAATATGAAATTTATATTATTTATGTACAGACTGCAACTAGAACTATGAAAGGTAAGTTCGGGAACGAAGTAGTTCGGGAATGTCAGAAGCCGCAAGACGACCGTGTTTGTGTTGAGGACAACCGTGTCGCGCCAGTGTCATTTGGAAATTTACATTATTATTTTTACATTTGTCAGGGGGGATTTGTGGAATAAGTATTTTTTCGATTAAAGTTTTCCCCCCTAAGGAGGAATGTCAGGGGGGAATTCTAGACTTTTCGTTTTAGATTCCACTTTTCCTCCTTAGGGGGACTTTTAGGGCGGATTGCAGGAATAAGCCAGATTAACAGATTTGACCTTACAGACTAACATAAATGTGATAAAATACAAACTGTGTTAATTTAAAGGACCTTAAAACTACGTTAGTATCACTTCACTTGTGCACTATGCCACCGTGCGATCATGTGGCACTTTCCCGTGGAAGCGACGGAACACCAGTCCCTGCGGCCAAAAGTCCTCCTCCAAGACGAGGTGCAGACAACTTGTAGCTCCCTGTCTTTCTCTTGTAGTTTCACAGTTGCACAAAAGCGACAGAAAAAACGTTTAGCCCAAGTTCGCGCTTACCAACGTTTGTAGATCTTGGCCTAAATGTCGGGGCGAGTTGTGTACGTAATTAAATTCAATGTGCGCCTCTATGGACCCGATGCCAATTATATTAGTTTTGATAGTTTCCAACTAGACGCGTTTTCTGTGATTGTTTGGTTCACGGTACGGTTGAAGCGTTAGACCACAGCTCGTAAGTTACTTTCGTTTAGGTCAAAACGAGTTCATGCGGACCTCTAATTGTACAGGAAATCTATACAAAGCGTGGCCATATTATGATGGAAATGTAAGTACCGTGTGTACCGTTGCATGGCAAGTCGCGTCCCGGTAACTAAACTTGTGGCATGCTCTCAGCAGCTTTTTTTTAAGTGATGGATACAACATGATGCGGATGCTTAAAAATTTTGGATCAAAATACCCAATCAAAATAAATGGATGGTAATTCGATATCGTAGGTACCAAATTCTCATAAATATCATGGTCAGAATATTTATAATAATATCCCTTGATCTGTCTACGAAGTAGACACAATAGTTAAACAATGGTGTCTCGAACAAATTGGTCTTTTGACAGATCATGATTTATAAACGGAAGACACAGCCCTTTTCCATCCATCAACATTCATGTCCACATGTTTTTCATACCTCCTCATTACATGTCCATGCCAAGACAAACGACTCTCTTTAAATTTTTCTGTAACTACTTTCAAACTCCCTCTTATTTATTCTCATTGCTTACTTTAGCCATTCTGGTCACTCCACGCATCCATCTCAACATTCTCATCCCCGCTACATGCAATCGTTTTTCATCCATTTTCTTCACATCCCATAGCAGCATTCTGATCCATACAGTATGACAGGTCGAATCACGGACTTGTTTGTCGCTCTCGGGAGTATCAACACTAAATAACAGTACCAGGAGTATCGTCAAGTTAAGTCAGAAGGGAGGGCCAGTGGAACGTGCGTCACAAAGTTCAACTCCGAGTAGATCCCAGGTGCGACGGTTATTAACTAACTGCCCCGCGGACAAACCTGTCAGTTAATGCCATTAACTTAACTAAATGTTTTGAACTATTAAATTAATTAATACGTTAGCTATTCGATTGTAGTTAATTCGACTTGTGCATTCGATTCCCTGATCGGATTTTGGTTAGGTATGGTAGGGCTTCGATTTTAGATTGGGGACGGTAAAACGCAAAATACTTATTACATCCTGCACAGTTTTATCTCGAAAATACAAATAAATAACAGGACTGTGTTTTTTGAAAAAATACTTTATTGCTCATTCATAAAGTTAAGATTACGATGCAGCTTCCAAAAAAAATATCACTTTTTCTAGTCATAAAGTCTCTCTGGAATCAATCTTATTTACACTGGCATAAAGTTGATGGTTTGGGGTATAGACCTGTTGTTAGCCCAGTAGTAGTAGTTAAGTAGTGGTTTTATTCTGTAGAAGCCCTCACTTGAATAGCCAGTCTCTTCCCTTGCTTTAAAAGGATGCAACCCGTAGAACAACAACAAAAATATGATAACCCGGAAGAGGTCGAAATGTGATGTCAAGCTATGGCGTTTCCTGCATAGATAATTTCTGTTATCGCCAAAACACCAACAAAGATAATCCAAAAAAAACCTATTTTTTTCAATTACAACTCGTCTTTTAGCAAAAATGGCGGACGTGAAACACGAAAAAACAGTTTAAACGTTATCTCCTTGTTTACCGTTTCATTTTTACGAGAACTCGTAAAGTTAATACCACCTTTGTCCTAACCCTCTCGCTGCAAAAAGTTTCTTTAGCCCAACCCTAAACCGCTGTGTTTTGTTGTGGTATAAGGTAGAATTTGACACAATTTAGAAGTTTCATCGGTAAATTCGTCAAACACTGTCTTTTCTGAGGTAGAAACAAAGAGGGGTTTAGAAAAGGTGTCATTCTATCAGCTATGATGGATAAATAAGTCAAAAAGTTTTGGATTGATAACAATACATACATTTTGGAGTCGTAGAAAACTTTTTTAAAAGCGATTGTCTTGGCTTTTAGAAGACGGTATTCAAAGTGTAAGTCAGACGTGTCACTAATGACGTACCGTTAACGGTGCAACCTGGTCTTGCTATTCTAGCCTGGGGTGCAAATGTGGTGCTGTGCCACTAACAATGGGACACTTCACGATATCGTATCCTGCGTGCCCTGATGCCTGTACAATATAGGAATTGATGGTTGCTAACAATAGTGTCAAGCGCACATGTAGATGAGAGATGGCCATCCACTCATTAAGAAGAACAGTACAGACGCCAGCATAGCGACATCAAGCTGCTGCGATCTGTCAAATTTATTTATTAGATTTTCAACTTTATCGCTAAAGCATTCTAAGTCCACGGTTCATTGTGAAAATTTGATAGTTTCGGGTAGCTTGATGTGCGCCGTCTGTACATCGAAGCAACCTCGAACTTATGTCGTACTGTATATGGATGTATAGTTTTTTTATTTGTCCTTTTTATAGTGTTTTGCTCTGAGATCAGATGGCCGAGATAAATGGTCAAAGGTTTGTTAGGGGTGAAGCAGAGGTGTACAGTAACTGCCTAAAAAGGTGCCTGCAGATTTCATTGAGTAGTTTAGATGTTATAAATATTATGTGGTCATGAGCATAGATGCTCACTAAAGAGACTATACAAAGTGAAGGTTGCATATAATTCCAGAGTTAGGTCTATTGCTATAGTACATTTTGATACAAGTGGAGAAAGTTTGATATTGCATCCGAGGCGGAATTAACTTCCGAGCCGCAGGCGAGGGTGTTTTTGAGCCGAGAACTGCAATAACAAATGTCCACGTGTATCAAACGACGTTTTTCAATACACTTTGAAGAAATTAAATAAAAGAAAGAAAAATATTATTGTCATGGATTGTTAGGAAACTATGATTTTCTTTTCTTTTTTTCCGCGCTTTGCTTTCGCCAGGTTGAAGGAGAAGCAAAGGTATGAAGCCGTTAAACAGCCTAATATATAAAATAGTTTTATTTTTGTATTACTAAAATTAATTTTTAATTTTAATATTCAAAAAATATTTACGCCGTAAAGACGTAATATTACTTTGCCGAAAAAAAAAATTCACCTACGACTATAGGCAATGAACTAATTTGCACTAAGTATAGGTATAGTTATCTGTGGCATTTTTCATTCCTGTTGGAAAATGAAAAAAATCGCACGGGTGTGATCATACATACATTGCATATTGAACCTAATCATAGCGCATAGACAGAGGAGAATGTTGGCAGCGAAAAGTAACATGCTTGCTCGGCGATTCGCTAAATGTACCAATCAAGTTAAAGTCACTCTGTTCAATGCGTACTGTCGGTCGCTTTACACCGGACACCTCTGGTACAAGCACACACAACGCGCTTACAACACCCTACGTGTGCAATACAACAACGCATTTCGATGTATATTTGGGCTACCGTGGAGGTGTAGTGCGTCCGGCATGTTTGCGGAGAACAGAGTAGATGATTTCTATGCCGTATTAAGAAAAGCGATGGCCTCCTTTATGAGCCGTGTACATGAGTCGGACAATGGAATATTGAGAGCCATATATGAAGCTAATTATTTCTTTGTATATGGCTGTCAATATTCCAGCTAACAACTTTTAATGAATATTTTTATCTATTGTATTTTTTTATCATTTTCAATGAATTGTAATTAGTCATGTTTAACTTATATATTTTTTTTTTATCAAATTAATCGACAACAATAATGTAATGTAATTTTACTTTTTTTTAATGAATTTGTTTTTCTGGAACAATCAATTCAATTGAGAATTCAATCAGTTCAATTTGTACTTTTGAAAGATTACATTTTGACATACAAGACAAGACAAACATTACATTTTGTCTTGCCTGAAATAAATGGATTTTATTTTTGACAGATTTTGACATACAAGGCAAGACAAACATTACATTTTGTCTTGCCTGAAATAAATGGATTTTATTTTTTATTTATTTATTAATAGTGCGTTATGAACCAGTTTTCGAGGAAGTGTACTGAAAAAGTTCTGTCTTGTTGGTCTAGTGCTCGGAAGCGCGATTGAGCATGAGGTCCTTGGTTCGATTCCTAAGTGGGGTAAAGTGTTTGTCATTAGCAGTCACGGAATCGACATTTGTGCCCGATTTATGGCAATGGGCTCGCCCCATATTAAATGGGACTTAAAATGATATAACTGGCGAAACGTGGCTGTATTATTAGATACACCTCTGCCTAACCCTTCAGAGATTACATGATAACGTTCTGAAATCCGAAGTAGACCAAGATGTTGGATTGTGGGTAGCGGCTTTGAACGGTGGGCTGGGGGCCGAGTCTGCTATTACAATAGTGTCACAATGGTCTTTCATTGATTTCATAATTGTTGATCGATGACAATGGTCATTTTGCTAAAAATTCGTAATCTGCTAAATTCATAATGGTCGATCATTGTTCGGCCAACGGTCTCGTAATAGAATTGTGATAAAATGACATTGTTGTATTGCCGTTATTAAACAACCTTAATAGAAATGATTTTCGAAAAACTAGAATTAAATTTGAACATCTAATCATGCCAGATTTCATTTATATATGTTTCTACATATTACTTATTAGTGTACTATGCAAGTAGAAGTAGTAAGAAGTTCGTAAATAGCAAAACACATTAAGTTATGGGTAGCACGGATTAATGTGAAACTATACAATTCCATAATATTTATCTGTTTAGCTGTCAAAGTCAAATGTGACATTACTGCCTACTGACGTTTTATCTGTTTTTATTTGTAGCGGTCGGTGTTTTGATTTATTTTCATTTAAGTGTTATATATTATCTTTAATAAAGAAGCCTATATTTATAGCAATACAAAATGGTGCTAATTGAGCAAATTTCGGCTGGAACTGTCAAAATTTTAGCAGATTACCGCGTAAGTCAGTCATTCATTTGTCATTGTGTACGAGATTACCATTCTATGCCTTTTATTTCAATGGAGTGTCAGTGGTTGATTATTGGAAAGTCATAATGACGCCACTATATTAGAAGATTACCAAACTTGTCAAAAACAACAATTACGAGATCAATGATAGACTATTGTGACACTATTGTAATAGCAGACTCGCCCCCCTGGTCACTTGAAAAGACGTTATGATGGCAGGTGGAATAGAGCCCTCACTGAATTTGTTACCGACAGATGATGAATAGAAAAAGTATTGGCAGACCAACAGCGAGATGGATGGATTCAGAAGACCGCGACTATATACTACTAGATACTATATACCCGGTTGAGATTCACGGTCACTGAGTTTGTTACCGAAAGTTGGTAGAAGAAGTGTTGGTAGACATTGGTCTTTCTTGCTATTGAGATTCACGCAGAAGAAGTAAGAATGACACAAAAGAGACGAGCCTAGACAGTCAATGGTGATAAAGTAATGCAGAGACAGGTAAAAAGCGACTTTGTTTTACACTATTTTAGGGTCTTAGTCGAATAAATGAACACGAAGTGTGAATGGTACGCACAGCTGTTAACCGATTTCAAGTTTATTTAATAACATGACGTCGTTATCCGTCAGAACCGTGTTATCTTAACATAATAGAATTATATGCTAGTTAACATAACTGGTCACGGATCACAAGGTTCTACTGATAAACTAACGACATTAACTCAGACGCACGTGTTGTTTTTATTTAAAAACAATAAACAGAGCACCTCGAGCCGTTGGTGTAGTGGTCGTAAGCGTGAGTTCTGAGAATGAGGTCCTTGGTTCGATTCCCAGTTCGCTCAAAGCAATATTGAATTTTTCCTTCACAATTTTTTTCAGTAGCAGCCACGGAGTCTGGATTTCTTCCTGGTTGATGTCAATAGGCTCGCCCCCATTATATGGGACTTAAACATAACTGGCGAAACGTGGGTGCACTATTAGGTACACCTCTGGTGGAACCCTTCGGGGATTATAGTCGTGAGGTTATGTACACATGTTGAGTATTTTAAAATGTAATCCTGCACTTTCTGCATTGATTTTTTTTTGTTTCAAATGTATGATGGGTGCCACTCCAAGTAAGATGGCTGTGTGACTTCCGGGTTGTCGGTCAGAGAAATAGACGGTAAGTAGGGCAGATACACAGTCAGCTTCACGATGTGGGTCCCCCCCTTGAAAGCGTTCGTTAATACAACAGCTGGGGTACCCAATTGATGCAGCCCACCCACATGATGAAATTATAAAAAAAAATCCATAAAGCGACTACAGGAGCTAAATTAGCAACTCTTATTGTGGTGGTTCAAACTTCGTTTGAAATACTGTTAGAATTAAGTTCTAATCAGCTTGCACTACAAAGTGGTTGTTACGTTAGTCACTGCGGGCCGAATAGTGCGAAATGAGTGGTTTTTTGTGATTTACAAAAAATCTATTGATTAGACTATAAAATAAAACACAGTCATGCTAATATGTTGCTTGTAAAATTATTGGCCAAAAAATCAGAATGATCGCATGTATTGAGTATGGTCTTTACTCGTTAAAAGAATGTTTTAGAGATAAGTTAGTGATTTTTTTTTATTGAGTAAAATTTGTTGCATTATGTTTTCAAAACACTATCATACTAGCATATAATTATCCTAAAGAATATCATATCTTTTTCTGGTTTTGTAAATTTCAGTGAATCATATATTTTGCTTTATAAAACCCGCGTTTAGCTCCTGTAGTCCCCATAAAAGAACGGTTTTAAACCTACACGTGGGTATCCAACTTACAGCAACAAAGATTAAGGTGACACACAATAATTAATTGTATGTTAATGTGGAACGGGAAAGAACTTTTTCTTACGTACATAAATATGAACATTATCCTCATAGCCAGTTCTTCCCCTCAGTTCAAAGCTAGTATAAATAAGGCATCAAACTTCGTCCATCATCAGTACTTAGTGAATCTTTGTTTGGAGAAGTCAATCTGTGATCATGAAGACTGTGTTTGTATTTCTGGCTGTGGCTTGCAGTGTGATGATGGTGCAGGGACAGGGAATCCCTACAGGTATGCATTTTTAAGTCAATTTCCATCCATCCATCGATCCATACAAAAACTCAAATGTCTATATCTGTTAAGGCCGGGGTATCTGCTAAATAAGCAATTCTGTTTGTGGTGGTCTAAACTACGTTTGAAATACTGTTAGAGTAAAGGTCTAATCAGCTTGCACTACAAAGTGGTTGTTACGTCAGTCACTGCGGGCCGAATGGTGCGAAATGAGTGGTTTTTATTTAATTGTAGCCTAATAAATCATTAGATCAAAATGCCAATTGTACACTTTGTGAATAAAAACGTGACAAATAATTGTGTGAAAAAAAAAGACTAAAACTTAATGCCGTTTACGAAAATCAAAGAAAAAATGCTTCACTTTGAAAATTTTATTCATATAGTTATAATGAAGTTAGAATTATTTCAATTATGCCAATTAAAGTTTAGAGTCTAATAAGCAACATATTTTTTTTTGCACTTTATATTCACTCATCAAAGAGGCGTTACATGGAGAAAACTTTTCGTTAGCAGATACCACCCCCTTAACACCTTAGCGGCGGATTTGCTCCGAATAATATTGAATTAAAGACTGCCTCGTTGGTCTAGTGATCCCAAGTTTGTCTGCTGAACATGGGGACCAGGTGGCCTACCATGACGTCTTAAAGCAGGATCGTTTAAATCGCGTTCCAGTGTGGGTAAGAGACGGAGCTATAGAGGACGTCTAGCGCCATCTCTTTCCCACACTGGCACGAAATTAAAACGATCCTGCTATAAGACGTCATGGTAGGCCCACTGGGTTCGATTCTAGGGTCGGGCAAAGTGTTATTGGGTTTTTCTATCAGGAATTTCTCAGTAGTAGTCACGGAGTCTGGATTTGTGTCCGGTTAATGGCAATGGGATCGCCCCTATTACATGGGACTGCGGGGTTTACAGGCGTGATGTTATGATGTTTGTTTACATGGCGGTGTTTTTATTTCGGCTATTATTAATTTGGATTATTATTATTCCGTCAATAAACGAATAATTATTGTGGTTAGTAAATTGTGTCATTTTGTCATCAAAATAATAAAATATGTTCTTTTTTTTTCGTATGGGAAATCATCAAATGACTCCTCCCGCTCTGGGCGGAGCAGGAGGGAGTGTCAGACTTTACTGACTAAAACCCATCCATGTTCCTTCATCGCCCTTTGTGTTCCGGGGCCACGGTATGTCTTTCGAATAGTCCCGCAGCCCCGGTTCAAACACTACCCTTGAAACTAGAAACCCACAGTTAAAATATATACAACTCAAATAAATAATTTGGAACTCGAGATTCATAGACAAAAACCCTGAGTGTGGTAGATACTTACGTGTTGCAGGTCGTGAGTTCAAACCCAGGCAAGCACTTTACACTGTATTATTTATTTCATTACCTCTGATCAAAATCGCGAGGAAACTGGCCAATACCCAAATTTTCGAAGTTATGTGACATTTACCAACTTGCCCTGATTTCAAGTATTGGATCTAGCCGACTCCTTGTCAGATGGGATGCCTGAGTCCCAGGTCCATCCATCCATCAATCATTCACCCATATTTTAAAGATCATAAAATTGCTATTATTATATTGTTAACTTTTTATTAATAATTTTCTTTATTTCCTTGTAGCCAAGTGCGCTCCCGGCGAGCACTCAGTCCTGTACTGCCCGCAGATGGCAGAGCCGTCCTGTGACAACCCAACGGTCCACGATCTGGGTAGACCATCAGCCTGTGACATACCACAGTGCTTCTGCAACCGACCTACCATCAGGAACACGAAAACTGGCAAATGTGTCAAGCCTAAGGATTGTTAAAGTTTAATAGAATAATTTTTTCTTTGTTTACTTGTTTTTTTTATTTATTTCATACAGTTTTATAGTTCGGCATTACAGTTAACTTGCTACGGGTTTGCGGCTGAGTAACAAAAGCCGTAAAAGACCTTCAAGGTCAACGCTTGCTGAGGTCAAACTATGGATTGGTCACTCCTCCGTGCCCCGGAAATTTTATTTCCAGTGGTCATTACTTCTACTTACTACAGTCGCTACGGGTATTTAGGAACCATGACGTCTGACTATCAGTCTTAACCCTTGGTAAGACTGATAGTCAGACTTTCAGGGTTAATATGATACCCTTGTATCATATTAACTAGTACCTAACTGGGGTGTGGAGGTCAGATATGTAGTCACTCTATCTAAAATACTGGTACCCTAAGGCAGCCAGTCAGACTGGAAGTTGTCCCTTACAAAGATGGAAAGAGGGTAAGCGACTAGGGAAGGGATCATTCCTTAACTATTTATACTTCAACCATTCAAAAGGAATGTGGAATTGTTTCATAATTTGTCTCTGACTGTGATTGTTTTTATGACGTCACTAAATACGTGTAATAACGTAATCATATCACAAACTATACTTTTATTTATACCTAATCTGTGTGCACTAAGGGGCAGGGGATTCACTTCTAGAACACCATTTTCCTTAACCTTAGTAAACACTTCTAAAATTCCATCAATAAAAAATGTGGCAACACTTAAGGCGACTACAGGAGCTAAATTAGCAACTTGAATTGTGGTGGTTCAAACTTCGTTTGAAATACTGTTAGAATAAAAATCTAATCAGCTTGCACTACAAAGTGGTTGTAACGTCAGTCACTGCGGGCCCGAATATTGCGAAATGAGTGGTTTTTTGCGATTTAAAAAAAAATCTATTGATTGGACTAAAAAAATAAAACACTATGATGCTAATATGTTGCTTGTAGAATTATTTGCCAAAAAATCAGAATGATCGCATGTATTTGAGTATGGTTTTTACTCGTTAAAAGAAATTTTTAGAGATAAGACCGTGTTTTTTTTTTATCGAGTAAGATTAGTTGTATTGTGTTGTGTTTTCAAACATTATCGTACTAGCATATATCCTGAAGAATATCATATATTTTTCTGGTTTTGTTTATTGCAGTGAATCATATGCGTTTTTGCATTACAAAATTCGAGTTTAGCTCCTGTAGTCCCCTTAATATTGATGACAAACTATTTAAAGGCACTCTGAGAAAATCTTTAACTGCTTTTATTGTTCTGACCTAGCCATGAGTGTCACATGTTTCACTACCACTGCTCTCTAGTCGGTGATGAAACCGGTATGTCCTAGAACCAAGAAATTAGAACACCACCAATCTGCTCTGCAAGCCTAGCCAAGTTACAAAGGTTTCATATCGATTCTCTTTCTACAATCGTAAACGCCTTGGCGTAAGCGATTGTAGAAAGCGCTAAACTGGTAGCCAAGTTGACACGACTGAGTCGATCGCTCGTTCTCTAATGTCTAAGAAAAAACCTACACTTTAGTCTATGGTGAGCGTTCGTACCAAAGAGTATAGCGATCAACATTGTAGAAACGATAACATTCCACCCTATCATTATGAACGATGTAAACTTGTCTACGAATTTTCTATTCATTTGTGTTAATCACGTGATTTAACGTTGAGATGATGTCATTCCCATACATTTGATTAGTTTCTACTAGCGTTAACGATTGTAGATCGTCAACTTGGCTAAGCCTGCTGGTCCGTCGTGGTACGGCGCACTCTCATAGAAAGAAGGCCTGTGTCCCAGCAGATGACAATGCTAAGGCATGGTTGTGTTCCTCATATTAAACGACTACTGCAAAATATAAATAGAAATTCGTATTCATTTCAATCCGTTTAGTGTGTGCAGTGTTACTTAGTTTGATGTACAGAATGCTTGGGTCACGGCTTCGTGAAGGGAACATCCAGTAAGTATCTCCGTATCTACATTTTTAATTACATTATTGTTGTAGTTGTCTGAACAACAACATTAATGAGAAATTTAATGTTTCACATTTAATTTATGCTTACAGAAATAATTGCGGAATCACAAAGTGGGAACGAAGGGAACTCAAAGTAATCCTATATCAATTATAATAAGAAACGGTTAATGGTAACCGAAAGTTACCCTATTAGCGGGTCTCATTAGCGAATAACTCAACCGGTTACAGAATTATATCATCGGGTGTTTTAATCTGTTGGTCCAAGTTACAAGCGATTGGGTTGGAAAAATACAGCTAGAGATTTTATACAAGCACAAGCTGCTGTTTTTAAATAGGCATGACGACAGTATCAACAAATTGCAAATCTATTTAGTCCGTCAGAGTATTGGAAATTAATGGACACGTATTTTTTTGTTTTTGTAAATCAATGAATATTGACAAAAGATAAAACGCATCAAGACTCGGGAGTGGGGGCTCGTGACGTCAGAACTAGCTAAAAATTATACCTAGGCGTAACGTATTGAGAATTTTAAAAGCGTCATATCTTCGTCAGTTTTGATTTACGTAACAAAAGAAAAAACACGGGTCAAATATTTTTTGATAATCTAACTGACGGACTAATTAGATTTTTTTTGTCGTCTCGCCTATTGTAGCTATGCCTGCGGTTTCGGTTGCGTTTTTGTCGGAAATTATTCCTCGGGAATTTTTCGTTTTTTTTTTATATTATATCATAAGACACTCGGGGATATTGTAGCACCTCATCATCACCTGCCTAGCCTTTTCCAAACTATTTCGGGGTCGGGGTCAATCTGTGCAAGCGCTGCTTAATATATAATAATAATATAGTCGTCTCAGCCAATGGCTTAATAGCCAAGAGCCTCGACCAACATCTTAGGAGGCTCTCGCATGGCAGCTGGATCAAGGGCTTGATTCAGAAAGCTGAACTTCTGGACACGGCACGTATTGTTAGGAGGTTCCTCTCTCAAGAGCCCTGACCACCGGCATCGGCAGCTCGGATCCTGTTCCCAGCGCTGGTGGGCTACTGTTTTTTATATATTTAAATGTTTTTTTTTTATATTTTATTAAAAAAAAAAATTAAAAATATGTATTTAAATGAATAAACGAAAATAATAATCAAATTTATTTCAGACCAAAAGTCCATATAAACATACATAAAACACACAAAAAGAAAGAAACATTCACAAAACATAAAATGAAAAGACACAAAAGATACAAAATCATACATAAAATGAAATGAAGTGAAATGAAGCTTAAGCGACTGATCGAGCGGTTGTGATTATTTAGCCACGAGCTCCTCATAATGTATTCAGTGTCAGTTGTTAAGGAGAAATTTTTAAGTGAGCTCATGTCAATGAGCTCACTTAAAAATTTCTCCTCTTAACTTTTCACTTCATTATCCCCAGCAAAGTGCGTAAAAAAAAACACGAAAGCAGTTTCTCCCTTACACCAAATCGTCCTTCGGGAAATTACAGTTTCGACCAATTAGACAACGCTTGGATAAATTTCGACCTAACACTGGGTTATGTTTTTTAATTATACCGTGTAACTGCGCAGCAATTTGATTTTAATTACAGTAATCATTCACTTTGATCCTTCTGGGAAAACTGGGTTTTCGGTGATGGAAATGCTGCGTCTTCTCTTTGGAAACTTTTCTATGTGAAGCATGATTTTTGTGGCAGAAAGTTATTTTCGAGAATTTTGGTTTTGGTTTTGTCTTAAGTTAGATTTCGGTCAACAGTTAGGTACTCTTAAGAGCTCCCGCAGACTGCAATGAATACGCGCATATTCAATAATTCGCGAAACGAGATTAAATGTATGAAGATCTAAGTTACGAAACGGCACTTTAGTGATAGTATTTTGAAAGTTACGAAACCTAATGTAGTCGCTGACGTGTGATTGAAATCGATGTTCTAGGGCGATATTTTTTTAGACTTAGATAAGATGGGTATTAGCTAGACAGGCGGACTTAGCACAAGGCCTGCAGGCCTAGCCAAATTACAAACGTTTCATATCGATTCTCTTTCTACAATCGTAAACGCCTCGGCGTAAGCGATTGTAGAAAGCTCTAAATTGGTAGCCAAGTTGACACGACTGAGTCGATCGCTCGTTCTCTAATGACTGTAGAAAACACCTACACTTTAGTCTATGGTGAGCGTTCCTACCAAAGTGTATAGCGATCAACATAGTAGAAACGATAACATTCTATTCTATCATTTTGAACGATGTAAATGTAAAGGATCACCACAATAAACACAGTAAATGCCAATAGTTCATTTAATTAAGTATTATAACCATATTGGAACAAATATCACAATATTCAAACTTCACTTTTAATCAAATACACAGACACACAATTAAAACTCACTTTTCTATTTTAAGATACAAATATACCATTATGGCACTACTAAGGAGATGTAACTCGTTCCGAACTAGCCAGCCAACTTTTTTTTTTTTTTTTTCGAAATGGCATCTCGCAGTTCAACCAGAGAGGTTGTCGTCTGCTTAACCGGACTTTCCTGTGGATGCCTTAATTAAGTGTAAGGCCTCCAGCCAGGGCAAAAATCTTACAAACTAAGCGACTACACGCTAAGGGCACCCCCTGCGGGGTACGGGCCTCGGCTTAGGGCGTCGCTGGGAGAGGACAGCAAGGGACAGGCTGGATCGGAGTGGTGTCATTATTTAGGGACTGACTTTGGACTACAGGCTCAGCAACGCGAGCTGGCACGAGCAAGGGACGGGGAGGTAGCCAACCAACTGCCCTTGGCTCCTTTTATAAACTATCTAAATAACCAGTGTCGCCCCACCATTGCCCGGAAACTCACAACGGACCAATAACAGCGCGACACCAGTACTACCAACATTCATATTTATTAAACAATCTTTTTATTTTAAATAGTCAAATGAATGTAGGAACGGAATGTTATGAATGTGTGGAATGAAACGTAAAGATAAATGACAGATGTGAAGCATGTTTAATGAAAGAGATGAAAGTAGTCTAGGAGTGAAAGAGAAAGCAAGTGAATGTTAAACAAGGTGAAAGGAGAGAGACTGGAATGCGGAGAGAAAAAGACGAAGGACGTTACGACTAAGACGTGTTAAAATAAAATTCAAGTTAATTAAAGAAATCAGTGCTTTTATTTGGCCAACATCGAACTTATCCCACATATTTTTGGGGGCTCGTCCGGGATAGTTCGATATTTTCAGTTTGCTGGGCCAAAAGCACGGGAAAAGACGGGAGCAGAAAAACCGACGGAGCGGCCGGGGACTTTGCTCTAACGAGAAGACGATAGAAGACGGTAACAGTAGTTACAAAAGACTAGGCCAAGACGAAATATGGGTGGACACGGAAGCGATCGCCGACGAAGCCGTCAAGCGGACTATGACGAAGACGACCACGCGACAGCTGGATCGACGAGACAACCGTTCTGCCGAGATCAGGGAATATTCCATACGGAGAACTTGGTGGAAAAATTCAGCGGGCAAGACAAATCGTATTCGGTGGCTAAATGGGCGACCGACATAGATGACAACGCTGAAATATTCAAATGGACGCCCCTACAGACTCTGATAGTTGCCAGAAGATCTTTGACGGGAACTGCAGCCCTGTGGCTAAAATCGGAAAAGCCATACAAAAGTTGGGACGAGCTGAAGGCGGGTTTGCTGAAAGAATTTCCCGATTCAATAGATAGCAAAACTATTCACGAAATGATGGCCGCTAGAAAGAAGAAGAAAGACGAACGTTGTTTAGACTACATGTTAGTTATGAAAGAGATGGGAAAGCGCGGCAAAATGCCTGATTATGTCGCCATAAAGTACATCATAGACGGCATAATTGATTCAGAAGTGAATAAAATGGTGTTATATGGTGCTACTACGTACACGGAGCTCAAGGAAAAAATCAAAATATACGAAACAATTAAAGAAAAGATGGGCACAAGTTACGTGCGTAATAAGAAGCCTGAGAGCAGTGGTTGTAGTGCTGGTACGAGTAACAATAGGTGCTACAGCTGTGGAGAAAGAAATCACCAATCGTCACAGTGTCCTAATAAAGAAAAAGGGCTGAAATGTTTCAAATGCAACGAATTTGGGCATATCTCGACGCAATGTAAACAAAGCGGAAACATTCGGTCAAGAACGAGTGAAAAGAACGAGGAACGAGAATGGCGTAGTGAAAAAGTAAAACCGAACTCTTCCGAAGATAGACGAGCGATGTGCGTGGCTGACTTCACTCCGAGCGTTTACGAGGTTGGCAACTCTGACGAATACGGCAGCCATGACAGCTCATTTGACAGGCGTACCAACATTAGCGACAAGATGGCGAATGCAGTGGGAACTGACGCTAACTTCACGGATGTTTACGACGAGATAAAAACGCCAGCGCAAATACGTTTTGAAAATGCCTGCAAGACGATATTCATCAATAAGTGCGAAGTAACCGCGTTAATTGACTCGGGAAGTGAACTGAACTTAATGTGTACTGAGCTTTACGTACATTTAGGTTCTCCGGAGTGTGTGAAAACCGCTACGAATCTAGTAGGTTTAGGAGGCAGTATAGTGTCGACGGAAAAGTTAACTGCTTCTGTATTGTTAGACGGACACAATTACAATGCTACATTTTATGTTGTTCCAAGGCATGCTATGCCATGTAGTGTTATATTGGGTCAAGACTTCCTCAAAGACGTATTTACTATAATGTCGAAAGGGTCAATACTGATTGCACCAAACATAAACAATTGGTTGTCAAAGGTTTGTTGTGTTGTTAGTCAGGATCAACCGTTTGTTTTAGGTAACATTAAGAATAAGCAGGTGCGGCAAGATGTTATTGACTGTGTGAAGAATTATAACCCTAAGCAGGTAAAGGAGGCACCAATAGAGTTGCGCATTGTACTCAAGGATGACATACCGGTGGCTCAGCGACCAAGACGTATATCTTTAGCCGAACAACAGATTGTGGAGAAGCAAGTTGCAGAGTGGCTCAAGGATGGTATCATTCGCGTAAGTTTTTCTGAATATTCCTCTCCTCTGGTGTTGGTCAAGAAAAAAGATGGCAGTACAAGGATTTGTGTAGATTATAGGCCAATCAATAAAAAGATTTGTAAAGATGAATTTCCTCTGCCTATTATAGACGATTTAATAGATAAACTGAGAGGTGCTCGTGTATTTAGCGTATTAGATTTGAAGAATGGCTTCTTTCATTTGAAGGTTAATAAAGACAGCATCAAGTATACTGCTTTTGTTACACACAATGGTCAGTATGAATTTTTGAGGGCGCCTTTTGGGTTGTCAGTTTGCCCAAAGTATTTCATGAGATTTGTAACCATGGTGTTTCAGGATCTTATAGCAAAAGGAATCATAGTCATATTCATTGATGATTTGTTAATTCCAGCTGTTGATGAATGCCAGGCTTTGCAGCGATTAAGAGATGTGTTGGATGTTGCATCACAGTACGGTCTGCAGATAAATTGGAAGAAAGCACAACTTCTATTCCGGCGTATAGAGTACCTAGGACATATTATAGAAGATGGGAAAGTACAACCTTCACAAGAGAAGACAGATGCCGTAACCAGGTACCCTGAACCTAAGACTATAAAGCAACTGCACAGTTTCGTAGGATTGACGTCATATTTTAGGAAATATATCAAAGATTTTGCATTAATAGCTAAGCCGTTAACTGATTTGTTAAGAAAAGATGTACCTTTGGAGTTTAATGATATTCAGAGAAGTGCGTTTAACGTGTTGAAGAATGCACTAGCTATTAGCCCTGTGCTAAGAATTTATGATCATCAGCTGATAACGGAGTTGCATACAGATGCATCCGCAATAGCATTCAGTGCTATTTTGTTACAGAGAGACCACACAGGTGAGTTACACCCTGTACACTACTACAGTAGGAAGACTAGTGAAGCCGAGAAGAAGTATAGTAGTTATGAGTTGGAAGCATTAGCTATTATTGAAGGAGTAAAGAAGTTCAGACACTATTTGTTTGGTAAGCATTTTAAAATAGTAACAGACTGTCAAGCTTTCCAAAAGACATTAAATAAAAAAGATTTATCAACAAGAGTAGCCAGATGGGTGTTGTTACTGGAGGAGTACGACTATGTTATTGAACATAGACCAGGAGGTAAGATGAAACATGCAGATGCCTTAAGTAGAAACCCATTTGTTGGAGTTACTGAATTAAGCTTACATGAGCGTATCAAGCAAGCACAAATGTTGGATGATGGTGTAAAGGCGATTATAGACATTCTGAAACTGCAGCCATATGATGACTACTCCTTTAGTGACGGTTTATTGTACAAGGGAATAGAAAGAAAGTTGGTGATACCGAAAAATTTGGAATTTGAGGTTTTGAGAAGGATTCATCAAAAGGGACATTTTGGAAAAAGAAAAATGTTAGAATCTTTAGAACAAGATTACTACATAAAAAATGTAGGCAAGAAAATTGAAGAACTTTTGTTGTCATGTGTACCTTGCTTGCTAGCAACAAAAAAAGAAGGTAAGCAGGAAGGATTTTTGAACTGTATTGACAAAGAAGGCATTCCTTTGCACACCCTACATTGTGATCACATTGGACCTCTTTCAGAGACAAGGAAAATGTATAATTACATCTTAACAGTCGTGGATGCATTTACGAAGTTTGTGTGGCTGTTTCCAGTGAAGGGAACAACCAGCAAGGAGACAATAGATAAACTAATGATTCATCAACAGACATTTGGTAATCCTACGCGATTAATTTCAGATCGTGGTACTGCATTTACCAGTAACGAGTTCAAGGAGTATTGTGAAAAGGAAGGTATTCAACACATAACTATAACTACAGGAGTACCCAGGGGAAATGGTCAGGTGGAGCGCATACACAGAATACTCATAGCGGTGTTAGCTAAGCTATGTATTGAAGAACCATCTCTATGGTACAAGCAAGTCAGCCGAGTGCAGAGAGCACTGAATAGCACGTACCAAAGAAGCATTGACACCACCCCTTTTGAACTCATGCTGGGTACGAAGATGAAAACTAAAGAAGATATACAGATTTATGATTTGCTTCAGCAAGAGCATAGAAGTAATTTTGTACAAGACAGGGAAGACTTAAAGATGAAGGCGAAAGAACAAATAAGAAAAATTCAAGATGAAAATTGTAGGACATACAATAGAAAAAGAAAGGAAAGTCGAAAATATGTTGTAGGAGATATTGTAGCCATCAAACGGACGCAGTTTGGCAGCAGTCTAAAACTCAAGCCTAAGTATTTGGGCCCATACAGGGTCACCAAAGTCAATACGAATGATCGGTACGATCTTGAGAAGATAGATCGTATGGCGGATGGTTCACGAGTGACATCTTCCTCTGCCGACAATATGAAGCCATGGCCAGTGTTTGGCGATAGTGTTGAGTTAGGTGAGTAGGTCAGATCCTATCAGCGGTTGTGTTAGGTTAGGAAATACATGGTGGTTGTTCTTGACCTAATATTCCATTATGATGATGGTGTAGTTTATGTCATGTAAATGTTGTAAAATAGGAAGTAGGTATTGTAAACATGTATCGTGATGATGTTATGTACTCTGTGTTAGTCTAACTAAATTTTCATTTGATGTACAAGTTGAAGATGTGGATATTGTCTTGTTATTTCTAGTTAAAAAAAACGAGTAAACAATACTGTTGTTGTGAAAAACTTAGTTTTAGATTGTGTTTATTGTAAGATGTAACTGTAAATAAATAAGTTTAGAGTTTGTTAATCTGATAAGTACCTATTAGTGATGTGGTTAAATGAAGAAGAGCATGACAAGGTGTGTAAAATTGTATTAAAATTAAGTTGTTATTGTATAAAATTCAAGATGTGAATGGTGTCGTTCTGTTAGTTCAGTTTAGATCTGACTGGGGACAGTCAGATATCAGAATGGCCGAGCTGTAGGAACGGAATGTTATGATGGATGTGTGGAATGAAACGTAAAGATAAATGACAGATGTGAAGCATGTTTAATGAAAGAGATGAAAGTATGGAATAGTCTAGGAGTGAAAGAGAAAGCAAGTGAATGTTAAACAAGGTGAAAGGAGAGAGACTGGAATGCGGAGAGAAAAAGACGAAGGACGTTACGACTAAGACGTGTTAAAATAAAATTCAAGTTAATTAAAGAAATCAGTGCTTTTATTTGGCCAACATCGAACTTATCCCACATGAATATCTCTTAAGTAGTGCTAAAAACAGTTATAATTTAGTACGATTTTAACAAATAATACAACAATAATTAAACCATTAATCAAAATAACAAATTTTATGCGAAAAAATGTATGGCTGTCTTCGAGGCGACAAGATAAACTTGTCTACGAATTATCTATTCGTTTGTGTTGATCACGTGATTTAACGTTGAGATGATGTCATTCTACTAGCGTTAACGAATGTAGATTGTCAACTTGGCTACGCCTGCTGGTAGGCCAACTACTCCGCGAGCGAGAAATCAGCATTTGTCGCAACAAATGTGAAATGAATATTCGTTCGCAAACACAATTATAAGAATTGGATTCCATGTTTAGATTCACATACCAAACTTTTAATTAAGTGAAATACCTACCTACTACAATAATAACACTATACTCAAATTCATCAACATGACAAAAGAAAATGTCGTTTGTTAAACAAGTCACAGTTCAGTTTTCATTTACGGATTGAAATAAAGGAACTGAAAAACGACAAAAAATAAAAAAAAATCCGGTGAAATATGATTCAGAATAAGGAGCTGAATGCATCCTGTCAGTTTGTGGAGGGCTGTCCCTTACACCCCGTATAACTAGTTAAATTTCTATCTATTTCTCTCTCTCTCTCTCTCTTTTCTGTCGCTAGAGGTGGATGTTATATTTTGCAATCAGGATCCTGTAAAATTCAAACCCTAGGCGAAGCCGAAGTGTGCCGCTAGTTAATTGGTATAAGTACTGGGAAACAACTATCTACATCAGCATAACTTTTGCTCAGACATTTAGTTCTGTTTATAAAACAGTTTATTGTTCGCAGTGGGATCAGTATAGAACTATATATAGAGGCTTCAAGTTCTGAATGTTGTAGGTACTACGTTTTGCGGCAATAGTGAAAACTCGCAAATGTTTTGTTTAAGCTCGGAAAATAAGTTATTGTTGTAGTGTTTTAGTGAGGATGCAATTCGTATTAAATTATCACTAATTGTATAAAATCTTATCTCTCCATATATAATTGTACATAAAAGATACAACTCCGAATGTGATCCATGAAGTTTAAATAAGTAAATAACTTTTATTCCACGTACAGCAGTTTTCCTTATACACAGGTCGCCGGTTCATATCCGGCTCGAAGGACCCCTTACAACATGTACGTGAATTAAATGCTGCTTAAAATGATAATATATAATTTAAATTTAAATAAATAAATTAATTTATTGAATTAAAACAGACATTTTATGCCCATTCTAAATGAAACCACAAAAAGAACAGAAGAAATAAAAAAACAGTAAAACAAGAATGAAACATAATATGAAAGTAGAACTCAAATCACCACAAATGGCCAGTATTTAAACAGTTTGATGTGAACGAGCTACACAGCATATTTCCCGAATGTAAAAGTAAGTAGAATATAATACAGTGCTAAACGCCCGCAACACACAAATAATATCTAACGCCAGTCGGCGAGGTGTATGAGAGAGTAAAATATTTTATGCAGGTCTACATGGAAACCTACTAAACCGAATATATTCCGCATAAAAAGGTGGTAGAAACGGTTTTAGAAGACACGATACGACTACGACTAAAGGGTGTAAATATTACACTTTACGAAGCCGTGAGGCACTTGTTTTTCCCGTCATTGAGACCATTTTTTTGATCTGGCTGGACCTGGGAAACCTTCCAGTTTCGGAGATGTTGAAGGTCAAGGTTCTAACGTACTTCTTCACATCTGATTCTGGATTTGTGCCTGGTTGATAGGCTCGCCCTATTACATTGAAGTTAAAAGTTAATTGTAAAATGTGGGTGTAATATTAGGTACACCTCCGCTTATCCCTTCCGGGATTACAGGCGTGATGTTATGTTAGGTGTGTTATTAATAATAATAAAACCTTTATTTTCAGGCTACTTTGGCCCATAGATAAATACCTTACAGACTAACATATATATAATAGTACATGGTGTGTTAGTGTTTAAACTTAAAACTATGTTAGTAAAACACACTTCACTCGAGCACTGAAACTCTATAGAAGGTTACCACGTTACGACTTCGAAAATCGTATAAATTAAACGGCCTCGCTACAACACTTGGCCACCGGACGCAAGAAATGTGCCCGTATAGGATATCTTATGATAATATATTTTGCAGCATGGCTTTGCGATTTCCGTGCCTATTATATTTATATTTTTGTATTTAGTATCGTAGTATTTATTTGTTCTAGTTGCAGGTAAATACGAGTAAACCCGTTGTGCTTAAACTTTGTTTAATAGCAATTCAAAAGAGTGAAATTAACACTCGGGAATGAAAGTCCTTTCCTTGAAACTTTACGTTCATCATCATTTTCACCAAATACTTTTGGAATAGACCTTAGTTTAAACAATGCTTAATGTAATTGATTTAAGAATTATTTTTTATCGTCTTTACCATAATAATCTATCGATTTTACCATACTAAAAATATGGTGTCGACGTTGAATGTTTATTATCTCCCAGACTTAATGCTCCCACTTCTTTTTTCTCTATGAAAGATGTGCTATTATCCACCATGCGGGCCTAGAACGGATTGCTGGAGGTCACTATCCCAGAATTATTCGATATTATTCCAAACGTAATTTCTTTTCAATTGGCAGGCTAGATGCGAGACGCCCGGGACCGGTCAATATAGCGACACTTGGGGGAGGCCTATGTCCAATAGTGAACGTCTTTCGGCTGAAATGATGATGATAATGATGATGATGGCAGAATTGAGTGGCAGAAGAACCTGAACCAGAAGAACCTGACTGACATAAGGCCAGTCAGGTTCTTCTAGGACGTCCCCCTGGTGTGGTTTTTCCAAAAAGTTCAAGTGCTTAATATTAGCAACGTGCGTGTTAAATATCATGAACGTTAACGAGGCGAAAGGACTATCAGTTGTCTAAGCATCATTGCAGATGTAGTGTCTCTACTCTCTGCCTACCCTTATGAGAAGGCGTGATTATGTATGTACCTATCTAGTTCACAAGTCTAGATAAGCTTGAAAATAAGCTTCATTGTCACTAGTATCATTAATAGTTCCATGATGTTACTGTTGTTTTTTTTTAATCACTAGTTCCATTTTGAAAGAATTTGAAAATAATGGAACTAGTGTTGATTTTTTTTATCACTAGTTCCCTAGTAAGATTAACAGTTACATTATGGAACGACTGTTGTTTTTGTTAATCACTAGTTCAATTTTGGAAGAATCTGAAAATAATGGAACTAGTGTTGATTTTTTTTTATCACTAGTTCCCTAGTAAGATTAACAGTTACATTATGGAACGACTGTTGTTTTTGTTAATCACTAGTTCAATTTTGGAAGAATCTGAAAATAATGGAACTAGTGTTGATTTTTTTTATCACTAGTTCCCTAGTAAGATTAACAGTTACATTATGGAATGTCTGTTGTTTTTGTTAATCACTAGTTCAATTTTGGAAGAATCTGAAAATAATGGAACTAGTGTTGATTTTTTTTATCACTAGTTCCCTAGTAAGATTAACAGTTACATTATGGAACGACTGTTGTTTTTGTTAATCACTAGTTCAATTTTGGAAGAATCTGAAAATAATGGAACTAGTGTTGATTTTTTTATCACTAGTTCCCTAGTAAGATTAACAGTTACATCATGGAATGTCTGTTGTTTTTGTTAATCACTAGTTCAATTTTGGAAGAATCTGAAATTATGGAACTAGTGTTGATTTTTTTTATCACTAATTCCATATTATATTTTATTATCAAAATATTATTATGTGTGTATTTTTATGTGTACATTATCAAAAATCACTGGCATCGTTAACAGATAATTAATTTTATGTAACTCATTATCTCCTTTTATCTACTAGAACGCCATATCGATAAGTATTTGAAGAATTCTCGACACCGATAGACATGTTTCGGTTTATATTATTTGTTTTTTTATTAGTAAATGTTTTTGCTGACGATGAAAAGATAGTTGAATTGGATATAGGGGGGTTGAGAGGGGAGAAGTACTGGCAGGGAGACTTCTATGAGTTTTACGGAGTGCCTTATGCCACGGCTCCGAAAGGAAGGGATAAGTTTAAGGTTGGTAAATGTTTTAGAGTTTATTAATTAAATATTATGAAAGTAAGAGAACATAAGTGAGTTTGAATCCTATTTTACTATAGTATTATAGAAAGGAAAGTTTGTGAGGAGGTATGGATATTTGTTCCTCTTTCACGCAAAAACGGTTTTTATTTATTTATTCAGTAGTATACATACATATAATACATTTAAGTTGGTG
This sequence comes from Xestia rhomboidea, assembly GCA_963853795.1. Lineage (NCBI taxonomy): Eukaryota > Metazoa > Arthropoda > Insecta > Lepidoptera > Noctuidae > Xestia > Xestia rhomboidea. The sequence continues at coordinate 15,593,843 of OY970777.1, forward strand.
CCAACATATACTCATTAGAGTTTTACCGTGCACCAAGATCATCGACTACATAATTTAGAATTAGATCCACTTATGTAGATACTTAGTTACTGTTAAAAATAAAGAAACGAACGAACGGAACGGAACGAACGGAAATGAACGGAACGAAGTACGAACGGATTTGGGTAAAACTTGGCACACTACAGGATCGTACTACTGGAATACTTTTTAATCTGGTAGTACGATCTTGTAGGATAATAGGGAAAATGCACGTAATTTTTTCTTCACTTAACTCAATAAAATACAGTACTGTCAACCCAAGAAAAGTATTAAGAGTTAAGTTCAACTGCTCAGTTCAGTTCACTACTGCTTGTCGCACAAAAATAATATTAAACTCTTGCAATTTTCTACGACAGTACAAACGTCCGTAGTTGTCGCAGCCATGATGAGACGTCATTATCCACAATCTGCCTTGTTTACATCAATTTTTTTTGGCCTTAATAAAGTAATTTTACCAATTGTATGTGCTTTTTTCAAGTAAAAATTGCAATCACTGTTTTAAGCTTTCACGGTTCATAACTATACTTAAAATGTCACTTACGGGATATCTTCCGTGATTATTTATTGTTTTTGAGCTCCCGATATTTCGACGCTGTTGCAAGCGCCATGATCGCGGGTAATCACGGAAGATATCCCGTAAGTGACATTTTAAGTATAAAAATTGCAATAACAATATTATAATAAAATTTTAGTGAAACTTTTAGCACTTTTCAAATAAAAGTGTTTTGTTGACACAATGAACTTAGATGTCAATACCGGCGTTATCGAGGACGGTGTGTTTTGACAGTGCGTTCCGTTTCACCAAAAACATGCTACATAAAACCGTAAAATGTAAAATAAGTGATGTATTAGAAACTTAAACAAGTGTACCACATTGTTTTTATGCGCCAATACAAGGCATTTTTCATAAATAAAAAGAGTTGTGTAATTTATGCATATTCCCTACTACAACATGTTACATAATTAACGCACACCCTCAGACACCCCAATTACTTTATTATGTTATAATCATAATACATGCACTGAATTTTTAATTAAACATGTATATACAATGATTATTTAATAAATTAGTTTTCCTAATTCCGGAAGAATGTTGTAGTCACAGTACAAATCAACGAACGCACACAGTCGCATACGTAGGTCTCATACCTACGTATGCGACTGTGTGAGTCTTGCTAGCCTAGTAGGTATTCGCTCGCGTTCGAGACAGCTGTTAACGTCGTCGCTCGACTCAACTTCAATAGAAAACTTCAATACATTTTAATGCCTGTTTTCTTAATTGATGTTTTAATTTAGAAAGCACTTCGTCATTTTTTATCAAAAGCGCTCATCACTATCCTAATTTAAAAATAAACTAACGATTTAATACGTCCCCACCAAAAAAAGTCGTAAAATCAGCTGATTGGGGATTCTCATCGAATTAATCGCATATTTCGTTTTGAAAACGAGTACCTACCTACGTGTATGCCAATCGGCTCCCTTGTCGATGGCTGTGTTCAGACGGAACGTTCCATGGTCACGAAGTAGCAGCTAACATAGTCCTACCCTGCGGTCTACTCTTGTACCATACCTTTGGTTCACTTGAATGTTCTGCCAGCTCGAACCACATTATCACCACACCACACCGTGCCTCAGTCCTCACTATTATGCACCATTTCACTGAACATTTTGTGTCAATTATTGGAAATTATTTGCATAAGTACACTGTACGGAAGTTAGCGCGTGACTAAATATTGTTTACATTTATTTAAGTTAGCTTTCAACGTAGGGAGCGCGGGCGCCGCGGGTGTCATGGTGGTTATCTCGCTCTATCCCAGGTTTTTAATTTGCACGAGAAAGGGAACTAAAACAAGTATGTCATATTTCGCATTTTGTTGGTATGGGTAACTATTGTTTCCTTTGTATCCAGTGTCTGTCAGTGTGTGCCTGCGGTTAAATCACCAAGTTTACTTCAACTGTTTTTGTAAAGACTTTAACTTGCTTGAAATAAGATTCATTTTTCTTTATTTTGTATTGAATGGCGGAATTTGTATTAATACAAATAAAACTGCACTTTTAAAAGTCTTATTGCCTTGAGTTACGGTCCATTTCAGTTTGTTTGGACTATACAAGGGTAGTGTGACTATAAATTACGTAGCTTTAATTATTTTTGGGATAAAAAATTACCTATATTAAAAATTATAGAAATCGATTCAGTAAACGATTCAAAACAAAGTAATTTCAGGATGTGCGTTAATTCTGTAACATGTTGTATAGAACTCAGCGCGAGCGAAGCCGTGGGCATAAGCTAGAGTGATATAAACATTACCAAAATTATGTTTGTAAACAAAAAATATATAAATAATATATATGTATATAAATATATTTTTATATAAACGCGGCTCTTTTAATAATCCCCGAAGGGTTAGACAGAGATGTACCTAATAATACTCCCACATGTCGCCAGTTATGTTGTGATATGTGTTATGTACTACGGGGCGATCCTATATTGCAAATCCAGACTCCGTCGCTGTATTCGCTGCAATAACAATTTTCCCGGCCTGGGAATCGAACCCAGAACCTCATGCGACTGCTAAGCATGCTAAGCACACTTGCGACCATTTTGATCAACGATACGATTTATTGGTTAAAAAAAAATAAACGGTAAACGTCGTTGCACTATTAATGGTGTGGCATATTAGGTTCGCTCTGATATCCTATTACACAACCAATTTTTTTAATTTTTTTATTACAGGCCCCCCTTCCTGTAGAACCATGGGAAGGCATCATGGACGCTAAAATCCATAACATTGGCTGCGAACAAGTCTATCTCTTCGAAGATGAAGAAGACGAAGACATCATTCTTGACGGCGTAGAAGACTGTCTAGCTATGAACATCTTTGTCCCAACAATTGCTAGTGAAGACAATCCACTACCAGTCCTGGTTTACATACACAGCGGGGCTTACTCAGGTGGGAATGGCAACATGGCGAAGTTCACCTACGTAGCCAGACATGACGTCATAGTAGTCAGTTTCAACTACAGACTTGGATTCAAAGGATTTGCCTGTCTTGGCACTGAAGAGATACCAGGCAACGCCGCGCTAAAAGACCAATTGGCTGCCTTGAAATTTATCAACAAATATATTAGCAAGTTTGGCGGTGATCCCAAGAAGGTCACACTTGCAGGATTCAGCGTTGGTGCCAGCATGGCGGAGCTACTAGCATTGTCAAAAGCAGCAAACGGTTTAATCGACAAACTAATACTAGAGAGTGGCTCCGCTTTGTCTCCTTTCGCAATAAACAGGGATCCAATAAATACCGCCAAGAATTTGGCAATATCCATGGGTTATAACAATACGGAAAAGATTGAGGACTTAAATGAATTCCTATTGAACGCACCGATCAAAGACTTGGCTGTTAAAAGCAAGAATTTCTACTTGAAAAACTCCACTTTCGGTTTAGCGCCGTGCATCGAGAATGTGATTGGAAATACTGAACCAATTCTGACAGAGTCGCCTTTGATTACTTTCCATAAAGGAGATTATGAGAAAATTCCTGTGCTGACTGGTTTTTCAAACATGGAAGGTATTAGCAGAACTGTTAAGTTTAGCGAATGGAGTGAATTGATGAATGAGGTATTTGCAGATTTCCTACCAGCAGACTTGGCTTTTGATAATGTTAAATCGAAAGATGCTTTCATTAAAGAAGTAAAGAAACATTATTTTAAAAATGAAGAAGTTAGTCATGATACAGTGCAAGAATACATCGATTACTTCTCCGACTCAATGTTCAAGTACGCTATAATGAAATCAGCTAAGATGCATGCTCTTAAATCTAAAAGACAAGTCTTTCTTTATGAGTTTTCTTACGTTGGGAAGTTAAGTTTCAAGCACCACTTCATGGATAAAATTAAAGGAGCCAGCCATAGAGATCAGACTGCGTACATATTGGATTTCTTTGAATATACTGAAAAACTTTTAGATATGGATACACGAGACCGAATGACAGCAATGTGGACCGATTTTGTTAAATATGAGTAAGTAGGGTTTATTATTCAAACAGTAGCTTTATTGATACAAATCAGTAATACTATATCTCGGTAGGTAGGTTATGCTTTTTGTAGAAGACAGACCGATTTCTAATTATTTAATATTCTAATTTAAGTTTCTACATTCATAATACCTTTCTTTTATAATTTATATACCATCTGTAATCTCTGAATGGTTAGGCAGAGATATACCCAATAGCACACCCACATGTTGCCATTTATGCTTTTGTAGTCCCAATGTAATAGGGGGCGAGCCAATTTTCATCAACCGGACACAAACTCAGACTCGGAAACTAAGAAATTCCCAATAACACAGTGCCTGATCCGGAAATTGAACCCAGTGCTTCAACGAGACAGTTTCAGTGAAAAATGCTTTACATTTTCTGTTTTAATTTCCAGAAATCCAACAGCATACGAGAGCTTGCTGATTAACGTGAAATGGCCAAAGTACACAAATGAAGAACCAAATTATTTAGAAATAAGTAAAACATTGAAAATAAAGAAGGATTTGTTCGCCAATCGTTACAAATTCTGGGACAGAGTGTATGAGAAATATTACTGGAATCCAATGCCAGTTGCTGTAAAGAAAAAAAGTAAATAAAGTCTTCTAAAATAAATTGTATTATTTGTATTAAAGATCTTGTTTGACAGGGCTCAAACTCAAACCATGTATCTCAATTAGACCGTTACAGGCACTTTTGAAGGTCAAAAATATTTTCTCTATTATTTCAGCTATATAATTGTAAACTAAGTATATAACTAATAAATGAAATTAAAAAATATGTGAAAATAAAATAAAATAAATAGCTTATTTCTTAAATTTAAGCTGTGTGTTTTCTGTGTTTGTGCTAACACCATAGATTACCATTATAAGTCTATACGTGAGGGCTTTCTGGTGACAGTGGTTTCTTTTTTTTGTGTGTTTTTATTAGCTGTAGTCCTCCATGTAATAAATAAATAAAAAAAAAAAAAAAACTAAAGAATGAAGCTACTTTCCCAAGGCGTAATAACTTGTGAAAGTACTGTAGTGGTCCATTCCACAGTGTAGATGTCTATGGAGAAGAATGAGTAAGAAGGCGGTGGGCGAGAGCTAGTAAAAAAACAAAAATATTTGGCAAATCCCAATATCAAAGGGGAATGATCACCATTTTTCAATGCCTAAAAGTCTCCCCTTCTGAATCGATGGGTTTTATAAAAAAAAAATCTAAACCATACATTTTTCTACCAATATTAACCCCTGTGCAAGTGCCTCCGATTTTGGCAAGGTCCAATTCTGTAGCGGAGGGTTACAAAGCAGATCTATGTAAAAATAAAAAGGTATAGTGGTATTGGTGGTACTAAGAACACATAGCTACAAGGAACTTTTGGCGCTCGAATGACGTTAATAAGAAGGCGCTGTTGGTGAACATAATTATTGTGAAGGTTTTTGATTGAAAAAAAAAAGATGGTGACGTTAGTTCCGTTTTTGTCCGAAAAAGTCCTTTTCTCCACAAAGTTTCCTGGACGTATCGAGACCTTTCTCTTCTATAGAAATCAACTACGCTTCAAATTATTTAGTTGATATGCCGCTTTGATTTAAAATAATAATTCAAAATTTTAGTGATAAATTCGAGACAGATTTGTACAAGACAGAAAATAGAATGAGACATTTTCCCAAGATTGGCTTATTAGAAATCTTTCTTTTTACTATTAAATCGCTGTCGCCCTTAACTTGCATCACTAACCCGGTGTGACTGACACCTCTAAACAAAACTCCCCTTCCTTGTTGCAAATATTTGAACGATTCCAAATGATGCACGTGCTATTGAAATTTTTCCCGAATTCCCGACGGGGGGTCTCTCTATACCGAAATTTGCAGTTCATTTTCCTTGAAATTGACTGACGGGTTTGTGTCGGTCACAGAACTTGTGGTGTGTGAGGTGAATTTTAAATATTCACAAAAAGAAATGGCGATGACGGGATCCCTAGATAACAATTTGGATGCAGTAGTGGGGTGGGAGTGGCGTTCATATTATGCCAAACGACTTATCTTGGGAGCGCGGCGTGGCGTGGCGTACCTGGGTAGATTGCCATATCAGGTCTTATTAATTATGTTAATAATAGGCGAGACGACAAATACAATCTAATTAGTCCGTCAGTTAGATTATCAAAAACTATTTGACTCGTGTTTTTTCTTTTGTTACGTAAACCAAAATTGACGAAGATAAGACGCTTTTAAAATTCTCAATACGTCACGCCTAGGTATAATTATTAGCTAGTTCTGACGTCACGAGCCCCCACTCCAGAGTTTTGATGCGTTTTATCTTTTGTCCATATTCATTGATTTACAAAAACAAAAAAAACCTGTCCATTAATTTCCAATACTCTAACTGACGGACTAAATAGATTTGCAATTTGTTGATACTGTCGTCATGCTTATTACGTAGTCTAATTAAATAATAGGGACTTGAACCTATTACAAGAAACTTATACATCATTAACCCAGCCTTTTCCCAATTTTATTATGTTAGGATCAGCTTCGAGTCAAACCAGACACAGCTAAATAAGAAGGAACTTAAACAGAACAACTGAAATGTGGTATGCACAGTGGAGGTAGAGTTACCATCATTTGCAAGTAACGTGATATTATAATATATTGTACTTTTTTTTTAAAACTATTATGGAACTCAAACTCAAACTCAAAGCACTTATTTCAATTAGACCATTACGGCACTTTTAAATGTCAAAAATACAAAAAAAAACAAAGCTACAGTCCCAGTCACAAGGCATAATAACTTGAGAAATTACTGTAGTTGCCCATTCTCTAGCGTAGATCTCTATGGAGAAGAACGGGCAAGAAACTCCATGGACACTCTTTTAAATCAAAAAGTTGTTACAAAATCTTGGTTACATCATTAATTTTGAGATTATACATATATGTGAGAACCATGTAGAAAGACGTGCACATTAAGAGCGTCCAGAGTAAAAGATTAGATCTAAAACTAAAGCCGTTCGCTTTATTTTTAGAAATACACGATCAATTTCTGATAAATGGTAAAGGTGCACAGTCTTGGTTAGCAACAGCTGTTGAATAAAATATGACTTCTAATATAAGTGGGATACCTAGGTTTAATAAGGGGTTTATTAAGACATCAAAGAGTGGATTTTTAAGTAAACGTTCTCTTGTGTAGCTATCGAGATAGCACTCCAGTTTGAAGTGGATGAGGAAATTGTGTTTTCTACTTCTCCGCTATTCTTTACCGATTTATTTCGTAGTGTAAGTAATCTATGCCAGTTGATTAGGGTAGACGACAAAAAAAATCGAATTAAACCGTCGTTATATTATCAAAAAATATTTGACCCGTATTTTTTCTTAAGTTACGTAAACCAAAATTGACGATGATACGACGCTTTTAAAATTCTCAATACATCACGCCTTGGTAAACTCAACTCAACTCCAACTCCTCTTTGTATTATCACAAAAGTCGATTCACCCGAACTGGAACATGCACTATTCCCAGACATTATTTATAGTATTTTAACAACAGTGAGTAACACAACGGGCGGAACTAACAAAGTTTATGGTAGGAAATGTATCGTCAGTTTAAAAAATATGTTTCTACCTACATTTAAAAAAAAAATCTAACCTGGGTGTTGCCGTACAAAATAAATTCCGCAATATGTAAAATTTATATAAAATAAATAAAAAAAACGATTGGTGTTAATATAAGTTAATAATCTTTGTATTAAAAGAAACATAATGTTTGATGATTCTAATAACTTTTTTGACATTAGTTAATATTTTTCTAATGTTGTAAGCGTGTTGACATTGTGTTTTTTTTTATTTGATTATAAGTAGCATAAGAAATAAAAAAGCTGAAATCTATGGTAATTACTTTTTTTTTCTGGGAAGCAAGGAATCGTAGCAAATGTAGCAATTCCCAGCCGTCACCCCGGAGGATAGTTTTATTGCCTCGGCACATTTCTGGTTGTCATTGCTGTTGATAGTGACTTCAACGCAGATGCCGCTACCTGCCGGCCATCTGCATTGATAATGATACTCCAAACAACACTACACTGACTGAAAGACACGAAGATCCATCACCCAACTCCAACAAAATAGACACTCGACAACAACTTAAATACGAAAATCTTTATCGAATATACCTACTCTATTATCTTTCTAAACATTGAACATACTCCTAACAACTGGCAAACACTTCTAACTTCTGTAAACGTAAACTCTCCATTCTTAACTAAACCGTAACTTAGGTCTTGAAGGTTGAAAATGGCTTGTATTTGTTGAATTTAAAAGTATGTTGTTGTTTCGTTTCGTGACACAGGTGACGTAAGATAAGTAACGTCAATTTATAAGCGTCAAAGTCATGAGTCGTAAGGGAACTGGGTATTAGAATACTTCTTGTATAGTATGGATAATGTCGGAGTTATTTTAATATATTAGATTCCTGTTTTTAGGTATTTTTGGAGGTTTTTGGATCGAGGAGAAAGTTGACTCAGGAAAATTGTTCAGTCCCAGCTGTTAGTTCATGGATATGGTGCTCATTGTCAGGTCTATGCTGAAGCTGGAGTCCAATGAGTGACGTAACATCACGCTTCTAATAAACCGAGGCATAGCCGTACTCGTGCGGTCTGGTTGTGTTTTTTGTTGCGTATCTAATTACTATACCCAGTGCTCGAAGAGTTGTTTACGCATTGCTATTGACACGTGCCACAGGTGTGCGCCGGACCTACCGGCTGCGTGTGCCTTTCACGATCGCGCCATGAATGATGACGTAATTGCTTCAACGAGTTATGATACACCTGCATTCCGTAACGATATACATAGCTTGTTGAATGATTCTTCGGACATGGAGACTATTGATGATGACGGTAAACACAAAGAGGAAAAGGGGGAAAAGAGGGAAAGAGAGGACAGTACTGAAGACGAAGAAGGCTGGAAAGAAGTTAAGACGATTAAAAAAAAGATCTGTCACGGAAGTTCACATTCGGTAAAAGAGGAAAAATATGAGATATACGTTTCGCATAAAGACCGCCTTCCGAAACAGTTTGCAATGGCACGTATTTTAAAAGAAAATAAAATTTCGAAGATTGGCGAAGTTAAATATTTAAGCCCTTTTAAAATACGCTTCCAATTTGAGTGTGAATCGGCTGCTCAGAACTTTATTATGTGCGAGAAGCTTTTGGAGAAAGGATGGAGGTTCCAGAAGGCCATGGAATTGTCTATCTGCTATGGCTTAATCAAGGATGTAGACGTCGATTTCACGGATGACGAGATCCTGAAAAATATTTCATGTCCGGCCCCCGCAAAGCTTTTATCTTTCAAGAGGCTAGACCGTCGCAACAGGGATGAAGGTGGTTGGTGCCCCAGCGAAACCCTTCGACTGTGCTTTGAGGGTGATCATTTACCGGCATCAGTTCGGGTATGTGACATAAATATTAAAGTATTGCCTTACATACACCAAGTTTCACAATGTTCCCAATGTTGGAGGTTAGGACATGTGCGGAAAATGTGCCCCTCGAAAAACGTGGTGTGCCCAAAGTGTGGTGGGCATCATGAGAATTGTGATACCTTAATGTTTTCGTGTGTTAACTGCAAGGGTAACCACATATCGCTCAGCAGGTCTTGTCCAGTTTACAAGAAAGAAAGAAGATTGAGAGAAATAATGTCTGAGTTTGGATGTACATATAGAAAAGCCCTAGAATGTTATGTGCCCCCCGAAAAACCCACTCCCCCCGAAATTATCTTCCCTCATCAAGCTCCGGTTGCACAAGTTAATCGTTCTTCTTCCGTACCTCCCGAAGACGGCTCTTTACAAACCCGTAATCCTACCTTTGCCGAAGTAGTTCAAACAAAGGCCACAGTCCACAAGATACAGACCCCTTCCACGGCTAGTAGGAACAATGATATCCCAAAGCCTCCAAAAAACAAAAAGAGCCCTCTTAAAGAAGACTGGATGTTCTGGAATGCAGATGCAGACGAAGGAGACGTTCATCAATTGCCCGTTGATGACGAGCCTAAAGATGAATGTCCTTCTTTCAAAGAGCTGTGCGCCAGAATAAAGGAAGTTATCTACCTCAAAAAGACAGGTTTAATTTCCAAGATCAGGTGTGTTTTACAGTTGTGCCTTGAATGGTTAACCCTAGTGTCAGTGAGTCTTGTTTCAGAATGGCCGTGGATAAAAGCATTGTTTAACTTTTTTATTCCTTTCAATGGCTAACAAATCACTTAAAATAAATATCTTGCAGTGGAATGCCCAAAGTATTAAGCCAAAGTTAGCATCATTTCAAGAACTTCTGTGTCAGGAAAAAGTACATATTGCTGCCCTTAGTGAGACGTGGCTTGAGCCAGAAAGTAATTTCAAAGTTAGTGGTTTTAATGTTTATCGCGCAGACCGTGATGACTCATACGGTGGTGTAGCTATTATAGTACACAAATCTGTTAAATCGCAGCTGCGACGCGTTCGCGTCACTAACAAAGGTATTGAGGTAGTGTGCGTGCAAGTATATAACTGTGGCTCGTTTGAGAATATTGTTTCAGTTTATTGTCCATCGAAAATCGTAACCACTCAGCAGGACTGGGATAGTCTGTTTTCATTATGGCCATCCAAAACGTTAATTCTTGGTGACTTCAATGCCCATCACGCCAGTTGGTCCTATAAAACTGACCACAGAGGCAATCTTATTCACGACTCACTAATGGATAACAACTTTATTTCTTTGAACGATGGAACACATACGCGAATTCGTTTAGTTGATAACAACCTACAACAATCTTCCCCAGATATTTCACTAGTTTCTATAGATATTGCGTTAAACTTTAATTGGACCGTTTTAAATGAAAATCTAGGCAGCGACCATTTAATTATTAAACTTTCAACATTGTGTGCGTCATTCATTCCTTCAGTTATTAAAAGAAATTTTGGAAAAGCAGATTGGTCTTCATATAAAAAATATCTAGAAGAAAAATGTCTAAATTTATGTTTACCGAATGACCCCCAAAAAGCGTATGACTCCTTTTTAGATGTTCTGAATGAGGCTGCTAATAAATTCATTCCGATGTATAAATTTAATCAAAACCCTACTTCAAATTTCACTCCGAAACCATTCTGGACTGCCGAACTGTCACAAACTGTAGCTCATCGTAGGTTAGCTTTATCCAAATTCAGGCGTAATCCCACTCCCCAAAACCTAGATACTCTTAATGGTAGGATAAATACATCCCAAAGGTTAATCCGACAGGCTAGGGGAATGAACTTTCAAAAGTTTTGTTCCTCAGTTGATCACACTACATCGTCTAGTGAAATGTGGCGTAAAATGAGATGGCTGAAAGGTTACCGTTCGCCTAGACATTTTGTGGATGCTCAAAGTGCAACAAATCTTTTAAATTCCTTAACACCCGATTATGTATCCCCTCCGACCCCTACCGTTTACCATAGTAACCCTACATTAGAATGTGAGATCTCTATTCAGGAGCTAGATAAATGTATTAAATCTAAGGATACATCTCCTGGATGCGACGATATTTCTTATTCTATGATTAAGAATTTACCTGATGTAGGTAAATCTGTATTACTTACTTTATTTAATAACTTTTTTAATCACAGTTTTGTTCCCTATCAGTGGCGCGACATTTGTATTGTACCTATCCCAAAACCTAGTCGTGACCCTAGTAACGCTTCTTCACTACGACCCATATCGTTACTGTCGTGTATTTGCAAAATTTTCCATTATATTTTATACCGAAGATTGGAATGGTTTTTTGAAAAAAATAACACATTTTCTGTGAATACAGTTGGCTTCCGTAGAGGTAGGTCGTGTTTAGACGGCTTAAGCTGCTTAATCACCACAATTCAAACTGGTTTCTCCGAGGGTTGTTCCACTATGGGTTGTTTTCTAGATATAGATAATGCATACAATAATGTAAATAATTCTGTTTTAATTAATGTTTTGGATAGCTTTAAAGTTGGTTCCAGTATCTGTAAATATCTATGGAACTTTCTCCATAGAAGAGTACTCAAAATAAAAATTGGTAATAGCTATATTAGTAGACATTCCAGTACTGGTCTAGCTCAGGGTGATCCATTATCCCCAATATTATTTAATATAGTAACGTCCAACATTTGTAAACGTGTGCAAAACAACATTTGTATATCCCAGTACGCGGATGACTTTGCTATATACGTGCAGTGTTCTTCTGTGAGTGAGGGTGAACACAAGATCCAGTCTGCACTTGATATCATCAACAGCATGTTGACACAAGTAGGATTAAACATTTCCTCCGCTAAAAGTAAAATCTGTTTATTTAGTAGAGGTTTTAGAAGGCCAGTTATAGAAATATGTTTAAACGGGACTTTGTTAGAGTTAGTAGACCACGTCAAGTACCTAGGATTGTGGCTGGATAGAAGCCTTCGATGGAAGAAACATGTTAGTGAGGTCCGTGAGCGAGTGCTTAAATTGATTAATATTTTTAGGGTTTTAGTGGGTCCTGGGTGGGGTGTTCATCCCAACCACATAAGAAGATTGTATATCTCCCTTATTCGTAGCCGTATCGACTTCGGTAGCTTTTTACTAGACAATAGCGCCGACACACATTTAATTAAACTGGACAGGTTACAGAACATTTGTTTGCGGTTAATTGGTGGGTTTATCAAAAGTACTCCGATCCATGTAATGGAATCCGAATTAATATTGCCCCCTCTTTTTATTCGCCGCCGATATTTAGCTGGTAAATTTTATTTAAAATCTAGGTGCTACCGTTTTCCGTTAATCGATTTACTGGATAAGCTACATGGTCTTTGTTACAATAATTCTTATTGGAGAAATAAGAAAAAGCCACTGTTAATTTTGTCTCACGATGTTCTAAAGCAGGAACATATGTACTGCAGCAACAAAGTTGGCATGTTTTCCATGGACACTTGGGTCATCAATATGGACTTATCAGGTATTGTAAAGCCTTGTTTAGATTCAGTAGATAAACCTAAGCATTGTTATAATGTATATAACCTTAGAACAATATGTTGTACATCTCTGAATGCACAGTACTCTGGCTTTTACTTTATGTATACGGACGGTTCTAGACGCGAGAATTACTGTGGCGCAGCTTTTTTCGATCCACAAATAGGTGCTTCTTTTAAATTCAAAATTGTATCTAAAGTTTCTATAATGCATTTAGAGCTAATTGCGATAGCTGAAGCTTTGGCTTATGTCGAATCTTTGGACGGTGATCGATTTGTCATTTTCACTGACTCAAAAAGTGCTCTTCTCCATCTGATGAGATGCACGAGTACTTCATCTTTTAGGGGCCTTCCACTGGCGTACGATATATTAAAAACCATTACTGATTTTGTTGCCAAGCATAAAATAATTGTATTGCAGTGGATTCCATCTCACGTTGGACTGGAGGGAAATGAGATGGTTGACCGTTTGGCAAACGAAGCAGGGTCTGATGGAGAAATGTATCCTTGTTCTCCTTGGCATACTGAGCTCTTACCCTTGATCAGAGACAAATGTACTCAAGCATGGTCAGAATACTTTGATGAAAGGTCTTTGACTAAAGGTATCTGGTACAGAACTATTCAGCCATCTCTTCCACGAGTGCTTTGGTTCAGCGAGGGCAGGATGAGCAGGCAAGAAGTCGTGACGGCTTTGAGACTCCGATCCGGTCACATACCGCTCAATAGCTTCGGATTCATGATGCGCAAGGTTGATTCACCAAATTGTGTTGTCTGTGGAGTCATAGAAGATGTGCATCATGTCCTGACGGAGTGTGCTCGTGTGAAGGCGTCAAGCTTTTGTCGATAGTTTCAATGTTGGCTTCTATAATAGCGTTCTGGCCTCACCATTGTCCGATGAGGCTAGAACACTTTATTCTATTATTATTACGGTTATAAGGTTGCGGGTAGGCTAGTTTAGTATATAAGTTACATATATGTTATTTAATTGTATGTATATCATCGGGGTGACATATTCTTTACAGAAAAAACCCTGTAAATAAATAAAGAATTAAAAAAAAAAAAAAAACCGAGGGTGTGACAGTCCCAGCCAAAACAAAGGGGAAGATTACATAACATAACGCCTGTAATCCCTGAAGGGTTAAACAGAAGTGTACTTAATAGTACACCCACATTTTATGTTTAATGTAATAGGGGGAGCCGATTACCTAATGCCATCAACCGGGCACAAATCCAGACTCCGTGGCTGCTACTGAGTAATTCCCGATGGAAAAATCCGATAAAAATATGCCCGACCCGGGAATCGAACCCAGGACCTCATGCTCAGTAGTCGCAATTGCGATCACCGACGAGGCAATCACATAAAAAAGTGAAATTTAATTAAAATAAAAACCGGTGCGACGACCGGCCAAGTCGGACTTACGCATGAAGGGTGCCATCGTAGTAGGGGAGTCCATTTTAATTTTTAATGTATTTGAATTTTTATTATTTGTTGTTATAGCGGCAACAGAAATACACATTCTGTGAAAATTTTAACTGTCTACCTATTACGGATCATGAGATACTGCCCGCTGGCAGACAGACGGACGGACGGATGGACGGACAGCGGAGGCTTAGTAATTAGGGTCCCGTTGGTTACCCTTCGGGTCCGGAACTATAAAATATCAACAATCACCCGACTGATCGAGTCTCTCCCGTGAACCATCTAATATCGGCACTACTTAAAGCTGTGTTCACTAGTATCTTGTGGTATGTATCTGTCACTCAATTAACTGCAAGCAGAAGACGTCGTTGAGAGCGCTCGGTTTGCGGCATCTTGTCATCCGTGGCTGCGGCGCTCGACATCCAATACTGACGTAGTTCCTTAGGTTACAGGGTGTTTGGTATTTTATAAGATTATTTATGAAAATAATAGAGATTATTATTATTATTATCCCTTTAGAGGAGGCCTGTTTCTCAGTAGTGGGAGCATTTAATTATGCATTTTAACACTATTTTATTTTATCTTATATCTTATGATAAATCTTACCTTCTTACTTATACTATAAAACTTAGAACCTATTACTATAAATGCCAAAGTTTGGATGGATGGATGTTTGCTACTCAATCACGCCATATCACGCCAGAACGGCTGAACGGATCTTGATGAAAAAACACTTAGAGGAGGGAATAGCTCGTAGGAAAAAAAAAGTGTGTTTAGAAATTGTGTGATACCATAAAACTTTATTGGGTTCTCATTATCTTACATTATTATTTAAAAAAAACTAGTTATTGTTATTAAAATGTTCTCGTCGGAGAATGCTAAATCTTGAATTAAGAGAAAAAAGAAAACAACTACAAAGCCTTCATTATCAACCCTAAAAAGGCAGTACAAAATTTGAATGTTCCTTCATTCTTAGAATAGAGTATTAAAACCAACCCCTCGTTTTCTAACTGTGAAAAAACTGTGAGAATTTAAAAAAGAATGTAAAAAATGCTATTACTGCTATGTATTCAGGTATGTCAAGAGAATGAATGCCGTCTAGCCACGGTCGGTATGTGACACGTTGACATCGGCGGTCATAGCGATAGACTGACCTCTCTGTATACAGGATGATGGTTATAAAGATTTAGTAAGAATATTGCTAGGAATAATTGAAGGAACTTTTTAAAACCACCTTTCATTAAGCGAGACGACAAAAAAATCTAATTAGTCCGTCACTTAGATTATCAAAAAATATTTAACCCGTGTTTTTTCTTTTGTTACGTAAACCAAAATTGACGAAGATACGACGCTTTTAAAATTCTCAATACGTCACGCGATGGTATAATTTTTAGCTAGTTCTGACGTCACGAGCCCCCACTTCCGAGTTTTGATGCGTTTTATCTTTTTCAATATTCATTGATTTACAAAAACAAAAAATACGTGTCCATTAATTTCCATTACTCTAACTGACGGACTAAATAGATTTGCAATTTTTTGATACTGTCGTCATGCCTATTTAGGTTAATTATAGATAATTACTTTTACCCTAATTCAGTCATGCATAGAAAGTTAACCACTATTAATTTGCAAATCATTTAAGCAAACACTGTTTTAAGCTTTCACGGTTCATAACTATACTTAAAATGTCACTTACGGGATATCTTCCGTGATTATTGTTTATTTTTGAGCTCCCGATATTTCAACGCTGTTAATCACGGAAGATATCCCGTAAGTGTCATTTAAAAGCAAGTCCAAAATAATTGCCATTCGATTTCTTAAAATTGATTGTTCTCATTTTGGTTTAAAGACATTTAGTTTCTCAAAGAGATTTTCTCGAGTTCCAGTATTGCGTACGCGCACTACTGGAACTCGAGAAATAAAATAAGAATAATAAAAGACTAAGAAAGAGGGTAGACAGATTTGTTTCCTCATAATAAAGAATATTTTTGTCACACCCGCATACCTCTTCAGTATTCCCGCGATCATCATGCTTGCAACAGCGTCGAAATATCGGGAGCTCATTGCATCAAAAGAATATCACGTACCATCCCGTAAGCACTTTAAGTGTAGGTACTAATCGATATTCAAACACATGCCACTCTGCTCGCTGATCATATTTTCTTGATGTTACCTTGCCCAGTTACTGCAACCATCTTAGCTGTTAGCCCTGGCTTCGTATACTCGACGCGTCTGTCAAATTTTTATCTACATTTTATTTTATTTATTTATGGCTCTCTAACAACTTATTCACTAATAGACATACAATAAACACAGTAGAATTTTCAGATTACAGTGAACTTGTCAATTATAGGAGTGCACAACACTTGCAAAATTATAATGGTTTAACATAAAGCAGTACGCAAACTAATTACAAAATAAAATTACAAACTAAACTAAATACACAAATAAAAATATTACTATAATGTGAAAACTAAAACAAAATGCAAACATGAACAAAATGCAATCATGAAATTGATAATGCAAAAAAAAATAAAAATAACACAATAGAAAACAGAAACAGTAACCGTCGTGATAACGTGACTGACCAGAAATTCAGAGATTACCAGCGAATGCTTTTTTTTCCCCTTATTTGACGATGCACTTTATATGTACCCAACCCTTTAAAAGTCAGTACATTTTTGCGAAATTGTGGCAATGTCTTGCAAGTTCACCCTGTCCTAACCCTCTAGGTTACCTAGCTAAGTAACCAAGACCAACGTGGACAGTTTTTAAAAGACCATAAAAAATATTCCAAGACACATGACAGTCAACATACACTGGCCTGCAAAACTTAGTATTACACTTTTAAAATTGCAATAACTTTATAAGTACACAAGATATACTTTCGAAACAAAAAGGACTCGAAAAATAGTTTAATTTTGTCTATAGTTTCAAAGAAAGCTGATTTAATTTGTTTTATAACGTTTTTTTATTTTAAATCTCTAACTTCTGTAGTTTAGGAAAAATTGAAATGTATAAGTATAGTACTTATTTTTGCAGGTCAGTGTATTATATATAATAAATTATGAAGAATCTATGGTCTCCCTCAGAACTTTAAATTAAAATAACGTATATTTTCAAACAGCCTGTACCCTGAGTCTTGCTAGCACATTCCTGGCGCGTTTCGCTATGCAAACTGGGATCGAACGCGTTCAACCGGCGACATAACTATCCATGTCACCCGGACAAACGGATAGGCCGACAAATTACGTAGTTATGGCGTTAGTCAACCTCCTAGATGAGTTTATAGTCATCATACTATCAACTGCAAGCTCTTAAGGCAGAGGTTGTACTCTGTTTTTACACGACTGCCCAAAAAAAGGAGTGTTATGTTTTGAGAGTTCATGTATGTGTGTATGTTTGTGAGTTTTTTTATTCCACCATAACTTCTAAACGCCTAAACCGATTTCGATGTACGTAGTATCGTTAGAATCCTTGTGTTATCCCTATATAAAACATTTTTTTTATTTTAAAATAAAAAAAGTTAAATTTAAAAAAAAGATTAAAAAACCCGACTGCGTAAAAAATAACTAATAACTTTAAATGAAAACTGAAAAGAAAAAAACAAGAACAAATAAAATTCTAATGACGGAACATATTGACTGCAACAGTCGGGACCCATATTGGATTGAATTTAGTCTAGATTATTTATTTATTTTTACGCCACCGGGTTTTTTTTTTTTTTTGTTAAGACTGTTGTTGTTGCTTACATTGTAAGAGCCGCTCGCGTCGATCTTTAGGGCATTGCTTGCCCAGGTTGATCCGTGGATGGGTGCCTCGGGAATCACGTTAAGCCGTAGGACCCGGTTATCTTTTGTAGATATTGTCAGTCATTACAAGTAGCCCGGGCCTGAAAGTCTGACAATCAGTCTTACCAAGAGATATTTTATTACCCAGTACTAACTGTGTTGTGGAGGTCAGATAAGCAATCGCTCCATGTAAAATACTCATCCGGATAGAAACATATACATATATTAAACAAAATCACGGATATCATCACGTAAGTACTTCAAGTGTTATTATTTATTTATTTATTATTATTACAAACCAGTAAGTAATCATATAAACTAAGCCCCACACAACCGTTGCAATGGTTGATGATGACTGTTGCTTTTTTATTGCACTGTCGAAGTGTCCAAGCTGATTCAAAAGTTCTTATTTATGGAACTTAATATGTTGCACATAGGCCAGTTGGTAGATATTTTTAAAACTATTTAAAAACGTAACTGTACAAAATATCATCACGCCTTTACCGAAGGGTTAGGCAGAGGTGTACCTAAAGTACACCCACATGCGTCAGGGGCGACCCTATTGCCATCAACCGGGCACAATTCCAGACTCAGTAGTTGCAACAGAGAATTCCTAATTGAAAAACCCAATAACTCTTTGCCCGACCCGGGAATCGAACCCAGGACTTCATGCTTAGCAGTCCCTTTTGCGACCTCTAGACCAACGGGGCCAACAAACGTAACTGTTTCTTTCCTAATTTCTGTCTACCCTTCGAATGATACCACCAATTTCAACCCTACTCTGTTTTGACCCCTCTTCATAACGAAAAGAAAATCAGCGACAGTAAGTACTTCCTTAAATAAAAGTTTACACAAAAAATCTGATAGCAATAAGTCACGTTTTATCTTCGGAAAAATTCTTTTAAAAAAACTCTGTCGTAGCCATAAATCTTTTTCGAAAAAAAAAATACGCTTTTCTACACCCGCGAACTTCACCCCGCGAGTTTCACCCCCCAAGTCTTGGCTCGGATGACTGTGCAATTATCAATATCACCACAACATAGCGGTTGTGCCTCCGGAAAATTCCTATTTCGTAGCTATAAATCAGTTTTCCGTTTATTAAAACAGCTCGGCACCTTCGATCGAATCGCCCCCTTAAGGCGGGGGTGTTCGTATTGGGGCTTTTAGCGTTGTGCCTATTATGTATTCTTGATTTAACCAATTTGAAGAAATACGTAATAAGCAAAGCATAATCAGCCTATAATGTTCCCACACTGCTGGGACACAGGCCACCTCTCTATAAGACGAAATGGGCTATATATCCACCACGCGGACCCAGTGCGGGTTGGTAGATGTCACATGTCTTCGAATTTTTTATTTATGGTTAATTTGGACATGCCAGTTTCCTCACGATGTTTGAGCATTGGTGAAGCAATAAATTACACAAACTAATGCGCGACTTACTGCTCCTAAGTCGACACCACTATCACTGCCATCGCTGTAAGACAAACAGATTCATAAAATAAAAATACTGTCACTTAAGGCTTGAAAAATCTGTTGATTGATACGGCTAAAATCACTCGATAAAATAATTATTTTATTGACCTATCATTTGATTATGTTTAATTAATCATTTAATTAAAACCTGATAGATTTATGAACCAAATAGCTAACTGAAACCGTTAATTCCGTTCCAACACAATTCCGTATCAACTGGAAATGCAAAAAGGCGACAAATTTTAAGTCCCAAGAGGAACAACCCTGCAGTGCACAGGGGGCGTGTTGTATTATTTTTAATCTGTGCTACCCCTGTGTAATCTGCGTCGGGAAGCGACACCAGGGGCAAACATTGTTTAATGTTGTCTAGCGAATACTATTACACGATAAGACTAAAGGACTTTAGTAATCGCGCCTCTAAAATGGCTGCCTTTTTGAAGTTGCTGAAATTTTGTACAGAATGTTATAAAATTTTAATTTGATCAAGAATTTAATTTCGCCTTAGAAATATTCTGAGAAGTTTGCCTTAGTACTATAAAATAATAAGTTATTTAAATATCACAAGAATTTATTTTAGAGACTGGTTGGTTCTTTACATTTTTCGTTACTTTTTCGTCCCCATCTCATCTGTGTGATCGCTTTGTCTAAACTTCGCAACGGATTATGATGCGGTTTGCACTTTAATTTAGACCAATTATGATTCTGCTAAAGCGGCCATTTTAGACCCCCTGATAGTTGGTATACATTACACACTCCGCCATCTAGTGCCACACTTAGCAACGAGGCTTGTGTCATGGGTACCAGATAGTTATATACTACATAAATACTTTTTGTTTGTAAATACATACAACATCCATGACTTGGACACAAATTTCCATGCTCATGTCACAAACATTTGCTGCTACCGGGATTCGAACCCGGGACCCAAAGAACGTAAGGCAGCCTCACTACCGGTGCGCCATTTGGGTCGTCAAACCAATTTTATTCTTGTAGGTGTTTGTGTTTAATATACTAATATTACAATTTTATGTATAACTACTGACCTCCTGGACCTCGTTGGTCTAGTGGATTCGATTCCCGTGTAGCGCAAAGTATTATTGGGATTTTCAATCAGGAATTTCTCAGTAGCAGCCACGGGACCTGGATTTCTGTCCGGTTGATGGAATAGGCTCGCCCCTTATTACATAGAATAGAATAGAATAGAATAATTTCTTTAAAAAGTAGATAATACAAAAGTGTACATTTAAGTGCAGTAGTGTTATTTCTTAAACTATTGTATAATTAGTGCTTAGAAGTAAACTATCACTACAAAATATTTAACAGTCACAAGTAACGAAAATGTCGAGTTCAAATGTTAGGTAAAACATAACTGGCGAAATGTGGGTATACTATACAGGGTGTAAACAACCTCATCACGAAGCGAAGCCGTCAACCAAGGATTCTGTACATCAAACTAAGTAACTTTACGCAAAAATTATTGCTTGGAAATAACTTTTTTTTTTTGGTCAAAAATCATGTTTTGTGGTAGAACTCCATGTAACGCACTCAAAACATTGTGCTGATGGATGGATTAAATATTACGGGGGTTGTGAAGGTTTTTAAACTAAAAAACTTCACTAAAAACTTGTATTTATAAAAATACTTGTCAAAAAGTTGGAACTTTGACCCCCAATATCTCCGTAATTAGAAGGTTCCCCGGTATGGTGTAGAACAAAAAAGTGATTGCAATGACGGGGAGAACAAATGCCTTTCGGCTTCGTTAGGAGATTTATTACACCCTTTATTAGTTACACCTCTGTCTAATCCTTTGGGGATTACAGGCGTAATGTTATGTTATTAATAAGTACATAGTATCCAGCCCTGCCCCGCACAGTGCCAATAATAGAGTCAAAACTATCTTTCAAGCTAAGAAGGAACCAATCAAACTCATTCACATTTCATTCAAATGGGTTGGGTGGTTTCGGAGATTATCGTTCACGAACATAGTGACACGCGATTTTTGATTCTAGACAATTTTTCTCTACCACCGTGTGGAGCAAGGCCGGATCGCTAGTTCAAAATAATCCAATTACTAATACACTTGAGTAAATGATTATAACAACAGAATTTAAAATTACATAACGGTTCGACAATAGACCTTCGGTCGAGGGTCTGCGCCACTCAAAAACCTTTCAATTACTAAACTGTCATGACCATAAAGACGTGATTGGTACTCCAACCTTTTTTTCCCGATTGTCACCCTGTATTTGGCATTATTGACGATAATTGTTTGGTATTGATTTTATAGATTTTTTTGGGGGAAAAGTTTTTGGATTGGTGAGCTTTACTTGACTTTGTGTTGGTTGTGGCTGTAAGTACGAGTTTGTAAGTTGCTCCTCCAATGCCGATTAGGAAATTGCAATTATTGTGTTTACTAACTAATTTTATTAATTTACCTATTTAAAAAAAAAAAGGAATCTTAAATTAATTTAATTTTAATTTACTTTGTTATTAATGTTAATTTTGATTGTGATATTGATTTTAATTTTGACTTTAATTCTGGTTTTAATTTTGATTTTAATTATGATTTTGATTTTAATTTGGATTTTAATTTTAGATTTTAATGTTAAATTGGATTTAAATTTGGATTTAAATTTTTAATAATGTAATGGAATGTGATTTAATTTTAATGTAAGTAATCTATGTAATAATTATGTAAACTGAGTTATATGGGTTAATGCCTGAAAATAAACGACAATAAATACATCTTTTTGTACTATCCATACTGATATTATTAATGTGAAAGAAACTGTCTGTAAACTTTTTACGTCGAATTTGATGTGTGTTAGTCCCATATAATAGCGGGCGAGCCTTTTGCCATCAACTGGGCACAAATCCGGACTCCGTCACTGCTATTGAACACCCAATAACGCTTTGCCCTACCTAACTATCTTTTCTTTTTCGTATGGGAAATCATCAAATGACTCCTCCCGCTCTGGGCGGAGCAGGAGGGAGTGTCAGACTTTTACTGACTAAAACCCATCCATGTTCCTTCATCGCCCTTTGTGTTCCGGGGCTACGGTACCTCTTTCGAACAGTCCCGCAGCCCCTGCAGGCTTCGGCCCTTGCTTATTGCTGATTCTTATAGAGGCGCGCGTGGAACACGAACGCGCCGTCGACACGGCCTGTCGTCATGAGACGGACGGACGGCGAGCTAGCCCATAGCTCCCCGTCCACAGGCCCGCGCTTACGCTGGCTGGAAGCCACCACATGGCCCCCGACGCCCGGGGCGTCTCCCGCGGCGGCCGGGAGACGACTACCTACCTACCTGGGAATCGATCCCAGGAACCGAACCTCATGCTCAGCGGTCACGCTTGCGACCACTCGACTATAAACAGTCTTGAGAGCATGATGATGAAATTTGTCACACAAAGCAACGTTCGAACTAAGGCAAACACCTGGGTTCGAACCCACGATACGACACATAAGTCTATAACCTTTTTTTTTTCGAAATGGCATCTCGCAGATTAACCTAAGAGGTTGTCGTCTGCTTACCCTGACAATCCTGTGCGTGCCTTAAGTGTAAGGCCTCCAGCCAGGGCAAAAAACTTACAAACTAAAAGACTACACGCTAAGGACACCCCCTGCGGGGTACGGGCCTATAACCTCTAGGTCTAAACCATCATTGCTCTTACGAAAGATAAAAGTTAGTAACATCAGAAAGAAAAAATAAACTCATTTTTAATAAAGTCCTTACATTCTTTGCCCAAAAAATACTTTAAATATAAATATTATGGAAACACACAAGGGAAATCAAGTCATATTTTATCGTATCACCCGTCCTCAGTATATATCTTAGCAAGGTTGTGACTTCGCCTAATTAAATTCTTATTAATTTTACAAGATGGTGCTGTAATTAAATTATGTTTTAAAAGGTATAATATTAAAGGTGAATATCGCGTGTGTTATTGTGTAGATAGGAAGTTTTGGTTTATCTTATAGTCTTTCAAAAAGTTGAAAGTTTAATTTATCTGACGGGCAATTCCCAATATTTTCGAAAACATTCTAATCTCAGTGTCGATTAAAAAAACCCTCTAATTTATAATATGACCACAATAGTTTTGGAATGTTTAAAAGTTTATATACATTTTATTTAACCACTCTGTAACTCAGATGGAGTAAACTTTAAAACATGATGGAAATCGTATGTTATTAAAAATAATATGTACAAGAAACGAAATTAAGCCTCATTGTTATTCTTTGATGAGATTTTACAAAATCTTTAGTTTATTTTACGAGTACAGCAGTGATAGTCTAGTGGTGTGACCGTCGGACTGCCAAGTCATAGGTCTCGAGTTCAAACCCAAGAAACGCACCTCCGATTTTTCGGATTCAAGTGCTTATTGTATAATTATCACTTGCTCCAGTGAAAGAAAACATCGTGAGGCATGTGAGGCCATGTCAGAGGCCCAGGTGGTTAGTGCCAACCAAGTGTCAGAGTTTTAATGCTGCACATTAAAACTGACACTAGGTTAGGCACTAACTACACAATAAAGAAGAAAGATTTCACGAGTACGTTAAGTCTAATTTACCGTAAAAAATATTTTTGACTGAAATTGATTACGAAAGATGTCGCCTGTTCACTTCATGATTTAATTAAATTAGTCAAGAGTTTTCTTTGATTTCGTTACGGTGAAGCGCTACGTTGCTACGCGGCTACGAGATTTGCTACGAAAAGCCGAGAACCTATCATATAACAATACAGACAGTACTGCAAGCATTTGCTTCGCGATTTTGTTTTGCAAACAAAAGTTGCGCGCGCTTTTATACGTAACGGACATGATGGATGACAATGGATTGGTAAACATATATGAAAAAGATACTGGTGGCATGCATAACCTCCTCCTTGTTTAGAAGTCGGTTAAAAAGTCAATGAAACATACAAAGTCACCGATTTCCGATTAAACTTCTCTTTTTGTATTTAAAATATCGCCTAGTGTCAGGAAAAAAGTCTTACTAAATAGTCTTTCTTCACCACAATCGTTACTGTCTCTATGCTCAAGTTTGACAGCAGACAAAAAATATAATTTTCACTTTAACTCAATAGCACAGGCCCAAACAAACAGGTTTTACGTGAATTTATTAAAAATATACTCAATATGCGACACGGCTCTGCATAAACGGATAATCGTCAGGTTTCAATAAAAATTCGCTCCGTCGCAGCGTGTGAATATTCATTAGTTATTGAATGTCCGTGGTGGCGGGGTTTGTCGCGGTTATCACGGCAGAATGGACACTAAACCAAATACTTTTGCAAAAATCCGGCCTCCAAAAATAAGGCAGATGAGCAAAAATAACTTAAGTTTTCCTCCTAACCTACGGTGCACAATGTTGGTCTCTTGCTGTACAACAGACGTACAATCTCAAGATTTGCCACCGGGCAATGGAGCGCAGCATAATAGCGGACAGATCGCGTAAGAAACACTACCCTACCACTTCACTTCAGCTGTATCCGGTTAGACTGGAAGCCGACCCCGACATAGCTAGGAAAAGGCTAGGCCGATGATGACGTCGATCAGTGGTGGGGGTGGTTGTCGTCGTCGAACCTGCAGGCTTAGCCAAGTTGACAATCTATACAATCTTTAACGCTAGTAGAATGACATCATCTCAACGTTAAATCACGTGATCAACACAAACGAATAGAAAATTCGTAGACAAGTTTACATCGTTCAAAATTATAGAATAGAATGTTATCGTTTCTACAATGTTAATCGCAAGGAAATTATATACTAACTGGAATGAGTACGAACAAAATGCTAAAAAAATTAAAATAAACCCTATCTCAGAAGTTTAGAGTTTAAATTTGTACAAATGGATTCAATAGAAAAGGGAAAAATCAAAACGTTCCGAGCGAGAAACCGACAAAGGTGGATGGTGTCCCTGTCTTGCCTTGTCACCGATGTAAACAATATGGCCGATACATTTTCGCGTTTAAGTCATTTATGTACTTTTATTGTATATAAGTGAAATAATCCGCTTTAAAAATGGTAAAATTGTGTTGTGTGAAAGGGTGTAGTAGTAAGGGTTTGCTGGATGTGGAATTTCGTTTTTTAGGGAAGTTTTTTAACTTTGGTTGTTTATTACGACTAGGGTTACCAACTTTTAGATTGACAAACGGGAAATATCCAAATAAATTAAATAAGTTTCGAACTCCGTTGTTGTACATAGTAATCAAAAGTATGTTATATAAATTAGAAACATCGGACATCGCACATGGTTTCGGTAGTACCTAGTTTGCTTTTTAAATACAAATATTGAAAAGAAAAGAGTCCGCCGCACCATGCCGTGTCCTAAGGATTTTTCCATGCTTCTCCAGGAAAAGAATCCATTCGGCGAGCTGCGAGTGAAAATGAATGGTTTCGGAATATAAAATAAATATTGGCGAATGTTACTAAAACGTTATAGGTAAACAGTCATAGCTTGAATATGCGATTTTCTATGTCTGAAAAAATATATAATATTAACGGAGTCCTCGAATCCCCAAATACAAAAGTCGTCTGGATAGACAGGTTGCAAAATGGATAATTTGCAACTGGACGGTACAGACATACATTTAAGTTAACATAAAAAGTTAATGACATCCACTCTTGAAGCTATTTCGCCTAGAATGCTATTGAGTTACAGGTCATCATCATTAAATAATAAAATAACAGCTACTCTGTAACTGTCTCAAGAGTTAGTATGATTATTGGACACCCTATTTGAAAGGGACAACATCCACTCTTGAAGCTTTCTCGCTCGGAACGGTTTTGGCTTGCCCGTCCTCATTCCAGTTAGTATATAAGTTTCTTGGTTAATCGCTAATACTCTTTGGTAGGAACGCTCACCATAGACTAAAGTGTAGGTTTTTTCTACAGACATTAGAGAACGAGCGATCGACTCAGTCGTGTCAACTTGGCTACCAATTTAGCGCTTTCTACAAACGCTTACAGGCGTTTACGATTGTAGAAAGAGAATCGATATGAAACGTTTGTAACTTGGCTAGGCCTGCTGTCTACAAATACAAAAAGTCACAAGAGTTTAAAGAAATACAAAGCGTTCCAATTCGTCAGCCATAACGCGAGGCCTCGCAAAGTTTCGCAGCAGATGTCAGAGGCGTCTAGACGTTCGCACTGCACCAACTCCGGCCACTTTTATTTTATTTTGACTTCACACTATTCCCCCCTAATCCCCTTGAATGGGGGAAGCCCTTGCAGAGCAGGAGTGAAAGAAAAATAAAGAGTATCAGGTGTTTTTGCAGTGTTATTAAAAGTCACGTCAAAAGGGAAATGGAAAATGTTGTTGCAATTAATAAGATGAAGGGAGGGCTTTGGCATTTTAAATTTTCATAAATCATATTTCTTTATGTAAATCGGTTTTATGAATCACTTTCGCTGAATCCAACATAGTTTGGAAAAGGCTAGGCAGAAGATGATGGTATTAAGAATCACTTTTGCACGTCACATCATGTTATAATCTAAAACTAGATAGGGTTGGTGTTTCGTACCTGACTACTCTAAGAAGAAACAGCCGAAAAAAACCCAGAGGTCGCTATCAGACATTGGTCAAGTCATAATGAGGACCATGCACATTAGTGTCTGAGATGGTCGTTTGAAGAAAGAACCACACAGATTTGAGTGGACCTGTCCAGTCAGTGCAAGCATCCGTCAGTGATCGTGTATCTCGACTATTTAACTAAAGGAGCTCTATTTACATTTTGATTCTGATTTAAGACATTGTATGAACTTAGCGCTACGCTACAGTCTTTAATCAAATATTTTTTTAATCAATTTGTCATTATCTGCCTCGCCTTTTCCCAACTATATTGGGTTCTGCTTCCATTCTTACTGCATGCGGTTGCATACCAGTATTTTACATGGAGCGACTGCCTATCTGACCTCCATAACTCAGGAACTGGGTAATACGAAACCCCAAGGGGCTTGTTTGACTGACTTTCGGGCCTCTAACTACTGACAAAGATCTTCTTGAAATGAGAACCGGGACCTACAACGGCTTAACGTGTTTTTCGAGGCGTGGAAAACGCTCGTGTTATGAATGGTCACCTATCAAAACAAATCAAATCACTTTTGATTCGTTAACACAGGTACAGAAATACAGATCATATTCAACAGACCCACCTCGCCAAGGGTGGCTTAGCCTTCGATCTACCCTTGTGTTTGTTATTATTTAGCCACGAGCTTCTCCTAGATTCACAACACAACACAACAAACTAACAACTTATGAATTTCAATTAAAATACCAGAACTAAGTACGAGTTAAACTGTGTTTTTTTTTCGAAAGCACACGCTCTGCACCTCAAAGAAGTAAGTGCTTGTACTTGAAAAAAAAAATGTTTTTCACGATGAAAACTTTTCAGTGCCTTAATGAAAAGTAGTATTTAAGGGCATCAAAGGGTGTTTTAACTACATGATGTGTTTATAACTACTTTGCTGGAAATGAAAGCGGAGTTTTATAATATTTAAAGTCGCATATTTTCTTTATAAATTTTTCTTACATACTATAATTATTTTACATTTTTATATTTTTTTTAAAACAAAATTATGCAGGGTAGAAGGGAAACCGACGCACAAATGACTATCATGTATTCAGTTCATCATTTTGAGCAACCCCACATAGTAATTTATAATAAAAAACCGGCCAAGTGCGAGTCGGACTCGCGCATGAAGGGTTCCGTATACCATTATCTATACAACATTAGACAAAACGACAAAAAAACACGTTTGTTGTGCCTTCCGTAAATATTTATTTTATTCTGTTTTTAGTATTTCTTGTTATAGCGGCAACAAAATTTCAACTGTCTGGCTATTACGGTTCATGAGATACAGCCTTGTGACAGACAGACGGGCAGACGGGCAGATGGACGGACGGACAGTGGAGTCTTAGAAATAGGGTCCCGTTTTTACCCTTTGATTACGGAACCCTAAAAACAGCTGTTCCATACATTTTGTCGTGTAGGTAGTGCACTTTTCTTTAAATTACTTATAAATCATTTGTAAAAACAGTAGCCCACCAGCTTCTGGAAGAAGGTCCAAGCTACCGGTGGTCAGAGCTCTTGAGAGAGGAACCTCCTAACAATACGCGCCGTGTCTAAAAGTCTTTTGATCCAGCTGCCTAGCGAGAGCCTCCTTGGATGTTGGTCGCTTATTTTATTTGTTTAAGGGGACTACAGGAGCTAAACGCGAGTTTTATAATGCAAGAAAGCATATGATTCACTGCAATAAACAAAACCAGAAAAATATATGATATCTTTCAGGATTTAAGCTAGTATGATAGTGTTTTGGAAACATAATACATCTATTTTTTCTCGATAAAAAAAATCACGAACTTATCTCTAAAAATTTCTTTTATCGAGTAAAAACCATACTCAAATACATGCGATCATTCTGATTTTTTGGCAAGTAATTCTACAAGTAACATATTTTCATGAGACTGTTTTATTTTTTAGGCTAATCAATCGATTTTTTGTAAATCGCATAAAAACCACTCATTTCGCACTATTCGGGACGCAGTCACAGACGTAACAACAACTTTGTAATGCAAGCCGATTAGAACGGTTTTTCAAACGAAGTTTGAACCACCACAAATAGAGTTGCTAATTTAGCTCCCGTAGTCGCCATATTTAGTTGGTGTTAAGTGTTTTGTGGGTGAGATCTGGATTTATTTGTACATAACATAATCAGCCCATAACAAGAGGAGAGGAGAGAAGCTCGTTTGTAAATATTAACAGCCGTTCGGGTCGATCTTTGAATGTATGATCATGTTTCTGCACATCGTTTGCTGTTAAGGTGGTTACCCATCCGGCAGCGCAGAGCATTGAGGGCTTTGACAACCCTGTTTTCTCTCCTTCACAAACCCACTTCTCCTTCTTATCTCACTTCTCATTTTCAATATTTATGCTCTGCGCACAGCAAAAACCTTCGGTCCTCCAATAACTGTCTTCTACGCTGTCTTTCTCACCGATCTGGCTTCATCAAATCCTCCTTCTTTGTCCAGGCGGTCTTCCTCTGGAATGCGCTCCCCCAGAGTATCAGGACGTTGACTAGTCGTTTCACCTTCAAAGTGAAGGCTCGAGAGCATATTCACAAGAAGTTGGCAGATTCGTCTCAAAACTAAGTTGTTATAGTTTTTTTTTTGTTTCCTTGTTTGTCTCTCTTAACTTTATATATTTTGTTATATGTATGTATATTTGTATTTATTCTAATGTTTTAGATATAAAATTTTCTAGTCTTTTTTTTCTGTTATTGCACCTACTGTGTATTATCTCTGCATCACCCTAAGGTAGACTGGTAGAAAATGCCCAAGGCATTAAGTCCGCCTTTGTACAGTTTTTACTTGTGCATAAAGTTTTAATAAATAATAAATAAATCTTTGACGCGCTTGCCTAAGTTGGTATGTACATGGGTGAAAACCCATTTTATACCGAGTTATTCCGTGTCTCGGAAACCGTCAATTAATATCGATTTAGTTTCATTTTATGACGAGTCCATTCGGCAACAAACGAAAAAACATATAGGCACCTTTTTACTTGTATTGACCAAATAAACAGCATTTCGTGCTGTACATATTGATCATTTATGAATAACACTGATCATACGAGCGACATTAACGAATGAAATAATTATTACAGCAGGAATTGAAATGGACACGGGTTTTATTTATTCTTTAACTGGTTTTCAGTCTAGGTACCTTTTGTACATAATGCTTATTGTGTATTAATATTCTCCTCAGGGCATATTTATTCATATATGTACGTAACATGCCTTGTTCTGTGTTTAATTTCAATATTTTTCCCGTGGTATTACTAGGGTTGTTAAAGTGATATCAGGCGCTTGAATATGAATATACACTCGAATTAATGTTCAGTTTTAGTTCATTCAATGTTTACTTTTGATAATTCACTTCACTTCAAGTGAAAGATGCCCAATGAAAGACAGCAATAAACACAAAATAACCGACTTCCAAAATAAAACACAGAAAATGAATAATAAGTTCAACGGGAA
The DNA here is from genome assembly GCA_963853795.1 of Xestia rhomboidea. Lineage (NCBI taxonomy): Eukaryota > Metazoa > Arthropoda > Insecta > Lepidoptera > Noctuidae > Xestia > Xestia rhomboidea. The sequence goes on from OY970777.1 coordinate 15,624,591, forward strand.
GTCGGAAGTATTGCAAACGGGAATTGAAGTCTGAAGTTTTTTATTTTACAATTTTTAGTTGAGATATCCCACACAAGTTCATCTCAAATACATGTAATAATAATAATGAGTACAGCAGTCTTTATGCCGATAGTCGTGACGGCCAATGGCAATAGCCAAGAGCCTCGACCAACATCTTAGGAGGCTCTCGCTTGGCAGCTGGATCAAGGGCTAGATTCAGAAAGCAGTACTTCTGGACACGGCACGTATTGTTAGGAGGTTCTTCTCTCAAGAGCCCTGACCACCGGCAGCTCGGACCCTGTTCCCAGCGGCTATTTTTATATTTTTAAATGTTTTTATTTATATTGTTTTTATATTAGGAATAATTAAAAATGTAACGATATGTAAGATAATTAATAAAGGTAATAATAATAATATAGCCTTTTTTTATTCAGATCCATATTTGAATTTTACTTATTTTCTGTAGATCTGTTTGCCAGTCGGCAAAGGCCTCCTCCAACTTGCGCGTTCGTGTTCCACGCGCGCCTCAAAGAGAGTCAGCAAAAGGGAAGGGGTCCGCAAGGGCCGATGCCTGCCGGGGCTGCGGGACTGTTCGAAAGAGATACCGTAGTCCCGGAACACAAAGGGCGATGAAGGAACATGGATCGGTTTTGGTCAGTAAAAGTCTGACACTCCCTCCTGCTCCGCCCAGAGCGGGAGGAGTCATTTGATGATTTCCCATCCGAAAAAAAATCCATTCATGTCTTTCTTGAGCCACGCCACTCTGTTTCATGTGACGCCTGCCACTTGTCTTATGTCGTCATCCCATCTTTTTTGTGGTCTACCTCTTAGCCTTTTATTTTCTCTAGGATACCATCGTGTCACAATTTTGCTCCATTTATCTTTTCCTCTTATCATATGCCCTGCCCATTGCCATTTAAGCCTTCCAATTTTGGACGTTATATCTATAAAAAAAAATCGTTTCTCAGAGAAACCGTGCAATAAGAAGCATAATACATATACCTACATTTAACAACTGTGTTGTAGAGGTTAGATAGGCAGTCGCTCCATCCGGTTAGACTGGAAGCCAACCCCAATAAATTTGTGGAAAGTGCAGATGATGATTTATTGGAGCCGGCTTCAAGTCTAACCACTGTCTATTGTTACTAAACACCAAAGTCAGTTTGGTTCCCAAAATAAACGGCCCAGTCAGATCAACGAGTGATTGTTGGAATCTCGTACGAACTGACGGACGGATCATAAATATGCATGGAACGAAGCCACGGCCTCCACGGATTAATTGAACATCTACAGTTCTATCGAGTGTGTTCTATCGACGACCCGAATGGCGCAGCGGTAGAGAAGCTTCTTAGAGTCTCGGGGTCAAATCCCGTTTGGTGCAAATGTTTGTGTGATGAGCATGGACATTTGTTTCCGAGTCATGGATGTTTATATGTATTTACAAACAAAAAAGTATCTATGTAGTATACCAACTATCTGTTGTCCACGACACAAGCCTCGTTGCTTAGTGTGGCACAAGATGGCGCTGTGTGTAGTGTCAAGCGATATTTATTATATTTATATTTAGTGTGGGATTGTTCTGCTGCTGCAGATTGTTCGGGTGTCTGTTTATAAATCTACTGCACTTGGTTGCAGATAAATTGCTGAATGAAATGACATAACATCACGCCTGCAACCCTAGAAGGGTAAGGCAGAGTTGTACCTAATAGTGTACAGCTACATTTCGCCAGTTATGTTTAAGTCCCATGTTATGGGGGGCGAGCCTATCGACATCAAGGCGGACACAACCAGAGTCTGTGGGTCATCATCATCATCATCATTTCAGCCGAAGACGTCCACTGCTGGACATAGGCCTCCCCCAAGTGTCGCCACGTTGACCGGTCCCGTGCGACTCGCATCCAGCGGATTCCCGCAACCTTCACCAGGTCATCGGTCCACCTAGTGGGAGGCCTTCCAACGCAACGTCTTGCGGTTTTCCGGTTCACGGTCGCCACTCCAGAACTTTTCGGCCCCATTGGTCATCCGTTCTGCGCGCAATGTGCTGCCCACTGCACTTAAGTCTGGCAAGTCTTCGGGCTACGTCGGTAACCTGGGTTCTTTTGCGGATGACTTCATTTCTGATTCGATCACGCAAGGAAACTCCGAGCACAGCCCTCTTCATTGCCCTTTGGGTGACTTTAAGCCTTCTGATGAGGTCCATTTTGAACGACCATAATGGGAATTGGATTTTTACATCAGGAATTCCAGTAGTAGCGCAGAGTCATGATTATGCCCAATGACAAAAAGCTCACCCCATAATATTGCAAGGGACTTAAACACAGACATTATATTGGCCCAATGTGAGTGTATCAAAGGTCACCTTTGCTTACCCTTCTGAGACAACAGGCGTTAAGTTATGATGATGTCATTTCAAGGCTAATATGACATAGGTAGGTACATAAAAGCTCTTTGTTATCTACCCATTAGCAAAACTAGGATAAAAAAATCTCGATAAACTAATTCTAATTGAGCTCTATCTCGCAATAACATGAAAACTCACGCAGCAAGAAATACCTTCCATTTTTGTGCAGGCATTTATGTTTCAGGATGAAATAAATAAATAAATATCGCTGGACACACAGCGCCATCTAGTGCCACACTAAGCAACGAGGCTTGTGTCGTGGACACCAGATAGTTGATATACTACATAAATACTTTTTGTTTGTAAATACATACTTGTTATACATATAAACATCCATGACTCGGAAACATATGTCCATGCTCATCACACAAACATTTGCTCCTACCGGAATTCGAACCCGGGACCCTAAGAACGTAAGGCACTCGGGTCGTCAAAGCCTCGTTGGTCGAGTGATCGCTGACTGCTGAGCCTGCCGAGGTCCTGGTTTCTATTCCCGGGTCGGGGAAAGTGTTATTGGGTTTTTCAACGGAAACACCAGGCATTTCTCAGTGGCAGCCACGGAGTCTGGATTTGTGCCCGGTTGATGGCAATAGGCTCGCCCCTGTACGAGACTTGAAACATAACTGGCGAAATAATGTTGATGGACTATATTGTATACCTCTGCCAAACCCTTCGGGAATAGGCTTGTGTCCTGAAAAAATCTAATTAGTCCGTCAGTTAGATTATCAAAAAATATTTGACACGTATTTTTTCTTTTGTTACGTAAACCAAAATTGACGAAGATACGACGCTTTTAAAGTTCCCAATACGTCACGCCGTGCTATCATTTTTAGGGCGTTGTGACGTCACGAGCCCCCTCCCGAGTTTTGATGCGTTTTATCTTTGTCAATATTCATTGATTTACAAAAGCAAAAAATACGTGTCCATTATTTTCCAATACTCTAACTGACGGACTAAAGAGATTTGCAATTTATTGATGGTGGTCCATTGTCGTATCCTCACTTTCTTTGGACATATCACACGTCAAGAAGACACATTTGTGGAGCGACTTGTAGTGCAGGGAAAGGTTGAAGACACAAGAGCGCGCGGCAGGTCACCTGCAATGCGTTGGTCCGACCAAGTCAAAACTGCACTCAATGGTTCATTCCACGAATGCACAAGAAAAGCGTGCAAAGGAAAAAAAAGTAAAGTACGGGAAGAATGGTGACGAATTGTGAAGCTTGCCATCACCCCTGATGTGACGACCACGACCACTCTGCCAAGAGTGTGACGACGAAGAAGTACCTAGTCTTTTTTAGAGAAAGTATCATTATATTGTTTGCTCAAGCTATGCATTTCCAGTATAACATAGTAATCTGTGGAAAATGTTGTAGGTAGTCATATTTGTTAATTTTAAGGCAACACTGTTTATGCTTAAGACTACTGTTTGTTTTCCCAAATTAAAAAAAATAACATGGCCTCGCTTTGTATAGATTTCCTGTACAACGTGAGATCGGCATAAACTGGTTATGTATGGCTTGATTGGTTGCCATGCGTAGGTACATTTATGTTATCAGTGAAACAAACCAAATCGATCACGATTACCAATGTACCTATACGTATAATTTGGGTGTTTAACGCACGAAATTGGGTTTGTCTCCACCGATCACGGCGACTTGTATCCGCAGATACCGTGATCCCAAATTACGTCAATCCCACCTAAACGTTCAACATCATAATAAATGTCTTTAGTTAAATCTAGCGGGTGTTCATAGATATGGTTACCTCATCGTCTGATTCTGTTTAGGTCGACTTCCTGTCTAACCAGATGCAGCTGAATACCAGTATTTAATATGGAGCGACTGCCTATCTGACCTCCACAACCCAGTTTGTACTGGACAATATGATATCTTGACTGGTAAGACTGGTTGTCAGACTTTCGGGCCATTCTATTCGATTATTTAGTTAGTAATATTTTTTCTCTCATTTGGCCACACCATAAGTAAGTTTGGTAGAGTTTGGTTGTCGTGCAGTTCACGCGCAACTTACGCGCAGTTCAAAGATTACAAGAATACCGTTTATCACTCGAACTTGAACTTAACTGCAACTGCACTACAACTTCATCGGCGCGTCATAAAATTACGTGAATTAGCTCTCAGGACAGAAGGTGGGTTTCTGGTGGGCAGGTTTGTAATGAGGCTCCGCAATAGCGTCCTGCTTCGTCGGAATATCCCTAACCAAGTGGTACTTGCAGCCACCCATCTGACCCATAGGAAGGTCAAGAGCATTACTTTCTTAATCTTTTGTACAAAAGAAACCTTTTATTACCCTAGTACTTAAAATAAACTTCATTTACCTAATAAAACTCTCCGAAGGCGAAAATATCTGAAATTCACATCAACACGCTCCCAACTGTTTTATATAGCCAATTCGTATTCTATGTATTTTATAGAGCTTTTTAAATGCTCGTAAAAATAAGCAGTAAACATGTTCTTTCTATAAAACGGCCGTTTAAGGTGGTGCTGCACTGTTAGAGGTAATTTATAGTGTTCAAACTCAAACCCAAAGCATTTATTTCAATTAGATCTTTACAGGCACTTTTTAATGTTAGAAAAACCAAGAAAGCGAAGCTACAGTCACAGTCACAAGGCATAATAACTTGTGAAAGTACTGTAGTTGCAAATTCCAAAGCGTAGATCTCAATGGAGAAGAATTGGCAAGAAGCTCCATGGACACTCTTCAAATTCAATGAGTTCATATTCAATCCGGAACGAGGCGAACCGGTAAAAGGTCAGATTATCTCCATAGCTTACAAAATAACCTGTAAATTAGTTTTACTAAAAATAAAAACATCCTAATAAATCCTTACAACTTAAAAAACGAAAATCGAAAAAGAGAAACCCTGATCCGTGACCTTGGAGTTCTGTTGGACGACAAACTCCATTTAGATTCCCATATTAACAAAATTGTTAATAATGCCTTCCATATGTTCGGTTTTATCATGAGGACGGCTACAGTATTTATCCGGTCCTCACCTATTTGTATTTGTATCGGTCGTTAGTTTGCTCTCAGCTAGAGTATGCTGTTTCGGTATGGAATCCCCACTATGGTAAATATTCCGATATGATCTAAAAAGTACAGAGAAAATTTTTAAAGGCCATGTATTTTCGTTGCCATCGTACCTATGCATCCTACAATGACCTATTGCAGAAGTATAACCTGCAAGTTTAAAGTCTACGAATACTGTTGGCAACAATGTTCTTGTTTGATCTATGTAATGTTATGACTGTATTGATATTTGCAACAGAATCAGCTACGTAATACCCAAAACAACGATATCCACGGTATATCGTTGTTTTGGGTATTACGTAGCTGATTCTGCTAGCTGGTTAGCGCAAGGCGTGGGGTTAGAGATTTGCAGTAAGTTACTGTCGCACAAACGCGGGCTTGCGAGCACCTCTACGCGGCCTTACCAACCAGTACAATAAGATATTTGAAGGCATTGACTTCTTCTTCGTCTCTGCTCAAAAATGTAGAAATCTTACCAACAAAATAAAGTTAGAATGTAATAGTTAGCTTAGTTGGTTAGTTTAATATTTGCTCATTCTATCTCTCCTTCTCTGTTATTTGCATGCCTGTCTATGTTTAAGTTTACTTTTAACTATTTTTCTCCTTTCAAATCTTAGCGCACTGTTAGATATAACTTTTAATATGTTGTTGAAAATTTCGTAGGTTATACATTTATAAACCTTGTATATTTAAATAACTTAGCGTAAGATTTTAATGTATAACTGTTGATTTTCCCGAATAAATAAAATAAAACAAAAATAAAATGAGCAAGCTGAAGTGAAGGGTAGACATGTTCTTGAGAGGAGACCGCGAATCGGCAAGCGTATGATGAGATACCCCCAGGCTAGGTAGAGCGACGATATTTGCAGGTTGGCTGTTAGCGTCTGAATGCTAAGAATCGAGTTGAATGACGTACAATAGAACAGGCTGATGCTAGCAGTGGATGCTGTATGTTGATGATGATGTATTCTAAGAGTTTCCCATTTTTCTGCTAGCACTGGATGATATTCTTAACTCTCAAAACATTAAAATGTTATAGTCAAGCATTTAATTTGCGACGATAAGTGGAGAGGACATTGCTTGTTTAGACCCTTGATTTCTGATTTTATTAAACTCTAGCACAAAACGTTGTATCACGAAATTTTATGAACCTCCCAGCCATTTGGGTGTTTTAGTCTTTGTGCTACCACTCGGAAAATACTAGCTAGAGGAAGTAAAAAGCAAATATTTTTGTGAAAGTTCGCACTAGAGAAGTGTATTAAAATATTCTTATTCCTCCTGATCCTTTTTGCGATGGTGTTCATAGAAGTTTTCGTTAAAATCTTGCCTGCAAAACTGAATTACCTAATTAAAAAAAATATCCAATCCATTGTTTTAAAGTTCATTCACAAACATTAAAATTGTAACCCCTTCAATTAAGAGGGTTATACAAAATCTTCATTAGTAATCCGACTGGCTCAGGTGGTTTGCGTTAAGTAGTCCAAGTCATAAGATTTGAAATAAACAAGATTTGAATGACATCGTCGTATTACCCAGAGGACTGACTCGTTGGTCTAATGGTTACAAGTGCGAACTATACAGGGTGTAAACATACCCTTCAAGAAGCCGTCAACCAAGCATGCTGTACATCAAACTAATTATAAGTAACTATGCAAAAATTATTGCTGGAAAACGAATTTTACTTTTCGTAATTTTCCCTTTACTGCTGTAAGACCTTGCTTTTAACCAAAATTGACAATATTCTAGGTCAACCGGAAGTACCCTATAGATTTTGGGTCGAAAACCTATATGGTAGTTCCCGTTGACCTAGAATCACAAAATTTGGTAAAAAGCAAGATCTTACAGCACATGTAAAGGGAAAAATCTGGAAACCGTAAATATCTAGTTTAATAACAAAAAAAAAGCGTTTTTACTTTTATAAACTTATTGTTTGCGGTTGGTGCAATAGCCGTTTCAGGATCGAACAGCAGAGTTATTTTTGTCCTTTAAAAAGTTTGTACGGAACCCTCGGTGGGCGAGTCCGACTCGCTCTTGGCCGGTATTATTTTGGGTGAAAAATCACGTTTTACGGTAAAACTCAATGTGGACGCATTTAATAGTAAACGGGTTATTGAGGTATTTAAAGTAAAGTAATTTATGACCTTAAAAACTAGTATGTAAAAAATAAACTATGAAAAAGTTGGAACTTTGACCTCCAATATCTCCGTAACTAGTAGGTTCCCGTAGTAGGTAGGTATGGTCTAGCTAGAACAACGATCGCAATGACGGCCCGGGGAGAACAAGTGCCTTTCGGCTTCGCAAGGGCTCTATTTACACCTTTTATGCATCTGCTCGATAGTAGATAATAATAAATGTTAGTCATCTCAATGTAAATTTTGTGATGGCAGTTTAATCGCATGCTTGGACGATGGTGACTAGCTAAGTTGTTATGCATGATTGCTGTTAAGATTTTATCCCGGTTGCACGATGCCGCGAGACATTTGGGAATATGCAAGAAATAAAAAACTCTTTTTATTTATTACAAATATTTTTTTTTTATTTTTTTTTATTGTATTGGCGCATAAAGATATTGTGGTACACTTGTTTTAATTTTCTACTTACTATCACTTACTTTACAATTTATTGTTTAAGAAGCATGTTTTTGGTGAAACGGAAGGCACTGTCAAATTGCGTTGTCCTCTATAACGCCGGTAGTGACGTCAAAGCCTTATGTGTCAAAAAACACTTTTATTTGAAAAGTAGGTAAAGTATCACTAAGATTTTATTATAATATCGATAACGCAATTTATTTTTGAAAAAAGCACATACAATTAGTAAAATTACTATAATAAGGCCTAAAAACTAGATGTAAACAAGGCAGATTGAGGTAAATGACGTCACATCAGTCACGGACGTTTGAACTGTCATAGAAAATTGCAGGAGTTTAATATTATTTTTGTGCGACAAGCAGTAGTTGAACTTTACTTTTAATACTTTTCTTGGGTTGATAACACTGTATTTTATTGATAATTTAAGTGAAGAAAAAATTACATGCATATTTTCCTGTTACCGAAATCCACGCGGGCATAACTTACTCTCTGAAGCTTCTGCTTTGGGCCAAGTCCTCAAACTTGATACGCTACGGAACTTGACAGAGGTCCAAGCGAATCGACACATTTTGACAGTTGGCCGGACAGATGTCAAGCTGAAAGAGGGACTCGAATTTGACAGAGTAATCTAAATGGATTGGGTGTGGGCTCGGCTTTACTTGTTGGAGGTAATGTTTTAGAATTAATTGGTTTTACGATGATTACGGCGTTTTAATTGAGTAAATGACAAAATGAAATCGAATTAGTCCATCAGATAGATTTCCAAAAAATATTGGAAGAATAAATGAAGACGATACAGGGCGTCGAAAACTCGTGTGACGTCACATTTGAGTACATTTTTTTACCCGAAAGTGACGTCACACGCCCCCACTCATGATCTTTGACGCGTTTTATCTTTATCAATTTTTATTAATTTATTTTTTAGTCAGTCATCATCCCTACTGTTCTGACTTTAAATAATTATAGTTAAATACGTAACGTTGGTAATATAACAATAATAATATAATAATATCGCTGGACGTTACACACAGCGCCATCTAGTGCCACACTAAGCAACGAGGCTTGTGTCGTGGACACCAGATAGTTGATATACTACATAGATACTATAAGTCTGTAAAAACATACTTATTATACATTTACACATCCATGACTTTGAATACAAAAATGTCTATGCTCATCACACAAACATTTGCTCCTACCAGGACCCTAAGAACGTAAGGCAGCCTCACAACCGCTGCGCCATTCGGGTCGTTATAATAATAATAGTATCTCTATTTTCCTCGTTGGTTTAGTAGTCGCAAGCGTGACTGAAGAGAATGAGGTCCTAGGTGTGATGTGCTGCAGGGCTATTCCGTATCTTTCTGATATCCAGTGACTATCAAGCTTCGGTTGTACACCGAACTTTGATGACAACCGTGAATGTCATAATATTGGTATTACGTATCACACTGAGTGGATATCACTTTACGGTGACTAACAGGGTTATACATGATACGAAACTAACCTTTTGACCGTTAATTAATGGACACTGAGCCCAGTTATCATTTCGAGCTGTCAACAGAGATACGTAATAGCCCTACAGGTCGGGAAAGTGTTAGGGTTTTTCTGTCAGGAATATCTCTTGATGATCTTTATTCTTTTTACAATAAGATCCCTGTCGGGTTGTTGCTACTACTAATTAAGTCTGTCAAAATTACAGTCAACTTTATTCTCGCTGCAATAAGGTTGCTATTGATTGCTGCGGTCAGAGGTAAAATTAATACTTAACTGCGAAAGTAAGAAAACTGTAGTAAACTTTGACGGGCAGTTATGACTGATGTGTGGCTGTACAAGGGTCTTATGGTGGGTGACCAAATTTTTAACATCGCCATCTTGTATTTTGAACCGACTGTATTTTTGACTGCCTCGATAGTCTAGTGGTCGTCCTGGGTTCGATTCCCGGGTCGGGCAAATTGTTCCATCAGAAATTTCTCAGTAGCAGCCACGGTGTTTGGATTTTCCGGTTGATGGCAATGAGTCCGCCCCTATGACTTAGGACTTAAACATAACTGGCGTAATGTGGGATCTCTGGCTAACCTTTAGGGGATTACAAGCGCGATGTTACATATTTAAAAAATACCTACCAACAACACCTCTGTCATTTATTTGTACGTCATTCGAGCGCAAGAATATCCGTGTATCACTGTATGCAGACATGCATTATACCTTTGTAATCAAAAGTCAGCCAGATGTCAATCTTAAATACATTAATCAAGTTGTATCTTATCAAGAATATTACTATGAAACGATAAAAAAAACAGATTTTATTTTAGAAATTAACGTAATCACTTCGATGTCCATGTTTTAATTGCTATTCAGTGAATTTTGTAAAAACAATGAAGATACACAGTTTATTGGTTTTGTTATTAAGTGGTTCTGCTTTGTGCGATGTCGGTAAGTATTTTTACTTTCTTAAAATAAAAATCTTAATAGGAACGAGCGCCTTACTCGTGGCTAAATAATAACAGGTCGATCTTCGTGGCTTGCCAAGGACGGTCTGTGGATGGGTGACCATCCATTGCATTCATTCCATTAGTCTAGAAAAGCACGCTAAGCCGTTGGTCCCGGCTGTCATTTGAAGATTTTTGACAGTCGTTACAGGTAGTCAGTGGCCCGAAAGCATAATTCTGACAACCAATCTTAATTATGGGTTATCGTATTACCCAGTATTAACTGGGTTGTGGAGGAAGAATCGCTGCATGTAAAATACTGGTATTCAGCTGCATCCGGTTAGTCTGGAAGCCGACCCCAACATAGTTGGGAAAAGGCTAGGCAGGTGATGAATGACATAGAGCCATTGTTTGTGGATATTTTTTAAATAAACTTAAAATGTCACTTACGGGATATCTTCCGTGATTATTGTTTAACCCGCGATCATGGCGCTTGCAACAGCTTCGAAATATCGGGAGCTCAAAATAAACAATTATCACGGAAGATATCACGTAAGTGACATTTTAAGTTACGTTATGAACAGTAACTGTGATAGCTTAAAAAAGTGTTACTTTATTTTTTTAATGTTTTGAAAATACAAGATGGCCGATGTTCCGACGTTCCAATTTTGGACACCTGCCAAAAGACCCTTGTACTGTGGGTGTACCCTATGGATACCCATTGGGTATACCCAGAGTACAAGGGTCTTCTACCCGTCATACGTCAACTTTGACGATGTCGCCCCAACGACCTTTACAGGCAATAGCATTGTTTCTCGCAATACTCGGGCTGTTGAAATCAGTTGGATCTCATGCGAATCTCCTCATTTCAGTTGGATCTCATGCTAATCTCCTCATTTTAGTTGGATTTCATGCAAATCTCCTCATTTCTGAGTTTCAGCAGGTAAATTCGTTTACCTGAGACTCTTAACCAGCCTACAAGGTTCCCACTGGTGGGATGCAGGCCTGCACTGTGAGATGGCAGTAAATCATTATCCACCATGAAGGCCCAGACTGCCTCGCTGGTGTAGTAATCGCAAGTGCAACTGTTTAGAATGAGATCCTGGTTTTGATCCCCAGGGTGGGCAAAGTGTTATTGGGTTTTTTTAATTAGGAATTATTTGGTAGCACTTAAAGTACTTACGGGATGATATCCGTGATTTTCTTTTGTTACTATGAGCTCCCGAAATTTCGACGCTGTTGCAAGCATCATGATCGCGGGAAAACCGTGAAAGTCTAAAACATTGTATTTTTAGCCACGAATTCTGCATTTGTTTCCAGTCGATGGCAATAGGCTCTCTCCTATTACATGGGACTTAAACTTATCCCTTGATCAGTCCACGAAGTAGACACAATAGTTAAACAATGGTGTCTCGAACAAATTGGTCCGTTGACAGATCATGATTTATAACAGGTGAAATATGGGTGTACTAATGGGTACTCCTCTGCCTAACGCTTCAGAGATTACAGGCGTGATGTAATGTTTATGAAAGCCCAGTTCGGATAAATGGATGTCACACGTTTTCGAAGTTCTGCTTCTACAAAAGTTCGTTGAAAACCCAAATAGGGAATATGCATGAAATACAAAACTCTTTTTATTTATGAAAAATGCCTTGTATTGGCTCATAAAAACATTGTGGTACACTTGTTTAAGTTTCTAATACATCACTTAGTTTACAATTTACTGTTTTATGTAGCATGTTTTTTGTGAAACGGAACGCGCTCACAAAACACTCCGTCCTCGATAACGCCGTATTGACGTCAAAGTTCATTGTGTCAAAAAAACACTTTTATTTGAAAAGTGCTAAAAGTTCTACAGAAATTTTACAATAATATTGTCATTGCATTTTTTACTTGATTAAAGCACATACAATTTTATTAGTAATATTCTTTTTTAAAGCCAAAAAAATTAGATGTAAACAAGGCAGATTGTGGATAATGACGTCACATCATGGCCGCGAACTTGAAGCTACGGACGTTTGAACTGTCGTAGAAAATTGCAGGAGTTTAATTTTATTTTTGTGCGACAAGCAGTAGTTGAACTTAACTTTGAATACTTTTCTTGGGTTAATAGTACTGTATTTTATTGATCTAAGTGAAGAAAAAATTACGTGCATATTCCTTTTTTTTTTTGCTTTCAGTTAACCAAGTCCGTCTGGTCAAGCATACTAGCTACGCGATAGATGTTATAACGCGTGTAATGAATATCGTCGAACAAAGAGGCTGGTGTAACTTGAAACTGCATGATTATACCTTCCAAATTAAGTAAGTATTTATCGCTCAACTTTTTATCAATCAACGAAGTCTATTGCAGTTTTCGGTTCAAGCTGTTCCACAAAACCCGCACACCGCGTATGTAGGTATGGCAGTTTTGTAGGAAGCAGCTGTTGTTAGAGTTCCATACCTCAAAAGGTAAAAAAATAAACCCTAATAAGATCACTCTCTTGTCCGTCTGTCCGTCTGTCTGTCACCACCGATTTTCTCAGGAACGGCTGGACCTAGCAAGTTGAAATTTATACCAGAGAGAGATAGAAGAAGAACTTGATAAAAACATCTGCGCAAATGTAGATTAGAAACTTGTACCTTAAGTTTCAACCTTTTTTTGCTGTGAGACCTTGCTTTTACCTATATGATAGTTCCCGTTGACCTAGAATCACGAAATTTGGCGAGAAGCAATGTCTTAAAGCACATGTAAAGAGAAAAATCTGAAAACTGTAAATATGTAACAAAAAAAAACGATTTTACTATTACAAACTTATTATTTGCGGTTGGTGCAATAGCCGTTTCAAGGGATCAAACAGCAAAGTTAAGTTTGTCTTTTAAAAAGTTGGCACGGATCCCTAGGTGCGCGAGTCCGACTCGCTTTTGGCCGGTTTTTTTTAATAACCGACGAAAATATTCTATGTAGGGGTTCAGAAAGATGAACTGCATCTTTCTGAATAAGTCCCAAGACGTCTCTCTTCTAAAGGGACTGGGCCATGATTCACCACGCAGGTGCAGTTCGTGATTAAATGAGAAATTATACTTAAGGCAAGAAAGGGGAAACACCCTTTCTTGAAATATCTGATACTGAATTGACGGCTGATAAGCGAGACGGTTGTGTTCTTTTTAAAGGCCTAGGATCTTCAGACGGCTCGTCTTGGAGCTACGGAGACTCCTTCATTGAATGCAACTCAGCCATGGCTAAGGCGTGGCCAATACGGTACTCGTAAATGGCCAATGTTTGAAGTGTTTTATCTCTGGTTATATTGGAACTTCAGAGCGGTTGTGCTAAATTAAAATTTTAAAATATTTTCCGTATATCCCATGATCACACGCCATTGTTTAACTATTGTGTCTACTTCGTGGACAAAGTAGACACAATAGTTAAACAATGGCGTCTCGACCAAATTGGCCATTTGACAGATCATGATATTATACAGATTCACTATTTCCATGCGATGAACCCTTTAGAAGTTATATAAGCCAAAAGCTGAAAAGCATCACGCAGTTAGCATCAGTTTTAGTTTTGCACTATAAGTAAAAACCTATCAACAGCCCAAAATAACTTGGATAAATTAACAGAACACGGCTAGTGACCCAACATTACTCACGCGGCGAAAACAAAAACGCGCAAAAGTGGCGCTTGACGCAAGTACATTGCTCGAGCAACGTGACTAGGCCCACGCCCTCAAGGCTATGAACGTGGCTACTAATATTGACTAAGAGTTTGCTCTGTTCTTGTCTGGCAGCGATGATATCCTGAGCTCGCCCACCAGAGGAACTTTGACGTACACTGACGGCTTCGTGACCTCGATACAACGTGTGGACATCTTGGATTCGGTACAGCAGATGTGGAGGTACAATGCTTCTGCGGACACCCACACCGTGTCTGTGCAAGCAACAGTTAGATTGCTTGACGTGGCCGTTGGGTTTGATGTCACCGGACACATGCTGGACGATGATCAGATCTATCGCTATACTGTGAAATTCGTACATCCGGTAGTCTCGTATGCTTTTGCTGTAAGTTCTGTCACTTTGTATTAAAGAAACAAAGTCCTCTTAATTTTAGTGTTAGCCCGACTGGACATTGCTTACACTAACCATAATTTTTTTTTTTTTAGTAAAGTTGTGTTTTATACATTTTTGAACATTCGCTTGGCTGTACAGGCAATCGTATATCCAACAGAAATGCGAAAAAAAAAATGTTTTTTGGTGAAGGAAAACATGTCATCGTGCGGAAACCAACTTCTCCAAGAGTCACAAAATCCGTAGACATGTGACTTCCATCACAACCCGTACTATGCTAATAGGTACTTTATACATTTCAGATTATACAAGACTTACACACGGATGCCTTATCAGTCACGGTGCAAGGAACCGTACCAAGGTACAGCGCCAACCAGATCGCCACCACCCTCCTTGCAGATTTTAGACCTAAAGATGACACGTCTGACATGTTCCTTCAAACGGTAAGAAGTAAGAACATAAGCGAAACAATGCTTTGTACGTCATCACGCCTGTAATGCTTCAAGGCCAGAGCTGTGCTTATCTAAACTCAAGGTTCCGCCAGTATCTTTAAGGCCTATGTCCCCGAGGGTGATCTAATTGCCAGAAACTAGTCACATAGTGGTCCGGCGTTATCGGACGCAGTGTCTAAGCTACCGGTGGTTGGTGGGCTCCAGAGACAGGAACCTCCTCACAATGCGAGCCGTATCGAGGAGTATTGCCTTCTGAATCAGGCCCTTGATCCAACCGCCTATGAAGAGATTCTGTAGTTGTTCATCCAGGCTCTTGGAAACATGCCATTGGCCGTTCCGACAATCTGCGCATCCGTACTCCAGGTTGCTACTGATAAATTCCTGAAACAGTAACATCTAACAACGCTCTGTCCGACCTTGGAATCGTCGCCTGTGTTTCCGTCCCTCTAAGAACCGTTAGCCTTCTGGGCATGAGCATGCAAGCGATGAATGAGGTCTACGGATCGAGCGATCCGTAGAACTCATTCATCGCTTTCTATCAGGCGAAATTGAGGCCTACTTATAAGGCAACCGAAAAAAGTGAATTGCTTACATTTAGATTTTAAGACTATGGCGGATTCTAGTGCAGTTCTTTCAATTAATTTTTTTTTTGCCAATTTGGTCCTTATAAGAAGGCATACTTGAACAAAGAATATTTAAACAGAACAGGACAGGACTAACGCTTAGCGGAGTGGGTGCCTAAAGTAGCTGCGTGCAAAAAGATCTATCAACTCTGTCATTCACCTGCTGACGGGTGTCAAAACAGCCCAGCGCACTGCGCATCTTCCCCAGGCACCACACGATAGGCCTGAACCTAATTATCTTCTACTCTTATATTTCAGTTTGACCCTAATGCTGCTACACCGTCTGGTATGCTCGCTTGGGGCCCCGAAGTGTTTCAACCGATAACGCTTGATGTGGTGAATCAAATACCTTTTCCGCAAATTTGCTACAACTGCCCTGTATCTTACGATAGAAGTTACTTCGATTTGTAAAGCAAGAAACATTCGACATTATTATTCTGATACACATTGAGAAATTATGAGACGCTTGCGTAATTGTCTATGTTGTTATGGGTTACATCATGAATAAAGAAACATTAAAGATATTGGTTTTTCATTTTAAGGTGAAAGCGCCAAAAATTTGATAAGCTATCCTAACGCTTCCATATATGCGTTTATTGGCATAATACAGTCTTCTCACAGTTATTTGACTTGGTGTCACTGTCAAAATCACAGTGTTAATTATCCTCGTGGCATAAGATTACTGTTAGGTTGCACATGCCAGGGGATAAATAACTCTGTAAGGACTGCAGTAGCACAGCTTCCATTAGAACGTTTGACGTTGTAAGCCTGCCTCTCATAACTCTACAAATCGCGTAAGTCAAAAATAACGACTTTATAGTACAGTGGAAAAACTGCATAATTATACCTAGGATATGGTACAATGATTCCGCGTAACACTGGTCAGTTTCCCCTAACTCGTCAGCTTATTTAATTGAACAGTTTCGTTGATTCGTCACTTTCACTGATTGGACAGTTAGACCATATTCTAAATTTGTGTTCACTTCAAATAAGATAGAGACGTTGCTTGTTTTTGATTGGCTGAAACAATCCGTCTTCCGATTCTCTAGCAAACGAAATCAAAATATCAAAACCTGCGTGCTGTTAGAAATTCAACGACGATTTGTAGATCTTTGACAGTCGTGACAGGCCAGAAGTCAGAAGCCCGAAAGTGTAACAACCAGTCTTACCGAGAGGTATCTTATTACCCAGTAATACGGGTTGTGGAGGTCAGATAGGAAGCCTTTCCGAGCCTATCTGACCTCCGCAACCCGTATTATTGGTTGGCTTGCCGTATTTTTGAGTCGCTTTAAGTAAATACTGATAGTCAACTAACTGTAACCGGTAAGTTTAGGTAAATCTTTCAACTCGTCATCATCATTATTATCCTGCCCTTATCTCAATTTATTTGTGGTCGACGCAGCATGTCTTCTTCTTACATACTTCTCTATTACTCGTCATCTCAGCAGTCACGTCCTTCAAATATGAATAGAATAAAAATTACCTACATAATTTTCGAAATCTTACTTGTCGAATAATATAGTACATTATATCAGCCCGAGCCGAAGGCGAGGGCGTAATTGAGCCGAGCATGTTATAACCAATACGCACGTATATCGTACCACGTTTTTTAACACATTTGCGAGGAAACAGAAAAAAAAACATTTTTCATACGTGGTTATGTATCTGTCCTTGGATATTGACGGCAGCAAGCTGTCGCATGCGGTTCGCGCTTCTGTTAGTATATCCGGTGGAGTTGAAGTAATATATTGCTCATCTTCATTATTGAAAGTTGTCATTTTTAGATATTCACAATACAAGTACAAAGAAAAGAAAATTTGAGAAAAATGGCGCGGGGATTATTTTCTGCCGTGGCTGCGTGAAAATGTTGGCAAAGACGCTAGAGCATGCAGCCAAGTTTTTAAATTACTGAATAAACTGTTTTTTATTTTTATTTTAAATAAACTCAATCTGTGAATGCACACTGTTGCTTTCCCGCCATTTTAACAGCGCGTTATCGCTGCCTACTGACTGGCGCCGCGCGGCGATTAGTTCGAAATTTGAATAGCAACAGCGTACTGCTCACTAGCTGGAGTCGTGCGGCGGCGATCAGTTCCATATTTGAAATGGCAAATAATACTGTTATGGTATTTGTATGGACTATAACTTAACTAATTGCTTTGGTAACACACGCGTTTTTTATGACCCGTACTTTACATATTTAAAACCGGTGGAATTACATCAGCTTTACGAGCAAGGGTGTTAAAAATTACATTTCGTTATCAAAACCGAGATTATCTGCATTAAAATCGTTCTTATTACGAAATCATCGTGATTAATCTGCTTGAAGTTACAATGTAAGATTGATAACTACCATACAAAGAAAGTCTACATCTATGATTAGTTAAAAATAATAATCAATTACCTGTTTGACAGATATTATCATCATTAAATTATTATTATTACGATACAGATTTGTAGCTTCAACATTACTTACGCAATAATCAGTTTGAAAACAATTTTTTGAAGTGCATTTTTAATTACGTTCTGTGTGCTCTGTTCATAATAATGAAATCTGTTTTGATACATTTGTTTGTATGTGTGGTGGTTGCATTAGGACAAATAAATAATATACCATGGAGTAAGTTCTAATTGTAAACTATTTTGCTTGGAAGGCCTAAATATAATAAAAGATGGATAGATTGTGTGAGGAATAATTTGAAAGAAAAAGAAGTAAACAATACAGTGACGTGTGACAAGAGTGGAAAAAAAAAAGTGTGCCCTCCCCAAGTTATATAGAACAAGGGCAGGAAGGTGATGATGATATGTTTGAGTAAGCGGCGTGTTTATTGCGATTGGAGAGACCTATGTCCTGCTCAGGATTTTTAATGTTGATGTTTCAACAATGATCTAAACTCGTGGATTGTCGCACCATTTTTTTTTTTTCGTATTGGAATTCATCAAATGATTCCTCCTGCTCGGGCGGAGCAGGAGGGAGTGTCAGACTTTTACTGACTATAACCCATCCATGTTCCTTCATCGCCCTTTCTGTTCCGGGGCCACGGTATCTCTTTCGAATAGTCCCGCAGCCCCGGTAGGCATCGGCTATTGTGGACCCCTTCCTTTTTGCTGACTCTCTTTGAGGCGTGCGTGGAACACGAACGCGCCGTCGATACGGCCTGTCGTCGGACGGACGGCGAGCTAGCCCATAGCTCACCGTCCACAGGCCTGCGCCTACGGTGGCCGGGGGCCACCACGTGGCCCCCGACGCCCGGGGCGTCTCCCGCGGCAGCCGGGACGTGAAGATCTCTCCCTCTCACGTTCCGCCACCTCCTTCGCAAGCATGACTGCTTCGCAGAAGGAGGTGACGGCGTACCATTCCGTCTCGCTCCGGACCATGGATTGAACCAGGGCCAGAAGCGAGAGGTCACCGCCGCCGATTTGCCGCACCATCATTATATTGCTGGTTGGCGATCTAATGGGTTCCGATTTCAGTATTTTTTTGTGGCTGTTAAATGTTAACGTACTGAGCTAGATATCGAACAACTGTTTCATGTCATAATACTGGTTTACAAGACTGGAGACCTTTGTAAGGTCAAATTTCAAAGACGACCGCCAGAACCAAGATGGTAACAATACCGCCTGCAGCCGTTTCCAAGTGATCAGGAAACCGGTCGCCTAAATGAGGCCTGTCGTTCCGATTTGTCTTTGCCAAATCCCCTGCATCTGAAGACCAGATGCAGGTGCCTTTGGAATTGTACCTTGAACCGAGGTCTAGTTGTTGACGCTCCAAAAATAAATCAGATTGTCTTTTCGGTGTACACTGTGGGTACTTTCTAGGGTTCCGTACCCAAAGGGTAAAAACGGGTTCCTATTACTAAGACTCCACTGTCCGTCCGTCTGTCGGTCTGTCTGTCTGTCTGTCTGTCACCAGGCTGTATTTCATAAACCGTGATAGATAGACAGTTGAATTTTTCACAGATGATGTATTTCTGTTGCCGCTATAGCAAGAAATAATAAAAGATCACAAGGAGCAACCCTCCTACGATCGTACGGAACCCTTCACTTAGCCGGTTTTTTTATGTTAATCAACTCTGTTTCTCATAACTGAAGCTGAATTATTAAAAAAAAGACTTCACTCATTTTTTTATGGAGAACTCATAAGCCAAAAATGTTGTATGCCAAAATTGATTTCATTAAAATAAGCTAAAGTTTCCCAAGAAAGTTTCTTCTCATAGATTTGGATGTCCCCATATTCTGCCACTTATGATGCTGTAGTACCTACATATCTTTAATGCACTTTTTTTACAGCGACACGAGCACGTGTCAGGCGCCACATGGAATTCTTTTCGCAAGTGGTGCAAGAAACGGTCTACGAAATTGAGAGAAGAGGATTTAGTACTCTGACGCTGTCAAATTACACGCACAATGTTGAGTAAGTGTAAAGATACTTTGATTATCAGTCCCTCTTGGTTTTGAAGGGTCCCGTAGCCAAATGGCCAAAAACGGCTGATAGCACGGTTGGCGCAGTGGCTGAGCGATTGACTGCTGCGCTGCGTGACGCGGGTCCGATCCCCACACGGAATAAATATTTGTATGGCCTACAGGTAGTTGTTCCGGATCTGGCTGTTTATGTACGTGAGTTTAAATGTTTGTTAACGCACCCACGATACAGGAGAAATTCCTAGTGTGGGGCAACGTTTTTTAAAAAAATATAGATTATATAGATTCGTCCTGTCTGTCTGTCGGACTTCTGTCCGTCCGTACGCCACAGCCATTTTACTCCGAGACACAAAAGATTTAAAAAAAAATGTCTCGGCCCTCCAAGGTAGGTATGTAGAACTTGAGAGTTGAAAATCGACATGACCGTGTGGGTTGTCTATTGACAGCTCTTAAATAAAAAGTTCCAAAAGTACTTTTTTTCATAAACCAGTAGTTGATATGATGAAGGTATTATGATACGTAACCGATGAGATATTCCACTTAATTTTTTTTTTAAGTATTGAGAGGAAAATTCTGAAACGGAAAAAGAATTTTCAACGAAAATTGGTTTGAATAAGACTTGTTTTATATTAAGTTGGCAGTGGGACAAGACGCAAGCAAGGAATCGTTATAAACAACTGAGCAAGAAAAGGCCGATGTCTCTGCAGTAAAGCTTCTGGCTACCTCTCTAGGAATGGGCGCAGGTCGTAATATACCGGGCAGAATCTTGTTTAAAATAAATGCTTTAGTTGGAGTTTATTACCAGGTGCTCACCCTTTTTTTTACGGATGGGAAATCATCAAATGACTGAATATATATGAAAATGAATCCCGCTCTGAGCGGAGCGGAATCAGACTTTTACTGACTAAAACCCATCCATGTTCCTTCTTAGCCCTTTGTGTTCCAGGGCCGCGGTATCTCTTTCGAACAGTCCCGCAGCCCAGGCAGGCCGATGCCTGCATTCCTTTAGCAAGAAGCTCTGGTTTCTACTAAAATGTTTTAAAAATTTTAGCCATAAGTTGTACAAATGGCATGTGAACGGTACAGCAACCTACACCAACGGCTTTTTGGTGTCCATCCAGAAGATCGACGTGACTGCTGTGGCGCAGTCAGTGGGTTTGCTTACTATTGATGGGGTCCGTACTCCTAGGGCTACTGTCAGTGGAAGACTAAACTTGAGGGATGCGAAACTTGGCTATGATGTGATCTTCGCTGAGGTCAATGGTCCTGTTCGCAAACTCACAGGGGATTACACACATACCTCGATTAATTGGTTGATTAGTGTAAGTTGATCTTTTCTTTTTTGTCATCTGCCTAGCCTTTTCTCACCTATGTTATGTTATAGTGGGCTAGTCACCCCTGCGACTGCTTCTCTGACCTGCACAACCCATTAACTGGGCAATAATACTGGTAAGACCCTTTGGTAAGGAAGACTGGTTGTCAGACTTTCTGGCTGCATACTGCTCGTAACGACTTTCAAAGATTTACAAAATCACGGCTTGACGTGTTTTCCGAGGTAGGGAGAAGTCTGGATATGCCTACAGGGTGTAAACCATAGTGTAAACAGACTCTTCACGAAGCCGTTAACCACGCATTCTGTACATCAAACTAAGTAACCCTACGCAAAAATTATTGCTGGGATTATTGTTTAAATTTTGTATGTGAAAAATGACGTTCTACCGTTACACTCAGTGTTACCGAAGTATTATATTATCTGTGGTGTTACGTACTCAAAACATTGTGCTGGTTGATGGATTGAGTAGTGTAGGGGTCTTGGAAGTGTAAATTTCAAGTTATTCTTACTTAAAAATATGTATTTAAAAAAAACTTGTAAAAAAATCGGAACTTTGACCCCCACTATCTCCGTAACTAAAAGGTTCCCAGGTATGGTTTAGAGCAAACAAAATATCGCAATGATGGGGAGAACAAGTGGCTTTCGGCTTCGTCAAGAGTGTTTTTACACCCTTTTTACTTGGACGGCAGAGGCAACTTAAAGGTCACGGCATAGTATACCAGCACCGCAACTGCACAGCTGCAGCACGGCGGCATCGCCTCGAATTTAGGCTACGGCTAGCCACCAGCGCGCTAACTACGCGTCGTCCGCGAGTCGCGGTCCGCGCACCGGTCGCGAGGTGTAAGCGTGCTGTCACCGCGAACGCAATTGTTATATGGCATTTTTGATCAACGTTGTTTCGCCGGCGACTCGGAATCGGCGCGCTGTAAGCACGCTGTCGATGTCGGCGCACTGTAAGCATGCGGTCCACTCGCTTGCAGCGCGCGGACTGCGTGCGAGTCGAATTGTATGGTATCGGCAAGCACGCTGACTGCTCGCCGTAGGCTTTTTCATATTGACATTATGAAATATATTAGACGACATACGATTTAATCCTCTAATTAGAATGGCAAATTAATTGCTGGGTTGGATCGGTGCCGGTGCCGTTATAGTATGCCATGACCTTAACCTTCGATGGACCCGTGCCACTGCTTCTCTCTTTATTATCATTTCTTTTGTCCAATGGACCTGCTTTTGACCGCAATCTCGCTTGTTGGAAAATGGGATATTTACCATTTGTTCTGAGTTCCCCATATTTCGGCACTGTTGCAAGCACCATGATCACGGATAAACTGAAATTATTGAGGGTGGGTGTTTACGTTTGTTGTTTTTTTTAATTTGTTTTTTTTTTTTTAATTTTTCAGATTCATAAACATTTGATAACCAACGAGGTAACGGTTTCATTGTCACCGGTTGGAATATCTGGAGATCTCGTTAGAATGGTATACCGACCCGCCTCCAATATAACTGAAGCAATTTCTAGGAGCGTAAGTGTTATATTATTATTATAGTAAACATGCTGATTTAAGGTGGATGCTCCAACCAGCCCGCGAAATTAAAATTTTCTTAGGTTTTTTTGCAATTTGCAGGCCAGTGCTGGGTTGTATGTTGATTAAAATATTACTCGCGACTGTAAGACGTATGTCGTTATAGAATTAGAATCATCAAAATCATCAATACAACCCTCCAAGCGCATAAAGGTGCAGGAATGACTTTGACCTTGAAAAAGTAATTCCTGCACCTTTATGAGCTTGGAGGGTTGTAGCTTGGAGCGTGGCCCCCGATGCCCGGTGCATTTCCCGCGGCGGCTCGGACGTGAGGTTCTCTCCCTCTCACGTTCCGCCACCTCCTTCGCCAGCATCACTGCTTCGCAGAAGGAGGTGACGGTGTTCCATTCCGTCTCGCTCCGGACCATGGATTGAACCAGGACCGGACGCGAGAGGTCGCCGCCGCCGATCGCCGCTACGAGGACACGGCGGGGCAGACCTATGCATCGTATGGTCCACCATGTCCTCTGGTCGATACTCACAGCATTTTGTATAAATTCATTATTTTAATTTTAATACAGGAAATACGGGTTAACTTTATCGTTTTCACCAAGAAAACTTTTTAATTCTCACCAGCTCTGACCATAGTGCACCTACTTACTGTTTTTTTCTTCTGTTACAGTATAGGCCGAATCTTAACCATCCGGGTATCAGTACCTGGTCGACTATTCTAGAACCGATTATAATGGATCTTACTAAAAACAAGTTTCCGTTTCCCGAAGTGTGCTTCAATCATTGTACTTAGATAGAAGGGTTGCGCAAGAAGGAATCCTGCAAAATTCGATAAAATAAATTGAGAGATTATTATAACTTAGAGAAAATGATTTCGATGTTTATTAATCTGTAAATACATAAAATATTAAAATGAAGCAATTTTCTTAAACACCAACTATAATTATGTAGTGCTTGCATAATTTAGTAAATATTAAAGTTTATTTATTTACTTGTGCATTATTTTTTTCTGTAAATTAAACACCTACCTACACTTCCTACATGAAACAATTTGAAAAAAAAAGCAATCATTTCAATTAGCAATCACGATATTTTTAAGAAAATAGAACAAGTCCCAAAACTGTTCCTTTTAGGGTTCCGTAGTCCTTTTTTTATGTTTAGATTATCTTGCAATCAGTTTTAACAACTATGAGCAGGTGATTTGTATGAGGAGCTGACAGGTTAGAGTTTATTCCTCATCAGGATCAACTCTTTCAGTTATATAACATCACACTACAAGTTATCTAGCTGTAGAATGTTGCGTCTTTTGAGTCTGTTGACACAATCCGGTATTGTCAGTTGTGCGGCCAATTGGTTAGGGTGTCTCTCCAATCTGGACTTGTATTCTTGTGAACACAATTATAATTCTGTTTTGACTGTGTTCATGTCGAGGTGTTCGTGAACTTCTGTATTCTTGATAAACCAAGGAGTATTAGCTATTTGTTTAAGTATGATGTTCTGAGTTCTTTGAATAATGTTGATGTTATTATCATTTGCTGAGCCCCACAACTTGATGCCGTAAGTCCAGATAGGTTTAAATATGGACTTATAGATCAGAAGCTTGTTGTTTACCGACAGCTTGGAATTTCTACCCAGGAGCCATTGCATGCTTTTGTATTTAATGTCAATTTCTTTCCGTTTTGTTGTGATATGCCTCCTCCATGTCAATCGCTGGTCTAGATGCATACCAAGATATTTGATGCAGTCTCTTTGAGGAAGTTGACTACTACCAAGTTTCACAGGTGGACATTGCTGTTGTCTTAGGGTGAAAGTGACTTGTACCGATTTGGATGTGTTAGCTCTTATCCTCCATTTTGAGAGCCATTGGTCAATGTCATCTAGACTTTTCTGCAGGATTTGCGACGCTTCAGTGGGGCAGCTGCTACATGCTAAGACTGCAGTATCGTCTGCGTAGGTAGCGATTGTCACACCAGGGGTTTGTGGCAAGTCAGCAGTGAATAGTGTATACAGGACTGGTCCAAGTACCGAGCCCTGCGGCACTCCAGCTTTTATGTCATGGAAACCGGAAGTGCTATCTCTTCCTTCACCTGGAAGTTTCTATCTGAAAGGTATGATTCCAGAATCTTGTAGTAGGAGTGTGGCAGGTGTAATTTGATTTTATATAACAGTCCCTTAGGCCACACTCGGTCGAAGGCTTGCTGTACGTCCAGAAAAACTGACGCACAGTATTGCTTGGTTTCCAGGGTATTTCTGATGACGCGACAAATCCTGTGTATTTGTTCTGTGGTGGCATGTTCAGGCCTAAATCCAAGTTGCTGGTCAGGGATCACAGACATTGTACTTAGAAGCCGGGACAATATTATTTTCTCAAAAAGTTTTGAGGCTACAGGCAGCAAACTAATGGGTCGATATGATGTCACTTCATACGGTGCTTTTCCTGGCTTGTGTATCATTATAATTTACGATACTTTAGTATCCCACCCTGAGCATACTATTGAAAATAGTAGTCAGATAAACAATTGCCTTTTTAGGCAGTTCACCGAGGACTTTTTTGTCGATGAGGTCAAATCCTGGGGCTTTTTGTATCGTCCAATGCTTTGATTAACCGACCAACTTCTCGCGGTGTCACAGGTTTAATTGGCCTTGCTAACTGGAAGTCGCTCTTTAGTAGGTTGTCTATGTCGACATTGTCTGCACCATTTTCCGGTTCATTGAGCACAAAGACTTTTCCTAGATGTTCAGCGAATGCATCTGCTTTTTCTCCAAGCTGCTCCTTCTGTCCTAATAGATGGTTTCGGTATTATGGGTTGCTTTGTCTTCTTGCATATTTTCCAGAGTGAGTAATCAGTTGTGCTGGTTGCAGACAAGGATGTGAGCTTCCATAGTAGCATCTTCAGTATCTTTTATGGCTAGTTTCAGATTCTGCTTAGCCTTATTTAGGGCCCGTTTGTCATCAGCAAGTCGGCTGGTGTGCCACACTCGGCGCAGCCTGTGATTTTCTAGGATCATCTGACGAATTTCCATTGGCACTGGATTATGTCTAGGTATATGATTGGTTGACGTTGGTGTACACCTCCAACATGCGTCTTGGACCATTCTTGTAATGAAATGAAATTAAATGATGTTTATTTTGCAAGTAGGTTTTTACAAACACTTTTACACTTCTTTTTTTTTTTAAACCAGATGGGGCCGGTGTTTCGTACCTGACTACTCTGAGAAGAAACAGCCGAAACAAACTCAGAGGTCATAGTCTCTTTTGAAGTCCAGACATAATCTTGCTCAATTCACATGAGGACTATGCAGATTAGTGTCTGAGATGTTCTTTTGAACAAAGAACCACACAGATTTGAGTGGACTTGTCCGTGTGTATTGTAAAATCTGTAACTGCATTGTCTATTTCATCATTAGTTTTTAGGGCTATTTTAAGAGTCAGTGACTTTTCAATGATGCTGCGGTACTCCGTCCAGTCCGTTCCACTGTTGTATAATCTTGGACTTTTTTGGCGATTTAGGACAGTCGCGCCGATTGTCAATATCACTGGTACATGGTTGGACGATCCATCCAAGCAAGATTGAATCTCATAGAAGAGTCGACTCAAACCTTTCATAATGAAGAAGTCCCGAATGTCAGGTAGCTTGTTGGGATCTGTTGGCCAGTGGGCCGGTTGTCTTGTAGCAATTGTGACAAGATTGTTTTTATCAACACACATTTTTAACTCTCTTCCCCTTGTTGTGTTAAGTCTCGAGCTCCAGTGGACATGTTTTGAATTCCAGTCGCCTCCTGCAATAAAGCGTGGCCGAAGAGTTTGTATAAAGAGAGTAAAGTGTTCCTCTTTTACCTTATGCTTAGGAGGACAGTAAACAGAGGACACTGTAAAGACTCCATTCCTACCACTGACAGCTACTGATGTTGCCTGTATATGGTCTGTGGTAAACGGGGGAAGCTCATAGTGTTTGATGGATTTCCTAGTTATGACAGCGGTTCCACCATGGGCAGTGCATGCCATCAGGGTGGTTTGTGCAATATATGTTGAACTTTTTTATGTTGATTAGGCTACTTGATGTGAAGTGTGTTTCTGATATAAGTAGAATATCGAGACTATAGAAGTTTATTAGAGTCTCAACTTCTCTTTTGTTGGGAGACAGCCCATTAATGTTCCAAGTGGCTATTTTGATTGTGTTAATCACTTTGCGATTTTATTGACGAGAGTAGTTATGAGACCCAAGAGGGTGCTCATCTGTTGTAAGATGATGTCAAGCTTTTCACTTTGTTTTAGGAACATCTCTTTTATTTTGCCAGTGGTGTGTTGTGAGAGTGCATTGTATGATGTTTCAGTCTTTTGTTGGGGTTTTGTCTTAACTACTTCTGCATATTGTTTGCTTTCAGTTGTAGTTACGTCCTTGTTTGCCAGCAATGTGTTTGGTTCCAGGATCTTGTTGCCAGTCTGCGTGTTTTGTGCGGATCTGTTTCCTATGTAGGTTTGCCTTCGTGTTTTTCTGGCCAGTATTTCTTTGTAGACCTCGCACCCCTTATAGTTTGATGGGTGTGGGCCTAGACATAAGGCACACTTGGCTGGAGAGCTGCGGTCAGGCTTGTGACATTCCTTAGTATTATGTGATTCAGCACATTTTAGGCAGCGGTAGGATCTCATGCAGTAGTTTTTGGAATGACCATATTGCTGACATCTATGGCATTGTACTGGGGCTGTTCTCTTCTTAGGGTCCTCTATACTGACAATTTGATGATAAATTACTTTCACCTGTTTCGCTGCTTTGTTATTTGGTCCTGCTTGCAGATTAATGAAGAAGGTAGATGTAGGTAATTTCTCAGGCCCGTATCTGGAATTTATGATTTCTCCCAGTACCATGTTCCCAGTGCTTTCAAATGATCGCTTGATAGCTTCATGCGGTGTTGTGTGGTGCAAATTTTTGACAAACAGTGTAACATTAATTTTTTCCATCTTTCCGATTGAATGTATGACCTATCAAACCATGTTCTCGGATGACACGCATTAATTGTTTGTAGAGATACTGATATCCTCACATGTAATACGGAGTTGGTTTTGGTTAATTAACATAAATGAGAATGTATTATTCTCGGCTACTGTCTTAAGAAGCTGTGTAAGTTTATTGACACCATCAACCCCATATAGCATTATTGGTGGTGGTTTGCTAGTTCTCTTGTCTTTTGTTCTAATGTCCTCACTGGAGTTTGCTTCCACTGGTAGGCCTGAGAACCTGTTCGACACCTCTATGTCTTCGGGTGGTGGTGGACTGGTAAGTTTCCTTTTTTTTGTGGATCTCGTAGTTGGAACTCTTTGCCAGTCAGGTGGACGAGTGCCAGAGTCCTTTTCTGGCTGTGTTAGGATTAAGTTTTCCTTGCCTTGGCTGGTGTTAGTTATGTGCTCCATAGGACTTTGAGAAGTACTTCCTAGAGAGGAGCTTCTAGGACGTGACAAAAATAAGCCTGGGTGAAAGGCTTGTTGAACTAATCTTCTGCTTCTGCTGCTGCTGCCAGGTGCATTAACTAACAGATCGGTACCTAACAGATTTAACGGTTCCCTAGTCCTGACAAGGAACCCATAAAGTTTCGTCATGTCCGTCTGTCTGTCGGTCTGTCTGCCTGTCTGTCTGTCCGAGGTTTTGCTAAGAGACCATTAGTACTAGAAAGCTATAATTTTGTAGAGGTGTGTATATCAATAACGCTGACAAAGTGGTAAAATAAAATTTAGGAAAATATCTTTTTTAGGGTAACTCCCCTACATGTGAAGTGGGGATGAATTTATTTTCGTGTGGGGTATCGTTGAATAGGTCTTTTATAATGACTGAGGGGTTGCTAATATTACTTTTCGATTTAATGTTCCATTTACGAAATATTAAACTTTATAGTGCAATTTTTTGTTCCAGTAGGGCGTCCCCCCCCTCTAAAAGCTAAACTGCTGGCTTAAAAAATCTGGAAAAATTCATGATGATAGTGCATTTTTTGAACTCTAAAGGAAAACTATAGCGGTTAATATCACTTTATTACTTTAGCAGTAATAGTCGTTAAACTTGGGTGTTGGATAATTTTGTACCAAATACAAAATCCTTTGAATAAATCCTTTAAAGTGACTAAGATGAAGTAGTTGCTTGAATATAACGGGCTACTACGGAACCCTATACTGCGCGAGGCCCGACACGCACTTGGCCGGTTTTTTTTTATTTAAAAAAAGGTCTTTTCTATCTATTTCCGAACGAAAGTTTGGCCGCCAATCAAAATCAATTGACAGCCGTCAAATCTGTCGGAGTCGATTGACAACGTCACAAATTTTATTTGTTTTGATATCGGTTATTAGTAGAACAGAAAACTAATGAGATATAGTTGCCCAAACAGCATTAATATTTCACGCGTTAGAGTGTTGTCGTGTTAGTTGTATACCATCGTATTCAGTTACAATGTTCATTTTATGACTGCAAAATGTGTGATGAAACGAACGAAGAACGTCAAGACAACGAATTTGCAGCATTACAGGTTAGTAAATTGTATTATTTGTAAATAAAAACATTTCTGAATGATGAAAATAAATACTAGTTTTCATAAGACAACGATATTTCTATAATGTTATGTTTAATTACAATTTATTCCATTTTTATGGTTCCCGGTTTTTTTTTTCGTCGTGGCGGGCATTCTAATTAGGCCAAGGTAACTATTTATACACACACGGGAAGGCGAAGTAGGTATTTTTTATACTAATGCGTTTTTCACGTACTCGGCCTATCTTAATTTGATAAACAAAGTAAACAATTCTAGTTTTTTATTTACAGAGAAATAGATAATTTGGATGAGTTGATACAATATCTGTATCCCAAAAAAGGAACTTGATAAAAATGCTATTGCACTGGTATCAATGAATGATCTATAATCTTGAAATTAGACTTCATCAAGTGGATCCAATGATGAAGTGCGTACACACCTCATCAACATTAGACTTAACAAGTGATTATAATTATTATCTCACTAAGTACTTAATTATATTATATTCTATAATTAATGCTGAACTGCAGAGTTCCAACAAACTTAAATTTTAATCTTGATCAAGTTTAAAATTATTTACTGAATTGATAATAATGAGTAAAAAAATAAAAAGTAGCTGTCGAGAAATATCATTGACTTATAAAAAATAGGAAGTATTGTCATCATTCAAAGTTTTTTATAATTACTTACAGATAATATAATAACCTATATCTCAATCAAAAGGATCCTCACTTTCATAAACTTTGTCGGACTGCTAAGCATGTCACAAAATAAACGAGAAGGGGACTTCTGGGCCCAGCAGTTAACTAGTTGAAATGTGTATTAAAAAAACCGTTATATATTTCTAAAGAAAATCACAAAATATGGCACCATGTTTCTATCTAGGAAGCAAAAAAAGTAGCATTAAACAAAATAATCTATGAAATACTTGGTTATCAAGAATGAATCGGTAAAATCTTAGAAAGTGTATGGAAATTAAGTGATTAGTTCTTATAAATTGACTAAACATTGCAAATCAAGTTCCTTTAATTGATATTATCTTAGGCTAGTACTTGCTGGTTCCAGGACTATCTTACAGGTTGACAAGTCTGGTCATAGACTAGCAAATTAAATGACAGACAGGTAATAAGTCAAAAAAACAATCATCATTATGTCCTCTCTCAAATGAGTCTACTTTTATTTAGTTAACACCTGGGCCCAGGACTGAATGGAGCCGTCCCTTTTTCTTTTAAAAATATAAAATTTGTACCTGTGTTTCTTCTCAACATAGTCAATAATACTGCTGTAATTATCCCCAAAGGGTTTGGAAGAGGCTCACCAAATAGTCGGACAACCCACATTTTGCCAGTTATGTTTAAATCCCACAAAATAAGGGGGTGTGCCTATTGGCAGCAACGGGTGATCTAATCCAGACTCCCAGTGACCATTAGATGAACGGATTACAGATGTAATGTGTGTAAGAATTAGTATCACTTTACTGTTGTACTTCATGTAATGGCGCTATACTATGTTTTGATTGAGATGGACAAATTGTATTTGGCTTTTTGAAAATAAAGATTTTTGATTTTGATTTTATTTATATTTATTTATTTATATTTTATGCTTTGGCAGGCTATTTATGGTGATGCAGTATTGGATAACCGCGAGGCCATTGCATGGAAGATATGGAGGCCTATAGATCTGATGCTCACTTTGAACCCATTGCACAACTCTGATATCAAAGGTGTACACTGTTCTGTTACATTACATTTTAAATGTTGTGCAAGTTATCCTGATAAGTAAGTACTTACTGGTATTAAGATTTTCCTCAAAATTATTAGTTTGTTAACCAATGTTAATGTAAATTAAAGCAAAATAAATATGTAATTATGATGAAATGGCAAGAAAGGAGGAGATAAGATGACAAGTATTAAAGAAGTATGAAAGCAGAAGACATCCGTAAATAAATAAATTCAAAGCTTCAAGATGGTTTGGCATAAAATTACATTACATCTAATAAAACTCGAATACTTCTTATTTTATGTTCCCAAGAGGTTTAAAAACTTTAAATGTGTGATTTTATTAAATCCAAATCTGTTTAGACATAGCGCTTTGCCTCCATTAAATTTTCGACACTAATCAATATTCATTATTTCCGATGTTTTCAGGCCACTAAGTGTGGTGATCAACAAAATGCGAGGCTTATCAACTGAAAATTGTACGAAATTATTGTCAGAATTGGAAGAACTGGCCAAAAACTTATGTGGGGAAGTCTGTATATTCCAATTGGCACAACATGCTCAGGTAATATTAGTTGGTTTAATATAACATGGCTGACAATCACGCCTGTATCTATCGCAGCAGGGATCACACCTACCCAAATTTACCCTATTATGTTTAAGCATGGAAACATAAAGGTACAGGTTTCCCTTCATCTTATGCAATCAACACTTCTTAACAAAAGGCAACAATGGTCCTATGCACTCTAGCTCCCAACCATGGACTCAAAATGCGAGAGGTTATCCACGGCTTAATAATACCTTTGCTTTCGGCTTAGGCTGCAGCACCTCCTCAAGTGCAATAACAAAATTTGCACACATAAAACGTTAATTATTCTGATATTTTACAGCAATTTCTGCACGAGTACAACATACCAACTTTATCTTTTTATGATGAAATGTTAAAACAGAAGAATGAACAGGAACAGTTAAAACTACATGATCTGAAAGTTAAGGAAAATGAAGAGGTATGGATTATTATTATTGAATTATTATTATTTTAACCTCCCACCAAAAAATAGGGTGTTATAAGTTTAATGTGTCTGTTTGTGACGTCTTAGCTCCCAAACGGGTAAACCGATTTTGATTTCGTTTTGTTTGTTCGAAAGGTGAATTAATCTAGAGTTTTCTTAGCCATGATTCAAGAAAATCTGATCAGCCAGTTGGAAATTATCAGCTGTTTTCTAGGCAAGACTGTTACCATGGTCAAAGGTGTTTTTTTGCAGTAAAGTCCATGATTTTCATTATTTCAGCGACAAAAAATGAAGGATGAGATTCAAAGACGGCAAGAAATCCTCAAGTCTGGCAGGCAACGGATTCATAGGTCTAGTTTTAGCCAGGAAAATGATAGTCTTGATGGTCACGGCGATGCTCCTGAACTTGTGTAGTAAGTATAGGCATTAAACATTTAATCTTCTATTTTATTTATAAATTATTTTGTAAATTTTGGACAGTAGTTGTAGTTTATAAAGGCATATTTAGCTAATAACATAACGCCTGTAAGCTCCGAAGGGTGAGCCCCTGGTGTACTATCGAGGACACTCCCGCCTGATCACCACTAAGCTAATTTTTGCTTGCACTTACAACATAGAAACGCCCCGTTGACTTTGCATAGAAATAGTGAATGAAAAGATACTGATCGGCCGAGAGCACTGACGACACACGCCAAACGAGAGTTATTATTATTATTTTGCGCGCCAAAGTGGACGCTTTCCTAATATGCCTAAACTTTAAGGGGGCATGGCTCGGCGCCTCCGCATGATTTAAGCGAAAAAAATTTTAACTGATCAGGCAGAAAAAACCACGACTGTACCCTAATATTACACCCACATTTCGCCAGTAATACAAGACGAGCCTATTGTCATCCACTGGGAAAAAAATCCAGACTCCCTGGCTGCTACTGAGAAATTCCTGATGTAAAAAACCCAATAATGCCCGATCTTGGAATAGAGTTCAGGACCTTGAGCTTAGCAATAGCTCTTGCAACCACTACACCAATGAAGAACGTTACTCCTATTAATTATTCTATCTTCTTTTCAGTTACGCCGATGAAAAAATGTCTCCAGTTAAGAAAATAGTTCGAACTAAAACTGTGGAAATACCTTGCACTTGTAAGAGTAAAGGCGTTCAAGTGATCAGAATTACTCAGAGGAATAATAAAAAAGTTTATATCGGAAATTGTTTAGGTAAGTAATCAGCAAATAATGTTCCCACTGCTTTGACACAGGCCTCCTCTCTATGAGAGGGAGTGTCACTTTTATCTTGGCCGATGTACATGTACTGTCCTTAGTGTGTAGAAGTACTTAAGTACAAATGGAAAAAAATACAAGAAAAAATGCAGCAATGCAATCACATTTTTTCTTGCATTTGAGTGTTTTAAGAGTCTAACACTCAAATACAAGAAGAATTTTGATTTTTATATAAAGCGCTCCCTAGAGAATTAATCAAATTCAACATACCGTGGCCCCGGAACACAAAGGGCGATGAAGGAACATAGATAGGTTTTATGTTTTCATGATGGGGTCAGTAAAAGTCTGACACTCCCTCAGGCTCCGCCCAGAGCTGGAAGAGTCATTTGATTATTTCCCATCCAAAAAAAAAAGGAAACTTAAAGACAAACTTTTAAAGAAAGCTCGATTGGATCAAGATCTTACTTCTTCCTTCCTTCTTCAACAGGCCACTCTTCAAACGGTGCCACCACCTACCTAGCGATTGACGACGAAGGCGAGCGATTGATCGCTAAAAAATGGATCGCACCACCAGCCAACGATTTCCAAACAAGGACCCGCCAACTAACCTCCATGCAACAAGATCTAAAAGCCATGTCACGGCTAAACCACCCCACTCTTACCCCCTACGTAGCAATGGAAACAATTAAAGACGCGAATAAACGGACAACAAAACAGTACATATATTTATTCAGGAATTTTGTGCTAGGTAGTGCTTTAAAAAGTGTTAAAACTAGACTGAGTGTGTTAAGTGATCGTTATGAAGGGTTAAAGTTACTGAGGCATGTTGGTTTGGGGGTGTTAGGGGCGTTAAAAGAGCTGCATAGTGTTGGGATTGTGCATAAGGATGTGCGGGGTCAGAATGTGTTTTTGGACGACTTTGGAGGGGTTAAGCTGGTGGGCATTGGCCTCGATATGAGGCTCGCGGAGATGATCGATGGCGACGCTTATTGTGACAGGTAAGATGAAGGTATGGTCATGTTTTACTTACTTATTTTTCTCTAACATTGTTCATACTTTATATTTATAATAAGTACAGTTTAGAAAAATAGAGTATGGAAAAAATGAGGGCGTTGTTAGCGACTTTCTGGCAGCCCTGAGCAGTGACAAGCCAATGACATTGCCTAGTTTGACAGAAAACGCGGTATTGCCAGGTAGGAAATTTGTAGTTCCAACTGTCACCGCGTCAGATTGTTTTTTGCCAAGCTGTATTTACAATAATAAAAAAAAGTATCTAAGTAGTATGTTATCAACTATCTGGTGTCCACGACACAAGCCTCTTTGCTTAGTGTGGCACTAGATGGCGGTGTGTGTAATGTCCAGCGATATTTATTTATTTATCATCATCACCATCTTTTTGCCTTTACGACTGTTTGGTGATAGAAATTAAATGAATGGTTTTACTTTATCCTGTAATTACTCTATTGTCCACAAGTACCCTGCATTTTGAGAAAGTCGGTAGGTTATGATTACGCCTTACAAAAAAAACAATAAAAAGTGGAAAGCAACTTTACTTTCGGAAGACGGTGGCAAAAAAGTAAAAAAAGTTTGTTATGGTACTCCAAGTTCATTCTAGATGGCGTGCAATGAAACCGTTTCAATCATAGTCCACAGATACCGATACACAGATAGATGGCGTTATAACAAATTAAACTTATTCCTTAATCTCTGACATTTATTTCTAATACTTTTCCAGGCAAACTGCAGCACAAGATATTTATGCTACAGGACAGATGTTACTGTCAATCGTGTCACAAGAACGGACCTATTTAGAAATACCTCCTGACCTGCCAAGTTCCGCTAAGGATTTCTTTGCAAGGTATATTTTAAATCTAATGCTCCTTCCGACTAATAGTAGTCGAATCCCATAAAATGCGCGCTTTTATTTTGCTTTGGCACTAAGCGAGACCTACACTGTCACTTACGGGATATCTTCCGTGAGTAATCCCGCGATCATAGCGAGTGCAACAGCGTCGAAATATCGGGAGCTTAGACTAATCGTAAATCACGGAAGATATAAAAGAAAGAAAAAGTATTTATTAAACTCACACAAGACATAACAGAAAAAAAAGATAGAATAGACAATGAGACAAAATTATATAAAAGTAAAAATAATGAAATTAAAAACAATCAAATTGGTCATGTGCAAGACCAAAAGGCTCTTATCTTAGCAAGTGAACAAGGTGCTGTGACATTAAAAAAAAAAAGTTACAGTGCACACGCGCGCGCACATCACTGTCATCTCGTAATTTGCAGTTTAAGTTTAGTTATAAACAGTTAAAACCGTGATTAAGCGAAGCATCTATTTAAATGCCTAAAAATCATTGAACTGTTGGAATTTCAAGTCTCGGCATCGAGCTGACCGTGCGCTAGTTAAAACTGGCATGTAATAGGGTAGATGACAAAAAAAAATCCAATTAGCCCGTTAGATACATTTCCAAAAAATATTGAACACATATTTTTTCTTTTTTCACGTAAACAAAAAATTAAGACGATACAGTGCGTTGAAAACTCGTGTGACGTCACATTTGAGTACATGTTTACTCAAATGTGACGTCACATGCCCCCACTCTGACACGTTTTATCTTCGTCAATTTTTATTAATTTGATAAAACAAAAAACACGTATCCAATATTTTTCGATAATCTAACTGACGGACTAAACAGAATCATATTTTTTTTTGTCAGTCATCATCCCTATTAATGTGGGTATGCTTAATATTGTTAAACATGTTAAAAGAGTAACGATGGTTTTTCTCTCCCATTCTTCTTCATTTTTA
The DNA here is from genome assembly GCA_963853795.1 of Xestia rhomboidea. Lineage (NCBI taxonomy): Eukaryota > Metazoa > Arthropoda > Insecta > Lepidoptera > Noctuidae > Xestia > Xestia rhomboidea. The sequence continues at coordinate 15,660,749 of OY970777.1, forward strand.
AGTAATGTTGCCTTTAAAACAGGTGTTTAACGGAAGACGAGCAATCTCAGTGGTCGGCAGAGCAGCTGATGAACCACGTGTTCCTTATCGACGCGCCTGCCAAACTGCCCAGCAGTAAGACGAAGGACGATGGAGGCAGTTGCTCTGAGGTACCCGAGGCCCTAATCTCTAACGCTTTGTTCGTGTATTCGGATCTATCCGTCTCTCTCACTCGCACTCATCTGCAGACGTGCGCGAGAGAGACAGATAGGTCCGAATATACGGACGAAACGTTAGAGAGTAGGGCCCCTGTTTTATTATCATTCTCCGGCCCTTTTCCCATTTTATCTAGGCCGCAGTATGTCTACTTCTTCTGTAAATCTCCATTAGAAAGAAGAAGAAAAAATTAGACTTCTGGTTGCCGTTTTTTGTAGTTAGGTTTTAGTTTGCAACTTTATTTTTTAAGATACCTATATGCAAAACGTTTTATTATTAAATTAAGTCGACCTACAAAATCGTAATGTCATACAGGATGATGAAGCGGTAAAGAAGATTCAACACTCCAGCCCCGTCACTAACGGTCATTCTCGCCTGCACGCCGAGTTTGAAGTGCTCACTTGGCTCGGCAAAGGAGCCTTCGGAGATGTCTTGAAGGTACATATTTAGATTTGCAAACTTTGCGACGAAACTTTTAAAGAAAAATTGTCAAACACTGAAATGTGAATATTTTTTGGGGCGTTAAGGTGAATCTTAAACCATTACTCATCAATACATAATTTTGACAGTACGATTGGCGCAGTGGCTGAGCGATTGGCTGCTGCGCTGCGTGTCGCGGGTTCGATCCCCGCACGGGACAAATATTTGTATGGCCTACAGTTAGTTGTTCCGGGTCTGACTGTTTGTGTATATGAGTTTAAATGTTTGTAAACGCACCCACGACACAGGAGAAATTCCTATTGTGGGGCAACATTTCTTCAATAAAAAAAAATTGAACCCACTAAAGCCTTTTCAGCTATTTCACCTTTAACATGAACCATAAGCCGACGAAAATAAAGGTCACTTTACTGCAAAATAACAATGAAAAGACAGTACCAGGTTTCCAATATAAACAGAACTTTACAGGTAAAAAACAAACTCGACGGCGGTTTCTACGCGATCAAAAGGATCAAGCTTAACCCTGAAAGCGTTCAGTTAAACAAGAAGATTACTCGCGAAGTTAAACTGCTGTCCAGACTTAACCATGAGAACGTGGTTCGGTATTACAACGCCTGGATTGAGTCCAGTGTTGAGGTAGAGGGAGATGACAGCAGTTTGGAAGTTGAAGTCCCGGATGAGAAGAAGCGGGGGGATAGTCTACAAGGTACAATATTCTTCTCTGTTTTAAGGTTTCCTTACCTTTAAAGGCTCACTGGTTGTCTGTCCGTCGGTAAGAGGACTGTATCTTTTGAACCGTAACAGGTAGACATAAGGTATTACAATGGATGCTGTAACAGCATGAGGTAAAAACAAAATAAAGTTACAAGAGTAATGTGATTTAAAAACAAAATGCCGTATAATATTGTACATAGGTACGGAACCCTTCTCTAGGATTTTCTCTCTTACTTGCATCATACTACTGTTTTCAATAGCTCATTTATTTATTTATTTATTAATATAGGTTCACCAACAGCTTCTGTGTACAGCATTTAGGTATACGTAGGTTTTACAGTCTTGGACTTACACTGTCGCCAATTACAGGTTGACCAGCATTCACAAAAATAAGTGTTAACTTAAGAGTAAAAAAAAAATATTAAAATAATGGCTACATACATGAAATACATAGACCGTACATTTAAGAGATTACTTAGCTTACGAAACATAATACAAAGAGAAAGAAAACAATACGCTATAATTTTACTAACTAATTACAATTAAATTTTAAACAAAAGACAAAATAATGAGACAATTAATTTAAATTACTGAAATAAAATAAAATATCCTTAACCTTTGATCTGTCCACGAAGTAGACACAATAGTTTATGACGACCCGAATGGCGCAGCGGTAGTGAGGCTGCCTTACGTTCGTTGGGTCTCGTATTCGAATCCCGGTAGGAGCAAATGTTTATGTGATGAGCATAGACATTTGTTTCCGAGCCATGGATGTTTATATATATAACAAGTATGTATTTACAAACAAAAAAAGTATCTATGTAGTATATCAACTATCTGGTGTCCACGACACAAGCCTCGTTGCTTAGTGTGGTGCTAGATGGCGCTGTGTGTAATGTCCAGCGATATTATTATTATAGTTAAACAATGGTGTCTTGAACAAATTGGTCATTTGACAGATCATAATCTAAAGGGACATGATACTCATAAAAGTTACACCCTATACAAGGTGTTAAAGGACCCTTCAGGAAGCTGACATCCGGCATTCTATGTAACATCAAACTAAGTAACTTTATGCAAAAATTATTGCCTGAAAACAACTTCTTTTTAAAAAAAAACACGTTTTACGGTAGAACTCAATGTAATGCAATCAAAACATTGTACCCGTGGATGCATTGAACAGTATGAGGGCTGTCTTGTGAAAAAGTTGGAAATTTGGCCCCCAATATCTCTGTAACCAGAAGGTTCCCAGGAATGGTCTAGATAGTCTAGAACATAAAAATGATCGCAAAGAGGGGGAAAAGTAGTGCCTTTCGCCTTCTTTAAGGGTATTTTTACACCCATAATTATTAAACCACGATTTAAACCCATTTGTTTTTTATGCAGGTCTTAGCTTTATTCAGGAAACAGGTAGGATTTAATGAAATTGTAAATACGATTGAAAATTGTAACAACATATAATTCCTTTTTATGTTACGATATTTTTTTCGTCATGCAGTTTTTTTTTATCTTTCTACAATTTATTTTGGTCCTTAGGCATCGTGGCCAAGTTAGGCCAAGATGTGAAGGTGGAATGGTCGATGTCAGAGGTTCCTATGCAGAAGACGAACACCTCATCTGACACCGAGGATGATGACGATGATGATGATGAACCAGATCCGTGGTTCGCTATTACAAGGTCAGTACAGTCAAACCAGACAAGGTATGGGCTTCGATAACTTTCGTATTTCCGAGTTAGCACGAACGACGCGCCACTGAGTATCTATGTAAATAAATAGAATTAAAGTGTCTGTTTGTAATAGGGAATATGCATCAAATTCAAAACTTTTTTTATTCCTTAAAATGCCTTGTATTGGCCCATATAAACATTGTGGTACACTTGTTTAACTTTCTAATACAACACTTATTTTACAATTTAATATTTTATGTAGCCTGTTTTTCGGTGAAACGAAACGCAAATTCAAAACGCATCGTCGCCGGTAGTGACGTCAAACGCCATGTGTCAAAAAAACACTTTTAATTGAAAACTACTTAAAGTTTCACAAAGATGTTATTATAATATTTTTATTGCAATGTTTGCTTGAATAAAGCACATACATTAAGTAAAATTATTAGGTAGATTGAGGGTAAAAAATTAGATGTAAACAAGGGAGATAGAGGGAAATGACGTCAAACGCTATGGCATGAATGGCCGCGACTGTCACGGACGTTTAATTTTCTACGACTGTCATGTCGTAGAAAATTGTAGAAGTTTTTTTTTTTTTTGTAGGCGACAAGCAGTCGTTGAACTTAATTTTTAACCATTTTCTTGGGTTGATAGTACTGTACTTTAAGTAACAGCTTTTTACTGAATGCATATGAAAGTTCACAAGTTAGGAAGAGACACTGACGCACACACGGTCACCACGTTTCCCGTAGCTCACTGAACCAGATATAAATTGTTCATCGGTAATTTAAAAAAAACATCTATTTCCTACATAACAACAGTTTTTTCTTAATTGCCTACGAACAATTTCTATCTATTCTGTCGTTGCAGTTTGCAGTTACGGTTCAGTCTGCCTTCGATATGCATATCTATGAATATTTTTCTTCCAAATCCCCAGACCAGAGGACGAATCAAGTTCCGGCATAGAATTCGAAGTAGACTCCAATGTATCGCAGACTATACCCTCGGAGGATGTAGTGGACGCGCCTCGTCAGCCCTCAGAACGTGTCCAACAGGTCCTGTACATACAGATGGAGTTCTGCGAGAAGCATACCCTGAGGCAGGCCATCGATAGTGGACTGTATCAGGAACATTTTAGAGCATGGAGACTGTTTAGGTAAGGTGTTTTTTCTTTGTTATTCTCCACTACACTCCACTAGAATAGGGGGTCTTACTTCTGGACTTTGGTCCTCCAGAAGTAAGACCCCCCATTCCCCCCATAACCCTCTCTTCTCTCCCCCCATTTCTTTACTTCTCTTGATGTTATGGTTCTTCTCCCCAATACATGGGGAAGGCATCTAGTCATAATTTAACCAAAAAAATAACACACAAAAACTCACGTATGATTTTGCCATGGGTATAGGCAGAAACTACAGTGCCACGCCAATACCTATTACGATCTTAACATACTCTTTTTGCTTCGTCTACGTTCATTCGAGCAGCGGTGGCCCAGTGGTTGCGGCCCCGACTTACGAGCAGTAAATCGTGGGTTAAACCCAGGCAGACGCATTACTTTGTGTAACTTATTTCATCGCCACTGCTCTCGAAACGGTGAAGGAAAACATCGTGAGGAAACCGGCATGTCCTAGAACCAAAAATTCGAAGACAAGTGACATCTACCAATCCGCACTGGGCCCGCGTGGTGGATAATAGCCCATTCCCTCTCATTGAGAGGAGGCCGTGTCCCAGCAGTGGGCACATTATAGGCTGATGATGATGACGATGATGACGTTAATTCATCTAATCAAACTTATACGCAGGTTTTGAGCACACACACTACGCACTTGACGTTTCTGAAGAACTCCACCAATAAGTTGTAACAAAAGGAAACAAAGAATTGTTTATAGTAGGTAGTGTCCGACCGCAGCTTCGGCTTCGGCCAAAATGTGCCGAAGCTTTGGCCGAAGCCGAAGGTTTCTAGCAAGCACCGGGATACGAACTGTTACGAACGCACGAGAGCGCAGAGTAAGACGCCACCCTCGGGGGGCAGGTCACATTTCGAAGTGTTATTATTTCTTATTGGCTTCGTTTTTTATTGGCTTCGGGCTTCGGCCAGAAATCGACCTTTGTTTTTAATGATGATAATTACACCTACCTAAATATTATAAAAGCTAATGATGGTTAAAACGAAATATCACGAGGTCCGATCTGAGAATCGCACTAGACAATCTAGACGGAAAGATTTTAATTATTCTTTTGATTTTTCTTTTCTTTGATTTCTTCTGTTTCTTTCTTTTTTCTTATTTTTATAATGTTTTTGCAAATAAATGAATCTTTATCTTTTATACATTTCCAGGGAGATCGTCGAAGGCCTAGCCCACGTGCATCAAAGAGGAATGATCCACAGAGATTTGAAGCCGGTCAATATTTTCTTGGATTCTAACGACCATGTCAAAATTGGAGATTTTGGGCTAGCGACTAAAGCTTTTACGGCTTTGCCTGTGGATGGTACGATATACCAGTATTCAATGTTTTGATTTACTTTTTATACAACATAATATCACGCCTGTAATCCTCGAATAGTAAGCAGAGGTGCACCTAATAGTTACTTAGACCTGCCTGCCACCTGCTAGGGAATGGGCAACTACAGTACTTTCTCAAGTTATTAAGCCTTGTGACTGGGACTGGTAATGGTCTAATGGAAATAAATGCTTTGAGTTTTAGTTTGCTAATTAGAAATTCCTTATGAAAACATTCACAAACATTTTGCTCGACCTGGGTATCGAACTCAATACCGCATCAGACGACAACTAGATCAACGAGGCAGTTACTTTTTATACTAGACTATAATAAGTGTAGTTAATGTTTAGTACAATCATGTTTCAGAAAAAGCTAAGCAGGAAGAAATGCATGGCTCCCTTACTGGACAGGTACGTTTTTTTGGGTTTATCCGACTTATCTCAAGAATAAGAAATTTTATTAGCTCAAACATGTGTTTACATACAGAATTAAAATAATACATGCATGCAAGATCTTAAATAAGAGTAGCTCACGACATGTCTGCCATTTCTCATGGCGTGCAAATATTTTCGGTACAATTATTATTATTTAATTAATGAATTTAATTTTTAAACGTTATACATAATATACCAATTTATTCAATACAATTATTATTACAGAATCAATTATTTTTAAATTTTACACTTATTTATTAAATATTTTTATTCAGTCACAGTTAAACAAAAATTAAATTAAGTTTTTTGTGATTTATTATTTATTTACCTTGTCCAATATTACAATGTATGTTCTCAATGAAGATTACAACACTGTAATAGGCATTTAGTTATAAAACATTTATAGTATATTTAAGTTCTCGACTCTTACTACGTGATAAGGCGAAAATAAACTTCTTAAAGCCTTTACCAATGGAAACTCGTTCGCATAACTATATCGCCCGCCATCTAGTCGAAAAACAAACAGTTTTTTGACGCACCAAAAATTATATAATTGATGACGGTGGAACCAAAGTGATCTAGTATGCAACGGTATATAAGTGCACCATAAGACTTAGAAAAAATAAAATTCCAATTCTATAGTGGCACGTTGTGATCCCTCAAGCAAGAAAGCACTAAAGAGCACTTAGATGTAGGTGGCATGGAAGAATTATGATTTTTTCAATACATTTCCTCGAAAACTGGTTCATAATGCACTACGATTAGGTTCAACATGCAATGTATTTCACACGCGTGCGATTTTTTTCATTTTCCATCACGTGTGCGGGAATGTAAATTACAGAAATCACAGATAACTATTCCTATACTTAGTCCAAATTGGTTCAATGCATAAAGTCGGAGGTGAATGTTTTTTTTTAATTTTGGCAAAGCATAAATGCGTCTTTACGGCGTAAATATTTTTTGAATATTCAAATTGTGTTTGTAGATAGAATATCATAGATAAACATGATTATTTAAAACTAATATTAACTTTTATAAACAAATTAACATTTACTTGTGTTCTAAATTCAAAAATAAAAAAAATAAAAAATTATATTAGGCTGTTTAGCGGCTTCATACCTTTGCTTCTCCTTCAACCTGGCGAAAGCGCGGAAAAAAAAGAAAATTAAAATCTTAGTTTCTTATTAATACATGACAAAAATATTTTTCGTTCCTTTATTTTATTTCTTCAAAAGTGTATTGAAAAACGTCGTTTGATACACGTGGACATTTGTAATTGCAGTTCTTGGCTCAAAAACACCCTCGCCTGCGGCTCGGGAGTTAATTCCGCCTCGAATGCAATAACAAACTTTCTCCGCTTGTATCAAAATGTACTATTCTATGCCATTGTGTAATAACCTCAGTATTGGTAAAATTTTCAATCTTACAGCTAGGCAATCACTTCCCGTACTTCTTCGCAACCTTTCACCCTTTGCATTGACCAATATAAACCTAAAAAATCGGGTGGTTACCCGTGGTCCCATGCCATTAGGGATTGTTTCCTGTACTTCTGAAAATATCGATAGAAAATACAAAGTCATGGTAACAGCATATCATATCCCACCGGGACCATGGTTGTATAATTTGACTACGGGTTTATTGGTTTTCTATTTTTTTTTATTTATCTATCAACTACCAGGAGGACAGAACCATAGAGGAGGTATTTTATATTTTAATAGGAATCTCATAATCAATCCGTGTACATTTCGAGTATCACGCAGTATGCAATGTAGAAAATACTTCTTCATGATTCTGGCGTCCTGGTAGTTTGTGAGACTTTACTCTCCTTAAAAAAACCAATAAACCCATTGTCAATTTATGCAATGACTACCGGGTCCACGGGTAATTAAAATTACCCATAATGGGTCGACCCACCGGGACCACGGGTTACGACCCAAAAAATCTATACCAAAACCAAAACTAATTCCAGATCGGCACAGCCCTCTACGTAGCCCCAGAGCTCCTGCAATCTGGATCCAAGGTCATATACAACCAGAAAGTGGACATCTACTCCTTAGGCATCATCCTTTTTGAGATGTTCCATCCCACCCTGGACACGGGGATGGAAAGGATGGTGGTCCTCACCAGCTTGAGGAGCAAAGATACGATTATGCCTAAACATTTTGAGAAGGAGGAGAATTCTAGGCAGATTCATGTAATCAGGTTTGTTGAAACTTTAAATATTGCTGCAATTTTTTTCAATTAACGAAGACTCGTACCATGTATTTATGAGCGGGAGTTTTATTTATGGTTTTATTCAATCATTACACGTTTATTGCAGATGGCTATTAAACCACGAGCCGAGTGTCCGGCCCACGTGCGCCGAGCTGCTGGCAAGCGAGCACGTGCCGCGCGCCGTGCCGGAAGGCGCGCTGTCCGGCCTGCTGTCACACGCGCTCAGCGACCGGGCCGCCAGGGGATACCACAGGTCAGTGTCACCACGAGCCGAGTGTCCGGCCCACGTGCGCCGAGCTGCTGGCAAGCGAATGGTATACTGGGTTGAAGAGACACCAAGGGACAGACCCTAATTTCACCCGCTTAAAGGTTGAATCTTCTAAAATCATTTTTCAGCTGTGTAATTGAATTCGTTTTAACGTTATGTATATGCCCAACACTGCCACAGGTTGATAGCCGCGTGCCTGGACCAGCGGCCGACGCCTGTCGAAGACTACACCTACCATAACGAGATGAAGAGCAAGGCCCACGATATGCTGCTGAAGATTAAGGATGCTGTCATCAAGGTGAGACATGTCACGTGTGTGCTGGGTGGTCAAAATAGTGATGTCATTTAAAAAAATAGATTCCTCATGCCCCTTGCCCCGCAACCCCAATTTATTTGTGGTCGGCGCAGTAAGTCTTCTTCTTCCATACTTCTCGTGGCCATTTTAACAACTCTTAAACTTTTTTTTTTGTAATACTTTTATTTATTTAACAATAATCAATTCATCTTTGGTCGCGTTAACCGGGTATTGACGTCAAAGTTCATTGTGTCAAAAAAAAACACTTTTATTTGAAAAGTGCTAAAAGGTTCACTACAATTTTATTATAATATTGTTATTGCAATTTTTACTTGAATAAAGCACATACAATTGGTAAAATATTTTATTAAGGCAAAAAAAAAAAGAAGTAAACAAGGCAGATTGTGGATAATGACGTTTGAACTGTCATAGAAAATTGCAGGAGTTTAATATTATTTTTAAGCGACAAGCAGTAGTTGAACTTTTAATACTTTTCTTGGGTTGATAGTACTGTATTTTATTGATTTACTAGCTGATGCCCGCGGCTTCACCCGCTTGACAAATTATATCCTAAAACCTTTCTCTTGAATCACTCTATATTAAAAAAACCCGCATCAAAATCCGTTTCGTAGTTTTAAAGATCTAAGCTTAGATAGGGACAGACAGACACGGCGGGGGACTTTGTTTTATAATATGTAGTAATAGTGAAGTGAAGAAAAAATTACGTGCATATTCCCTATTATAGGTTGATTAAGTTCTAATTGTGATTCTTATGTCTTAAAGTTTCAAAAACCAAAGAAACAAAGAATTGAGTTTTTTTTTTTCCCAATCGAACCGTATTGTATATGGAAAACACCGCTGTATAGGTACTGTTTTGAACAATTTATTATTTTGACTTTGTAATGGTACCTCTACATCGAAGTTAGGTTTTGTATCGCAATATTTTGCACATGGAAGTGTTGCGGTTTTTGCAATAATTTTGGTATTCGTAGTTGCCTACGAACACTTTGCAAACGTTGATAAACAAAAAGTTACTTTGGTGTGGATGCATCATACATAATACATTAAAGTATTAAGTGGTATTGAATACTCTATCGAAGGAACTACTACTTAATTACGCACTGAGTGCCACATGACGAGGTGGCCGAGTGGTTAAGGCGTTGGACTGCTAATCCAATGTGCTCTGCACGCGTGGGTTCGAATCCCATCCTCGTCGTTTCTTTTTGACATTTAAAATTTTACTTATTGACATGTTTTTATTAAGTTTACACATGAAATATAGTTTTATAATGAAATATTTTTATCATTATGATGAATGTTCAATTTAAGCATTATTTTAATGACTTTTTTTTAAATCATTGATACTAGTATCTTTGGTAGGTTTTTTGAATAAAAAAACGTAGTAAAAAAATTAGTAAGTATTGTAAGTTAAGCAGTTTTCATACTTTATTGATAAAAGTAGTCTCGCATACCTGTTCCAACGTTTCAACAATCGTTTCATTTTTATTTCGGCTTACAGTCTAACCGGATGCAGCTGAATACCAGTATTTTACATGGAGCGACTGCCTATCTGACCTCCACAACCCAGTTAGTACTGGGTAATATGATATTGTTAAACTTTCTGGCAACTGACTACCTTTACCAACCGTTAACAGCCGGGACCAACGGCTTAACAAACTTTCATGAGGCACAGAGGAAATTCGATAGGGAGTCAATATAACCGAGGATATATTGAGTTGGCGTTTAGTCTCGAGGTGTAAACTATACTTTTCACTTTGAGTGCGAGAAAAATAGTCAATTTAGTACAAAAACATTTAATAATTATTACTTAATAAAATAAGAATCACAAATGTTTCTTCTTCTTGCACTCCATAAAACTTTTTAAGTTTTTACGTAAATGTGCCGCGATTTTGGCGGCATAAGATTATCTAATAAGTCTTTTGCTCTTAGCTCGGCGTCAAACTCTTCTCTGTCACTGGTAATTCTAAATTTATTTAAAATCGAACAAATTTACACTCGACGAATAATTCTGCGGTCAGTTTTTTATTCTAAACCAGTCACAGATTAACAATTTAAAACACAATACATGGCGCCCCTTCCCTTGCGGAAAAACCATTGAACTAAAACTCTCAACATTTTCGCATTGAAGATGGTCCACATTCCACGGATAATAGTATATTTAGGTACTGGCTGTTTGAGTTTGTCTATGTCACATGAAGGAAATTAAAAAACCAATTACTTTTACTCCCTAGCTCCCGCTTCGTAGGCGTATATGTACATATATTGGCGTACTTTTAGAGCATGAGCAGTGAAAAGTAAACATTCTATCTAACCTATCTATCTGCCTTGTCCCCAGGTGTTCCGCAGTCACGGCGCTTCAGAGTTCTCGCCCCCTCTGCTGATCCCTCGCGCCGCAGCGTGGGACCAGTACCCCAATGCCGTGAAGGTCATGACGGCTTCGGGGTCCGTCGTCCATCTACCGCATGATTTGAGACTGCCGTTTGCAAGGTATGACGGGTCTTCTTATATTACTCCTTACTATTATAATTGCGAAGGTTTGTGAGGGTGGATGTATGTGCCGGGGCTGCGGGACTATTCGAAAGAGATACCGTGGCCCAGGAACACAAAGGGCGATGAAGGAACATGGATGGGTTTTAGTCAGTAAAAGTCTGACACTCCCTCCTGCTCCGCCCAGAGCGGGAGGAGTCATTTGATAACTTCCCACCCCAAAAAAAAAATGGATGTTGGTATGGATGTTTGTTACTATTTCACATCAAAACTATTGAGCGGACTTATATCAAATTTTGGCACAGAAATAGATAGTCTGGAATAGTACCCACATAGGATACTTTTTATCACCGAAGTCCACACAAGACGCGGGTATACAGGGTGTTAAAGTAGTCGCGTGCCATAGCTTAGGGGTGAGTTCAGTATCGATAAAGGAACCCGTAAAAATATATATATACTAGCGGCCCGTCCCGGCTTCGCACGGGTTTGGTATTTTTTTTTTTTTGTTTTATTGTAAATCCTTTAGTCCACCAAATAGATGAATATAATCTGCCGACATATGTACCTATTCATATTTTTTTACTAATAATAACAGACAAATAATTAGCTGAATTATACGGTATTTCGTTCACTACAAAATAAATTTAATTAATTTTATAGCGTCAACAACACGTGGTAATTATGCTGTCAAAATGTAGCTTATATGACACGTTCGTAGATTTACCATAGCAGCGCCATCTATTGATTACTTACTCAACCCAGTCGAAAGGTATCGACATCTGTTAGAATCATTTGGAGTTAACAGATAATTGTGACTGTCAAATAATAACAGACAAATAATTAGCAATAAATTAAAATTGCGACTATAATTTGAGATTTAAACTATCCTATCTCAAGTTGAATCGAACTGCACATGGTGTGCGAATTTTATTATAATCGGTTAAGTGGTTTAGGAGTCCATCGAGGACAAACATTGTGACACGAGATTTATATATATTAAGATATATCTATTAGAAGATCAACCTAATTTAGTACCTACTAACTTCAAATAGCAATATAAATTAATTTTAATTCTAAGCTTTTGCTATTTTAATTTAGTAGGTACTAAATTGGGTTGACCTTGACGACGTCGAGTGACGTTGACCAACTTGCTTTCTCGCTCGCACCCGCGGCCCGACCGCATAAGTGCTCATTTACGGAGACGCGGCGCGTCGCGCGGTGCGTTGTGCGGCGCGGCTCGCTTTCAATTCAAACATAATAATATGACGATTGACGATGTATGAGAGTGTTTACGTGTGTTTAGTGTCGCCCGCCGCGTGCACCGCTGCTTTCAACGCGGCGGTGCACGCGGCTTCACACGCGCAAATATAAATATATCGCAGATGACACCGCCTCTCCGTAAACGGGAAAACGCGCAACGCACCACACAACGCGCCGCCCGACGCGCCGCGTCTCCGTAAATGAGCACTTATGCGCTCGGGCCGCGCGTGCGAGCGAGAAAGCAAGTTGCGACTCGTCGCGACGGCGCGCCGCGCGCTGCACACGGCGGCGGCGCGCCGGCGCGGCGCGGCGCTCATATCTATTACGAATACAAGGAAGTAAAAATAAAAACATGAATCAACTCGAAAAACAAATGAAGATCGGATTGCCGCTTTCCCGCCTATTTTGTTTTTTTTTCTGTGGCCGGCCAGCTATTCAGCCTTACCTATTTTTCATTTTCATCATCGAAAAAATGGTAAATATTTTGCCCAAATCTGTGTTATTTTAAAGAAATAGTTGAAACTTGAATAATGAAGTTATTTAAAAAACAAAATATTCTTTAATTAATACTTAACTTTATGTTATTTCAATTTTACATCGTGGTTGTATAGAAAGTTGGAATAGGGTTCAATAGAAAAATCAACTACTTTTTTTAATATTTGACAGTTGTCGGTTGAAAACGATTCTCCCTAGGGCTGTTAAGTATTACTTTCAACCCGCTTTTCAGGCAACTTCAGACCTACTTTCAGAGTATGAGTAATGAAAAATTATTTTGTCAGTTGGGTTTTGGAACGCAGATAAGCAGTGAGCGCTCCATGTTAAATGCTGGTATTCATCTACATCCCGTTAGACTGGAACCCGACCCCAATCAAGTTGGGAAAAGGCTAGGCACATCATGATGATTTTATAATTTCGTTTTTTTTTAAGTCCCTGTAATTCTTGTCCTATGTGAGTTCATTAAATACTGTTTCTTAATTTAGTTTCTTTGTTATGTTCACAGGCACACAGCGTACTCCGGAACGAAGTACATGCGTCGATACGTTGTAGATCGGGTGTTTCGGGAAAAGCATGTACAAGGGTTCCACCCGAGGGAAATTGTAGAGTGCGCCTTCGACATTGTTACTCCTAAGAATGGTAAGATATAAATGTCGTCGAGGCTTGCTCACATGTTCCGAATCGCCAAAATCTGCTGGCTAAATCAAATAATGGGTGTGAGACCTTTATCGAAGCTGAAAGGCACTTGGTCTCCTTGTCATTGCGATATTTTTTTAGATGTCGACCATACTAATTCCAACTTTTTCACTGGTTTGAAAAAAAATAAAGACATTATGCAAATTTTGATGTTGATTTTCTCCTACTGTATTAATTTTAATTTTATGCAGTCACGAACGTAGTATTTTGGAAATCACTTTTGAACTTAGCTAAGTGTAGACCTACATACAGGGTGTAAATAACCTCATCACGAAGCCGTCAATCAAGCATTTTGTACATCAAACTAAGTAACTTTACGCAAAAAATTTTGCTGGGAAACAACTTTATTTTTTGCGGTGAAAATCTTGTTTTGTGGCAGAACTCAATGTAACGCACTCAAAACATTGTGCTGATGGGTGGATTGAATAGTACGGGGGTCGTGGAGGTGTAAATAATGAATGTAAAAATCTTACATTAAAAACTTGTATTAAAAAAAAAACTTGTCAAAAAGTTGAAACTTTGACCCCCAATATCTCCGTAACTAGACGGTTCCCAGGTAGGGTCTAGAACAAATAAATGATCGCAATGATGAGGAGAACAAGTGCCTTTCGGCTTCGTTAAGAGTCTTTTTACACTCTTGAATATACACACACAGCAAATTTTGAAGTTACCTAAGTGTATACATATTATTGCTCGTGACTGTTCACATCTCACCCTTCGGGGATTACAGGCGTGTTATCATGTTACAGATTCTCTATGGCCGGACGCAGAGTTGTTAGTAGTAGCAAGCCGAGCGGCAACAGAGAGTTGCCTGAAAGTATCGCTACAGTTGAACCACACAGAGTTGCTGCGGACACTGCTGATGTCTTGTGGAGTACCGCTGGACAAACATAACGATATCTACCCTGTACTCGTCGATGTTAGCTTTGGTAAGTAAGTTATATTTACTAGCTTGTGTCTGTGACTTCGTTCGCGTCGAAGAAATATACCAAACCCGAGTAGCTGTAACTCGTGGCCTCGGTGAGTGATTGTCCCATGGGATCGTATTACCGGGATAAAAAGTCCTATGTGTTGTATCCAGGTTATAAACTATCTCATATAGTTATTACCTTTTAAGTGCATAATAGTAGATTATACAACAAGTGAAAAAAAGGGAATTTAATTCGAGGGACTAAGTTGGATCCCGTGTGCAGCAAGAAAGGATTCTAGAGTAGAATCCCGAGCGTAGCAAGAGATTCTAAAGTGGAATCCTGAGCGGAGCGAGGAATACAAGAACCGAGATGATTTTGTTTTTCACGAGTTGTGTACTCTACTTTTTACCATTGACTGCGGGAAAATATATAGAAAAATATTTATGTAAAAAAACAGCCACTCGGGTCGATCTTCAAGGTAAAGCCACGCTTACCAAGGTCGGTCTGTGGATGGGTGACCACAAATTCTTCACATACTGAGTTTCTTCCGTGCGTCGGAAAGTACATAAAGCCCTTGGGTCCTGGCGGTCATTTGTAGTTCTTTGACAGTCGTAACAGGAAGCCAGTGACCCGAAAGTCTAACAACCATCATCATCATCATTTTATCTTCATTTCATTTCATCATCATAATCAAAGAAAGTAAAAATAAAAACATGAATTAGCTAAAGAAAAAATGAGTAAATTTTATTTTCCACTACTGCTTTAGCCTCTTCTCTTATGAAATCAGGCGTTAAAACCATAATTATCTGAATCAGATGAACTCACAGTGTTAATACAAATCTCTTCTATACGGAAGTATAAACAAAACTCTACAACTTGAAAAAAGAAATGAGATCGGATTGCCGCTTTCCCGCCTATTTTGTTTTTTTTTTCTGTGGCCAGCCAGCTATTCAACTATTATTTTTCATAAAGTTATTTAAAAAAGATGTATTCTTTAATTAATACTTAACTTTATCTTATTTCAATTTTACATCGCGCTGTAATTGAATGGCTCTATAGAAAGTTGGAACATAGTTCAATAGAAATGTGAAAAAAGAACTAGTTTTTTTATGACTTGACAGCTGTCAGTTGAAAACGATTCTCCCTAGGGCTGAAAAGTATTACTTTCAACCCGCTCCTCAGGCAACTTCACACAACTTCACACCTTCACATCACTTTCAGAGTATGAGTAGTAAAATAGTACATTGTTACCCAAGGGGTGAAAGTAACTTATTTAGTCCTGACACGGGGTTTGGTGCCCGAGCGCAGCGAGGGCGCTAATAGTTCGAGGGACTAAATAATGTCTTTAACCCGAGGTAAACACTGTGCTTTTCATTACGAATACAAGGAAAGTAAAAATAAAAACATGAATCAACACCAAAAAAAATGTAGATCGTGTTGCCGCTTTCCCGCCTATTTTGTTTTCTTTTTCTGTGGCCGGCCAGCTATTCAGCCATTACCTATTTTTCATTTTCATCATCGAAAAAATGGTAAATATTTTGCCCAAATCTATGTTATTTTAAAGAAATAGTTGAAACTTAATGATAATAAAGTTATTTAAAAAATATAATATATTCTTTAATTAATACTTAACTTTGTTATTTCAATTTTACATCGTGGTTGTATAGAAAGTTGGAACATGGTTCAATAGATTTTTTTTTTTATTTGACCGTTGTCAGTTGTAAACGATTCTCCCTAAGGCTGAAAAGTATTACTTTCAACCCGCTTCTCAGGCAACTTCAGACCTACTTTCAGAGTATGAGTAATGAAAAAAAATATTTCATCATCGCTTAGAAGGGATTATCGTTATTCTGGGTTAAGCTCGCCGTTGTACATAAGCTATATATTTGAACTAGTTTGCTTGGGTGCGCGAGCTGCAAGCAGCTCGCCGGTTTGGTCTTTTTGAGAAGTATTTCCCTATCCTTATTAAATTTCGAGAATCCCTAAGGATCCTTAAATGAATTGGAAAATCGTATTTATTTAGTATTTTAGGGGAAGTTGGGGAGGGGAGCTTCACCCACTCAACCATCGTTACGCTACGGAGGTCGCCGGCTCGCTTCACTCGCCACCTCCCCCTTCGCTCCACTCAGGACCTACCTACCACTGGAAAGGGGAGGTTGGGGAGGGGAGGGTATACAAATTTCAACGCCCCTCAATAGCAAAGTTTAGCAAAATCAAAATGCCGCTACGTGTCTTAGTTTCCAAGACCGATGGGGGGAGTGGTGAAGGGGGGGAGAGGGGGGGGGGGAGTTTTGAAAAATGATTTTGACCAGTCTTTGCCCCTTCTTACGAATCTGAAAAAAAAAATGTTCCAAGTCTCTTAACTTCCGAGATCCGCTTAATAGAAAAGAAATATGATCTAGCTTATTTTAAAATTATTTTAATTGAAATTTAATATTTAGAAAAATTCAAATTAATATTTTAATAGCGAAATACCCGTTTTCATCCCTGTTTTTCAAGTTCTACATTTTTTTTGAGTTTCAAATTAATATTAGTTTTTCTTTTTAATATATAGATTCCATAACTATTCAGCTATTCACTGTAAATTTTATTTAGCTATAACTCTTGTAGTTTGCGATTGTCTACCTAAAGTGTCAAATTACATGCGAATATTTTGCAATTTTGCACGCACGGCGGTTTGGTGCAAAAAAGTCGCGCGCGGGGCTAGTGAGTGGCTGACAACTTTGAAATCTGGGTTTTACTTTTCCGAGCCTCCTCTAAACGAATCAGAAAAAAAAATGGTCCAAGTCTCTTGGTTTCCGAGATACGATAAGGAGGGGGGAGAAGGGGGGCGAAAAGGGGAAGTTTGGCACTTTTTCCATGGGTTTTAGAGTTAGATGTTTACGAATCTTTCAAAATATACCCACCTCCCCATCCACCATCTGGGAGAACAATTCTGTCAGTGAGTCAGTCAGTGAGTGGTAATCGAGCTTTATATAGTATAACTGGTTTGCTTGGGTGCGCGAGCTGCGCGCAGCTCGCGGGTTTCGTGTTTTTGAGAAGCATTCCCTATCCTTATAAAATTTTGAGAATCCATAGGAATCCTTAAATGAATTGGAAAATCCGTTAGAATTACCCCAAAATCAGTATGAGAACCCTTAAGAACTCCTCAAACATTTGAGAAGTATAAAAAAACATTACCCTAAGGTTTGCTTGTCGTCGTCCCTGAGTAACGCTTCACCCACTCAACCTTCGTTACGCTACGGAGGTCGGCGCCTCGCTTCGCTCGCCACCTCCCCCATTCGCTCCACTTGGTCTCGCAGGTTCGCTCCGCTCAGGACCTACCTACCACCGAACAGGTTTCGACGCCTACTATAATATTTGTTCAAACACCTGAAGGCTATCTCTAACCGATATGAAGTTACAGCCCTTTCAATTTTAGGGGAGGTTGTGGAGGGGAGGGCATAAAAATTGTAACGCCCCTCAATAATAAAGTATAGTAAAAATCAAAATGCCGCTACGTGTCCTAGTTTCCGAGATACGATGGGGGGGGGGGTGAAGGAGGGAAAAGTGGGGAGTTTTTAAAAATGATTTCGACTAATTCGGGGTCCCTTAATACGAATCTGAAAAAAAAATGTTCCAAGTCTCTTTACTTCCGAGATCCGCCTAAAGGGGGGGAGAAGGGGGGCAAGGGGGCCAACTCTGAAAAGTGGTTTTTACTTTTCCGAGCCTCCTCTATACGAATCCGTAAAAAAAAACAAAATACGGGTCTCTTAGTTTCCGAGATACGATAGGAAGGGGGGCGAAAAGGGGAGGTTTGGGATTTTTCCCCTACTCGTGAGAGTTACTTGTTTACGAATCTGTCAAAATATACCCCCCTCCCCATCCACCATCTGGGAGAACAATGATGTCAATGAGTGAGTGAGTCAGTCAGTCAGTCAGTGGTAATTCAGCTTTATATAGTAGGTATAATTTTGTGTGTATATTTTTTAATTTAGTGTGCAATAAAGACTATGAATATGAATATGAAGGAGAATAATTATGAACACACACACACACACACACCAAAATATATAAAGATATGGTGTCCTGTAGAACAGTTGAGTCCCACTCTAATTCTATTACAAATTAACTGACGAATTATCATGAAAAATGGTAATTCGCACCAACTCGTACCATACAGGCGTTCTTAAAGAAGTCTGCCCAACACATCGTACCATACCGTGACCGTGATATGTTTAAAATGCGCTGCTGTTTATGTTTACTCCAACAATTTAAATAAATAAAATTGCTTCCATACTAGGAGGCAATTCAAAAAACGTCAATCCAACTACATATCAATCATCTCAACCAAAAAAAAAGACAGCAAAAGGTTTAAAGAATTCGTTACGCTAAGTGAGGATTGTGAGGCATTGCGCGCGGTAGAGTTAGAAGCGCCTCAATTTTGAGATAGTTTAGCTGTGTTTCGAGATATTCATTTTTTTACTCTTCTCCAGGTCGCATTACATCTCTCCAACTACAAACCCACCTGACGTCCCTCTGCGTGACGAACCGCGACGTGTCGAACCTGCTGCGCCTGATGGAGGCCGAGGTGTGCGTGCACGAGGTGCGCGAGCTCGTCACGCCGCTCGTGAAGCTCGCCAACTGGAGCAAGCACGTGGCGCGCGCCCTGCACGACCTGGAGGCCGTCTATAGGAACGCTAAGGCGCTGGGCGCTGAGGTTAGTGCTCACTGTAACGTAGTCTTGGACTTCACGAGAGACCACACGATGCGTTGTCGGTACGTTGCGACGTATACGGTGACGATGTGTCGTTCTACATAATGGGCGTAAAAAAAGCTAACGAAGCCGAAAGGCACATGATTTTCCCGTCATTGTGATAAATTTTATTTGTACATCTATAAATCCAGAGATAGCACCGGATAGTGGGGCTTGGAAGGAGAAAAGGGAGGCGTTTGCCTAGAAGTGGGCATTAAATAGGCTGACAAAGAAAAACGTCTCATATCTATCGTTGCTGGTGCGATAGTCAAGTTCACTCATTCAATCTACGCATCAAAAAAATTACTTACGCGATGTTAAAACTTTCAACGAGGACGTGCGATATAGTCTTCTTAGAAAAGACCAATCTTTACTTCTCTGTTCTGCTCATATTGTTTCAGTGCTCAATGTCGGTAGCGCCCTTCCTGGCGTATAACGCGACCCAGCACAGCGGCGTGTTCTGGCAGATGTCGGTGGTGAGGAACACTGACCATAAGCCCACTGCCAAGCACCGCGCGGGGGACTTGATAGCGGCGGGGGGAAGGTAAGTAAAAAAGTAATGGCGAAAATTCACGTCATCAGCGAAAAAAAATTTTAAATAGCAGTCGTTTTCAAAAAAAAAACACTGGCCTGTGTGTCGGAACACGGACACTGAAGGGTTCTGTAATCGAAATAAATATATAATCTATTCCGAGAACAACTTACGTTTGCAGTTAATAGTACATTGTTCACCGAGAGAAGAAAGTGACCGATCGGGAATCGCACTTTCTCTCTAGTGATACATAGTGCTTTATACTACACCTACGAGAAAAATAAAAAACTAAATCTTTACTAATTGAAATTTATATTGAAATTGTTGCAGTTAGTGAAGCTTAATGTAACACTTTTTCCATTAATGTTTGTTTGAGATGTTTGCGACAATGTAGGAGGAATAACTGGCTGTGCTGTTGGCACTGCGCTCGTAGAAGGCTGTGGTGCCAAAGGGGCAACTGGCTGCTGAGTGGCATTTGGCATCCCCGCGCTCGTTGATGGTTGAGGAGATGAGTGTTGATGCACATTAATCGATCCCGATATTTGGTTATTTATTCGTGTTTTGTTTTCTACGGAATTCTCTATGTAACCTTCTGCAACAGCGGACGATTTTCAACCACCGTGGCGTTTTATTGTGGTTAAATCAGCACCAGTATCGGCAAGAATAGTCGCTGAAGTTCTGCGAAAGCAGTGGCCAGTGTATTCTGGTGGATTGAATTACTTGTTTCGTACATTTTTTGTTTTTATATTGTAGTAAAAACCGATTGGTTTTGGGGTCACTGGGGCGAATTTCGTTATATTTCTTCATTATCTCATAAAATAAGCCCGATATAACAAATGATCGCTGAATTTTGGTAATATTGACAATTATTCCATTTTCGAGGATTTCGATATCGTCTGTTGTCATATCCACAAGTTCTTGCGAACGACAGGCCCCATTTACTCCTAAAATCAAAATAACCTGTAAACAAAAATATCAAACATGAAAATCTAGTAGATTTCTACTCATAAATAGGTACGTAATAAATCATAAACCAGTGCATTTTGTTCATAAACTTACCTTCATCAACAAATATTTGTCATCTGGAGCATTCTGCAAAAAGGAATAAACATCCTTTGTAGTAAGCACTTTTGATTTCTTACTACGGAATCCCTCCGACTTTCTTTTCAGAAATGCTGTAAGTTTTTTGTGTTCTTGAATATTTATGTCGTTTCTGGTCATTATAGTACTTTTCAACATTGAGTACATAGACCATAACGTACTTGGTTTGTATTTTTGCGCTTTTTCACTGAAATAAGCTAGCAAAACAGTTTCAGAAAAAGATGCCGCATTTTTTTCACTTTTCCATTGCAAAAAATCGTCATAAGTTTTATTATATTTTTAATTGATTTCTGTGGTAAAAAGTTATCAATCAGTATTTTTGCTGTTTCCTTCAACTGCGGCGGAGTTAAAAAATCTTCATCATCACTATCACTACTTATCATTTTGATAGTTTTATTTTACTTTCTACGAAAACTGAATCCTCAAACAACACACAAATTGAAAATGGCGCCAATGGCGTCTGCAATTTTCACATGTTCTTTTTTCAAATTGTTTATCCTGCCGCCGCAGGGTCGCACTGCCAACCCGACACCATCCAACACACAGCTAGTGGCCAGTGTCATTTTGCGAACTTGGAGATAAAAACTCACTGTAAAAACTTTTTGGCTTTTGATATTTAGGTTACCGGCGCATAGTCTTACCCAAAATTAGAAAAGAAAAACCACGTAAGAAATGGATTTTCATACACTTTTTCAATACACTTCCTCGAAAACTGGTTCATAACGCACTAGGATTAGGTTCAAGATGCAATGTATTTCACACGCGTGCGATTTTTTAATTTTCCAACACGTGTGCGGGCATGAAAATTGCCACAGATAACTATACCTATACTGCCTATACTTAGTTCAAATTGGTTCAATGCACTAAGTCGGAGGTGAATGTTTTTTTTTAATTTTGGCAAAGCAATAATGCGTCTTTACCGCCTAAATATTTTTTAAATATTCAAATTGTGTTTATAAATAGAATATCATAGATTAACATGATTATTTAAAACTAATATTTACTTTTATAAACAAATTAACATTATTTGTGTTCTAAATTCAAAAATATAAAAAAAAACAATTTTTTTATATTAGGCTGTTTAGCGGCATCATACCTTTGCTTCTCCTTCAACCTAGCGAAAGCAAAGCGCGGAAAAAAGAAAATTAAAATCATAGTTTCTTATTAATTTATGACAAAAATATTTTTCGTTATTTTATTTTATTTCTTCAGAAGTGTATTGAAAAACGTCGTTTGATACACGTGGACATTTGTTATTGCAGTTCTCAGCTCAAAAACACCCTCGCCTACGGCTCGGGAGTTAATTCCGCCTCGAATGCAATAACAAACTTTCTCCACTTGTATCAAAATGTACTATTTTCTCTCCCGCTCAGATGCGTTTTCTCCCCGCATATTTGTTCGATATGCAATGACGTACTTTCTACCGTAAATTTGATAAAGTATCAAGGTACTTTCCAAGCAGGTGTAGTATAAAAAACATTTCATCTCCCATACATCGATGTACGTCACCTTCAATTCTCTAACTGCAAAATATCTGTAATCGCAAAAATTAAGTTTACTACTACTAAGTAGCTACAAATTAACAAGATAAGCTACAGAATCAGGCGTTACTTTGCGGAAACCCATGGCATTAAGAGGAAACAAAAAGGGCGAGTGAATTGAGAAATAGGTATTTGTAAAATATATTGCTGTCGCGCAGTGCCCAAACGACCGAGCGCAGAGCACGAAAGAGACAACAGCAGAAAATACCAATTAAAAGTACACAAAAACAACGTTTCGTAGTCCCCTGATTACTTCTCCAAAAATTGACCGATTTAACTACTTTTTTCATAAAAAGTTAAGTTTTTGGCCGTGTATCTATGTTGTCTTTTTTATATAATCTAGTCAAATTTGTTTTGTTTCGTTTGAACACAGCGGAAAATTGGTCAATTTTTTTTAGGTTTTTTTGAAGGTTCTTATCTCTTATAATAAATAATTTATGAAAAAAAAGAAAACATAGGGACATGCCAATAGTGGTTATAGATTTTTTGGACAAGATAATATTATTCTACTGGCTTTATCCAGGGAGGAAACAGGGGACTACGTTTGTATGGAAAAACGGCCGTTTTGTGTCCTCTTAAATGTTATATTAATTGGTATTCAGTTGCATCCGGTTAGACTGGAAGCCGACCCCAACATAGTTGGGAAAAGGCTAGGCTAGATGATGAGATGATATTTTTCCGCGAAATAAACAAATTCCCTTTATCGTGGAATTAAAACTAAATATTTTGCGTAATATTTAATTACAAATTAACGATTTTCCTTTACTTTTTCTGAGAGTCTTTGCTTCTTGCAGAATTTCGTTTTTCAAGATACGAAAATTTTCCACAGATACGATGCCTTAGTATCTGAATTCTGGAAGGTAGCGCGAACGGAGAAGGACTACGATAGTGCCGAACTAAAATCCAGTTCAGTCGGCTTCTCTATGTCCCTGGAGAGAATGGCCGCCATTTTGAAGAAGATGGAGGCTGACGTACCTTCTACATCACTGCCAAATGTAGAGGTATGTATTTTTGAAGTGTAGTGATCTACAGGACCAAAAATATGTTTTTCATATAATAAAGGTGCGGTTTAGACCAGGGATTCTCAAACTATTTTCAGCAAGAGACCCCTTTTCCAAAATGAACTGAAACCTCAAACCCCCATAGCCAAATTACTTTAAAAACCTATCACTAGTCTTTTTTCCTATTGAAATAATTACTTACCAATTTAAAAACTTTGCGGTTGGTTAAGTGAGTAAACTTGAAATAATTTTCTCGTCAAAATTTTACAAAATAATATAACATTACGCAACTTATACATTATCTTAAAAGTTTAAAAGAACTTTTGTTAATTAATAGGGGTCGATTTTAAAACCTCGTGGACCCCCAACATCAGGTTTCGTTTATGTCGACCCCTTGGGAAACCGATATCCACTTTGGGAATCCCTGGTTTAGACCATCAAACTGAACAACGTCTTCCTTGAGACCAACACTTAGACTTGTTTGCTGATGATTGGAAGACGATATAGTTGGAATGTTTGTGGTTCTGCGAGAAGATCGAGTAAAAGGATTAGGTATTTAATTCAGTGTTAATGGTTTTAAATACTGTAACTAAATGAATAAATAATTACTTAATAACACGGTAATTGCGAAAAAATACAAAACTTTCATATGGCCTCGACCCAAATGTGTGTATCAGGCTCGAAGGCACCTAGGGTGCCAATTCCTCGGGCCTGTGGACGGTGAGCTATGGGCTAGCTCGCCGTCCGTCCGTCTCATGACGACAGGCCGTGTCGACGGCGCAGGAGTGTTCCACGCGCGCCTTAAAGAGATGTCATCAAAAGCAAGGGCTGATGCCTGCCGGGGCTGCGGGATTGTTCGAAGTTTTATCAAGGGACCCAGTACTAACTGGATAGACAAGATCAGATAGGCAGTCGCTCCATGTAAATTCTGTACTACGATGACGGTCAAAGATCTACAGTCGATAGCCGCGGGACCGCCGGCTTAACGTGCCAAGCTAGGCATTTAATAAATGGTCACCCATCCACGGTGTGACCTAGGCAAGCGTTGCTTAACCTTTCTCTCATATGTGTACAATGGTCAGTGGCCGCTCATAGTGGCGTGCGTGTGGGGCACGGCGGGCAGCGGGCGCGACGGGCTGGCGGCGGGGCGGCGCGCGGCGCTGGCGCGGGACGCCTGGGCCGCCGGGCTGGCGGCCGCCGCCTGCCCCGCCGCGCCCGCCGCGCCGCCCGCCGCGCACGACCTGGCGCCCGCCGCGCTCGTGCTGCTGCAGGACGACGCCGCCGTCAGGGTGCAGTGCTGGGACGGACTCAGGTACGACTATCACTTTCTGAGATATAAATCTCAAATGTTTATTGTATTCCATATGTATTACATAAATAGTGTGATCAAATAATAAAAAAACAATATGGACCCTGTCGGGCACAGCAACATTGGGAAAGAGGAAGAGGGCTAAATAACAATCAACTATTACCTATAGGAATAGTAGATAAAAGAAACTCATATCAAACAGTTAAAATAGAAGTTTAATTATTGAAATTAAAAGTTTTACTTGAGCAATTATTAAACGTTAGGTTAGGAGTTTTTTTGGGCAAATTTATATTTGTTTGTTTAACTTGGGACTGAATAAAAAAATAACAAAGTTCCCGCCAAATCACTTTTTTAAATTTCTTTCATTTTTAAATCAGAGTTAGCAGCAATCTTTTTTTAAATTTGGAACAAGTAGGATAGAAACGAATAATACGTACGTAAAAAAAAGTATTGATATCGGCTGGCTGAATAGAGCTAATCAGTTGAGATTGGCACCTTTTGGTGCGATTAAAAAAAAAACTGTGCAATAATGAAATTACATTTTTATTGCTCTAGAGCATTAAAGACTCGCTTTGTACTGAGTTTTTAGTGTGATTGTGATGAAATTAATAATAATAAATAATAATAGTACAGCAGTCATTGTGCCGATAGTCGTGTCGGCCAATGGCTTAATAGCCAAGAGCCTCGACCAACATCTTAGGAGGCTCTCGCTTGGCAGCTGGATCAAGGGCTTGATTCAGAAAGCAGTACTTCTGGACACGGCACGTATTGTAAGGAGGTTCCTCTCTAGAGCCCTGACCCCCGGCAGCTCGGACCCTGTTCCCAGCGCTGGTGGGCTACTATTTTTATATTTTTAAATATTTTGATTTATATTGTTTTTATATTAGGAATATTTAAATATTTAAAAATATTTTAGAAAAATAAATAAACGAAATAATAATAAAATATAAATTTATTTTCTCTACACAAGCTCTTAATGCTAGGATACAGTGGAGCACGAACATGGAATTAACTTTGTGAGAGACTGGTGCTTGAGGTAGGTTTCTATGAAAACCTGTATTACAAGTCACCAGGGCCCTCCCGCAGCAAATTGCCTGCTATGACCTACTTTTACTGCATAGGTTTGCATAGTAAGAAAAGTGCTGGAAGCTAAGTAAAAGAAAAAATAAATTAAAGCATAGTTGAAAGAAAATAATATTATTATAAGATATTAGATGTGTTATTGGGTGTATAATTATGAATTTATAGAATATTAGATCTGTGCACTAGGTATAATATGTTATATTAATATTTTTTTATTTATGTATTGTAGCTACCTAAGTCTTCGCCTTTAATACAACTATGACTTTACTAGCCACACATTTATAAATAAAAATACAGTCAGAAAGAAAATGCCCAATTTGCACTAAGACTTGTATTGATGCCAATCCATCCTGTTGCTTATATGGATAAAAACAAACTCGACAGGACCTACCGAGGTTTGAAAACTAGAAAAGACAGAAATCGTAAAAATAAACTCATACATTTCCTAGAAGGTAAACTTTTTTGTGGCAGATAGACTAGCTGACTGCAAAGCAGCGGTAGCCCAGTGGTGGCGGTCCCGACTTACGAGCAGTAAATCGTGGGTTCAAACCCAGGCAGGCGGATTACTTTGTTTAATTTATTGGATCACCACTGCTCTCGAAACGGTGAAAGAAAACATCGGGAGGAAACCGGCATGTCGTAGAACCAAAAATTCGAAGACATGTGACATTCTACCAATCCGCACTGGGCCCGCGTGGCGAATTATAGCCCATTCCCTCTCATCGAGAGGAGGCCTGTGTCCCAGCAGTGGGAACATTATAGGCTAATGATGATGAGACTGGCTGGATTGGCCACTGCAACGAATTCGCGTCATTAATATTTTTGCTTTAAAAAAAAAAAAATCTTGTGAGTTTGTAACATTCTTAAAAAAAAATAAACGATTTCAAACGTTTAGACTGATTTAGAATCCTATTTTTGAAATATCATTAAAAGTTAGTTCATGTTTTATTTCCTACGAAAATTATGAATGAAAAAAGTTTTTCGCAATATCTGCCTTAAGCTTGTAGAAAACGCTACCACGTAGAAACACAAAACGGCATTCGATCTTTTTTTATAATTTCTGTATTCTCAATCACCAATAATTGTTTGTCCTTTCAGATTGAGAGAACACAAAGTGCCATACATAGATGTTTTAGACTTTATCAAACAAAAACTTAGCCCGGATACTGTCAGGAGCCCTGAAGGTAAATAGAAAATCATCATCTTATTGTAGTGCGCGAGGTTCCAATCGAGACAGTTATCAAGAATTGTCGTTAGTTTAACTATCACCCTCTATAAACTTAGGGAATATGCATGAAATTTTTTCTTCACTTAAATCAATAAAATACAGTATTATCAACCCAAGAAAAGTATCAAAAGTTAAGTTCAACTACTGCTTGTCGCTCAAAAATAATATTAAACTCCTGCAATTTTCTATGACAGTTCAAACGTTCGTGACTGTCGCGGCCATGATGTGACGTCATTTACCTCAATCTGCCATGTTTACATCTAATTTTTTGGCCTTATTATAGTAATTTTACTTATAATAAAATCTTAATGAAACTTTAACTACTTTTCAAATAAAGTGTTTTTTTTTTTTGACACAGCCTTTGACGTCACTACCGGCGTTATCGAGGACGACGCTTTTTGAAAGTGCGTTCCGTTTCACAAAAAAACATGCTACAGAATAAAAATGCTTTAGAAACTTAAACAAGTGTACCACAATGTTTTTATGCGCCAATACAAGGCATTTTTAATAAATAAAAAGAGTTTTGTATTTCTTGCATATTCCCTATTCTCTGTTCAGCATGGGCAATACTATAAGGGCGTGATGTCTAGTCATAGAAATGAGCATCTTTTACTATTTGACATCTATGAAATATGAAAAAAAAAAACTGCTGTCGCGATTGCAGGTTTTGGCCCCATAGTAAAAGTTGTTCATTTTAATGAGTACTAAAGTAAAGTACTGCCCAGATTAACAAATCACCCAGTACATCAGTTAAAAATAAGATATTATCAGTTATTTGGAATAAACAAAATATTTTTATGTCAGCTTGTTATAAAATTACAAACAAAAATACTTAAATGATCATTCTCCTGCCCTTATCCCAATTTCATTTGAGGTCGGCGCAGCATGTATTTTTCAATACACTTCCTCGAAAACTGGTTCATAACGCACTATGATTAGGTTCAACATGCAATGTATTTCACACGCGTGTAATTTTTTTCATTTTCCAACACGTGTGCGGGAATGAAAATTTGCCACAGATAACTATACCTATATAAGTATAGGTATAGTTATCTGTGGCAAATTTTCATTAAAAAAATCCAAATTGGTCCAAATTGGTTCAATGCCTATACAACATGTAACATAATTAACGCACACCCTCAGACACCCCAATTAGTTTATTATGTTATAATCATAATACATGCACTGAATTTTTAATTAAACATGTCTAGACAATGATTATTTAATAAATTAGTTTTCCTAATTCCGGAAGAATGTTGTAGTCACAGTACAAATCAACGAACGCACACAGTCGCATACGTAGGTCTCATTACTACGTATGCGACTGTGTGAGTCTTGCTAGCCTAGTAGGTATTCGCTCGCGTTCGAGACAGCTGTTAACGTCGTCGCTCGACTCAACTTCAATAGAAAAGTTCAATACATTTTAATGCCTGTTTTCTTAATTGATGTTTTAATTTAGAAAGCACTTCGTCATTTTTTATCAAAAGCGTTCACTATCCTATTTTTTAGATCCTCGGCACTTATTCTTAGACTTAGATATCGCACTAAAATAAACTAACGATTTAATACGTCCCCACAAAAAAAGTCGTCAAATCAGCTGATTGGGGATTCTCATCGAATTAATCCCATATTTCGTTTTGAAAACGAGTACGTGTACGAGAATCGGCTCCCCTGTCGATGGCTGTGTTCGGACGGAACGTTCCATGGCCACGAAGTAGCAGCTAACATAGTCCTACCCTGCGGTCTACTCCAGTACCATACCTTTGGTTGACTTGAATGTTCTGCCAGCTAGAACCACATTATCACCACACTGCAACGTGCCACAGTCCACCATTAGTCACCATTTCACTGAACATTTTGGGTCAATTATTGACATCGCGCGCGAACTATTTGCATACACTGTACGGAACGGAAGGCCGGGCGTGACTAAAATTGTTTACATTTATTTAAGTTAGCTTTGATGGTAGGCGCCGGCGCAACTCGGTGTCATGGTGGCTATCTCGCTCTATCCCAGGTTTTTAATTTGCACGAGAAAGGGAACTCACATATTTTACATTTTGTTGGTTTATCTATTGTGTCCTTTAACGAGTGCCTGTTTAATGTGTGCGTGCGGTTGAATCGCCAAGTTTACCTAACTGTATTTGTAACGACTTTAACTTACTTGAAATAAGGTTCATTTTTCTTTATTTTGTATTGAATGGCGGAATTTGTATGAATACAAATAAAACTGCACTTTTAAAAGTCTTATTGCCTTGAGTTACGGTCCATTTCAGTTCGCTTGGACTATACAGGGGTAGTGTGGCTATAAATTACGTAGCTTTAATTATTTTTGGGATAAAAAATTACCTATATTAAAAATTATAGAAATCGATTCAGTAAACGATTCTGAACAAAGTAATTTCAGGATGTGCGTTAATTATGTTACACGTTGTATAGTCGGAGGTTAATGTTTTTTTTTATTTCGGCAAAGTAATTATGCGTCTTTACGGCGTAAATATTTTTTGAATATTCAAATTGTGTTTAGAAATAGAATATCATAGATAAACATGATTATTTAAAACTAATATTCACTTTTTAAACAAATTAACATTTATTTGTGTTCTAAATTCAAAAATACAAAAAAAGAAAATATTTTATATATTAGGCTGTTTAACGGCTTCATACCTTTGCTTCTCCTTCAACCTGGTGAAAGCAAAGCGCGGAAAAAAAGAAAAGAAAATCATAGTTTCCTAATAATTCATGACAAAAATATATTTCGCTCTTTTATTTTATTTCTTCAAAAGTGTATTGAAAAACGTCGTTTGATACACGTGGACATTTGTTATTGCAGTTCTCGGCTCAAAAACACCCTCGCCTACGGCTCGGGACTACTCGGGAGTTAATTCCGCCTCGGGTGCAATAACAAACTTTCTCCACTTGTATCAAAATGTACTATTTCCATACTTCTCTATTACTCGTCATCTCAGCAGTCACCTCCTTTCTAGCCATATCATCCTTCACACAGTCCATCCATCGTTTCTTTAGTCTTCCCACTCATGTACTCTTATACCCATCCAAATTCATACTCAAAACTCTTCAAGAAACGAACATACTTGAATATAAATGACATCTCCAGCAGGAACAAACCGTGCACTGAGTTGGAGTGAAGCCGAGAAATCGAACTGCAGTCAAACGACGTCTGTCACCTTCATCACTGCCAGTGAAAGAATGAGTAAAAACTCTAAAAGACATTGTGAGAACCAGGTCAGTGGTAATGGCAAGATATTTTTTATTGTTAAACTTTTATGTTTTTTTTTATGTGAAATGTAATTTGAAATCGTGTATGTATTTGAAATACTAATAACAAAATACCTCAGCGTCTATTTGAAGTACCAAATACGTATTTCAAATGTCTGCCAAACAAACGTTTCGAACTGGAACCAGATTTATGACAATATTCTCGTCCCCTATTACATGGTAGTTAACTGGTCGACTTTTAAAGCTGTTATAAACGAATATTTGTTTTATATTTAAATGTAGATGCATTCTTCACGATCACTACATATTATAAAACAAAGTCCCCCGCCGCGTCTGTCCGTCCCTATGTATGCTAAGATCTTTAAAACTTCGCAACGGATTTTGATGCGGGTTTTTATAATAGATAGAGTGATCAAGAGGAAGGTTTTAGTATATAATTTGCGGGCGGGCGAAGCCGTGGGCATCAGCTAGTCTAACATAATACAATTCTTTTTTCCTCAGATAAACACACAAATAACATCGGTGTTAGTATCGTTAGGCCTGCAGCCCGTACTGAGTCGCGTCCGGGTCAACGTCCTGGCGCTGTCGTGCGAAGCGTCGTGCGTGCGCATGTTGGCGGCGGCGATCGGCGCGCCGCTTGATGTCGATGAGCTTGCGCACGCGTTCACACCGGTTTGCGAAGCGTGAGTAATTATTCTCGTTAAAGTAATTACTTAAAGACACAGTAAAGTTAGTTAGAGCGGTTTTAAACTAGCGTTTTTTTTTTCGTGTCCACACAAAAAGAGCACAGAGTATTCCTATACGCCGTATGTATCTTTCCACATTAACGTGACAAACGCGCTCGCATATTTTGTGCTCTTTTGTGTGGACAAACCGTTGAACGCCGTGTCAATGAACGTATCATGATCAATACCCAGAAACTGGATTGCATGTGCAAAACTGATATTCATTTGCATCCGGTAAAACTGGAAGCCGATAGAACATAGTCGAGAAAAGGCTCATCATCAGCCTATTAATGTTCCTACCGCTGGGACACAGGCCTCCTCTCTATGAGAGGGAATGGCCTATAATCCACCACGCGAGCCCAGTGCGGATTGGTAGATGTCATATGTCTTCGAATTTTTGGTTCTAGGACATGCCGGTTTCTTCACGATGTTTTCCTTCACCGTTTTTGAGCAGTGGTGATAAAATAAATTACACAAAGTAATGCACCTGCCTGGGTTCGAACCCACGACTTACGGTTCGTAAATCGGGGCCGTCACCACTGGGCCACGGAGAAAAGGCTAACATGTGATTTTTTTTTTACAGATATCCAAAACGTCGCAGCATACTCGACGATGCTCTCCAAGAACTTACAATTTTAGCTAAACAGAACCATCAAAGTAGGTCGACGGAGGAGACACAGCTTTATGCTCTATACTCCATTCCCGACTCCCTATGTCGGTTGATTACTTGACCAACGATACTTATATCTATTATTCTGACGCCCAATGTAACCTGTCCTCTTGAGGTAGTAGATAGCGAATGTGTGCTCACTATCTGCCACCTGATCGGTATTATCTTATTGTGTCTAATCTCACTGGTTCTCCAAGAATTCAAGGAACTGTAGTGGACGAAAATGGGAAGATATGACTCCAACCTTGTAAAGCGGGCTACATGATTGGAACAGTAGCAGGGTGTGGGTGTAGAGGTGTGTAGGAAACTATGCTCAACCTCCAATCCTGCCTGCTGGACCCCAAACATGCGGCCAAAGAGACCTGCATAGCTTTTCACAACGCTTCGATTCGATTTTCGATTCGGAAAGTCGTATGTCTATCTCGCTCGATTTAATAATGTCAAAAAAAGATAGACATACGAATTTCCGAATCGAAGCGTTGTGAATAAGGGGCCTGCTCTGCCACCGGTCAAGCCGTAGAAATGTCGAATAAAATAAATTATTGTGCCAGCGAATCGAAGAAGAAGAATATGAACACTAAGATAAACTTATTTTAATGCCTTAAGCCTCTTAAGGTGACACTTGTCGACATTTTTTCCATGGAAATTTCGGGAGAGTTTCGGGGGTCTGTTTCTGCACGGTCGGTTAGATGTACGGTCGACCAAGCTATTTGGTTTACATTTTACAATGTAATTTGCATGTTAAAATGTAAACCAAATAGCTGGGTCGACCGTACATCCAACCGACCGAAACAGAATAGTAAAATAAAAAGCCATTAAACAGTTACGAGCTACCAAAGATTCGTTTTTATTGCCAATTTCAAAGCAACTTTGGGCGTTAATTAGTAATAAAAGAAATGTCAAATTTCCAAACCAAAGTCGGTACCGACGAAGCACAATTATCGAAAAATTCAAATAAATTTTATTTGGAATTGGTTTTGCAGTGGTTTTTTCATAAAACTCGATTTTCCAAAGTCTTTTTCGTATTTTTTTACTATAAATTATAGTACATCCCACGTCACGAGCACGATGCCAGTTGAGACAGCGTGCTTTTTGGCCACGCCCACCATTGAGTTCGAGGCCGCGACTAGTGTCACCTTAACTATAAATATACTGTCAGAATTGGTAAGTTGCGCGGTTTATACGTGACTTAAATACGACGATTTTTGAATCGAAAATACCAAAATCCTATATAATTATAGCATTTAACTTAAATAGTTTGCAAGAAGCACAACCAGTATCATTAATAGATATGAATAAATTCTTAAAATTATGAAAATATTATTTGTGAACGAGTATTTTCAATTTAAAAAACGACTTATTTTTTACGTTACTTTTGTTTACACCGCGCGCTCGTTATAGAACATCTGAGCATTTGCATTTGGATTATTTATTTAAGTTTTGCTTATTGTTAGTGAAAACAAGCATTAGGATACTTTTATAGTGTTCAGGAAAGGGTCAAATTAATGCCAAATGGCTTTGGCGTGACATTAATGTTTGTAATTCGGTGATTGTATTCTCTCTCACCGATATTTATTTAGATAATAATATGATCTGTGTAAACTAAGAATAAAAAACTAAAGTGTAGCAAATACTTTATCGTAGGCATTTAATCTTTCATTTACATTTTATTATTTGAATAATTAACTGTCTAAGTACGTTAAATTGTGTATGTTTGAATTTTAATATATTTACACCTTTATTGTTTTCGATGCGATGTAGTTTATCTTTTACGTCCAATTCCATATAGATGTGCAATGACAAATGTAATTGTAAAGAAATAGTAAATCAAGAAGTTGTAACGTTTTTTTTTTCGAAGGTTTTATGGTACAGACTGCCATTTGGAAAAAAAATACTGCTGTACCTAAAGTATGATGCACTTATAGGGTGTAAAAAACCTCTTAACAAAGCTGAAAGGCACTTGTTCTCCCCGTCATTGCGATAAATTTTTTGTTCTACACCATACCTAGGAACCTTCTTGTTACGGAGATATTGGCGGTCAAAGTTCCAACTTTTAGACAAGTTTTTTTTTAATACATGTTTTTAATGTAAGATTTTTAATTTAAACACCTCCACGACCCCCCATATTATTCAATCCATCCATCAGCACAATGTTTTTAGTGCATTACATTGAGTTTTACCACAAAGCTTGATTTTTCAGCCCAAAAAAAAGGTCGTTTCCCAGCCATCATTTTTGTGTAAAGTTAATTAGTTTGATGTAGGTACTATCGAGGACATTCTCGCTTGATCACCACTAAGCTAATTTTTGCTTACACTTACAACATAGAAACGCTCTCTAGCCCCGTCCCGTTGACTTTGTATAAAAATAATGAATGTAAAGATACCGATCGGCCGAGCGCACTGACGATACACGCCAAACGAAAGTGATTGATATTGTGCGCGTCAAAGTTGACGCTTTCCTAATATAATAATTGGAATTGGACTATGGGGAGACTGAGGATTTCCTGGAAATAAAAAAGTAAATTTAATATCAGGTTTTGTAGTATTTTGTAACACATAACACACAATCACCACACACCTCACACAGTACACTCATACATGAACACACGCTCATACTACAGCACTGTGTGCTGTAGAACAGTCACACAATTACCATACACCACTCATTGTACACTCATTCATAAACACACGCTCATTAGACAACGCTCATACACTGCCACACAAAAACACACTCGTTTACTCTTCTACTCTACCTTAAATAAGTACTTTTAATATTAGTTTGCCTATCTGGTTTTAGAAACTTTGATGCGTATTGTAATATATTGCAATCTTTAGCCCTACTTTTGTTAGATTTCCTAATAACTATCTTAGTGGGGACCTGGTGTCCTAAAATACAGGCCTCGGCTTAGTTTAGGCACCAGTCTCCCACAAATAAAATACTTTTTCCTGTATATACACTCGAGAGCAATGAATCCGGGTCACTTAAAGAATGTTAAAAATCTCGGAAACTAAAAATGATAGGTTAATGCAATAAATTGTATTTAATAGACAATGTAATACTCCTTAAATGAAAGTAAAAAAAATATGAGTCACCATACATTTTATTAACACAAAATTACATAAAGAAAAAAACTGCTGATCTCTCCTTAAAACAAAAATAGGAAACATGAAATTTTTGAACTTTATTACGATTTTCTTGAATTTTAATACTTCGTATTGCCTCCTCGTGCTTCCATTACTGCGTTTACGCGGTTTGGCATGCTGTACACCAAGTTCCTTATACGATTTTGGGGAATATTCTCCCATTCCTCTGTGAGAGCAATTTTGAGCTCACGAAGCGTGATTGGGGGAGGGTTTCGTTGTTTTACGCATCTGCCTAGCTCGTCCCAAGCATGCTCGATCGGGTTGATATCCGGGCTGCGCGCTGGCCACTCCATACGAGTAATGTTCATCTCTTGAAGGTTCATTCACAATCCTACCTGTATGAGGTCGGGCATTGTCATGCATAAATATAGCATCCTCAGCTAAATTGACCATAAATGGACCAACGTGATCATTGAGGATTTCTTCCACATATCTTACGCTAGTTAAAGAGCCGTTTTCTATGATCACCAGCTCTGTGCGACTTTCAGAAGAAATTCCGGCCCACACAAGTACAGACCCACCACCGTAGGCTACTTTTTCTTCGATGCATGCTTGCTTGAATCTTTCCCCTGGTCTTCGATACACTCTGTGTCTTCCATCGTGCTTGTAGAGCATAAATTTTGATTCGTCGGAGAACATTACTTTTGACCAATCTTCAATACTCCAATTTACGTAGCTCTGGGCATATCTTAGTCTAGAAATACGATGCCCACGCTCCAGTTTAGGGCCGTTTGCAGGTCTATGGGGTTTTAAGTTAGATTCAGCAAGCCGACGTCTTACTGTCCATGCACTTGGGTTACTTCCTCCGAGGCGTCGAAACTGATTTGTGAGTTCAGTTCCTGTGAGAAAGCGATTTCGAAGCATGGTGTTCACCAAGTATCGGTCTTCTCGTGCTGTGGTACACCTGGTTCTGCCCGTTCCTGGTCTGCGTAGGTTAGAACCAGTTTCTTCGTAACGTCGGAGAACTCTTTGTACTGTTGACAGCGACACACCGACAGTCCTGGCTGTATCGCGCTGACTCCGGCCGGTTTCCAGCATTGTAAGTATTCTGGTGCATTCTTCAGGCGTAAGCGACATAATTTCAGCTTGAATAATGAATATAGAGCACTATCAACATGGTTTATGTACCCACATAAATGACAGATTACAAACAAAAGCAAAACCAAATGCTGTAATTTCGTAGTTCCATCTTCGAAAGTGGCCCTTTTTCAAATTTGATTTTTTTATGATATAACTATACAATAACTAAGAAGTTTTAATACCTTCATTTAAGGAGTATTACATTGTCTATTAAATATAATTTATTGCATTAACCTAGCATTTTTAGTTTCCGAGATTTTTAGGATTCTTTAAGTGACCCGGATTCATTGCTCTCGAGTGTATATATGTTACAACGTAAGTACTGTATGTTCTTTATTTGTGGAAGAGAAATAAACAAATTTTATTTATTTATTATAACAGGCCTAAACTTTAAGGGGGCGTGGCTGATTTAAGCGAAAATAGTTTTAACTGATCGGGCGGAAAAGACCACGACTGTACAGAATGCTTGGTTGACGGCTTCGTGATGAGGATTGTTTACTTCTTGTAGAGCCACTTTGGCTGGACCTTACCTAGGGTTTTAAATACAAGTTTTCTATTGTTTTAACTTTAAATACTTCCATGACCCCTGTACTATTCAATGCATCCATCAGCACAATGTTTTGAGTGTGTAACTTTGAGTCCTACCGTAAACCGTGATTTTTCACGCCAAAAAAAAGTTGTTTTTGTTTCCCAGCTTATATAGTATTATGTATAATTATTGTTGTTTGACGACTTCGTGAAGGATCCGTTTACACTTTGTATACTAAAACTCCAGTATTACGTGAAAAGATTAATAAGTTATTCAAGTGACTATTTTTGTAAGCATTATTGTTACTGTTCTTCTTATGATCTGTGTGGCAGATATACTTTTGTTAGTTATATGAATAGGATGTCGATAATCTATTTTAGTTTCGAATACATACTACAGATTTGCGATGCATTTAAAAGTACGCAAACATTTGAAGCGACATCAGTCAAAACTCCCGTATAAGCACTACATGGATACTGATGCAGTGCTTATGCTCATACGTTTGCCTAACGGCTTGTACACATAAACACGATACGACGTCGCATTGTGACACGATGCCACGTCGTAGCACGATGGGACGTCGTATCGTGTTTATGTGTACACGCCCTTTTCAATAAAATGGAAACTTACTTTATTAACGGCCAGTACACTTTTATACAAACATAGTTTGTAATAATTAAATAAAAATTAATGGAATTGATTCAATAGCTTTTTATTTTGTACCTAAGTATTCGTAAATATTCAGTCTCATACAATTAAAACGAATGTACCCTAGTTAAACAGGGGAAAGATATCTAAAATTCTGTTGTTTCCTACAAAAGTCCAATATCTACACGGTTAAAATGGAACAGCAGTTTTTTTTATTTCCGGATGAAATTTAACGGGGTGAATCGAGACAAAATTTTGAAAGGGATTTTAACGTTGAATTGATAATTGAAAGAAAGAAAAAATATTTATTTGGGACAAGCACAGGCACTACAATAATAATAATAAAAAAGAATCTAAAACTAAATAATAAAAAGAAGACCTGTGCGAGGCCAAAAAGGCTCCTATCTCAGCATGATGCTGCGATAAATGAAAAACAAATACCGCAGCGCTGGTACTCTGATAGGGCCCACTATGATGTCACGGTCACACCTACGGACACAAAAAACATTTACACAAAAAAAAAAAACATAATACTCACTTAAATAAAGTAAACACTATAGGTATACAAACAAAACAATATGAATGAAAATATTAACAACAACCGGCTCGGCCGCACCGAACGTTCCGGCTTCGCTTGTCAACGCTACAGACTATTGTCTAATTATGTTATTGCCAACAAGGTCTTTCAATAATTAGGTTATAAAAGGGCCTGTGGACGGTGAGCTATGTGCTAGCTCGCCGTCCGTCCGTCTCATGACGACAGGCCGTGTCGACGGCGCAGGAGTGTTCCACGCGCGCCTCAAAGAGATGTCAGCAGAAAGGAAGGGGTCCGCAAGGGCCGAAGCCTGCCGGGGCTGCGGGACTGTTCGAAAGAGATACCGTGGCACCGGAACACAGGGCGATGAAGGAACATGGATGGGTTTTAGTCAGTAAAAGTCTGACACTCCCTCCTGCTCCGCCCAGAGCGGGAGTCATTTGATGATTTCACATCCAAAAAAAAACGGTTATAAAATAGAGTACCTACTTTTTCAACGTTAAAATCCTTTTCAGTTTCGTTTCAATTCACCCCTGCGTATCTATTCACCCCGTTTGACGGCACCGTTGAAAAATGTTGACGTGCGAGGTTCAGAATGATGTATTGAATACTTGGTAACCGTTATCCTTCAACCCTGTACAAGTAACCTGATATCTTAAGTACTTAGTACCTAGGTACCTACGTCCTACATAGAGCCAGAGTTCAAGAAACGTTGGACGATAAGATAATGCACCTATAAATCAATATTAATGCATGTGTTTTGCAAAGTTGCAGGGTTTAAGTTCATTGAATGCATCGATAACGTCTGAGATTTATTTATTTAATAGCTATTTATTCACCAAGGGGAGTAAGGCACAGATTACTAATCGAGTGTGCATTTGAGTTTAGTAATCTGTACTTACCCTCGAGTGATATATAGGTACTGCTATATACTACACTTGCTTACAACGTCATCAATACTTAAAAAAAAAAAAAACAAAACGCGTTAGTAATGGATTACTACCCTGATTTTCAGGCCAGTAATGAAATTCCTTACAATATAACTGCCTAGATTTTTGAGAAGGTTTAATGAACAGCTTTCAAGCCTTTTATTGGGGTAGTCTTGGTACACTTACTAAGTTAGTGTAGTATAAATATTATTTAACCAACTTAACTTGAGATATTTGCTTGAATTAGCAAATGTCACTACTTATAAATTATATTCAAGATTGTTATTAGTCTGTAAGCTTTCTTTAAAATTAAATAAATAAATAAATAAATAAGGGTGGCGCTGCCTTGCGTAGAAAAACGCCATCAACCTGACAAATTTAATACTCTTCAATCATAGTTTCAAACGACTGTCTCAAGTGTTTGAGTCTCAAGGTTGGTCCAGTGGGTAATAC
Organism: Xestia rhomboidea; assembly: GCA_963853795.1. Classification (NCBI taxonomy): domain Eukaryota; kingdom Metazoa; phylum Arthropoda; class Insecta; order Lepidoptera; family Noctuidae; genus Xestia; species Xestia rhomboidea. Next base: position 15,699,822 of record OY970777.1, read on the forward strand.
CGACATGCATAATGAAATCGAACATAGAACCTTTTTTGAAGTCGATTAAAAATAACGAAATCGTTTAATTAATTAATTTAGTTTCTTTTATTATCTTAAATATTCAGTCTTATACAATTTAAACTAGGTACATAATATCTACCTAAACAATACAAATCATTAAAAAAATCCTTAGGTGTCTCAAAAATAATAATGAAAAAAAAAAATACATTTTGTGATATAAGGCTACCGCAAACTATAGACAAGACTGTCTTTAGACAGACAATTACTCTACTAGAGCGAGCGAGAATACATAGTCTGTCTCGCTCGCACTAGTACGGTAATTGTCTGTCTAAAGAGTCTTGTCTATAGTTTGCCGTAGCGCTAAGACCATATAAATACAAGAAATTACCCGCCGTACTCCCGACCCGTCCCGCGCCCCTGTGTGTGTTGCGCTTTAGTCAGCTAAAATAGGCTCAGTTATAAAGACTCCAAGCATTGATATATCAATGACTACAAGGTATACATTCGATCCTCGTTTATCTTATAAATCAAGGGTGCAAATGTCATATGCACCGGCGGGACACTTGGCAGATTCCCTCCAGTATAAGAAGTGTTACATCGTGGAGCCGAGATCAGGATACAGGTAATGATGGAGAGGAACATCGCTATTAATGCCCAGAACATAAGGACTAAGAAGAAGCGAGTCCGACGCCATGTTATTTCTTGACGGGCGGTCTGAACCTCTTCTGTGGTTAGTGGTCTGAAACAAAGAAGCACGAGGAATAGGTGAAAAGGTAGGTCTACCTTAAGTACTATCGAGGACACTGCCGCCTGATCACCACTAAGCTAATTTTTGCTTGCACTTACAACATAGAAACGCTCTCTAGCACCGCCCCGTTGACTTGGTATAGAAATAATCAATGAAAAGATACCGATCGGCTGAGCGCACTGACGACGCACGCCAAACGATAGTTATTGTTATTTTGCGTGCCAAAGCTGACGCGTTCCTAAAAGGCCTAAACTTTAAGGGGGCCTGACTCGGCGCCTCCGCATGTTTTAAGCGAAAAAATGTTTAACTGATCAGGCGGAAAGACCACGACTGTACCACGACTCTACTTTTTGTCATTGGATTTTCTTAAATTTTTAATTATTTTTTAAAATATATTTAATATATAAGATACTTATATTTAATATATAATATATATTTAATTTATATTTTTTTAATGTCATAATCCCAATCCCGGCGAGGGGGGGCAGGAGTCCATAGCACAGGGTATCCTAGTTTGAATTCCTGACTCCCACAAACCTTTGTACTTCCAATATTTGTAACACCTATACCTACAAGATGTCGCTTTGCATCCTGGTCAAATTCAAGGGCCATCAAACTGAACAACTTTCTCCATGGGACCTCATGTCCTGACTTTGATTCCCGGGTCGGGCAAAGTGTTATTGGGTTTTTTTCCATCAGGAATTTCTGAGTAGCAGCCACGGAGTCTGCAGCTGTGCCTGATTGATGGCAATGGGCTCGAACCCCACTACATAGGGTTTTAACATAACTAGTGAAATGTAGGTGTACTATTCTAGGTACACCTCTGCCTATAGTTGGTGCCATTTAAGATCGCAAAAGCGGTCATTGACCCACCTACATTTATTAAAGTTCTTAATTTTGAAATCCAAAAATAAGCCCGTTTAAGTCTTGAATAGACGTCATCTATCGTGATCTTCAACATTTTTTCTAATGAAAAACAATACATGGTTCATTTGTTTTGTTTCGTACGAAGAGATATTAGGGAAAGGGCAATGACCGCTATTGCAATCTTAACTGGCACCAACTAAAACCCTTCGGGGATTATAGGTGTGATGTCATGTAATTTCATAAATGTTTACTATGTAATTCTCGCGCCAAAAGAACCATGACACTTATAATTATCTCTGCTAATTATTAATATTATCAGTTGCCAACCAAACACACATGTTGATCTTTTTTTTTAACCCAGAACTGAGAAGTAGTAAACTGATAAAAATACAATTAATTCCAAGAATCTTCCAAACGACTTCGTATCTTTACTCATCATGTTAGGTTATTAGGGGTCAAATATTAATTAGGTGTCACAAGACTGATAGCAGTTAGATACCTAAATTGTTTTAATACCTATTCAAGAGACTGATAAAATATAAATAGAACCGTACCGTGATAATCACGTCAATCGTGCTATTTTTGAAGTAAGTGGGTATACCTACAATATACAAATGTCATTACATTACCCCTGTTATCCTCAAAGGGTTAGGTAGAGAAAGAAGAACGAAAAATTAATTATTCGTCGCAAGGTCATGACGTGCATTGTTTGGGGAGGTTCCTGCACCGAATCGGGCGGGAGGAAACGCCAGGGTGACACCACTGTCAGGATCGACTGGAGGACACGGTGGAGCTCTGCCCCGCGTGGGCGGAGCACCGCCGTGTCCTCGTAGCGGCGATCGGCGGCGGCGGGCAACCTCACGCGTCCGGTCCTGGTTTAATCCATGGTCCGAAGCGAGACTGAATGGGAAGCCGTCACCTCCTTCTGCGAAGCAGTCATGCTAGTGAAGGAGGTGGCGGAATGTGAGAGGGAGAGAACCTCACGTCCCAGCCGCCGCGGGAGACGCACCGGAAGCACGCAGAAAGGAAGGGGTCCGCAAGGGCCGATGTCTGCCGGGGCTACGCGACTGTTCGAAAGAGATACCGTGGCCCCGGAACACAAAGGGCGAAGAAGGAACATGGATGGGTTTTATTCAGTAAAATCCAAAAAAAAAGGACATATTAATGTACTTACAATATTAAGAAAAATTAACAATAAACATACAACGCATTTAGACAAACAAACAGTTGGAATACAACAGAACTACAATATAATAAAATTGTAAGACAGGAAGGAACAAAAAAGTTGTACGTCGAGAGTGCGACAAACAGGTTACGACTCAGCATGATGCTGCTGTGCTAAGGGGGCCCACAGCACAGCGCTGGTTTTCAGTGGTCACCAGTGAAACAGGTAGGTACGGAAGCCAATACAGCATAATGGGCATTACAACAGTATCAAAAAATTGCAAATCTATTTAGTCCGTCAGTTAGAGTACTGGAAATTAACGGACACGTATTTTTGTTTTTGTAAATCAATGAATATTGACAAAGATAAAACGCATCAAAACTCGGGAGTGGGGGCTCGTGACGTCAGAACTAGCTAAAAATTATACCATGGCGTGACGTATTGAGAATTTTAAAAGCGTCGTATCTTCGTCAATTTTGGTTTACGTAACAAAAGAAAAAACACGGGTCAAATATTTTTTGATAATATAAGTGACGGACTAATTAGTTTTCTTTTTGTCGTCTCGCCTATTATTAGAGGTGTGCGTTATTACGTATTCTTATTATAATGTGGTCGCATGTCCATGTCCATTGCCATCAACCAGGTACAAATCCAGTCTCCGTGGCTGTTACGCAGCAATTTCTGATGGAAACCCCAGGATTTCATGCTCAGCAATCAACTAAGATACGTTTGCAATAACAAAAACTTACCTATCTACAGTCATGACAATGAGATCAATATTTCGCCAGTTATCTTATGGTAGGTACTGAGCAGAAATCCAAATTCCGATTTTGTTACTGAGTATAATTTGCGGAGCACGAATAAAACTAGGCTTGGGGACCGAACCCGGCACACGACGCTGAGCTGTCGCGTCTGCGACCACTACCCTTGCGAATCAGTCCTACAGAAACTAGCAATCAATTCTTCTCCAGGCGATGAATCAAACTTTGAACACCCAGTATAAGTAGCGATCTAGACGGCTCTGTCATTCGCCTCATTTAAGTCCTGGAGAGTGCAGCAGGCCTAGCCAAGTTAGAAATGATTCGTATCGATTCTCTTTCTACATTCGTAAACGTTAAGTCACGTGGTCACATCGATCAAGATGATAGAAGGAAATGTATTCGTTTCTACAATCGTGATCGCTACATCCCATATAAATCGTAGCCAACTTACTTTTGACTGAACTTTAAAGTTTCTATTCGTTTGTTTTCACCACGTGACTTAACGTAGAAATTATGTCATTCCCATACATTTGGTTAGTTTTCTATGCGTTAACGATTGTAGATTGTCAACTTGGCTAAGCCTACAGGTTACACACAACACAACTAGCAATCATAAACATAAAGTCATCGTCTGACTCGCTTTTTTCCAACTAAGTATGTTAGGGTCGGCTTCCAGTCTAACCGGATGCAGCTGAATACCAGTATTTTACATGGAGCGACTGCCTATCTGACCTCCACAACCTAGTTAGTACTGGGTAATATGATACCCCTTGGTAAGACTGGTTGTAAGACTTTTGGGCCACTGATAACGACAGTGATCTACAAATGCCAGCCGTGTCCAACGGCTTAACATGCTTTCCGAGGCCCGGAAGAAACTCGGGATGTACCTAATAGGTGGTCACCCATCCATGGAATAACCTCTAAGCAAGCGTGGCTTAACCTGAAGATCGACACGAGCGGCTGATATTATTTAGCCAGAAGCTTCACGTTACACACAACACAACTATTAGCAATAATAAATGAAGATGCAATTTATTAGATATAGTAGTTAAATATGTAGGTACCCAAATCGTCGGCATCTTGCATCTGCACCATGTCCCAGTAATGGCTGCCTTTCAGGATCCATTGTCTTCGGTTTTTCTCAAAGAGTCTTTCACCAAAAATTTTCGTTTCCTCTTGATTTGTCTTTAATCTTCCTTTTCCTTTTTTTTAATTTCTTCAAAGATTAAATCTGAACTCTTAAGTTACACTGAACACAGTAAAACCTTAATTTGTGAAACGCGGCTTCTAGCCAGCAAGTGAGTAGTTTTATAATAATATGTTCACATGTCCGCTCGCAAGCTCAAATAAAACTACACTGATTGGGTCGAGTTAATTAGCACTGGTGTCAATAATAGTTAGTTATTGTGTTAATTACGTGACCGCTTATCGGCTCGTCTCGTACTGGGGGACACTGCGATTATTAACTTGATTAGTGAAGCTATATTTAGGCTTCTATTATCGTGGGCCTTGGCGTGGGAGTGAAGGAAACGTCACCATTCATATCATCATGCATGCATGCTTAGCGGGCACTAACATCTCTCTCTCTCTCTCTTCTCTCTCTCTTCTCTCTTCTTCAACCCTTGGTCATAATGCTGAGCGTAGGTCTCTTCCAAATCTCTCCACTTTTGGCGGTTTTGTGTCATGGCTATCCAGTATTCTTCCGGCCACTTAGTGAGATCGTCTGTCCACCTAGTCGGTTCTCTTCCCACATTCCTCCGCCCCGTCCGTGGTGTCCACTCTAGCACGGACATAGTGGAAGTGATAGCAAAAAGAAAGTGGAACTGGGTGGGCCATATATGCCGTAGACTGGATGGAAGATGGGGGAAGAAAATGCTGGAGTGGAGCACTATCATCAAGTGAGGCCAATTCCATGGAGAGGGGTCGGGCGAGTTATACTTAGTCTTTAAAGCAAACGGGGAGGCCTCTTTGGGCCTGTTTGGTCTAGCAACGACTTAGCCCCAAGTTCGTCGCCCGCAAGTCCTTCCTTTGTGTGACCCAATGTGTGGAATAACCCCAGTTGCCTAGCACCACGGATAATATTATTATTAACTAGCTGGTGCCCGCGGCTTCGCCCGCCGCAAATTGTATACTAAAACCTTGCTCTTGAATCACTTTATCTATTAAAAAAACCCGCATCAAAATCCGTTGCGTAGTTTTAAAGATTTAAGCATACATAGGGATATAGGGACAGAGAAAGCGACTTTGTTTTATACTATTTTATATTCTAAGTATATATTTAGTGATAGTGATATTAAGTGTGGCGGGCTTGTCCTATAACCCGATAAATGGGCTATGCCCTTTGGTAAGACCGGTGGTGGTCAGACTCTCGGGGTTTCTGTCTACTCGTAACGACTGTCAAAGATTTACAAAAATGACTGCCGGGACGAACGGCTTAAACTGTTTTCTGGAGCCGCGGAAGGGTCTCGGTGTACCGACGATAATCGATCCCCGTAATTACTTAGCCACTCACCCTCATCCCTTTTTGCAAGCAAAAATCTGCTACAAAATCAATTTGCCAAGAATATCGACTAAATCAAATCGTGAATCCTGACAATACGGAGACACTTTACGGGATTTTTTCTACGTTGTGTTCACGAATGACAATGTCATGTGGGATATTGTCGCAGTGTATCGGAGTTAGTTGGTAAGCCCACTAGTGCGGGACTAGCCCGGGATAACAAAACGGGATTTATGTGAAACCCGGGTAAAATATGGTTATTTTTTCGTTTGTGAAACGCAAAACACGCTTTTTGAATAATGGTGAGATATTTCGAAGGATAGTGTTTTCAGATGCATTTTACAATGTACATATAGAGGATATTAACATGTAGAAATTTAAATATAGTTAAAATTTAACTAAGAGTTAATAATTATACTTGTGGTGAATTGTCTTTAATAATTGACATAATTAATAATAGGTACAATCAAAACGAGAATCGACATAATGCTAATACACTCGAGAGCAATGAATCCGGGTCACTTAAAGAATCCTAAAAATCTCGGAAACTAAAAATGCTAGGTTAATGCAATAAATTATATTTAATAGACAATGTAATACTCCTTAAATGAAGGTATTAAAACTTCTTAGTTCTTGTATAGTTATATCATAAAAAAATCAAATTTGAAAAAGGGCCACTTTCGAAGATGGAACTACGAAATTACAGCATTTGGTTTTGCTTTTGTTTGTAATCTGTCATTTATGTGGGTACATAAACCATGTTGATAGTGCTCTATATTCATTATTCAAGCTGAAATTATGTCGCTTACGCCTGAAGAATGCACCAGAATACTTACAATGCTGGAAACCGGCCGAAGTCAGCGCGATACAGCCAGGACTGTCGGTGTGTCGCTGTCAACAGTACAAAGAGTTCTCCGACGTTACGAAGAAACTGGTTCTAACCTACGCAGACCAGGAACGGGCAGAACCAGGTGTACCACAGCACGAGAAGACCGATACTTGGTGAACACCATGCTTCGAAATCGCTTTCTCACAGGAACTGAACTCACAAATCAGTTTCGACGCCTCGGAGGAAGTAACCCAAGTGCATGGACAGTATGACGTCGGCTTGCTGAATCTAACTTAAAACCCCTTAGACCTGCAAACGGCCCTAAACTGGAGCGTGGGCATCGTATTTCAAGACTAAGATATGCCCAGAGCCACGTAAATTGGAGTATTGAAGATTGGTCAAAAGTTATGTTCTCCGACGAATCAAAATTTATGCTCTACAAGCACGATGGAAAACACAGAGTGTATCGAAGACCAGGGGAAAGATTCAAGCAAGCATGCATCGAAGAAAAAGTAGCCTACGGTGGTGGGTCTGTACTTGTGTGGGCCGGAATTTCTTCTGAAAGTCGCACAGAGCTGGTGATCATAGAAAACGGCTCTTTAACTAGCGTAAGATATGTGGAAGAAATCCTCAATGATCACGTTGGTCCATTTATGGTCAATTTAGGTGAGGATGCTATATTTATGCATGACAATGCCTGACCTCATACAGGTAGGATTGTGAATGACTACCTTCAAGAGATGAACATTACTCGTATGGAGTGGCCAGCGCGCAGCCCGGATATCAACCCGATCGAGCATGCTTGGGACGAGCTAGGCAGATGCGTAAAACAACGAAACCCTCCCCCAATCACGCTTCGTGAGCTCAAAATTGCTCTCACAGAGGAATGGGAGAATATTCCCCAAAATCGTATAAGGAACTTGGTGTACAGCATGCCAAACCGCGTAAACGCAGTAATGGAAGCACGAGGAGGCAATACGAAGTATTAAAATTCAAGAAAATCGTAATAAAGTTCAAAAATTTCACGTTTCCTATTTTTGTTTTAAGGAGAGATCAGCAGTTTTTTTCTTTATGTAATTTTGTGTTAATAAAATGTATGGTGACTCATATTTTTTTTACTTTCATTTAAGGAGTATTACATTGTCTATTAAATACAATTTATTGCATTAACCTATCATTTTTAGTTTCCGAGATTTTTAACATTCTTTAAGTGACCCGGATTCATTGCTCTCGAGTGTATTAGGTATATCACAATGTCTTCGAATTTTTTGTTCTAGGACATGCCGGTTTCCTCACGATATTTGAAATAAATGATGCAAAGTATGTAGGTACCATACCTATTGCGTTTGCGTTTGGACCCGCGACTTAAGTCCCGTAAGTCGGAGTTGTTGCCACTGACCCAACAATGCTCTCACTTGCGTGATGGATGAGACATTAGACAGTTAAAAATTGGGACATCCCGGGAATCCGGGACTTGCAATCCGCGGGCGAATGCCACGTTACACTTTAGAGGTCCGCACCAGGACCCATAAATTGGAATTAAGTGCGGGACCACTTTCGTGGCGTCGTTTTGTTTGGACTCATTTTCAATCGGTTTGAGTATAATACTGGTTTTCTTATTAGTTTGTTATCGAAGAAAATATACTTTTTGTTATTATCACGTTTTTTTTTTAATTTATGTACCTAACCTGTAAAGTAGAAAACCCATAAAATCCGTTGCAACATTTGCAACTAAGCCAATTGTGTATAAAACCACTGTTTTAGACTTTCACGGTTTTTCACTACACTTAAAGTACTTGCAGATTATAATTAAGAATATAATGGATTACAATAAATTTATTTAAACTAATATTAATTTGTAATAATTAATTGAAAGTGAATTTAAATGTAATTTAATTTAATTTAATAAAATAATAATAATGTAATTTATCCGTGGTTTCCCGCTATCATGATGCTTGCAACAGCGTCGAAATATCGGGAGCTCATAGTAACTAAGGAAAATCACGGATATCATCCCGTAAGTACTTTAAGTGTATAAAACCAGTTCATGGTCAACTTTGAGAAGCCATTTAAGTTAAACTGTTATGTATTAAGGCATGTCAGTATTAAGCTGGCTTCCTACGGTTCGCGATTCTACGAATCATCACGCACAGCCGACGACCACGGACGGCAACTCACACAGACAGGGCTCTTTCAACGGTGCGTGTCAGTCTGTGTAGATCTTTTGATAGCTTCATTTTAAAATGCAAAGTGAAAGAGAACGTATCGTCGCTGCAGCTGCGACTGTGGTATTTACCAAATTATGCGAACTAGTAAAAGTAAAAAGAAAGCCCGTCTCTGGTGGATATCAGCATACAACAAAAGTCGTTTAAGGTAAGTGTACTTATTTATCTAATTTTATTTTCTGTTTTGTCTGCTACTAATGGCAGTGGGATCACGGTAGAAAATTAACGAATGACATAAAATATTCCCTGTCCCGTGGTCCTACCGGTGGGATCATGGGGAATGAATGATTCGGAAAACCTATGAAGTTACCGCCTTGCGACGGATACCGGCGCACCGCCACAGACGTCCTGTGGTACCACGGACGAGACCCTGCCCACGGTGTGTCGTGCGAGCTGGTCCGCGTCCGTCCGCGATATCGCGGACCGTGGGAAGCTAGCTTTATAGGCTAAAATAACATGATTTTAATGAATCTATGTTATTATAACACCCTCTTTTCTATTTCAATACGATCTCTGCTAAATCAAGAGGTATTGTTTGTACATAGCGGTCATGTTTTTTAGAAATAACGTAAGCAGACATTGCTAAATTAACTGGCGAAATATTTCAAAAGGAATTGTTCGGAATTTTAGGTCGAATCTCAATGCGTTTACTATAGGATCTCGTTTAGAAACTCGAATTCGAAAATGTATTTATTCTGGACATTCCAATCTAAACCTTCGGGGTCTCGTTTTTAAACAAAAATCTGGGATTCTCGTAGGTTATAGGTACTTACATTATAATTATTTGTGACTATAACTTACAACTACTTACTTAGTATTTTTGTATCTCACGCTGACTGATAGCCGTTTTAGCCGTTTTGTGTAACTGTGAAGCATATTCCCCTGCACTATTTTTTTTTAAATGAGTCATTTTGAGCGTAAATTTATACCAAAACTCTACACCTGTAATCCTAGAAGGGTTAGGCAGAGGTGTAGGTTTCACCTAATATTACACCCACATTTTGCAAGTCTCATGTAATAGGGGGCGAGCCTATTGCCATCAACCGGACACAAATTCGGACTCCGTGCTGCTACTGAGAAATTCCTGATGGAAAAACCCAATAACAATTTGCCCGATCCCGGAATCGAACCCAGGATCTCTAGCAGTTAAGTCAAAAGCATGTATATTATCCCGGATCAGTGGGCAACCACCTTTCTAAAAATATACTACCTTAAAATTTAAGGGAAATTTAAAAGGCCAATTTCACGACAACTCAGGGTTGGTTTAGTAGGAACTTGAGTTTGTATACTGTCTTTAAAAGCCATTGATCGGTCCAAAGACGGCCCTTGACCTATTTGTATTACCCATTACAAAGTGATTGTAAAGGCCGACACACATTTCGTCGGGGCGGAAAGACCTACTCCCAGACTTCATTTTCGTACCTAGTTATGTATTCTTCTGCTTAATGTATCGATGGCAACTAAATTGAGTAGCAACGAGTTTGGCATTTAGAATTTGTACCGCAAAGCTCACTGCTCAAAGTTTTGTTTCCAAGAGACCCATCGAGATGAAGCCTAAAGCCCACATCGATTTAATCACGCTTATATGCGAGATCTGTCACTTAAAGCACGGTACTTTCCACCAAATGCTCAATCGAAATTTTGTACTAGACATCTAGTCGACATTTCCTAGGTAACAAGCGGGCCGCATTACCGTTTTTTGAGGATATGCGATAATGCCATGCGCTGCAATGTGCGTTTGTCTTAACAATACACTTCAAATCCGGTTCGAAGAAGATCCTCGACCGAATTTTAATGCAATCAAGGAGGTTAAGGTGTGATGTAGGTACCGGATAAGGGTGCGTGAATGGCACCTTTACTATATTCATAATTTAATGTTATAAATGCAGAGGTAACTCTTTCTGTCTGTCTTTCTGTTACTTACCTATTCACTACCTAAAGGCTGAATGGTTTGCTGCGGGACTGTTCGAAAGAGATACCGTAGCCCCATAACACAAAGGGCGATGAAGGAACATGGATGGGTTTTAATCACTAAAAGTCTGACTCCGCTCAGAGCGGGAGGAGTCATTTGATGATTTCCCACCAAAAAACAAAAAAAACAGGCTGAATGGATTCGATGAAATTTGGCATACAGGTAGATCATGACCTTGGATATTGGACAATTTTATGCCACATCCACGCGGACAAAAGCTATAGAGGGTCTGATCTTTAGTCAAATAATTCCAAGGCCATCATCATCTGCCTAGCCTTTTCCCAACTATATGTATGGTGGGTTCGGCAGCCGAATCTCAGTATTTTACGAGGCACGGAGGAAACTAGGTGTGTCATGGGTGGTCACTCATCTTCGGGCAAGCGTGGCTTAAGCTAAAAAAAAAAATACATTTTTTATTTCTAATACTTATGACATAACAATCAAATGGTAGGAAATACCTTTTAAGCAAAAAAATACTTATATTAGGTACTTCCGCTCTTCCGGTTTACGTTAACATTACATAAGTAAGAAATATAACAATAAAATCAAATCCAAAATCAATACAAAATAAGATACCAAAATAATAAAATTAAATGCAAATAAAAAAAAAAAAATACAAATCATAATTCAAATTAATAACAGAATTAAATCATGGATATAATTATAATCGAATTAAGAATCAGAGTTAAATTCAAATTCAAATCAAAATTAAAAAGAATACCAAAATCAAATTGACAAAATAATTGAGTTTAGTGTGCGTATAGGGTGTATATGTGAGTGTGTGAGTGGTGTTTGTGTATATGTGAGTGTGTGTGATGTGGTGTGTGTGTGTGTGTGTGTGTGTGTGTATGTTGGAGGCCAGTGCAGTGGAGTCGCCCTACATACGATCACACAATTCGTGAGATACATTACGAACTATGTGATCACATGTGGTCACTCATCTTCGGGCCAACCTAGGCAAGCTTGGCTTAACCTGAAGATCGACCCGAGCGGTTGGTATTATGTAGCCACAAGTCAGAGGGCAGTATCATTTATTATATCGAGGGGCTAAACGAAGCCATAATATACCAGAGGTGGTTTGACTCCCGAGCGTGCGAGGGAGTCAATGAAACCGAGGGTGTATTAAGTTGGCGTTTAGTTTCGAGGTGCAAACTGTACTTTTCACTTTGAGTGCGAGAAAAATAGTTAATTTAGTACAAAAACATTTATTATTCCTCCAGTCCATAGAACTTTCTTAAGTTTTTAGGTAAATCCTCCGCGATTTTGGCGGCAAAAGATTATCTATTATGTCTTTTGCTCTTTGCTCGATGTCAAACTCTTCACTGTCACTGGACATTCTTAATAAATTTATTTAAAACCGAACAAATTTACACTCGACAAAAAATCTGAAATTTTCGCGGTCAGTTTTTTCTTCTAAACCAGTCACAGATTAACAATTTAAAACGCACGGCGCCACCTTCTTTGCGGAAAAAAAACCACGGAACTAAAACTCTCAACATTTTCGCAATGAAGATGGTACACACTCCACAGATAATAGTAGTATATTTACTGGCTGTTTGAGTTTGTCTATGTCACATGAAGGAAATAAAAAAAAACCAATTACTTTTCACTCCTTATGGACTAAAGTGGTCACTATAATCCCGCTTCGTAGGGCTACATTGGCGTACTTTTAGAGCATGAGAAGAAAAAAATATTTTAGTTAGTTACAGTAGTAAGGGTAAAATAACTTAACTCATTTCGATATCTCTCCGCGTCGCTGCGTCCGGCGGCACAGTTTAACTGCTCAAATTTATTTTTCCGTCACTTTCCTTATCTACTTATTTAAGCTAATAATCTCCTAATCTTCCCCAGGATTCCCAATAATGATTTGTTGTTTATTTTTCCTGGTAACTCTGAGAGATTATTTTATGTATTTTATCTAAGTAGGTTGTATTGTTTGAACGTCCGCTTTGTGTTCGGAGTTTCTCGGCCGAGGTTGGATATGCCAGGCACGAGAGCATAAATGAAAGACTACCACCCAAAGTTCCTGGCAACCATAAAAAGTCATCGAATGCAGTCGTTTTCATCAATACCATTGTTTTAATCATACAATAGCACGTTTTTGTCGCTATTTACAATAGGCATGACGACAGTATCAAAAAATTGCAAATCTATTTAGTCCGTCAGTGGAAATTATTGGACACGTATTTTTTGTTTTTGTAAATCAATGAATATTGACAAAGATAAAACGCATCAAAACTCGGGAGTGGGGATCGTGACGTAAGAACTAGCTAAAAATTATACCTAGGCGTGACGTATTGAGAATTTTAAAAGCGTCATAATATCTTCGTCAATTTTGGTTTACGTAACAAAAGAAAAAACACGGGTCAAATATTTTTTGATAATATAGCTGACGGACGAATTAGATTTTTTTGTCGTCTCGCTTATTTGTGTTAGAAAAATAGAACGTTTTATCTATGTTAGTACCCGTAACACATCGCATGTGCACCAAGCCCCCGTGCGTTCATGTGGCACTTGCCCGTGAAAGCGGCGGAACACCACTCCCTGCGCCCAAGTCCTCTTCCAAGACGAGGTGCAGGAAACACGTTGTTTTCGTCCATCTAGCCGATATGGCTAGCCCACTTCCACCCAAGATTGCTAACTCTCCATCAAGATATCAAGATTACTCCGTTATTTCCTGGAAATTAAACAAGTTGGAAGGGACACGGACACTAAAACAGTTACCACGTATTAACTAATCATTTTGAACGCCCTTACATGGCATATACATTTTTCGTCGGTTAATAAAAACGGTCCTTACCTACACGGTCAAAATGTATGTAACTTTCCTTTTAAATTACTATGTGGGGAGGGGGTTCAGAATGATATACTGAATACGTGGTAACAACCGTTTTAGCGCCAATTTACAGACCAGTGCTAGGTTGTATGTTGATTAAATGTGATTTGCGGCTGTAAGACGTATGTAGTTAGAAAGAAAGAAAGAAAACAATGAAAAAGAAAGAAAGAAATTTATGAAAGTCGATTGAATGACTTTTTCATGAAATAGTCACAACATAGGTACAACCTAGCACTGACCTGCAAATTGCAAAAAAAACATAAGAAAATTTGAATTTCGCGGGCTACCCATGAAAAATCTTTGCCCTTAATTTTTCTTTTCTGAATTAATAAAGACAGCAAAAAGTGGTTGGCTGTGACCGTCGACGTCCACTTTGCCCATAATTTTTCAATTAATTGTCATCAACAGCACTCACAGCATTTTTATCCTTTTTAATAATATATATCTTTTTGTGTTTTAAGAAATCTATACTATTTACATAACATTAAGCCAGTCTAAGAAAAAAATACATCAGATATCCCGTCTGCCTCGTTGGTATAGTAGTCACAAACGCGATGCTGATCATGAGGTCTTAGGTTCAATCCCCGGGTCGCTCAAAGTTTAATAGGTCTTTCCATCAGGATTCCCTTCTATCTCAGCTATTGCCACGACGGAGTCTGGATTTGCGCCAGGTTGATGGCAATAGTCTCGCCGTTAATTACTTGGGACTTAAGGTGAAAGCGTCAGGCTAGCCCGCGAAATTCGAATTTTTCAAGGTCAAAATCATTCCTCGACCTTTATGAACTCGGAGAGTTGTATTGATGATTTTGATGATTATAATTCTGTAACTGCATATGTCTTACAGTCGCGAACAATATTTTAATCAACTTACAACCTAGCACTGGTCTACAAATTGCAAAAAACGTAAGAAAATTTGAATTTGCAGCCTACCCTGGAGCATCCACCTTAAGTCCCAAGTAATTAACGGCGAAAATATGATTCGCGGCTGTAAGACGTATGTAGTTACAGAATTATAATCATTAAAATCATCAAACATTCAAATTCAGTTCATGTAACTGTCAAGAATTACTTTTTCATTAAATAGTCATTCTTGACAGTTACATAAACTTAGAGGGGAAGAAAATTTGAATTTTGCGGGCTACCCTGGAGCATCCACCTTAAATAAAACTGGTGAAATGTGGGTGTACGTGGCACCCATCTGCCTATAACTAAACAATGCCCTCCTAACAATCTACACCCTGTCTCCAAATCTTACGGTTTTATCGTTAAGTTTAGCTAAAATATTAGCAAACTGAATCTCTTAGACAATACCTTACAGTAATCTAGGTAGGTATACCAATTTCAGATTCAAAACGTAATTTTCGCAAAAACCCAGCATGATGAAACCGAAATCACAGTAATAATGAAGTGGTTACTCCAAAAAACTTCGTTTGCATTTTGTATAAAATGGACCATCCCGTTTTGTGTGATTATCCCATTAGTAGGGGAGGGGGTGGCACGAGGGAGGGACTCCCCCCTCATCCATTCGACAGTGATTACTTCGCCGCGTTTGATCAAACTCCGTATAATTTTTGGCGAGACTTTGTTTTCAGTGTTGTGCAGGATGTATTCGAGTTTTACCTAAGATTAAATGATAAATATAACGTCTCAAAATAACATCGCGCCTGTTATCTCCGAAGACATTTGCAGTGGTGTACTTAATAGTAGGTACACCCACATTTAGTTATGTTTAAGTCCCATGTAATAGGGGGTGATCCTATCGCCACTACTGAGAAATTATTGATGAAAAACCCAATAACACTTTGCCCGACCCGGGTATCCTTACGCTCAGCAGCCGTGCTTGCGATCACTAGACCCACGAGGCAGTCTCAAAATAAATACTTAAAAAAAAAAAAAAAAAAATTGGTGCTTAATTTGTCATTTTATTTATTATTTTTTATTTCTTTGCATCTGACATCAACTTTATTCGTTAATTTAATTCATTGTTATATTTAATTTTTATTTTATTTTGTTTTGTGAGTTTGACATTAATTAATTTGATCTGACATTTATTTGTTTATTTTATTTTAATTATTTGTGTCATTGATTTAACTTAATTTCTTTATCTATATAATCAGCTGAATGTGTGTTTTGTTTAACAATCTCAAATATGGGTCAATGACCTGAAATAAATGAATTTATTTTTTTATTTTTTTTATTTTTTAAATAAAAATCCTCCTGTCCTCTGTGACTGCGGATCTTGTTTAATACGTTAATCCTTATTAAAGTATTTGTTAACAAACACTATGATTGACAAAACAAAACAAACAATATGATTGCTCTGATCAGCATCTGAACCACGTTGAAGACTTATCAGAGTCAATTTCGAGTAACAATATTGATACTGACCGCGTCTTGATAATCACCGCGGTTACGATGTGATAATCGCATTTAGGAAAAGCCGTCGTTCCCGACTGTCATACACCTTTTACAGACTTGATAGATATTCAGTAGCCTGAAAACCAGTCATACCAAGTCACTAGGTTGTCGAGCTTAGATATACAGTCGCTCCATGTTAAATATTAGAATATATTTTAGAGAACTTCTCAAGAAAGTGAACAATCATATAGTTAACAAAACAAGGTGATTGGAAATAATTGGGTGCATTTCTCGAAATGGGTGATAGTAGACCTAATTCGTAACAAAATACCCCTTTTTTTTGTGTCAGACTTTTACTGACTAAATCCCATCCATGTTCCTTCTTCGCCCTTTGTGTTCCGGGGCCACGGTATCTCTTTCGAACAGTCCCGCAGCCCCGGCAGGTATCGGCCCTTGCGGACCCCTTCCTTTTTGCTGACTCTCTTTGAGGCGCGCGTGGAACACGAACGCGCCGTCGACACGGCCTGTCGTCATGCGACGGACGGATGGCGAGCTTGCTCATAGCTCATCGTCCACAGGCCTGCGCTTACGGTGGCCCCCGACGCCCGGGGCGTCTCCCGCGGCGGCCGGGACGTGAGGTTCTATCCCTCTCCCGTTCCGCCACCTTCTTCGCTAGCATGACTGCTTCGCGGAAGGAGGTGACGGTGTCCCATTCCGTCTCTTTTCGGACCATGGATTGAACCAGGGCCGGAAGCGAGAGATCGCCGCCGCCGATCGCCGCTTCGAGGACACGGCGCGGCGGTGCTCCAGCCAAGCGGGGCACACCTCCACCGTGTGCTCCACCGTGTCTTCCGGTCGATCCTTGCAATGGTAGTACCCGGGCGTATCCTCCCGCCCGATTCGGTGCAGGAAACAGAATACCCCTTAAGAAATTGGGATCCTAGTCGATCAGATCAGGCTAGATCGGTCTGTGTCTGGTGATTTTAACCTATCCCACGACACACGCCACACAGTCAAAACGATTATTTTCTCAACAACTTAAAAAAGTGTAATTTACCAGAAAAACGAAGCGTAAACGCAACAAATAACCTGCCGTATGTGGATCACCTGCAGAATTCTAAAGTTCTTTGTCTCAAAGCGGCGTCGATCCCTCAATAGCCGCCACCAATTTATGGACTTCACGGTAAGAACAAAAGAGTCATTCTATTCAATTAAATTATCCGATAAATGTGAAAGTTTGCCATCGAAAGACATTATGCGGACGAGACAATGGGAAAGTTAGGTCCTGGTTAAACGTACCGCTTCTTAGGACAATAATTTCGGGGTTTGGAACAGGTATTCTTTGTGGAAATCTATTAGGGTTTTTATTAGACTGTATGTTTTTTCTTATTGGTCGCTATGGCTACTGCTGAACATAAGGTCCTGCGGGCCTACCATGACGTCTTAAAGCAAGAGCGTTTTAATTTCGTGCCAGAGTGGGAAAGAGATGGCGCTAGACGTCCTCTATAGCTCCGTCTCTTACCCACACCGGAACGCGATTAAAACGATCCTGCTTTAAGACGTCATGGTAGGCCACCTGGGGTCGATTACCAGGTCGGGCAGTGTTATTTGGGTTTTTCAACCAGGTATTTCTCAGTAGCAGTCACAGAGTTCTCAGGCTCGCCTTCTGTTATATGAGACTTGAACAAAAAACTTGTTCTGAGAAACCACGGGCACCAACCATTAGACATAGGTATATAACAAAAATCAATGTTAACACACTACATTCAACTCAACACGAACTGCATCATTGTTTTTATCAATAGCTATCCTATCAGATAGACTTGTCAGTAAGATGCTGTTTTGTCTGTTATCTCCATCTTTCGACACAAACTTCAAGATAATTCACCGTAGTCACTGCAAAAATGTCTCAAGCATCTGACATGTGGTTCGTAATTTTATTGGTGTCTGGGTGTGGTCTGGTAGAAGGTCTGTCCAGGGTAGACCCCCTCGTCTCAACGAAAGGAGGTCTGATCCGAGGTCTTGGGTCTGACCATGGCTACGCTAAGTTCTTGGGAGTGCCATATGCAGTGGTGGATAAGAACAATCCTTTCGGGGTAAGATTAGATATTTTTTTATAGTTACTGTGTTATGAAGGCCAGATAAGCAGCCGCCCAATGTAAGACACTGATGTCCAGCTGCATCCGGTTAGACTGGACGCTGATTGCGACATAGGAAAATTCTAGGCAGAAGATTATGATTACATATTTTTCAATATACCCGCTCTCCTCTACTTTGGTCCTAGATAAAAATGTGTGCGTAAAATGAAGTCTAAAAGGGTTGCCGGTAGTCAAGACAAATGTGACAGGCAATCAGTTGTAGGTAGTGGTATAGCCATGTGATGTTGAAGATAAAATGAGAAAAGTTGCAAGAAAATAACGACACAATTCAAAGACTTCAGTTTTATCATGTTAATAATTATTTAACAATTTAATTCACAGGCGGCAGCCCCACATCCAGGCTTTGATGGCATCTTTGAAGCATACGAATCAAACGCTTGCCCTCAAACAGACAACGATGTCACATTCGGTACAATCGACTGTCTCACCTTGGATGTCTACGTGCCAAGTACTGCTAACTCGCAGAACCGGTTACCAGTTATGGTATGGATACATGGCGGCGCTTTTGTTACCGGCAGTGGAAGTATCTTCGGCCCTCCAAATCCATTGTTGAGAAATGATGTAATTGTAGTTTCAATCAATTACAGGCTTGGTATTTACGGCTTCATGTGTCTAGATATTCCAGAAGTACCAGGAAACTCAGGACTAAAAGATCAAGTGTTGGCTCTGAGGTGGATCAATGAGAATATAGAGGAATTTGGAGGAAATGCGAGACAAATTACTGTGTTCGGTGAAAGTGCTGGTGGCATGTCTGTAAGTCTTCACCTACTGTCTTCCTATGAAACTTTATTCCAGAAAGCAATAATTCAGAGTGGTCCTGCTTTAAGCCCTTTGGCGTTGGTGGATTCTGATAGCACGATACCTTTGAAACTAGCAGCAGCTTTGGATTTTAATACTGAAGATACGCTTGAAGCCCTTGAATATCTTGCATCTGTTGATGTACTCACATTAACCCAACTAGCTTACGATTTGAAAATAGCGAATTTTGGGAACAATCAGTTACCTGTCACCTTTCCTTGTGTTGAAAAGAATATTGACGGCGTTGAACATTTTATTACGGATGATCCTGCAAATATAGTTTCTACTAAAGTCAGGAATACGCCAATCATTATTGGGAACACAGACAATGAAATGCCGTTCATGTATGAACATGCAGATGCGGATTTCTTTTCAAACTATAATTTCGATTTAGTCAACCTTGCATTTGATTTAGGTGATAACTTGGAGGATGCTATAGATGATGTCAGACATTTTTACATTGGAGACGAAAACACAAGTGAAAACGTAAAAGACGAAATCACAGACTTTGCATCAGATTTTATATTTAACCACCCAACGCAAAGAACGGCTGAAAGATTTTTAGATATTGGTGCTAGGACTGTTTACCGGTATATTTTCTCATATAGCGGTGGCAGAAATTTTCTGAAAGAACTGTATAACTTGAATTCTACGGGAGCTGTTCATGCTGACGAACTTGGATATTTATTTGATAATGATATATTCAGTGGAGATACTATCACTCCTGAAGATGAGCTCATGGTTCACAGGATAGCGACTCTTTGGACTAATTTCGCTACGTACGGGTGAGTAATTAGTTTACATATTTTCAGCAAAGTCATAATGCCAGGTAGTGAGTCGGCTATACGTCTGTGTCGTCTGTGGCTTGAGAAAATTGGTTATCCAGTGTGAGGCGTACGCCAAAGTACATGGTTTGGCGTATAATTGTAAAAAGTCTGTGGTCATGGTCTTTTAGGTAAAAGCCCTGACAAAGTGCCTTCTGTACTACTGTATGGCACACCTTTGCAGAGAGCATATAATTTTAAATACCTTGGTCATATATTGACCCCTGACCTTAAAGACGACGATGACGTTGAACGTGAGCGGAGGGCGTTGTCGGTTAGAACGAACAAGTTGGCTCGCAGGTTTGCACGATGCTCACTTCCAGTCAAGATCACGCTCTTTCGAGCGTACTGTACTTCATTTTACACGTGCAGCCTGTGGGCTAGGTGTACGCAAAGATCGTGCAGTGCTCTCCGCGTTCAGTATAATAACGCGTTTAGGATGCTGGTGAGGCTGCCCCGGTTCTGTAGTGCGTCGGGGATGTTGGCAGATGCGCATGTGGATTGTTTTTACGCAACAATGCGTAAAAGGTGCGCTTCCCTGGTGCGCAGGGTGTGGGGCAGCACCAACAGTATCTTAAACATGATTGCCTGTCGCCTGGACTGTGTTAATGTGGGTCGCTGGTGTGCAGTTACTCATGGGTTGTCGCAGCAGTGAGCCACCATTATTTGTTGTGTTGTTTGTTATATCAGTGCTTACTAACATAGTCGTAAGTTTTACTAACAGCTTTTGAGTAATAGATCCTCGAATAAAGAGACATTCTATTCTATAGTCTGCAGTCTATAAAAAAAATTCTTTAGCAATAGGACAGCCGTAAAACAAAGTCAAGAGTCATTTGTTGTGTCTGGCATTTGGTAATCAAAGTAACTTAAAAGCATTTTCAATACTAATTATTTAAATGATAATGTAATATGATGTTTCTTATGCAGTTAAAATTATTTGTTTTTTTAGAGACCCGACACCTGAAACATCGGATCTGCTTCAAGTCAAATGGGAACCTATCACGAGGGCCGCTCAACCTTACCTAAAGCTAGACTCTGACCTCACCTTTGAAGGTAGACCCTTCCAGGACAGAATGGCTTTCTGGGACGTTTTTTACAGACTATATAGAGACCAGCAGAAATGGTACGGAGGTTCCAACAAATAAGAGGAAAAAACTGATCCAGTAATGTGTGCAACAAAATTTAGTAGTAAATTTAAAAAGTAGATGCATATTATAATATAAATTCATCTAACGTAGTCGTTTACCTTATTTTAATGACATAGTAGTTAATATAATTTTATGTATGTGAAGTTAATCAAACTTTAGTCATTTGTTACAACAACTAAGAACAGATTCATTTTACTGATCAGACTTTCATTTTATAAATATTTGATTAAATATTTAAAAATATTAATACTTTTTTTGTTTTTAACTCTTTGTTTATTTATGTCGTTTATCCACTCATTATTCCCCGGCCCGTTTCCCAATTTACTATCTACTTCTTTTTCCATACCTCTCTATTCATCCAGTATTCACTTGCTCTTACTATAGTGTTAGGTTCAGTCAATGAAACAAAGTATTCTTCTATTTTCCCTTTATCAATATCTTAGAATATCTTTCATATTGAGTCATGTTTTTCTGGTTATAAAAATTCCAATATCGGAAATTGAAATCATAATATTCGACAATAATAAAATATTGTGTCACTCATATAAACCGTGGGCCGGTTTCGATATTCCATCGGCATACATTAACAATAATTTCTTGCATTCAAACTTTCATCCTATAATCAACCGATTTTTTTATGAATTTTCGAAACTGCAGGCAATCGCAAGACCAAAATTATAAAAATAAAATCCATTTATTTCAGGCATTTACAGAAAAGTACAAATTCCAGAAAAAACAAATAAGAAAAAATAAAATTACATTCTTATTATCCATTAATTTTTTAAAAATAAGTTAAACATTAATAATTACAATTCATTTAAAATTATAAAAAATTAAATAGATAAAAATATTAATTAAAAATTGTTAGCCGGAATATTGACAGCCATATACAAAGAAATAATTTGCTTCATATATGTCTCTCAATATTATACTCACCTTAAGTCACCTATTATATTATATCTACTATCATCCCAACTTACATAATCAGCTTATCAATAATATAATCAGCTAACACATCGATATCACTGACAGATGCTGTCTTGTCATTTATCTTAGCTTGATTTTCAATATCCAAGATAATTTGGAGTCATTGCCAACAAAATGTCTCAACGATTGGACATGTGGTCTGTGATTGTGTTAATTTATTTTTGTACTCTGGTCCAAAGTCTGACCAGGGTAGACCCCCTTGTTTCTACGAAGCGAGGTCTGATCCGGGGTCTTCGGTCTGACCAGGGCTACGCGAAGTTCTTGGGTGTGCCATACGCGGTGGTGGATAAGAACAATCCTTTTGGGGTAAGATCTTCTTGATTACCTATTAATGGCTTTTCCTTTAGTGTTCATAACAAAGGACCGTTAGATTGGATCACTTTGTTGTCCGTCTGTGATGACCCTGTTTCTCAAGAACGGCAACAGCTTCTTAGATGGAACAATTCAATGCCATCACGAGATTCGGTCAATCATGTCACATATTTTGAAGATTATCTCACTTTGATAACGAGGGTACTTCTTGTTGACATGGGTTGCTCTCTCTTTTTGTGTCGGACTGCCATCCCATCGATAATTATAATAGAGAGTGCTCCTGTACCCACGCACATACTTTAACACTATTATTATCTCTTGCGTTCTTGACTAATCTGTTGAGATTAACT
This sequence comes from Xestia rhomboidea, assembly GCA_963853795.1. Taxonomy (NCBI): domain Eukaryota; kingdom Metazoa; phylum Arthropoda; class Insecta; order Lepidoptera; family Noctuidae; genus Xestia; species Xestia rhomboidea. Next base: position 15,722,664 of record OY970777.1, read on the forward strand.
TACACTACCCGATATTTTTTCGAGTTAACTTGTCAGTAACCACTACGACGTTTTCAGACACACGTGATACTACTTGGCGCAATTCACATGATGATAATGGAAACTTTATTTACAGCCGTCAGTCCCGCATCCTGGCTTTGACAACATCTTTGAAGCATACGAGTCGAACGTATGTCCCCAAGTAAATAACAATGTGGCCATCGGTACAATCGACTGCCTCTCCATGAATATCTACGTGCCAAGTCTCGCCGACTCTCAACACCGCTTGCCAGTGATGGTTTGGATCCACGGAGGTGGTTTCGTCAGCGGGAGCGATGATGGCAATCCAAAGTTTATACTGAAAAATGACGTCATCGTGGTAGCAATTAATTACAGACTTGGCGTTTACGGATTCATGTGCCTGGGTATCCCAGAAGTACCAGGAAACCAAGGACTCAAAGATCAAGTGTTAGCTCTGAGATGGATCAATGAGAATATAGAGGCTTTTGGAGGAAATGCGAGACAAATTACTGTATTCGGTGAAAGTGCCGGTGGCATGTCTGTGAATCTCCACCTGCTGTCTTCATATGAAAGTTTATTCCAGAAAGCAATCATTCAGAGTGGACCTGCTTTAAGTCCGTGGTTAATGGTAGACACTGACAATGTGGTACCTGTGAAACTGGCAGAAGCATTAGACTTTAATGCCGATGATATAGTCGAGACTATTGATTACCTTGCATCTGTAAATGCACACACATTAGTCAAACTAGCGCATGATTTGGAAATTACAAGAGCTGTTGGCACCAAAAATCCTCTAACATTACCCTGTATTGAAAAGAATATTGACGGCGTCGAACATTTCTAAACAGAGCATCCTATAAATATTGTGTCTAGTAAAGTGAAGACTACTCCAATAATAATAGGTAACACAAATAATGAACTGCCCTTCGAGTACGGAAACCAAGATGCAGATTTCTTCTCAAGCTATAACTTCGACACAATAAACAAAGCATTTGATTTAGGTGATAACTTAGAAGGTGCATTAGATGTCGTCAAACATTTTTATCTTGGAGACGAGAAAACAAGTGAAAACGTAAAAGACGGAATCACAGATTTTGCATCAGATTTAATATTCAACCACCCAACACAAAGAATGGCTGAAGGATTTTTAGATATGGGTGCTAAAACTGTTTACCGGTATATTTTCTCATATAGCGGTAGCAGAAATTTGTTAAAGGTGGCGTACAACTTGACCGCTACTGGAGCTATTCACGCTGACGAACTTGGATATTTGTTTGACTACGATTTATTCAAAGGAGATGTTATTACTCCCCAAGATCAACTCATGATTGACTGGATAACAACCCTTTGGACTAATTTCGCAACGTACGGGTGAGTAGTATTTTTTGGTTTCACAATATTAACAGAAGTCCTTAATTTTTTTTAATGGATTAACGGTAATCTGTAGTTCATGTATGCCAGAGAATGCCGTAATAATTATGTTTAATATATAAACTAAACTGGCCAGCAAATAAACCAGTCCACCCGCTTCCTTAGAACGCTGATTCGATTTTCTCAAAAAGTATAAAACTTACAACTGTTAAAGTTATACCTACAGAGAGTGCGTTTCATGCTGATTAAAATGACCATACATTTATTCTAAAGTACCGTCAAATCACATTGTAACCCAGCAACAAACACAATGCTAACGATTTGCCCTGTTTTAACTAGAGTTTGCGATTTGCGTTCTTTTTTTCTGCAATGAAGATAGTCGGATATTTCTTATCATTTCTTTAGTTTTTGTCCATCGTTTGCTCTGACGCGTGTATTTTTGATACTTTTTTCGGTCAATAATGGATCCGATATCTCAGGAAGCAGCTTAAGCTGTAGACCTCTTGGACTTCGTCACGCAGACTTTGTTGGACTTGAACTGCGTTTACGCGGCGATTTCCCAGAGCAGTAAGTTGGATATCACGATCATCTGCTGCTGATGTAGCCCTAGTTCTGCCCATACCAGGACGGCGATCCAATGCTCCAGTCTCTAGGTATCGTCTGTAAACTTGTTGCACCGAAGATCTGCTGATTCGAAGTCTTAGAGCAACCTCACGTTGCGCAACGCCTGCTTGAAGTAGTACTACATACAGCTTAAGCTGCTCCCTGAGATATCGGATCCATTATTAACCGAAAAAAGTTTCAAAAATACACGCGTTAGAGCAAACGATGGACAAAAACTAAAGAAATGATAAGAAATATCCGACTATCTTCATTGCATAAAAAAAAAACGCAAATCGCGAACTCTAGTTAAAACAGGGCAAATCGTTAGCATTGTGTTTGTTGCTTGATTACAATGTTAGTTGATGGTACTTTTAGAATAAATGTATGGTCATTTTAATCAGCATGAAACAAACTCTCTGTAGGTATAACATTATTAGTTGTACCTAAGTTTTATACTTTTTGAGAAAATCGAATCAACGTTCCAAGGAAGCGGGTGGCCCGGTTTATTTGCTGGCCAGTGTGTTTAAATATTTTTTTTGTATTAAATTGACGCAACGCTCTAGCAATGCCCGTGTGGGGTATCCTTCTGAGATAATGCTGTTGGTTTTTTTTGTCCGTGAAAAGGTTCTGTTTCATTTCATACAAGATAGAATGTATTTTGTTTCAGTGACCCGACACCTGTAACATCGGAGCTGCTTCCAGTGAAATGGAAGCCTATCACCATGACCACTCAACCTTACCTAAATCTAGATTCCGAACTGACCCTTGAAGGTAGACCCTTCCAGGACAGAATGGCTTTCTGGGACGTTTTCTACAGGCTCTACAGAGACCAGCAGAAATGGTACGGAGGGGAAAAATAGATAAAGTGACGAAATTGTTAACACACTACAATACAGATTCATTTAAAAATACAAATAACTAATTTCTTCTTTAGTAAATGATTGAGTTTTTTATATTTATGTTTTTTAACCCCGATTTTTAAAACAATGGTAAGATTTGCTGATCAGAATGTTGGACCACAAAAGGGATTAATGGAAGGCAATGCACGTGGCTGAGATAAGAATGTTAAGCGGGATGTGTGGTGTTACGCGAATGGATAAGGTAAGAAATGAGTATATAACAGGAAGTCTGAAAGTGGCGCCGGTGACTGAAAAGTTGTGTGGTAATCTGTCTGAGTCTTGGTATGGGCATGCGGATAAATGAGGAAAACGTCGTGAGGAAAGATTTAAGTTTTAATTTTGATGACCAAAAGAGTAGAGGAAGACCAAAAATACGATAGATTGACTTGTACAAGCGTTTACGCACTTATACTTTCGTATAAGCGCGAGCCGCGAGAGATACAGACATATTGCTACTTACAAAAACCACCTTTTTTATTTTAGCGCATATGCCATTATGAGCTTATACGCGCCGAAAATTACGCTAGTCACAGGTCGCGTCCGAAGCAAGTGACGCAAATACTTATCGCGTCGCAAGTCGCATCACCCGAAGTCGTGAATGCTTTAACGTATATCTCGTGGTCCAAAAGTAAGTACGCTAACAGTAAGTGCTACTTGTGTGTGCTCACGTAAATCTTAGCGCTGTCACTCGGCGCTTTAGATGCGCCATGGTAAGATGTTGTTACGAAATACAAGTTGTTATAAAATTTGCTTGTATTTCGTTACGTATTTCGCTTGTACTTGAGAAGCTCGTGGCTAAATAATAACTGCCGCTCGCGTCGATATTCAGGTTAAGTCGCACTGACTGAGGTTGGTCCGTGGATGGGTGAACACCCATTACATACCGAGTTTCTTCCGTGCTTTGGAAAGCACGTTAAACCGTTGATCCCGGCTGTCATTTATTGATCTTTGACAGTCTTTGCGTTGTCAGTGGCCTGAAAGTCTGACAACCAGCCTTACCTAGGGGTATTGTATTACCCAGTGACTGGTACTGATAAGTAGTCGCTCCATATAAAATACATGTCCATGTCCATGTGATTTCGATTGTACTTCGCGCCTTAGCTCTTGTGGAAGTTGTAAATTATCCGAAGGTAACGTAGTTCTTACCGGAAAAAAATACGCCTACAGAATGTAAACAACCTCATCACGAAGCCGTCAACCAAGCATTCTGTACATCAAACTATGTAACTTTACGCAAAAATTATTGCTGGGAAACGACTTTTTTTTTGGGGTGAAAAATCATGTTTTGTGGTAGAACTCATTGTGCTGATGGATGGATTGAATAGTCCGGGGGTCGTAGAGGTGTCTAAAATAAAAATCTTACATTAGAAACTTGTATTTAACTTTCACTTGTCGAAAAGTTGGAACTTTGACCCCCAATAGCTCCGTAACTAGAAGGTTCCCAGGTATTGTGTAGAACAAGAAAATGATCGCAATGACGGGGAGAACAAGTGCCTTTCGGCTTCGTCAAGAGGTTTTTTACACCCTTTATGTAATCCAGGTTAGGTATAAACTATCTATGTGTCAAACTTCCCCAAAATTCTTTCGGTAGTTTTTGTATGAAAAAGTAACAAACAGCCATCCAACATTTCATCATCACAAACTATTGCATTTATATTAGTAAAATTAAGATTGAACCAAATGGAAAATCAGCAGGGAGGGACTATGATTAAGGGGATTAGAGAATGCAAGTAGTTTTTTTCCATTTAATACATTTCACAATTCAATACATTTTTTTCCGAGTCATGAATGTATAAATGTCTAATAAGTTTGTATTTACAAACAAAAAGTATCTATGTAGTATATCAACTTTCTGGTGTCCACGACACAAGCCTCGTTGCTTAGTGTGGCACTAGATGGCGCTTTGTGTAATGTCCAGCGATATTTATTTTATTTATATTTTGCTTGAAACACAAAACACTCACCCTTTAGAAAACGTTAGGCTTTCGTCGTAAATCGTCCCAGCCATTTCATCATCATCAGCAGTCTATTGCTGGAGATAGGCCTACTTAATCTCACGCCACTCAACTTGATTCTCAGTAATTCTCATCCAGTTGCTACCAACCACTCTGCGATTGTTGCTCCACCGAGCCCGAGGGCGGCCCACCGATTCGCGATCTCTACTCAAGAGCACGTCTACTCCAACGGTCATTGGTTCTACAGCTAATATGGCTGGCCCATTGCCACTTCAGCTTTCTTATTCTGTGAGTAAATGGCAACTCTGGTTCTCTATCGGAACACCTCGTTCCGGATGCGTTCCCTCAGAGAGAATCCAAGCATAGCCAGCTCAGCTCAGCCATCTATTTGTAGCTAAAAAGCATATCATGTATATCCACAACACATGATATGCTTTTTTTCACGTTGATCATCGGAGATTTCCACGACACGATTTCGCATCGCGGCACGACGGTAAACGTACCTATATGCGACGTCCGGCGTATCGTGCTCGTGTGTATGTATTTTCTTACATTCCACATCAAGGCAGAAACATACTGGGACGCGTCTGGATGCTCTCGGCACCGGAAATGATGCGACTGGCGGCCCTTTCCATCTGCTATGAACGTTTTCCACTTGCTCCAGGGCCGGACTTTGAGCGATACGAGTAAGAGATAATTTTATACCCTAATTAATAAATCCGGAGTAGGTAAATTCAAATTTAACTAAGGTAAAGAGGGACGAGTTATAAATATAGACGCAGTAGCGTTGTACCCAAGAAAAGTGGAGCAAGATACTCTCTCTCTAGTACCTATCCTGCATTCGCCTGTAACGTCACAATCCAAGATTCGATTTGGTACAGAAACAAGTGATTGTTACAAATTGTATCGTTACAGGTTCTCCTTACTGTTGTTGTAATTATGCAGGCGAATACTGCGAGGTTAGGGAGCGCCTTTAGGTACTTTACTACTACTACGTTTAGTTCACTAAGCCATTTCAGTAGGTGAACATAATACACACTCCTTTATGTATGACATCTTGGGGCCTAGACAAGTAGCAAACGTTTATAAAGAGTTTTGGGTTTTAGCAACGACTTTCAATAGGACCAACATACACATTTCGGTAGCATATGTCAATTTGATACATTAATGAATTTCCTATAATCGTTATCTCTGATATCGTAGAATGTCACTTTGCCCGCTTATCATGTTTTTACGTTTTTTAGATTACTATCTGTACAGTGCCAAGTTGCAATGCCACGTAAATAATATATACCTAGATTTTTTGGGCCAGGAACCTCCACAGGTGTACACAGAAGAACCTACAAAAGTTTCATAGCAATCGGATATAGGACAAGCATTCATTATTATTTAAATCGCTTATAATTATATAAAATATCGGTATATTGGGGTTCATGTTTTGTTACCCTCTATCCCAAATCCGTGCCCGTTACATATCTATCTATTTATGGATTCCCGGCCAGCAATCTGATATAATTATTATGCGCTTACATTCGCCGGGAATATTATACTCATTCAGCTTCGATTGTATCAGTTTAATCGATTTTGAAGCAACGTATTGCAACTAACTGATTTCCCACATTATTCCAAAATGTATTGAAAGGGCTTAGAACCGCAATGGCCCTGTGACCCCGTCACCATTTTAACATTACAAGTGCATGTTCCAATGAAGGAACACCCTTTTAGTAAGTATTCATTAATTTATTCATTTCAGCCGATAGACATCCACTGCTGGACATAGACCTCCCCCAAGTGTCGCCACATTGACCGGTCCCGTGCGACTCGCATCCAGCGGATTTCCGCAACCTTCACCAGGTCATCGGTCCACCTAGTGAGAGGTCTTTCAACGCAACGTCTTTCGGTTCGCGGTCGCCACGAACTTTTCGGCCCCATCGGCTATCCGTTCTGCGAGCAATGTGTCCTGCCCACTGCCACTTGAGTTTGGCAATTCTTCGGGCTACGTCGGTAACCTTGGTTCTCTTGTGGATGTCTTCGTTCCAGATTCGATCACGCAAGGAAACTTCGAGCATAGCCCTCTCCATTGCTCTTTGGGTGACTTTAAACCTTCTGATAAGGCCCATTGTGAGCGACCACGTAACGGTCCCGTATGTATTTACTGGCAACACTCACAAGCAAGTATTGCGAACAACTAATGTAACAAATTCAATATATAATGTCAGCGTCACTGAGATATGGGAGCGCAGTTTTTCTACATTCATTCTGGTGTTCTCTTTATGCTACCTTTAATATCTTTGGTCTTAGCCAAGATTTATGCTAAATGCTTATAAATATTTTGAGAGTAGTTAGTAGGTTCAGTAGAACGTGAAAGATATTATTATTATTACATTCAAGATATTTGTAAAAACGATTCCCAGGAGCATCGCGGTTGTTATCATTACCCTTAATTTATAAGCTGGAGTGGCTCTTCAAACTACTGCAGAACTCAACAACATGGAATATTGTGGAGAGCATCTAGAGTTTGGCTTTTTGTTATTTAACAACATTAGTATGTATTTATTTTATATTATTTTTCTTTCTTTCTTTCTTTATGTACAAATACAATATGTAACAAAAAGGTTATATAAAGAAAGAAAGAAGAAAGAAAGAAAAATATACATACTGAAGGGTGCTACAGACCATGAAACTGAACAATTTCTTCCATGGGACCTACATCGTAATCGCGAAAAAATATTCAGCCATCCCATACATTTGGGTCCAGTAGGTTTTGTAAAAAGGTACGTTACTTACTCATTAGTGCGAACAAAGTCGCGAGCACTTAGCTAGTTTTCAATATCACTTCTTTGCTTCTTGAGAATACCCACTTGAAATAACGAGGACAGTGAAGTGGGGGTTTCCACATCAGAACAGTTTATTATTTACAGTGATAAGACTTTACATCAAGCATTAGTCTTTCATGTCTAGTTCTTGTAAACATGTCTCATTCTGTTTGGTTTTTGGTGTTATTGATATGGTGTTTCTCTAACGTTCAGACTTTAACCACACCGGCTGGTATAATCGTAGGATCTTCGAACGATGCAGGGTATACCGAATACTTGGGAGTACCCTATGGATTGATAAATGAGAGTAATCCCTTTGGGGTAAGTATTTTGTATAAAATATACATTCGTAGGACTTATAAGGTCTTAATACGAGTATGATTTGTGACCAAAAAAACTAGGGAACAAGTACTACAGCAAACAGAACAAAAAGTGCCAGCGCCATCTATGACAAAGATGATGAAATAACAGCGAAACTCGTCAGAATTCCTACATCGCGCAAGCATGATTATCTGCGACTTAAAGAGTGTATACAGGAACCCAACAACAACTGTCGGGCAGTGGCCCACCAGAGATAACACCTGTCTGGTCGGAGGATCCTCCCTTTTCTATGGGGGATGAAGAGCTTTACACCCTGTTCTTCATACCCCCAAGTGGATGACACTTAAAGAAAGAAGTTATGGTCAGAAGAAGTTTGATTTAAAATGTAGGATCAAATAAATTGATCACACAAGAATACCAACTAGTATTATAATAAGCAATCCACTTAATAATTTTAGTAAAATGAAACGAAATAGCGATTACTAAATAATTAATTGACAAGGTTTGATACATCACAGAAGCTGCTCTGTTGTTAACAGTTCAATATTATTTGCAGCCAGCAGTCAGACACCCGCATTTTGAAGAACCCTTTGAAGCGAGCAATGGCAACGTCAGCTGTCCCCAAATGAGCTTCAGCGGTGTATCTGCGGGTACTATCCAGTGCCTCACCCTGGACATCTATGTCCCTGACAGAACTACCATCAAAGTTTTTCCAATAATGGTATGGATTCACGGAGGGGCATTCATTGGAGGCAGTTCACTTGGAGAAGGAACCAAACCAACCTCCCTCTTAAATAATGACGTCATTATTGTAGCCATTAACTACAGACTTGGTATTTATGGATTCATGTGTTTAGATACACCTGAAGTGCCAGGCAACCAAGGGCTTAAAGACCAAACATTAGCACTGAGATGGATTCAAGAAAACATTGCAGCGTTCGGAGGAGATGTCAACAAAATAACTCTGTTTGGTGAAAGCGCTGGTGGCATGTCCGTGAATCTGCATTTATATTCCTTGAATGAAAAGCTTTTCAACCAAATAATTATTGAAAGTGGATCAGCTTTGAGTTATTGGATGATGGTGGAATCTAATAATACAATACCTTTAACACTCGCTGAAAAATTGGGCTTTAACACTTCAGATTTAAATGGAGCGCTGAGTTTTCTTTCTACTGTTGATGCTAAATTACTTGTTGAAACAGCAACTGACTTGAAAATTACTAGTGGTGGTGGCAACGATCAACCTCTTACCAAGCCTTGCGTTGAGAAAATATTTGAAGGAGTTGAAAATTTCATAACGGACCATCCTATGAATGTTTTATCTAGTAAAGCTACTAAGACTCCAATAATCATTGGACATAACATAAGAGAATTAGCTTTTCAGTATGCTAACCAAGATAATGCGTTTTTCGAAACATTCGATCCGAAAATCCTGTTTGAAATGGGATTTGATATGGATTATGATTTAGAAGACGCTTTGAATGCAGTTAGACACTTTTACTTTGGCGATGATAATATCAGTAAGAATGTCTCAGAAAAGCTTGTAGAATTAGGAACTGATTTAATATTTGGTCACTCGACACAGAGGATGGCGGGAAAACTGCTAGAAAGTGGTGCTGCCAAGGTTTATCGCTACGTTTTCTCATATCTTGGAGCGGCTCATGGAGATGAACTGTCGTATTTATTTGACACGACGTTAAACCCATCCGACAATGGAACAGAGGATGAGCAACTTGAGCAAGCATTAGTAAAAAGTCGGCTAACCACGCTTTGGACCAACTTTGCTAAATACGGGTGAGTACGACTTTGAAAAAGTTATTTGAATATCATTAGGTGAGTTATTCCTTTGAAGATAAAATTGAGTTAAGGGCAGTACCCTATTCGGTATCACTAAAAGCCGTGACTATTCAATATGATTCGAAAACTACGATCTCTATTTGTGTCGCTAAAATGCTGTTCTTTGTCGTCAGAAATCCAACTCCGGAACCATCAGATCTTCTGCCATTCACGTGGACCCCAATAACGAACATCACTCAGCCATACTTGAATATGGACTTGGATTTCACACCTAGCAGCAGACCTGATCATGGCAGGATGGCATTTTGGGACTTGTTCTACAAAATTTATGGAAAGTACCAAAAATGGTATCCAACCGAAGCTAATGAGGGGCAAAAACTTGAAAGCAATGTATTCCTTCGAGTAACTGTAGGCATTTTATTTCTGTGTTACTTATTCGTAAATAATCACTGATGGTCTGAAATATTTTTATTCGTTTTGTTATAGTTGTAACCTCTGTAGCGTTGCTAAATTCCGTATTGCCACCTAACCAGTGTCCATAATGAATTGCTATACTGCACAGTGAGATTCTAAGATTAAGACGGAAACTAGATGAAGTCGGTGTTTCCTACCCGACTACTCAGAAAAGGAACAATAGAAAATAACTCAAAGATCATCACCTTTTTTAAAGTCATTGATTATTCAGACCACGCAGGTTCTCGTCAGAAATGTTTTATTGAGAAAGAACCACACGATCAATTACACAAATGTGTTCTGGTTTGCTAACATAATTATGTGTTAGTGCAGCTGCATGCGGGGCTATAATGATTGATGGTTGCTAATTACTACCGAATAAATTTGGTTGCAATATCGATGCTTGCGAGAAAGGCATCTTGGATGTAGAGACTTGCGTTATTCGCAAGCATCATTATTGCAACCGAATTTATTCGTTAGTAATTAGCAATCAAAAGTTAGTGATATTGTCGTTATCTCTGTCGAGACTGCCGGGCCCTGATCAACTTGGAACTTAAAAAGTTCTATGACCCGATGAACAGTACCAAGGAAGGGCATACACTATGGAAACCACAAAAAAAAAACAAATCTAGAAAAAATCGAATCGAATCTAAATTCGTTTTTTTTTGTTATTTCAGTCAAATGATGGATTTTATAGACCGCGTAGGCTGCAGTGCTTAGCCGCCTAGACAAATGATGTACTATAGCTTTCATTTCAAAGTAATACCCAAGAACACAGTGGTATCCATAAGATCCAATTCCGCCCATTTTTCTTGACTTTAATGTGCCCTGGCGGTTAAGAGTTTGTCATGCTCACTCAAATGTCTCACTGATGGTGGCACGTGTGTCGGATTATTTAGTTCCCTTCAAAATTTGTTGTGTTCAAAAGTTGAATGGTGCTGATCCATGCGTCATGTTCGTGAACGGGCGCTGTCAGTTGGGACTGGTCAGCTCTTGGTTGCCACGGCTTATTTGAAATAATATTTTTATTTTTGAATTGTTTGTTTTGTTTTTACTATGGACACTTTTAACGTGCACATCTTGCTACATTGTTCTCACATAATGTACCATCTCAACATGAATGATGTACCAAGGTTTTGTAAAAATATTCTGATTTAAAAAAGTGTCCATGGAGTTTCTTGCCCGTTCTTCTCCATAGAGATCTACACTTGGGAATGGGCAACTACAGTACTTTCACAGTTTTTATGCCTTGTGACTGGGACTGTAGCTACATTTAATTTTCATCTTTGTTTCGACAATTCAAAAGTGCCTGTCTGGCCTACTTGAAATAAATGCTTTGATTTTGATTTTTTTGATTTTGATTTTACTGGTACACTTTTTTCACCTGGTCTTATTCTTGTACAAAAATAAATTAATTACTCTCAACCAATGTACTTCTTTGGAGAGAGCGTTATTTACCTATATCGTCAGTAACTGTCAGTGTAAAATTCATGTGTCATCTACAAAATACACGCTTCCATGATCGTTCTATATAGGGGAAAGAAGATACACGGGAATTACAATAGGACCAAGAATTGTGGCACACCCATAGTAACAAGAGAACCCGGAATCTTTTGCCTTAAACGTCCACTCTTTAGCACTGGTTCTAGCAGCACAGGGGTGTTGTTTATTGACCAATTTTTCTTCAGAAATACAAACGAAAGCCTTAGACAATTCAGAAAATAGAAAAAGCTTAAAATAAATATTAAATAAATATATATAATAATAAATAATCTTCATTAAATCAGAAATTAAATAAATATAATTTTGGTATCGAATTTTGTTAACAATATCATGGTTTTTTTGTTTTGCACGGAACCCTAATTCTTTTTAAATTAAAAGTAAACCTATGTTACTGCTTATAACATGAGTTGCCAGTAAAAATCCGCCGACAAAATCGGTCCAGCTGTTTTGGAGATTAACCGGAACAAAAGAACAGACAGACAAAAATTCTGAAAATGTTTTTTGTTACAAGTACCGTATATACTTTCACATGCATTCAGTAAAGCTTTTTTAAATTACAAACAAACACTTCAATTTTATTTATTTGAATAGATAATTGCCATCTCAGACGCATGAAAGTACATGACCAAACATTTCTGATAAACTCTGTTTATACAATGTTTCAGTAACATCATCCGACGTTGCAATACGGCAGTAAACTGTCGGCACCGCTCTTCCAGGAAAGCATATCTTATCCCACATATTGTTGCACTACATTTTGGTTAAGGTACTTAAATAATAATATTGAACATTCATATCAGTTGCGAAACTGATTACCACATAACGAATCGAGTTGATAATGATCTTTGAGATTCTGTTTTATCTTTTATCTTAACTCCTGCGCTACGTGGTAGGGAATACAAGCCATTCAAGATTATTTCGCAAAATTCTCGCCACAATCTTTGTATAAATAGCAGTTTTATATTACTCTTTCTAGTAATGTCTCAAGGCTTAGCCATGGGCATGTTGTCTGTGATAGTGTTGCTCTCAGTGTGTGCCTCAGTGCTAGGGCTATCTAGAATAGACCCTCTCGTCTCTACCAATAGAGGTCTTATAAGAGGCCTGCAGTTTGGAGATGGGTACGCCAAATTCTTGGGTATACCTTATGCGGTGGTAGATGAGAATAATCCATTTGGGGTAAGCCTTGTTTTTTTTTATACTTTTGGTTATGTTTATTGGTTGCGATATAAATAATCTTCCAAATAGCTCAATAATTATGGTGTGCAGAGGTAGTTCTAAAAAAGAAACCTTATGTTCAAATACTAAGCTGATCGAGACGGTAAATACAAATAATAACTACCCTATACTATTTCAACTCAATACTCTTCAGATTAATTTTATTAGTCTTTAATTTAATTCATCAATGAATTTTACTTTCCAGCCATCAGTGCCACATAATGGATTTGACGACATCTTTGAGGCTTATGAATCAAAAGCATGTCCTTCAGTAAGCAGAGGGACACCTGTGGGTACCATCGACTGCCTCGCCCTGGACATCTACGTGCCTAGTATCGCTGACTCACGACACCGCTTGCCAGTGATGGTATGGATACACGGCGGGGCATGGATTGGAGGCAATGCATTAAGAGAAGCAAATGAACCAATCTCCCTGCTTAAGAATGACGTCATTATTGTATCCATTGGCTATAGACTTGGCATTTACGGATTCATGTGTTTAGATACACCTGAAATGCCAGGCAACCAAGGGCTTAAAGACCAAACATTAGCGCTTAGATGGATTCAAGAAAACATTGCAGCGTTCGGAGGCGATGACAACAAAATAACTCTGTTTGGTGAAAGCGCCGGTGGCATGTCTGTGAATATGCATTTATATTCCTTGAATGAAAAGCTATTCAACCAAGTAATTATACAAAGTGGACCAGCTTTGAGTTACTGGATGATGGTGGAATCTAATAATAAAATACCTTTGATTCTTGCTGAAGAATTGGGCTTTGAAACTTCAGATTTAAATGAAGCACTGAGTTTCCTTTCTAAAGTTGATCCTCACTTGTTAGTTCAGGTAGCTGCTGAATTGAAAATTACTAGTGCTTCGGGCAACGATCAACCTCTTACCAAGCCTTGTGTTGAGAAAGTGTTTGAAGGAGTTGACCATTTCATAACAGAACATCCTATGAATACAAGATCTACAAAAGCTAGAGGGATTCCAATAATCATTGGTCATACCGCAAGAGAATTTGCTTTCCAGTATGCTAACCAAGATGAACAGTTTTTCGAAACATACGATCCGAAATCACTATTTGAATTGGGCTTTGAAATGGGTAATGATTTAGAAGACGCTTTTGATGCAGTGAACCACTTTTACCTTGGTGATGAAAGAATCAGTAAGAATGTCTCAGAGAACCTTGTCGAATTTGGAACTGATTTAATATTTGGGCACTCGACCAAGCGGATGGCCGAAGATCTTCTAAAAAGTGGTCCCGAAAAGGTTTATCGCTTCGTTTACTCATATCTTGAAGCGAGTCATGGATCTGAGCTAGCGTATTTATTTGATACAAACTCGTGGGAGAATCTACCAGAGGATGAGCGACTTGAGCGAGAACTAGTTAAGAGTCGTTTAACTACGCTTTGGACAAACTTTGCTAAATACGGGTGAGTAAGAATTCATAGAAACAATAAAAATATTTGAAGGGCTTTAACGTGCCTTGTTTTTGAGTTTTAGGTCCTAGGTTCGATTTCCAGGTTGGACTAAGTATTTTGGGTTTTTCCATCAGGAGTTTCTAAATAAAATTTCGGAGTTAGCATTTCTGTCTAGTTGAGACAATAGACTGTACTACTGTGTGTACTAATGGGTAGCGTGGTATAATGTTTTATCATAAGTGGCCTTGGTCTCTCTTGGTCCTTGTCGAGACTATTTATCGATAAATAAATAAATATCGCTGGACATTAACACACAGCGCCATCTAGTGCCACACTAAGCAACGAGGCTTGTGTCATGGACACCAGATAGTTGATAGGCTACATAGATACTTTTTGTTTGTAAATACATACTTATCATACATATAAACATCCATGACTCGGAAACAAATGTCCATGCTCATCACACAAACATTTGCTCCAACCGGGATTCAAGGCCTTAATACTGCTGGGCCATTCGGGTCGATCAATCATAATTAGGTTTTTTTCTCAACAGAAACCCGACTCCGGCGCCTACCGAGCTCCTGCCCTTCACATGGACCCCAATTACGAAGACCACTCAGCCATACTTAGATATGGATGTGAATTTCACCCTCAGCAGTAGACCTGACCACGCCAGGATGGCATTTTGGGACTTGTTCTACAATTTATATGGAAAGTACCAAATGTGGTATTTAGATCCAGAGGCAAGAAATGCGGTTTAATTGTATCAATTCCAAACATTGTAACTAAAGAATTGTTGAATTTATTCCTGTTTTTTTTTTGTACTTCTTATCTACCACATAGGTGCAATAGTTTAGCCACACTTCAGTAGTAAAAAAACCGGCCAAGAGCGAGTAGGACGGGAGGGTTCCGTACAAACTTAACTTTGCTGTTCGATCCCATGGAACGGCTATTGCACCAACCGCAAATATTAAGTTTGTAATAGTAAAATCCCTTTTTAGGGTTCCGTGGTCCTGACAAGGAAATAAGGAACCCTTATAGTTTCGCTATGTCCGTCTCCTTTCTGTCTGTCTGCCTGTCTGTCCGAGGTTTTGCTAAGAGACCGTTAGTACTAGAAAGCTGTAATTTTATAGAGGTGTGTATATCAATAACGCACACAAAGTGGTAAAATAATATTTTGGAAAATATATTTTTTTAGGGTAGCTCCCCTACATGTGAAGTGGGGATGATTTTTTTTTCGTCGTCTACCCCATCGTGTTGGGTATCGTTGAATAGGTATTTTAAAATGACTTAGGGGTTGCTAATACTACTTTACGATTTAATGCTCCATTTACAAAATATAAAACTTTAAATTGCAAATTTTTGTTCAGTCCCCCCTCCCTCTAAAAGCTAAACTGCTGGCTTGAAAAATCTGGAAAAATTTATGATGACAGTGCATTTCATAAACTATAAAGAAAAACTATAGCGGTTAAGATAAATTTATTAGTTTAGCAGTAATAGTCGTTGAACTAGGGTGTTGGATAATTTTGTACCAAATACAAAATCCTTAGAATAAATCCTATAAAGCGACTAAGATGAAGTGGTTGCTTGTTTATAACGGGTGAAGACTTGTATTGAAAAACAAAATCTAAAATATAACCTGCTACTACGGAACCCTACACTGCGCGTGGCCCGACACGCACTTGGCCGTTTTTTTTTGTTATTAAGCTACAAATTTACGGTTTTCAGATTTTTCCCTTTACATGTATGGCCTTGCTTTTTGCCAAATTTCGTAATACTGTCAACGGGAACTACCATAGAGGCTTCTTCTTTTTGTTTACTCATTCTACTAATTTTACAAGTAACTTATATGTGATTGGTGAGACTATTGCTATCAGTATATTTTATGTAGTTTACTGAAAGTTCTAACCAAAATAGTCCATCTACCACAGGAGGTCGTATTAGAAGACTGCAATTTGTTATAACCTATTTTCATATAAACATGTGTTACAAAGCTGAAAGTGAAATTAAATTTCGGCCATATGAATCAGTCAAAGAATCAAATTTCGAAGAACTACCCATATCTCTATAGCACCTAGTTCTATTGAAAAGTTTACTACTACAATGGACACTTTTAACGTCTTTTAATGTCTCGCTTCATCGTTCTCACACAATGGTACCAAGGTTTCACATAAAATATTCTGTAGGCTTAGCCAAGTTGACACAACCACCACACTCCACTCCACCACTCCATGTTTGTGTTGATCTACAATCGTTAACGCTAATAAAAAACTACCCAAATGTATGGGAATGACATCATTTCAACGTTAAGTCACGTGGTCGAAACAAACGAATAGAAACTTTTAAGTTCAGTCAAAACTGTAAGTTGGCTACAATTTATATGGGATTGTAGAAACGAATACATTTCTTTCTATCATCTTAACCGATATAAACTTGTCTACGAAGTTTCTATTCGTTTGTTTTGACCACGTGACTTAACGTACGTAACGTTAAGTTACGTTACGTTTACGATTGTAGAAAGAGAATCGATACGAATCGTTTGTAACTTGGCTAGGCCTGCTGATTTTAAAGAGTGTCCATGGAGTTTCTTGCCCGTTCTTCTCCATAGATCTACGCTTTGGAATGGACAACTACAATGGAGAACTACGAATGGACACTACTTTTACAGTTTTTATGCCTTGTGACTGGGACTGTAGCTACATTTCATTGTTGTCTTTGTTTCGACAATTCAAAAGTGCTTGTGACTGGCCTACTTGGAATAAATGCTTTGATTTTTAACCGACTTTAAAAAGGAGGAGGTTCTATGTTCGACTGTACCTATGTTTTTTTTTATGTATCTTCACTGATTTATCCCCCATTTGTGGACCGATTCTCAAAATTCTTTTTGATTTGAAAGTATCCCGAGGTGGTCCCATTTAAATTTGGTAAAGATCTGATGCTGATCTTCGGAGATATACAATGGAACTCTTCGAAAATAGACGGCAAATCTGTCGTGATTTCTATTTTCGCTTGGAAGTTTATTGTTTATACAACATCATGACGTAACATCACGCCTGTATGCTCTGAGGGGTACGTAGATGTGTACAATACACCGAGATTTCAACGTTAGGTACCTATGTTAAGTTCCGTTTATTGTGGATAAGCCTATTACCATGACATGTATTAATAACAATGTAAAACAGCGTAGCAAATATTTGTATGGAAATATTACATTAACTAAAAATGGAAAAATAAAAAAATCTTTTTTGCAAAAAATAAATCCTGATGACTTTTGTTACTTTGATTCAGTATTTTTGTCACCGACTTCTGAAGGTAAAGTTATTTTTCACTTTTTTGTGTTTTAGAAGTCGGATTTATTTTTAGCAAAAAATTTTTTTATTTATTTTTTTGTTTCAATTCAAAATACAAAAACATACAACATGTTTAAACATGCTTATAGGTACACAAGTTCAGAATTTTTCCCGGATTATTTCGTCTCCGAGCACCTTTCAAGGGTGCTATTTTTCCTACCAACCCGAAATGTACCTCACGAATAAAAAGAACAGGTGTACGTTTATGGGATTATGGATAATCCCAGAGGAAAACAGAGGCAGAACAGGCCAGGACTTTATTCTAGAGATTTATTACTTTTTTACAAGTTTAATATTATTTTTGGGTCTCGAGTTCAATCCAAAGAACGCACCTCTGATTGTTCTGATTCATGTGCGTGTTGTATAATTATCACATGCTTCGGTGAAGGAAAACATCGTGAGGAAACCAGCATGCCTGAGAGATATTTCTCGATGGCATGTAAAGCCAAGTCAGAGGCCCATGGGCGGCATAAAAACTCTGACACCAGGTTAGGCACTAACCACACTATAAAGAAGAAGAATATTATTTTTTGAACAACCTGTAGAATACCTAATACTGTATATGTATCTATACATATAATAAAATCGTTGAGACCAAAAAATCTGTTCATTGAAGATTAAAAAAAAAAACCAGCCAGGGTGACTTGAAATAAGTAACTGAACATATTAAAACCATTTAAAAAAAAATTGTTTGTTTGTTTGTTTGTTTGTTTGTTTGTTTGTTTGTACGCGCATCACGTAAAAACTGCTGAACCGATTTTGTTGAAATGTTCACAAATCTGTTTAAATACATTCAGAATAACATATAGGCTATAGAAATTTTGGATTTTTTTGGAAAAAGGGCGTGAAAAGGGGGGGTAAAAGTTGTATGAAAAAAAAAATTTTGATTGTTCTAGAATCATGAAACTCAGAATAAATACTTATTAATAAAAATAAAGAAATACCTGTCTTAGCATTTTTTTTAAATCTCATCCAGAGGCGCAAAAAAGAGGGTTTTGTGTTTAAAATTAATAAACTTCAAACACCTATACAATCAAAACCAATGAAGTGTAACCTTTTAAAGTTGCTACATATACTCCATATCTAATACAGGTAAATATAATTTCTCAGTTTTCTTGAAATTTGATTTTTGAGGTGAATACGCACAAAATAGCGGAACTCAAGAAAATCAGCTTTCCTTGGTTTAAGTAGTTGGTACGAAATGTTTGTGCGCGCATCACGTCTAAATTACTGCATAGGCTTCTTCAATATTTAAACTATATATTATCACGCTACTTCCTTAAGGGGGTAGGCAATTTTGCATTATTTCCGTATACTTCAATTGTTTGACGTTTCAGTCATGACGTAAGTACATGAGAACGGCTATTTGTGGCTTATGTCAACGAAGTAAATAGCCTTGCGGTTTCATGACCGCTCTGTAAACTACGGGGTTGCAGGTTCAAACCCTCCAACATTATTTTCACTTTTTGTGATTTATTTCATTTTGTATTTAAGTTGTGTGCATTTCTTATCTTTTTCGTGAAATATTTTTCCAAAAAGTAATAGAGTAGTACTTAAGGAAGAAGAATACAATCATGCTACCCCCAAATAAATTGGGATAAGGGCAGGAGTATGATGATGAAGATGATTTCTCCAAAAAGAAGTATAGCGAACACCAGAAGCCTGATAAATCCACGTGTTCTTGCCGTGCAAGAACTGTGCTATGCTATTCGCAATAATCAATAATCCATACGCAGTTTACGTAGATTATATTTACAGCTAAATTGTTATTGGCCTTATATCGTGTTTTCGGGCGGGAGGAGACGCCCGGGTTCTTCCATTGTGAGGATCGACCGGAGGCCACGGTGGAGCACACTGTGGAGGTGTGCCCCACTTGGGCGGAGCACCGCCGTGTCCTCGAAGCGGCGATCGGCGGCGGCGACCTCTCTCTCCCAGCCCTGGTTCAATACATGGTCCGGAGCAAGACGGAATGGGATGCTATCACCTCCTTCTGCGAAGCAGTCATGCTAGCGAAGGAGGTGGCGGAACGTGAGAGGGAGAGATCCTTACGTCCCGGCCACAGCGGGAGACACCCCGGGCGTCGGGAGCCACGTATTGGCCCCCGGCCACCGTAGGCGCGGGCCTGTGGACGAGGAGCTATGGGCTAGCTCGCCGTTCGTCCGTCTCATGACGACAGGCCGTGTCGACGGCGCGTTCGTGTTCTACGCGCGCCTCAAAGAGAGTCAGCAAAAAAGAAGGGGTCCGCAAGGGCCGATGCCTGCCGGGGCTATTCGAAAGAGATACCGTGGCCCCGGAACACAAAGGGCGATGAAGGAACATGGATGGGTTTTAGTCAGTAAAAGTCTGACACTTCGTCCTGCTCCGGGAGGAGTCATTTGATGATTTCCCGTCCGAAAAAAAAAAGCTATATCGTGTTTGGGCTCAATTCATGCACCTTGATGAGAACTTTCGACCTAGCTGGAGTATGACTGTCATCGAGTGTCTAAGGATGAAAACCTAAGGCTGTCGAGGGAAGCCCCAAATTGGAAAAACGTAGTACAATGTTTTAACGATGATTGCATATAATTCCGAGAAATTAAATTGTTACCTACTTGAATCTATACTTATTATAAAGGAGAAAAGTTTGTTTGTTTGGTTGGTTGAACGCGCTAATTTTAGGAACTACTGATTCCAGTTAAAAACATCTTTTAGTGTTGGATAGTCCATTTATCGAGAAAGGCTATACGTTATATAACATCACGCTACAATCAATAGGAGCGGAGCATCAATGAAAATTGTTGCAAATACAGCGAAAAATTATTGCTTTTGAGAGCTTCCTTTCCGTGCGCTGCGTAAACGGTTAAAGTTACTCAACAATCATACATGTATGACGGGAATGTTCCTCTTAAAAAGTCCGCTAAAGCATATTATCTGCATTTTTTTAGGTTGACTCACACTCTCTCTAAGCCTCTCTCTCTCTTACGTAACGCAGACGAAGTTGCGCGGGTCAGCTAGTAATCAATATATTAATCAATAGCTGATACCAATACAAACAAGTATTTTGTGAGATAAAATCTTTTATAAGCAATTAACGTTGTACTGATGGCGAAGATTGTAACTTTGATAGCTTTTATCTCAAAAACGTGACGCTTTAGAAGATTTTATCTCATTCAGTATTTGTTTGCATTGATACCAGCTATTGATATGCAGGTTTATACAAAAATATCCCGGCGCCTTATCGTTTTGTTTACATAATATAACATCACGCCAGTAATACCCGAACGGCTAGGCAGAGCTGTACCTAATAGTGCACCCACATTTCGCCAGTTATATTTTAAGTTCTATGTAATAGGGATAACGAATGTTTTGTTTACATCATTACCAAATCGCAAATCTACGAGCTGAAAAGTAGGTACAGGCCGGTACATCAACCTTAAACCTAATAATAATTAAATAAAATAATAAATAAAAGTTTATTTCGTAATCAACAGGTTTTAACAAATACATTGTGGAGGCCTTATTTAAGGCGACTACATGAGCTAAATTAGGAACTCTAATTGTGGTGGTTCTAACTTTGTTTTAATACTGTTAGAATAAAGGTCTAATCAGCTTGCACTACAAAGTGGTTGTTACGTCAGTCACTGCGGGCCGAATAGTGCGAAATGAGTGGCTTTTTGCGATTTACAAAAAATCTTTTGAGTGGACTAAAAAAATACTAATATGTTGCTTGTAGAAATCAGAATGATCGCATGTATTTGCGTATGGTTTTTACTCGTTAAAAGAGTTTTTTTGAGATATCTTCGTGATTTTTTTTTAAGTTTTCAAAACACTGTCATACTAGCATATATTCCTGAATAATATCATATATTTTTCTGGTTTTGTTTATTGCAGTGAATCATATATTTTTTTGCTTTGTAAAACTCGCCTTTAGCTCCTGTAGTCCCCTTAAGGTAATACCTTTAACAGAAGAAGACCTAATGCTTTAGCGATAAAGTTGAAAATCTGTAAAAGTAATTTGACAGAATGTGTTGTTTTATTTGTTGATATGCTGACGTCTATACTAACAGAAAGACGTTGCGTAACATACAATAGGTTGAAAAACAAGGTCAAAATTTCCAACCGATATCAGTCATCGAAATCATCAATCATCTTTTTTGTATATGTTTTATCCTGTTTAAATATCGATACCTGTAATTAAGATAAACCCTGTACACCTACCTACTTACGTAAAGAAACAACGCTCTGTAATTGATTAAATCTTCCAAACAGGTGCCGCTTTTGAATGTTTAGAAGTATAACTATGGTCAGGCTGGAAAAACCTTCATTTATACAATTCGTCGGCTATGTTTTCTCTAAAATATAAATATGTAAGTAAAATAAGGCTGCAATTAAGGACGTATCAGGCTTAAAAGCAGCCTGAAGTTTACAAAGAAAAAGAGTTAAAAACTAAGCACAACATGTTTGTTCAAGACAAAATAAGTTTGAAATTGTTTATAAGATTACCCGCGAACAAGACGAATACCACATTATAAATGAGAGAACGTAAGTTCCAACCAAAAAATAACTTTTGTAAAATATAAGATTTGTTTTATTTTTGTTTTAGGACTCGAGAATCAAACATTTGTTAATAGGTAACCTACCCTAGGTACTATCGAGGACACTCCCGCCTGATCACCACTAAGCTTATTTTTGCTTGCACTTAAAACATAGAAACGCTCTCTATCCCCGTCCTGTTAAATTTATAATAAATAATTAATGAAAAAAAACCGATCGGCGACACATGCCAAACGAGAGTTATTGTTATTTTGCGCGCCAAAGTTGACGCTTTCCTAATAGGCCTAAAGTTTAAGGTGGAGTGGCTCGGCGCCTCCGCATGATTTAAGCGAAAAAAAATTTAACTGATCAGGCGGAAAATACCACGACTGTACCTGCCTACTTCCAATTTAAACTCTAGAATCTTGACTTATTTTTTTTGTAATTTGTTTTATAAGCCGGAGAGGTGATCTGTATCTCAGGATTTTCCTACTTCAGACTCGTTTCTCTATTTAAGATTGTGCATATACCTACCAGCGCCTGTAATTTCTCATGTCGAGATAAATAAAGATTTATGATTATAATACCGGTACCTGAACTCCTCGAGTGCACCAGCGTCATCCAGATCCTCAACGATACTCTTGAAACACCAAGATCCCCTGCGGATGTCCTGAGAAGACTGGGTAGATTGATCTGCTTCTGGAGGGAGGTAGACTGGTTGGAATAACAGCCATCGGGGGTCACGTACAGTGGTCCAGTTTAAGGACTAAGTGCGGAAACCAAAGTCTTAACACAGAACTTAGGTAACCTACTTACTACAACATGTAAAAAAGGTTTTTATAGACAATCATGCACTTTGTTTAAATCAGCGTTTAAATAAAACGACATCTTCCTGCGACCCGCGATGACCCGCAAAGACCCGTGACCTGAGAAACTGACAGAATACTGATATTGTAACAGCTTATAAGTCAGTGAAAAGCGAATGAAAAAGACGTTTTAAACTGGACCACCGCGAATGCATTATGGTTAACATAACACACACACTACTTTTCTTCTCAAACATAAACTCAAATGAGTTCATAGCATACTACAAGTACATAATGTAGATTCACTGGCAAAAGAAAAAGGGTTACCTACCAAATAAGTTAGTAGGCGACCGAGTAGTGAGTCAATCGATAATGTATGAATTATTGCAAGGCTATAGACGTCTTTTAGCGTGGTGATCAATGCTCGTGCCTTCTCTGTATGAGAAGAGGCCATTGCCCAGCAGTGGGACAGTAATAGGCTGGTATTATTATCTCGTTTATTTATTTTATGACATATTTTTAAATTTTTAAATATTCCTAATATAAAAACAATATAAATAAAGACATTTAAAAATATAAAAATAGTAGCCCACCAGCGCTGGGAACAGGGTCCGAGCTGCCGGTGGTCAGGGCTCTTGAGAGAGGAACCTCCTAACAATACGTGCCGTGTCCAGAATTACTGCTTTCTGAATCAAGCCATCCAGCTGCCAAGCGAGAGCCTCCTAAGATGTTGGTCGAAGCTCTTGGCTATTAAGCCATTGACCGACACGACTATCGGCACAATGACTGCTGTACTCACGTCCCACATGTCAACAACCTCGCGAGCCAGATCTAGATATTTAAATTGTTTATCTTTTTCTGCTTTCACGAGGTTCTCGTCATGCGGAACCGTTATATCAACAATCATTGTGCGACGCTCCAATCGATCTATCACCACAATGTCAGGCCTATTGGCAACAACAGTCCTGTCAGTGGTGATAGGTCAATCCCAATACAACGTGATATTACCATTATCGAGAACTGGGTCGGGCGCATACTTATAGTATGGCACTTCTGATTCCACAAGGTTGTACTTCAAAGCAAGTTGCTGGTGGATAATCCTGGCAACAAGGTTGTGTCTATGCAAGTACTCTCCGTTAGCCAGACTAGAACACCCAGAAATAATGTGTCGGATCGATTCTCCCGGACGGTGGCATGCCCAACATAATTATGTCAACCGTGCCATCTCTCACAATGTATTTCCGGTAGTTATTCGTCATCATAACTTCGTCCATTATTGCACAGACAAAACCTTCGGTTTCCCCGAAGAGGTCACCAAAGCGCAGCCAGGATACGGACGCTAAGAAGTCTACATCCGGGCCATGTAGTGCCCGGCAAAAGCGTCCGTGAAGCTCCTTGCCTTGCCATTCCTCCTTGCGGTCATTAGTGTCTAATACTTTAGGCTTGCGCCAGTTCTCGTTAGCCAGGGAGAGTGGGGTGAGGCCCTTGTCCACTGAGACCACATCTCGGTGCATCTCCCCGTCGGCTTCTAGGAAGTATTCCCTGAGACTGCATACCTCACGGTTGTGTAGGGTTATTAAGAAGCCACGACCCCCGCACTTCCGCGGGATATACAGTCTCATCACCGACGACCGTGGGTGATGCATTCGATTTGCAGTCAACAGTGTGCGTACCCTCCTATCCAGGGCATCAAGTTCCGTCTGAGTCCATTTGAGTATGCCGAAGGAATACATCAAAACCGGCATGACCCAACCGTTGAAGGCGCGCACCTTGTTTCCGCCTGACAAGATACTGCCTAGCACCTTATTCAGGCGGCCAAAGAAGCGCTCCTTCAACGATTGCTTCATGCCAGTTACGTTAATGCCTAACGCTTACGACATACCCAAATACTTGTAAGTTTCTGTTGAGGAGAGGGATCTAAGGTGTATGGAATCCGAGAGTTGGGTTCCCACGGATTCCATAATCTCCCCTCGCTTTACATGCATGACTGCACATTTATCCACACCAAATTCCATCCTGATGGCGCTACTGAAAGTTTCTGTTACCTTCAGTAGCTTCATCAGTTGCAAATTGTTGGGGGCAAAGAGTTTCAGATCATCCATGTAAAGAAGGTGAGATATGACCTGACCATCTTTACTCAACAGATAGCCTAGACCTGAACGCTCCAGCAGTGTGCTGAGAGGGTTCAAGGCTAGACAAAACCACAATGGACTCAGACTATCACCCTGGAAAATACCACGCTCGATCCTTATCGGTTCGCTGTTCCCTTGGATCTGTCGACATCCTGGATAGCGAAGAACCGTTCTCCAGTGCCCCATACATGACATCAGGAAGGTACATAGAGTTGCATCTACTTTGTACATCTCCAGCACCATCATGAGCCATGTATGAGGCACGGAATCATAGGCCTTCTTATAATCTATCCACCATAGATTCTTTCGGGAGCGGCGAACCTGTTGGCTAATGGCCATATCAATGAGGAGCAGCTCCTTAGTGCCGCGGGACCCGTTCCTACATCCATTCTGAGAGGCAGACATGATAGTATTACTCTCAATATGTTGGTTGATTTTAGCTCTCAAAATGGATGTAAGAACTTTATAGACCGTTGGTAAACAAGTGATTGGTCTATAATTTTTGGGTTCCGCAGTACTACCTAATTTATGGAGCAGGTGGGTAATTCCTGTTGTCAAGAACTGGGGCAGTGACCCTGACTCTAAGGCTGATTGAAACTGGGACGCCAAGCGAGCGTGTGATCTTTGGAACCACTTGATCCAGAAGTTGTGCAGTCCGTCCGGCCCTGGAGATTTCCAGTTAGGCAACGGACGGACCGCACGAGCTACGTCTTGGGGGCTGATGATGATTGCCCCCATTTCTGGTATAGGATCACACGCTTGTTCAACCTCCCGGGTCCAATCGCCCTCAGTGTGACTGACAGGCACCGACCAGATGCTGCGCCAGAATGAACACATAGCGTTATCATCCGGCAGACGCGTGTCAGTCACACCTTGGTCCGGTCGCTCCCAAGCCCTATATACCCACCTTTCATCGCTTTGGAATGTGCGATTCTGAGTGTACCGCTCCACTCGCCGCTTGTACCGACGAATACGGCTTGCCCATGCACAGATCTTCTGCTTCAGGAAGTCGATACGCTCTGTGACGCGGGCCAAGTAATCTCGAAAACTAACATCAGTTCCCGAGAACGCCCGCCTCACAAAACGCATCACTCTAGGGCGAGTATTGCCCTCCCTGAAGCAGTTTAGCTTGCCGATGAGTGCCCTAGCCTCACCGATACGCCGCTTAATCCTGCACTGCCAAGCTGGAGCAGCTAATTTTGGTCGTGTAGCTCTGTCGTTGTTGGGAAATTTGACGTGAGCTACACGACATGCCGCCACAGCTCCACAGTACAATATTGAGTGAGTATCGGCAAGGTCTTTGCTGCTGTCAAAGCAGTTTGACAGCTGCGAATCTAGAGCACACACCAGCGCCTTGTTTTTGTTGTGCATAGGCAAACGAGGTAGACGTGGTCTAAGTTCAGGCGGTGTGGAACGGTACTCCCGGAATGCACTCTCCAAAGCGCTCCTCAATTGTGCGTTGCACTGGGTACTCACGGAAATAACTTCATCATCATCCTATTCACCACCTCGGTCGGATCGCGGTGGTGCACTGGATACATTTTGTACCTGTACTGCGATTATTGGCGAAGCAGACGTAACTAGGTTACTCCGTGATTCGGAGCGTAGTCGATCAAGTACGGTGTCATCCAACATATGATTACGCTGGATGACTCGAACCTGATCCGACAGTCGTTGCGCCAACGCGCTGACACCTGGCTCAAGCACCTGAAACAGAGAGAGCATCTGACCACGATACGCAGTCAAGTTAACCCCTCCCTCTGTAGCCCCATAATATGCGCGCATCACATTTTCGTTCATGGACTGTGTCCAACGAATGCGCGACACATTTCCACCGGCAGCGGGGACCCTACTCGAGACCTGTTGGCCTCGAGGTCCCAAGCCCGCTGGTGGCCGTCCTCTTCCTCGTCGTCGTCCTCTTGGTGGTGGTGGTGGTGTCGACGGCGGCGGGGAGAAAAACTCGTCGCTCGAGCTCGACGCAACTGCAGCGACCGGTGACACGATGCTCACGGGTGTGGCGCGTCCCGGCTGCGAGGCGGAGCTGAGCGAGGAGCCCGGAGATGGTGGGTGTGCCTCCTGATTCTGTTTTGCTCGGCTTCTAGTTAACATTGGTGACTTGGTGACATTTTGACAATAAAAGTTTTCCGAAATTTTTCATGTTTGTTGCAATCCTATTATAATAAATCAATGTATCAAATTTTTCTTCATTATTTAGTTATTTGGTTTCGATTTCTTGGGGTAAATATGGGTAAATAGGTAAAAATAATTAATTAAATCGGTTTGCTAAAATATTTTCGTCACGTCACTTTGACGTCCGAGCCACAGATTATGATTATTATTATTATAGACGTCTATTGACAAGTAGGGACAATACGCGGCCACGTCCACGGTCCAGGTTTTAAACAACCAAAAGTATTATCCTTAGGATTATTAGGGGAGTGCTAAACAGTTAAGTACCATGTAATAGGGGACGAGCCTATTGACATAAAACGACCCTCACGGCTGCTCTGAATCAGAAATTCTTGATAGAATAACCCAATAACATTTTGCCCGACGTTGGAATTGAACGCAGGAAACCTCATGCTCATTACTAGCTTTTGCGACTACTAGACGAATGGGACGAGGAAGACTAATTATTAAACTCATTGAATATACGTAACAGTTGAGACGAAACACAAACTGAACATCGGAATATAATTATACTCGTCTTAGTGGAACAATACTCAAACAAACTCAACACACTCAAACATTCCCCAGCAGACTCAACTCTCACTAAGTTGAGTATCACTGAGTAACAAATCAGAAGCAACTGGCAGACCTGAAATGTGGCCTGTACACACTTGAATTGTGACTTCTACAGAGAAATTGTGAGTGTGGTGTGATATGTAGGAGGAAGCGATTTGACACCTATATTGGGTGATTTGTTTAACGTGTGCATTTTTTTTACTTTAGAGGGGCGTGTAGTGCTGATAGAAATACAATTACAATTAAGTAATAAAAAACATATACACACACACACACACACACATTACACATTATTTATTATTTAATTAATTATATTACTATGGAACTGTAGCGCCACTGCAAAAAGCACTAAAGCGCCATCTATGACACAAATTAAGAACTAACATCAAAAATCCTAAATCGCGCAGTCAAAGTTATCCGCGACATAAAAATATAAAGGTTGTAAATGGACCCTTAAAGAAGCTGAAAGGCACTTGACGACATTGCGATATTTTTTTTTGTTCTGGACTATACTTGGGAACCTTCGAGTTACAGAGATATTGGAGGTCAAAATTCCAACTTTTTCACAAGGTTTTTATCAAATATGGGTTTAAAATGTCATAACTTTAGTTTAAATACTGCCATGACCTGTTTTCTATTGAATGCGTCCATCAGCAAAATGTTTTGAGTGCGTTACATTGAGTTTTACCGTAAAACGTTATTTTTCACCCCAAAAAATAATTCGTGTCCCAGGAATAATTTTTGCTTAGAGTTACTTAGTTTGATGTACAGAATGCTTGGTTGATGGCTTCGTGAAGGGTCCGTTTACACCTGGTATAGAAGAACCCGACAACAACTGTCGGGCAGTAGCCCACCAGACATAACACCCGTCTGGTCTGAGGATCCTCCCTTTTATACAAGGTGATGAAGAACATTATACCCGGTTCTTTATACCCTTAAAAGACCGACCATGAAATTGCAAAAAAAATATCAGTTATACAACACTATTTTTAGTCGTTGTAATTACTTTACGGGCGTGAAACTGAACAACTTTTACTATGGAACCTTTGTGAAATAGCTTTTTTTTTGTTATTAAACTACATATTTACGGTTTTCAGACTCTTCCCTTTGGTTTTGAGTCGTAAACCTATATGAACCTATAGAATCACGAAATTTGGCAAATAGCAAGGTCTTACAGCATAAGTAAAGGGAAAACTCCGAAAAATAAAAAAAGTTGTAAATTAAGGTAAATTTTGGTTCTTTTTATAGTGTTGATTCAGGACCTTGATTTTTATACACCTAATAGGGACTATAGAGCTCAGTATATGGTCTAAATTTCAACTTGCTTGGTCCACCCGTTCCTGAGAAAACCGGTGGTGATAGACGGACAGACAAACGGACACGAAGGTGATCTTATAAGGTTTTTTCCTTTTGAGGTACGGAACCCTAAAACCAGCTCGAAAAAATGTAGGCAGCAGCTGATATTTTTTTCGAGATTTCATTTTCGGTCCTATAGTAAAAGTTGTTCATTTTCATGAGGACAAGATGCCCTTAAAATAATTAAAACGACAAAAAAATCGTGATGTAGTTATGGTCGCGACAGCTGTTTCTTGCGATGAGTCCCTAGTTCTTTTCGGGACTTTGCACCAAATAATACACCCACATTTCTCCAGTTATGTTAAAAAAAAAGACTGCAATAGCAAAACTGCTGAAAAACTATTGCAATCAACCGAAATATAATAATTATATTTTTTTGCCATACATACTCAAATCGCTTCTGCTTATAGTTGAGACCGCCACCGCAAGTTAGACCGCAAGAAGTTGTATTCCGACGCCGGTTAGCTGAACATACCGCACATAAAACTACGATAACAAGGAACAGAGTTGGCTGGAGTTGTATCTTATGGAATTGTGGCAATGTCACATACGCGTTATTATTTACTTGAAACAATAACAGCCGCATGGGTAGATCTCCAAGGTAGAGCAGCGCTTGACAAGGTCAATCTGTGGAAGGGTCCACCATCCATTAGGTACTATCGAGGACACTCCAGCCTGATCACCACAAAGCCAATTTTGCTTGCACTTACAACATATAAACGCTCTCTATCACGCCCCGTTGACTTTGTATAGAAATAATGAATGAAAAGATACCGATCGGCCGAGCGCACTGACGACGCACGGCAAATGACAGTTATTGTTATTTTGCCCGCCAAAGTCGAAACTTTTATAATAGGCCTACACTTTAAGGGGGCGTGCTCGGCACCTCCGCATGATTTAAGCGAAAAAATAATTGATCTGGCGGAAAAGACCACGACTGTACACATCGTACTTCCTTCGTATCTCGGAAAGCACGTTATGCCGTCGGTCCCGGCTGTAATTTGTAGATCTTTGTCAAGCGTTACAGGTAGTCAGTGGCTCGAAAGTCTAACAAGACAACCAGTCGTACCAAGGTTCATCGTATTACTTAGTTCTAACTGGGTTGTGGAGGTCTGATAGGCAGTTCCTCCACGTGAAATATTCAGCCGCATCCAGTTGGATTGGAAGCCAACACCACATAGTTGGTGAAGGTAGATGACTAAGGAGAACAAGAGCTTAATTGTGGATTCTCCCACGGAGTGTTCGCAATAAAAACGATTTAAAGGGATAAATCAAAATCAAAATACTTTATTTCACATAGGCCTAGATGGGCACTTATAAATCGTCGAATAAGAAAGAAAGAAAAAGCATTTATTATCCCGCACAGGATGAAACACATAAAATAAAATGGTGAAATTATCAACTAATAAAAATTAAACATTAAAAAAAAAAACGATATTGGTCCTGTACAAGGCCAAAAGGCCCCTATCTCAGCTCATATATATATCTCAGCATAGTGCTGTAACATTAAAAAAAACGTCACAGGCGCTGGTATTCTGATAGGGCCCAAACAAAAAGGTGGGAAAAAGGTGTACGGTTCGCGTTGGTCGTTTCCATGGAGAAGAACCGCCAAGAAACTCGATGGTTACTCTTTTCAAATCATTTGGTATTACAATATTATTTTGTTACAGCATTAGTACATAAGTATGGGGGGACAGCGTAGGCCCCACAATAGGTCGTTGCTTGCTATACGAAAAGCGTAAAACAGGAAAATATTTAACAAAAGTTAACAAGTATCTGGGAATCTACAAAGCCTACAATGTTCACTCATTCACAAATAATAGGTAAAAAAAGAATCTATACAAAGGTAAGAAAATGTTGTAAATAAAAAAAAAATTAAATAATAAAAAAAAAACTAAATTAAACAAGTGACACAAATATTGTCATCGGTGCTGTAACTATTCTGAGCAAAAGATGAAAAAAAAAATAAAAAACATGGTTTGAAAACTATTGTAAAAATCTGAATGAAAAGAAAAGAGATGATGAGAATGAGATAGAGAATAGTTAGAGACAGTCACAAATTTGTGCCGTTTACCAGGGAAGACGCATGCGCAGAAGGAACTAGAGCCAAACTTCTAATATTCTTATCTTCCTCGGTGGAGAAAAAAAAAAAAAAAAAAAAAAAAAAGAGGGTTAGTTCGTGGCTTCACTCACGGAAACACTGCACCAATGGGGCCATTACTATTCCTGGACTGGACGTATAACCTCGTTTATCATCATTTAGTCAACACATAACATCACGCCTGTACTACCCGAAGGGTTAGCCAGAGGTGTACCTAAGAGTACACCCACATTTCGCCAGTTATGATTAAGTCCCATGTAATAGGGGGCGAGCCTATTGCCGTCAACCGGGCACAAATACAGAGTCCGTGGCTGCTACTGAGAAATTTCTGTTGGTAAAACCCAATAACGCTTGGCCCGGCCTGGGAATCGAACCCAGGACCTCATGTCACCACTGGACCAACGAGGCAGTCACATCTATCCAGCAGGCTTAGCCAAGTTGACAATCTACAAGCGTTAACGCTAGTAGAATGACATCATGTCAACGTTAAATCACGTGATCAACACAAAGGAATAGAAAATTCGTAGAAAGTTTACATCGTTCAAAATGATAGAATAGAATGTTATCGTTTCTACAATGTTGATCGCTATACTCTTTGGTAGGAACGCTCAGCATAGACTAAAGTGTAACCTACATTTTAGTCTTTAGGTTTTCTACATCGATCGATTCAGTCGTGTCTACTTGACTACCAATTTAGCGCTTTCTACAATCGCTTACGCCGAGGCGTTTACGATTGTAGAAAGAGAATCGATATGAGACGGTTGTAACTTGGCTAAGCCTGCTAAACACAGATTAAAACTTGCATATTTCAGAGCAGACCCTAACATGATTGCATAAACTAATTTGTACGTTGTTGAACCTAGTTCTCAGTTGGAACGATTCTTTCTCGGGTTTTTACGAGCCGACATTTATTTTCAAGAAGTACTTACTTTACCCAAGGCGCGGCCGGCGAATTAAAAATGCATTTGAGCCGTTTACTTCCATTTCTCTCCGGGGAACTTACGGGCGATGATTGCGTTGAAAACAGCAGCGTTTTATTTTTCCAGATTATGTTGGTAGAACTGTGAGGTATGGCTGGATTCGCTGGTTCTTGTATGATTCCTATTGTGTCACTATGCTATTCATTTAAAATTCATGTACTTATAATAGTAGTACATGGTGACCCATAACGAAGCCGAAAGGCACAAGGCATTCTCTACCAGTCAACCTTTGGGTTAAATAGGACAACATTGTGATATACCCTATCATATCAAAAGTAATATTCAAAAATTTTAGTGGCCGAGCAAGCGAATTTTCCCGGCGAAAGACGATAATAAGTTGGGGGCTAGCTTATTGCCATCAATCGGGCACAAATCCAAACTACAGGCTGCTGAGACCATTGCGTGGATCGACCGGAGGACACGGTGGAGCACACTGTGGAGGTGTGCCCCGCTTGGGCGGAGCAACGCCGTGTCCTCGAAGCGGTGATCGGCGGCGGCGACCTTTCGCTTCCGGCCCTGGTTCGATCCATGGTCCGGAGCGAGACGGAATCAGAATCAGAATCAGAATCAGAATTTATTTATTTCTCTAGTTTTAACATAACATATCACTTAAAAATCTCATTTTACAATTGCGTGTTTCATTTTGTCCGTAGAGTAGGAGCTTTTGAAACCTATCCTGGTCGTTTCTTCTATTACTAGTGCTTATATAATTTCACGTGAGGATAACGATAAAGCAGTGGGGATTAGCCCCAGCGGCGAACCGCTTATTACTTTATTGAGTAACTCTACAGTCAGAGCCTACGCTGTCGGAAGGGGGCCAGTCGTTTGAAGAACGGCTTGTCCCTATCTTTTTTATTAATGTATTCAATTTCACCTACTCTAGTTGCGAAAAGAAAGGGATTGTGTTGTCCATAGCGCGTGTACGCTGGGCCTTGTTCTTGTAGCCCCTCGATCGACAGAGATTTGAGCCGTTCTATCATATCGCCGTGGAGTTCATGCGCACGAATGTGCCACGGGTCTTGTTGCAAGATTTCCCATAGTAGATCGGTGTCAGTGCGTCTGGGTAAATGTGCGGCACTTTTCAATGCCATTTTATACTGCCTCTCAAGCTTGAGCAGGTTTGTTTTACTGTACCTCGGTAGCAGTTGTATTACTCCGTAGTCTATCACTGGCAGTAAGCATGCTTGAATGACAAGTAGCTTGATGTCGACGCTTAGCTTAGCGAGCGAGACGGAATGGAAGGCCGTCACCTCCTTCTGCAAAGCAGTCATGCTGGCGAAGTAGGTGGCGGAACGTGAGAGGGTGAGAACCTCACGTCCCAGGCTGTGTCAACGGCGCATTCGTGTTCCACGCGCGCCTCAACGAGAGTCAGCAAAAGGAAGGAGTCCGCAAGGGCCGATGCCTGCCGGGGCTGCGGGGCTATTCGAAAGAGATACTGTGGCCCCGGAACACAAAGGGCGATGAAGGAACATGGATGGGTTTTAGTCAGTAAAAGTCTGACAGTCCCTTCCGCTCCGCCCAGAGCGGGCGGAGTCATTTGATGATTCCATACGAAAAAAAAAAAAAAGGCTGTTGCTGAGTAACACCTGACTAAAAAATCTAATAACTCGCTGCCCGATCTGGGTATCGAACTCAGAACCTCATTCTCAGCAGCAGAGGCAGAACTTTGAAAAAATACGAGTACCATTCCCTATGTTTCTACAGAGCGCCTGAAGAGAAGAGAGCAAAATGGAGTTGAGCTATCAATTACGTCAACAAAATAATTCCAGGCATTATTTGCGAACTACAACTTACATCTCAATTTGGTACAATCACCAGGGCTAATATACAATGATGATTGATTTATTGATGATCGAGCACCACACCCAGCCAGGAGCAAGCATGACCCGGACAAGCCAGATACACCAGGGGGCACTGTTTTGTAAGGAAATACATGCTCTGGGATGGGAGAGGAAGCCCGATCAACCGCAGCCAGTCGGGCACAATCAGCCGACTATGCAGTCTAGAGCCAATATAGGAATAGTGGTAAAGACAGGTATAATCCATAGGAATGAGCATTGGTGTTTTGATCTTCATTTGATTGGTCTCTTCTAACATTGGAGAATCGTGTTTGTTTCTGGTGGTTGCGATTCCATTCGTTTTTGGCACGTCTTATTTAAACATAATAATTATCACGCGATATTCGTCAGTAGTATTTGTTTCGCTGTCATTTTCGCTTAGGTGATATATTTCCTGGGTGGCTGATTTGAATTTTTCTCTATCTGCTTCTAGCTGGATCCATTCTTCTTTGCTTTTACCGAAATATTCCATGTCTTGTTAGAGTGACCCGTTTCATGCATATTGTTTTTCCCATAAGAATTTCGCGTGTTTTCTTGTCCGGGGGGTTTCGCGTACTCTTTTCTAATCTTTAAATCACGAGGGCTAATATACAATGTGTAAAAAGTCCCATTACCTAGAATATACGAATTCAAGTTTTAATTGCCATTACTAAACTTACTACCCCGATTATCTTTTGCATTCATGAGCTATATCGTAAACAGCAATTTTCCACCCAAAAAAGTCGTTTCCCAGCGATAATTTTTGTGTTTAGTAATTTAGTTTGATGCTTAGAACGCTTGGTTGACGGCTTTGTGAACGACCCGTTTACATCTTGAAGGCTCTTAGCAACATTCTGAAGCAATATTTGCTCTTGGGAAAACGATTTTAATCTTGATATAAATTCTATTACATAATAGTATGAGTCCCAAATGACTGTGCCAGTAACACAATTAAAATCAATACGTAATATAACATCACGCCTGTAGTTCCCGAAGGGCTAGGCAGAGGTGTACCCCCCACATTTCGCCAGTTATGTCTGTCACATGTAATAACTTACATGGGACAGACATAACTGAAAATAAATGATGAAAAAAAAGGAAAAGATGATGAAAATAGAATAATAGTAGATTATTAACCAAGGGGATAAAGCAGTGTCTTCTGTCGCGGGTGACGATTTAAATCGCGAGCGTAACGAAGGACTCGAGGTTTACTCCCGAGCGTAGCGAGGGTGTTAAAATAAGACGAGTCCTGAGTGTAGCGAGGGATTTAAGTTCATCCAAGACTAAGACAGCTTTATCATTGAGGAAAATACTCTACTTTTCGTACCATTTGCGAAAAAAATAACACAATAATAATATGAGATAAGCATTTTAGAACATTAACTTATTTATAAAAGTAAATCAAAATAAACTTAACGTTTATGTATTTGAAGAAAGCAAAAACGCGGCAAATTCCTAGACTAATATTTTTTTGTCGGAAAAGCAAAGGCAAAAAAAAGGTAATTTTATTTAATAATCATAACTGCATAATAAATGCGTATTCCTTTTTCAAAAAGATGTATAATGCTTTATTTACAAACTCAATGGTGTAAACACAGATGTAGTTCAGTATAAATTTTGGTAAGTATTCCAAATTTAAATCACATTCTCCCCCTAGAGTACGAATGAAATTCAGTACAATTTTCTTTCCCTGTTTTTAACAGATTAAAAATGACTATTGTTATGTTCGCTTTTTGTGGCATAGAATGTCACTTTTTTGAGCAAGTGGTACGAAAATATAATTATATCACTACATAGTATAAAACAAAGTCGCTTTCCCTGTCCCTATATCCCTATGTATGCTTATATCTTTAAAACTACACAACGGATTTTGATGCGGGTTTTTTTAATAGATAGAGTGATTCAAGAGGAAGGTTTTAGTATATAATTTGCGGGCGGGCGAAGCCGCGGGCATCAGCTAGTTATATATAATTTCATCAACCGGGTACAAATCCAGACTCCATGGCTGCAACAGAGAAATTACTAATATTTTCCTCACCTGGGAATCGAACCCAGGAACTCATGCTCAGTAGTTGCGCTTGCGACGACCAACGAGGCAGTCAAATCAATCCTATAGGAACAAAACTACTTTTAGATGTAGCAAAATCTACGATTTTCAAGACATTTCTTAGGCATCCGTCCTAAGAAATACGCGATCATCGTAGGTTCGCGCGAATTTTACTCGTACGAACGCGCGATTAAACACATTGAACTCGAATAGGTGTCCTAACTGACAATCGCAAGACGCGGTCGCACGACTTAAATGTTTGTAAATCTATTCGCGCGAACTTAGTTCGTACGAACGTGCGATCAAACATATTGAATTCGAATAAATGAAATTCGCGCGATATTGCGCTGCACTGCGCTGCCCGCATTCATTTCCATCTAAACCCGCACAATAAGTCATCCAAATATTTCCCGACAGCAAAAATTGAGCGTCTTTGATATCCATGGTTGTTGGTATCAAACGTGCCACTGCCCTAGTCCACGGTCGCTCGCTCGCTCTCGTCGTCATTCGCGCGATGATAGGACACCCAGTTTTTGCCATCGCGCGAACACACGATGGTCGCATCGCTTACTCGCGCGATGATCGCGCATTCGCGTTCTATTAGGACGATGCCTCATGATAACCTTTCATAAATCTCTCTGTTTGCAGGCAATCCGATCCATACCTCAGAATCTTCTGTAAACATCTCAAGTAACCGGAGATTGCGGCGGTCCAGAAGCTGCAATCTTCCAGCGATATTGGCTATCCATCGACTAATGATCAGGAGTTAATGGATACCTCACCGTAGCTTTTGATAAGATTAGTTTCTGAATAATAAAAACAGTTTGAAGTGATATTTAATCTTCTGAAGCTGTGACAGGGGATTTTGAACCTTATAGTACCTTTTTTTGTCCCCGCTCTGGGCGGAGCGGAAAGGAGTGTCAGACTTTAACTGACTAAAACCCATCCATGTTCCTTCTTAGCCCTTTTTGTTCCGGGGCCACGCCGCGGTATCTCTTCAGAACAGTCCCGCAGCCCCGGAACCTTATAATACCTTAAATATACCTTTGTCATTTGATATTACGTTTGATACAGTAAGAGGATGTGATTTGTTACAATTGCCCTCGCTAGGAATATCTCTTGTATCTATAGTTGGTGCCACTTAAGATCGCAATAGCGGTCATTGCCGTTTCCCTAATATCTCTTCATACGAAACAAAACAAATGAACTATGTATCGTTTTTCATTAAAAAAAATGTTGAAGATCACGATAGATGACGATTCAAGACTGAAACAGACTTATTTTTGGATTTCAAAGTTAAGAACTTTAATAAATGTCGGTGGGTCAATGACCGCTTTTGCGATCTTAACTGGCACAAACTACAGGGTGCCTTAACAAACATTTAAACTGGGATACACAAACAGCCAGACCCGGAACAACTACCTACCTACTCGGAACAACTAACTACATGTTTGTTACGTGCAGGGATCGAACCCAAGACACGCAGCGCAGCAGTCAACTGTGCCAGCCTTGCCGCCAGTCCCATACATTTTAAAAATACATTATAATTTCTTGAGAGGAGCTCGTGGCTAAATAATAACAAGCGCTCGGTTAAGCCGTGCTTGCCTAGGTTGGTCTGTGGATGTGTGACCAGCCTTACATTCCGAGTTTCCTCCGTGCCTCGGAAACCACGTTAAGCTGTTGGTCCCGGCTGTCATTTGTAGATCTTTGACAGTCGTTACAGGTAGTCAGTGGCCCAAAATCTATGACAACCAGTCTTACCAAGGGGTACCTTTTTTTTCCATGTTCCTTCATCGCCCTTTGTGTTCCGGGGCCACGGTATCTCTTTCGAATAGTCCCGCAGCCCCGGCACCCAAGGGGTACCTATCGTATTATCCAGTACTAACTGGGTTGTGGAGGTCAGATAGGCAGTCGCTCCATGTAAAATACTGGTATTCAGCAGCATTCGGTTAGACTGGAATGTAGTTGGAAAAAGGCTAGGCAGATGATGAATTTCTTGTGAGTTATTTTTTTATGGGACCTCAAGGTATGTTTTGTCTCTGCATCGCCCTAAGGTACAAACGGGTAGAGAATGCCCATGTACAATAATTTGGCTTATATAAGCATACTAGCTGATGTCTGCGGCTTCGCAAGCCCGCAAATTATATACTAAAACCTTCCTCTTGAATCACTCTATCTATTAAAAAAACCCGCATCAAAATCCGTTGCGCAAACATAGGGACAGACGCGGCGGGCGACTTTGTTTTATAATATGTAGTGATTCTTCGAAATAAACATGGTTTTATGTTATACATATACTATACTTTAATAGAGGTAAAATTTGTTTGTAAGTTTATAAGTAGGGGTAATCTCCGGAACTAATGATCCAATTCAAAAAAATCTGTCATCGGCAGAAAGCTAGATTATTCGTGAGTACTAAAGGCTTTAACTTATATTTATATTATGCATATTAGCCGAGCTATCACAATTTTTGCTTACGAAGTCGCGGGCGAAATGCTAGTGACGTATAAAAGGCGATGAAAGATAAAATCAGTCTCATTTTTATAATGTCTTCAGAATCCCAAGCGATCCTCAGATAGACTCAACTTGCGGGCCTGTGGACGGGGAGCTATGGGCTAGCTCGCCATCCGTCCGTCTCATGACGACAGGCCGTGTCGACGGCGCAGGAGTGTTCCACGCGCGCCTCAAAGAGAGTCAGCAACAGTGAAGGGGTCCGCAAGGGCCGAAGCCTGCCGGGGCTGCGGGACTATTCGAAAGAGATACCGTGGCCCCGGAACACAAAGGGCGATGAAGGAACATGGATGGGTTTTAGTCAGTAAAAGTCTGACACTCCCTCCTGCTCCGCCCAGAGCGGGAGAAGTCATTTGATGATTTCCCATCCTAAAAAAAACAAAAAAAAAAGATAGACTCAACTTCAGAGTGACATTTATATGATTTTCTATCTTTTTTTCTAATAAAAGCTCGGACCAAAAAAAAAGTTAAGACGGAACTCTGCGAACAGAGAAGTGAGGCCGGTTTCGTAAACATGTTGTGCACTTATTGAGGCATAGCTTCATTGTAGTTTGATGTAAATGTGTGCGTGTGAGCGTGTATGAACAGAGCGAGACGTAATTTGACGGGCTTCACTTTGCTGTTCGCAGAGTTCCGTCTTTACCTATTTATTTGGTCTGAGAATAAAAGCTGTATTTTCATTGAAAAAGCTGATATTTGTGAATAGGAATAATATTCTGCATGTCTTCTAAACAAGGTGTAGGGAAAATTGTCATGCAAAATTATTGTTGCCATGAATCATGGATTCTAGACCGCTCGCATAGATTTTTTCGTTGGTTAATAAAAAAAAAATAACTGTTCCATGCGTGTTTATTTCAGGATTGTCCAACCAGTTTATGACATAAAACACCAATCTCCACGAGAAATCGCTTTAGATTTATTTTATTCAATTGATCTACTTAGCCTTTCGCGGTCTGGTAGCAGTAGAAGGCTCACAGAGACATGTCTTCGTCCAACGTTGCACATATTAAGGTGAAAGCGTCAGGCTAGCCCGCGAAATTCAAATTTTCTTACGTTTTTTGCAATTTGCAGGCCAGTACACAGTCGCGAGGAATATTTTAATCAACATACAACCTATTGTATGTTGATTAAAATATTCCTCGCGACTGTAAGACGTATGTAGTTACAGAATTATAATCATCTAAATCATCAATACAACCCTCCAAGCTAACAGGTGCATGAGTGACTTTTTCAAGGTTTTTTTACATTACATAAAAGGCATATAAGTAACGAAAATGTATTCTATAATTATTATTAAAGTAAAAATAAAAAAAAAAGTTATCTAAAATTCGCTTTACGATTATTGTCGTAAAGGTAACGACCTGTTTTTAACAAATTAATAATTATTATTTCAAGCAACGAAGCAAAAGCAAACAATTCAACGAGGAACCTTTGCAATTTCGCGTTGTTTTTTTGTAACAGGCCCCGTAATACGCAGTCTCTAATCTAGAAATCGTCTGCTCCTCAGCTAACTTACTCCGCAAGCCGACCGCCACTATAGTCGCCACCACTGTATTTTTAGGGTTCCGTACCTCAAAAGGTAAAAAAGGAACCCTTATAAGATCACTTTCTTGTCCGTCTGTCCGTTCTCATCATGACCCACGCTTGTGTCGTGTACGCTCACGCCAACCCTAAATATCTCCATAGGATGCAGGTCCTTCAAAACCGGGCCTGTGGACGGGGAGCTATGGGCTAGCTCGCCGTCCGTCCGTCCCATGACGACAGGCCGTGTCGACGGCGCGTTCGTGTTCCACGCGCGCCTCAAAGAGAGTCAGCAATAGGGAAGGGGCCCGCAAGGGCCGAAGCCTGCCGGGGCTGCGAGACTATTCGAAAGAGATACCGTGGCCCCGGAACACAAAGGGCGATGAAGGAACATGGATGGGGAACATGGTTAGTCAGTAAAAGTCTGACACTCCCTCCTTCTCCGCCCAGAGCGGGAGGAGTCATTTGATGATTTCCCATCCGAAAAAAAAAGGTCCTTCATAACCGGTTCTTACGTAAAGTCACGGGAGCTCCCTATTATGTCCGCAATGACCGTTTACATTTAGATCTTAAAATCCCCACAATAGCCCAGTTCATGAAGCGCCTTTCCAAGCGCTTCTTCGACTCTGCCGTCAGACATCGTAATCCCCTGATAGCAGCGGCCGCCCGTTACGAACCCTCGCGAATCAGTCAGGTCCGCCGCCCAAGGCATGCTTTAGTCGATCCCGATGACGCTACAACCCTCCTCCAGGAGAGCAGGATGAAACTAGCACGATTAAGAAGCACAGATGCAAACAGCCGTCATTCCGTCCTCGCCGTCGAGGCCCGCCGCGACGCCCCGATACGAACCCTCCCCGTCCCTTGCCTGTGCCAGCCCGCGTTGCTGAGCCTGTAGTCCAAATTCAGTCCCTAAATAATGACACCACTCCGATTCAGCCTGTCCCCTTGCTGTCCTCTCCCAGCGACGCCCTAAGCCGAGGCCCGTACCCGGCAGGGGGTGCCCTTAGCGTGTAGTCGCTTAGTTTGTAAGTTTTTTGCCCTGGCTGGAGGCCTTACACTTAAGGCACCCACAGGAAAGTCCGGTTAAGCAGACGACAACCTCTCAGGTGAACTGCGAGATGCCATTTCGAAAGAAAAAAAAAAAACCGTCTGTTCGTCTGTCAGTCTGTCCGTCTGTCACCACCTATTTTCACAGGAACGGGTAGACTTAGCAAGTTGAAATGTATACCAAATACTGGTCTATAGCCCCTATTAGATGTATGAAAATCAAGGCCCTGAGTTAACACAATAAAAAGATATGGGCAAATTTTGATTTTCGCGAAAACTTGTAAGTACCAAAATTTACCTTAATTTTCAACTTTTTTATTTTTCGGACTTTTCCCTTTACTTGTGCATTGACATTGCTTTAAATTAAAATTGAAAATTCTAGGTTAACCGGAAGTACCCTATAGGTTTTGGGTCGAAAACCTATAAGATAGTTCCCGTTGACATACAATCACGAAATTTGGCACAAAGCAAGGTCTTACAGCACATGTAAAGGAAAAAAACCGAAAACCGTAAATGTATGTAATATGTACTAACAAAAAAAAGCCATTTTACTATTACAAACTTATTATTTGCGGTTGGTGCTATTGTCATTTCTAGGGATCGAATAGCAAAGTGAAGTTTGTCCTTTAAAAAGTTTGTACGGAACCCTCGGTGTGCGAGTCCGATTCGCTCTTGGCCGGGTATTTTTATGTTTAAAATAATTTATGCTCGTGATTGTACACAGATACCTACAATTCAATTTCATCTACATATTTCACTCGCAGTATCTATCAAAAACAAGCGCATCGGCGTTTTTCTGTTCGGTTCCAATTTTATTCCACAACGGACACGCGCTGGCTGAAAATCGATTTCGGATTTTGTTTTTTTTTTGCCGATTCCGTTTTTGTGGTGCATTCGTTTACAGTGACCCAGTCGACGGGAACCGAAAATAAACAAGCTCGCCTGCATGTTTTGTCTATATTTACATGAATATCATTACAATACGCCTGTAATCCGCCAAGGGTTAGACAGAGTTCAATTTTAATCAACCTGCTGTAAGATAGGCCTCTTCTCCGTAAATGCGTTTTGGGGATGTCACATGTCCTCGAAGTTAAGTAAAAATCATCTTAGAAAAAAATCTTAGACACACATAATATCACGCATTTTTTGCACGTTATGTTTAAATGTCCCATGTTATAGGGGGCGAGCCTTTTTGAGGAATTACTGTTCAATAAAACCAACAACACTTCCTGATCTGGAAATCGAACCTAAGCCGTCAAGCTCAGCAGAACAACTAGACGAAGGAGGCATTTAAGAAAATTGACTCTTGTTGTTATGTTCTCAGAAAACTGGAAAATCATTATTTCATGAACCCATTCTTTAAAACAATGAAATTCTTTGGAAAGGTTAGAACTGATACTGATACTGTTATAGCCTGCGTCATCCCACAGCTGGGCATAAGCCTTTCCCCATTACTTCCAGTTGTCACGATCCAGGGCTAAATGTAGACCACTGGTCGTTGGTTTTATCCAGCTCGTCCCGCCATCTTCTACGAGGTCTGCCGCGACGCCTTCTGGCTGTGTCAGGGCTCCAGAAAGTGGCTATTTTGGCCCACAGCTCATTGGGCATGCGTCAGACGTGAGCAACTCAGTTCCACTTCAGCTTAGATTTTTGAGCAACTTCAGTAATAGGGATGATGCCTGACTAAAAAAAATATGATTCTGTTTAGTCTGTCAGTTAGATTATCGAAAAATATTGGATACGTGTTTTTTGTTACATCAAATTAATAAAAATTGACGAAGATAAAACGTGTACCCAAATGTGACGTCACACGAGTTTTCGACGCACTGTATCGTCTTCATTTTTTTATACGTGAAAACAGAAAAAACATGTGTCCAATAGTTTTTGGAAATCTATCTGACGGACTAATTAGATTTTTTTTTGTCAGTTACCCTATTTGTGTTTTGGAGCGCAGTAGTGTGGAGTTGCGTACATGAAAAAGATTGGTACTTAAATAAAATAAAATACAAAACATAGTACTTAACAAACACTTTATTTTAACAATAATTATTATCAAAATAACATAATTATCTATAACGACTGTCGGCGTGCTTTTTCTGTTACAACTAACATTTATTATTTGAATGTCATAACATTTAAAAAAAAATATGTCTTTCTCTCACACTTGGAAAGAACGCCTTTTGAAATTATATGAAAAGTGTACTTTCTGAGTAGACAGAGATATACTCTGAAAGTACACTTTTAATATAAATCGCCAGGATCTGGCCTGGCGATTTATATTCATATCATGGCATGGAAGACCTTTTTTATAATTATGTCGTGAACCCTTCGCATTTAGATTTTTCCTGAAAATTATTTTGACAATACTTGGACAGTAATATTTGTTCTTATTTGGTTATATTTCCAGTACTGCTCCATGTTTTTCTCCTGAAATTTTACGATGATATATTTTTCGGATTGCGGTATTGTGATGGAAATTAGAATTAGACCTGACTTAGACAAAGGTCTTGAATTTTTTAGTATTTATTTTTAAACCCCACGATTCAAGGCTCTTTTCAAGTGTTAACTGAACTCACTCCTGAAGATGAAATGATCAAACATCCTGTTAATTAAACTCACAGGATGTTTGATATTTACCTACTAGATACCTACTTATTTATCACTTTCTTTAAAAGTTATGACATTCATTTATCTACGAAATAAAATACATTCACATTTAATTTATAATTATAGCAGCTAGAAAGATTGAAGTTAGTTTTTTAGAGATAAATATGTCAGAAAATAAACGCATATACGAAGTTCTAATGCGCAGTCGGCTTAGTTCTAGTTCTGTTTTTTTTATCTATTACAAAAAAATGTTTAAGAAAAACAC
Organism: Xestia rhomboidea; assembly: GCA_963853795.1. NCBI lineage: Eukaryota > Metazoa > Arthropoda > Insecta > Lepidoptera > Noctuidae > Xestia > Xestia rhomboidea. Next base: position 15,766,816 of record OY970777.1, read on the forward strand.
ATTTATAATGGTGTTTGCAGATAAGACAAAAATTAACATCTCTGTCGACCGCGCATTGGGTTCAATAAAGCATAATAGGCCAGTAACTATCTTTAGGAACCATAAATTATAAATAATACATTAATTAGGATTACAAAGAGGTTTACTTAGGTATCATAAATTGAAACTTCACTAAATATAATCATTCTGAGCGTTAATTTTGTCCGTTTGCACCAAAACTCCATCAATCGTAGGTTTCAATGTTTTGAATATTTATTTTTCGTGATATAGAAAATATTATTACGATGATTACAGATTAAACTATAACTAGGCTTAAAACTTTTCTTAACCAATAGGGTAAATTAAACCATACCTACAAACTGTGGTGCATTGACAGAAATTACACAAATTAAAGAATAATCTCATTAAAAAGCTCACATTTTAACACAATTTATAAATGGTAAATATAATGTTTCTCTACATGAACTTTTTTCATCAAATTGTGGCATATTTTTATCTACATTCTTTATTTTATCATGTATACATCTTTCTTCGGGTTGTAATATCAAGATGTTTTGTTACATTCTATCAAATTAAATCAATTATACAGGGTGTTAAAGTAGTCGCGTGCCATAGCATAATCATCATCATTATCGATAAAGGAACCCATAAATAATATTAAAAAAACAAAAAATTAAAAACAAGAAAAATTTTGCAAGATCAACCTACTTTAGTACCTACTAACTTCAAATAGCAATATAAAATAAGTTTAATTCTAAACGACAGCTATTGAAGCTAGTAGGTACTAAATTAGGTCGATCTTGCAATATTTTTTTTTTTTTTTTTAATTGTTTTTTTTTAACGGGTCCTTGATCGACTCACCCTTAAGCTATGGCACGCGACTACTTGAACACCCTGAAGGTATATTTCAAATATTACTAATGATTAAATGTAATGGCATCTTTTAATAAACACATTTATTGTAAGTCAGTATATATATATTAATAAATATTCGCTGTAATAACTCTGTTTATATTTAAAAAGAGAGACTTAAAGGAAGCAAGTAAAGTTATTCGACCCAGATTTTATAAACTCATTATTAGCGCCCTCTGCCATTCAAAATAAAACAGAATAAAGATTTTTATTGAATTATTCGTCTTTATAGGACAGACAATTCAGATGATCGCTGTAGTGTCCATATAAATATAACTTATTTTTTTAAACTATAATCCTTTATTTCATTTATAGTTTATTCGGCAGATAAGTATACTTATGTCTATTCTTAAAAAAAAAACACTTTTAATTGATTGTGTAAATGAACACTCACAAAAACATTTTTCAATCAGAAATGAAATAGATATAAAAAACTTACAATAATTAATTCACTGTCCCACTGTTGGGCAAAGTAATAACATCCTATTTACATTTTATCAGAAAGTATTCAAAAATAAAACACCAATAAGAATATTGGTGTTTGAAATATTCGTTAGCGACATTTTTTTCCACGAAAATTAATTTAAAAAGTTGAGACAGTTGTTAATGAAAACGAATATCGAAATGGAGAAGCGTGCTAACTTTTAATTATCAGGGTCTTAGTAGATATATATTTTTTATATGTACAGTCCGAGCATCAATATGTATACACTTAGCAAACTTTTAAAAGTGATTTTCTCCTATTGATTTCAATTTAAATTTTGTTACGAAGTTAGTATCTTGGGACCCATCGCATTAGGAAGTAAGCCTTATCATCGCTATCGTTCTTTCACAAGAAAATCGGTTTAGAATTTTGGTAAGTGTATACCTACATATTGGTACACATGGCGACCGATCCAGCTATACAATACCAGTTTATGCGGCTCTCTCATTCTACGAGAAATCAATACAAAGCGAGGCCATGTTATACTGTAAATGTAAAGTTTGATGTGTCGCCATGTACACGTGACACTACGGAGAGAATTTTTATTTTTTCGAAGAAACCAAGTATAAAATGACCATTTTTTCTATCTTCTTCAAAAACTTTAACGTTCGTACAAATAATTTGCTCAAATATAATAAAAAAATACACAAAACACTCGGTATTAAATGAACTATCGCCATTTATATACACTATCAGTTCAAGATTACTACAAAACATAATTCTTATATTACAATAGGTACGATATAAGAATCTGAGGAATCTAATCACGAACGACATTAAGATAGAAATATGAAATATTTTGTCGATAGTACTGTGCCAAAAGAGACCAAACAGTGGGCCTACCATGACGTCTTAAAGCAGGATCGTTTTAATTTCGTGCCAGTGTGGGAAAGAGATGGCGCTAGACATCCTCTATAGCCCCGTCTCTTACCCACACTGGAACGCGATTAAAACGATCCTGCTTTAAGACGTCATGGTAGGCCATCAGAAGTAAATCACCACGCCTTTAATCCCCAAATGGATAGACGGGATAGATGTATGCATGGTTTTCAGTTACGTAAATGTTTAAAGTAACATGTAATATGGGGCGAGGTAATCACCAGCAATCGGGCACAAATCCAGACTCAAAGTTCCTGATGGAAGAACCAATTAAACTTTGAGCAACCTGGGAATCAAACTCAAGACATCATGCTCGTTAGTAGAGAGAAATTTAAAAAAAAAATGGCAACTGTTGTTGGCAATGACACCATCTACGCCAATGTTATCACAGAGTGACAAAGAAACCAGTACAAGCGAGAAAACACAGAACTAAAATAAATGTACCACGTTTGACATGTCGATGCAAATTTTCTTGACAGGCAACGCCACCTTAAACTGCAGACTAAAAGTGGTCGGTTTTGTCGCTGCGACTTAGGGCCAGCTCCGTAATTGTACCTTCAAAATATCAGCACTTAAACAAAATTCTCGTATATTTTCCACCAGCTCCTAAATAGGAACACCCACATGAATTAACCCTCACTTCATGAAGTCCTAAAGTTTCCACAACTAATTTGAAGTGACGTTGAATTATCTTCAAAATTATTCAGCTTCATATGATGTCACTTTCATTAATGTCATGGATCTCAAAAGTACGATCATGTTGTATTAGATTGTGTAAGTTCTGATGATAGCTACACTATTTTTTGCCAGCTGTTTCGCCTGTGTTGTGGTCAGAAATTATACCACGGGAACGAACTACTGGGATGAAAATTATCCGTTCTAACCCAAACCCCAAAAAATTTCGAAATCAAAAGGTTATAGACAGAGTTACTTTCGCATTTATAATATTAGTGTGGATTGATTTATCGGTACAAATTAACATAAAAATCATCTTGGGTCCCGCTTTTCATTGAGAATTGAAATATCCCGTCTCTCTGTTTTCAATACTTACATTTAAATCAACTCTAATGAATATTCATCGCGCGTTTCGAAACGAACCGTAGTCAATAGGGTGTGATTAAAATTAAATTAAACTTTGCTTCAATAAGACAAGAATCGTGGTACTAAGAAAGTTTTTCGACGGTAATTTGTGGCGAAAATCAAGTCAATAAGAAACTTTGATTGAAAGTTAAACATGCAAGTTAATTTAAACCTTGAAGAACTGTAATTGGCTTGTGTTTGGTTCAAAAAGATCATTGGGGCATTTCGTTGATGTGATGTTGATGATGATGTTCTTATTTAAATGAGTGTCCATGGTGTTTCTTGCCCACGCTTGCCTGCTTCTTGTAGAGATCTACGCTTTGGAATGGGCAACTACAGTGCTTTCGCAGTTAACTATTTTAATTGTAGGCTTTATAGATTCCCAGATGCTTGTTAACTTTTGTTAAATATTTTTCTGTTTTACGTTTTTTGTATAGTAAGCAACGACCTATGGTCGGGCCTACGCTGTCCCCCCATACTTATGTACTAATGCTGTAACAAAATAATATTGTAATACCAAATGATTTGAAAAGAGTAACCATGGAGTTTCTTGCCGGTTCTTCTCCATGGAAACGACCAACGCGAACCGTGCACCTTTTTCGACGTTTTATAAGTGCCCATGATTTTGATTTTGAATTTAATAATTAATTATCTACATTTCATTGTTGTCTTTGTTTCAACAATTCCAAAGTCCTTGTAACTGGCCTACTTGAAATAAATTATTTGATTTTAATCGAAATGGACTAATTTTATTAATCCACTCCCGATTGATTGTTGGGTGAGCTAGAAAAATTAAATTCAAAGGTTCGTCTAGCCTTTACCCAACTGTGTCAGTGTCGGCTTCTTATCTGACCTTCAATTACTGGGTCACACGATACTCCTTGGTAAGACTAGTAGTCCGACTTTCGGGGTATAACGAGTGCGAGGTATAACTATGCCTATAACGAGTGTCAAATATCTGAAGAACAAGGAGATCAAAAGGCAGCCGAGACCGAAGGTTTCACGTGCTTAAAAAGGGACAAAGGGGTCTAGTAATGTGATTGAGGTCAAGAGGAGGCCCATTTTGCCATAAAAACAAAAAAAAACGGGCACCCATCCACCCACTGACCTCGGTAACCGTTGCTTAACCATGAAGATTGACACTTGCGGCCACAAGCCCCTCGACTCAGTGATTGAATAAACCGATCATTTGTAACATTTATAAAAACTGCCTTTTAGATATATTAAAACACATGAACACGTTACTACAGGCACAGTACTATCGGCAGTCCAATAATAGAACTTGACTATCGAATATTCATGTAGAATGACTATCGAATATTCATGTACAATGACTATCGAATATTCATGTAGAATGACTATCGAATATCCATGTAGAGTGACTAGTATCGATTTTAAATATAGCTTAAGACATTATTATTCTTTGCAATAGTTGGTTCTAGGTAATTGGGAATTTTGATACTTGGGAAGAATTGAAATACACGGTGTTATGGACTTTGTGACATAAACTTTGACTAAGAATTCAGTACCTACATTATTCTACATCCTCCGGCGTAAATAATGACGTATTTTTTACACATTTTCGTCCGTTAATTGCATATTGATCAAGAAGTAATAACTTCATGGTTAATATGTACCTAATTAACTGACAGCTGTAAGCTTTATAAAATCATCTGTAAAGAACAGCTGGATTAATAATAACCGACGAAAAATAGAAAAATGTTGTTACTGTACTGAATTCTTGATAAAAGTTTTTGTAACGATGTCCCGTCCTACGCCGTGTATAAATTTATTAATATAGCAGGTAAGGTAAAATTTAGGTAAGCACCTAGTACATAAACAATATAAAAATCCAAAAATGTAGGGTCAAAAAAATAAAGTCGACATGAAAGCAATATATTTCAAACAGGACGAAATAGCTATAAGCAGAAATATTTTACGAAACGTTCTAAAAGAGTTCTAGTGAATTTTTTTAGAAAATCTACTGAAAGCGTAGAAAATATTCTACTTTAAAATAAATTCGAAAATAACAATATTGGTCCAAAGTCAGGCAGAATTTTTATATAGAAATAGTAATAGAACAAATATATAGATTAGAGATAGACGTGAAAAATAGTAAAGCGTACGATTAATCGACCCGATGTAGTTTTCTTATATCGATAGTGATACATTTAAAAATTATGAGGGGCTTACATGTTTCATTTAATCATCATCATTTGGCTAGCCTGTTCCCAATTATGTTGGGGTCAGCTTCCATTCTATAGTCTGCGACAGATAAGTACGAAATAAAGGTCATTATCCCGCATACATTCATTCAAATACATAATTCCGAAAACAGAAATAATGACATAAACTTGTCCCGAAACTACCTTTATTGTGATCCCTGACTTTTTCTAGTAATAAAAAACGATTCATAGCGTATTGTCGGAGTACCTACGCAGAGAAATTAAGGAAAGAGCAATGACCTTTAATTCCTACTTATAATTACATTACCTTTAATTACAACACGGTTACTACACGGCATCTGACTACTCGTAATGACTGTCAAAGATCTTCAAATAAGAGCCGGGATCAACGGCTTAACGTGCCTTCCGAAGCACATAGGGAACTCAGTGTGAAATGGATGTTAATTTTAAAATTCTGCGATTATTTTTCATTGATGGTACAAAGATGACTATGTAAGTACGTAGTAAAAATACCTAGCTTTAGCTTACTTGAAATACCTACTCATTGAAGAAAGGAGTTTAGTAATAATCTCTTGTTTCGACTAATTTAGTTAAAGGTTAGATGGATAACATTATTGTGTTTTTCTCTCGATTTCATTTTTTTTTTTCATTCCATTTTCAAATGACACTAACAAAGTAGGTGATGCGTGAACGTTCTTCATTTACTTGAAGTGAAAGTAAAAATGAACGGATTGTGAAACGTCTGATATCTTCTAAATCAATTTTTGTTTTTCACTTTTTCGGAATCTTTTTGTATCAAATCGATATAAGATTTTAAAATACTCAGCGAAGGAGTAAAAGCGTAGAAGCAGTGAAGCGAAAACAATACTCAAGGGATTAAAAAAATAAACGAATCATTTTTACTACATATTATAATATCTAAATATAGCGATAATATCCTTTAACACAAGCCATCTAAAAATAAATATCAATGCTTATAATTATGGCAGTTCTTACAACTATCCGATTTCGTATTGGTGCCTTTAAAATAACGATTTTCATTGCTCGGATTTTAATCGTGATTTGGATGTTTTTCAGTTATTTTAGTTAATAAACATCATTTTCGATTACAGATGTCAATTTATTCCAGTACTTTGTAGCATGTTATCAAACGATTATAAATTGATTTCTGAATTTAATAGGGTCTTATTTTTCTTTTTAAAGGTGCATCCACACCGGAGTTCCTTTTTGTAACGCAACATTTTTCAATGCTATTATTAATACTATGTATTATTTCATGTTATCCGTTGTTTTCCACTAACACTTAGAAACGTTGCTCCACAAAAAGTAACATCGATGTGCATGCACCTCAAGTGATATTCACGTATACAGGCTGTTCCAAATAGTGACGTCATAAAAATTTTATTCCCTCAGGGATTTTTTTACGACGTCACAATTTGAACGAGTATTGCAAAGTAATTCTGTTGTACAATTTGATTTCGGCAAATACCGAACATTTATTTTATTTCACCAACGCACTGTGCAAGCGTTTTAGCTTTGCCAACTTTCTAGTAGGTAATAATATATTTCTCTAAAGCTTTATCTAATGCTAAATAAATCTGAGTTTATCATATTATTTACATAATATTCTCTATAGTACTACGGTATTATCTTTTATGTTTTATCTTGACTGTGATCAAAGCGGCTTTCTAATATCTGACTTGGATTTTGAGTTTAGTAAGAAAATTAAGGGTCATTTAATTTTATCTCCAAAAAGTTTCAATTTACGATTTCTTCAACTGCTTTTACTGAGAAAGCCCCTTATAAATGTTGTTTAAAGCTAAGTTATAAATATCGTCTGTAAACATTTAGTGGATAATATGCTGCTCTTAAAACGGCGAAGAAAAATATCATAGAAGCCAACATGTCCAAGACACAAAGAAATCGAACACATGTGACATCTCCAACCCGCACTGGGCCCACGTAGTGGGTAGTACTTCAATATGAGGGGGACTGTACCCCTCATATTGAAGTGTAGTGTGTCAAAAGTTGGAACAATTTAGGGTGATTATTATGAGGATATTCACGATAAATTGACTCACAAACTCAACCTATTTTATTCAATCACACTAAGCTTCGTTTATTGAAGTAGTTAGAAATTCATTCGAAACAATTTACTGACAATTTACTCGATATCAATAAAAGCATTTAACAAAAATATGATTTGAAGTATTCTAATAGAGAAACCTCATTTTGCGGTTTAGTTTAATAATGAGTTATGTCTTTTCGCGGTGATTGAAAACTAAATTGTTTGAGCGCATTTGCGTCGGTCCAGGATCTGTCACACCGGCTTTTATAGCATTAATACTTTAATGTCACTTCGGTGTGAGAAAGAGATGGCGCTATGCGTACTGGATAGCGCCATCCCTTTATCACACCTAAGTAAAATTTAAATTATCGGATTATAAAAGTCGATGGTTGGCCTCTTGAGCTTTATCGAGACAGTTTTGTCTATTTTCAATTTGGTTTTTGCTTTCATCATCATTTTCCTGACTTTATCCCTTTTTTTATTAATATTTTGTCTTTTTTAATTGCAAATGCGGACTTGTTTTCACAGAGCAATATTCTCTGAAAGACAGACTTGACTTGGTTTGCGCAGCTTTAATCACAGTAAAGCCAAACATTTTGAACACTGCGATTCAACTCAATTAACTCCTATAGTAACCATGTGAGTTTGCAAGTATTTACACCAACAAAACATTTTCTAGCGGCAACACACTAAAACACACTAAAAATATAAATCTATTTCTAACATAATTATTTACATTCTCAAATTGGCTTTTATCTAATAAATCATCACTTTGATCGTTAATGCGATATGACAGAAATATTTAAAACGTTATGTCATCGGCGAATGTGTGTATCGCAAATACTGTCACTAAAACTCTAAGAGGAATGCCACACGGGCGTTTCTGAAACGCTACGACGTCGTAATGCTTTGATTCGCACTAAGTGGCACCCGAGCAACACAACACACGACCGCTCGCATCGGAGCATTTAAAAAAACATCGAAATTAAACACAATACTGCGCTGAGATGCATTGCTGCTCCGGCATCGTACCATATCATCCCTCCTTGCTTCGCGTCTCTGCCTTCTTGTCGTGTGAATAAGTAGAACGACGCAGATTCAATTAGGTGTCGCAACGTACCGACAACGCATCGTGTGGCAACTCTCTAACGTCAAAATATTCAAACATCGTTAATTGCGATATAAAGTCTAAATGAACCCGTGTATACAAAATCTTGGCTCATATTATTAAAATATCATCGTCACATCAAATTAACTGCGTTAATCATGTCTCGCGGTAATTAAAACGGATTATCTTTTAGCATGATGTTTTTATAGACATTTTATATACAGGGTGGCCCGTTTAGGTGCTGTAGTGTCAAATGATTTTTGAATAGATTCTCACCAGTGATTTTCCGAATTACCTTTAGGTTTTGTTTACTTACAGACAGTTTAATAGTAAAAACATAGTACGAAATCATTTTGCTTGGCAAAGATATTTCGAGATATTCAATGACAAAAAAAGACAGTAAGTATGGCTAAAAGCTAATCAGTAATTTAAGTTTTGAGGATTTTAAATTTTATTTTTTGAGAGTAAAAATCTCAACACGTTTTCCTTTGAGCTAAGTTTTGGCGTGTACTACAGATTAACGCTAAAGACACATGGGGTATCACGGAAAACTCTTCGTAAGAGGCTTAATGAATTTTTTTGGACCACTGTAAACGGACCAACCTGTATGTGTAACGTGCACACACTGGCAAAAAAACGTTGTCGCTGTTAGATTTTAATTTGTCTTTTTAATTATTTTTTTTTATTAATAAACTTTTGATTATGTTTAGATTTCGTCTATCGGATGTCTTCTAGTTGATCCAAAAATTGTCTGTCTGTTACAGTTCAGCCGTTAAGGCGTAAAAAGATAACAAATAAAGTTAGGTACTTTTACATTTTTAATATTAGTTTGAATTGTTATTTCATGTTATGTGATTATCACGAGACATTCCTAGCCAATACATGCACATTTTGACACAATATCCACTGCAAAAAACTACAATACCTTTAAAATGACGCACAGAATTCGTTTTTTTTTTTTAATTAAATCTATTCATATTCTTATCTTCTATACATACCACAGCCTCAAAGGCTAATTTAAATGATTATTATCAGGTGGTCTGCCATTACCTTTTATAGCAGTAGCTTGTTTTAATCTTACTTAAGCGTGAGAATGAGACGGAGCTAGATGACCTGTATAGCGGCATTTCGTTCCCACATTAAAGTTATACTGCTATGAGAGGTGGTGGTACGGGCCCAGATTAATATAAGAGGATCGAAAGAGAAAGTTCTAGAAGGAAGAAAGAGTACAATCGACGTTTAGACTGTATATTTGAGCACATAGATCATAGAGCGAGTTCAGATGCAGCTGATTATGAGACGTTATAGAAAGTTCTGGTTTACCCAACTGATTTAAAGATAATTATTTAAGTACTAGCGACACAGCGCTACGACGAAATTGAAAAAAACCTTATGAAAAAATCTCCTAAACAGGAAATTTTGAAAAGAAAAAATATTCTGAAACAAACAAGCAAAATTCGAAGTAAAATAATTTGAAAATCCTATTGTTTTGCTAATTTTCGCATTTCGTTGTTCCGTTGCATTAAATGAAATCCTCTCATCATCAGCCGCCAACAAGCCCTTCTGAACACGGTACACATTTAGACTATCCTTATCACAATGCACTACAAACCTTGCATTGTCACTTACAACCTTCTCACTTCTATCCTTCATAGGTACTAGAACTACAGCACAAGCAAGAACGTCGTAACCGACAGTGCAAAATTTGAAGTTCTAAAATTTCATATTCCATGAGCGCGTGTCAACCATTACAAATTGAACCTTAAGTATACTGACATAAAAGTTAAAAGACACGCGCTCGTTATTTATAGACACCATTTTACCAGAATTTGGACATTCAGAAGCCTGGAATGACGTCATAAGCTTCTAAACTGGACATGGTCAGGTAGATCAGCCAGAGGGAAAAGAAGAACATTGAGGTGACAACTTTGATCCTCTTGGGTCCTCCGAGCTCTCCTCCGATGCTCTTCCGTCTGCGGAGGACCAGGACTAGGACAGCTACGCAGGCTTCGGAGCAATACATTGTGACGCTGAAGGCGAGACTGTGAAAGACAATGACCATGATAAAGCAAATACTTAACAGGGGTTCTACACAAGTCGGCTTTGCCACATCATCGGACGAGACTTGATTTGCGTTAATTCTGTATCTCTGGAAGTCTACCACGAACGCGTGACAAAACGTAACGCTAGTTCCAATGATCTATAAGCCGAAAACACAAACCCTGAAACATTTTGATTAGATTTTTTGGGCCAAGCACAATTAGTGTCTCCCATAGATATGAATCAAGTAAAACTAAGTAAACCTTATGTGTGAAATGAATCATCATCATTCCCCTGGCCTTATCCCAATTTATTTGAGGTCGGCTGGAAGTCTACCACGAACGCGTGACAAAACGTAACGCTAGTTCCAATGGTCTATAAGCCGAAAACACAAACCCTGAAACATTTTGATTAGTTTTTTAGGGCCAAGCACAATTAGTGTCACCCATAGATATGAATCAAGTCAAACTAAGTAAATATTATGTGTGTAATGAATACCTTCAATATTAAAATCGGTCACATTTACTCCGTGCCAGGCTATCTACAATTTCATCGTCTTAAAAGAAGAAAAAGCAGAAGGATACTTACTTCCCAGGATCGATATAGAATCTTTCGCCCCTATAATAGTGGACGATGGCAGCCAGCGTCCAGGCGACTCCGATGCCGAGGAACACGTTCACGGCATTCGATCCTGTGACGTTCCCCACGGAGGCATCAGCATACTTGTCTTGACAAGCTGCTACTTTGCTCGCAAACGTGTCTGGAAAGAAGAACATATTTTAGAAGATACGAAGAAAGCACAGTATGACAACCGATAATGCTCCCACTGCTGAAGAGATCGTGGCTAAATAATATCAGCCGCTCGGGCCGATTTTCAGGTTGAGCTGCGCTTGCCTAGGTTGGCCCGTGGATGGGTGATTACCCATTACACATCGAGTTTCCTCCGTGTCTCGGAAAACATATTAAGCTGTCAAAATCTTTGAGAGTCGTTACAGGTATTCGGTGGCCCAAAAGTCTGACAGCGAATCTTACCAATCGGGGATAAAGTTCTAACTAGGTTGTGGAGGTCAGATAGGCAGTCGCTAACTGCTGAATACCAAGGGATAATTATGTTTTATGATAAAAAAAAGTAATATCACGCGGTCGAAGTCGCCGGAAAAATGAACTGAGAAGCAGAAAAAACAAAACACATTTGTTTCCCTTGATTGTATTATTTACTGTCAACCTCCTTCAGATTCTCGTAATGGGCATTATTCCAAAGAGTAATGAAAATGGACTCTAACCACAAAAAGAAGCCATCATTAATAATATGAGCTCGTAAATAATATGGTTGCTTCATAATATCACCGGTATTATGCTTGAGAAGGCTGGCAACGCTGCCAAAAGTAGTTGGTACGAAGAACAGTGATCACACTATGACGGTTACATAAATCCCTGCAGGGTAAGGCAGATATGTACCTAACACGAGGTGAAACAAAAGACCAAGAAAAATCACGAGTCAACGTAACGGGAATCGATATAGCGGGAATGATTCAATAGTTCATCCATATTTCGCCAGTTTTGTCCCTTAGTATAAGAGGTGAGAATAGAATAGAATAGAATAGAATAGAATAGAATAGAACAGAATAGAAAAGAATAGAATAGAATAGAATAGAATAGAATAGAATAGAATAGAATAGAATAGAATAGAATAGAATTTTGCATTTGAGCTTATTGCCATCAACCGGGCACAAATCCAGACTAAAAAATAGATGGAAAAATCCAATTACACGTTTACCCGATCTGGGATCCAAAACCAAGACCACAAGCTGAGTTTAGATATAATAATTTAAACTAATTTTTGTAAACAAATGATTTTACTTTCACAAAAAAAAAGAACCATCAAAATCGGTTCACAATGGCGTCGACATCGTTGAACATACACACAAAAAAAGAAAAAAACAGACGAATTGATAACTTCGTCCTTTTGGAAGTCGGTTAAAAAGTGATTCTCGTCTTTGCTTTGTTTCTTTCTTCCGTTTTTTCGCTTTCCCAAATATATTTTTTTTTTCATTTGCCAAAGAATATCATATTAAGCTAAACTTTTCTTCTACGCCAAAGTTAAACATTTTAGAAAATTATCTGGCTTCCTCAGATAAACTTTAAAAGCAAACAATATTAAAACACGAGGCTTCTTCAAAGAGTAGCATACTTATAAAAATCTTAAAGATTTACCCGAGCTCTTTTTATGCAGGTGGCCGTCTCACTGCAAGCGATAAGCGAGTAGACGAGGTTTTGTTTGTCAGAGTTCGAAAAAATGACCAGCTACGCCATACATTTTGTAGTAGGTATTGAAGTTTTGTATCGGACAGATGATATTTTTGATCGTGATTACCATATTGGTTCGTTTGGAAAGTTGTTCAGTTTGGTGGTCTGTACTTACACGCTTGAATATGGCTACACCTTCTGATCCATGCTTTATATACGTATCTCTTTTACCCACACGGCACCAAATGCCGGCGCTGGCTCTTTCTTTGGCCAAAGAATTAGAATTGCCATTCAGCGTGGCAATGCTGCCAGTCTTCTGGGCACGTTTCCGGATGACAGGGATGCGGTGGAGTACTTTGACGCCTATTGACGTCGTTGCATATAATGTAGGTACTTACTTATGTTTAGTTTTATTTTTGTTATTAAATAGAGTTCTAGTTGTAGTATGTATAAAATGTAAATATGGTTTATTAATTCGTTTAATTTAATTTGATTTGATTCTATAATTTAATTTAATTCTTGTTGATTGAGTTTGATTTTATTTTTAATTATTTTTTGTAATTATGTTTTCATCTTTTATTTGGCAATGGGTGTTATTTACTTACCTGAAATAAACGAATTTATTATTATTATTATTATTATTACGAAAATTAATTTAAATCGGAAGATTTTTGGTCCCGTGTTTGACGATTTTCTCGCTCAAGAAACATTTGTATGTTTCTAAATCGTCGAGTCGCCCCGTGGACAGCGGGACAAGAGCCTTAAGCTCTTCGGTACAGTAGCTAAGCGGTTCTCGCTAAGAACATGGGTATTGAGTACCGCTCGAAGCTGTGTTCCCATCTTAGATAACATGAAAAGATGGTTTCTTGAAGCGGATTTGGAAAATTGAGTTGTTTTAAAATATTGAACCGATGAGAATGTTTGGTTGTTCTGATCATGTTTTTATTTTGTAGGTAGCTACCAAACTAGAAAGGAGATGGCTGCTGAGAGGACGAATAATAAGGAGGTATGGAGAAAGAAAAATGCTGCGCCGACCCTAAATCAATTGGAATAAGGGTAGGGTTGGCACTTAACTATCAACTAACGCGCGTACGGCTACCAATCACAATGAAAAATAAATACTTCAGGCAGGCAATCAACTTTGGCCGTGTTGACCAACCGCATCGAAGACTAGTCATAGACGTGAGATACATATATGTTATACTTCTTTTTTATCGTGTGGTTAGTGCCTAACCGGGTGTCAGAGCTTTTATGCCACCCAAGGGTCTCTGACTTTGCGTCAAGAAATATCTCTCAGGCATGCTGGTGTCCTCACGATGTTTTCCTTCACCGAAGCAAGTAATAATTCTACAATACACACATGAATCCGAAAAATCAGAGGTGCGTGCCTTGGATTCGAACCTTGGTAATATGTTAGTTATAGTGCACAAATGTGTGTAGATTTCTCTCACAATTCGACAAGACATATATGACGATAATATGCTTTCCGAGGCATCGGAGTAAAATACCACCAACTCTGGGCGAGAAACCGATAAATTCCTAATGAAAAAACACCATAACACTTTGCTCTCACTTTGGAGCTCATGACCAACAGTAGTGTTTACAACAACTAGACCAACGAGGTAATCAAGTAAACCATCATGATCCACAGTCATAATTCATCCACTGCTCGGTATTAGTGTCACTTTTTCTGCCCTCTCCAAGTTCCAGTGCCAGCCTCATCAAAACTTTCCCCCGATAGCAACAATGTCGTCTGCCCTTATCGCCAGCGGACGATTCTTTTACCAGTCTTTGCACGCTACAGCTTACTCCACTTATCATCACCGCACCTTACAAGGTGTCCTGCTATCTCTCCCAACTATCTACAAGATTATCATCATTCTCTTGCTCTTGTCCCAATTCATTTGGAGTCGGCACAGCATGTCTTCTTTTTCCGTACTTCTCTATTACTCGTCATCTCACCAGACTCCTCCATTCTTGCCATATCGTTCTTTACACAGTCCATCCATCGTTTCTTTGGTCTTCCTCTACTCTTATACCCATCCACATTCATCAAAACTTTCCTGACGACATTTTTCTGTCTACAAGACAACAGTCCTGAAAACAAGTGACGTAACTCACCAGGTATGCTAGTCCCCAATGCAACAAAGACAATAGCTGTGACAGAATCCTTGATGCCCAGTGTGCATCCGAAGTGCGAAGCTACATCTCCGATGACGGCTGTCACGAGGCCGATACAGATGATGGACACGACGAAGCAAACGTAGCCACCACCTATGTCTGTGGACCAAAACATCAAGAATTACCATAATCAGCCTATAATGTTCCCACTACTGGGACACAGGCCTCCTCTTTTTGATTGGGAGTAGGCTATCATTCATCCACCACGCGGGCTCAATGTGGTTTTAGTCGATGTAATATGTCTTCGATACCTTAGTGGAAATTCTCTAGATGATGCGGACAACCGCATCAAAAACCTTAGTAGGGCACACAATACACACAATTTAAAGCCATTATATGTATGTTTTTTTAGCATGTTCATAAACATCCATGAATTTTGTCATCTTTGCTGTCTGTGCTTTTGTGAATAGCAACCTACTTGTTTTTAAAGTGTTTTGTTTACCTTGAACTCACTCATCATAAATCGGAAATCACTTAAATACCTACCTAAGCCGAGAAAATGTAATAATGCTTATTTTCTTTTTCCGCAAGTTTCGCGATTTTAGAGTTTGTCTCATAATGAAAATTGTTTATACACTTACACTGCAAGCACACAAAGGTACGACGACGATTCAGTACAGGCACTTTTCGCTAGTCATCATAATAAATCAAAATTAATTAAGAAATATTCTGTATAACTTACCAGTGGGTGGTATCAACGCAAACACGATCTTCCAGAAGAGCGTGACGACGTGAAGCACGTAATCGAAGCACGAAGGTGGCTCGTCAGGGTCATCAGAGCCTAGGAGAAAAAGCATAAGCATAACATAAACAGCCAATAATGATCTCACTGCTGGGTCACAGGCCTCCTCTCTATGAGAGGGAGTGGGTCGGGGCAGGTCAACTCAATCCTATAATGTTTTTTCTTCAAAAGGCCCTACTAGACTTGGTCCTGTTTATTATCTAAAATAATGTCAGGACTTTAAAAGAGATCCTCATGACCTCTAAGTTGGTTTCTGCATTTCTCAGGGATCAAACAAAATCGATTCCCAGGAATTTTAAAAATGACCATAAATTGGAAATGAGAAAAAAAAATATAAATGATTATATTTCAATGACTAAATGCAGATGATGGCGGCAGTGACTTACCTGAGCTCGCAGTCAGTGCTTCTGAAAACTGTTCTTTCCACGAAGACGTGCCTATTATAATTGATGCGTTTGCTCTTTGTACAAGTTTGTCTACTGTATTCTGAAACAAAACAGTTCAAATATACAGGGTGTAACAATTAGTGCTGCATTTACATTTGATTCACTCGCTCACGTCGCGTCACCTGCGGATTTTTGTCGCGCGTTAGTTTCACACCGGCGAGGCCTGGTGGCCTACCATGACGTCTTAAAGCAGGATCGTTTTAATCGCGTTCCAGTGTGGGTAAGAAACGGAACTATAGAGGACGTCTAGCGCCATCTCTTTCCCTCACTCGCACGCAATTAAAACTATCCTGCTTTAAGACGTCATGGTAGGCCCGCTGGAGTGGAGTGGATGGGATAGACGAGAATATTTCAATTTGTTGTTATACACCAATGCATACAGTTGCCGATATACATCTTTCAATGTGAAAGGGTCATCGAGATTTCAATTTTCGCCCATCCCATTCCTCGTTCATTATGTCAAACCGTCCCTCTGCAAGTGGCGTCGCGGTGGCTCTTATCTTCAAAACACGCTCATTCGTGCTTAGTGTGGCACTAGATGGCGCTGTGTGTTAATGTCCAGCAATATTTATATTTATTAATTTGTTTTCTCCGCAGTAATTAACTTACTTTAAACTCCTTGCTCTCCTTAATCCTGAGCTGAGCTCTGGTGATCTCTCCAGCTCTTGGGAGTCCCATCATAGCAACCACTGCTTCTTCTTCCGGCAGTGTTGCCAGATGATTAGCTTCATTCCCACCATTTACAGGGTTGTCATCATCTGCGACAAACAGAATAATAATAGGGATTTCGAAAAAGAGATAGACATAAGTCCTGGCTTTTTTCTAAGCACATTTAAAATGATGCTTAAATACGTTGAATGTGGACATAAAATCGGATATGGAGGGATTTATAAGGACAATATAGAATTATAAAGGACTCAATAACAAAACAGTATTGTCTGGGGACTGACTGAATCATAACTTCAAACTTACCTCTTAAAAATTCTTTACCTACTTTAATTACGTAACACATTTTACAATAACAATCCGATAGATATTAAACGAAATTCCTAATCCATTGCTGCATGTGTAGGAAAAATTTGTTTGCATAGCTACGTTAACAGAGCAATGAATATTATTGGACTGTCAAAATAAAGGAATTGCAATTTCAGTGTGTTACGCAATTAAGCTGCTGGTTGACATTTAGTCAATGAAAACGGCAATTTGTCTGTGTCTGTTAATCTAGATTTAATATTGAACATGTCTTCATTTTAATGAGTTTCTGGTTTCGTCTTATCCAAAAAGTAGTAGGAAAAGTAGTGTCATCGTCTCCTATACATACATAAATAACAAGCGTCTGGGAACATTAGTGCCATCGTCCCCCATACCCTTGTATTGCCCCTATATAGGAACCGAAGCAAAACGGATAGCACCAAGTCCTATTTCGCAAATGAAATGCTCCAGCATCCATATATCAATCCAGTTTATCCTCCTAATTGCGAAACGGATAGTGGCCTAAATTTCCGCAATAGAACATGGAGACAATACCCTGCCATGACCATTTATCACTGGCTATTAGAAAGTCGCGTTACTAGGGATGCTCCGCAAGAATTCGGGTTCTCAATTCGTGAGTATTTGTTGAACAACAAAGAAGACTCGAAGCAACTACATATACATAGGGAATCGAGTTTCATATGGGTCGTGCCGACCGGCGAACTCCGGTCGAAATCTAACATCGTTCAATGGCTACAATCATGTTTGAGTCGGCTCAGCATGATGCAAGCTTAGCCGAACCACTTTCCCCGAACGTATTTCTACATAGTATTACATTCGATTTTGCCACCCTGCTTCGCCAAATTATACCGAGCCGAACGTTTGTGTAGCACCCCTGAACCTTAACTGTCAAAGAACGAGTAGCAGTAAGCTACACTGACTGTGGTCTGTCAGAAGATTATACCTACCAATGGGAATAACTGCAACTTGCTCATATTTATCGAGCGGTGTCCAGCATAGTGTGTAGTAATTGCTTCGGATCGGATTTATTTTTGTAAATACTGGTGATTTGAAGTGCCGACCCGAAGAAGTGGGTACCTAGCTGTGTTAGTCTGAGCCTCAGGGCATACAATATTAAGTACAAAAAATCTATTTTTTCTATTTAAAAAGTTTAATAAAACAAAATAATTAAACTTTGCCGTTTATATGTAAAGTCATCTCGTTCAGGGTAATGGCTTCGGGGCAGTTCTTTTTATATATAAGGGTAGGACGTGATCTGTTTAATCTATGCAACGTTCACTCTATATTGTCTTCACTGACTAGAATTTTAAATAAGACGTGCATGGGTTGGGTCTTATCCTATGTTCTGGGAAGTTCTATGTTGGGATGACTCATGAGCTGATGAAAAGCAGTAGATTGGTACTACAAAATAATCACGCCACGTAGAGAGGCTAGGCAGATCGCACTCAAAACATTGTGCTGGTGGATATGTCACCGGAAATGTATGAAATCCATCATTGTATACAATTCCTAGGAAATGTATACAATTCCTAAAATAGATAGGAAATGTATGATATATATATTTTTTTTCACATGTTCTTATGGGGGAATATATAAACGCACTTTAAAAATAATGGTTCACACTTTAAAATGTTTAGCTTTAATTTTTTTATACCGCCTTGGGGCAGCCCGACACCATTTTTTTTAAACCATTCTGATATCCTATCAATCAACCTCAAACATACAAAAAACCAACCCAAATTCAAATTTCGAAACAGTTATAGTGCAAACCATTTTATTAAAAATTCTGATTTCAGTTCTCAAACGTGTTTTATTTATTTATATTCACAGAGAGCATTCGTTTTTATACATTTCCTATTATCATTTCGGAATTACATACAATTCCTAGGAAATGCATACATTTCCCAGGAAATGTGTGTTTTATAGAATCTTTGTAACATTATTTTACACATTTCCTAAGTAGGCTCGGAATTGTATACATTTCTTAGGAATTGTGTACAATTCCTAGATTTCATACATTTCCGGTAACATATACATTGATTAGTAAGGGGGTCATGGAGCTATTTAAACTAAAGTTATAACATTAAAAACTTGTAAAAAAGTTGAACCTTGACCCCCAATATCACCATAACTAGAAGGTTCCCAGGTGCGATCTAAAGCAAAAAAAATATCGCAATGATGACGTGAACAAGTGCCTTTCGGCTTTGTAAAGAGTTATTTTACACCCATCATTCTTCCTATCTCTGACTCAAAGTTCAAATAAAACGTATTTTCACCTGAAAATATGACCTACGGGATTTGCATTTAGTATGACTGACAGCTATACACCAGTGTCGGAATGATAGGCAGCTGATTGCGTATTCTGTTGACTCTGCGTACGAAGCCGTAGAATAGTAGGGAAGAACTCCCGTCAGTTTTAGTTTATGCTCTATTGCGTGTTTTCGGTATACAAGGATAGAACGAACCCTTCACAAAGCGGTCAACCAAGCATTCTGTACATACACTAAGTAACTTTACACAAAAAATATTGGTGGGAAATCACTTTTTGTGTGACAAGTCAGTTTTACGGTAAGACAATGTAACGCTCTCAAAGATTGTTCTGATGGATAATGTAAACGGGTTATGGAGTTATTTAAAGTAAAGTTATAACTTTAAAAATTAGTACAAAAAAAACTTAACCTGACCTCCAATATAATCGCAACTAGAAGGTTTCCAGGTATGACCCCGAACAAAATGCTCGCAATGACGGGCAGAACAAGTTCCTTTTTAGGGGGTCTTTTACACCCCTTATATACTTTACTAATGTAAGTAGCAACCTCTAAGCTCAATTTAAATTAAATCGGAATGAAGTCACGTCTAAGCCGTAACTCTTTATGTACCAAGTACAGTAACAATGTAAAAACGATTAAATTGTTATTTATGTAATCAAACCCTTTGATGATCCAATGAAAATGTAATTTATTTTGATTAGGTACAAATTGAGTAATTCACTTATTTTTTAATTGTTAACGTAAAGTAGACTTACGCTGTCTCAGTGTGTTTGTCTTATGAATATAATATCGAATAACAGACTTTACTAAGTGAGAGGAGCTCGTGTCGGGTCAATATTTAGGTAAGACCGCTCTGGTCTAGGTTGGTCCATGGATGGGTCACCCATTACATACCGAGTTTCCTCCTTGCCTCAGAAAGCATTAGTAGATCTTTGACAGTCGTTAAAGGTAGTCACTGTCTCGAAAGTCATGACAACCAGTCTTCCCAAAGGGTTGTTACCAAGTAGGTACTAACTGGGTTGTGGAGGTCAGATAGGCAGTCGCTCCATGTAAAGTGCTGGTATTCAGCTACATCTGCAGGCCTAGCCAAGTTACAAACGATTCGTATCGATTCTCTTTCTACAATCGAAAACGTTAAGTCACGTGGTCAAAACAAACGAATATAAACTTTCGTAGACAAGTTTACATCGATCAAGATGATAGAATGAAATGTATTCGTTTCTTCAATCGTGATCGCTACATTCCATCTATATCGGTGGCCAACTTACAGTTTTGACTAAACTTTAAAGTTTCCATTCGTTTGTTTTTACCACGTGACTTAACGTTGAATGATGTCATTCCCATACATTTGGTTAGTTTTCTATGCGTTAACGATTGTAGATTGTCAACTTGGCTAAGCCTACTGGTGAGACTGGAAGCCGACCCCAACATAGTTGAGAAAAGGCTAACCTTTTCTTCTGACTAATCAGATGATAAATTTGCATAACATTAACAACCAACAGGCCTAGCCAAGTTACAGACGTTTCATATCGATTCTCTTTCTACAATCGTAAACGAAAGTGCTAAATTGGTAGCCAAGTTGTCACGACTGAGTCGATCGCTCGTTCTCTAATGTCTAAGAAAAAACCTACACTTTAGTCTACGGTGAGCGTTCCTACCAAAGAGTATACCGATCAACATTGTAGAAACGATAACATTATATTCTATCATTTTGAACGATGTAAACTTGTCTACGAATTTTCTATTCGTTTGTGTTGATCACGTGATTTAACGTTGTAATGATGTCATTCCTATACATTTGGTTAGTTTTCTACTAGCGTTAACGATTATAGATTGTCAACTTGGCTAAGCCTGCAGAACATCGTGTTTTCTTCTACCTTATAGTATACTGACGGATAGTAAGTTACACTTAACGTGTCGACGGCAATATTACTAGACTCCAGCACTTTATTACTTCACTAGTACCTATACGAACGAAATTCCGGGCAAAACCTAGTCAGCAATAAAGTATTAAAACCCGGATCATATCTGCCAGTTAGATTAACACATCCGATCCGATCCGTTTTACTGAGCCCGTAATTTCACGCTCTGTGGCATCGTATATTTGCTCGGCACTCGATCTACTAACACAATTTTACCGGTTCAACTGCCCTGATTCAGAAATTTTCGGTAGCGTACTGAATCGGGGAGTAGGAGTTGTGCTTGCGTATGCTAAAAATATCTCGAAAAACATTCATTTTATAAGTCATATGGTATAGTTTGCAAAACACTTTGTTTTACTAATTTGCATCTCAAAAGTAACTATATATACTATACTATATAACTATACCTTATTGAAAATTCATTTATTTACGTTACACGTTCATGTTTGAGCCACAGAAATTCATGAGTACTAAAAATTACTTAATGGGTCCAGTTGATTCGCAAGAATTTCGATGTGACACACGGACAGACACACACAAGTGATCCTATAACGGTTCTGTTTTTCATTCAGACGTACGGACGTACGTACCCTAAAAATAATATATGTTTTTTTTGGTAATATTTTTTGTAACAGGTAACTCGTCCCCGTACATGACAGGAGATCATCCGGCTGCCAAATGGCTGCCGGCTGCTATGTTCTGGATTGAAATGTGGGTACTAGTGAAACTAAAGGCACATCGCCAGTCAAATTCTGGAATAACGTAACGGAGATTGGGCACACTGTGGCGATTTGGAACGTTCGGTTCAGCACTGAAAGTTGAAAATTCAACACCACGCTCAATGGTGTCGATTCTGTTGTGCACAAACTAAACTTAATTTAGGCTATTGCTATCTTTTTCTCTCTAATAAAACGAGAAAGAGACAGACGTAATTTAGAGCTGTAAATTTTAGTTGGTACTAATATTTCCATACAAATGAAGGGTGCACGTAAAAACATGTCGACTAAAAACACGGTGAAGCGCAAGGCATAAACTAGTTTGACATCTCTAACTTAGTTCATAGCTATAGCCGTCCTTTTCTCGCACTGCCTTTTAGTAAAATATAGCAATAGCCTAAATTAAGTTTAGTTTGTGCACAACCAGAATCGACACCAATGTCGCTTGCGTTATTTCAGATGATTTATATTAGACATATTATGTCACTTCTTTATGATAAACCAGAAACTCATTTAAAAGAAATAAATGATAAAAATCGTATCCTGAAAAGATCTTATAAGGGATGCTTCTTTTGCAAAAAGTCATTTTTTTTGCCTGAAAACTTGGAAAAATGCTAAATGTGTTATAGCAGTAGTGCTGAAAATATGCTAAATGTGTTCTATTTTATGGAAAACAAATACTTTTCTGAATAAAAGCGTTAACTAGCTCAATGCGAAGCGGTGTAACATAGAGCACTAGTGTATCAAATTCAGTGATAATTTCTAATATTAAAGTAGGTAGACACGTCACAAAAATTAACAGAAAGAATTTGATATATTGCTTTCTTGCTCTAATCCCTAAAATTAGTCATCAAATTAGTTTCTTTTTATTATTTGTCACTAGAATTTCGCCTGCGACTTCGTCCGCGAAAATTGTGATAGCTCGGCTTATATGCATGATATAAATATAATTTATAGCTTATATCACCCACGAATAATGTAGCTTTCGAGCAGTGAAAGATTTTTTGAATTGGATCATTAGTTCCAGAGATAAACCCCTATATACAAAGTTACAAAAAAACTCTTTATAATAAAAAATATCTTTAATATCTCTATATTTGTCTAGCATGTTTAGTTAAATAGCGATACTCATAATGCCTGAGGAGTTGTTCTAGCTAACTAAACGACCCTTTATTTTAACGTATCCACCTACTGTAACATTAATTGCATTACTACATATAACAAACCATATGATCTTACTTGTGCACACATAGATACAGTTCCGATGACAGAAAGCAGAGAGAAGAAAAAAGAAGAATATAAAATAAATATCAAGATTAAGAAGTTCTTTCATGTTATAAAAGTGCAATACGGTGGGACTAGCACGAACTCACGAAGTAGCAAGCAATAGGGATGATGACTGACTAAAAAAATATGATTCTGTTTAGTCCGTCAGTTAGATTATCGAAAAATATTGGATACGTGTTTTTTGTTTTATCAAATTAATAAAAATTGACGAAGATAAAACGTGTCAAAGATCATGAGTGGGGGTTTGTGACGTCACATTTGAGTAAAAAATGTACTCAAATGAGACGTCACACGAGTTTTCGACGCACTGTATAGTCTTCATTTTTTGTTTACGTGAAAAAAGAAAAAATATGTGTCCAATATTTTTTGGAAATCTATCTGACGGACTAATTAGATATTTTTTGTCATCTACCCTTTGGTCATGTAAAACCTGATCTGTGCCATCTTCCACTTTAAATGTGGTAAATGATTCTAGATCTGGGTTGTTCTCACCTTGAAAGGCCATATATTGGTAAATGATACTTATAGATAGAGCGTGAGGCCGGTCGCCAACACGATGGTCCGACCAAGTAAAAGAGGCTATGTCCTCAAGCAAATTGCAGCAGGTGGTGATGGCAACTTTGGATCGGAGTAGGTGGAGGCAGATTGTCAGTTTAAAGGGTTCCAGTGACCACGATCCTCAGTAATGAGGGACCGATTGAAAAAGAGAAGAAGATACTTATAGATCTGTGCCATCCTCTCACTAATAAATCAAACACAAAAGATCTTGTTTGCTATTTCAAATCGTTTTATTTTACGTTACGTTAACTTCACGAGTTCGTGCTGGGACCTCTGATACAAATAACCGAAAGGATACAGTCGAAGGTCTCAGGGAGGAGATTGAAAGTAAGGGTAGGTTGGAATGACCAGTACACGCTTATTTACCTGTTATTATTGTGAAAAGTGGTGCAAGATTAGAAAAGGTGCTGCTTTGGTCATACAGGCAAGAAACTTGCATAAGAACTAAAGTGTCATATACCTACCCGTTGTCACTAATAAGCGAATGTCGAAGAGCCCTAGCACACGGCGTATTTTAAACGCGCAGACGACGCGCGTTTCAGGAACGCGCGTTTTCTGCGCCGTAGATGCCGATTTTTGCGTTTTCATAGATTCAAACGCGCGTAAAACGCGATACAAACGCGCGTTCGAATCTAGTTTGAAGCGTGTACAAAGAGTTGGAAGAGGGGTAGGGGAGAGACTACAGCGCGTCTGTATCGCTGTATCTGCGCGTATACGCGCAGTAGACGCGCGTTTCACGATCGCCCCGTGTGCTTAGGTTACAAGGTTGCGTTCAAATCTCGTTTGAAGCGCGTACACGCGCGTGATCTGCGCGTCGTCTGCGCGTTTAAAATACGTCGTGTGCCGCTAAATGTTTAATTTTCAAATCTCGGTGCTGAGTCGAGAATTAAAAATCCGACAGTGCGTTTTTTATATTGTCTACGTTTTTGTGTCATCTAATATTGTAAGTGCAAACGGATCTTATGTCCGATCAAAGATCTATGTAGTTATAAAGGCCACTCTATTTATATATCGTGTTTGCATAAGTCACACGGAAACAAAATCAGATCATATCATAATCGGGGTCCGATTATAAGTCATTTGTCATCAACTGGTCCCACAAGCCTACGGCCCATTTGGGACGAGTTGCCCACCCGGGAATCGGACCCAGAACCTATTCTCACCAGTAGCACTTAAAAAGAACTTTCATGTATTACTAATATGATGACCCGAATGGCGCAGCGGTAGTAAGGCTGCCTTACGTTTGTTGGGTCCCGGGTTCGAATCCCATTAGGAGCAAATGTTTGTGTGATGAGCATGGGCATTTGTTTCCGAGTCATGGATGTTTATATGTATAAAATCGAGCTTCATATAGTATTATAAGTATGTATTTACAAACAAAAAGTATCTAAGTAGTATATCAACTATCTGGTGTCCACGACACAAGCGTCGTTGCTAAGTGTGGCGCTAGATGGCGCTGTGTGTAATGTCCAGCGAAATGTATTTATTTATTTATAAAGTAAGACTTCTTGGCTCTCTAAAATAAGGAAGTTATAAAACACGAGAAACATATTACAGTGTAATTTTTTCGTGATTAATTTACGACATGCCACGCCAGAGGAAATCCAATTATTATAAAAAGAGAAGTGAAGATGGAGCTATCCGAAGCTGAATACATCACAGGGGACTCGCCCTAAATTGTAGCAATCAAATTATCCTAAATACCGACACGGTTGCATTCGAGCCTCCATCCTGTTAGTGACGGATATTTGATAAAAAGATTTGCTTTATTTCGTACAAAAATACAAAGATTGTCTTATTGACCTAGTGACCAGAAACGCGAATAATGGCAATAGGCTCTCCTTCTTTTAGATGGGACTTAAATATAATTTGCGAAATGTAGGTTAAGCTATAGTATTGGATACACTTGTCTGCCCTCCCTTCCGAGATTACAGGCGTGATACTTACTATGTTACAGTATTTTGTAGCTCTTAGATTAGAATGAGGCTGTCCCCATACTGGCCCAGTTACTGTATTATATATATATTATTATATATATACTATACTCAGACATATTTAACTGTTAAGTAGACATAAACTGAAAAATGTAGTTACATAATAATGAATATCTTAACTGTAAAAACCTGTAGTATTGCATGCTATACCTACATTGGCCAAATGTGTGATACTCAATATTACTTCATTGTACCGTAAGTGTACAATGAACTTCATGTACCTACCATATTTGATGCAATAAATGAATAAATTGAATTGAATTGACATATTTTATTGCGTTGTATCAATATTTATGGCAGCACCATCGATACCACAACGAAAGAGTAATCTTATTTACTAGTCTTCCACGAAACCTTTACAACCCTTAGGGAAACTAGATTTTCCAAGCAGGTTCCCTTAATGTAATCAGTGTAAAGGATGCATCACGAATATAAAGGTACCTTCACAGCAGCCCTCGGCTATGCTAAGCTTTTTATGAAAAATGATAAACTGGCTGAAAAAATTCCACTTCTGGGACACATCTTCTGCGTATTGTAAAAGTTGCACTATAGTCCACAAGACAGACCCAATGTGAGTTTTTGGATGTCACATGCCTCCGATTTTTTGTATTTTCGGACATGATTGTGTGTTTCACAATTTTGAGAGCAATGATGAAGAAATTTTCACAACTGAAGTGCCGACCTGCAATTCGTAAGTCGGTATCGATACCACTGGCTTTACGTTCAGTTTTTTTTTTAAACAGACTTTCAACACTAGCTCTTTAAGGTTTCTGCTTTCATTTATCATGTTAACCATTTTAAAATTCTACATCCACTTACCGAACACCACTTACTTATCTGAATGCCTCTAAACGTCAGCGGTACTAGAAAGTACCTACTTAATACAAAAAAAACTATTTTGTATATTCAACTACTCTACTGTTTTTTTATTAATGTAAACTAGATTGAAGTAACATCAACCTAAAAGAAATGCACTAAAAGAAATGGAGTGGCCTTATATTCCGAAACTTTAGTTCTTTTTCGAATTCTGTTTACTTATTTTTGTAACTGTAAGAATCTAAAATGTATGACTATTTAATTAAATCCACTACTGGATACAATTTAGACAATCATAACTAATAAAGATTCTAGGTATTTCTACAAGAAAAAGCAAATACTTACAAAAATAAGAACGAAAATGACTTCAAAATCTTGGAATATAATATCTTGAAATTGCAAAGTCTTATGTGCCTGTAGTTTCAAAGGTATAAATATCAATGTGTATATAATAATGATACAACAATATATACAGGGTGTAAATAACTTCATCACGAAGCCGTCAACCAAGCATTCTGTACATCAAACTGAGTAACTTTACGCAAAAATTATTGCTGGGAAACGACTTTTTTTTGGGGTGAAAAATCATGTTTTGTGGTAAAACTCAATGTAACGCACTCAAAACATTGTGCGGATGGATGGATTGAATAATACGGGGGTCGTGAAGGTGTTTAAAGTAAAAATATTACATTATGAACTTTTATTTTAAAAAAAACTTATCAAAAAGTTGGAACTTTGACCCCCAATATCTCCGTAACTAGAAGGTTCCCAGGTATGGTGTAGAACAAAATAATTATCACAATGACGGGGAGAAAAAGTGCCTTTCGGCTTCGTTAAGAGGTTTTTTACACCCTAGTAATAATAATGTGAACATGTTTTTTGTAGGTAAAAGAGGCTTTTTGGAAACAAAATAACATTCATATGCTACTCAAAATGAGACGGATAGAGGTATTTTCAACAACATTGAATCCTGACCAGCTATATGTTTTATTTTTTACAGACATCCATGGATTTTCCTTTAACACAATATATTTTCCTGACAACCAACTTAATATATAGGGGGCGAGCCTAATTGCCATCAACCGGGCACAAATCCAGACTCCGTGGCTGCTATTGAAAAATTCCAGATGAAAACCCCAAAAAAAAATCCCGACCTGGGAATCAAACCCAAGACCTCATGGTCAGAAGTTACGTTTGCGACCACTACACCAACGGGGCAGTCCGTTCATTTTAATGATTTAACATTTATAAAAGAAAAAAAAAATCATGTGTGGTGTTCCTAAAATCTAAGAAGAAAATCTGTCATTTTATTTATTTCTACTTTCTTTATCTCCTTAAGAAAATGCTCGATAATCATAAAATAGGTATACGGTACAAATTACAAAAGTAACTGACGATCAAAAGTAAAATAATGTTCCACCAAGTGAAACAAAATGTCTGCCTCAAATATTCAAAGGTGATGGTTTGCATTACAAATTTTAGCCTGCTTTTTTTATTCCCTCATAGCTCCAAATGTGCTGAATAAATGTTTTTAATGGGGTCGAAAGGCGGATTACTTGTGTGGTTACGTTTCTGTTTTTTTATTAGTACTTTAATAAAGGAATTTGAATATTTTAGTAAGGAACCTGGATTGCATAACTACCGGGATTGTTCTTTTTTTTTCAAAATAGCAGCGCATTAAACCTGTTTCGGCATCTATACAAACAACTATGAAAAATGATGGAGTAAGGTAAGCATTTTTTTTTTTTTTTTTTCGGATGGGAAATCATCAAATGACTTCTCCCGCTCTAGGCGGAGCAGGAGGGAGTGTCAGACTTTTACTGACTAAAACCCATCCATGTTCCTTCCTCGCCCTTTGTGTTCCGGGGCCACGGTATCTCTTTCGAATAGTCCCGCAGCCCCGAGTCCCGCAGCCCCGAAGGTAAGCATTAAAGACGCTTTCTGTTTATCAGTCGGATTAAAAGTTTAGTGTCTTTGGTTTGTTACATTTTTTATATTTTCTTTTTATCTGACTGCCAAGGAAGGGCTATGTTTTTGTATTCAATAGTCAATTTTGAATTATTTACCATTTATAAACAAGAGGCTGGGTAAAAAAAACATTCACAATTTTCGAGGCAATTATTCTTACTAAAAATAATTGTAATGCAACACTCACAAATAAGTTTGAGTTGAGTTTGAGTTTTGTAAAAAAAAAACTCTAATTCTCTCGGCCCCTATATTTACAACAAAATTAATAAACTCCTTAACATTTACCCATTACATGCAGATCGTTGCAGGAGAAAGGTGTTGGAATACCTACAAAGTCTCACTTACGACGAGACTGAACAGCTTCTAACCGTATCAGGATAGACAGCAGTAACATACTTACATTATTATACAAACTCATAAAATCGTATCTCAGTCATTCACATGTTCACTCAACTGCCACACATCACACTCACACCGTACTATAGACACACCCTCACACACTCACTCATTCACCTAGCATTATACACAAAGAGAGGATCAGGCTACTATTATTAAGTCCTATAGTATACATATTCATAAGTTATTGTAAAATGCAAGTATATAAGAAGCCTTTTTATGTAACTCGAGAGGGTTGGCGCTGTAAGCCGAAATACAGGTTCCGCCTAGTTCGGCTGCAGAGGCTAAAATCATTTTTTGTTACATATACTGTCTAAAGCATTTTATTTGTAAATTATAAGTAGGTACTTTTTGTGTAACAAAACTAAATTATTATTATTATGTCATGATTTTCAAATATGTATTAATTAATAAGATCTGCTGTGATCTATTTAAACTAATATTATGTAGGCTTTTAAAGATTTTAATAATTCGTTTTATTTTTTGAGAAATGGCAACACTGCCTAACCGTCAAGGTTGAAGCGGGAAGGGGTAGTTAATAAAGCATGGCACTCGGCCGAGAGAGGTCAGTTCGTTGAAAGAAATTGTGGTGTTACGACTAATAGTCGAATCTATGCCCGATATCCGATAAATGTTACAATTATTGTATTTTGTATAAACTGTGAAGTAATTTATGGAATAAACTCAAGAGTTGATTGGAGTTACAGTGGTTTTATTACAATTATTTATATTATAAAATCTTTAATTCACAGTATTTATCAGCATGTATCACTATCAATGAACATGCAAATGAACTTCAAATATGTACTTAATTAATGTGGGTGTACTATTAGGTACACCTCTGTCTAACCCTTCGGGGATTACAGGCGTGATGTTATGTTATGTTATGTTATGTTTAATTAATGACAAAAAC
This sequence comes from Xestia rhomboidea, assembly GCA_963853795.1. Taxonomy (NCBI): domain Eukaryota; kingdom Metazoa; phylum Arthropoda; class Insecta; order Lepidoptera; family Noctuidae; genus Xestia; species Xestia rhomboidea. The sequence continues at coordinate 15,797,022 of OY970777.1, forward strand.
CAACCGATCTCATGGAATAATAAAAATAAAAGAACATTATTCGAAGACCACCGAACGAATATTTTCCGTATTCTCAACTGCTACGGAGAAAAACGAATCGGATAATCGCAAAAAATAATAGCTAAGGTACACTTACACACTACAAGGTACACACTACAAGGTACACACACGCCTTAAGGTACACTCGGAAACACCCGTGTTTTCTGAAAGTTTACTAAGCGTGCCTTAAGCGTTATCGTGATAGTTTTTAAAACAAGTGTTGCTTTTATTTTGTTGGGGTTTTCTTGTAGCAGTATACTAAGTTAAAAAAAAAAATAAGTTAATCTGTAGTAGGTATAATAGCGTGACGGTTGGCAGTGGAGAATGGCAGAAAAAGACATGTTGCGTACAGCTCAAGTAACACGGGACAAGGGCAAGAAGATAATGATGAATCTGTTGAAGGTACTATCGTAGACACTCCCGCCTGATCACCACTAAGCTAATTTTTGCTTACACTCGCAACATAGAAACGCTCTCTAGCCCCACCGCGTCGACTTTGTATAGAAATAATGACTGAAAGACAATACCGATCGGCCGAGCGCACTGACGACGCACGCCAAACAAGAGTTATTGTGATTTTGTGGGCCAAATTTACGCTTCCTAATAGGCCTAAACTTTAAGGGGGCGTGGCTCGGCGCCTCTGCATGATTTAAGCGATTTTTTATAAACTGATCACTCGGAAAAGACCACGACTGTATAGGCAGGCCGTACATCAGAACCAGACCTGGTCTAGTCTTCGTTGTTAAATAAAAATGATGTAAACACAAGATAGTAAAGATTAAAGGTGTACACTGTGGTGTTCTGCGTACACTAGTTAGGGTTTAGAGTAAAACCACCATATATCAGTGTGGTGTCTTTGTTCAGGGTTGTACAAATAAAACACTGTTTCCAATATTACGGCGTTAGACGTGCTGTCGCTACGACCGTTCAGACTAGACAGAGCTCGGTCCATTGGCCCGCGCTCCCTCTAGCGTGCATCCCCACCACAGCACGCATAACTCATTTATTAAACACCACATCTCTTCTTTACAAAATATAAAGAAATAATAATAAGATATTTTATCTTATTTTTCCTATCTGAATGATTGATTGATTTTGGTTCTTTTGTTTTTAATATTCATTTTATTGGTTGTTATTGTTATTTTATTTCTGAATGATTTATGACTTTTGTTTGATTGCCATCACTCACTGATGATTTTAATATGAATTATTTGAATTACGCATGTTCATCTTTTCATCACTTTTTTTTTTTTTTTTTAATGTTCATTAACACTAACAAAATTCACTTATCCTAAGATACATTAACACACTAAATTAAAGACTTTTTGTTAGGCTAGCAGTTCGCCTTTCAAAGCTTACAAAAGATTAAACTGCTAATAACATATTAACACACAATAATATGGGTCTTTATTGACAAATGTGCAAATTGTTTAGTTAATTATAATTCACTGCTTTTGTTTGCTTGTTTGTATAATTTGTAACTTGTGTTTTAATAAATTGATTTATTTATTTATTTGCTTATAAAAGAAATGGCTGATTTAATCTTAACTTATTTGCTCATAATCAAGTTATAGTAAATTTTGAACTTCTTGAGTGGTTTAAATGAGGTTATTTTTTCCAGTTCGTCTTATTTATTATTTTCTTTGATTCCCAATGAAATGGAACTCATTTATAACTGACAAGTAGAAGAATTGTTCCATAAAACCATAAAATGAAATAGTGATTTTAATTTAATATCTTTGAATTTTTAGTTTTGATGGATTGATGATGTTTATTTTGCAAGTAGGTTTTTATAAACACTTTAGCACGGCATTTTATTAAACTAGATGGAGCCGGTGTTTCGTACCTGACTACTCTGAGAAGAAACAGCCGAAACAAACTCAGAGGTCATAGTCTCTTTTAACTACACTACAGACATTGCTCAATTCACACGAGGACTATGCATATTAGTGTCTGTTATGGTATTTTGAAGAAAGAACCACACAGTTTTGAGTGGACCTGTCCAGTCAGTGCAAGCATTTGTCAATTATCGTGTAGCTCGGCTTAACTCAATTTGTAATATTGACTTGAGACCCACTTTTACTCGAGAATTAAATAAATGACCCAAGATGTAGGCTCTTTGGCTTTGGTTTTCTTGTTTGGCTTCTCTAATTTGACTGTGCTTGTTGTTTTGCAAGATTAGCACTCAAATGTATTGAGAAAGAAGAAACTGTGGTTATTTTAAATTTTGTTACTGTTGGGCAATTTAGTACTCGGCTGCTAAATATTAGCATTTTATTATGTCACAATTTTGAGAGTCCACACTCACATTTAGCTTGATGTCAGCACTATTTTCTTCCCTAATAGTATTTTCACTGCTGACTATTTATGTATCAGCACATACACATATATATATTTTCCACACACATTTACATATATATTTTTCGACACAGATGTCTATGTATATGCACAAATATTATACATATACACAATCATCTATGTATTTCTTTTTCCTCTTGTTCTGCAGTACTTTTAGTAATACCATTGAAACTACATTTTATGCAATCTGCATTGATTGCAGGGCCGGGACTAGTATCACCTTTGTGATTTTTGGTGCCATATTTAGGCATTTTATCACCTTTGTGATTTTTGCTGCCTCATTTAGGCACTTTATCACCTTTGTGATTTTTTACTGCCACATTTAGGCACTTTATCACCTTTGTGATTTTTTGCTGCCTCATTTAGGCACTTTATCACCTTTGTGATTTTTTGCTGCCACATTTAGGCATTTTATCACCTTTGTGATTTTTGGTGCCATATTTAGGCATTTTATCACCTTTGTGATTTTTTCTGCCACATTTAGGCATTTTATCACCTTTGTGATTTTTGCTGCCACATTTAGGCATTTAATCACCTTTGTGATTTTTTGCTGCCACATTTAGGCATTTTATCACCTTTGTGCTTTTTTTACTTTGTAGCATATTTTATGCGATTTGTATTATTTGCAGGCTTCAACCACTGACAGTCGTTTTGTTATATGTTAACCTCTCTATAGTGAGATATTTGGTTGCATGTCAATTTTATTAAGGCGGGTACTTGTTGCCTTTGTATTCTGACCATCGTGGAACTTGTTTAACGGCCTTTTTACGGTTTTAGATTACTCCTGTTATGGTTTTATATTATTGTTGTATCACGAGAATCAATATATTCTTTCTTAAACCAGTTGAACGATAGCAAACATTTAAAACTTGTCTCGTCGAAATTGTATTAGGTTAAATTATTTTCTTCAAGACGTTAGTGCTCCTTAAGTATTTTTTTTTCCAAAAGAATCCTACAGGTACCAAGTTTTAACCATGCATTGGTCGTATCCAGCCAATAGCAAAGAGTTCTGTGGGTACCGATAACGTGGCACTTATATAAACTGTAGTTTGAAAGTTTCACCAAGGGTTCTATTATAAGTGCCTGTCAAGTGTAAACTAAGCAATACGGCTACTTGAAATGATACACGTCGGAGCTAGGGAATATACGATAGGTACTTGCATCGTATTTATTCCTTAATTTGTTTTTGATGACACCACAAAATGCATTTCGCCAAAAATTATCATTAGCCCTAATGGATTTCATGACACTTGTTCAGTTTTAACAATAGGTGAGGTAATAATTACCTCCATTGCTTCGAAATTATCGAAGGGGTACTTGGTTAAAACTGGAATTTACGAGGAATGTTTTCGTAGGGCACGTTAGTTTTTGGTCAAAATTTTCATGTGATACATCAGGTTTTGATCGAAAATAATTTTTGATTAAATTATAGAAATTGATCTATTCAAATTTTTTATTTTTTAATTATTTTTTGTTTTTCTGAATTTCTTTCGAAATATTTTTTTTTTTTGTAGGTGCGACGTATTTCATCTTTTTTTTTTTTTTTTTTTTTTTGTTTTTTTTTTTTTTTTTTTTATAATATTTTATTATTAATGTCGAATCAAACAACTAAATTTCGTAACTACGTTCCGACATTCAGTCGTTTGAGTAAGTGGCGTAAGTACTAGTTTTTTTATTTTATTTTACTCAGTTCATCGATCCATGCTGCACAATCACATTCCTCAGCTTATCGCAGACGATCGCATATGCGATATTATTTATGTAACAATACCTATCTCATATATTAATAACAAATTGTGGATCGAAATATAACACAATGAACAGTATTCGACTAACTTCGCTAACAGTTAATGAATTGAATACTGATTTGTATTGTTTGTTGCCATGGTAAAAGTTGTTTGTTTTCCTGAGTACAATCACGTGTTTACATAATAATATCGGTTTATGTACACCATACAAGTAACATTTTACACAGGGTGATAAAATGGGCGGTCTTATCACTAAAAGCGATCTTTTCAAGACTTATGTAATTATTTAGTTAAATAGTTACAAAATAAACAAAATTACGGAAAAAAAAAAAAAACAAATCACGATTAATACTAAATTTTGCAGGTCCCCTTATTATGTTCTTGGGACTTGGTTAAACATAACTAGCGAAATGTTTAAATATGCACATTTAACAACACTAGTTGACTCGCCAGCGTACCACCGTACGCTGGCGAGCACAGGCCGACAGTTTGACAACGACTCACTTTTAGTTTAGACCCGTGTTCGCCTGGTTGGTGATTGTTTTGTTATTGTGCTTTCGTGCCACTGACTACCTTTAACGACTGTCAAAGATCCAATGATCATTAATGACAGCGAGACCAACGCTCAAGGTGCCTTCCGAGGCACGGAGGAAACCATGTAATGGGCAGTCACCCACAGACCAACCCAGGCAAGCACGGCTCAACCCAAAGATCGACCGTTATTATTTTTGAAACTGTACCTCACATAATTTCAAATCACTGCTTAAAAGCTTCAATTCAGCCAATGAATGTGTGTGATTTACTTTACATTGCTCACATTTATCACGTCAATTTAATCACCAATAATGCTGTTGAGGATATAATTCCCCTGAATATTGTTAAACAGTATCAATTAAATCACCAGCTATGCTGCTTCCGTATCATTACAATGATGATGTCTTAATGATCAGTTTATCTGTATATAGGTACTGCTATACAAAACCAAAAAAAAATAGCTTTGTTATTTCTTTTGTGTCAGTAAATGACCAGGCATTACGCCAGCTTACTTGCTTCATTATGTTTTGAATCACTACTAATAAAATAACCAAGTTAATCGTTTCTAAAAACTGTTAGCAGTACAGCTGTGTTCCGATCTAATAAGTCATAGCACATTCCATTGTAAACAAATGAGAAATTCTATAGGCTGTTGTCGATGTCGCCTCCGTTACATTTTAAATTGTTTTGGTTACTTGAATCATAAAATCTGTTTGGTAATTGTAATAACACAATGATTTAAATATGGTGATTAGACTTACGTGAGCTGTTTTATCATAGCTAAAGAACTACGCTGATTGTGGCGCGCACTTTAGTATTCCTTTAGTTATTATAACACTATTATTTCACTATCTCACTACGGGTTTCCCTTTTTTTTTTTTCACTAAACACACTTTCACTAAACACTTTCACTTTTTCACTTAAAAACACAAACTGTATTTACACTTTACACGTTCACTTTTGTAGTTTTATCCTCGTCGCCATTGTGGTGTTCTGCGTACACTAGTTAGGGTTTAGAGTAAAACCACCATATATCAGTGTGGTGTCTTTGTTCAGGGTTGTACAAATAAAACACTGTTTCCAATATTACGGCGTTAGACGTGCTGTCGCTACGACCGTTCAGACTAGACAGAGCTCGGTCCATTGGCCCGCGCTCCCTCTAGCGTGCATCCCCACCACAGCACGCATAACTCATTTATTAAACACCACATACACACTTGGCCATTATAAATCAGCTCTTGTTTTCTGTTTCTTAATATTTGCACAATACAGCGTATACCTATTTATAAAATATTTGCGGTATCCGCCCTAAAAGGCCTGCAAATGAGGGACAATTTGTTGGCGAACAATTAGCAACAACCAATGGACGTCAACCAATATATGAAAAAACAACACAACAACCAATGAACAGGAACGGTCATTTTTCATACGGGGGCAAACGTCCCTCGTCTGCGCAGTCCTTTAATCAGATAATTCAGTTTTCACAAAATTAAGGTCACTCCTAACCATATACCATAACACCATTAAAATATTAGAACCTCCAACTTTTTTCACAAGTCCTTCTATCATCCCATTTTGATACTACAAAAATGTTCTTACAAGCTTCTTGAAAAAGTTTCCAATAAAATCTTCACGTCACATCTTAGGGTACCGTTATAAAGTATTCAAGAGACGCGTACGGATAACGGCTACGTGGGTTCCTTACAAGATCAACATAATGTTTCGGGACCTCAGATTTAGGTGTTATTGAGATTCGACCTCTACTTTCATGGTCGGGTCCAGAAGTTTTACTTTTTTATGGAGATCCATGCTTGGTTGAGTTCCGGTGTACTTTACTTTGATGGGTTTTCTTTCAACGGTGGAATTAAACTTTGGGTCGTGTTTTTCTGGGTGAAATTGAGGAAGCCTGTTCCGAGATTTCTGAATATGGAGCTGATTTTCAGATTTATTACCACTAGCTTGTGTGTGCAATATAGACCTAATTTGCAAAAAATGGACCTGATATCTCCAATCCGGGTCCAAACATGTTTTGGAGAATTCGAACATCATTTTTTTTTTGGAAATTTTTCCTCTTCACTATAAATGGCTGATTCTGAGAAATATCCGCCGTTTAAGACGTTAATATGATACTTTTTTCATAGCTAATTTACAAAACACTACTTCAAAAAATATTTGTTAATTATACCCAAACGTACCTCAGGAAATAAAGCGCCAGGCCGCGCGCCGCCGTAAAGTAGGTACCTACATGTCGTGAAATAATAAGGTATAATTTATCACCAATTTCAAGGAACGCACAAAATAAACTAATCATCTTGTTTTTGGGACATGCACACTATTCCCAAACCACTTTAACTCCTGAAAGCCAGAATCAACAGTGGCAACCACCAGTAAAGCGCCGAGACAATGAAGCTGGTTGAAGTCCCAGACAAACAATTTAACCGTCTTGGATCCCGCAACGAAATTAATCATAAAACTATCAATCAACTTGTTCATTACTAAGAGTTATTTTCTCCGTGCCTCCGAAACCACGTTAAGCCGTTGGTCCTGGTCGGGCAGTCTCAACAGAGATGACGACAAAATCGCTAACCTTCGATCGCTGATTACTAACGATTAACTGCGAAAAAGATGCTTGCAAGAATCGCATCTTTGATGTAGAGACTTGCATTTCCCGTCAGTATCGTTATTGCAACCGAATTTTTTCGTGAGTTATTAGCGATCGAAAGTTAGCGATTTTGTCGCTATCTATGTCGAGACTGCAGGGCCTGGCTGTCATTTCTAGATCTCTGACAGTCGTTACAGGTAGTCAGTGGCCCGAAAGTCTGACAATAGTCTTACCAAGGGGTATGTACCCCGTATTACCCAGTACTGAGTTGTGCAGGTATAAAGGCATCTAAAGGCAATACTACTATTCAATTGAATCCGGTAACACTGGAAACCAACCCAACATAGTTGTGAAAAAGCTAGACAATGTTTTGTCAAGATATTGAAACCGTGTGAAGTAGAGTCGGGTCGCTACTAGAGATAAAAAAACCGGCCAAGTGCGTGTCGAGCCACGCGCAGTGTAGGGTTCCTTAGTAGCCCGTTATCACAATATAGAACGAACCCGTTGGTATAGCTCGTGCTCGTGCTCGTGCTCGTGCTCGTGGTTGGATGGCTCGTTGTTTTTTATTTATAGCGCCATCTAGTGGCAGCTTTGTGAATCTTATAATAATTAATTATGTTTTTTTTTTTTTTTAATTTTTGTTTTTCAATGCAAGTCTTTGCCCGTCAAAGCAACTACTTCATCTTAGTCACTTTATAGGATTTATTCCAAGGATTTAAGTATTTGGTACAAAATTATTCAACACTCAAGTTCAACGACTATTACTGTTAAACTAATAAAGTTATCTTAACCGCTATAGTTTTCCTTTAAAGTTCATGACAGACAGACAGACGGACATGACGAAACTATAAGGGTTCCTTGTCAGGACTACGGAACCATAAAAAGTACCCTTTCTTGTTTATAACATTCGTTACATGGTACGGTGAAGGATTGATGAGAGATTCTGATCTGAATTAAATGAATGAGATAGAAAAAGCCATTTCCTTGCCGAGTGATTGATACGACTGCTCGGAGCAATGGATCTGGGAACGATTACATTTTTACGCGATTGCGGCGGAAAAAGACGGTACAGTTTTTAATGCTAAGTTTTTCCTCATTGGTTGGTCATGGTATCGTAATTAGACAAGTAGTTTATTTATTTATTTATTCAAACTTTATGCACAAGTAAAAACTGTACAAAGGCGGACTTAATGCCTTGGGCATTCTCTACCAGTCTACCTTAGGGTGATGCAGAGATAATACACAGTAGGTGCAATAACAGAAAAAAAAGACTAGAAACATTTATATCTAAAACATAAAAATAAATACATATAACAAAATATATAAAGTTAAGACAGACAAACAAGAAAAAAAACTATAACAACTTTGTTTTGAGACGAATCTGCCAACTTCTTGTGAATATGCCCTCGAGCCTTCACTTTGAAGGTGAAACGACTAGTCAACGTCCTGATACTCTGGGGGAGCGCATTCCAGAGGAAGACCGCCTGGACAAAGAAGGAGGATTTGATAAAGCCAGTTCGGTGAGAAGGACAGCGTAGAAGATAATTATTGGAGGACCGAAGGTTTTTGCTTTGCGCAGAGCATAAATATTGAAAATGAGAAGTGAGATAAGAAGGACAAGTGGGTTTGTGAAGGAGAGAACAGGGTTGTCAAAGCCCTCAATGCTCTGCGCTGCCGGATGGGTAACCACCTTAACAGCAAGCGATGTGCAGAAACATGATCATACTTGCGGAGATTGAAGACGAATCGAATGCAGTTATTAAGAAGTCGGTCAAGTTTATTGAGGAGTTCTGCATTCAGGTCATAGTAGCACACATCACCATAATCAATCATGGGGAAGATTAGGGTTTGTACAAGCATTGCCTTAATGTGTGATGGGAGAATATTTTTCAGCCGGTAGAGCGACCGCAACGTTCCGGTGACTTTCTTGCTCACAATCGTAACCTGCTTACGCCAGTCAAGGCAAGTGTCAACATGCAAACCCAGATCCTTGACGCCAGAGCTAAACGGAATTACTGTGCCGTCAAAGGTAACCGGTGGCACCACTAAACCACTCAACCTTCTCATGCTATGGGGGCTCCCTACCATGATAACCTGGCACTTGGTTGGTTAACCGCCACACCGAACCGATCAGACCAGTTTTTAACCACGCGTAAATCCCGATTTAGCTCCTCGATCGCTCGATCGCCCCGGATAAGCTGTCAACACCTGCCTGACAGTAAAACTGTAAGTCATCAGCGTAGAGATGATACGTACACTGAAGCTCGGTAGTTATGAGATCAATAAAAATAGAAAACAAAAGTGGAGATAAAAAACCGCCTTCAGGGACGCCAGTTTCAATAGTGGAGGGCCGAAGGCTACTGGTGGGCTGGGTTTCAGCGCAGGTTAAGCTGCTGGAGCCCAGACCTCTGAGGTGCTACCGATGCCACGTGGGACACCACGTGTCAGTCCGGTGCGCCTCGGAGGTTGACCGCAGCGGGCTATGTTTCCGCTGCAGTCAGCCCGGTCATCAGTCCGCAGGGTGCTGTGCCACGCCGCACTGCGACGCATGTGCGGCGGCTGGCAAGCCGGCCGATCACCGGGCTGGGAGCAAGGCCTGCGCTCCGCTCACCAAGGCCACCCGAGGCAAGGGTAGGCCCTCCGCTGCCACCGCCACCGTCGCCACCGCCACAGCCGCAACTGCCGCCGCTGCCGCTCCCTCTGTCGCCGCCACAGAGGGGCCCTTACAGGGGGCCAGGTTGGAGGAAGCGGTAATAGAGTGCCAATAACGGCCCCATTACGCTTCCTCCAGGCGAATATCAACCACTGCGCCTGCGCTCAGGATCTCTTGCTCCAGAGCATGGCGCAGTGGTTGATTAACATCGCTGTGGTCGCTGAGCCGTATTTCGTCTGGCCCAGGGAAGACTGGGTGGCGGACCTAAGCGGCTCAGTGACCATAGTGTCGTCGGCCGCTGCCGGCACCCCGACCCTTGAAAGTGTCAGGAGGGGTCGGGGGTGCGTAGCAGCCCGGTTCGGGGAGATCGTCGTAGTGGGTGTCTACTTCTCCCCGAGCCGAACTCTCGCCGAGTTCCACAACTCTCTCGCAGAGTTGAGTGTCATCGTCGGAAACCATGCCCTCCCCGTGCTTGTCCTCGGGGACTTCAATGCCAAGAACTTGGCTTGGGGTTCCCGTTGCACAGACGTGCGGGGAAGGAGGGTGGAGGACTGGGCCCTGGAGAAGGGCCTGGTCGTCCTAAATCGGGGTTCTGTCGCCACGTGCGTGAGGATGCGGGGCGAGTCGGTGGTGGACATTTCGTTCGCCAGCCCCGCCCTGTCACCGCGTGTCGTTGACTGGCGCGTCATGGAGGGGGTGGAGACCTATTCCGACCACCGGTACATCCGGTTCGACGTCTCCACCCAGACCTCAAGCGCGCCGGTCCAACAGGCCCCGAGTGGTCCGCGTTGGGCGCTGAAGCAGCCGGACCGGGAGCTCCTCCTGGAAGCCTCGATCGTGCAGGCCTGGGTGACATCACCGGACAGGCCTGCCGACGTTAACGATGAGGCAGGGTGGTTCCAGGAGGCCATGTCTGACATCTGTGACGTGGCAATGCCCCGAGTCCGGCCAGGAAGCGCCCGGCGTCAGGTGTACTGGTGGTCGCGTGAGCTGACGTCTTTACGGGAGGCGTGCGTGGCTGCGCGACACCTGTACGCCAGGCACCGCAGGCTCCGCATTCGCCCACCGAATGCGGAAGCCATTGAGGCGGAGCTTTATGAGGGCTACAGAGCGGCGAAGACCGCCCTCCGCGAGGCTGTCCTGCGGGCCAGGGATCTGGCCCGCGAGGAGATGCCAGGTGCGGGATAAACTCCGCACCTGGCCGTCCCCGCTGACGCAGAGTCTCCGGCCTCAGCTCGTGGAGGACGTGGTGAGCGCTCTGTTCCCCTCGCGAGGAACACCCGCCCCCGCCTATGGCTCCGCCGGCTGCGGTGCCGGAAGCGGACCACGAAAGTGACGACGACGACGCTCCGGAAGTGACCGGGGTAGAACTGAGAGTGGCGGTACGCAGGCTCAGTGCCAAAAATACCGCCCCGGGACCCGACGGCTTGCCTGGCAAAGCCTGGGTCCTGGCCTCGGAGGCTCTCGGTCCCCGACTGGAGGGGTTCTTAAGCGCATGCTTGGAGAGGGGCCAGTTCCCGCTTCGCTGGAAGACGGGGAAGCTGGTTCTCATCCGGAAGCCGGGGCGCCCGGCGGACTCTCCGTCCGCCTACCGGCCCGTGGTGTTGCTCGACGAGGTGGGCAAGCTATTTGAAAGAGTCATTGCAAACCACCTCGCCGAGCACCTTGCGGGGACGGGGCCGGACCTTGCGGAACACCAATATGGTTTCCGCAAGGGGCGCTCTACGGTGGACGCCATCATGCGCGTGAGAGCCCTCACGACGAGGGATGCGGTGTCCAGGGGTGGGGTGGTCTTGGCGGTGTCTCTCGACATCGCCAACGCCTTCAACTCCATGCCCTGGAGCTGCATAAGGGAGGCACTCCGGTATCACCGGGTGCCGACCTACCTTCGTCGTGTGGTCGAGGACTACCTGACGGATAGGGCCGTCATCTACCCCGGTCGCAGCGGAGACTGGAACCGGCGAGAGATGTCGTGCGGTGTTCCGCAGGGATCGGTTCTAGGGCCGTCCTTGTGGAACATCGGGTACGACTGGGTGCTGCGCGCCGACCTCCCTAACGGTGTCAGCGTAGTCTGCTACGCTGACGACACGCTGGTGCTGGCACAGGGGAGGTCGCACGAGGCGGCGGCCGAAAACATGACACGCGGGGTTGCGATAGGCGTTGAGAGGATCCGGCAACTGGGTCTCGAGGTGGCATTGCACAAATCCGAGGCCATGTGCTTTCATGGGCCTCGGAATGCGCCACCTCCGGGATCCTCAGTGATGGCAGGAGGGGTTTCCATCGGCGTCGAGTCGACGCTGAAGTACCTGGGACTTGTCCTCGACAGCCGGTGGAACTTCGTGGAGCACTTCCAACGTTTGGCCCCCAAACTGGAGCGGACAGGGGCTGCCTTCAGGCGGCTCCTGCCCAACTTGGGGGGGCCAACTGCCGGAGGCTCTACGCGGGAGTCGTGCGGTCCATGGCCCTTTACGGGGCCCCGGTGTGGGCGCGTTCATTGAGGCGGCGTGCCGCCCACCATTTGAACGCGCCCCAGAAGGTGGTAGCCGTAAGGCTGGTCCGGGGGTACCGCACGATCTCCCGCGAGGCGGCGAACCTCCTTGCCGGATTGCCGCCATGGGATCTGGAGGCAATAGTCCTCGCGCGCCTACACGAGTGGCGTGCGGAGGCGCTACGCCGGGGGGAAACTCCGCTGCCGCGGCAAATTGTCGCTCAGCGGACGGACTTCCGGCGGGATCTCATGGCGACATGGAGAGAGCGACTATCGCAACCCCGTGCAGGGCAAGCCACAATAGTGGCGATAAGTCCCCCCTTTGAGGAGTGGCTGGAGAGACGCCACGGCGTCCTCACCTTCCGCCTGACGCAGGTTCTTACCGGACACGGATGTTTCGGTAAGTTCCTGCACCGAATCGGGCGGGAGGAAATGCCCGGTTGCTATCACTGTGAGGATAGGCCGGAGGACACGATGGAGCACACTGTGGAGGTGTGTCCCGCTTGGGTGGAGCACCGCCGTGTCCTCGAGGTGGCGATCGGCGGCGGCGACCTCTCGCTCCCGGCCCTGGTTCGTGCCATGGTCCGGAGCGAGACGGAATGGGACGCCGTCACCTCCATCTGCGAAGCAGTCATGCTAGCGAAGGAGGTGGCGGAACAGGACAGGGAGAGATCCTCACGTCCCGGCCGCCGCGGGAGACGCCCCGGGCGTCGGGGGCCACGTGGTGGCTTCCGGCCACCGTAGGCGCGGGCCTGTGGACGGGGAGCTATGGGCTAGCTCGCCGTCCATACGTCTCATGACGACAGGCCGTATCGACGGCGCGTTCGTGTTCCACGCGCGCCTCAAAGAGAGTCAGCAATAGGGAAGGGGTCCGCAAGGACCGAAGCCTGCCGGGGCTGCGGGACTATTCGAAAGAGATACCGTGGCCCCGGAACACAAAGGGCGAGGAAGGAACATGGATGGGTTTTAGTCAGTAAAAGTCTGACACTCCCTCCTGCTCCGCCTAGAGCGGGAGAAGTCATTTGATGATTTCCCATCCAAAAAAAAAAAAGGGACGCCAGTTTCAAGATTACACCAACTGGAGTTAGACTCACCAGCAAGTACTGACTGCTGACGCCCCTAAAGATAGGAAGAAAACCATTCCAACGCCTCGGGAGAGACCATGAGGTAGGAGAGGATGGATAAAAGTAAAGTAAAAGGTAAAGTAAGGTAAGTAAAGTAGTTCTTTATATTGTTTTTTTACTTGCGTTTTTTTGGTTAACAAAAACGGCGTCAGATCGATAATCTTCTTCTTACTTATTAAATGCGTAGTTTGTGAAATAGTTCGAGGGACTAAATAAGTCTTTAACCCGAGGTAAACATTGTGCTTTTCATTACGAATACAAGGAAAGTAAAAATAAAAATATGAATCAACTCGATAAAACAAATGAAGATCGGATTACCACTTTACCGCCTATTTTGTTTTTTTTTCTGTGGCCGGCCAGCTATTCAGCTATTACCTATTTTTCATTTCCATCATTGAACAATTGGTATATACTTTAGGTTATTTTAAAGAAATAGTTGAAACTTAATTATAATAAAGTTATTAAAAAAATATATATTATTTAATAATACTTAACTTTATTTTATTTCAATGTTACATCGTGGCTGTATAGAGTTGCAACATGGTTCAATAAGAAAATGAACTATTTTTTTTTATAATTTGACAGTGGTCAGTTGAAAACGATTCTCCCTAGGGCTGAAAAGTATTACTTTCAACCCGCTCTTCAGGCAACTTCAGATCTACTTTCAGAGTATGAGTAATGAAAAAAATATTTATTTGTCGCAGGGACATGAAATTGCATACAAAAAAAACAATAAACATATAATTACCGAACTCTACCCGAGCGAAGGCGCGGAAATAAGTTAGTTTGACATATTTACAGAAAATAATTTTTTCTCAAACATGCTTGGAAATTTGAGCATTATTTTGACAACCTTCTTCGAGATAAATCTAAATTGCTATACTGGCCAGATACATGCGAACAGCGGCCGGCAAAAATTGTATGAAAACTCATATCTGTCGTGTTATTTAAAAATGGAACGATCTTTTACTCTGAAACATGGCAACCAAGGAGGTAACTTATCAAAGGTTTTATTTAAATTTCGAATTGGCTTGCAAATAGAAAGCGGTTTATTGAAAAAAAAAAACAAAATAACTCTTCAACGCGAGAAAAAATATTGATGTTTGTGTGCATCATTGAATTTGAAAAGTAATTGTATTAATTTCCTCGCATTATTTGAGAAAAGTACTATACAAGCCTTGGCCACAACTAGGCATTGATGGACTTACGTATTTGTGTTTTTTTTTTTATTTGCTACAGTAGACCCGACCCAAATATGTGTGTAGCAACCCTGACTTTTCCATCTGATATAATCCCTTATTTGTCGCCAACATAAAAGGGGAAGGTGTCGTAGAATCAATAAATCGTCCACCAGTTCTATCAAAGGTTCTATTTGACGTTCGTTTTGCCAACTATTGGCCAGTCGACTGAAAATGTCATTTTATGATTTGTTGTGGCCAATCCTGTAATCTGATTTGAGATAGCTCACTCGACTGAAAGATTCACTTGAGTAAAGCGAATGTTTATTTGTGTATTTTATTTCACGATAAATTATAAGGAGTTGTTAAGTTTTCACATTTGTTTTAATTTAGTTAGCCCGTGTTGTCACAATCTTGAGCAAAGGCCTGCATCTAGGTATACTCAATACTTTATTGCATTCCACATGTAGGTACTTAGGTGATAAAAGCTTATAATTAGATCGCATGGACGCTAAGGAAAAATAAGTGAGTTAGGAGAGAGGAAGTATTTATAAATTGTCAACATAGTAGTAGGTAATAGTATAAAATTATTGTTAGTTATCTAAAATTATTATTATTATAGTAGCATAGAATATTAATAAATAGTATAAAATTATTATTAGTTATGCATAATTATTAATTATTCCTAATGTATTAGTATATATAATAAATATATATAATTTTAAATGGCAGTCGCGCCAAAAGAGCTATGCCCGACTCGTCACTGTTCCTATTCGTCATCAAAAAACAAAAGATCACGATTCACAACTGTTTCAACAATTTGATGTTCAACTGCATTTTCTGGTAAGACTGGAAACCGACCCCAACATACACAGTTGGGAAAAGGCTCGGCATGATGATGATGATTAATCTGATGATTGAATGATTGAATTGAATGATTTGGCATCACTTTCACTTTGTGCCCTATCAGAATACCAGCGCTGTGACGTTTTTTTAATGTTACAGCACCATGCTGAGATAGGGGCCTTTTGGCCTTGTACAGGACCAATTTCGTTGTTTTTTTTTATGTTTAATTTTTATAAGTTGATAATTTCACCATTTTCTTTTATGTGTTTTGTCCTATGCGAGCTAATAAATGCTTTTTCTTTCTTTCTTTCTAATTTCGTTTCCAGAGGTTTCACATGGAGTGAAACTTGCCTTATGAAATAAAAATTGGCGAAGTTACGCAACTGCTGGAATAATTATTAAGTGCGGTGCGGTCAGTGGATTGGCTGCGGACACTGTACTATTGTAGGTACATATTGGACTCGTCTATTCTACTAGTTTTTTCTATCGTTCGCGAGGAGATTGGTAATTGTCCCGCGGGATCCTACTACAGCGCGTTAAAAAGTACATTTTGTGTTAATCCAGATTATAAACTATTTGTGTCAAATTTCATCCAAATCCTTTCACGTGAAAGAGTGACACACATCCATACATTCTTACAAACTTTAGCATATATAATATTATAGTTGGATCTCTATTAAAGTTGGGTCAGTCTATTTGACGACCCGAATGGCGCAGCGGTAGTGAGGCTGCCTTACGTTCGTTGGGTCCCGGGTTCGAATCCCGGTAGGAGCAAATGTTTGTGTGATTGATGAGCATGGACATTTTTTTCCGAATCATGGATGTTTATAATGTATAATAAGTATGTATTTACAAACAAAAAAGTATCTATGTAGTATATCAACTACCTGATGTCCATGACACAAGCCTCGTTGCTTAGTGTGGCGCTAGATGGCGCTGTGTGTAATGTCCAGCGATATTTACTTATTTATCTGTCAAGTTCCAATTTCCTTAGTCCGGTCCCGAGTACAGCCCGCTCGGTATGACCACACAGAAACCCTAACTTAAATACTTCAGCAACGCATTTCATACAAAACGCGCGTTCACCGCATACTGCATCTAACCCTTACACATGATTAAACCTTTTGACAAACCACACACGAATTTAAAAGGACCAATTTTATAGCTGAAGCCTAAATTAATCAGTGGTTTCATCCATTACCTAGGCATTGTCCGTAACGGCTGAATTAACACTCTGTAAGCGACATCCATTCACTAGGGATGCACTTTATTTGCATTTGTATCGATACTTCGGATCAATCCGGGTCGCAACTATGCGATAATATTCTAGGATTGAGGTTTTGATCCGATTTTTCAAATATGGGTTCGTATCGTATCGTTTTCCGATATACACGATACTTACATTTGTATTGATAGAAGTGTAAGTATCGTATTGTACTTCGAAGTCCCTCGGAGAGGGTAGGTAAAATTCAACGTTTTTTTGGGGTTCCGTACCTCAAAAGGAAAAAACAATAGAGATATACAACGTGTAACATAATTAACGCACATCCTGAAATTACTTTGTTCAGAATCGTTCTGAATCGATTTCTATAATTTTTAAAATAGGTAATTTTTTATCCCAAAAATAATGAAAGCTACGTAATTTATAGCCACACTACCCCTGTATAGTCCAAGCGAAAGGAAATGGACCGTAACTCAAGGCAATAAGACTTTTAAAAGTGCAGTTTCATTTGTATTAATACAAATTCCGCCATTCAATACAAAATAAAGACAAATGAACCTTATTTCAAGTAAGTTAAAGTCGTTACAAATACAGTTAGGTAAACTTGGCGATTCAACCGCACGCACACATTAAACAGGCACTCGTTAAAGGACACAATAGATAAACCAACAAAATGTAAAATATGTGAGTTCCCTTTCTCGTGCAAATTAAAAACCTGGGATAGAGCGAGATAGCCACCATGACACCGGGTTGCGCCGGCGCCTACCATCAAAGCAAACTTAAATAAATGTAAACAATTTTAGTCACGCCCGGCCTTCCGTTCCGTACAGTGTATGCAAATAGTTCGCGCGCGATGTCAATAATTGACCCAAAATGTTCAGTGAAATGGTGACTAATGGTGGACTATGGCACGTTGCAGTGTGGTGATAATGTGGTTCTAGCTGGCAGAACATTCAAGTCAACCAAAGGTATGGTACTGGAGTAGACCGCAGGGTAGGACTATGTTAGCTGCTACTTCGTGGCCATGGAACGTTCCGTCCGAACACAGCCATCGACAGGGGAGCCGATTCTCGTACACGTACTCGTTTTCAAAACGAAATATGGGATTAATTCGATGAGAATCCCCAATCAGCTGATTTGACGACTTTTTTTGTGGGGACGTATTAAATCGTTAGTTTATTTTAGTGCGATATCTAAGTCTAAGAATAAGTGCCGAGGATCTAAAAAATAGGATAGTGAACGCTTTTGATAAAAAATGACGAAGTGCTTTCTAAATTAAAACATCAATTAAGAAAACAGGCATTAAAATGTATTGAACTTTTCTATTGAAGTTGAGTCGAGCGACGACGTTAACAGCTGTCTCGAACGCGAGCGAATACCTACTAGGCTAGCAAGACTCACACAGTCGCTTATGTAGTAATGAGACCTACGTATGCGACTGTGTGCGTTCGTTGATTTGTACTGTGACTACAACATTCTTCCGGAATTAGGAAAACTAATTTATTAAATAATCATTGTCTAGACATGTTTAATTAAAAATTCAGTGCATGTATTATGATTATAACATAATAAACTAATTGGGGTGTCTGAGGGTGTGCGTTAATTATGTTACATGTTGTATAAGATCGCTTTCTAGTCCGTTTGTCTGTCTGTCCGCCTGTCCGTCTGTCCGTCTGTCCGACTGTCAATCTGTCCGTCTCTGCGTCTGTCGGTCTGTCCGTCTGTCCGTCTGTCCATCTGTCTGTCTCTGCGTCTGTCGGTCTGTCCGTCTGTCACCACCGATTTTCTTAGAAACGGGTGGACCTAGCAAGTTGAAATTTATACCATATACCTATAGTCTGATCTATAGTCCCTATTAGGTGTATCAAATCAAGGCCCTGAGTCAACACGATAAAAAGAAATGGGCAAATTTAGATTTTCGCGAAAACTCGTAAGTACCAAAATGTAGGTACCTTAATTTTCAACTTTTTATTTTCCGGACTTTTCCCTTTACTTGTGCTGTAAGACCTTGCTTTTAACCAAAATTGTCAATTTTAGGTCAACCGGAAGTACCCTATAGGTTTTGGGTCGAAAACCTATATGTTAGTTCCCGTTGACCTAGAATCACGAAATTTGGCAAAAAGCAAGTTATAGGGAAAAGTCTGAAAACCGTAAATATGTAGTTTAATAACAAAACAAACGATTTTACTTTTACAAACTTATTATTTGCGGTTGGAGCTGTTATAATAATAGCTAAATTGAAATTAAAAGTTTGTCCTTTAAAAAGTTTGTAAGGAACCCTGGGTGCGCAAGTCCTACTCGCTCTTGGCCGGTTTTTTTTTAATTATTCTTTCAAATTTACTGATCATACAATTAATTGGGACAATAGTTAGTGGCTAGGACAATGAGGCATGAAACGATAAACTCTTAAAAAAAAAAGAGAAAAAAAATACGGTCGAACAAAAAAAAAGAAAAGGTCGGTCGGTATCGATCCAATCAGTTATCATATTATTTTGTATCGCTCCTAAATATCGAATATTCGGATCCTGTTGTATCGATACCTACTGTTAAGTACCGGATCGGGTAGCGCATGACTACATATTATACAGAATGTACGTAAAATATTACTGATCGAAATGTTACCCAATGATTTATTATGAACGATTTTATTTCGATTCATGGAGTTGGGGTACAATTGTACTCCAATTCACTTTTAAATTATGCGGTTTGACCTATTTTTCGATATTGATTTCGTTGTGTGTCGTCCGATGGACGCCGAAACAAAAAATCTAGAATGCAACATGTTTAATTTAGTCTGTTTACAATATTTTCTTACCTTTGTATAGATTATTTTACCGATTGTTTGCGAATGTGTGAACATTGTAGGCCCTGTAGGTTCCCAGATGCTTGTTAACTTTTTATCTTGTTTTACGTTTTTTGTATAGTAAGCAACGACCTATTGTCGGGCCTACGTTGTCCCCCCATACCTAAGTACTAATGTGTAACATGATAATATTGTAAAACCAAATCATTAAAGAGTATAACCATGGAGTTTCTTGTCGGTTCTCCTCCATAGGAAACGACCAACCCGAACCGTGAACCTTTTCTCGAAGTCTTATAAGTGTCCATGTAAGCCTATGTGAAATAAAATATTTTAATTTTAACAGTGAAAACCCATGATCTGTCCACGAAGTAGACACAATAGTTAAACAATGGCGTCTCGAGCAAATCGGACATTCGACAGATCATGATTTATCATAATTGAATACTCCATGCCAACTACGTTATGAAATCATACTATGAGGGTATTATGTACTTGATATAAAACCACCGATGATTTAAACAAGGCACCGATTCCTCGGAGCTCGCGCGCGCGGTCTATAGTTTCAATTAATACTGCAAAGACATATTTTTAAAAGAACATGTTCAATATTAATACCGATATGAAGTCATTTAAGTGCCTTAAAAACATAGCACAATAAGAATAACAAACACCAGCAAGCTACACACAGTTATAAACAAAATAATCAAACCAACTATAGGCATGGGTCTTCTAACTGAGACGGTGGCAGAGGTACTGCTCTTCGTTGTTTGTGACCTCTATTCTCTTTAACATAAGGTTTACCTATATCTGAGGTGTAATAACTGTGACAGAACTGTAGCTATGTCGGTGCAGGAAGGTTGTTGACGCACGTCTGCGGGAGAATGAGATTCCGCGGAAAAATCCTTGCACACTTTTTTGATGTCACTGTAAGTACAACATTCGACGCAGATACGCTTGAGGATGGACTAGCGCCCAATTTTATACTGAAAAGCAATACTGACACAGTCCTATATTCAGTAACATTAAGTCATCAAATCATCATCAAAGTGCGCGAGGGTCAGTTTCCACCTAGGATCTCTTGACACGTGACCACACCCCCTCCCGCACCGCGCAGGTACCTCAAGCACCGTCTCAGTTTAGCGGTAGTTATTAACTAACACAGGCACAGACATTAAACATAACATGATACGTCTACAAGCATCACATTAAACTACGTGAAACGCAGACAAAAACAAAAACAAGTGAATGAGAGACATTTTTTTATCACAAGAAATGCAATTTACTCACCTTACTATTTTTAAGAAACACACAATCAAACAGAAATAGGTATAATAAAAAATGCCTTCCAGTGGCAGTCCCTACATAAACCTAGGTACGGTATCCAGCGCACCTGGCACAGTCAGTTCCACTCTGTGTCCAGTAAGTCACATTTCAGTGGTAATAAACCAGTATCAGCTGGCTTCTTACTGTATTGAAACTCCATACTAAACCAGGCCAGCAAAATTTTACCACTGACATAACTGGCTAATATATTTACAATAGCATGAACTACATAATCCCTCTGTTCGCAAAAGTCCAACTTTTATAACATCCATACAAGTTTTCGCATGAATCCAACTTTTATTTTTTATGTACTTTTATTAGCAATATTCCAACAGGTACGTAGGTAGGTTGGGCAGAAAATGATTGTAGTTTTAAAAGATTGAAATTAAACAATAAACATTCCAGCCAGCCAGTGCTTGCTCGACCAAGTTGCTCATCTCATCAGGTTCAGATAGGTGTCTTCTACAGTTCGTCGCGAAATAAATGATATAGAGTTAAAAAGGTGTAAAGAAAATTTTATCAGCCTAGGGTAATTTAGGAACAGTCACATTCGAAATAGGCATGACGACGGTATCAAAAAAATGAAAATCTATTTAGTCCGTCAGTTAGAGTATTGGAAATTAATGGACACGTATTTTTTGGTTGTGTAAATCAATGAATATTGACTAAGGATAAAACGCATCAATCACTCGGGAGTGGGGGCTCGTGACGTCAGAACTAGCTAAATTATAATTAGGCGTGACGTATTGAGAATTTTAAAAGCGCCATCTTCGTCAATTTTGGTTTACCTAACAAAAGAAAAAACACTGGTCAAATATTTTTTGATAATCTAACTGACGGACTAATTAGATTTTTTTTGTCGTCTGGCCGCACGTCACTTTGACTTTGAGCTGACCTAGCGTAATACGAAGTTTCAATAGAACAAGAGGTCAGTTTATCCTGGTATAATACCACTGTCACTGTCTGACTGCCATACAATAGATTCCTAAGCTAAATCAGTTTTGTAAGCTTTATCAGAATATATCCCCTTTCTCAACTCAACATCTCAACAGTTTTTTCGCGCATTCAGAAAGCCATTTTCTTTATAGAAAGAAGTCATCGGGTTGGAAAACTTGTCTAAATCGGACGTACCAATCGTAAATCCATATCTCGGATCATTTAGCAATTCCATTTTTTCCTACTATCTATCTTCCATTTCCGATGATAATTTGTGAAAAAAGATCTGTTTTCAAAGTATCTGATGAAAATGTCAATAATCAACAAAAAAATGTACTTTTTTTCCAACTATTGTTGTTTTAGTAAATTATTGAATTGTGGTCGAAAAATTTACTAACCTCAATTTGAGGCCGGCCAAAAAGAGCCAATTCAACATCTCTTATTAATTTTAGTTTCTAATTTTTTATTTTATTTCTTACTAATTCAGTTAAATTAATACGTCTAACTTGTACAATTTTCTATATGTTGTAAAATCAGTTTTGTACACATCGAAAACGTATACTAGATAGAAAAACTAGATACTAACTAACTAACTACATAGATACTAACTAGATTCTAGATTTAGAATTAATTATGTTTTTACTATTCCAAATCAGTAGGTACCTACAACAATTATGTACGTCACAAAATGGTTGAAATATTAAGATGGGTTGGTACATTTGTGCAAAAATACACTAAATTGTACAATGAAAAACATGTTTCAGGTAATTTAAAAGTAGAATTTCAGGTTTAACGTGATTCAAAAGTAAAATTTCAGGTTTAAAGAACAAAAAAAAAATCAAAGTACTAAATTTTTAAGTGCCACGACAAAGTGACATCCCTGTACATTTTCTTATTTGTTTGTTCACATTTTTACCAGACACTCTTCGAACAGACCTAACAGACAGTGTACCACCTATCTAGGTCAAACAAACACAATTGCTTCTACGGATAGCTAATATTATTAACGTCGAGCTAAGTGCTTATCACGCCAATCCATTCTTGGTGACAAACGACTGTAATGGACGCAACGTCGGCCATGATGACATGTTTATGATGCAAGCTTCATTCATATTTAAAGGCATGGTTTCTTGGAATATAGTTATATTCCATTATATTCCAGGTATATTTGTTAGTATTCTTACATCTAACAAAGGAGCAAGTCTGACTTTCGAGGTCTTAGCATGAAAATGCGGAGTATACGCAACGTACTTTTGAACAATTATAAAATTAAATATTCGCGCATCGAACAGCATATTGATTTTATTATGAAACTCTCAATGAAGGGCGAAGTGTTAGCAGACTAAGAGCCAGATTTATTTATTTATTATTACAGGTTCACCAACAGCTTCTGTGTACAGCATTTAGGTATACACAGGTAGTAAAGTCATGGACTTACACAGTCGCCAATTACAGGTTAACCAGCATTCACAATAATAAGACGCTTGGATGACTTTCAGAAGATCGCGGGTAAGAGCTGATTGTGACAAGCAGTCATATTTCTATGTAACTCGATGAATATAGCAACTGGTGGCAACGTCGCCATCTATGGAAGTGTGTTCATAGAGCTGCTTAGACACCAGTGTTGCTGCTGTTTGCAGTTCAAGACGTTAGCCCATCAAAGAGCAGCACACCAAAGATCTCGACAACCACCCTAGAAAGCCATCAAATGCAGTCAATATGGCCGACATCGGCTAGATGGCTTCATCATCACTTAATGTACCCTTTAAATACGGGTCTCAAGCAAATAACGAATGCTGATTTACTTTTTTAATGCGAGAATATTCAATTTACTAAAAGAAGCGCCGAAGGAAGGCATAAAAACTATCCTCTTGACACTTTATCCATATTTTAGATTTCCTTTAGCAAAAATTTTCGCTTCAACAAACGATTGCGTACGTTGCGTCCATTACATAAATTGCTTCGCCATCACTTACCAGGTGAAAACTGTACTGATACCGATGCCGACGCGTCGGGGAGGAACGTTTGAAACACCTCTGCAGAATTAGGGTTATATCATGCACAAACAAAAGGAAATAATAAGCGATGGACGACGACTAATTTCTAGGTTATTGCGGGCTAGGAGAACGCACAGCATTATATCTCGAGTTGTGTTCATATCGACGATTTACATGAATCAATTTTTTTCCTAAAGAAATCTTACAAAGCATATTGAATATACTTTAAAGCAACTGTATAATGTTTAAACTAGTTTATAAGCTGCTTACTGCGGATTTTTATGAATTCTCAGGTATTTTTGAATATTTTGCTGTGTGTTCAATTTATTTGGTCACATTTCAAGCTTAATGTTTTGACACATTGCTTTAATAGTGGATAATTTTATGTCGAGTAATTGCAAGTATCAAAAAAAATATTTAATGCAATATAATGATGTGGGTACAACTGAATGTATGAAAATAAAAAGGAACTATGTATGTGCTTTTAAAATCACAAAAAAAAACTGTCAATTTTCACAAACAACGTTGAAATATGACCAAACTGATAACAATAATTAATATGATGTTATCAACAAACTTACTAATCATTCATTTCATATACAGTATTCCAACAAAACTATAACAATACCCAGTAGTGGAAATATCAACTAAATTCAAAATTAATTATTCAAATGTCAGATTGTATATAAACATGCTAACAAGTGGTAATGAACATCATGCTATTTTAAAATAATTAAGAGTATTTACTGATATCGTTGGTAAACATGCGCTAGAAACTATGGATATTATATGACTATTATTAATAACTCGAAACTAGTACCAACTAAACTAAATACCTGGCAATTTGACCTGTGAAGTTGGATTAATTATAACAATTATATCATAATTATATTCGAAATATTATTATTATTATTTTATATTATTATATTATTATTTTTATAGTTATCTATTATTAATGTGATGTAATTATAATTATCATTAATATTTTCTACCTATCTAGTGGCACTCATTAGCATATTCTCTTGTTAATATGCGGATAATGTAGTGGGCTGCAATATTGTTAATGTTTTGTATTATCCTTACTCTGTTCTAACACATATTGTAGCTGTTTATTGTCCCTTAATAAATAAAATAAAATAATAAAATAAAATAATTAAATCAATTCATTTCGCCACCTTTTGTCACATGGGATTTAAACATTGTTAGTGAAATATACCCCTGCCTTATCCCTCGGAATTACAGGCGTAATGTTATGATAAAACATTTTATTTCAGGTAACAGAGGCTCATTGACAAAAAAATACAATCGAATCTATTTGACGACCCGAATAGCGCACTGGTAGTGAGGCTGCCTTACGTTCTTGGGGTCCCGGGAAGAGCAAATGTTTGTGTGATGAGCATGGACATTTGTTTCCGAGTCATGGATGTTTATATGTATTATAAGTATGTATTTACAAACAAAAAGTATCTATGTAGTATATCAACTATCTGGTGTCCACGACACAAGCCTCGTTGCTTAGCACTAGATGGCGCTGTGTGAAATGTCCAGCGATATTTATTTATTTATAAAACAATAAAATCAATACTCGTTTACGTTTACATCTTTTTATACTAACTTTTGAACAGATTTTGTATTTACAGGACTGTGTTTTTATTTCACCAATAAACTCCAAAATAAAAACGTCAAAAGATACCAATTCTGATTATTGTTATTCAATTACTGCCACTGTTGTCAAACAAAAACAAATGAATCCTTTTAAAATAATCAATCAGTGTTGTAAAATGAAATTCAAAATATCGCGATCAGTAAAAACCACCCTGTTATTATAATGATTGAAAAGAATTGAAAATTTTCGGAGCCCAATATTTTCGTTCAATCTCTAAAGATCTCCATTTTGTTTTATCGCGATCCAAATTGACAGGCCAAATCGCGAAGGCTTAATTTTTGCAATTCAAATTAATTGAAATGTCTTATAAAATATTCATTTGAAATGTATATCTAGATCTACGTATAAAAAGATCTATATTACGCCGACTAAATTAATATTACTTTACACTTTTATATGTGAAAGTCCCACCCGACTTTAGGGCCGAAATAAGATAATATATTTAAAATAATAATTATATATAAAAAATGGCAATCGTTTTAAAACATTTTGTTTTTATTTCAACTTGCCTTGTTAGTTAGTTTGTTAGTATGTATTTATAAACCACATTAGTATAAACATTTTGACGTTGCCACCACCATTATAGCTCATAAAATGTTAGTTTGTTTATTCTTATTTAATCATTTAGCTAAAGCATATATTTTTCCTTAATTGGGCTGCTGAAAACTAATGTTTAACTTTGTTTAAAAATTTTAATCTCTAATAACAATTCAGTTTGGTGGGACTATCATACATAAAATACAATAGTTAGTACCTACCTACTTTATTTTATACAAAGTTTTTGTACAGCGTCCACAATGCCTTCGGATAACTGCATATTTATGTCCATTGATTGATTTAAATATGACTTGAATCAAACAAGGAAATAGTATTTTTTTTGATGAATTGAAATGAATATGTAGAGCAGTCAATCAATGGGAGTCAACGATGGATCACCATAGGCCATTGTGTACAAGAAAGAAAGTCCTAGATACATTCCTATACTAATTAAAAAAGTAATAAAAATAACTCTTACCCCCGAGTAACTCCGGGTCGCCGAGATTGACGTAGAAGAGTACATCTTTCTCGTAACTGTCTTCTTCTATTATATGTAGAGGGATGAATTTTCTGTAAACAATGACAAGAAATAGGTTAAATGTCGTAGAAAGGAAATTCTAGATTTTTTTGCCCCATTCAACAACTATTTCATGAAAATTTCATTCAATGGGGTTAAATGAACTAAGAGGGTTGTTGTATTGATGTTTTCAATTATTGTAATTGTGTAACTACATCGTGATAATTGCGCAACTCATTTTTCATCAACGTACAACCTTGACCTGCAAATTGCAAAAAAAAACACGGGCTACCCAGACGCTTACAAGTTAACAGCTATAAGAAATCGAAATATGAATTTAAAAAATAAAAAGCATTTTCTTTTTCAAACAAACTCAAGAATAACATTGTTCTTTTTTTTAAATCATGGCACCAAGTTAGAACAGTTTACGCAGTGTATATTTTGTTTCGTGTAAAAAGTTGTTCCATTTATGAAAGCCGGCGCGGCGCTTCCTTGTTCACCACAAATTAAATAATAAATCAGGTTGTGTATTTTGGAGTGAAAATTCTAACATATTTCTTACTTGTTAGTTTTTTTGAGAAAATTATAAAGGCTGATACAGTTTCTGATAAGCTAACGGAAACTTATGTATTGATTACATTGTTAGATGTTTTTTTTTTGTTAATTAATTATTCATGAAAATGTACAACAGGAAAAACACGATTGCAACTTTCACATTATGTTTCGACTAACACGTAAAATGTTTCTAACATGTTGGCAACATTTTGAATGAGCAAAAACCGCTTAGGTTTAGTATACCCCATTCTTAGCTATTTTTGTAGCCAAGCCAAGAAAACCCAAACTCACGTCACTTGTTGTCATTATCTAATACACAGTCATCCTTATTCCCTTACCAATAAGATTGATGTTGGGTAGTTTTCTTCAAAATAACCATCAAAAGACAGTATAATCAAACGTTTCAATAGGCAAATAATAAAATAAACTTAAAAAAATGGGTTTTAAGCGAAAAAACGTATTGCGCCGACTCGAAGTCACATAGGAAGGAAGATGATATAGATCTATCAATATTGAATACGTATACAAAGTTTCTCGGGTTCCTGCTATTGACCGTTGAGGAGTTCTCTCGTGAGGAGACGATACTGGCTGCAGGATCAAGTCATGTCTATCATAAAAATGTATTGTCACCAGAACAAAAGGTGTGTGCAAAATTTCGGCTCAATCGATGGTGGAAACTGGTATGAAACTCTATTGCAAGATTTGACCAATACATACTAACAAACAAACACACAAGGCAAGTTAAATAACCCGGGCCTGTGGACGGTGAGCTATGGGCTAGCTCGCCGTCAGTCCGTCTCATGACGACAGGCCGTGTCGACGGCGCAGGAGTGTTCCACGCGCGCCTCATAGAGAGTCAGCAAAAAGGAAGGGGTCCGCAAGGGCCGATGCCTGCTGGCGCTGCGGGACTATTCGAAAGAGATACCGTGGCCCCGGAACACAAAGGGCGATGAAGGAACATGGATGGGTTTTAGTCAGTAAAAGTCTGACACTCCCTCCTGCTCCGCCCAGAGCGGGAGGAGTCATTTGCATTTCCGAAAAAAAAACGGCAAGTTAAATAAACGGTTTTCCTTTCAATATTACCTAACGAAACTTTACGTACAAAAAACAAAACAATAAGCTAAAATTGAACACCCCTTACATCAAACTGAATTGAGACCACGTCAAACATTAAAAAGCTTTTATTTTGTCAAAGATAACGGCACCGGATTCTTTTGAATCCATTACAAGTTGTCAACTCCAATGATATCGATTTTATGGAACGGTAATGGAAAGAGAAATAAATTTTATGATTGCTAAGTTGCTTGGTTCGGAGTCTGGTGTTGTGATTGCAATAGGCTCGCCCCTTATTACAAGAGACTTAAAACATAACTGGCGAAATGTGGCATTTTTATGCCACTTTACTGCGCTATTGAAAATCGCTGAAGCTGAAACAAAATATAGTGTGTACAACTTGTAATATCTATAGATAATTCAGAAAGCCATTACTGAGATGGAACTTCATTCATAGTAAGCTATTCTGCAGATTGAAAGTACTTAGTTGGAAGCATGGTAGTTGTGCACGCCAAGCTAGCAAAAACTACAACAAGGAAAATATATTTTAAAACTATTATTTATTATATTTTAGTTTTGCAATTATTCTGGTCTCATTTTTAAGTCGAAAACTAAGGGGACTGTAAGTGGGAAATCTCCATGAGAGTAACTCTTTCTGTCTGTTAACTTTGCACACCTTAGCTTTGGATGCCGCCATAGCTCACTTATATTGGTCGACTTGAAAGACTATGTGAAAAAAGAAAAGTAAAGAAAAAAGTGCGGAACCAAACCCGTTAAGGGGACTGTGACTGCGACTGGGACTTCGTTAGAGGGCTATAAGCTTAGCGTGTTTGTGTACCTTGTGCATTAAATGAATAAATTACAGCAGCTAAACGAGAGTTTTATAATGCAAAAAATCATATGATTCACTGCAATAAACAAAACCAGAAAAATATATGATATTCTTCAGGATATATGCTAGTATGATAGTGTTTTGAAAACATAGTACAACAAATTTTACTCGATAAAAAAAAATCACGAACTTATCTCTAAAAAAATATTTTAACGAGTAAAAACCATACTAAAATACATGCGATCATTCTGATCTTTTGTCAAATAATTCTACAAGCAACATATTAGCATGATATAGTTTTATTTTTTTAGACCAATCAATAGATTTTTTGTAAAACGCAAAAACCACTCCTTTCGCACAATTCGGCCCGCAGTGACTGACGCAACAACCACTTTGTAGTGCAAGCTGATTAGAACTTTATTCTAAAAGTATTTCAAACGAACTTTGAACCACCACAAATATTGTTGCTCAAATTTGGCACTTAGGTAAAACTCTTTTCATACCCGTTGTGCTGACTGCATTAGGTACCGTGGACATATACAGCATGTATCAGAAAGAAGTGATAACCAAACAACTTTCTCTACGGGACCAACATCGAAATTGCGACAAAATAATCATCTGTCCTATACACGACGTCAAATGTATGCGGAAGCGGATTATGTTTCTGTGAAAATCGTCCACATCCGACAAGCCTGCAATAGTGCGGAAATTCAAAATAAAAAGCACCCTTAAATATGACCATACTTTTCTAAAAGACGCTGTAAAATTCTTCTATTTTTGGTTTCATTTTATCCTGGTCACTAATAAATAATCCCCAAAAAAACCTTCTACCCATAACTCGACCCGAAAAACCCCAAAATGTATAAGTACTTGGCGTTTTAACGCCAGCGATGACCCGAAACACTCTCAATTACGGATCGCACGTGATCCTCCTAGTTAACGAACGGTCCCGAACGTAACCGATTGCTAGTATAGACATACTCACTTAACCAGTTCCCCTCAGGGAAGTAGTGTGAGAGGAATTCTGAGGACTCTTTTCTATATTGTTTTATTTGTGGTCGAAATACTTTGTTATTGTGTGGCTCGCGTTTTAACTATACTTATTTCTGCTTATGACTTCATTTGCGTAGCGTAGTGGTAAAAGTATATTTAAATGTGTTAATCCAGGTTATAAACTATCTGTGCATTAAATTACATCCACATCCATTAAGCCGTTTTTGCTTGAAAGAATAACAAACAAAAAATATCCATCCATCGTTTCAAATTTTTGCGTTCACGTTGTTAGTAAGTAGTCAGAATAGGGTCGGCTTCCAGTCTAACCGGAAGCAACTAATTAAGGTAGCGGTATTTACATACATGGAGCGACTACCTATCGGACCTCTTCAGCCTAGTTACTGGATAATACGATACCCCTTGGTAAGACTGGTTGTCAACCTCGGGCCACTGACTACCTGTAACGACTGTCAAAGATCAACCAATGACAGCTGGGATGTTTTGTTTCGGTAAATTGTTACCATGCTAGTTTCGTGTACAGCGTGTACAAGAAAGATGTGGTCATATTTTATGGAGTGATTCACACCATGAAACTGAACCACTTTCTCCAAGAGACCACGATATGGAATATGCACGTAATTTTTTCTTCACTTAAATCAATAAAATACAAATACAGTTCTATCAACCCAAGAAAAGTATTAAAAGTTCAACTACTGCTTGTCGCTCTAAAATAATATTAAACTCCTGTAATTTTCTACGACAGTTCAAACGTCCGTAGCTGTCGCGGCCATGATGTGACGTCATTTACTTCAATCTGCCTTGTTTACATTATATTGGTTTTTTCAAGTAAAAATTGCAATAACAATATTATAATAAAATATTAGTGAAACTTTAGGCACTTTTCGAATAAAAGTGTTTTTCTGAGTCATGGACTTTGACATATTCTCTATTGTGTTCCAATTGAGTTGGACCAATTTAGGTTTAGTAGTTAGGTATCAATACCTACTCGACCCAAATCTATGGGACAGCTGATTTTTTTTCGCGATTTCGATGTTACTCCCAAGGAGAAAGTTGTTCAGTTCGATGGTTTGAATCACACCGTGAAATATCACCACACTTTTCTGGTACACGCTGTATTATGTGCATCTACACTAATACAGGGTGTAAACCACCTCATCACGAAGCCGTCAACCAAGCATTCTGTACATCAAACTATTACCACAACTACAACGCAAAAAATATTGCTGGGAAACGACATTTTTTTTGGGGTGAAAAATCATGTTTTGTGGTAGAACTCAATTTACCGCAATCAAAACATTGTGCTAATGGATGGATTGAATAGTATGGGAGTCGTGGAGGTGTTTAAAGTAAACATATTTAAACATTAAAAACTTGTATCTAAGAAAATAGTTGTCAAAAAGTTGGAACGTTGACTCCCAACATCCCCGTAACTAGAAGGTTCCCAGGACGAGGAGAACAAGTACCTTTCGGCTTCGTTAAGAGGTGTTTTACACCCTTTATTTAAAGTGGAAAGATTTGTATTTTTGTATGTAACAAAAAAACGTAAAAACTACTGGACCGATTTCAAAAATTCATTTACCGTTAAAAAGCTATACCTTTATCGAGTAACATAGGCTATAAATCATATTGATATCATGCAAATTAGCTGAGCTATCACAATTTTCGCATACGAAGTCGCGGACGAAGTGCTAGTCAATTTATAAATAGGTAACCTTCGGCAAAATGATTTCCAACAAATCTCAAGACATGCGAGGTTGTGACGCACACCCGATTAACTCCGAACCACGTACATATGTACATTTACCATGCCGTCCCGTCCGTTAAAATGAAGGACGATTCTAAACTTGGAACATAAACGATGGGCCAGCAACAAAATCGATAAGACTTAGCGATGCAGACATAGATACCACATAGACACATACCCACCATAAATTGATGGGGTAACTATATTAGGTAATATAGATACTGATTACTGATTATTCTATCATTTTCTTTATGGGGATCGATTGGAAAATTAGTATTGGATCGGAGAACTGTTGTATGATAAATTGGTTTTAATTTACTGAAGACTGGATTAATTTAAATAAGGTGTCTACAACATAGCCTGATTACGGCTCGTGGCTAAATAAAAACCAGCTGCACGGGTCTTTTGTCAAGGTTTGGTTCCTGGATGACCATCCATTTAACACAGACTTCGGCGAACAACAGCCATGGCCGTTGGTCCCAGTTGTTATTTGCTGGCTTTGTCGTTGCGGGTATTCATCAGGAACCTCAAAGTCTGACCACCAGTCAGTCGTTTACCCATCTGGATTTTGGCGATCAGAAAGGCAGTCACTCCATGTAAAATACTAGTATTCAGCTGCATCCAAGCCAAGCCTTTTTTTTGCCGGGGTGGATAATCCTCATGGATGTCCTCCACCCTGGGGCGTCCGGAGGGGTCTGTCGGACTCTAACCGACTAAAAACCACCCCGGTGTTCCCTTCCCACACTTGCACCGGGGATCAAGGGAACTAGTGCGCCTTCCACGACCCCGGTTAGTGCCGGCCCGCATCGGCCTCTTCATAAGGCTGGAAGCCTACCTCAACATGGTTGGGAAAAAGCTAGCCATGGTAACAATTTTTGACAGCATCTTTATTCTAATAAGTGCGCTATTTGTAGTTCAGCGTGCGACTGACCGTCGTTTTAAATGTCTTAAATTTTTGAATGTAGGCTAAGTTCAGTGAAAAATGTTTTAACCGCGTTTAAATTCGCGTCTTTTATTAAGCGGGTAATTTGAATGTTTTTATTTTATCTTGTGGTATTTTGAATGTTTTAATTTTTATTTTATCGTAATTTAATTTTGAATGTTTTAATTATCTTATTTTAATTTTGAATGAATTTAAAATTTTATCTTTGATTCGGATTATTTTAGTAACTGATTATTTATTTGATTTTAATAATTGATGGTAATTTATCTTTGTGTTTGTAATAATTTATTTTATTTTATCTTGTAAAACTAATTTTATTTTCACTGTATGGATCATGTTATCTGAAGTAAAATGTATTTTATTTATTTATTTAAACGCTTTGAAAACTGCTTCGTTGGTCTAGTGATTGCAAGCAATACTGCTGAGCATGGTCCTGGGTTCGATTCCCAGGTCAAGCAAAAATTTATATCAGGAAATTCTCTGTAGCAAGCCTTAAAGTTTGAATTTGTGCCCGGTTGATGGCAATAGGCTCGCCTTCTATTACACGGGACTTAAACATAACAGGCAAAATGTGGATACTGTACTATACGGTACAGCTCTGCCTACACCTTCAGGCATTACAGGCGTGATGCGACTGTACAAGGTCGTTGTCTTACAGACAGCTAACCTATTTCGCTTAGCCGCGTCGGTCGCAACTTGTATGGCATCCTACAATTCGCAAGGTGACAGCGAAGCGAAGATACGAATAAATCTAAATGATATATGAATAATTTATGAAGAATAACGTCGGTGTTTACCTGGAGAGAAAATGTTGACCTAAAATATATTGGGATATAAACTATTGTACGAACTCTGTTATACCAACGTTATTTTTAAAATTTGTCGTGCGAATTCTAAATTTGAATGAATATATTATATTATTATCTCCTTTATTCATCTAGTGATCTTATTATTTACATTTTTAAATATTTCTTATAAAAACATTTAACAATATAAAAAAGTTATTATTATTATTATATTGTAGGAGAGCAGCGGTGGCCCAGTGGTGGCGGCCCCGACTTACGAACAGTAAGTCGTGGGTTCGAACCCAGGCAGGCGCATTACTTTGCGTAGTTTATTTCATCACCACTGCTCTCAAAACGGTGAAGGAAAACATCGTGAGGAAACCGGCATGTCCTAGAACCAAAACATTCGAAGACATGTGACATCTACCAATCCGCACTGGGCCCGCGTAGTAGATTATAGCCCATTCCCTCTCTTAGAGAGGAGGCCTGTGTCCCAGCAGTGGGAACATTAATAGGCTGATGATGATGATGAGGAGAAGTTAGCATAATTAGGCGTTCCCACTTCTGGGACATAACTCTCTTCTCTATGAGAGGGAATGAGCAGTAATCTACCAAGCGGGCCCAGTACGGGTTCGTAGATGTCACACGTCTTCGATTTTTTGGTTCTATTAAATGCCGGTTTCCTCACGATGTTTTCTTTATCCGTTTCACCGTTTTGTGAGTATCGGTGAAAAATAATCATTCGCTTAGTTGACACTTCCCGTGACTCTAGGGCTGGCTTTTACCTTGGCCAAAGGTGTAGCGTTGCCTTACAGCGTGGTAACGCCGCCCGCCAGTCTCTTGGGGACATTACCAGTTGACAGCGTTGAGGAGGAGTTTTTGACCACATTTATTAAGTTTTTAGTAAGTTTATTTTATTTTAATAGATTTGTAAATAATATATAAAAATATATCATTTAATCAAAGCACAATGCCAGTTTTGGAGGGACTAATAACAGCTCCGGTCGATCTTCAGGTTAAGCCGGGCTTGCCTGGGTTGGTTCATGGATGGGGGACCACCCATTACATACCGTGTTTTCCTCCGTGTCTCAGAAAGCACGTTAAGCCGTTGGTCCCGGCTGTCATTTGTAGATCTTAGCCAGCCTTTTTTTTTAATAAGCTCACTAGTGTTTGAAATTTTTGTTATTTGTTATGGTACCAGCAGGCCTAGCCAAGTTACAAACGATTCGTATCGATTCTCTTTCTACAATCGTAAACGTTAAGTCACGTGGTCAAAACAAACGAATATAAACTTTCGTACACAAGTTTACATCGATCAAGATGATAGAATGAAATGTATTCGTTTGTACAATCGTGATCCCTACATCCTATATAAATCGTAGCCAACTTACAGTTTTGACTAAACTTTAAAGTTTCCATTCGTTTGTTTTGATCACGTGACTTATCGTTGATAGATGTCATTCCCATACATTTGGTTAGTTTTCTATTAGCGTTAACGATTGTAGATTGTCAACTTGGCTAAGCCTACAGATGTAAGCTATCAAATGTGTAACTTTAAACAGGTGGGGACCTGGTGACCTGTATTACAGGTATTGTTCCTGCCTACCACAGGCACCAGCGATCCACAACCAAAAATCGTTGGCTACTGCTGAAGTGTAAATATTGTCTGTATTTTTTGGCTTATAGTGAGATATAAACACACTTTATTATTATTATAGTTGTTACAGGTAGTCAGTGGCCCGAAAGTCTGACAACCAGTTAAGACTGGTTAATACTCGTCACTGTTCCTACTCGTCAATAAAAAACCACGATCCAATTTTTTTTTTTTTCGGATGGGAAATCATCAAATGCTTCGTCCCGCTCTGGGCGGAGCAGAAGGGAGTGTCAGACTTTTACTGACTAAAACCCATCCATGTTCCTTCATCGCCCTTTGTGTTCCGGGGCCACGGTATCTCTTTCGAACAGTGCCGCAGCCCCGGCAGGCTTCGGCCCTTGCGGCCCCCTTCCTTATTGCTGACTCTCTTAGAAGCGCGCGTGGAACACGAACGCGCCGTCGACACGGCCTGTTGTTATGAGACGGACGGACGGCGAGCTAGCACATAGCTCACCGTCCACAGGCCACCACGATCCATACCCCCCTCTGACTGCCTATCTGACGGAGGTCAGATAGGCAGTCGCTCCATGTAAAATACTGGTATTCAGCTGCATTCGGTTAGACTGGGAGCCGACCCCAACATAGTTGGGAAAAGGCCAGGCAGATGATGACAGTGCCGGTGTTGAACCCAAGATCTGCAACTCGTAAGTCGAAGCCATTTCCATTGGGCCTCTCTTCCTTTGAGTCATCACTACATAGTATAAAACAGTCGCTTTCTCTGTCCCTATATCCCTATGTATGCTTAAATCTTTAAAACTACGCAACGGATTTTGATGGGGTTTTTTTTTAATAGATAAAGTGATTCAAGAGGAAGGTTTGAGTATTTAATTTGCGGGCGGGCGAAGCCGCGGGCATCAGCTAGTATAATATAAATCATCTTAGTCTGAGTCATTCCTAATTTTCTAAGGTTTCTCACTAATTAGAGTTCTCCCTAATCTACTGTAATTATTAATGTTATTCCCCATAAATATAACTTCAATTTAGTAGTTAATGTCTTATTTACGACCACAAGCGTGTCATAAATGATATTATCACGACGTTAACCTCGTTATGGGGTGGGCTGTTTGCCATCATAATGAACTCGGAACGTTATGACAGCGTCTTGACAGATGTTAGATGGCAGCACTCGTTAGCGTTGGGGAAATGTCCGAGTGAGAAATGATATTGATTTAAAAACAGTATTATGGTTAACCTTATTACATAACTTCACACCTGTAATCCCTAAAGTGGTGTACCTAATAGTACACCCACATTTCGCTAGTTATGTTTTAAGTCTCATGTAATAGGGGGCGAGCCTATTGCCATCAACCGGGCGCAATTCCAAACTCCGTGGCTGCTACTGAGAAATTCCTGAAAAATCCAAGTAACACTTTGCCTGACCCGGGGATTGAACCCAGAACCTCATGCTTAGCAGTCGCGCTTGCGACCACTAGACCAACGAGGAGTCATCCTTATTAATAATAATAATAAAAGAGCTTTATTCATTCCACACAATAGAATTGTAATCAAATTACAATTAAATAATAACAATAAGTATTGATGATTTGATGATCAGATAATAATTTAAAAGTAACCTTAATTATAAAATTATGAATTCAGATATATTATACGTAATTTTGATATGTAATCATGATAAGGCTTTTCCCGAAGTCATCCTTATTACTTAAGAATTAAGGGTGAAAACTGGCAGACTGTGAACTCGGTAGTACATTGGAAATGATATGAGCGGATTCAAAGTAGCGTTTTTATACTAGCTTATAAGCGCGTTGACGCTCGTACGAGAAGCGCTTTTGGCAAAAGGCGAGCCGATAAGCGCCTACACGCGCTTACAAAAACGAGCTTATACGCGTTGACAATACACTAATCTGAAACCCTACAGTTTAAAACAATAGAACAACGATTGCATAGCGCTTAGGCTATTTTGAGATAAATTTTAATGAGTTATGTATAAAAAAAGAACAAAAGATCACGATTCACAACTGTTTCAAAAAATTTTGTTTTTGTAGTACCGTTTCGTTTCGATTCGCCATCAATGCTAAAGTATTATCTAATGAATAAACTATACAATTCATTTTTACAATCATCTACTTAATAAAAATATTAAACTCACTGACTAACAACGCAAAGCCGCTAAATTGCTGGGTCTAGACAATCTTCCAAAGACAGACAAACAGGCAGGCAAACAGTGTTTGAATCTTCCAAAGATTTCCTTATGAAACTAAGGTGAGCATTCAGAACGAATTTTTAAAAAATAATCCCCATTACGGAATGAAGTTCGTATGTAAATTCATAATTTTTGTTGATGGGAAACCCCGTCCTTTCAAATACGCACGCTCCATGATAAACGTGAATCTCGATTCTACTCTAGATCGAGTAAACCACTTTCGATCGAACTGCAGCTACGAAATAAAGTAGTTTCTGTACGCATTCTTACCTAACCGTTCTGCTCGTAAACGTCACCCTTGCAACGTAAGTACGTGGAGAACATTTGTTGGCGACTATATTTAATAACGTTATAACCTACCTTCAATATCGCGTTATAACGTATGGTAGGTCGAAATAATTTGTGGTCCAAGGTGTGAGATAGAGCGGTTTTCCTGAGTGTTCACACTGACGAAACAGTCGCATTAAAACATGTGGTCCGAGTGTAGGCGAAATTGAGATTTCAACATGTTTTATTGTACATTTGCACTAAAGTATTGATTTTATAGCTAGCTTAACATTAACATAACATCACGCCTGTAAGCCCCGAAGGGTTAGACAGAGGTGTACCTAATAGTACACCCACATTTCCCCAGTTATGTTTTAAGTCCCGTATTACACGGAACTTAAGCCATAATTGGAGGGGGCAAGTTTATTGCTATCAACCGATCACAAATCCAGACTCCGTGGCTGATGATGAGAAATTCCTGATGGAAAAACCCCATAACTCTTTGCCGGACCCGGGAATCGAACCCAGAACCGCATGCTCTTGCGACGACTCGACCAACAAGGCATTCTTAGCTTCACGTTTCTATAAAATCCTTGAATTGAAGTACTTATAAATTGCACTACAGTTGCATTTTTGCTGGCAATAGGAAACAACAGTTCTTACAACATAAAATCACGCTTATTCTTATGTGTTGTGCCAAACAAAGCAATTGTAATGGTAACATGTTTAGGTGAAGGAGAAAGTCAGGTCGTGACGATAATTTATAAACGTTTCTCGGTCCACAATAGTCGGTGAAGGCTAAATCCTACTTATATTATAAATGCGAAAGTGTTGTGAGCTTGGATGTACCTATGGATGTATAGATGTCTGGATGTTTGTTACTCTTTCATGCAAAAACTACTGAACGGATTTGGATGAAATTTTGCACACAGATAGTTTATAACCTAGATTAAAACATAGCATACTTTAACCTTTGGTAACATTGGTTATCAGTCTTGGGGCTACTGACTACTCGTAACGACTGTCAAAGATCTACAATTGAAAGGCGGGACCAAACGGAGGAAACTCGGTATGAAATGGATGGTCACCCATCCATGGACCAAGCAGGCAAGTGCAGCTTAACCTGGAGATCGATACCCGAGTTGTTGTTGTTTAGCCACGAGGTCCTAAGTAGTGTATGGAATAGCATTTTTTTTAAATAGCCAAAGCCATCGACACGTTCCTTGTTTGGCAGCTGTTTATCGTGGTATCAATAGGGTTGTGTCCTGAAAAAATCTAATAAGTCCGTCAGTTAGATTATCAAAAATATTTGACACGTATTTTTTCTTTTGTTACGTAAACCAAAATTGACGAAGATACGAGACTTTTCAAGTCAAAGTTACACTTTTTCGAGCCTACTGTACATCGCTGTACACCTGCAATCTCTGGAGTAACTATTCGCAAAGATCGTTCAATGCTTTACGCGTCCAATACAATAACGCGTTTAGGTTGTTGTTGCGGTTGCCGCGGGCATGCAGCGCATCAGGGATGTTTGCGGATGCACAGGTGGACGGTTTTCATGCCATCTTGCGCAAGCGCTGCGCCGCCTTGCGCTGCAGAGTCCGCGCCAGCCCTAACAGCATCCTGGCGATATTTAGTAACAGACTGGACAGTCAGTTACATAGGTTTTGGAGCAACCTACATGTAAGTTT
This sequence comes from Xestia rhomboidea, assembly GCA_963853795.1. NCBI lineage: Eukaryota > Metazoa > Arthropoda > Insecta > Lepidoptera > Noctuidae > Xestia > Xestia rhomboidea. Next base: position 15,836,295 of record OY970777.1, read on the forward strand.
AAATACTAACATAGTTAAGTAAGTTCTGTATTTTTACTAACATTGTGAAATAATTTTGTGAACGTGTGATAATTATTAATGTACCTAATTCTATGGATCTTGTGATATCTGAATTAAATGAATTTATTTATTTATTTATTTAAAATTCTCAATACGTCACGCCGTGGTATAATTTTTAGTGCGTTCTGACGTCACGAGCCATTCCCGAGTTTTGATGCGTTTTATCTTTGTCAATATTCATTGATTTACAAAAACAAAAAATACGAGTCCATTATTTTCCAATACTCTAACTGACGGACTAAATAGATTTGCAATTTTTTTGATACTGTCGTCATGCCTATTATCACGTCGATATCCTTTACACTATGTAGTACCTACACGTCTGCCAAACCTTTTGTTTTGTAACAATAGATAGTATGTTTAGGCTAGTTATATTTACTACTGACGCCATGGTAACCCAATTATTGGTCTAGACTAGTCGGCTAACTGTCGCCTACTTTTACTCAATAATGCTGTCGTACTCTTTGATCCGTTTTCACTGTTGCCAGGGGCATTTTCTTTTCATTTTTCATACTCGGAAAGTAGTGTTTGTTTGATCCGAGTAGCGGGTGGAAAATGCTAGTTCCCACCTTTTGACGGGAAATACTCATATTACTTGCTTCCTCATATTACTTACTTTACTTTACCTTTACTCATATTACTCTAGGGTAGGAATACATTTTAAAAATAGAACTAAATTTGGTAAGGCAGTCGGCTGCAAAAAATCTGACATCTGTGGTCATCATCTGTGAGTGCATAAACAGCCAGTGTGAATTAAAAAAAAAAACTAAGCGGGTCCGCTCGCAGTGATGCGGTGTGTTCCATAGTTAAAATTTTAAATAGACTATGTAATTTGGCGGGATACTAATTCTGTAAGCTGTATTGAAATCTCGGTTTAAATGTGGACTAATATCTTATTAAAAAGAGGTCAAGTGATTCTAAAATGTTGACCCCAAATTCTGTTGAAGACGAGGCAACTAAAGTTATCGAAAATCTTTTGCCAGAAATTTCAAAGGAAGGATACTTAAAAATAACTACAATGATTTTACGAAGTCGCGAGCAGATAAAATCATTTTCTGAAAGTGTATTTCTTACATACTTCAATGGACTATCTGGCAAAATAAAGCCTTCTACGAGACTTCTACTAAGAGTAAAACATATTTTTCTCAGCTACCAAAAGGGAAAATGAAATAAACAAGTGGTCGGTAAAAATAAAATCGCAGGTATGCCGAAGCAAATAGCAACGTAATTTAAATTTACCAATAGTACCAGTATACCGGGCATTGTTATAGAAGAACGTCGACGACACTGTTAGCCGATTCTGGGGCGAACTTGACAATGTTAAAAAGACATGGAGGATGGAAATCCAGCACAGTCGCGGAAGGCTACATTGAGGATTCTGTCCAAAATAAAACTAAAATTTCAAACAAATTAACTGAGACTATAAATTTACGCCCCACATCGCCTCAACCAACTACTTCAAGGGAGTCTGCGCCATGGATTCCACCGTCTAATCAAATACTGGAGTCTCCTACTTTTACAGAAATTCAGAACAGCCAAATTTGTCACAACATATCAAACAGCGTAAATATTCCAAACAAAAATGTAACTTTAGGCGACATTTGTTTTTGTTTGGAGATTAGGCCACCCACATAAATTGTAGCGTTTATTAATGAAACGTACATTGATTTCTTCCCTACAATATCTAGATTACAGTTGTTATATTAGCTAAGCCTTGTCTAACCGGAATAAATGCGAAAACTGCAAAAACACTTTTACGTAAATCGAATACCGAAAGAGTAAATGTCAAAATAAGGAAGTTGCCTGTCAACCACTAAAAAGGCGGATTTACAACGCTCCATGACACGTTGATTGTTTAATAATTTAATATGTATAATATTTATTTTTATATTCTATTCTATTTTAATTAAAGCAGATATTAATCATATCTGCTTTAATTAAAACAGAATAGAATGGGTACCGTACTTTTTTTTTGTAAACGAAAAATACGTCCCTATTCACGTAAGTATTTTCTGTGAAATGACATTGACCACAACAGGAACTATTTGACTCGCAAAAAAATATCATAATATAACTTTTTATTATGATTTTAAGATTCCGGTTTCGTTTCTATGTAATCTTTCGTATGTTACTATGATATAACTGTTACTTATTTTTGGTGTAATATGAATAATAAACGCAACGTTCAAGTGGGCCTAAAAAAATTGTCTCCTTTCACAAAATTGTTGTAACTTCTCAATTAATTTGAAATAGGTACTACTCATGTTATTATTATCAAAAAATATTTTAGAAAAGTACTATTTTAACTTTCCTTATATTCAAAATGAAAAGTAGAGTGCTTAACACTGGTGAAAGACATCAATTCCTACCCGGACTATAGCCTCGCTGGGCTCGGGCGTCTAAATACCTCGTATGGAAATTGATTCCTTTCGACCCTCGTGTAACAATCTACTATTGTTTTCTGGAGTGGAATCTATCTAGAATTGTGCGTAAAAATATACAGAAATGCTTATTTGAATCTGATTCGATATTCTGAATGTAACTAAAACATCACTTTTCCGTCACCTCTTTTCACACAAGAAATGCTAAATGGATTAAGAGCACCACACGAGTAGGTAGGTACCACACACGAGTTTCGTACACGAGTTCCATACACGAGTTCTCACGTTTTTAATCTCATTCCATCGTTTCGTTGGCGAACTAATTAGACAAACGCCTCTTAACTGAATTACGGGATTATCCGAAGGTAGGGAAAAAGAAATCCGTGCCGACGGATTCTGTCCGTGTAAGATAAATCTTAGTATAAAAAGGAATTTTCGATGATAAGGCCTTCTTTAGCAGATAATCTGTTAAAAGATGCTTAGGATTTTGGATGGGTACTTTTACGGATTAAACGACGAAAAAAAAATCTGCTGTTCCGTACATTTTGACGAGATATGCGGACATACCTAGTTGTAGGGAACAGCTGATTTTTTTCGCGATTCAGGGTTTGGCCCCATCGTAAAAGTTGTTCATAATGATGAGTACAATGACCGGTCGAAGTTTATCGATATCATCCGGAAGCACGGTGTATATACATATATACAAGAATTGCTCGTTTGAAGGTATTAGATTCTCATTTTTCTATAAACCATGGTAAAGTTTTATTTGGCCAACCAACAATAATATGTACCGCTACCTACATTTTTTGTTAGAACGGCAAATAATTTACTATAAAAGTTTTTTTTTTATGCTAAGTTTCTCATATATAAGTGAACTATGTATGTTCTTTTTGAGAAATAAATTTCTTTAAACCGAAAGTAATCAGTGATTCAAATTACTGGTCCCCCATGCACTCTGTCAGCGCTTCAATTTATACCAGATATAAAATAAAAGCTGTTGGCTATAAAATTAAATTACTTATAGTAATATTTTAACTTCACTGCATGCAACTGGCATTATATTACGCTGCATTCCCAAGGGTCTTAACTCTTATTTTATTATTAATATTATAGCCGGAAGAAATAATATATTATTATAAGTCCGTGGAGTAAAGAAACTCTCTTGCAGCGTATTTCACGTTTAAAAGTGAACGCAAACAAAACATCTGAACGGCTTTCAAAAGCTGTTATTGTAAAACGACAAAAGTTGACACAACAAATGTAGTATACATGTTCTGGTCTTTCTTTTTTTTATAGTGTGGTTAGTGCCTAACCTGGTGTCAGAGTTTTTATGCCGCCCATGGGCCTCTGACTTGGCTTTATATGCCGTCGAGAAATATGTCTCAGGCATGCTGGTTTCCTCACGATGTTTTCCTTCACCAAAGCAAGTGATAATTATAATGTTAATTGTTCGAACTTGAGACCTATGACTTGGCAGTCCGACGGTCACACCACTAGGCTAACACTCCTCTCCTACTTGTACCTGCTTTGGTGAAAACACAGAATTATAAACAAAAACTTTCAAGACTATTCCAATTCAGGAACAAAACACTCTAATCAAAATAGAACATCAATCAATCTTGATCCCTATTTAACACTCACTTCCCTATACTCCACAAACTAAAGAATATTCAAATCCCTCTAGCCGAAGAAAACGCTATAAATCTCTTTCACCGTAAATCATAGTACCTTCGAAAAAACCGGGCAAGAATCGACCTTGTGCAGTATGGGTTCCGTTATTCCGTACCAAAACACAGAGACAGAACGGCCAACAAAGTGATCCTACAAGATTCCATTTCCTAACGTCCCTTTGTGCATATTCACCTAGTTTTGTTCTGTGTCCTGCTTTATATCTAACTCACCTGTTCCTTTCTTATAAACATTGCGTGATGCAAGACAATTGAACTGTTCCTCCGGGACTTATCAGGCTTCAATGCTGTGACCTTTTTTGGTGGACTCCCCTGTTGATTCTGACTTTCATTCTTTACATTGGTTGGATTGGTAGCAGTGATAGTCTACTGGTTTGACCGTTGGACTTCCAAGTCATAGGTCTTAAGTTCGAACCTAAGACATGATCCTCTGATTTTTCGGATATAGTGCGTATTGTATAATTATCACTTGCTTCGGTGAAGGAAAACATCGTGAGGAAACTAGCATGCCTGAGAAATATTTCTCGGATGGGCGGCATAAAGACTCTGACACCAGGTTAGGCACTAACCACACGATAAAAGAAAAAAGTGGTCGGAAATAGCGTGACTCGCTTGTCTTGAAAAAAAGTTTTCGTTTCGAGGAACGGAACCTTAAAAAGAATTTAAAAGATGCACAGCTCAGCACGATTAGACGTCCACCATTTATCAAACGTCACTTTAAGAATTGAGAGCAAAAAGTGGCGTGTCCCGCAGTTTAGCATACGCCAGAGCCGGATTAGGGACGGGGAGCACAAAAAGAAGTAGCGGCATTAAGTTGTCTAGGATCGGGTGTCTAGAAATGATTGAGAGCAGAGTTTGGTCGTGCTTTTCTTTTTGTAAAGATAGTGCAAGGATTGTGTTTATTTTTTGAAGAGCTGAAAGGTTTTGAAAAAATATCTTATGTTTGTCTGAATAATATCGACATCAAATTGAATTCTATGCTATGCCGTAAGTGAGTCATTTTAAAATTTAAAAAAGTTCTGTTTTAAATCTGACTCTGCTTTCCTACGAATATTTTCACTGTCCGTTCATATATTTAAGTGACACAACTTTATCTCAGCTGAAATATCAAATCTCGTATACGTCTACGAGACAATATTGTTGTCGCAGTGCTCCAATTAGCAACGTCCTCCATCTCTACGAGTTGCTAGCAAAGTGTGCACCACTCAAAATCTTTCACCGCCATTTTTCAACCCCATTTTAACAGTTCGTCAACCAACAGGGTAATTTTTGTTTTTGCCATAAGAAATCCCTTAGTCGCAACCTGGACTCTAGATTTGTGCCCGGTAAATGGCAATAAGCTCGCCCTTATTATACAAGCCTTATACATAAGTAGCCAAACGTCCCAAAACCCTTCAGAAATTAAAGGCGTTGTTAATGTTTTTTTGCAACCTTGATTAACACCGTCATTCCTATATAGGTACTGATGTATAAAAGAAAAATCTCACCACTTTTACAACCCATTCGAATAATAATATAATTGCAACTATGAAACAACAATAACCGTCTCATATCCCATAAAATATTTCATATCCATCGCAGACAATAAGAGCACATAAAATGCACACACAAAATACAATAAAATCATTTATTGCATCCTAAATCACAGCACAATGGCATACATTTTATGCACCTCTTACCTAACTGATACGGGCCTGGACTTTCCCAGGATATTAAACATTGTCAGTATACTTGAGAGTAGGGAATAAGTCCTGAGGCACTGCAATCCTTTCTTACTTTTTAAAATGTCAAGAAACGTGGTCCCTAATGATATGCGGCACAGATTGCAAATGCAGTATAATCTCAACTGTCTTAATTAAAATTTAATTTTGTGAAGAAAAAATGGTGGGTTGGTAGGACTGTATAAATTTTCAAACAAAGCCTAGGTAATTTGAGCCGCACGTCAGTGGTAACAAACCAGTATATACTGGTCCTTTATTCTAATGTAAGTTCGTACTAGGCCAGCTAAAAGTCAGTGTTAAAAGTTTTTTTCTTTAGAAGATTTAAGTAATTAGAGAATAAACTTCATAATGACGCTCTAAACATCTTATGCACCCCTTATAATTTTTTTTACATTTGTATCTTTATGGTGTACATAATAAAGAGTATTCTATGCCCGCAGCTATGCCCGCGTAGTTCGGTAATTGTCCGATGGGATCGTACAATCGGAATAAAAGCTGTCCTTTGTGTGAATTCAGGTTATAAACTATCTGTGTTCCAAATTTCATCCAAATCCGATCCGTAGTTTTGGCGTGAAGAGTAATAAACATCCATCCATCCTCACAAACATTTATATTTAAAATTGCCTTGAAAATATACCTAATTCGTGCATTTTTTTTATCATCCAGAAAAACATTAAGTTTCACCGTGTCCCGACCTGGATACGTCCCTGGCTTAAACCCAGGATATTAAACATTGTCTGAATGCCCCCGAGTAATAAGTTCTAAGGCGCTGCCATCCGATTTGTTCGTGACACTATTACGTGTGCGATACGGGAATGTCTTGACTAGATCTACGTATCTTTCGCTTTTCTTATTAGTTCTTTTGTGTCCTTTTTTACTCGTATTTTTTATCATGCCCACTCAAACGCAAAGCACGTATACTTGTTTGCTGTATTATGCTGATGAAATTCTTAGGATGAGTAGAATAGGCGAGACGACAAATAAAATCTAATTAGTCCGTCACTTAGATTATCAAAAAATATTTGATCCGTGTTTTTTCTTTTGTTACGTAAACCAAAATTGACGAAGATACGACGCTTTTAAAATTCTTAATACGTCACGCCATGGTATAATTTTTAGCTAGTTTTGACGTCACGAGCCCCCACTCCCGAGTTTTGATGCGTTTATCTTTTGTCAATATTCATTGATTTACAAAAACAAAAAATACGTGTCCATTAATTTCCAATACTCTAACTGACGGACTAAATAGATTTGCAATTTTTTGATACTGTCGTCATGCCTATTGTGGTCTCAAAGGTGATGAAAACCGGTGTGTCCTGGAGCCGAAACATTAAAGACTTGTGACATCCACCATGACAACCACGCATTGGGGCCTCGAGGTGGGTTACAGCCCCACTGCTTCACACAGAGAGACTATCTAGATACAGTTTAACCGCTCCCATAACCGGCTGATTACGCTGTAGGCTGGTTCATCATCATCATCATCATCTGCCTAGCCTTTTCCTAACTATGTTGTTTGTCGGCTGATTTCGAAAAAAAAGCAAATAAAAAACATCACTCTTAGGTTGACTAAAAAATTTTTCAGAGAAACTCCTATATCTATAGAAACACCATCATCTGCCTAGCCTTTTCCCAATTATTATGTTGGGGTCGGTTTCCAGTCTAACCGGATGCAGCTGAATAACTGTATTTTACATGGAGCGACTACCTATCTGACCCAGTTAGTACTAGGTAATACGGTACCCCTTGGTAAGACTGGTTGTCAGACTTTCTAGTCACTACGACTGTCAAAGATCTACAAATGACAGCCGGGACCAAAGGCTTAGCGTGCTTTCCGAGGCACGGCGGAAACTGGGTATGTAATGGGTGGTCACCCATCCACAGACCAACCTAGGCAACCACGGCTTAACCTAAAGATCGACCCGAGCGGCTGTTATTATTTAGCCACGAGCTCCTCTATAGAAACTCACCAATAACATAAAATAACACCTCGCTTGTTATCTCCGGAGGGGTATGCAGGCGGGTACCTAAAAGTACACCCACATTTCAAAAACCTAATAACACTTTGCCTTTTCTGGGAATTGAACCCAGGACCCTATACCCAGAACCAGCGACCAAAATTATGTACATTTAGATACCGGGTGTATTCTTGAAATAAATGATCTATTCAATTTAATGCCAAATCTATTAGCACCAGAAGCAACCTACTAAAACGCAGGCCCGTTATCGTTTCCAACAAAATAGGTTGTAAATCATCAGGCATTATTCTTATGGGCATTTAATGGAGTTATAAGTTAAGATGTAAACGTTCAGGCGTGGAAGTTATGGGGCATTGTTATGGGGATCAGAAGTTTACGGCAGTTATTGAGTTTGGTAGAATTTAATAAGTTGGCGTGATTTATTTTGTTGCTGTTATTAAAATAACGGAAATTCTCGACTTGGCACACGAGGATGTCGACGTGTGGAATGTGAACTCGGTTATCATTGTGCAGATTGTCGTAACGGCCAATGGCTTTATGGCCAAGAGCTTCAACGATCATTAGTCGAGGCTCTCGTTAGGCGTTTGGATCAAGGGCCTGATTCAGAAAGCAGTACTCCTCGATACGGCCCGCATTGTGAGGAGGTTCCTGTCTCTGAAGCCCTAAACACCGGCACTGACTGTTTCACACATGAGTGAAACACCCCACCACTCCCTGTAAATTTCATAATATCTCACTCTCAGTCACAAAGAAAATAAGAATAAAAACGAATACTGAAAAAACATTCAATTTCCATTCCATTTCATTTCCCTCAAAGAAATGACAGTAGATACTTAAAACCAAAGCACCAATATAACTCAAAGTTAATGATACCGCAATCAATACCGGTACCAAAATCAGTACCAGGTAATCGGTACCAGGTGGCCAAAGTAGATAGATGATTTAATTTAGGAAAATACTTTACGGGTTATTGTAAAGTATCGTATTAATCGGAAGATTGCGGCAGTAAACTTAAAGCCTTGTTCACGTCCTCGACCGATGCGACTTAATTTGTGTCAAGCAAGAAACGACTTCACGCTGTGTTACTACTCTGATTTTGCATTACAGGGACTGGTTTTAGTCTGGAAAACAGAATAAATAGTAGACACACACAAAAAACAGTAAAAAAAACCCAGGACCCATATTGGATGTAATGATTTCAGTCTAGATTATTTAATGGGTTCCGACTGTTGCAGTCAATATGTCCTGTTTCTTGAACTTGTTTTTATCTTTTCAGTTTTTATTTAAAGTTATTAGTTATTTTTTATGCAGTCGGTTATTTTTGTTTTTTTTAATTTTTATTTTTTATTTTACACCTTTTAGTTACTGTTGTATATTCGTAGTTAATACGAGGGTGGTTGCATCCGCTCCTATATAAGTTGTGTCGCTTGTCAAATAAACTCAGTGTGCTACCAGCTACCTGTCGTTTCACTTGTTTCCCATTCGCATACATATCAGTGGCGACGAGGACTTACCCGCGATTACGGAAAAAAAAACGTAAAAAAAAAAATGGCACATTTTGGAATATTGTCGAGTTTTGACCACAACATCCATACATGGCAAAACTATAAACAACGCATTTCGCAATGGTTCATTGCGAACGATGTTGACAACGTACAGGATCCCAAGGGAGTGAAAAGACGGGCAATATTGCTGAGTGCACTCACTGACAGCACTTACAAACTGGCGGCCGATTTGGCGTTACCGAAGAAGCTAACGCAGACGCCATACGAAGACATCCTCACACTTCTCGACAGTCACTTCACACCAAGGAAATGCGGATTTGGTGAGCGGTATAATTTCTATGCAGCTACACAAGGTCAAGAAGAAACATTCCCACAATGGGCTGCGAGGCTTCGTGGCCTCACTACACATTGCGGATTTCTGAATGTAGAAGAGGCGCTGCGTGATCGGTTTGTTATGGGTATGCTGCCGGGACCGGAGAAGGACAAGCTTTTCGCGCGTGACCTTCAGGAGTTGACATTGGCAAAAGCGGTGGACTTGGCGGAGAGCGTGCGCAGTGCACGGAAGGGAGCAGCAGCATCATCATCGGCGTCGGCGCAGGCGCCGCCGTCGAGCGAAGCGCTATTCAAGATCGTCACCACAAATGAACCCAGTGCTAACAAAGAAAAGTGTTCCGTGTGCGGCTACAAAAATCATAAAACGTCTCAGTGTCGGTTTGCTAACTATACATGCAAAAAGTGTAACGTAAAAGGCCATCTACGAAAGATGTGCAAAAAAATTAATTTTGTAGGAACTGGCGGGTCGAGCGAGAGTGACGATGACGGTAAGTCAAAAAAAATATATTCACGGAGCGGCGAACCTATGACCATAACAGTTTCGATACAAAGTAGGAAGCTAAAGTTTGAAGTTGATACCGGGTCGGCAGTCACAGCGATTTCTGAGAAAATGCACAAAAGATATTTTGAATTGTTTCGGTTATTATCAACGTCGGATAGATTCTTTACGTATACAGGTCATATTATCAATTGTCTAGGAATAGTGCAATTACCTATTACATACATAGACAAAACACACGTAGTTAATGTGCGAGTGATACGTGATGGTGGACCCCCAATTTTGGGCAGAGATTTTATTTGTTTGTTCAAATTACAAATGTTGCAAATAAATTATTGTCAGTCAAATAATATTGCCGAACAGTTAAAACTACAATATCCATCTGTTTTCTCAGACGACTTAGGTGAATTCACAAAGTATCGGGTAAAACTACAATTAAAAGATGACGCGAAACCGGTTTATTTCAAAGCTCGCCCAATAGCATTTGCACTTAAAGATAAAATAAACGACGAGCTCGATCGTTTGGTACGTATAGGTGTACTAAAACCAGTTCAGTACTCTGATTACGCATCGCCTATTGTTCCTATATTAAAGCGAGACGGGTCAATTAGGTTGTGCGTAGATTATTCGGTAAGCGTAAACAAGCAGCTAGTTGTAGAACAGTATCCGTTACCAACGGCACAAGAACTTTTTACAAAATTACACGGGGGACAGCAGTTTAGCAAATTAGATTTGACGCAAGCTTATTCACAATTTGTCCTAGACGAGGCATCTCAGAACTTAACTTGTATTAATACTCACCGTGGGTTGTTTGTTTATACGCGATTAGTGTTTGGTCTCGCTAGTGCCCCAGCTATTTTTCAACGGGCAATGGAGTGTTTATTATCAGGGTTGGACGGTGTAATGTGCATGCTTGACGACATTTGTATAACGGGACATACTAAAGAACAACATTTAGAGAGATTGAGCGCGGTGTTGCAAAGACTGCAGGACGCGGGACTAACACTACGTAAGGATAAGTGTGTGTTTTTTGAGAATCAAATAGAATATTTAGGCTATACTATAGATAAGAATGGCTTAAGTAAATCAAAACAAAAGGTCCAAGCAATCGTTGAGGCGCCTACTCCAACAAACGTGAATAAGCTGCAGTCATTTCTAGGGCTAGTCAATTATTATAGGAACTTCGTCCCTAACGCGTCATCAATATTGACCCCGCTATATTCATTGTTACAAAAAGGCAATACATGGAAATGGGAGGACAGACATGATCAAGCATTCAAGGCAATTAAGCAACGTTTAGCATCAAATCAGGTTCTAGCACATTTCGATCAGAATGCCAAAATTATTTTAACGGTAGACGCATCGCCCAGTGGGTTAGGTGCTATTTTATCGCAGATAGGGAGTGACGGAGTGGAACGTCCAGTTTCGTTTGCCTCTCGTACACTGAATTCTGCAGAGAAGCGATATTCACAACTTCAAAAAGAGGCAACGGCAATTTTATTTGGTGTACGACGTTTCCACCAATATTTATATGGGAGGGCGGTTCCGTTTGTACTTCGCACAGACCACAAGCCTCTTTTATCTATTTTTGGCCCATATCGGGGAATTCCAGAAGTTTCTGCAAACAGGCTGCAACGTTACGCGATGTTTCTTAGTGGTTATAATTACTCCATTGAGTACATACGCAGCGCTGATAACAGCGCGGATTATCTATCGCGCGCCAGTCTACCAGACTATGAGTCAACGCCGCTAAGAGGGGGGTGCGGCTACAAAACCGACGGTAGTTTAGTGCCGGTAGAAGATCGCGCATCGTATGTTAATTTCGTTGTCGATGGCAGTTTACCAGTTACGCGTAGCGAAATTCACAGCGAAACTATTAAGGATCCAATATTAAAGAAAGTCTTATCATATATTGTTAATGGGTGGCCTGAGCGGTTATCAGATATATTAATCAAACCATATTTTTTATGTAAAACCCAGCTGTCCTATGAAGGCGGTTGTATTATGCGAGGACACAAAGTAGTAATACCCGAAACACTCAGAACTAAATTATTATCGGAACTACATAAATCACATTTAGGAATCGTAAAAACGAAAGCAGAAGCGCGCAGTAGATTTTGGTTTCCGGGAATAGATAACGCGGTAGAAAAAATGATTGCGGATTGTGAGGTTTGTTTACAGTCGAGACAGTTACCAGCGCGTGCGCCGCCAGCGCAATGGCCACACTCACCGCAGGCGTTCTATCGTATTCACATTGACTTTCTCGGCCCCATTCATAATCGTTCGTACTTAGTGATTGTAGATGCGTACTCAAAGTGGGTAGAAGCGTATGATATGGGGACAAGAACATCATCATGTTCACTGATTAATAAATTGTATGAATATTTGGCAAGATTTGGCTTACCGCATACCATAGTCAGTGATAATGGCACGCAGTTCACTTCTGCAGAATTCAAAATGTTTTGTGCATCAAACGGTATATCGCATGTGACGTCACCGGCTTATCATCCGGCCAGTAACGGGCAGGCAGAAAGCTACGTGAAGGTAGTGAAGAAGGGAATTAAATCTTGTATCTTAAGTAATAGCAACACTAAAGGTTTGAACAACAACTTATTTAAATATCTATTTGACTATCGAAATTCTGTTCATTCGGCTACGGGCTGTTCACCTGCCCAGTTAGTGTTCGGACACAAATTGCGATCGCGATTAGATTTAATCAAACCTAACCAACTCCCACCGGCGTCCGTCACTCTCACTCGAAACGTCGAAAACAAACAGTGTTTGCAGCCTAAAAATGGCAACAAAGCTTGCAAATATTTCAAAGCTGGTGACTATGTTTTGTATAAAAAAAACAACATAAATAAGCAAGGTTCATGGAATAAGGGTGTAGTAATTAAAAAAATCGGGAAAGTTATATATATTGTAAAGGACTACATAACTTCTTGTAAGGTGAAAAAACATAAAAATCAATTAATAGCATATAAAGGTACAGAAACAGTTTCCCACCGGTCAGAGGATTGCCCAATTGAAGTCGAAGACATCACTTCACAAGGAACTTCACCACCAAACTCAACACCCCCAGTGGACGACAAGGAGTCAGACTCGGGAGGGGAGGGAAATAGTGAGAGTAAAGGAATCATGGATACAGAAACACCGACTGGCACATCCAAAGATGAAGACGAAGAATTCTATGAGGCATCAGAAGGGACTCAAAATGAACCCCTCGTGGAGGCAGGCGTAGGCCAGACCCCACAGCTAGAAAGGCAAAGGAGTGACGGGAAAAAACTGCGATCTGTACCTAGGGTCGATTATAAACAATTTTACTAAGTAAATTAATTATATTATCTTGTTTATGTTGTCAAGCTATGGGGAGGAATGTTGTATATTCGTAGTTAATACGAGGGTGGTTGCATCCGCTCCTATATAAGTTGTGTCGCTTGTCAAATAAACTCAGTGTGCTACCAGCTACCTGTCGTTTCACTTGTTTCCCATTCGCATACATATCAGTTACTTAGATATACCATTTTAAAATCCTCATAATGAGCCCTTTATCGAGCCGTTCAGGCCACAGAGCGTGCCAAACATTTCAATTTGGCGCCAAAAATCCGCCATTTTGTTTTTTTTTTATTTTGATGTACCCAGTGTCACTCTCACAGTAAATACAAATCTAACGACACCTCTCAAGCTAAAATCCATCGAGCCGTTCAGGCCACAGAGCGTGCCAAACAATTATACATACATACATACTCTCGAAAAACATAACCCTCCTTCTGGCGCAGTCGGGTAAAAAAGGTCAAGACCTTGTCGGGACACGCATAATGAAGAGTTTCGTAGTCAGGATGAATAATTGAATAAATCCTAAGAACAAACTTTACACTAACACTTTTTAAGCTTTCACAGTTTAAAACTAAAATTATACTGTCACGGAATATCTTCCGTGATTGTTTATTTACCATACCCCCGCATTCTCCAGTCATCCCGCGATCATGGCGCTTGCAACAGCATCGAAACATCGGGACCTCATAATAATGAACAATCACGGAAAATATCCCGGTGACAGTGTAATTTTAAACTTAACACTGAAGTTGAAACATGTTTTCTCATACATTTTAACTGCAAATGTAGATCCCTCGCTTGAATGTGTAGGTCGTGGCCGAGGCGTAAGGTATATAAAAGTGGTCGTATAAAATGGTTTGTGGTATTATAGGTCATAAAGAGTGCTAAGGTCGCGATATAAGAAATGATGTGATGAAGTAGATTGAATTTATCGACTGCAAGCAGAGTGCCCTGGGATTTCCCATCAGCGGAAATATTGAACTTCCGTAAAATTTAAATTGACTGATCTGTCAGTCGAAAAGTAGTTTTCGTTTCATAATTTATGTGGAAAAGAAAGACCGAAAAACTCAATTGATACTATTTGGTGCAGAACGGGACAGGGAGAGATCCACACGTCCCGGCCGCCGCGGTAGACGCCCCGGGCGTCGGGGGCCACGTGGTGGCTTCCGGCCACTGTAGGCGCGGGCCTGTGGACGAGGAGCTATGGGCTAGCTCGCCGTCCGTACGTCTCATGACGACAGGCCGTGTCGACGGCGCGTTCGTGTTCCACGCGCGCCTCAAAGAGAGTCAGCAATAAGGTAGGGGTCCGCAAGGGCTGAAGCCTGCCGGGGCTGCGGGACTATTCGAAAGAGATACCGTGGCCCCGGAACACAAAGGGCGAGGAAGGAACATGGATGGGTTTTAGTCAGTAAAAGTCTGACACTCACACACAGTCGGGAGGGGTCATTTGATGGGAAATCATCAAATGACCCCTCCCGCTCTGGGCGGAGCAGGAGGGGTCATTTGATGATTTCCCATCCGAAAAAAAAAAAATACCTTTTGGTTGTTGTTACCAGATCTCGTCAGGATTTTTTGTAAAACAAAACTATACTGTACAAAGTAACTTTAATATTAGTTATGACTCATGAAGTCATGACTGATGAGTTATTATGAGTTACTTTCTCTTTCATGAAGGTATAGAGGTATCCAACGTGATGTCGAAATAAACAGGCCAAACTACGCTCACTTAAGGGGTAGTCTCAACATTCTCCTGCCCTCAAACCAATTTATTTGACCTCCAATAACTCCATAAAACTTCTAACTGTTAGCGAAGTAGACACAATAGTTAAACAATGGCGTCAGACCGATTCGGTCGGGGTTCACAGACAAAGGGATCTAGAAGGTATGGTCCAAAACAAAAATATATCACAATGACGGGCGCCTTTTAGCTTCGTTAAGGATCTTTTCACACCCTTTTATAGGGTTGGCTTCCAGGCTAACCAGATGCAACTGAATACCAGTATTCCGTAAGTTGGTTCCGGCGGTAGATGGCGGGACGAACTTGATTTTGATTGGGGTTAACCAAACCACCCACCCATTACCCATTACTTTTTTAGGGTTCCGTAGTCCTGACAAGGAACACTTATAGTTTCGCCAAGTCCGTCTGTCTGTCTGTAGGTCTGTCTGTCTGTCAGTCCGAGGTTTTGCTAAGAGACCGTTAGTACTAGAAAGCTGTAATTTTGTAGAGGTGTGTATATCAATAACGCCGACAAAGTGGTAAAATAAAATTTTGGAAAATATTTGTTATATGGTAGCTCCCATACATGTGAAGTGGGGATGATTTTTTAATTAATCGTCTACCTCATCGTGTGGGGTATCGTTGAATAGTTCTTTTAAAATGATGTAGGGGTTGCTAATACTACTTTTCGATTGAATGCTCCATTTACGGAATATTAAACTTTAAAGTGAAATTTTTTGTTCCAGTAGGGATTGCCCCCCCTCTAAAAGCTAAACTGCTGGCTTGAAAATTTTGTAAAAATTCACGATGATAGTGCATTTCATGAACTTCAAAGAAAAACTATAGAAGTTATAATAACTTTGTTAGTTTAGCAGTAATAGTCGTTGAACTAGGGTGTTGGATAATTTTGTACCAAATACAAAATCCTTAAAATAATAAATAATAAATCCTATAAAGTGACTAAGATGAAGTGGTTGCTTGTTTATAACGGGTGAAGACTTGCATTGAAAAACAAAATCTAAAATATAACGGGCTACTACGGAACCCTACAATGCGCGTGGCCCGACACGGTTTTGGCCGGTTTTTATTATTTGGTTTTGGTAACATAACATCTTCATATTATTTTATTTCACTTATCCGTAACAATTAAACACATCTACTCACTTAGCATAAAATTCAGAGCAGCTATTTAGCGAAACAATAACAAAGTCGCAATTAAGCGCCAAGTCGAGAATAGGGGCGTTAAAAACCCAAATATTGACAGGCGCAAGAGGTCTAATTTTGTAAGAAATTTTCAAGGGCCTGGGAGCTCTAAGGACCCTCAAATCGTTTGGTTACTCGACTCAAGTTCCTCGGAATGTACATTGCTTTTGAAAACCATTGTGAACGTTTTTGTATTTATTTTTGGGATAATTGTTTATTAATGTTTCTTTATACTGAGGTTCAGCTGTGTACAAAAAGGCATACAAAGCTCAGGCTTTGTTGCTATATCAGTATAGTGGTGATAGATCGATCAGCGCGCCGCGTAAAGGTAGTCGATGTTACCATCCCGCAAGACGAAAACTTCGTGAAAGGTGAGAAAGAGAAACAAATAAAATATCTCGACTTGACACACGAGGTTGTCGGCATGTGGAATGTGAACTCGGCATATCATTGTGTCGATTGTTGTAACGGCCAATGGTCTGTTATCCAAGGGCCTCGGACAAAAATCTGTCGAGGCTCTCGTTAGGCGCATTGTAAGAAGGATCCTGTCTCAGGAGCTCTCCGACGGTAGCTTGGGCCCTGCTCCCAACAATGGCTGAAGCTGGTAATTTTCTTTGCATGTTGTGTCAATTAGTAGGTACCAATGTATTTTTATATTGTAGAAACAAACAGATATTCATAAAAACAAACTCCCCATACGTTACGTTCGTCCGTTCTGCGTGAATGACCGTCAAAGATATATTTTTTCATTATATGAATTCGCATTGCAGAACGCTTCGCCTTAACGTGGTAACACTCAATCTGCGCCTCTTTTACGACTGTTTGCGATCCACTCAGGCCTTTCATACGAGCAGCATTCGAGCCAGCGTTCGAGCATGTAGCCTTGCATTTTGTGAATGCTTAATTTTACTGTACTGTCCATTGAAATTCAAAATGAATAAAATTCATTCGTAACACAAGTCCGTTTACTTAATTTAGTTTTTTTGTCTCATTTCTTGCGAAGTGTGTGAGTAAAGTTTTTTATGTTTATTATTGTCATTTTTTTTAAAGAAACAGGATCGATTGGCATCAATCAAAGTGTTAGGGAACCCATTTTCTTGATGACACTTTTTCCAATATCTATGAATGCAGATTGAAATGTGTCAAAAACTTACGAACTAGGACCGTTTTCCTATGGTTGCATTGTTTCAGTTTCTGCGTCTTCTCAAAATCCACCTCGGGTTTAAAGTATGAAGAACAAAATGAATTGAATATATTTAAATGTACATAGTGATTTAGTGAATAAGTCGTTGGTGTGTCAATAAATAAATAAATAAACAGGGTTTATCCCAAATAGAAAAAGGAGAATCCTCCAACCAGACGGGTAACGTGTCTGGTGAGCTACTGCACGACAGTTGTTGTTTAATAGCACGATTCAAAATTTTAGTTCTTCCTATAAGGCATAGATGGCGCTGTAATACTTTTTGTACTATGTAGCTGTAGTACTTTTTTGTACCGTCCGCTACAAAACTGTGCTTTGTCTATCAGCCAACCAGTCTTATCTATTGGCCTTTTTTTCAAATCAGCCCAAACGCAAGCAAACCACGGGTTTATAGTTTAATATAGATTTTTCCTACCTCACCTACCAAGCAACTTTCATTGCAAAATGGACTTTGTTTTATTACAGCGAGAACGGAAATTAAAACTTCAGCACTATAATGTCATCACGGACCATCTTTACGACTGCCACGCGTCTGTCGTTTCAACCTAGTTTTCTGCTTCACTGAAGCTTTATGATTCAATTAATGTGGGATCTTCACGAATATTAGGGATTATATACCTATATGAGATGTTCCCAATAAGTTTGTATAATTATCCTTCCGAAGCAGTTACTAAATTCTCTGCAGTATACAGGGTTATTTGTAAAACACCGACAACGTCTCAGGACTGTGTTACTAACATCATAATCAACAACTTTTGTTCTATGACTTTTAAAAATTCATCAAATTTTAGTTCATCAAATTTTCATACAACACACACACATACAGTTCCAACTTTTTGACAAGTTTTTTTTAAATACAAATTTTTAATGTAAGATTTTTACTTTAAACACCTCTACGACCCCCGTACTATTTATTCAATCCATCCATTAGCACAATGTTTTGAGTGGGTTACGTTGAGTTCTACCACAAAACATGATTTTGCACCCCAAAAAAAATGTCGTTTCCCAGCAATAATTTTTGCGTAAAGTTACTTAGTTTGATGTACAGAATGCTTGTTTGACGGCTTCGTGATGAGGTTGTTTATACCTTGCATAATAGGCAGTGCCAAGTCTTCAGTGAATTAACGAATTAAAGATTTTTGTAAAGTAGATTTAAAACAGTAATAGTCAGTGTTTTAAATCTACTTTTTTACATAAACATGTCTTTTTGTTTACATAAACATGTCTTCAACTGTCAAATAATTTGGGTCGTCTACATTAGGCACACCTCTGCCTAACGTCGGAGATTACAGGCGTGATGTTATGTTTAGAACAGATTAAGCTGTATCGTGGATAGGAGACATTTCTTCAGGTATTACAGTCTGCGTTCAGACAGCCTACGCTTCGGCATGACAACAATCAGACTCGGAAGTCAGTATTCCTCACTCAGCTTCTGCTTTCAACCCATAACACCTATTAACCCGAAGGGTTAGCCAGAGGTATACATCGGGACGAGCTGGACAAGACCAGCGATCGTTCGTTTCGATTCGTTGAGCTCCTTGGTTTGTAAGTCGAGCTACACGATAACTGACAAATGCTTGCACTGACTGGACGGGTCCACTCGGGTCTGTGTGGTTCTTTCTTCGAGGGACCATCTCAGACACTAATCTGCATAGTCCTCATGTGAATTGAGCAAGATTATGTCTGGACTTCAAAAGAGACTGTGACCTCTGAGTTTGTTTCGGCTGTTTCTTCTCAGAGTAGTCAGGTACGAAACACCGGCCCCATCTAGTTTTTAAAAAATGACGTGTAAAAGTGTTTGTAAAAACCTACTTGCAAAAATAAACATAATTTCATCATTTCATTTCATTTCATTTCATCAGTGGTGCACATTGGCAAGTTATGGGGAGAGGCCTTTTCCCAACAGTGGGATGACGCAGGCTAACAGTATCCATAATCACCTACATTTTACCAGTAAATACAATCCGTTTGGATAAATACGTTTCTGTTTTGCCAAAGTAAAGTTGTTTCACGATATCAACGTAGTTTTGGCAAGGTTCCCTCAGAGGACATATAAAAAACAAGAACTTTCATTCGTCGGACAATACAAGTAGATTCAGAGCTGTAATACAGAGTGTATTGTGAAATAGAGGGAACTACGGGTAATACATAAAATAAGGGTAATACGGGTTATATAATTAAAAATAATAAGAAAGATAAACAATTTAAATATCTAGATCTGGCTCGTGAGGTTGTTGTCATGTGGGACGTGAGTACAGCAGTCATTGTGCCGATAGTCGTGTCGGCCAATGGCTTAATAGCCAAGAGCCTCGACCCACATCTAACGAGGCTTTCGCTTGGCAGCTGGATCAAGGGCTTGATTCAGAAAGCAGTACTTCTGGACACGGCATGTATTGTTAGGAGGTTCCTTTCTCAAGAGCCCTGACCACCAGCAGCTCGGACCCTGTTCCAAGCGCTGGTGGGCTACTATTTCAATATTTAAAAATGTTTTTTTTTTTTTTTTTATATTAGTAATATTTAAAAATATAAAGATATAAAATATTTTTATTGACATAAAGAAATAAGTTATACATTTCCATTTGAAACCCTGTCTCTTGTGCTAGGTGAGACCTGTATTACAGAAGTCAGTGTTTTCACCCGTTTTTGGTACTAATGTTCACATCATTTAACATCAGAAATTAAAAAATTAAAATAACCATTCAAAAAAATGCATGCGTGCTCTTGTGTGGTGTGTGTGTGTGTGTGCGTAGGTGTGAATGTGTGAGTGTGTTGTATCTATGTGCGTGAGTCTGAACCAGATAAAAGATGGTACTGGTCTAGTGGTCATGAGGTCCTGGATTCAATTCTCAGGTGGGACAATGTTATTGGGTTTTTCCGTCAGGAATTTCTTAGTAGCTGCCACGGAGTTTCAGTGCCCGGTTAATGGAAATCAGTTCGCACTATTACATGAGACCTAAACATAACTGGCGAAATGAGGATTTACTATTAGTTACACATCTGTCTAACCCTTCGGGGATTACAGGTGTGATGTTATGTTATCAATACTAACTGCGCGGGTCGAAATAAGATAAAAATATGAAGATTTTGGAACAATATATTATGAACGACCCTGTAATTTAAAGCGTGCTACGAAATTGAATCGCTGCATGCCAGTATAATATTTTAAACACGTTTTAAGCTTTCACGGTTTCGCGGTTAACCCGCGATCATGGCGCTTGCAACAGCGTCGAAAAAACAAATAATATTCATGGAGGATATCCCGTAAGTGACAATATAAGTTTAGTATAATATTTTGCTCTAAGGCGACTACAGGAGCTAAATTAGCAAAAATCTGGAAAAATTCATGATGATATTGCATTTCATGAACTTTAAAGGAAAACTATCGCAGTTAAGATAACTTTATTATTTTAGCAGTAATAGTCGGTGAATAATTTTGTACCAAATACAAAATCCTTAGAATAAATCTTATAAAGTGACTAATATGAAGTGGTTGCTTGTTTATAACGGGTAAAGACTTGCATTGAAAAACAAAATCTAAAATATAACGGGCTACTACGGAACCCTACACTGCACGTGGCCCGATGCGCACTTGGCCGGTTTTTGCATTATAAAACTCCCGTTTAGCTCCTGTAGTCCGCTTACAAAAAAAGCTATCAAAGAAGTCTCCATCTTGGCCTTAACTCGGCCCTCTCTCTACGCGACTGTTTACCTTCGGCCCTCTCACACGCCCCTCCATATGAAGCCTTTACAATTCACTATTTGTATGTCTCACTTCTTTGCTATTCACTTTTTGATAGACTATCGTTTTGTCAATAGATGGAGAGGTTTTTTTTGTAAATGCGAGATTCTGGTAACATAATATACAGGTTGGATATGGTAAACGGGGCAGTAAGGGGAACTACCCTAAACGTTGCAGCTACACGAAAATGGTCTTACGAGACTATCCCTAATTTTTCGTGAAATTTTGATCCGCATTCACAGATTTTCGAAAAAATGTATTGTAGTTACAGTTAGCAAGAAAATGCCATTTTACACAAAACATTTTTTTAATGCCAATCGACCCAGTTTCTAATACTGATCAAAAAGTTCTATGGCACCAACCCAGGTTGGAGTACTAAAAAAGTCAGAAACTGCAAAAAAACTTTTCCCATACATTTTCTTTGAAAGTTTAAAACAAAAAAAAATGATGTTAATCGATACTGTTTCTAATACGAAGAATTAAAAAAATGACAGCTTGCACGTCGTGACTGCGAGCAGTTTACTACTCAGCAAGATGCTGTGCTATTGTTAAAGAGTGAGGACTTTATTTTTGTAACATAACACCACGACTGTAATCCCCAAAGGGATTGACAGAGGTGTACCTAAAAGTACACCCACATTTCGCCAGTGGGTAATGTTGAAGTCCCATGTAATAAGGGGCTAGCCTATTGCCATCAACCGGGAACAAATCCAGACTCCGTGGCTGTTACTGAGAAAATTTCTGATGGAAAAATCCAATAACACTTTGCCCGACCCGGGAATCGAACCCAGGACCTCTTGCTCAGCAGTCGCGCTTGCGACCACGAGACCAACGAGGTAGTTTATTTTTGCTTATGCACTAAATTTCTAATATAAATGTCACTCTTCTAACAGATTATGGCTTCTTAGCAATAAACCTTTTCATTAAAAGAGGTTTTAATATACCCAATATCCAAATCTTTTAAAACTGGCCTGCAGTTTCACGATAGTACTAGGCTCAGCGCAATTTCACGCCCAGTTGCTCCCAACTTGGACAGACGTGTCCAGCTTAGCTTAACGCTGGAGTTTTTTTTACAATGCATAGGACTAAAGAGAATGGAGATCTCAGATTTAAATTGAAATAGCTTACTGCATTCGAAAATAACAAGTTTGAACAATGACCTACTATTTTTAGTATTAGTCAACTGACGCGCCTTTTGCCAACAATGTTGGGGTAGGCTGCCACTGCCCGTCTAACCTGATACAGCTGAAAACCAGTATTTTGCATAGTGCGACTGCCTATATCTCCGCAAACCATTATTAACTGGGTATCTAACATGATATCTCTTGGAAAGACTGGTTGAGGTTTGGTTGCTGGTCTGTATAAATGGAACAGGAAAAATACTACGATGAGGTTTTATGTCACCAAAAAGATGACCAATTCTTGGATTGTATTACTTGTATTGAATTGTTTTGACAGGTACTTCAGTACATTATCCGTCACAATCTCGTGTCCGCAGTTCGTTCCGCTCACCAAGCCGGTCGTTTTGACCACCCCCTTATAAAAACGAAAGCATTGTAGAGCAGTGGTGTTATCTCAGTGTTTATATATATTAAACTAGCTGTTGCCCGCGGCTTCGCCCGCGTGGAGTTGGATAATTGTCTCACGGGATCATACTACTGGGATGAAAGTATTCTACTCGTATGTGTTAACCGAGGTTATAAACTACCTGTGTGCAAAATTTCATTTACTTCTTAGGGGTTGAATTTTGGAAAACGCTGAAATAAGTAACTCTTTATTTTTGCCGCACTCAATTCATACGAAAATATCCAAGCAATAAAAAGTTTCATACAAACTTTTATCCCCTTGGGGGTTGATTTTCGAAAAATCCTTCCTTAGTGGATGCCTACGTCATAAGAGGAATACGTGTGCGAAATTTTAAGATTCTAGCCCTAAGGGTTTGGCCTGTGCGTTGATACATTAGTCAATCACTTTTGCCTTTTATAAATATAGATGTACATAACCTTGAAGGAAGGCCAAGATATGTCTGTGTTTATCCTTATATCGACATTTCTTGCCAAGGTCGTTGTAAGTAGTAAATAAGGCGGATATAAACAGAAATATACTACTTCGCTCCATGTAAAACACTGCTACTTCTGCAGCCGGTCTTCTTTATTTTCCTATCGTGTGGTTAGTGCCTAACCTGGTGTCAGAGTTTTTATGCCACCCATGGGCCTCTGACTTGGCTTTACATGCCGCCGAGAAATATCTCTCAAGCATGCTGGTTTCCTCACGATGTTTTCCTTCTCCGAAGCAAGTGATAATAAAACAATACGCACATGAATCCGAAAAATCAGAAGTGCGTGTCTTGGGTTCGAACTTGAGACCTATGACTTGGCAGTCCGACGGTCACTCCACTAGGCTATCCATTACTAAAACTTTCAAAAGTGTTATTTTATTAAAAGTAACTGATACCGTTGTGAAGGTTTTAAAACTTTTAAGGTATTGAGTGTACGTTACTGATATTTTAAGTTCCATAAAACTTTACATTATTCTTGTTCGAGCTATTAATAATGACAAGGCCTTGTTAACCAGTTTATTACCAAGAATTGAAAATGGAACATTAAATATTTATTAATGGAGTGTTGATTACTCTTCGATAACTTTAAGTGCTATATTTGAAAGGTTTTCTTTCGCTTGGAGAGCTAGTTTATAAGCAAATATAATGTCACGCCTGTCTTTCCCCACGGGTTAGGCAGAGGTATATCCATTGTACACCCATATTTAGTCAGTAATTTTTACCTCTATCGCCAAATAAGTGCGAAGTTATGAAATCAAATATTTACGAATGCATAACAGGCGAAATAATAAAAATAAAATAAATAATAAATATCGCTGGATATTACACACAGCGCCATCTAGTGCCACACTAAGCAGCAAGGCTTGTGTCGTGGACACCAGATAATTGATATACTACATAGATACTTTTTGTTTGTAAATACATACTTATTATACATATAAACATCCATGGCTCGGAAACAAATGTCCATGCTCATCACACAAACATTCGCTCGTACCGGGATTCGTACCCGGGACCCTAAGAACGTAAGGCAGCCTCACCACCGCTGCGCCATTCGGGTCGTCAAATGTAGGTATCCTATTCCTCTACCTCTGCCTAACCCTCTCGGCGGTTACAGGCGTGATGTTTTATGTTCATGTTTTTCATTTAAAATACTGTATTATTATCCAGTAGCACTTCCCTAATTCTCTACCAAAATGCATTATCAACATCTCAACAAAAACATTCTAACTGATGTAAAATAATACAAAGAAACATTTAATTGCGTACAAGTTCAGAGGTTATCGTGAAATACGACTGGAGACGCGCAAAGTTTACAAAATTTCATGATAAAGAACAACTCAAGTTCAGTTTCATACATTTATTATGGAGTTGCTCTTGTTCGGGGTATAATTGTAGACAATATTCACTGAATATTGGGCTATATTACAATACAGCCTGTACAATACAATTACTAACAACAACATCTAACAAGAATTTGTGTAGTAGGTATACTGCAATTAAAAAAATCAAGTACTGAAAAATCACGCTCTACGTAAAATCGACTCCTCCTATTTTTGAAGTCGGTTAAAATGTAGCCTATGTTACGCGGGTCATAATAATGAATCAATTGACACCGTATTCATCAAAATCGGATATATATATATCAAAAACGGAGGAACATACGTAAACTGCTTAAATCAGAACCCTTCCTTTTGGCTTCGTAGTAGTCGGGTAAAAAAGGAAATGTTTAACACAATACTTGTGTTTACTTTAAAATAGTTTCCTTCTTTTTCAAGTCGGTTAATACAATCTAAATCTGAAATAGGAATGTGCCTTAGTTTAGGTACGCGACCAACTCGGATAAGCTCCGTCCCATCTCGTAACTTTCCCATTTCAACAACTAAACAAAAGACGTGCAAAACATGTGAAAAAGTGTGCCAACTCGTTACTATTTTAATCGTCATACATTGAATCCCATTTCGTCAACCATCAATTTTGAACTGTTTTTTGTACAGTACAGTCAGCTCCCAAAGTCACAAGGAAATCTTTTGTTGATGTTACTACTTTTTGTCTCTCTCTGGCACACTAAGGTTTGTTACGAGAAAACTCAATTAAGAAGTCCCGACCGCTGCCCAGGCACTGCTCGCTTCGCTCGCTCGGCTCGCGCGTTTTGCTCACAGCTCTAACCTAAGCTAGCCTATTTAGAAAGATGAACTAAGTTAGTTACTGCGACTTACTTTTACAGATATTTGTTTTTTCAGTCAGTAAACACGATGATTATCATTACAAGATCAAAAGTTATTAAAGGATCAGTTAAATAAATAATTATTACCCTTTTATAGAAGGACATACACTGACTTTATTGGTGAGATCCTTCAGAAAGGTCTAGTGCGTAGTACTTGCAACAGCCGTGCGTATGAACGTGGACGAGGCAAAAGGAATATGAACAGATCGTAGCAGATGGCGTTCTGTCGTTTCTGCCTACCTTTTTTGTCCGGATGGAAAATCATCAAATGACTCCTCCCGCTCTGGGCGGAGCAGGAGGGAGTGTCAGACTTTTACTGACTAAAACCCATCCATGTTCCTTCATCGCCCTTTGTGTTCCGGGGCCACGGTATCTCTTTCGAACAGTCCCGCAGCCCCGGAACAGTCCTACCTCGATGGGAAAAAGGCGTTAGTTTATATATGTATGTCCTACGCTTATAAACTCTGTTTTTTTTAATTATTAAATAAACAATGAATAAATATCGCTGGACATTACACACAGCGCAACCAATGCCACACTAAGCAATGAGGCTTGTGTCGTGGACACCAGATAGTTGATATACTACATAGATACTTTTTGTTTGCAAATGGAAGTATCTATTCACCTCGTTAAATAACGAAATAAATGCAAATGAAGGTATTATACTGTTACAGTTTCCATAAAATATTGTTCCCAAGTGGGGAACGAAAAGAAATAAATTGAAAGACGAGAGAGAGACTTAAAAATGATTTGTGGGCCTCTCTTGTAAAGCTTTTGGTTTCGTTGATAAGAAATGAAAGTGATCATTCAAAATTAATGAAGAATATAAATCATGTTGTCAGTCAGATACTCAAAAGTCTGATAACTAGTCTTTCCAAAGGGTATCATGTGATATGTAACAAGCTTGTGGAGATCAGATAGTCTGTATTCAGATATCTTCAGCAGTTCTGGTGTGACGAAGTAACAAACATCCATCCATCCATCCAAACTTTCGCATTTATAATATGAAGGGTATGGGTATAAAGGCTGTAAAAATACTCTTAACGAAGCCGAAAAGCTTTCTCCCTATCATTGCGATTTTTTTTTTGTTCTAGACCATACCTGGGAACCTTCTAGTTACGGAGATATTGGGGGTCAGAGTTGCAACATTTTCACAAGTTATTTTTTTCAAATACATGATTGTGAGAACTTTACTTTAAACACCTCACCCCACACTATTCAATCCATACACTAGCACAATGTTTTGAGTGCGTTACATTGAGTTTTACCGTAAAACGTGATTTTTCACCCCAAAAAATACAGTCAAAGTCAATTTTTTGCAAAGGGTTACTCTTTTGATGTACAGAATGCTTGGTAAACGACTTCATGAAGAGTCTGTTTACATCCTATATGTAAGTAAGATACAAGTCCAGTTGAAACTATAAATTTATACAACGATAAATACAAAACGTTTTGAAATCGATTGCAACTTGCCTAGACCCCTTATCATGGTGCTACTAACAATGTTTAAGTTGCACTAACAAAAATTGTTATTAGTGTGTATATTTAGGTTAAGGTATTTATCACATTTCAGGTAACAAAGACCCATGTCTTTGTTACCTGAAATAAACGATTTATTATTATAACTCATAGGCACAGAAAAAAATCAGACTCCAGGTTGCTCCCAACCCGGAAATCAAACCCAGGACCTCATTCTCAACAGTTACGCTTCAACGATGCAATAAGCACATCAATAGCAAACCGACCTCGATTTAATCGCTTTCAAACGAAGATCACAGCAAGGCGATAAACAAAGACTCAAGCGAGACTTACCACACAATACCTACCCTTCACGAATAAAGCGAAAAGCGCTTTTTTTTTTAAAGCCACCCAGCGTCTATGATGAATGACTGTGTCCCTAACAAAACGATGGAATTTCAACCCTTGCTAACAGTACTAAGGTAGAATTTTGTATGGTAAATGAAAGTTAATTACGTAGACGCGTGACGTGGTATTAATAGAGTGTGTAACCATCATCACGCCTTAATAATGTCTTTTCTTACGATAGGAGCTCATTATATTTTATGGGGTCATGGGTACATGGTGTATTTTTAATAATAATAGGGGATTATTGATGGATAGTTTGTGTTATTGATTGTTCGTTTATAACATGCTGTATCAACTATAAATCATTAATCTGTCCAATGACCGATTTGGTCGAAACGCCACTGTTTAACTATTGTGTCTACTTCGTGGACAGATCGTGGGATAAAGCTCTGGAACGCGCTACCCTTTGGCATTAAAAAGCTAGAAAAAACGGCTTTCAAAAGAACATTTACTACAGGAACAGGAAGCACTATTTAAAATCAGACTAAATTGCTCACAATCTAGTCATTAGTAGTCATTAATAGAAGGTTTCTCGTATTTTGGACTAATTGGCGCACAAAATAACAATAACTCTCGTTTGGCGCGCGTCGTCAGTGCGCTCGGCCGATTGGTATTGTCTTTCATTCATTATTCTTATACAAAGTCAACGGGTCGGGGCTAGAGAGCGTTTCTATGTTGCAAGTGCAAGCAAAAATTAGCTTAGTGGTGATCAGGCGACAGTGTCCGCGATAGTACCTATTTATATACCAATATATGTAAACAAAATTATATATATTTTTCTTATTTATTTTTTGTGTTCTATTACAATGCTCTTATTTGACCCAAATGTTGACTGGATGGTAGAAAATGCCTGGTGGCATTAAGTACGCCTATGTACTACTCTTGTACATGAAGTTTAAATAAATACACTGGCCTGCAAAAATAAGCATCACACTTTCAAAATTGCAATAACTTTATATGTACACAAGATATACTTTCGAAACAAAAAGGACTCGAAAAATAGATTAATTTTGTCTATAGTTTCAAAGAAAACTGATAAAAATTGCTTTATAACGTTTTTTTTATTTTAAATCTCTAACTTCTATAGTCTAAGAAAAATTTAAATTTTAAAAGTGTAGTACTTATTTTGCAGGTCAGTGTACATTATATGCGAGTATTGAAGTAACTTCATGCTGTAAAACGATTATTTATATTGAACTTGAACTTGACTATATTTACATCATGGAAGCGTTACTGATGATCATGAGTTCCTCGGTTCGATTCCCAGCTTGGGCAGAATGTTATAGCTTTACTGTTTTTATTACCTTCACTTAACTCTGCGGTGATTACAGGCTTGATGTTATGTTAGGTTCAGTACGATGGAGACAGTCCTTTAGAACAAAGATATTCATGATCTCATTTACGAGTAAGTAAAGACCTGAGAATATTTACATCTTTTATTACGACTGCACTTTATTCTGTCGGAGAGAAATGAGTTACGCCCAGAGTGCAGCGTTGCATACAAATGGATGCCAACTGAACGTGTTATTAGTTTGTATCATAGTGATACTTAGTATTCGTTTACAAGAATTGAAGATATACTTAAAACGAAATCTTCTTACTTTATTTCAAGCGTCAGTATTCTTTTCTCCGAAGGTTTTAGCAGAGGTATATCTATAGCACACTGATATTTTAATGTTATACTTGTAATGTTGTATTTAACCTTATATAAAGGGTGTAAAAAACCTCTTAACAAAGCTGAAAGGCACTTGTTTTCTCCGTCATTTCGATCATTTTTTTGTTCTACACCATACCTTCCCAGGTATGGTGTAGAACAAAAACCTTCTAGTTACGGAGATATTGGGGGTCAAAGTTCCAACTTTTTGACAAGTGTTTTTATTTTAAATACAAGTTTTTAATGTAAGATTCTTACTATTCAATCCATCCATCAGCATAATGTTTTGAGTGCGTTACATGGAGTTCTGCCACAAAACATGATTTTTCACCCCAAACAAGCTTCGTGATGAGTTGGTTTACACCCTGTATACTAATATTGTAAAGAGTAATTTGTATGTAGGAGGTAATCATCGGAACTACTGATTCGATTCCGAAATTCTTTCACTAACTGGAAGCTTCCCGTTATTGAAAGAATTACACAATAAAACGTTCCAGTGAGTTAATTTTTGTACATAAGCCGTAGAAGCCGCGAGGAAAAGCTATTATCATATATGTATTTTAGAAAGGTTTTTAATTCATTAATAAATTATTTTGCCAATTTTGTTATGTTCTAAATCCGATATAATAGAGTAGGGTGATTCAGCCCTGGTACCAAATTAATTTAAATTAATAGTTTTAAAATTAATTTAAATTAGTAGTTAATAAATTAATTGAAATTAATATGAATAGTTAAGAAAGCTTAGCTGGATTTCATCTATACAACATGTAACATAATTAACGCACATCCTGAAAATAGTTTGATCAGAATCGTTTACTGAATCGATTTCTATAATTTTTAATATAGGTCATTTTTTATCCCAAAAATAATTAAAAATATGTAATTTATAGTCACACTACCCCTGTACAGTCAGAACAAAGTGAAATGGACCGTAACTCAAGGCAATAAGACTTTTAAAAGTTCAGTTTTATTTGTATTAAAACAAATTCCGCCATTCAATACAAAATAAAGAAAAATTATCCTTATTTCAAGCAAATTAAAAATTAAAAGTTAACTTGGCGATTTTACTGCACGCACACACTAACAGGCACTGGATACAAAGGAAACAATAGTTACCCATACCAACAAAATGCGAAATATGACATACTTATTTTCGTTCCCTTTCTCGTGCAAATTAAAAACCTGGGATAGAGCGAGATAGCCACCATGACACCGGGCACCGGGCGCGCGGGCGCTGCTGTATGAAAGCTTAAATGTTATTAGTCACGCACGGACATTTTAAGTGGGATGTAGGTACTTACTTCCGTTAAGTGTATGCTAATTGTTTTACGACGCGATGTCTTTTCAATAAACAAAATAATGTGCAATGAGGACTTGGGCACGGTGCGGTGTGGTGATAGTGTGGTTCTAGGTTATTAGTTGACAGAAAATTCAACCAAAGGCAT
The DNA here is from genome assembly GCA_963853795.1 of Xestia rhomboidea. Taxonomy (NCBI): domain Eukaryota; kingdom Metazoa; phylum Arthropoda; class Insecta; order Lepidoptera; family Noctuidae; genus Xestia; species Xestia rhomboidea. The sequence continues at coordinate 15,866,908 of OY970777.1, forward strand.
GGTACAAGAGTAGACCGCAGGGCTATTTTAGCTGCTACTCAGCGGCTTCTTGGCCACGGAACGTTCCGTCCGAACACGGCCATCGACAGGGGAGCCGATTGGCATACACGTAAGTACTCGTTTTCAAAACGAAATACTGGACTATTTCGATGAGAATCCCCATGCCAGTACCCGAGAATCAGCTGATTTGACGCCTCTTGACTTTTTTTTGTGGGGACGTATTAAATCGTTAGTTTATTTTAGTGCAAAAAATAGGATAGTGAACGCTTTTGATAAAAATGATGAAGTGCTTTTTAAATTAAAACATCAATTTAGAAAACGGGCATAAAAATGTATTGAACTTTTCTATTGAAGTTGAGTCGAGCGACGACGTTAACAGCTGTTTCGAACGCGAGTGAATACCTACTAGGCAAGCAAGACTCACACAGTCGCATACGTAGGTATGAGACCTACGTATGCGACTGTGTGCGTTCGTTGATTTGTACTGTGACTACAACATTCTTCCGGAATTAGGAAAACTAATTTATTAAATAATCATTGCCTAGACATGTTTAATTAAAAATTCAGTGCATGTATTATGATTATAACATAATAAACTAATTGGGGTGTCTGAGGGTGTGCGTTAATTACGTTACATGTTGTATATTTTCAAGAAATGTGAGTCGAAATAAACGACATATTCTACAGTACATACAGCATGTATCAGAAAAAATGACAATTCGAAAACCAAAACACAAAACTTTAATATCTACTGAACCCAAATGATCAGCTGATTACTTTTTCGCGATTACAATATTGGTCCCTTATAGAAAATTATTCAATTCGACGGTCTACACCCCCCTTTAATATGACCACACTTTTGATCCTATCTTAACCTACTATCATCACTACATAGTATAAAACAAAGTCGCTTTCTCTGTCCCTATATCCTTATGTATGCTTAAATCTTTAAAACTGCGCAACGAATTTTGATGCGGGTTTTTTTTAATAGATAGAGTGATTCAAGAGGAAGGTTTTAGTATATAATTTGCGGGCGGGCAAAGCCGCGGGCATCAGCTAATAATATTATAAATGCGAAAGTTTGTGAGGATGGATGGATGGATATTTGTTACTCTTTCACGCGAAAACTAGTGACTGGATTTGGATGAAATTTGGCACACAGATAGTTTATAACCTGGTTTAACACATAGGATACTTTTTATCCCGGTAGTACGATCCCGTGGGACATTACCGAACTTTATGCGGGCGAAGCTGCGGGCAGTAGCTAATGCTATTTGTGTGTGATCAAGAACTAACATACGCCCCAACACTAACGTTGTCACACCGCGTCGTTTTTGCAATATGCCGCGTCATTCGTTTCGCATTAGGGGCCAGAGGGGGAGAGTGGGGGGGAGGGGTGTTGCTTGATGTATATGTGTAATATCTACAACATTTGTACCACAATTTGTTGTTAAAGAGGAATTGGATATTGGAGAAGTTAGAAAACTATTAGGTTTAATCCTATTTTATCGAACGTACCAAGAGTAAGTCGGACTCAAACAATTACGTCGTCACGTCGTGCTATATCGTTCTCACTTAATGTACAATCTCAACATGAATGTTGTAACCAAGGATTTGTAACAATTTTCTTATTTGAATTGTGTCCATGAAGTTTCTTGCCCATTCTTCTTAATAGAGATCTACGACTACAGTACTTTCACAAGTTATTATGCCTGGTACTAGGCCTGTAGCTTCAACTTATATTCGACAGTTTAAAGTGCCTGTAAATGGCTACTTGAAATAAATGCTTTGTTTTGATTAGTTTGATTTTGCTACTAAAGAAATCTCGTTAATATGCCCGTAGACATGGGAAATACATAATCTTTCCGAGCAATCGCACCACGGGTATAAAATAAAAACAAACAAATAAAAATAGCTTTTATCCCACAAAAGAGATATGGAAACACACTAACAAAAGAGGAAAATATGACATCACCAACTACGCGGAAATAAATACACACACCTGACCTATATAGAACACCATATATTTCACCACAGCAACAAATCGTGGTGAATTGAAATCATCATGAATCATAGCGGTGACACACTACACTTTACGGTGACGTATACGACCAACACACACGCACTGCGTTTGCGATTTAGATTCCAAACATATGCTCAGGGTTTTTGGAAAACATAACTTTAAAACACACACATAAAGTTCAGTTTGAGCTAATATTTACAACAATTTGTATTGCTTTTTCAGCAGGACAGAAATCAACCTAATTTAGAGTGTATAATTGAAAATAACATCAACTATTGTAAAGATCGATTCAAATTGACTTTATACATATAAATAAATTAAACCGTCCTCTGTTAAGGTGTGGGATGTGCTCGAAGAGGTTTACCACGCTTTAGAATGGGCAACTACAGTACTTCCACAAGTTATTACGCCTTGTGACTGTGACTGTAGCTTCGCTTTCTTTGTTTTTCTGTCGTTAAAAAGTGGCTGTAATGGTCTAATTGAAATAAATGCTTTGAGATAGCGACGTGATTCATTCTTTTACTAGTTAGTAATCCGTGCGTAGCGTGGCGGTCACAGTGAACGAGTTCACCTACATTTTTATACAAAACGAAGCTTAGTTTAGCCGCGGGCTGCTGTGTATGCTACGATGCTACGCCACGTAGTCGTAAGCTACGAGCGCTACGCTGCTACGAAACTACGGCCTGCTACACTGCTACGAACTCAGAGGCGAATTAATGAAAACTTTGTCTGTACAGTCAGTCGCAAGTGCATCAAGTTACCACCAACTGTCAAATTTGTTCATTCGATTTTGAACTTAAGCACCAACGTTTTATGGTTTAAAATCGTTTAAAGTAATTTGACAGTTTGTAGTAACTAGTTAAGCTAGCGACTGTACTATGTATCAATATTTATGTACTACCTATATCGCTTTATTGCATTTGGTTGTCCAAGCATAGTTTGTTTATTCTAACCGCACAACGTCCACATCGTTCAATTCGCATTAGGGAACATGTTATGATGGTTTAGTGCCTTTTCAGGGGGAAATGGCGACTGCGTGTTTGCAGCCTCAGGCCGTGTTCTAATTACCCTGCCGGGGCTGCGGGACAATCTCTGCCGGGGCTGCGGGACTATTCGAAAGAGATACCGTGGCCCCGGAACACAAAGGGCGATGAAGGAACATGGATGGGTTTTAGTCAGTAAAAGTCTGACACTCCCTCCTGCTCCGCCCAGAGCGGGAGGAGTCATTTAATGATTTCCCAACCGAAAAAAAAAAAAAAAAAAAAGCCGTGTTCTAATAACGACGACGATCTTAATGATCATCACGAAACATTGTCATGACGCGCACGCGCACGCGCACAAAGACGCGCTCTGAGCCGGATTTTTGTTACAAATGCGGAAATGAAGAATGAAGTGTCTACATTTCTTATCCAACTTTCCTCTCGCAGGTGCTGGAAGAAATTTCTTAAGAAATAAGCAGTACCTTTGTGCTCGTCTATGTTAATGTATTGTCCTGTAAAGTATTTTGTGTGTACATAAATAAATAAATAAAAAACTATTACCTATATTGGGACACAGGGTTACTGCAGACACTTGTAGGTTTTAACAAGCTACTAACTCACTAACAGAGCAAGTTACATAAATTAACTTCCCTTGTTAGTGAGTTAGTATGTATTGGCCAAATCTGGCAACTGAATTTTAAACCAGTTCCCGTCAAACGATTGAGCTAAATTTTTTTTATTAAAAAACCTTTGGTTCTGGTGACAATAGGTGCTGTAGCAGCAAAGGGGGCTGCATCCTGCAAACATGCCTGGGTTAATTTTCCGAATTAAAAATACAACACTACTACACCACACACACACACACACACACACACTACACACACACACACACTCACTCACAACACTACACTACACACACAATTCATACACATACACCACACACACACTACACACTTGCACTACTACTATACTGCATAACATTTAATAGGTCCGAGTGACTCGGTTTGTTCAAGCAAGCGTGCTCCACAGTAGGCCGCATATTGTTTCACATCAGGCCAAATGTAATCCAAAAATATAAACGAAATGAAAATAAAATTGATCCTATTAGAAAGATCCTAATATTCTACTTTAAATCCTTAAAACGCGATTTATTGTGGCTCGCTATCAAACAGCCGTCCGTTGACACGAACCACTAAATAAATTGCGCATGATTAGGGCTATTCGTTTTTCGGGACGTCTGAAAGGGCCCTTAATGTATCAAATCCGACGACGCCATAAAGTTTATATCACTATCTTTACGGCCTATTTCTCTTTGGGAATGATCAGGGATGTTTTTGCAAGGTATTTTGATATTTAGAGCTATTTTGGAGTTTATATTCCTTCTAACAGTTATAATATTCCTTCTGATTTTGTTACAATGATAGATAAAACATTTGATTTACCTCTTACTCCAGTAGTAAGAGGTAAATCAAAAGTTTAAAAAGCAAACAATAAAATTTAATAAGAATTCATGTGATTCACTAAAAAGAAATACTAGACGAAATCACTGGCAAGCAAGATAGCTTGTCCTAATTAAATCAAATAATAAAACTTTGTCACGACCTCTTCTAAAATGATTACGCTGTCGACACTTAAATGTATACGACTTATATACGATGTTATAAACCCCGGTTCGCTCAATAATAACGTTATGAAATAATCAAAGAATTTAACTTCAAAACGTGACTTTTTTTATATGTAAGGTATGCATCTAAGGGTTCCGTAGCTAAATGGCAAAAAACGGAACCTTTATACACAATTCCAGACTTCGTGGCAGCTTCTGAGAAATTCCTGATAGAAAAACCCAATAACACTTTGCCCGATCTGGGAATCGAGCCCAGGTTCTATGCTTGCTTTGACGGCTGACGGGTTGTAGGAGTTATTTCCGCCCAATAACATTGAAAGCGCCGTAATTCTTGAAACCCCAGTAAATTGTTAATTTCCAAACAAAAAAATGAAATACAGATGCATTTTTCATTTCGCAACTGAAATGTCGCCGTGATTCGTGAAATGAAATTATTTGAGCAAAAACGAAGGTATTTAGCGACACGACACGGAATATTCTTGACAATTTAAGACCTATTTTGCATGAAACGCTAATAAATTTCTAAAAGCAATTTTCATGCTGAATTATACAATCATTTAGTGCAATTGCATAAATTTCATTTACTTCAATTTGATCTTTAGATAGATAAACCATTTATTTAGTGCATACAAAAGACATAACACAACACATAGAAGTACAATTAAATGATACAATTTACATGATAAAAAAGCCAATAGCCTATACAAAAAGAAGAATATATTTACGAAATAAGTATAGTAACACCATGACGTACTTCAAATTAAATAACGATTATATACAAGGTACGGTGTGCGTCACAAGGTTGCACCAAATGGGAGTCCAGCTCAGCATGTGTCAGGCATGCACCTGACGCTGACGACCTGACGCTTTGACAGTCAGGAGACTGAAAGTCTGACCATTTGTGTTACAAAGGTGTATCGTATTTCCCAGGATAGGGTTGTGGAGGTCAGATAGATAATTGCTCCATGTACTGGTATTCAGCTCCCTCCTGTTAGACTGGGAGCCGACCCTAATTCGTAAAAGGCTGGGCAGATAATAATTTTTCATACAATTGTGAAAAAATGGCCTAACTGCATTAAATAATTTGTCCCTCGAAAATGACCCTTATTTAAAAAAAAAATTACTTTGCACATCTGTGTTTGGGTCATAGGATTACAATATCCTACCAAATTTCACCTGATTTGGTCCAGTAGATTCGGAGCAAATTGGCTGTGACAGACGGACGGACAGACAGACAGACGCACGAGTGATCCTATAAGGGATTCCTTTTTTTTTTTTTTGTATGGAACCCTAATAAGCATTAATAAATATCGTTGGACATTACACACAGCGCCATCTAGTGCCACACTAAGCAACGAGACTTATGTCATGGACACCAGATAGATGATAAACTACATAGATACTTTTTGTTTGTAAATACAAATAGTTATCATACATTTATAAACATCCATGACTCGGAAACAAATGTCCGTGCTCATCACACAAACATTTGCTCCTACGCATTCCAACCCAGGAACCTAAGAACGTAAGGCAGCCTCACTAGCTTACCATTTGGGTCGTCATTCATTAATAATAATACCAGCCTATTACTGTCCCACTGCTGGGCAAAGGCCACTTCTTGTACAGAGAAGGCACGAGCATTGATCACCACGCTTGCTCAAGACGGGTTGACGATTTCAAAAAAGTATATAGTTTTGGTATATATCACATCTGCCTCCTACCTGTTTAGTCGCTTTGTGAGAAGACTTATACCCTAGTATTTCGTTGTCCTAGTTATAAGGACTATGGGTGGTCTTCTTATCTCGTCTTTAGTTAAATTACTACATTTTATGGATCTCTTAGTTGTCCGAAATAAAATGATTTTTATTATTATTAGTCGACTTTCACTCATCCTACGAACATGGCCAAACTATCGAAGCATACTATAAAATTGTAAGTAAGGATCGTAGCTGTTAGTCGCTCAGTGGTTTCAGCCTACCCTCGTGGGAAAAAGGCGTTAGTTTATTGAATGTAAACTATGTATTTTAGGAAATCGTTAGCGGTTCTTTGACTAATCGGCCCCGTTACCACGTCGCTTACTTTCTAAAGGGTGTTAGCAGCCCTCCGCAAACTGACAGGGTGCATTCAGCTCCTTATTTTGATTTTACATACTCTCCCTCCTACACACACTCACTCATCTACATCATACACAAAAGGACGTCATCACTACACTCTTCGATATTTTTTTTTTTTTATTTTATTTTTTTCTGCTAGATGATTAAACCTAATGTAATATGTAATTAAAGCCAATTTGAACCTCAAGCTTATATATAAATGTATATTTTTAAGGAAGAGCGCTGTTTTCTGAGATACTGATAGATATATTCAATTATCTAGTTCAGACACAGATGTCTTGTCGAATTTCTGTTTATATAAGCTCCTATAGGACAGTTTTTATGTACCTAATGTATGCAGTTGAATTGAATAAATTATTATTATTATTTTGCTATGTGCGTTTTGCCACGGTAACGTTACATTGCATATGAGGAAATTAAACAAATCTTTATTTGATTCCCGTAGGGTTCCTGAAATAATTTCTTGTACCGGTCATCTTAGTATGATAATTATACTGAATTCACCCCATCGGTCTGCGGAGGGCAGTCCCTCACCCTGTATATTCTCACATAATAATAATACTAATAATATACCAGCCTATTACTGTCCCACTGCTGGGCAAAGGCCTCTTCTCATACGGAGAAGGCACGAGCATTTATCACCACGCTTGCTCAAGACGGGTTGGCGATTTCGGACTTACATTAATTATAAGTTCAGGTTTCCTCACGATGTTTTCCTTCATCGATGTCTGTGATGTCCAAGATAAACTTATAAAAGTACATATGAATTGAAAAAGTCACATTGGTACTTGCCCGGATTTGAACCCACAACCTCATATATGGGAGGCGAGGCCTTAACCTCTGGGCCATCACGACATTCTCACATAGTTTACACAAAAATAAAATTAAAGAAATACGCTCATTATTTTCTTAAACTTTCAATAAGAATATTAAATATCACGAAAATAATCCCATTCCATAAAAACTCACCCCTCTAATTATTATCAAACTTTGTTTTAGATCCAAAATTAACACATTATACCCCAGAGGCCAGTCTTTGTCCCTGTAATAAATTAGTCTGCAGACTTTATTAAAAGCGGGTTGAAATTCTATGAAATTAATGCACGCTTTTTCGTTTCATCCTTTTTTTTTACCAAACTGAGTTGTTAAATCCCGGTATCAAAAGAGCTTAAAACTGGATTAGGGGTCACTAACCTACCGTATTCAGGGGAAAATATCATGTTTTCAAAATAATAGGGTGTCATAAATAATTATAAATAAATAAATAAATATCGCTGGACATTACACACAGCGCCATCTAGCGCCACACTAAGCAACGAGGCTTGTGTCGTGGACGCCAGATAGTTGATATACTACATAGATACTTTTTTTTTGTAAATACATACTTATTAAACATATAAACATCCATGACTCAGAAACAAATGTCCATGCTCATCACACAAACATTTGCGCCTACCGGGATTCGAACACGGGACCCAACGAACGTAAGGCAGCCTCACTACCGCTGCGCCATTCGGGTCGTCCCAGGGTCCCGGGTCGTCCCGTCATAGATGACTCTGCCCTGGAGTGTAAAGGTGTTGCCCCACCAACGATGGGATACTAGATATTGTGTCCGGCCTGTCCTGTGGTCCTCATCATAGGAGCTAATGAACACTACTAGAAATTAATACCAAACCCCTCGCCAAATTTTGGGCTGAATCAATTTAGACCGGTTTTATTTTAGGCTTTATCCATGTTTCAATGAATTATTCAATCATCATTAAGTACCAATACCAATACAAAACCACCAATATTCCACCGATCCAACAATATTACCACCAAACCAATAAAAACCACCCACCAAACCCACCAACCACCACCAATATTTTAAGTGAAGCAACAGCAACAACACATCCACAGCTTGACTTCACTCACTGCTGGGTATAGGCTTCTCTTTGTTTGTGCCAAGCTAAACGATCTGCAGGGCTATTACGTATCTTTCTGATATCCAGTGACTATCAAGCTTCGGTTGTACACCGAACTTTGATGACAACCGTGAATGTCATAATATTGATATTACGTATCGTTCTGATATCCAGTGACTATCAAGCTTCGGTTGTACACCGAACTTTGATGACAACCGTGAATGTCATAATATTGATATTACGTATCAATCACGTATCACGTACACGTATTACGTATCATATCTGTCTCTCTGAGTGGATATCACTTTACGGTGACTAACCTGGTCATACATTATACGAAACTAATCTTTTGACAGTTAATTGATGGACACTGAGCCCAGTTACTATAATTTCGAGCTGTCAACAGAGATACGTAATAGCCCCACTGGCCGTTCTCCAGGATATTCCCGCGATGGTCACATTACTTCTTGGTACAGGTTTTCTGACTCTCGGGCTTTCTGACTATTCGTAAGATCTAAGAATGACAGCTGTGACAGTGTTTTCCAAGGCACGGAGGAGTCAGTAGTGTCATAATCATAATAAAATTTAATGGATGATAACTCATCCGGCCCACCGGCTGATTTCGACAATGGTAGCTAAACCTTTCGTATAGTTGACAATGTATATTTACACCGCCAGTTTTATTTTTCGTAACTAGGAACTTTGATCTTTCGTTTGATTTTGACTTCTGCCAAATCGTACCAAACCACATCATTTCTCCCAATTTTTAAATTTGTAGTAATTATAAATCAAGTGTAGCAATCAATTCGACGACGACCCGAATGGCGCAGCGGTACGGAGGCTGCCTTACGTTCTTTGGGTCCCGGGTTCGAATCCCGGTACGAGCAAATGTTTGTGTGATGAGCATGGACATTTGTTTCCGAGTCATGGATGTTTATATGTATAATAAGTATGTATTTACAAACAAAAAGTATCTATGTAGTATATCAACTATCTGGTGTCCACGACGCAAGCCTTGTTGCTTAGTGTGGCACTAGATGGCGCTGTGTGTAATGTCCAGCGATATTTATTTATTTTATTTATTAATGTGAATGGAATCGGTATCGCTGGACAGTACCGAATAAACCACATTTAGAATGTTGTATTAGTTTGTTGTATTCAACTAATTTGTTATTGCGAGTTGCCTTATTTTGACAGAACGAAGCCAAATTTAGTATCCTTTCACCAAATTTCTATGCCTCCCGCAGTGCGGACTGCGTACTCTATTCAATTATTACGGTAATACAGACATAATGTCGGCCATTTTTGTTAACAACCTCTAAAGGTAGCATTAAACAGGAATGTAGCTTATTTTAATAAAATGTTGTAGGGTTTATTAACTTGGAATGTTACGGCAAATGTTATTTCCTCTGCTCTTAAGAGGGTGTGATGTTGTTTTCGAGTTTTAGTTACAATTAAATGACGTTTTAACTTTAGGTGGAAATGGCGCGGGGCGGATCTGTATTTATGCTTTCGCGGTTGCACAACGACATGCTTTGCATGGTAGCATAGATGCAGGTCTACCTTACTGCCTCCCTCAGAGGCGGTAGGGTGGCGGGGTCTTGAGGGAGAGCGCTACGGTCGTGTAGATCCTCAAGGCAAGTCTGGTGTGTTCACCTTCACGTGGTTGCCGCCCCGTTCTTGGTCTAATTATTAAGAAATAGACGCAACAAAAACCACCAGGCGCTTTCTGGGGGGGGGGGGGGGGGGGCGCATCGCACTTCGTATGATCGATTCCCGTCATGCGAAGTGCGGTGTGCGTTTCCCCTGCGTGCCCCTCTGAGCAGCGGGCGTAGCAGAGGGCATGGCAGGGGAGTGGGGTCCTCCTTTTGCGAGGTTCTCGCAGAAGGAGGAGGCGGGGCGGCGCGGCGGGAGGATCGTGTTTGGAGGACATGATCCTCTCGCCGCGCCGCTCCGCGGGCGGAGAGGGGGGGAAGGGGCGTTTGCCCTCCCTCCTCACGGTGACGGGCGGGCGACAGGCACGGAGGTGCCTCCGCCCGCATTGCACCCGTCACCCCGCGGGGGACTGGGCCTCCCGCTTCCCGGCGTGCGTGCGTGAACACCATGCTGGGGAGCGAGGAGAGGAGGCCTGGTCAGGGGTAGCATCCCTTTGCGAGGTTCTCGCAGAGGGAGGAGGCGGGGCGGCGCGGTGGGAGGATCATGCTCGGAACATGATCCTCTCGCCGCACTCCTCCGTGGGCGGTGAGGGGGGAAGGGGCGTTTGCCCTCCCTCCTCACGGTGACGGGCGGGCGACAGGCACGGAGGTGCCTCCGCCCGCATTGCACCCGTCACCTCGCGGGCGACTGGGCCTCCCGCTTCCCGGCGTGCGTTGGCGGACGCCATGCTGGGGAGCGCGGAGGCCTGGTCAGCGGTAGCCTCCTTTTGCGATTTCGCAAAAGGAGGAGGCGGAGCGCGCGCGGGAGGTCTCTCTCTCGCTGCGCTGCTCCGCGGGCGGAGAGGGGGGGAAGGGGCATTTGCCCTCCTTCCTCACGGTGACGGGCGGGCGACAGGCGCGGGGGTGCCTCCGCCCGCATTGCACCCGTCACCTCCGTCGGTCATTCCCGAACCCCCTCCTCCACGCCCGTGCCGTGAGGGCAAGAGGGGGGGTCCGCCTTGTGTTCGTCGGCGGGGGACTGGAAGTAAAGGCTGTGCCGGATTCCCAGTCCCCCTCCACTATGACGAAGCGGGAATGCGCTGGGTCGTTTTAGTGGGTATACCGGGTTTTGCACGCCCGGGGAGTCCCACATACCCCTCCCGTCCCCCGACGGGAGGGCATGCGTAATGCATTTTTTCCCAGCGTCAAAAAAAAAAAAAAAAAAAGGTGGAAATGGCGCTATTAACTATTACATGAAAAAGTCATTCAACGGGGTTATATGAACTTTGAGAGTTGTTTTGATGATTTTAATGATCATAATTCTGTAACTACATACGTGTTACATGCGCGAATTATATGCTATCCTGGCGTTTCCTTAACTTTCGCCGGCATTACGGGAATAACGTTTTGTATTGAGGTATGTCACTCTTTCTTCTCGAATCAATGACCTGTACAGCTCTGACTCATTCTTCCACGACGATAACTTAACACAATTTTAATACAACTTACTTAGTCGTGGGTTAAAACTATTTTAGGATTCCTGAGATTGCGGATTTCTAATTGCAACTATTGTATGATCTGGAAATAAATCGTTTAATCGATAAATGCCCAATCCGTAAAATACCTAGCAGTCTACAAATGCCTAATTCTTAAAATGGCCAGATCGCAAAAGGAATTGTTCTTGAAAAAAAGCATGTCAGATAATCAGTAGATTTCATTATGTCTGTTACAGTCAAATACGGTGTAATATGTAAATCGGTCAAAACCACTTTTGACTGGTCTCAGTCAAAATACTTGTGAAGTTAAAATGCGTTTTCTGCATTAAACATTTGTTATTTTAGAACGCCTCAATTACCTAGTCTTAGAATTACATGATGTTTTTCAAAGGGTCACAAAAAAAACCTAACAACCTTATAGTTTTCACCGGTCAAAAGTAGTTTTGACTGATTTACAGTTTTGACTGTGACATATCCACGAAATCCAAGAATCAACATCAATGTTCAAATTCAAGATCAATGTTAGAGTCATATTTTTCAGGAGCTATCAATCAATATAAATATTTCAATGTCACACAAATGGATGTGGTGTGGTTTCAGAGTCGCATCAATCTATCAATCATGTCTTATTAAATGATTGATACGAGTAGATATGGCCAGGTGCGGTGATAGCTCTTATAATCCCTTGTAAGCTTGTCATTTGTCTTTGATTGATTCTGAAATACATACACAGGGTGTCCCACGGCTATGCCACAGGAAAGGTAAGTACCTTAAATGTCGCATAACTACACCTTGTAGTGTAGTTTTGCATCCTAGTCAAAATTCAGGAGCTTATCACTAAAGAGATAAATAATCAATTTAAATTACGATACCCGGTCAAATAATTAATAAAGCTGCTTTTATAAATTGTTTAAATTTGACAGTATTTCAGAATAACCCGAAAGTAATAGAAGAATCACCCATCGCGCGACATCTCTCTGTGTGCGTTTATTTGTTTGTGAAGGCGCTACTATAAGGCCAGTTACAGACAGCGTTTTAATAAAGGTGGTTTACACTTACCGATTTCCGTAAATAAGAAAAAAAAACCTACCCATTTCACTATCGATTCGGGTCGATAATCATTAGTATAGATACCTCCTTGAATATGAACAGGATGCAAAGCTACACCTTGTGTAGGGAATTTTGCTGGAAGAACACTTCATTTAAATTAAAAAAATAATTTGAACTGAGTTCAAAGTTTTTTAAATAACCGCCTGCCGAAACGGTCAAATGGGATAATCATTAGGATATTTTTTTTCCTATATAACATACCACCTTAAATAAAAGAAAAAAGAGTTTTTTTATAATTACGTTGAACTGCAAATGGATGGGTTCGATGCCCGATCTCTAAACTCTATCAGCATTCCATCAAATTATCACACACACACACACTCACTCATCATCTGTAACACTCATCCTGCCAATGGTGACGCATTGGCAGGATGAGTGAGAGAGAGTTACGCGTGTCAGTGACGTAACAGTAATGACGTCATATGCCCTGACGAGGCGCGCCTTTCAAGTGGCGTGCCTGCAATGAAAGCTGTTATGGTTTGAGCCATAATTCGTGGTTTGATTGTACTGAAGTGATTATTTCTAGGAATTGACGGTTGTTTCGGTCGCCTTTAATAACAGAGGGCTAGGTTTGAAAAGGGGTAGTTAAGATTGGTGCTAATAAGAGGTTTAATGAATAACAATTGTTTCCTAAAACTGGAATCTAACGCTTTATTTATTTATTGATTTAACACTTCAAGCACAAAGTACAGAAGCGTCAACCCTTGGGTGATGCAGATTCAAACAGTGGTATGTCTATATATGAAAATACTTTTAATGGAATACTAACATAAACTACAAGGCTATTTATAAAATATTATAAATACCAAAACGCAACTTTTTTATTTCTTGTTTTTCATTTCAAATAAATTATTCAAAAAAATAATTTAATGAGCATATTAACGCTCATCCCTGTAGTTATATCGAAGTCGTGAGTGCGTGGAATGAAAAAAACATTATCAATCACTCGATTAAACCACCTACTTGAATGAATCGTCTGACGTCAACTTTAGACCGGGACAAAAACGTCTGTATTTTTTTTAGTTCATATTTCAACATAGACAGCGGAGAGTCAGATCAATTTCGCGAACTCAATAATATTTTAACAATAGAAAATAATTACAATCATGAAATCCTTCTTGAAATTCAGAAAATCAGAATATTGAATGAAACTGAGACTAATAATATGGATATTTTTAAAGAAAAGGATAAGAATATCTTAATCCTATAATAGTCAAATGAGAAAATAAAGAAAAATCTGTTACTTTAGAACTTCCAAACCTAATAACACTTAACCGACCTGGAAATCGAACTTAGGACCACATCCACTGCAGTAACGCTAATAACCAACGATGAAATCTCTAATAAAAAGAAGTAACGTTTTCCTAATTGATTTTTAAACGATAATAATGGCTTAGGTTAGGTTTGCACCTTCAGCAATTTTTTTACCACAAAATAAACCATGTAAAGCCTTAGGGTGTATATTAAATTACCCTTGGTGAACCAAAGCAGGAGAGATATGAAGTGACCCTAAATCTGATTAACTTGTAACGGGTTTGACCCTAATAAATAATAATAACATTTAAGTGTTATTTATAACCTATGCCACAAACATCGCTGGGCCGGTAAACAACGAAATAAAGCAATTTTGGAGGGTTTAGTAACACCATTTTCCGAATATATTGGTTCATGTGACCATGTCTTATAAGACCGGCTTGATACCGCCCTACGAAACTTTGGTAGCCCACGACTAGCTAGGGCCCAGGCCCAGCCCTGGTTCAATCCATGGTCCGGAGCGAGACGGAATGGGACGCCGTCACCTCCTTTCGCGAAGCAGTCATGCTAGCGAAGGAGGTGGCGGAATCTGAGAGGGAGAGATCCACACGTCCCGGCCACCGTAGGCGCGGGCCTGTGGACGGGGAGCTCGCCGTCCGTCCGTCTCATGACGACAGGCCGTGTCGACGGCGCAGGAGTGTTCCACGCGCGCCTCAAAGAGAGTCAGCAAAAAAGAAGGGGTCCGCAAGGGCCGATGCCTGCCGGGGCTGTGGGACTATTCGAAAGAGATACCGTGGCCCCAGAACACAAAGGGAGATGAAGGAACATGGATGGGTTTTAGTCAATAAAAGTCTGACACTACCCTCTTCTCCGGAGCAGGAGGGAGGGTCAGACTAGAGAGAGACAGAGAGAAATTTAATGATTTCCCATCCGAAAAAAAAAAAGGTGGAGAAGAGATGTGCAAGATTCGACCAATCACAGGAGAGACGAGAGATGCTATGCCCATTTCAGCCAATGTGATTGGTCGGCTTCCGCACGTCTCTCTGCTCCGCTTTGGTGGTGTCCGGGCCTTGGGCTTGGTTTCCAGTAAAGCGAGTATGAACCGAGCCGAAAAAAGATGTACGGGAATCTACCAATTTAAAGAGATTGCGCTTGAATCTACAAACTTAAAGAGATACCACCCATTACTTAACGAGTTTCCTCCATACCTCGGAAAACACGTCAAGCTGTTGGTCCCGGCTCTCATTTGTAGATCTTTGACAGTCGTTACAGGTAGTCAGAGGCCCAAAAGTTTGACAACCAGTCTTACCAAGGGGTATCATATTACCCAGTACTGACTGGGTTAGTGGAGGTCAGATAGGCAGTCGCTCCATATAAAATACTGGTATTCAGCTGCATCCGGTTAGACTGGAAGCAGACCCCAACATAGTTGGGAAATAGCTAGGTAGATGATGATCCCCGAAAGAGAATAACAGGAGATCAAAGTATGTAAGTTTATCATTTACTGATAGGAATTACCACCAGGCACACGGTTTTTAATAATATCTGTATCACATAATTGCCTCGAACGAACATCAGCAATTAATAAAATTAATAAACGCTTGACTACTGTCAATAACAATCAAGTTATTACTAATTATGTTGTCGGACGCAGTCAATGTCCGTAATGAGCGGTCATTACTGATATCAACCGGAAAATTATAGGTGGTACGTGATTGTTGACATTGAGTTTGTTAGGAAATAAATTGGCTTATTTTACAATTTCACTTTAACACAAATAACATAACAACACGCCTGCAATCCCGAAGGGTTAGGCAGAGATTTACCTAATAAGTACGTACACATTTCGCCAGTTACGTTTGAGACCCATACAATAGGGGACGAGCCTATTGCCATCAGCTCTGGGCAAAAATCCTGACTCCGTGGCTGCCACTGGGAAATTTCTGATGGAAAAACCTAATACCAATTTGCCCGACTCGGGAATCGAACCCAGGATCACATGTGCAGCAGTAGTAATAGTAGGCATAGCCATGCTTTCTGTAAAACATTGTAGTTGGAGTGTACCACAAAAATAAACTTCCATATTTCAAACTTCGTTTCTCTAAAAGCTTAGTTCCGCAGTTCACCAAACTGTCTCCATCAACTCTTATTGCTGGATTCGTAAACTTTTGTTTTTACCCCTTTCTCGAAGTTTTGGGCTGCCAAATAACTTGTGCAATCTTTAGCGAAATTGTTCGTGTTTTCTCGAACAGTGTGTTAGATACGAGGGACATATTTTGCATGCCGTATTAATGAAAATAAGCAATTTTTACTACGTGACCAACACAAAATTATGTGTTTGCTGTTATAGTGGTTGCTGTTCGATACATTTTAATTGAGCTGGTCCCTTAATAAAAATTGTTTATTGCGTAGTCAATTTAGCATGATAGTTTATTTTTAAATAGTGAAGGGTTTATTTGTTTGAAAGATAAGGGATGAAAATTTGTGTAGGTTTTCATTCGTTATTTTTGTTGATGGGAAATCACATCCGACACACGATAAGTCTTTGACCTTGGTTTGTATAAGACAGATAGTGTTATTGACCTGTCAAAATAGTAGGTACTGTAAGGTTTTATAACTTTCAACCAACCATAAATTAGGCCGGCTGCTTATGGCTGCATTCGGATTCTCAAAGTACTTTGAGGGAAAAAATAGTTTTTCATGATGGCACTGGGTGTGATTCGAATTTTATCCTTGTGAAAGTGTGATCCATATTCTAAAATAAAGGGTGTTAAAAAACTTTTAACGAAGCCGAAAGCCACTTGTTCTCCCCGTCATTGCGATATTTTTTTTGTTCTAGACCATTTCTGGGAACCTTCTAGCTATGGAGATATTGGGGGTCAAGTTACAACATTTTCATAAGTTTTTTTTGAAATTTTACATGTTTTTAATGGAAACTTTACTTTATGACCCCTGTACTATTCAATCCATCCAAAAGCACAATGTTTTGAGTGCGTTACATTGAGTTTTTAATCGCAGCAATAATTTTTACGTAGAGTTACTTAGTTTGATGTACAGAATGCTTGGTTAACGGCTTCGTGAACAGGCTGTTTACACCCTGTAGATAGCTAGAGTCGCAAAATATAGCTTCCACGTCTATATTCATACAGCCCTTGACAACATGTTCGACACCCAACAGATTTTCTAATATTCAAATAAAAACCGGGCAAGTGCGTGTCGGGCCACGTGTAGTGAAGGGTTCCGTAGTAGCACGCTATAACAAGCAACTACTTCATCTTAATCACTATAAAGGATTTATTCTAAGGATTTTTTATTTGGTAAAAAAATATCCAACACCCAAGTTCAACGTCTATTACTGCTAAACTAATAAAGTTATCTTAACCGCTACAATTTTCCTTTATAGTTCATGAAATGTACTATGAATTTTTCAAGCAAGCAGTTTAGCTTTTAGAGGGGGGGGGGGCACCCTACTGGACAGCGTTGGACATGACGAAACTATAAAGGTTCCTTGCCAGGACTACGGAACCCAAAAAACCTACAGTTTTCCTATTCAATTCAAAAACCAACTTTCCTTTTTATTGAAAAACCTAACCAATAGTCCTATTAAGCTATTCGTAACGAACAACCTGACAATCAACCTAAAAATAACCACATGCTACTAAGAAACCTTTCACAGTCGTATCGCTTCCTGCTTCAGTATAATTACTTACGCGTAGGCCGGCAGTACCTTCACCGGAACGTATCAGCTAATTCAGTTATACGATAGGGATGGCTATTATATTCATTCAACGGTATCTACAAGGTGTAAACGGACCCCTCACGAAACCGTCATCCAAGCATTCTGTACATCAAACTGAATACCTAACTCTAAGCAAAAAATGTTGCTGGGAAACTTTTTCCTTTTGGGGTGAATTATCACGCAAAATATTGTGCTGATGGATCCATTGAAGAAAGATAAGATCATGCCTGGTATCTCCGAAGGGTTGGCCAGAGGTGTACCTACCTAATAGAACATTTTGTCAATTAATGAAAGTCCTATGTGATCCCCTAATACGCCGTCACCTCCTTCTGCGAAGCAGCTATGCTAGCGAAGGAGGTGGCGGAACGTGAGAGGGAGAGGACCTCACGTCCCGGCCGCCACGGGAGACACCCTGGGCGTCAGGGGCCACGTGGTGGCTCCCGGCCACCGTAGGCGCGGCCCTGTGGACGGTGAGCTATGGGCTAGCTTGCCGTCCGTCCGTCTCATGACGACAGGCCGTGTCGACGGCGCGTTCGTGATCCACGCGCACCTCAAAGAGAGTCAGCAAAAAGGAAGGGGTCCGCAAGGGCCGATGCCTGCCGGGGCTGCGGGACTGTTCGAAAGAGATACCGTGGCCCCGGAACACAAAGGTCGATAAAGGAACATGGATGGGTTTTAGTCAGTAAAAGTCTGACACTCCCTCCTGCTCCGCCCAGAGCGGGAGGAGTCATTTGAAGATTTCCCATCCGAAAAAAAAAATGTAATAATAACGAATCCAGGAACCGAACCCAGGACAGCTCAGCAGTCGCGCGTGGGATCAATAGACCAAAAACAAAAGAAATACTATTCAACCATAAAATAACGAATAACCAAGAGTCCAACAAATACAATTTTCTTTAGTAGATTATCAAATTCATTCAGTTCACTTCAAAGCCCTTCTTTGTACGAATTTAGTCACAACACTAGCCAGTCCGTGATGTAGCTTCGTACCATCAGTTCTTTGGACGCAGATTAATGCCGTGGGCTCTTGATGAAACTGATACAGAAGGACAGAAAACTACAGAAGGTCATCTCCTGAAAATGCTAAACCAATCTATATTAGCCTAGCATTTTCTCAAGTATTTTGAGGTCGGCTTCAAATGTAACAGGATGGAACTGAATACCGGTTTTCGTAATGGAGGACCTATAAAATATACACAAACAACAACTGATGAAGTGCTTTTTGGAGCACGTAGGGGTGTGGTTATGTTAAGTATAGTCACCCTGCTCAACAAGCATTGCTTAACCTTAAAGAAAGCCCTTTTTGAGGTAGGCCCAGATGAAAATTAATGGGTTTAAAATTGCGACTCTAAGGTACTTTCAGTGACAGGGGGGTCTAAAATGGCCGCTATAGCAGAAACATAATAAGTGCACAAAGTGACAATTCACAATATTAACTGCTCCTGTGACCATTTTAAGAATTGTAACGTACTTATTTTATATTATTATCCTAGCGACCATTTTAGGCCCCCAGAAGGCTGGCTAAAATGCTACCAAGGCTGGCGATAAACAACCAATGTAAACAGATGCACGCAAAGATAGACGCATACGTACGTCGATGTCAAACAAATGCCAGTCGCGAGTACGCTTGTCATCATCAGCTTACGTTATCATTCTTTGTATAAAGCCAACCTTCTGGACATCTCTACTTGGTGTACGGCTGGAGAGAGGATAAAGTAATATGGCGCCGGCTAATTAGTTAAGATGGACGTGAAGGTATCTCCGTAATTTAAAGTAATGTAGAGATGGTTAGAATTTGGGCAACCAAATTGTTGGGAGAAAAGATATGAATAGGGAAAGAAGATTATACGCAGTATAATACGATAAATGAGGGACATATTTTTAGAGTACGGTACTCATGAAAATATACAACTTTTGCTATGAGTTACTACACACAACTACACTGCCTTTAAGTATATTTTTAGAATGATGGTTGGCCCAAAGACTAAAAACGCTCATTCAAAAAAAATACGTTTGTCGTAAATGTACTTTTTTTTTAATTCACTTATGTAGAGTTACTGCTTTGTTGGTTGTTGGCCTAGTGGTTGCAAGCGCGACTCCTGCGCATGAGGTCATAGGATCGATTCCTTCTCTTCTTATCCGGTACGCTCTTGACAGAGCGGTCGTGATCGTTAAGTACTCGTAGCGGTATTGGAAGAGGCAGATGTGATGCACTTCACGACATTTCGCCACCGCTGCCTGCTAGAGGTCATTCTGCTGCATTCATTAACTGAACCCCGAATGGCAGACTTGATCTGGTCAGTCCAACGCGTAGGTGACCTTCCTTATTAATATTTTATTTTGTTATTCTTACATTGTTACATAGTTATTCCTTCGATTCCTTATTATTAATATATTTAGTTATTATTATATAGTTATTCCTTCGATTCCTTATTATTAATATATTTAGTTATTATTATATAGTTATTCCTTCGATTCTTTATTATTATTTTATTTAGTTATTAGATTTTTCCATCAGGATTTTCTCAGTAGTAGCCACGGAGTCTGGATTTGTGACCGGTTGATGCAATAAGCTCGCCCCCTATTACATGGGACTTAGATATAACTTGCGAAATGTGGGTGTACTATTAGGTACACCTCTGTCTAACCCTTCGGGTTTACAGGTGTGATGTTATAGTGGTAGCTAGAGTTTTTATAACTAATTCCTTAAAAAAAGTTGAATGTATCTTATAAACAGAATCTGTACAACTAAACCTTAAGTGGCAAAAGGATTGCTTCTAATAGGCATGACGAAAGTATCAAAAAATTGCAAATCTATTTAGTCCGTCAATTAGAGTATTGGAAATTAATGGACACGTATTTTTTGTTTTTGTAAATCAATGAATATTGACAAAAGATAAAACGCATCAAAACTCGGGAGTGGGGGCTCGTGACGTCAGAACTAGCTAAAAATTATACCTAGGCTTGACGTATTGAGAATTTTAAAAGCGTCATCTTCGTCAATTTTGGTTTACGTAACAAAAGAAAAAATACGAGTCAAATATTTTTTGATAATCTAACTGACGGACTATTTAGATTTTTTTTGTCGTCTCGCCTATTGTATGTGACTAAAAAAATAACTAACGAAAAATGGGTATACTTATACACTTCTGTCTACAGGGTACACAAGCGTGAAGTTATAAGCTTCTTTGTGAAACTTAAGGTTGGTATAAGTCGCGTGCACACTAACGAGATAATTAGCCGACAGTAACACGCGACCGTTAATTTTAAATCGTGTGTAGTGTCTTTATTGTCTTACTATTATCGTGTGTGCTTTTAGATAATAATAATATGTTATTATTGGTAATTTACTTCGACGAGTGTGAAAGGAAATAGTACAGAGTGTTTGGTGGCATGTGAACTTGTGTGTTTTAATTCTAAATGAAGATATTATAATAAAAATATTCCATCTATCTATAATAATAACTAAACGATTGTTGATTCTGCTGATTTTTTTAATGTCATGTTATGCTAATTGTTATGTATTCAATAATACATATCAGAACCCCTCCGTATGTCGGAATGCACGTTAAGGCGGGTCCCCGAGCAAAATTAGCAACTCTATTTGTGGTGGTTCAAACTTCGTTTGAAATACTGTTAGAATAAAGTTCTAATCAGCTTGCACTACAAAGTGGTTGTTACGTCGGTCACTGCGGGCCGAATTGTGCGAAATGAGTGGTTTTTATTCTCTATAAAATCAAATATTCGTCTTTTGGAAAAAAAAAACGACAACTATGTTCATGACTAAATTGCCTATCCATTATATAAGTAGCAAATCAAAATAATGGTTACTTTACGAGGATGTTATAAATCATTATTTCTTATTTCTGTGGTTACGTTGTGAGGGGATTTATTAAACAATAGGCTACTTAAAAAAAAACGACAATTTTGGAGTCAAGAATATGTAGTTTTTTTTTTTTTTTAGTTTGTTTTTCTTTTGGATAAAGAGGAGTAGGCTCCAAAAAACTGCTCGCTCAAAGGTCATTTGCTCGGGGAGGCGCCTTAAGCCGTTGATTTTTGACAACTGGAAGCTCGAGTGTCTAACAAATGGTCTCACTAAAGTTGCATTTGTATTGGCGCTACTTAAGATAAGGTCAGTTTTCGTCACTTTTTCCCTTCGGTAACTTACGTACTGTTTGTAATAATTATTATTTTTTGTCCATTATTACTTAAATTTTGTTGACAGCCACAAGAGAAATTATGTTACACGATCACTGCACACTATCTGTTTATATTAGCAGTATTAATTTATTGTTTTGGTTTTTCTTCACTGACACAAACAAATGTCTGCGCCCGCGTCTCTGTCAGTGTTGCCATGCATAGACAAACTGTGGTGACGTTGGGTGCAGTTAAAATTGTTATTTTTTTTTCTTCAACCTGTATTTATTACACATTAAATATTTATATTTGTTTATTAGTATTATTTTGTCTTATAAATTTATATTCGTATAACTGACCGTGGCATCACTTTGGGCCCTATCAGAATACCAGCGCTGTGACATTTTTTTTAAATGTCATAACACCTTGCTGAGATAGGAAGCCTTTTAACCTTGCACACGACCAATTTGTTTTTTATTTTTCTCATGTTTACTTTTTATATAATTTTGTCATAATGTCTATTCTATCTTTTTGTTTCTACTATGTCCTGTGTGAGTTTAATAAATACTTTTTCTTTCTTTCTTTCTTTATAATCTATACTAATTTTATAAAGAGGAAAGATTTGTATTTTTGTGTGTGTGTGTATGTTTGTAATGAATAAACTCAAAAACTACTGCGCCTATTTCAAAAATTATTTCACCATTAGAAAGCCACGTCTTTACTGAGTAACATAGGCTATATTTTATCCCCGTACTCCCACGGGAACGGGAACTACGTGGGTGAAACCGCGTGACGTCAGCTGGTGTAAATATTGTAAACTGCACTTTAAAGTGGACCAAGTCTAATATATGAGACCGATTCGTAGAGTTTCTTGGCACTTTTTCTCTTCATAAATTTACGCTTTAGAAACTAGCTTCAACTTTCTGACTTACTGACTAACTCTTTCAAAATTTAAACTTTCACAAGTTCCTGTAAATGGTATTAGTTAAGTATTTAAATTAAATGCTTTAAATTCAAAGTTCGGTCAGCAGAGCTGTGCAATTGGGATTTTTCGTAAGAAATTTAGGCTGATCCCTTGTTATATGGAACTCAAACATGGGTGTTCTATTCTGTACCCCTCTGTCTAACCCTTCGAAGATTACAGGCGAGAAGTAGTGTTAATTATATATATGTTTAGTTTTTAGAATTTTTAAAAAGATAAATAAATAAATAAATAAATAAAAAACATTGGCCCTGCATCGAAGGATTTGGAAGTAAGAAGCTGCCTTTGCCCAGCAGTGGGATGACACAGACACAGTAACAGTAACATTTCAAGTATGTCGTGTCAGCGATGCGAAGAAGCAGCGACTGCCGAAACAAAAATGTCAACCTGATCATGTGTAACATCCCTTACATAGCTTAATCAAGATATTTGGAAGCCTGTAGTCAGGCACGAAATGTATGACGTCACGATATTTGACATGACGTCGTTCATGACGTCATCGTTTTACGAGATTATTTCGTGTCTTTTCCTTGTCATGTCTACAGATAATCTTGTCGCAGATGTAGGGTTAATGTTTTCTGGAAAAGGCCGTCAATTTCTAATCAAAATGAAGGTGTTTTTTTCTCGTTAATCTAGTGGTTGCATGAGGACTACTACAGAGAATGTGGTACCCCAGGTTGGCTTAAGTGTTGGGTTTTTTCACCAGAAATTTTCAGTAGCAGCCACGAAGTTTGGATTTGAAGTTGATAGCAATTAGCTCGTTCCTGATTACATGGGAATTTAACATAATTAGCGAAATGGGTATACTGTGAGGTAGACTTCTGCTTTACCCTTTGGATGTTACAGGCGTGGGATGATGTTTGTGAGAAGTAGATAAAGTGCAGGGAGGCTTTTGCTCCGCAGTATGAATGATGACAACCAACGGCTGAACGTGCTTTCCACACGAGGCACATGTGAAATTCGGTATGTAATATGTAGTCATTCTAGTCTATTCACGGACAACCTAGGCAAGCCCAGCTTAGTTATTTATTAAAACTTTATGCTTAAAATGTACAAAAGCGGACTTAATGCCTTGGGCATTTTCTACCAGTCTACCTTAGTCATGCAGAGAAAAAACAGTAGGTACAGTAGTACAGACAATTTTGAAGAATACAATATAATAATTAATACATATATACATACATACAACAAATTATACAAAGTGAGGAGAGATAAAAAAAAAAAACATTGATAAAGGAAAACAACCAATTAATTGCGGGACAAGTCTGCCAACTTCCTAAGAAGTGTTCGCGAGCTTTCACTTTAAATGTGAGCAGACTGTTTGCCATCCTGATATTAGTTACCTTGAAGATTGACCGGTGCGGCTGTTATTATTTAACCACGAGATCCTTTTTTTCAAAACAATGTTCAATAAATAAAAGTAATAAAAAAAATCAAATTTCCTAATCTGTTTACAAAATCGTCTAGCGTAATAAAGATAATGATCAGACAATTTACGATCAGCATTGGATTGTATACAAGTCCGACAGACAATATATTGTAATATATTTTGAAATAAAATCAACATTTACGTGTAAAAACGACCTCTTTTAATATACATTTATACAATACCTAGTCTGTTAACTATATTTTAAGAAATCCACAATAACATTGTAAAAATGCGAAAGTAAATCTTTCTGTATCTAGATTTATCCGTCTATTATATTTTCACGCCATAACGGTCGAACAGGTTTGGATTAAACACGGACACACGGATAGACCATGACTTGGAGCGGTTGACTGACTTTTAATCCCAGTAGCACGTTCTTACGGTGTGCTTTCTAACGGGCGGAACCGCGGGTAATAATAGCGAATTTATCTCTAGAGACAAACAAAAATATAAATGTGCGATCTCTTTTGAAGATATTTTTAAAAGATAAAGAAGGACTGTCCATTATATTCGTCCTTTTGTCATAAGAATTACAGCTTGATTAATGAAGGTTACAGAAAAAATATTTTTATGTCATTCTGTAAATAAGAGAAACAAATCATGATAATTTTTTAACGAAGACCTCTCTCTCTTGCCTCTGTAAGACAAATTATGTACATAAAAATGTGATCGTTTTTAGTCTTACAAATTCATTAATTATAAAAAAAAACCTTTCAAAATAAATTGGTCGTCGTTCTAAAATACTCTTCGAAAAAAGAATAATGCTAAGTTTTTGTCATAATTATATTATTGAATTTTGCGATACTTCCTGCGCAAAAAGAGACTTATAAACATAACATCACGCCTGTAATCTCCGAAGGGTTAGGCAAAGGTGTACATAATACACTCACATTTCTGCACACTTGACTGCACATTTTTTGCTAGTCCACTATTTATGCGAAGACACTGCCTCCTAAGATACAGGATCTTCCTAGTTTAGGAGTCAGGGTTCAAATTTTCCTGCCGGGGCTGCGGGACTATTCGAAAGAGATACCGTGGCCCCGGAACACAAAGGGCGATGAAGGAACATGGATGGGTTTTAGTCAGTAAAAGTCTGTCACTCCCTCCTGCTCCGCCCAGAGCGGGAGGAGTTATTTGATGATTTCCCATCCCAAAAAAAAAAAAAAAAAGGGTTCAAATTTTGTATTGACTGTACTTTGCTCATCTCTCGCACACTACTTCTGTTTGCTAATTTATCTGTACTTTAGTGACTGTTGTGTACTTTAATATGTGTCAAACTTGTATTTTCCTAATAAAGTTATTATTATTATTTCGCCAGTACATTCATACATAAAATTTCCTCACTACATTTTCCTCATTCCTCCGCCCCAGTCACTTCTAGTTAAACCATTTCCTTAATTTCCCGTCCTCGATAAACATGTCTAAAGGGTGATGATGTAATAATTTCGTTCCACAATATGCTCCGTCTCTTTTTTTCTGTGTTACGTCTCTTTCGCACTGGATAGTTATTAAGTGCTAACGGTGTTGCGCGGTTTTGGTCGAATTTTCGGTGTTAAATAGCTGGTTTTAAGTAATGGGCCGTTTTCTTTTTGTGTTTTTAGCGAGGGTTTGATTTCCTTTTCTTTTAAGAAGTTAAAACTTTCGGTCTTGTTAATTTTAATAATAAATATCTAAGCATTTTCTTAATAACCATATTTATGTTTATATTTTTTATTTTATATAAAACGCGGGCTGCAGGACTGTTCGAAAGAGATACCGTGGCCCCGGAACACAAAGGGCGATGAAGGAACATGGATTGGTTTTAGTCAGTAAAGGTCTGACACTAAGTCATTTGATAATTTCCCATCCGAAAAAAAAGGGTTTTTATTCATAAAAATTGCTCTACGTTATATAACCATGCATTTATTTCAGTTTAAACCTCTCTTAACTTTTGTGAAAGAACCCCGACAGAAAAATGACCAAAACGCTTTTGTTGGATATTCGAACAAGACATTGTGTCTCCTACAAAGTAGATGTACAAACTATGTACAATACTAAAAATTTAAATGTAAAAATAAGGTCAATGAAAGAAGGAATGAAGGTCTTATAAAATAGAACTACAAAGCTCTGGTCAAACGAAAGCTAACTGAAGCACGAGCGAGATTTGTCCCTAAAATAATCTCAACTATGAACAAACTTGTATAAAGGTGATAAAACTAACGCAAATAGTTGCGTCACTTCTTAAGGCACGCACAGTTTAGCTCGCCGTCCGTCCGTCTCATGACGACAGGCCGTGTTGACGGCGCGTTCGTGTTCCACGCGCGCCTCAAAGAGAGTCAGCAAAAAAGAAGGGGTCCGCAAGGGCCGATGCCTGCCGGGGCTGCGGGACTGTTCGAAATAGATACCGTGGCCCCGGAACATAAAGGACGATGAAGGAACATGGATGGGTTTTAGTCAGTAAAAGTCTGACACTCCCTCCTGCTCCGCCCAGAGCGGGAGGAGTCATTTGATGATTTCCCATCCGAGAAAAAAAAAGAAAAAAAAAGGCACGCACAGTTACATCTCACATCTAATGTGGGATTCGCCTCAGTGTGAACGTTCCATAAAGCCTGATTAACTCACAAAATAAGAAGTACTCAATAAAAGTTCCCTACCTCTGAATATTTAACCCAGGTAAACAGGGAGGGGGCTCATTACCCTAATTGTCGGGTACGTTCCGTCTCTTGAGTAAGGTGTAATCCACGTTAACAACGGGACTCGATTGTACCAGAAAGTTTACTTACGATGGATAGAATACTCTCTGTATTTTACACCGTACAAATTACAGGTATTCAGAGTGGTATCTATACATACAAATATTGTGATTGAGAAAAACAGTTTTATCTTCATTCTTTATCGTGTGGTTAGTGCCTAACCAGGTGTCAGAGTTTTTATAAAAATAAAATAAAATCTTTTTATTTCAGACATTAGTCCATAATGTGTGTTGTTAGTAAAACGATTTAAAAAATTTAAATACTAAAAAAACATTAAAAAAAATTAAACAATTACATTAAAACAATACATTTAAATTAAAAATTACATTAAATAATCAAAAAGATTACATTCATGAATTAAAAATTACAACAAAAAGATTAAAAATTACATTAACAAAAAATTACACTGAATTATTAAAAAATAATTAATTTAAGTATTTGCCACCCACGGGCACACGCACTTGTACTTTATGCCACCCATGGGCCTCTGACTTGGCTTTACATGCCATTGGGGAAAATCTCTAAGGCATGCTGGTTTCCTCACGATGTTTTCCTTCGCCGAAGCAAGAGATAATTATACAATAAAGAGAAAGAAAAAGCATTTACTAGCTCGCACAAGACAAATCACACAAAAAAATATGATTAAATTATCAGCACAACTTATAAAAATTAAACGTAGAGAAAAAAAAAAGAAACGAGTTATAAATACGCACGTTACAATATATACCCACATGAATCTGAAAAATCAGAGGTGCGTGTCTTGGGTTCGAACTTGAGACCTATAACTTGGCAATCCGACGTTCACACCACTAGGCTATCCATTACGGGGTGCGAAGTCAGAAGTCCTCCACGTGTGTCCGGCGGCTGCTCGTCCCTCTCGATACGTCTGGAGGGAAGAGCAGCTGCTGGGCCGGTGCACCCCGGGCGCGGCAGTATCCTTCTCCGGGGAATGAGGGGAAATGAGAATTTCCTCTTATCCCTCGGGGAGTGGTACTGCCGCGGCCAATTATTCTGACATGGGTGGGGTCCGACCTGGACCAAAGGTGCGTTCCTTTGCGTGCCCTCTGTTTAGCAGAGGGCACAGCAGAGGAGTGAGGGCGGGCTCGGTGTGCACTTACCCTGCCTCCGAGCAGACAGAGAAGGATCGTCCTCCTCTGTCACCGCCGGTCTCGTAATCCCAACGTCGAAGTGTCGTGGATCAGGTCTCGCGGCTTCGACAGGGACCGAGGGTCTTGGCTTAACCGCCCGGACCGCGAGGTAGACAACCTCTCTAAAAAGTTACCCCGAATCCCAAGTGGCGACGCACCGCGAGGGGATGTATGGCTGACGGGTGTTCCATAGAACAAATCAGTCGCTAGTGCGCTCCTCGCCAGGGTACCTGCAGACCCCCTGGCGAGTAACAAATACTAAAATCTGCCCTTCTAGGTACAGGGGTCTCTGCCTAGATTGAGCCTATTTCCCCCATACTCGTGGGTACAAAATGGATAGATCAAACAATAAAACAACCAAAACCGCCGGCAACGGCAAGAAAGAGGAGAGGAGGGATGCGGGGTCGGAGTCCGATCTCGCATCCAGCGATGCGAGTGCGGGAGGCTCAGGGAGCTCCCGCCGCGCGAGTGATGGAGCCGCTGCGGAGAACGGCAAGTTCTTCCGCAAGCGGCCCAGGCGGGATGGCGACCGTGGGTCGTCATCCGGAGAGGAGGAGGCCTCGGCTCGAAAGATCCCCACCAACAAGCGTGGTGGGATCCGGGGCAAGGGGAGGGGGCTATCTGCCTCCGTGAGGGCCGAGAAATCGGCAAGGCTTGCCGAGGAGGGGCGCCACCCGGGCAGCAATGCTGCTCCAGGATCTGGCGACGAGGCAGGTGCACCTGGCGGCTCCGATGTGGAGCGTAAGACCAGATTCGCGAAGGAGGTAGAGGCCGCGATTAGAGGCGTGGCCCTGAAGATGAAGACTTCATCAAAACTCAGGGCCATACCCGCGGCTTCTGCCTCCATCATGGCGGCAGCGGAGGCCAACTTCGGCGGACCTCCTCCTCCTCCTCCTCCTCCTCCTACGGTGGATGGGGAGGAGTTGGCCAAACTGCGGGCGGAGGTGGCCCGCCTGTCGGCAGCCACGGAGGTTCTCCAAAAGGAGAACGCCAGGCTCCTAGCAGACCTGGCCAGTCTACGGGAGTCTGGCTCCTGCGTGGCGCTTCCAAAGGGGGGCCAGACGCAGCGACCCAGCCAGCCCGAGCCGGTGGAGAACCAGGTACTGAACCTGGTTCGGAAGGAGCTGGCTTCCTTCCAGGCGCGGTTCTCCGTCCTGGAGGGAATCGTTCTGCGCCCCCCCCTGGCGGCAAGCAAGGCGTCCACGGGTCCGAAGGCGGCCTCGTATGCGGCTGCCACGGCTGCCGCACCCGGACCGGGGCCGTCCAGCCAGCCCTCTGGTAGGGCTGCGGTGGCGCCCCCTGGAAAGCCGGCTCCGGCGAAACCGGCGCCGGCAAACAAGGCGGCGAAAGCGAGGAAGGGCAAGGCGGCTGCACAGAAGACTGTGCCGGCGCCAGCCCCAGCAGCGAGTGGGCCAGCGCCGGCGGCACGTCAGCCGCCGCCGCCGCCACCGCCCCCCCAGCAGCCCCCTACACCTCCCACGGCTGAAGCCGGATGGCAGGTGGTCGGGGAGAAGAAAAAGGGGCGGAAGGCGGCCAAAAAGGCCCGAAACAAGGAGCGGCAGCGCCAGTTCAGGGAGCGCAAGATCGCGGCTAGGCTCCGCGCCCCTAAGACCGCGGCTGTAGTGATCACACTACAGCCGGAAGCGGAACAGAGGGGCGTGTCCTACCGCGACCTGCTGGCAAAGGCAAAGGAGGCGGTGGACCTCGGGGAGCTCGGGATCACCGGGGGCCTCCGGCTGAAGGTCACAGCGACGGGGGCTCGTATGCTCGAGGTCCCCGGGGAGGCCAGTGGCCCGTCCGCTGACGCTCTAGCTGAGAAGCTCAGAGCGTCCCTAAACGCGGACGAGGCCCGAGTGTCCAGGCCCGTCAGATGCGCAGACCTGCGCATCTTGGGTCTGGACGACTCGGTGACCAAGGAGGAGGTGGTGGCCGCCGTCGCCAGGTCCGGAGGGTGCCCTGCTGAGCAGGTCAGGGCAGGCACCCTACGTCCGGACCCCACGGGTATGCATACCGTTACGGTATGCTGCCCTGTGACGGCGGCGAAAACAATTGTGGAGGGCCGAAGGCTATTGGTGGGCTGGGTTTCAGCGCAGGTTAAGCTGCTGGAGCCCAGACCTCTGAGGTGCTACCGCTGCCACGTGGAACACCATGTGTCAGTCCGGTGCGCCTCGGAGGTGGACCGCAGCGGGCTATGCTTCCGCTGCAGTCAGCCCGGTCATGTGTCCGCGGCTTGCTGTGCCACGCCGCACTGCGATGCATGTGCGGCGGCTGGCAAGCCGGCCGAACACCGGGCTGGAAGCAAGGCCTGCGCTCCACCCACCAAGGCCACCCGAGGAAAGGGTAGGCCCTCCGCCGCCACCGCCACCGTCGCCACCGCCGCAGCCGCAACTGCCGCCGCTGCCGCTCCCTCTGTCGCCGCCACAGAGGGGCCCTCACAGGGGGCCAGGTTGGAGGAAGCGGTAATGGAGTGCCAATAACGGCCCCATTACGCTTCCTCCAAGCGAACATCAACCACTGCGCCTGCGCTCAGGATCTATTGCTCCAGAGCATGGCGCAGTGGTTGATTAACATCGCTGTGGTCGCTGAGCCGTATTTCGTCTGGCCCAGGGAAGACTGGGTGGCGGACCTAAGCGGCTCAGTGACCATAGTGTCGTCGGCCGCCGCCGGCACCCCGACCCTTGAAAGTGTCAGGAGGGGTCGGGGGTGCGTAGCAGCCCGGTTCGGGGAGATCGTCGTAGTGGGTGTCTACTTCTCCCCGAGCCGAACTCTCGCCGAGTTCCACAACTCTCTCGCAGAGTTGAGTGTCGTCGTCGGAAACCATTCCCTCCCCGTGCTTGTCCTCGGGGACTTCAATGCCAAGAACTTGGCTTGGGGTTCCCGTTGCACAGACGTGCGGGGAAGGATGGTGGAGGACTGGGCCCTGGAGAAGGGCCTAGTCGTCCTAAATCGGGGTTCTGTCGCCACGTGCGTGAGGATGCGGGGCGAGTCGGTGGTGGACATTTCGTTCGCTAGCCCCGCCCTGTCACCGCGTGTCGTTGACTGGCGCGTCATGGAGGGGGTGGAGACCTATTCCGACCACCGGTACATCCGGTTCGACGTCTCCACCCAGACCTCTAGCGCGCCGGTCCAACAGGCCCCGAGTGGTCCGCGTTGGGCGCTGAAGCAGCTGGACCGGGAGCTCCTCCTGGAAGCCTCGATCGTGCAGGCCTGGGTGACATCACCGGACAGGCCTGCCGACGTCAATGATGAGGCAGGGTGGTTCCAGGAGGCCATGTCCGACATATGTGACGTGGCAATGCCCCGAGTCCGGCCAGGAAGCGCCCGGCGTCAGGTGTACTGGTGGTCGCGAGAGCTGACGTCCCTACGGGAGGCGTGTGTGGCTGCGCGACACCTGTACGCCAGGCACCGCAGGCTCCGCATTCGCCCACCGAATGCGGCAGCCATTGAGGCGGAGCTTTATGAGGGCTACAGAGCGGCGAAGACCGCCCTCCGCGGGGCTGTCCTGCGGGCCAGAGATCTGGCCCGCGAGGAGATGCTGGGGGCTCTCGATAGAGATCTGTGGGGGCGCCCTTACAAGATGGTGCGGGATAAACTCCGCACCTGGGCCCCCCCGCTGACGCAGAGTCTCCGGCCTCAGCTCGTGGAGGACGTGGTGAGCGCTCTGTTCCCCTCGCGAGGGGAACACCCGCCCCCGCCTATGGCTCCGCCGGCTGCGGTGCCGGAAGCGGACCACCAAAGTGACGACGACGACGCTCCTGAAGTGACCGGGGTAGACCTGAGAGTGGCGGTACGAAGGCTAGGTGCCAAAAATACCGCCCCGGGACCCGACGGCTTGCCTGGCAAAGCCTGGGTCCTGGCCTCGGAGGCTCTCGGGCCCCGACTGGAAGGGCTCTTTAGCGCATGTTTGGAGAGAGGCCAGTTCCCGCTTCGTTGGAAGACGGGGAAGCTGGTCCTCATCCGGAAGCCGGGGCGCCCGGCGGACTCTCCGTCCGCCTACCGGCCCGTGGTGCTGCTCGACGAGGTGGGCAAGCTCTTTGAAAGAGTAGTTGCAAACCGCCTCGCCGAGCACCTTGCGGGGATGGGGCCGGACCTTGCGGAACACCAGTATGGTTTCCGCAAGGGGCGCTCTACGGTGGACGCCATCATGCGCGTGAGGGCCCTCACGACGGGGGATGCGGTGTCCCGGGGTGGGGTTGTCTTGGCGGTGTCTCTCGACATCGCCAATGCCTTCAACTCCATGCCCTGGAGCTGCATAAGGGAGGCACTCCGGTATCACCGGGTGCCGACCTACCTCCGTCGTGTGGTCGGGGACTACCTGGCAGACAGGTACGTCATCTACCCCGGTCGCAGTGGAGACTGGAACCGGCGAGAGATGTCGTGCGGTGTTCCGCAGGGATCGGTTCTAGGCCCATCCTTGTGGAACATCGGTTACGACTGGGTGCTGCGCGCCGACCTCCCTAGCGGCGTCAGCGTGGTCTGCTATGCGGACGACACGCTGGTGCTCGCACAGGGGGGGTCGCACGAGGCGGCGGCCGAAGTTATGACACGCGGGGTTGCGATAGTCGTTGAGAGGATCCGGCAACTGGGTCTCGAGGTGGCATTGCACAAGTCCGAGGCCATGTGCTTTCATGGGCCTCGGAATGCGCCACCTCCGGGATCCTCAGTGATGGCAGGAGGGGTTTCCATCGGCGTCGAGTCGACGCTGAAGTACCTGGGACTTGTCCTCGACAGCCGGTGGAACTTCGTGGAGCATTTCCGACGTTTGGCCCCCAGACTGGAGCGGACAGGGGCTGCCTTCAGGCGGCTCCTGCCCAACCTGGGGGGGCCGAACGCCTCCTGCCGGAGGCTCTACGCGGGAGTCGTGCGGTCCATGGCCCTTTACGGGGCCCCGGTGTGGGCACGTTCATTGAAGCGGCGTGCCGCCCACCACTTGAACGTGCCCCAGAAGGTGGTAGCCGTAAGGCTGGTCCGGGGGTACCGCACGATCTCCCGCGAGGCGGCGAACCTCCTTGCCGGATTGCCGCCATGGGATCTGGAGGCAATAGTCCTCGCGCGCCTACATGAGTGGCGCGCGGAGGCGCTACGCCGGGGGGAAACTCCGCTGCCGCGGCAAATTGTCGCTCAGCGGACGGACTTCCGGCGGGATCTCATGGCGACATGGAGAGAGCGACTATCGCAACCCCGTGCAGGGCACGCCACAATAGTGGCGATAAGTCCCCTCTTTGAGGAGTGGCTGGAGAGACGCCACGGCGTCCTCACCTTCCGCCTGACGCAGGTTCTTACCGGACACGGATGCTTCGGTAAGTTCCTGCACCGAATCGGGCGGGAGGAGACGCCCGGGTGTCACCATTGTGAGGATCGACCGGAGGACACGGTGGAGCACACGGTGGAGGTGTGCCCCGCTTGGGCGGAGCACCGCCGTGTCCTCGTAACGGCGATTGGCGGCGGCGACCTCTCGCTCCCGGCCTTGGTTCAATCCATGGTCCGGAGCGAGACGGAATGGGACGCCGTCACCTCCTTCTGCGAAGCAGTCATGCTAGCGAAGGAGGTGGCGGAACAGGACAGGGAGAGATCCTCACGTCCCGGCCGCCGCGGGAGACGCCCCGGGCGTCGGGGGCCACGTGGTGGCTTCCGGCCACCGTAGGCGCGGGCCTGTGGACGGGGAGCTATGGGCTAGCTCGCCGTCCGTACGTCTCATGACGACAGGCCGTGTCGACGGCGCGTTCGTGTTCCACGCGCGCCTCAAAGAGAGTCAGCAATAGGGAAGGGGTCCGCAAGGACCGAAGCCTGCCGGGGCTGCGGGACTATTCGAAAGAGATACCGTGGCCCCGGAACACAAAGGGCGATGAAGGAACATGGATGGGTTTTAGTCAGTAAAAGTCTGACACTCCCTCCTGCTCAGCCCAGAGCGGGAGAAGTCATTTGATGATTTCCCATCCGAAAAAAAAAAAAAAAAAAAAAAAAAAAAAGGCTATCCATTACTGAAAACCATTACCCATTAATTTTTAAGGAAATTAATTATCAATCTTTAATTTTCCCTTTACATTATTTTATTAGGTATTTTCTATCTCCCCGACAACCCTGCGTTGCACACATCTGGAGACCTGAAGATAGATTGTCAGCTCTGTTAATCAGTGGGACATGAGAATACTGGCAGGTAGGACAAATCTAGGTTCTAATCAAGAGCTGTCGACTTGATTGAAGGATAGACGCTTAGATAGGAAACTATAGCAACTTACTTATTTGAAAGTGATGACACTGACACAATCTTTCCTTAGCAACAATAAATAATCCAAAGATATTCACGCCTGTAATCTCAGAAGGGTTAGGCAGAGGTATACATATATACGTATACCCGCATTTCGCCAGTTATGTTTTTTTTAGATCCCATGTTATGGGGGTGGTGGGGTGGTGGCAACACCACACTGCGCTCCGAAACACAAATTACTGACGTTGCTCAAAAAGCCGCTAAGCTGAAGTGGGACTGGACTGGTCACGTCTGCCGCATGCCCAATGAACTGTGGGCCAAAATAGCCACTTTCTGGAGCCCTGACACAGCCAGAAGGCGTCGCGGCAGACCTCGTAGAAGATGGCGGGACGAGCTGGATAAAACCAACGACCAGTGGCTCGCATTAGCCCTGGATAGAAAAAACTGGAAGTCATGGGGAGAGGCCTTTGCCAAGCTGTGGGATGACGCACGCTAACAGTATAGTATAGTATATTATGGGTGGTGAGCCTACTGACAAATCTAAACTCCGTGGCTGCTACTAAATTTCTGATAGAAAAACCTAGCAACAATTTGCTCGGCCGGCAATATGTAAATCGGACCCGAGAGTGCTTGCGACGACTAGACTAGACTAACAAGGCAGTTACAATTCTTTGCGGTAAACTGATAAACTAAGTAGATTGTAACTCTAATATCGGAGCTAATGAAACTTGAGCTGTGCCATCCTCCCCGTTAATTGCAATATCGGGGTAAAATAAACTTGACTAGGGGAAAAATAACTCGACGTTTTTTTGACTTCCAAGTCAAAAAAAACGCAAGTCAAAAAAGCGTCGAATATTTTTCAGTTGTTTTATAATATATTGTTTAATATCGATATCTATCACGTCTGTCAATACAAGCTGTAAAAACACACATCATGATTTTTTCCTTTAGGCACATAAAGTCTACTTTACCAAAACTACCACTTTACCAAAATGACCACTTTATGTTTTTTTTTTAAAAACCGTCATCTACACATTCTGTAAATCAAACTAAGTGACATTAAAAATATTTGCTGTGGGAATGGGATATACACAAAGCATTATGCTTCTAAAGCAGATCTATGGAGCTATTCTTATTGAACTTCTTTCAAAAGAATATTGACTCCCTAGGGAGCACTCTCTTAATGAGTATCTTTTTTCTACGTGCAAATAATGTTGAAAGAAGAAAGGTCTTATTTATTGCAACTGAGCTCACAATAGTAGACATTGCTGTTTTTCACTTTGATGAAAGCAAAACAACCTTCAGGCATATTACTGAGTATTGGTAGGTATTACGACTAGGAGAATATCAAAGAAGCGATGATTGAATTGTGTACAAGATGATATAGCTGAAACGGCTGAATTTTATGAGATGACGAGTAATGAAGTTATTTGAAGCAAAAGATATTGTATTTCAGGAACGTATCAGGTGATGTTCTGTTAATTCTACATACCGCAATAAAAAAAATGCTGGGTTTATAAAAAAGGCGTCATTTTTATCATCGTCATCATCAGCCTATTAATGTCCCCACATCTGGGACACAGGCCTCCTCTCTAAGAAAGGGAATGGGCTATAATCAACCACGCGGGCCCAGTGCGGGTTGGTAGATGTCACATGTCTTCGAATTTTTTGGTTCTAAGACATGCCGGTTTCCTCACAATGTTTTCCTTCACCGTTTTGAGAGCAGTGGTGATGAAATAAATTACACAAAGTAATGCGCCTGCCTGGGTTCGAACCCACGACTTACTGTTCGTAAGTCGGGGCCGCCACCACTGGGCCACCGCTGCTCTCATTTTTATAGTTATAGGTAAATTTTCCTACACTGTTCTCTACTCTTCATTGTCATGATTTCTAAAATATCCATACATAATATATTATAACTCTATCATGCGTGGTATAACCCGCAGGAATCTGTCTTACCCTAAAATAAATAATTCACCTTTCATTTATCGTGTATATTTATACCAATTTTATTCGACCTCGAAAATATGTCGGAACGTGGCTTTCGAATAATCTTAAATGCGGGACCGTAAAAAATAATTTCGTTCATGATACGCATATCAAATGATGTTTAAGAGATTTTCTTTTGTTAATATTCAAATATTGGCTTTCCTCCGCGACAGCGCTCGCGTATAGCAAAAAAAACTTTTACAATTATTAAAAGCGAAATGTATATCTTGAGGGTTTAGACAAAATGAGATTCTAGCGTGATAACAATGATGGAAAGGTCCATACCAATATAATAAAGGATTGGTACTGTAAGCCGATCATGTGTGGCCGGAAGAAACTGGGTAGCCATGACACAAAACCGCCTAAAATGGAGAGATTTAGAAGAGACCTACACTCAGCATTGGGTGGCCAAAGGTTGACGAAAAGAGAGAGAGAGAGAGATCATGTGTGTTAATCCTGTATAAAATCCCAACTATGTCGTTGTCGGCTTCCAGTCTAACCGGAGGCAGCTAAGTACCCGTCC
This sequence comes from Xestia rhomboidea, assembly GCA_963853795.1. NCBI lineage: Eukaryota > Metazoa > Arthropoda > Insecta > Lepidoptera > Noctuidae > Xestia > Xestia rhomboidea. The sequence continues at coordinate 15,903,934 of OY970777.1, forward strand.
ATCCGTCTTATGACGACAGGCCGTGTCGACGGCGCGTTCGCTTTCCACGCGCGCCTCAAAGAGATGTCAGCAGAAAGGAAGGGCCGATGCCTGCCGGGACTGCGGGACTGTTCGAAAGAGATACCGTGGTGCCGGGCTATGAAGGAAGATGGATGGGTTATAGTCAGTAAAAGTCTGACACTCCCTCCCACTCCGCCCAGAGCGGGAGGAGTCATTTGATGATGTCCCAAACGAAAAACAAAGGCAGCTAAGTACAAATATTTTTCGAGGAGCGACTGCCTATCTGACCTCCATAACCGAATTTGTACTGGATAATACGATACCTTTTGATAAGACTGGTTGTCAGACTTTCGGGCCATTGACTACCCGTAACAACTGTCACAGATCTACAAATCCTGTTGAAAATCGTAGTAGGAATACAAAACCCCTCTAACGTCTTAGGCGTGTACCTATGTGCCTTTTATCCAAATTCGTTCAGTCGTTAAGGTGTCAAAAATTCTTGGTTGAATTTTTCACAAACATTTTTTACAAACTTACAAATACAAAAGACATTCAAAGTATTGAAAATAATTTATTCCATTTTTATTTTTGAGAAATCGTGACGGGTAGTCCCCCCAAATATTTCAGGGGGTACATAAGACGTGGCTCAAGCATTATTAGAGATTAATAGGGGATTGAGCCCACCTGTGCTTAAGAAGACAGGTGTGGCTGGCTGAATGCCTAATGTACGGAGTTTGTAAGTATCTACTTATGTTGGTAAGATCCTGCTGTGAATATGAGGCATATTACCTTCCTGTGATTGTGATTTTTCTTTTTCTTTTTCCAGCATGTTACTGATATAGTCTTTAAGGAAGATGTGATACTAACACCCTATGGGCCTTGATGCCTGACAGTAAAATATTTTTATTTTATTTATTATTTATTACAACTGCCTCGTTGGTCTAGTAGTGGCAGTCGCGACTGTTGACCATGAGGCCCTGGATTCGATTCCCGGGTCGATCAAATTGTTATTGTTTTTATTTTCTACAGGAATTTTTCAGTAGCAGCCACGGAGTCTGGATTTGTGACCAGTTGATGGCAATAGGCTCGCCCCCTATTACATGGGATTTAAACATAACTAAAGGTATGTGAGTGTACTATTAGGTATTAGGTACACTTCTACCTGACCCTTCGGGGATTACAGGCGTGATTTTATGATGACATCACAATTTATTTAGGGTTGAGATCTAATAGTCTTCTCCAATCCTTCGACTTTAGTCGTTTTGTCAGTAGTCAACCCCCTTTCTAGTATATCAGCTTCCACACAGTCAATTCATCGTTTCTTTGGTTTTCAAATTCAAATTCAAAATACAAATAGTTTATTGTGGATAACACGTTCATAAGATGTTGTGTTAAATACAGGTGTCTGCTATGCCCCGCCATTGAGGAGTACAAAATTCATGTCACAAAAATAATTAAATTAAAATTAAATTTAGATTATATAACAATAAAATTAAAATACAATACATCCAATTTGTCATGCATTACATTATGATTAAATTATCAAAATTATAAAATATTTATGTCGGATTAACAAATTAATTATTCATTCAATGGATTTGCTTTCATCTAGAAATTCTCTTATAGAGTAATAAATAACATTTACTTATCAATAATTCGTGTAGTTCTTTTTTTTAAGGTATTTATATCGAAAGAAAGAAAGAAAGAAAACATATTTATTTGGCACATGCCTTAAGTGCACACAACATAAAAAAAAAGTAAAAACAAAAGAGTAAACTTAAATCTAGACAATAAAAACTTAAATCGAGACAGAAAAAATGAGATAATATTGTGTGTCTCACGGCTGCGCCAAATAGGCCCAGTTCAGCAAACTGCCGAGCAGCTAGTGCCCGACGCTGGTTTTTAACTGGACCTGAGATGGTGATGTGACGGGCGTAAAACAGTTTTGTTCTTTGTGATAAAGATATGTGTGATTGCGTGTCATGTATAATTGAATAATACTTAAATAGAATAAATTTGTGTGCAAAATAGAAACAAATAATAAAACTACATATTAATAAAAAGTGCAAGACAAAACAAAAACAAAAGGTAGGTACTTAAAGACGCATAGAAACAAACCGGTTTAGCACGTTCCCAACTTGTGACCGAATAATATATAATATCGCTCATAGTTCTGAGAAAAGGTGGAAGATTATTAAAGATACGTGGACAAAAGATGCTTTGATGCAAAAGCTTTGTTTCTGGTCTTCCGCTACCTTCATCATTATCTGCCTTTTCCCAACTATAGGTTGGGGTTGGCTTCCAGTCAAAACAAACGCAGCTGAATACCAGTATATTCCATGGCACAAATGCCTATCTGACCTCCACATTTCAGTTAGCACTGGATAATTGTGGCTAATGGTTCCTCCCCTACCCTCATACCCATCCAAATTCATACAGACAATTTCCAAAAACCCATACAAATTACAACCGAATTGTATGAAATGAATCTCCAGAATGACCCATAGCCGTAACTCCTCCAATATTAATGAAAATTACCTCAAAAATACCAACAAAAATTGTTCCCTCCGTTAATACTACCCTAACACCTTTTTAATCCTTACCGGAACCAACGCGCTTTGAACCGGGAAATATCGCCGTTTATATTGTGTTTAAACAAGTGTCATACATTCCCGGTTTACGGGTAATCCCTAAGGTGCGTGAAACGGCACCCCCTATTAAGTGATCGGGGCTTTAGGTAGGGACGCAATGCCAGCGGTTTTGGTGAAAAAATCAAAAGTGCTACCTTAACTTAAATAAATCATGATCTGTCGAATGACCGATTTGTTCGAGACGCCATTGTTTAACTATTGTGTCTACTTCGTGGACAGATCATGGGATAAGAGGGTTTTTGGGCTGTTCGGTGTCCTGCTCGATATGAAGATTACCAATTAAAACTATGTGTTTTTTTCTTACTATTCCGCTGTTCTTGTCCTAAGTGTTTTCCATGCGATAGTGTTTTGAATGATTTTTCCGAGACTTGCCGAACAGCCACTGTAGATTCTGTCTTTCAGGAGTTGCATTGGTTGAGATAGTGTCTTGCCTTGTTCTGCGTTGAGTGTGTGCCTTGGCGGGCTTTTCCCATAAATCCCGTGAATCGGGCAGAATGTGGGGTGTACCGAGATTTATTATCTAGCATGAAAGGGATCCCGTGTTTTAATATAACCGATTGCAGACATTGTGCAAACACTCGTTTGAGCACGCCAAACAAAACAGCACGTATTCGCTTAACGATTACAATTAGGACAGCGCCTTACCGTAAGAGACCGAAATATTACAGTATCAAAGACAGAACTTTTCCCATTACAGAAATAAATCTGTAACATTAAAATAACATAAGATACTTGCACCCACAATATAGGTACGGTCGACCGCACCTCCGTGTGCAAACAATCTTTATTGCTAAGAAATAAAAGCGTTATCAAAGTCAAATTGTTGCGATATGCATGTGGTTGACTGTACGAGTTCCAGTGAAACAATCAGGGAGGGAAGACTCAAGAATTCGCTAATCAACGAAGCGGAGTTGTAATTAGATTACCAAGTTAAATTTAAATTCGTATATTTCAGTGAATTATGTTCAATTTTGAGGAAAATATAGTATCCAGATTTTGGAGTCTATGAAGAAATTCCTTTGGTAAGTATAAAAATTGGGCTTATTTACTGAAGCTATTACGCGTAGACGTACAGGGAAATGTGTTGTGTTAAAATAATACAGTTACCTATTAGGTAATACAGGTACCTTAAGTTAAATCGACTGAGAGGCTATGCGCAGTTAAACCGACCACGAACGCGCAGAGTAAATGAAACGTAAATTTGAATGATTGAACGATGTTTTTCCATATTAGGTGTTGCTCTATTATACGTATCTAGTATTAAGTATGGTGCACACTTTTTTTTGGCCTTATTTTGTAGTACAAACACAAAAATTATGCACAAAAGTTTTAATGAGAAATTAAAGTCACGATGCGTAGCTTGCTACGCCGTAGCTGGCGTAGCAAATGCTAAAAAGCTACGCCATAGCAAGAATAAGCTACGCCGTAGCAAGTATGGCTACGCCGTAGCAAATAAAATGTTATTATATTTCATACCACTTTTGGTATAAATAAACAATATTGCTTTGTTCCTAATAGAGACTTACTATCTTATCATGGACATACTATCTGTTGATCTCTTTAATTGGCATTACATTACAAAGTAAAGCAATTCATAAAACAGCATCATCATCAACATGATTGAATAGCTTTTCTCGTTCAAACAACACCGCTGAAAGCGCTGGATTATTTAAAATAAAACAGACATTCTACTAACTTCTCAGAAAACACGATTTACTAGCTCGCTTAATTAAATTCAAGTGATTTCTTGCCTTTTCATACCAAAATTCGCAATTTTATTTGTGTTTGAGAGAAACCAGTTTAAGTTTCAAGTTAATTCTAGTTAACGCTTAAGTGCGGTTAAGTTAATTAAGTTTTTGTTATGAATATATTAGACAAGGTTTTTGTTTGAATTTTAGCTTGGAATTTTGTAGAGAAAGTCTAATTGGCATGACGGTTATTGACCCCGAATGGTTACGAACCTTTATTACTAAATTACTTTTGAATGTCGCATCTTGATGTGGAATTAATGAATGTCGTTATTGTCCAGAGATGAAAGACTCGCCTCTTATCTACGATCTGGACAAGTACCAATGTGATTTTTTCAACTCATCTGTAGGAACTTTCTAAGTTTAGTGATAAAATCAGGACTTTAAATTAATATAAGTCTGAAAACGCCATTCCTCCATGGGCTACCCTGATCATCAATGATCACAGATTCTCTATGTAAAGAGGCAAAGGACATTAATAGGTATAACAAGATTAAGGGACATTAATAGGATAGGATATTTATTGTCTTGACTTGATCTCCCAATGAATAACACATAGATCATTTTACGAAAATTAATTTCATATGGGGTATCGTATCATTGCAATTGAGTCATTGCATAATACTGGCATCCAGTTAAACTAGAAACTGACCTCAGCATAGTTAAGAAAAAGTTAGGCTCATGATGATGTTTTATATTTTTGTGACACTAGAAAAAACGTCAAAGATGAAACAATTCAAAACGTAGCTTTAAAAAATTGCGTCATCTCCCTCTAACATTGAGACCACAACATCAAATCTGTCACGACGAAATACTTACGTGCGCAGCTAAAAATAAATGGAAGATGTGTGTCATCAATATGACGCTCGCAGCATCCCTCTTTTAGGGGATAATATTTTTCTTGAGATGACCCTTTTTGTATCAAGCCTTGGCAGGTTGGTCCGTATTTTCTTTCTGAAAATTTTACGCTTCAGCGTTCAAAGAATTTGCGCTCTAAAGGCCTTTTTAATCTAAATTCTGAAATTGAAAGGTTGTATACATGTGTTCAGGTTTGATTCAGGTGGCTTTATAAAGATGAAGATTAAAAGTAAAGAACGTAAGGTATTTTAATCGCCTGCCTTATATTATGTTCATGTTACGTATTGATTGTTTTTTTTCTACTATGGAAAAGTCCTCTTCTTTATTAAGAAACGAAAGTAATTCTAAAAACCAAAACCCGGCAGAACAGCATAAAATAAATAAATATAAAATTATTAAAACAAAGATTGGATCCCCCTGCTTCCAAATTAATGTGCCATTGACATTACCCTCCTCCAGTCGAATCAAAAGACACGCTCTCTCTTGCCATTATAATAAACAAGAATTTGTGTGATAAACTACCACAAAAAACCGACTTCACGCTCAATTAATATGGGAGATTACAAGGTAAAATCGACTCCTCCTTTTGTTGAAGTCAGTTAAAATGTAGCCAATGTTATTCGGGCTATAATGACGAATCGATTGACACCTTATTCATTAAAATCGGATAAACAGTTTAGGCGCTACGGAGGAACATACCTAAATGCAAACATTCATACATACCTACATAGACTGCTAAAATCATAAGCCTTCTTTTTAGCTTCGATTAAAAAGCACATACTAAGGTAAGTAATAGAATAATAACACTAACCGCACTACTAATCAGTCTAAACAGAAAAAGTTCCAGAACTACCGTTTCAAATGTAAAATTAAATGAACTTTATACAATTTCATCAAAACTACTTTTATTTATACTATTCGGGCCGTTTTTTGGTCCTTTTATTCAAATGTAATTTTACGTTTACTTGTAAATTGAATCACCATCTCACTTCCGTATTTTACTTTAAAATCTACCATGGTGAGAAGCCGTAACCCTCACACAATAATTATAATTTGAATAAGCACTTTCATACTTGAAAGTGAAGAAACCCTTACCTAGCCTATGCACGTATATTTTTAGGATTCCGGTCTCCAAGGGGTAAAAATGGGACCCTATTACTAAGAATCCACTGTCTGTCTGTCTGTCTATCTGTCACCAGACTGTATCTCATGAACCGTGATAGACAGTTGAAATTTTCACGGATGATGTATTTCTGTTGTCGCTTTAACAACAAATACTAAAAACAGAATAAAATATTTATTTAAGTGGGGCTCCCATACAACAATTGTGATTTTTTTGCGGATAATAAGGATGATTTTTTTAATGGTACAGAATCCTTCATGCGCGAGTCCGACTCGCACTTGACCGGTTTTTCGGAATACGTCTGAAAAAAAAATTACCGGAAGACGTACTCACTGTAGTTAAAAAATACGCTGGGTTAAAAACTTACAACAACTTGACCAATGTAAATCGTGCACCTTTCATCTGTTAGCAAAGTAGACACAATAGTTAAACGTAACGCCGATTCGGCAGGGCTCAACAGACAGGTTTATGCAGTAGCAGTTTGAACTAACAGTTCAACGTTTCTTGAAAACACGGAAGTGTTTTGTTGTTTCGAACGGTCACTCATCTATAAACCAACCTAAGCAAGCGTAACTTAACTTAGCTTTGAAGAACGACCCGTATGGCTTTAGTTACTCAGTCACGTGCTCCTTCAATTAAACACACACACAACTTTAGTTACATAAGCGTAAAAAAGGTAGCTCTTTCCTTTATAAACCTATCATTCTTTTATTTATCTATTTAACACTACAAGCACAAAGTACAAAGGCGGACTTAATGGCATAGGAATTTTCTACCAGTCAACCTTTAGGTGGTCCAGAGACAAGCAGTGGAAGGCGGTGTTTTTTTTTTCATTTCCTTTTTTATAACCCTTACCACATAACATCACGCCTGGAATCCACGAAAAGTTTGGCAGAGGTGTACCTAATAGTAAACCCACATTTTGCCAGTTATGTTTAAGTCCCATGTAATAAGGGGCGAGCCTAATGCCATCAACCGGGCACGAATCCAGGTTCTTTGGCTGCTACTGAGTAATTCCTTTAAATTCCTTATGAAAAAACTTGACCGGCCCGGAAATCGCACCCAGTACCTCATGCTTAGCAGTTACGCTTGCGATAACTTGACCAACGAGGCCCCTAACCCTGTGTTAAATAATCTCAAAAACATTCAACTTATTATTGCGTAAGAATTCTTAGGAATTACCTTTTAAACCTTGCCATAAAACGCGAAGAAAAGTACATTTTATGTGATGCCTTCCATAGTCGTTACTCCAACTTTAATTGTCCAACTTCATGTCATAAACTATACTCAGGAGACGTGAAACGCGACTGTTGCGATAACAAGAAGTTACGACTGAGTAGAGTTACCATTTCTGAGATTTTAAGTTTTACCTATAAACAAAGCTTGATGTCTGAAATCTATAAAAATTGCTACCAAATTCTAGCCACGTCAAGTACTACTAAGTACTAGTACTCGTAACTTGTCTAATACAGAGTGTAAACAACCTCATCACGAAGCCGTCCACCAAGCATTCTGTACATCAAACTAAGTAACTTTACGTAAAAAATATTGCTGGGAAACGAAATTTTTTTTTGGGGTGAACAATCATGTTTTGTGGTAGAACTCAATGTAACGCACTCAAAACAATGCGCTGATGGATGGATTGAATAGTACGGGGGTCGTGGAGGTGTTTAAAGTAAAAATCTTACAATAAAAACTTGTATTTTTTAAAAAAGGTGGAACTTTGACCCCCAATATCTCCGTAACTAGAAGGTTCCCAGGTATGGTGTAGAACAAGAAAATGATCGCAATGACGGGAGAAAAAATACCTTTCGGCTTCGTTAAGGTTCCTTTCAGAAAAAAAAATATCACAATGAGATTTTTTTTTTTCTGAACCAATCTAGCCAACCTTCTAGTTAAAGTTTAAATTTCTTTTTTAAATACAAGTATTTTAAGTTATTACTTTTCTCTTAATACCTTCATGGCCCTTGTACTATGAAAAGCATGATCAACAAACAACCACAATGTTTTGAGTGTATTACTTCGAGTTCTATCGCAAAACCGTGATATTCGTCCCAAAAAGACACGTTTCTCAACAATCATTTTTGCGTAGAGTTACTTAGTTTGATCGAGGCTCCACCCCACAGCGATATTTTTCTGTGGTCACCCCAGAAAAATACATACAGAAGCTAAGACAGCAAATAGTTTGGAATACATAAATAAGAAAATGAAACAAATATTAGTTGGATTATAATATAAAACAACCAAATAAAATAAACACTACAAGAAATATAAACGTATCTGTGTGCCGCTCTTTAAAGTGCTATCCCGTAACCAGCATATTCTGGCCAAATAACTCCTAGCACAAAGTCAACATGTCAAAACACCATTGACGATATTATAAGTGCAACTTATGCTACTAAAAATACCATCGCTGGACTGAAATATAAACCACTTCCAAGAAATCTATATGCACATTGAATATTGCTTCAATAATTGGCTCAATCGTGCTCAAACTATCCACAAACAATGTGAGGCTTTGACCATGCGGACTTTTCCCCAGAAACCTCTAATTATAATCAAACCTACGTCGACGAAATTCGCAGAAACCGAGCCACTGGAATATGAACTGAATTCGGCGAACCAGTGAGCTGTGTTGCGATAGGAAACTCAGTTAGGCCCTGTCCACGGCCTCGGACGATGAGACTTAAGACGCGACTTGCGCGGGCGCGTTTCATTTGTTTCAAATCAAATCATTTCTTACTTTGCAAATATGGGTAATAAGTACATGGATGTTTTAATATAAAAGGTTCTCAATATTTTGCCGTCACATGGGCATGTGAATAGTTGGTTTACAATTATATTTTTTTTTTTGCATTTCATTGGAATTACATACTCGTACAATAAAATAGTTAAGGAAAGAAAATGACAACATGGTCAAAGTAATAAAAAAATATTATCAACAATGTCAAACGGAATAACATACACAGACAGACAGACTCTATTATGATGCCAATTTTTTTTTAGTTTAGTTTCCTTCGGGTTAGTACGCAGCGTGAGTCAGTGAGTCGTGTCATGCTTAACAACTTCTGTCATTTGTTTTCGTCGCAGTTGCTGAATCAAGACGCGCGTCGCTTGAGCAAGTAGCTTGTGGCCAAGCAGTTACTAAGCCTTGGGCACGTACAGGCAGATTTAGGTCGGAAAGTTGGAAAAGATTCAGTGCTAAGCTAAAAGTTGGAATGCTAAAACTTTGGATGCCAGAAGTTTTAGATAAACCTAAGTTACTACGTCGGATTTTGAGTGAACGTGTTTAGCCATGATCTAGACTACAGTCTTATGGCGGAAAGTTGATCTTATGTTCTGCATAGATATCTTATTATTACAGGAAAAGGAAATAACACTTCGGAGATAAAAAGCCTAGCCAAAAGATTTTATTTTTTGGGGTAACAAATCATGTTTTGTGGTAGAACTCAATGTAACGGACTCAAACCATTGTGCTAATGGATGGATTGAATAGTACGGGGGTCGTGGAGGTGTTTAAAGTAAAAATCTTACATAAAAAACTTGTATTTTAAAAAAAAGTTGTCAAAAAGTTGGAACTTTGACCCCCAATATCTCCGTAACTAGAAGGTTCCCAGGTATGGTGTAGAACAAAAAAATGATCGCAATGCCGGGTCGTGGAGGTGTTTAAAGTAAAAATCTAACATTAAAAACATGTATTTTTTTAAAAACTTGTCAAAAAGTTGGAACTGTTATCTCCATAACTAGAAGGCTCCCAGGCCTCCTCCTCCCATCATATGTACAACAAACAAAATATCAGAGGGAGAACAAATGCCTATTTCGGCTTCGTTAAGAGGTTTTTTACACCCTTTATAAGTATACATTTTTGTTAATTACCTGCCTCGATGGTCTAGTGGTTGCAAGTGCGACAGCTGACCACGAGGTCTTGGATTTGATTCCTAGGTCGCGCAAAATGTAATTAGGTTTTTCCATCAGGATTTTCGCGGTAGCAGCCCTCTATTCTATGGGATTTGAAACATAACTGGCGAAATGCGGGTGTAGGGTCTATTCGGTACACCTCTGCCTAGCTTTTCGGGTATTACAGGCGTGATGTTATCATCATCATCATCATCAGCCTATTAACGTTCCCCCTGCTGGGACACAGGCCTCCTCTCTAAGAGAGGGAATGGGCTATAATCCACCACGCGGGCCCAGTGCGGATTGGTAGATGACACATGTCTTCGAATTTTTTGGTTCTAGAACATGCCAGTTTCCTCACGATGTTTTCCTTCACCGATTTTGAGAGCAGTGGTGATGAAATAAATTACACAAAGTAATGCGCCTGCCTGGGTTCGAACCCACGACTTACTGTTCGTAAGTCGGGGCCGCCACCACTGGGCCACCGCTGCTCACTGCTGTTATGTATTTATTAATTTAGGGAATAAATAGTCACATTTGTTTCCGAGTCATGGATGTTTATATTTATAATAAATATGTATTTACAAAAAAAAAAGTATAGTATGTAGTATATCAACCATCTGGTGTCCACGACACAAGCCTCGTTGCTTAGTGTGGCACTAGATGGCGGTATGTGTAATGTCCAGTGATATATTTTTTTATTTAATAATAATGTAGCGCCCAAGAAAACCAATTTTAAATTATACATAAACATGTTTATAAACTTCAATTCCAAAAGAAAACAGAAGCATCCCAAATACATTATTAAAACCGATCTTACAAATTGTTCAATTTGCTAGCAGACCTTGATTCGACCCCTACAGATACGTAGGTAATTTAAAATTCTAGTGTTTTCACAGCAATCTCTAAATGTACGACCTCCACGAACGGGAAAAATGGCCGGCATTTTTTAGTTCCTTGTTTATAGAAGAGAGATAAAATGCGGAATTGGTTTCCGTAGCTCCTTAAAATTTTACAAACAATTAATCAGCAGTTCCATACATTTTGAACGTCTAGATATTGCACTGTTGTAGGAAACGGATGTATTTTTTTTTAATACCGACGAAACATCTCTGTTTAGAATTATATACTGAATATGTGGAAACCATTTTTAAGCCGTGCTTGCCTGAGTTGATCAGTGGATGAGTGACCACCCTTACATACCGAGTTTCCTCCGTGCCTCGGAAAGCACGTTATACTGTTGGTCCCGGCTGTCATTTGTAGATCTTTGACAGTCGTTACGATAGTCAGTGACCCAAAAAGTCTGACAACCAGTCTTACAAAGGGGTATCGTATTACCCAGTTCTAATTGGGTTGTGGAGGTCAGATAGGCAGTCGCTCCAAGTAAAATACTGGTATTCCGGTTAGACTGGAAGCCGACCCCAAAATAGTTGGGAAAAGGCAAATGATGACGTGGTAACCATTTGGGTGTCATTTCCACTATACGTATATATAACATGAAATTACCTATATGAAAGATTGCGATTTTCCTCAGCAACAATCAGATTTAAATCTTAAAGTAGAATAGAATAGAATTTCTCTATATTCAAGTATCCATGACTCAAAAAACTGTTAGTAAAACTTACGACTATGTTAGTAAGCACTGATAACAAACAACACAACAAATAATGGTAGATCACTGCTGCGACAACCCATGAGTAATTGAACAATAGCGACCCACATGAACACAGTCCAGGCGACTTGCAATCATGCTTAGGATATTTTAATCATGCTTTATAGTGACTTGTAAGAACCAACGTTTTTTAAAAATAAATAAATATCGCTGAACAATACACACAGCGCTGACTAGTGCCACACTAAGCAACAAGGCTTGTGTCGTGGATACCAGATAGTTGATATACTACATAGATACTTTTTTGTTTGTAAATACATACTTATAAACTTCCATGACTCGGAAACAAATGTCCATGCTCATCACACAAACATTTGCTCCTACCGGGATTCGAGCCCGGGACCCTAAGAACGTAAAGTAGCCTCACTACCGCTGCTCCATTCGGGTCGTCATAATAAAAAACAATTAAATGCTGTTGTTTGCTTCCTCTCAGCCCAAAACCACAGCTATTTCGAAATTAAATAGTATTCCTCAGATCGGCTGTGTACAAACATCAAAGTCGCGGGTCTATTTGTCTACAAAGTCGACGTTCAACTCAAATGGGAACAGAACTGACTTCGCCACGTCGGGTCGTCGCCCCGGGTATCAAGAGAATTTGGAGGAATTCCGAGAAACACCTTTAGTTTTGGTGCAAGTTACCAAACGAAGGCGGTTTCGTGGTTATATGAGAATAGACAAATAATAAGTCGATTTGATTCCGCGAAAAGTGGAAAAGATCCTGAGTTTGAAGCTGGATGCAACACCGCCTCAAAAATATGCACATACTGGAAATGCGAAAATCAGCATGCTCCATGCACACAAACCTTATGCTCGACATGTTCCAAAAACGGTGAGCAAAGATTTAATTGCTTTTATGTAATTTTTGTAAGCATGCTGCTCATTAGCAAAAGTGAAAATAGTAAAAAAAATCCTACCTACCTTACGAGTAGGTACCTCTTTTAATGATACTTGCGTAAAATTATGATTTTGTGTAAAACTAGTTTTTGACCGAAACATCGCACGCGTTATTTTCGGAAATTATTCCAAGACAACGTTTTTTTCGTATTCGGATCAGTAGTTTAAAATTCTAACTCAGTAGTTTAAAATTCTAAATCGCTCTTCAAAATCGCTGTCAGCTTAACACTTACACGCCGTTGTCTCAAACACATACCCACATCACAGCCACACGGCGCGCCTCATCAAATCCACGCAATTTATTTAACTATACGAGAATTCTCGTAAACTCGTAAACACACGATAAAAATGTGCAAATCATTGTTTTTCCCCCAATTCGCCCTGAAACACTGTTCTATTATGTAAGCGTTGTTTTTCATCGAGCTTCGTTGATAGGCAGTGAGTGAAAGCATATTGATTGAGTGTTTAATGAGTTTGCTGAACGAGTTATTTGGCGTTTTTTTTTTTGTTAGGCTATGTTTATACGATGGAACTGGCGATATTTTACGGATTAACTAGCTCATCCCCGCGACTTCACCCGCGTGGAGTTCCGTAATTGTCCCACGGGATCGTACTATAGGGATAAACAATATCCCATGTATGAAGGGTGTAAATAGCCTCTTAACGAAGCCGAAAGGCACTTGTTTTCCCCGTCATTGCAATTATTTTTTTGTTCTACACCATACCTATGGTATCTATATTCCATTTTGTTTTTAATCCACGTTTTTAATGTAAGATTTTTACTTTAAACACCTCCACGACCCCCGTACTATTCAATCCATCCATCAGCACAATGTTTTGAATGCGTTACATTGATTCTACCTCAAAACATGATTATTCACCCCAAAAAAATATCGTTTTCCAGTAATAATTTTTGCGTAAAGTTACTTAGTTTGATGTACAGAATGCTTGGTTGACGGCTTCGTGATGAGGTGGTTTACACCCTGTATATTATATACTATCTGTATGCCAAATTTCATCTAAATCCGGTTAGTAGTTGCGTTCTTTTTTGATAACATTAACTAATTCAATGCAATTTGCGCTGTTTGAAACACATTTTTACTTATGATACTGTCTTTTCAAACACTGTCTGCCTTCTTAAATATTTTTGTTTTTGTTTATAAGCTCTTTTCTATCTGTGAAAACTTTTAATTGGCCTTATTTTTGTTACTCTTTGTCATGTGTAAATTTTTAGCTGTAAGTTTTCCTAAAACTGTAAAATAAAATAAAATAAAATAAATGAAAGAGTAACAAACATCCATCCATCCATCCTCACAAACTTTCGCATTTATAATATGTATTAGTAAGATTAGTAGGATGTTGGGGCCAGAGTCACGACACATTGATCGCACAAAAATAGCACAAAGTTTAGGACACCGTACCCATCCTTTCACATCGACGTGACCAACGCGCGCCCATACATTGTGCTCTCTTTACAAGGACAAACCGTCGAACGCCGTCGATCACTCGTGACCCTTATTATACATGTTGACGTGTGATCTCGACATTATACTGTGATATATCGTCTACAGTTCTGCATCTTTTACATGTAGTAAAACATCTAAACAGCAATATAGTACATTTTGATACAAGTGAACAAAGTTTGTTATTGCATTCGAGGCGGAATTAACACCCGAGCCGTAAGCGAGGTTTTTTTGAGCCGAGAACTGCAATAAAAATGTACGTACGTACGTATATTGAAAACGAATTTTTCATTCGCCGCTTGGAGAGCAGTGCTGATGAAACTAATTACACAAAGTAATGCACCGGGTTTAAACCCACGACCTCATAAGTCAGTGCTATTATATTAAACACTGCTTAAGTTTTATACAAATACACAACTGAAAACATATTTCAATTCCATCTTAAATCGTATCCCCTTGACAGTTGTACTTGCATCAAGCAAAAAGGAAACACAAGTTGTAACTATTTGAATACAAAATCGCTTAACCAAGATACGTTAGAAATCGGACAATAATTTGCGTGTGCCTACAATTCGGATCCCGAAATACTTTCTAGAAGCCCATAGTGACGTCACATCCAACCACGCGGCAGCAAGCTGCATCAGCCAGCTTGATCCAAGCCAGGACAAGGGTGAAGCAAAATGTTAATGGAGTAAAATTGTCTGTTTCAGTCAAGGATCTGAATCTCAGCCAGTTTACACCATAATTATTAATTATTAGGTATCTCGAAAACCCTCAAAAGTTCTCATACTGTCGACTACTCAAAATTAAAGGCCCTCATCCAACATTTCTTTGGTCAAGAGAATCCAAGACGGCATGAATCTGTGGAAAACCTGCACAAAAGGTATATTTATGCATCTGTATTCTACGCTCAGGTATACAATATGAAAAATATTCCTCCAAAGACTTTGAGGTGGGTAAGAACACAATGGGTTTTACGTGTCTTTTGTATTTGTAAGCGCTGCATATAAAAGACTTTTAACGCACTATAAAATATAAAGGTTTTACAAGGCAGGTTTCGAATAGAAACACACGGAGAAGACGCCTTATAAGGTACACTGATCGTATCGGTGATGGGGTTTAGAAAGATTAGGTGCGTAGTACTTGTAACCGGCGTACGTGAAAGAAGATGAGAGTCAAAGATGGTCGGGCCTGTGGACGGTGAGCTATGGGCTAGCTCGCCGTCCGTCTGTCTCATGACTACAGGCCGTGTCGTCGACGCGTTCATGTTCCACGCGCGCCTCAAAGAGATGTCACCAGAAAGGAAGGGTCCGCAAGGGTAGATGGCTGCTGGGGCTGCGGGACTGTTCGAAAGAGATACCGTGGCTCCGGTACATAAAGGCCGAAGAAGGAACATGGATGGGTTTTAGCCAGTAAAACTCTGACACTCTTTCCCGCTCCGCCCAGAGCGGGAGGAGTCATTTGATGATTTCCCATCCAAAAAAAAAGGGTCAAAGATGATGGCGTTCTATAGTTTTCAAATTTCTTTTGAAAATTTTCATCATCACCATCTTACCAGACAAAAGACATCCTGCTGAAGATAAGGAGCCACGTCGATTGATTCTGCACTTTTTGCATCCAGCAGATTTCCTTGGCTATCATCAGGCCATCGACCCACCTTCCAACTGTACTTTTTATGATACGCCGTCTAGAACCTTTGGCCCCTTTCATCCATCATAAGCTTCTGTGGAGGACGCCTTTCCCAACTTGGTAAAATATTGGTATTCAACTGAATGCCAATATTTTACATGGAGTGACCGCCTATCTGACCTTCACAAACCAGTAAGGCGACACCGTACTATCAAGGAGACTGGTTGTCAGGCTTTTGGGCTGACTCTCTGACTAGCTCCCATACATCCATTTGTATTTAATTTGGCGGACGAACTGTCCCACCAAAAGCTATATAAAGTAACGACTTTTAAGTCTCTCTACGTATGCTAATGACAGCTACCCCGCTCAAAGTTTATCTACAAGACTAACTACCCACATTTGACCGAATTAAATAGACGCAACTGCAAAATGGCAACGTATTAAATTATATTATTTTAGTATCTACGTTAGCATGAACATATATACTTTTCATTATGTAAACGTAAAAAGGTATAAAATATATTCTCATGTTATTAGGGCTTTATTTTATAGACGAAGTTCTTGTATAAGTATAGTGTGTAATGTAAACATTTCTGTTCAAAGTCATCACGAGCCTAGCCTTTATCACTATTTTGGGGTGGGCTTCTTGTCTGGCAGCTGTGTACCAGTAATTTATATGGAGCGACTGCCTATCTGACCTTACAACCCAGTTACCGGTTAAGACTGGTAGTCTGCCGTTGGGGATTGTAATGAAGGGGGAAACCGCGGTTGCCAACCCACCCACGGTTCTACATCGGTAACCTTCGATCAAACCATGTAGCTGTTAGTATTTACCCACGAGCACCCTAAACGAAGTCATCAACCAAGCATTCTGTACATAAAACTAAGTAACTTCACACAAAAATTATCGCTGGGAAACGACTTTATTTTTTGGGGTGAAAAATCACGTTTTACTGTAGAACTCAATGTGACGCACTCAAAACATTGTGCTAATAGATGGATTGAATATTACGGGGGTCGTGGATTGTGTTTAAAGTAAAAATCTTACATTAAAAACTTGTATTTAAAAAACAAGTTGAAACTTTGACCTCCAATATCTCGGTAACTAGAAGGTTCCCAGGTATAGTTTAGAACAATAAAAAGATCGGGATGACGGGAACTAAAAGTGCCTTTCGGCGGGTCTTTTATAGGAAAGTGATGTAGGATTTTTTTGGTACCTACGCGAAACATTACATAATCATCTCGCCCAAATCTGCGTCAGATTGTAGTACTCCTGCTATGAGGATGAATCACTTAACTGCAATCATCTTAGACACGTGTAGCTACTAGTCTTACTTAGTTCAGTCTATAAATAGTTGTTAGGACTTACGTCACCTCGTTTATTTGAGTTCTTGGAACTATCTGATGCATTGCCCTCAAAACTGTGAAGGAAAACATTCCTGAGGAAATCGGCATGGAATGGAGACCTCAAGCTCGGTAGAATAGTGACCTTCGCAGGATGGCTGGTAGCAACTGGATGCGAGTTGCCGAAAATAAAGTTGAAACGCGTGCGATTGAAGAAGCTTATGTCCAAACGGGGACTGCAGTAGGCTGATGATAATGATGAATATATTTAGCACGAAGACAATAGCAGAAAAAAAATCTTAGTTTGAAAAACATTTATTCACAACACAAGAACAGTTATTTACGTCTCTATGGGACATTCTCAAGACCCACTTGTAGTTCGTAACTAGTTAGAGAATTAGACGCGTACAGTAAATAGGAACTAAACCATTTGAGGACATTCCGTGCCCATTAAACTTACCTACGAGCACACACCACAATGTGCACTGACATAAACCCTTACACTAATCACAATACGACTGATTTTCGACTGTCTCACCACCTTTATAACTTTGTAAACCAACGCCGAGTCACCAATTTTACATTTGCGTTGAATTCATTGATGCGCTGGTAGGATTAGTGTGGATACTTGAGTTTCGGAGACGTATTTCGTAACTTTGTGTCGTCAATACCATTTAGATGATATCGGAAATATCCGTTCTGTTATCGCAATTCTAACCTAGTACTGTTTATTTACTAGATTTTGCCTGAGGCTTCGTATTTCGTGATTACTGGTATATCTGATAAAGGTAATCACTTCATTGGCGTTGTTGTCGAGTGGGACTAGTACTTAACTGGAATATATTATTTCGGTTACGCCTAGGTGGAGTTCAGAAATTGTCTGACGAGATTGTAAGATGGCACTAGTATCCTATGTGTTAATTCAAGTAATAAACTATCTCTGTGCCAAATTTTATCCAGATCCGTTCAGCTGTTCTGGCATGTCTGAGTAACAAACATCGATCTATCAAAATTTCCGCATTTGTAATTGTAGTGAGAAAGATTTGTTATACTATTGTGATTTTGTAGTGGTTTATGCTCTGTTTTTTTTATTCAGTAAGTTTATGTTATTTTTTTTTTATAAGATGTATTTTCTGTTATCTTCCAATGTTTATTACAGTTTTCTTCAAAGAACCTTTCACGCAAATTCTCCCAATCAACTCAAACTCAGACGTTATTAAGCGCTCTTGTCGCTTAATACCGTCTCAATTGCCAACAAAAATGCAATCGCGTGCCTATTATCAGCAGTTCAGCTCTAAGAGCAACATAAAACTTTGTAGTAAACTATCAAAGTGCCATCTCTCACGAACTACTTTTCAGGCGGGACTGAAATATCAACGGTAGTGACGGCACGTCGGTATAATTTGTGTTTGTTTGTCATGTCTTACTTTTGTTTTAAAGGTTCATTAGGGTAACGAGAGAAACGTAATGCAAAAATGATGCACACCAATACCTAAACACACTATGCCGAAGGTACGCGACCGAAGTTCCGCGGCTGATTTTACGTTCCAACGTATTCGGCTGATATAACACACCATAAGTGCCGACGCGGCAGGAATTCAGTTGCGCAACTTACTTGCGCAAAGACGCGAGGCCTCGGACATGCCGGCCTCCCGCTGCTCCTCGCCCCGGATCTTCTTCGGCAATCGCACCGAACTTCGGTCGCGTATAATGTGTGCAATACAGAATAAGTTGCCGCTAAATTGCCGCTGGACTTACGCCCGACTGAAGTTCCGCTGTTGATCTTATGGCGACATGGAGAGAGCGACTGTCGCAACCCCGTGCAGGGCATGCCACAATAGTGGCGGTAAGTCCCCTCTTTGAGGAGTGGCTGGAGAGACGCCACGGCGTCCTCACCTTCCGCCTGACGCAGGTTCTTACCGGACACGGTTGTTTCGGTAAGTTCCTGCACCGAATCGGGCGGGAGGAGACGCCCGGGTGTTTCTATTGTGAGGATCGACCGGAGGACACGGTGGAGCACACTGTGGAGGTGTGCCCCGCGTGGGACGAGCACCGCCGTGTCCTCGAAGCGGCGATCAGCGGCGGCGACCTCTCGCGTCCCTGGTTCGTGCCATGGTCCGGAGCGAGACGGAATGGGACGCCGTCACTTCCTTCTGCGAAGCGGTCATGCTAGCGAAGGAGGTGGCGGAACGTGAGAGGGAGAGATCCTCACGTCCCGGCCGCCGCGGGAGACGCCCCGGGCGTCGGGGGCCACGTGGTGGCTTCCGGCCACCATAGGCGCGGGCCTGTGAACGGTGAGCGATGGGCTAGCTTGCCGTCCGTCCGTCTCATGACGACAGGCCGTGTCGACGGCGCGTTCATGTTACACGCGCGCCTCAAAGAGAGTCAGCAATAGAGAAGGGGTCCGCAAGGGCCGAAGCCTGCCGGGGCTGCGGGACTATTCGAAAGTGATACCGTGACCCCGGAACACAAAGGGCGATGAAGGAACATGGATGGGTTTTAGTCAGTAAAAGTCTGACACTCCCTCCTGCTCCGCCCAGAGCGGGAGGAGTCATTTGATGATTTCCAATCCGAAAAAAAAAAACAAAAACGCTACAACGCAACGTAATTTCGTCAGTAATTCAAATAACATCGCAGTCGTAATGATGCCGAAATTCGGCCGCGTACCTTCGGCATAATGTGTTTAGACACTTAGGTGTAATTGTTAAAAGCGCTACTGCTAAGTAGGTGCTGGGTTCGATACTTAGGTCGTGTCAAATTTCATTGGATTTTTGTCAAGAATTTCTCAGTACACACCCGGGCGTGTACTGAAAAATTCTTGCAAATATTTCTGGTTCCGGAGCCTAGATATTTGCTCGCTCCATATTACGTAGGACTTAATCATAGCCGGCACAATGTGGCACTAATAAACCTCTGCTTAATCCTTAATTGATTACAACCTTGTTTTTAGCCTTGTAAGTCCCACTGCTGGGCAAAAGTATATCCTTCGAGGTACCCTTCTCTTGCGCCACTTCGAACCAGCCTTCGTGTTGCGCGTCTAGATAATCTCGATCTCGATCACCTCGCTCAAGGCCTCGGCCTCGGCCTTGGTGGCGTCGTCTATCCTCAGGCACCCATCGATGTGATGTTATGTTATGTCGTACTTTTGTATTAACGAAAAATGCTTATTAGATAAATAAAGAGCCACAATTATGTGGAATCAATCAAAACCTTGAAATATCAAGGCTAATTGTTCATCTTCAATTCCAAAAGATGTTCATGCAAAAATGACTAAATATAAATTTGATTGTTTTTGAATTTAGAAAGTAGTCCTAAATTAAATTCAGAAATCAGGTGTGAGTTTTGCGATCAAACAAAAACTTCACCCACTACATAACATACCGCAAACTTTTTCATTATCACAGCAAAGCGCAAAATGCAAAACATGAAAACTAAAACGAGCCAAGCCTACCTAAAAACCATAAAATCGTACATCAAAAACTCGTATAATCTCAAGTGCTAAAACTACGAGCAGCATTCACGGACCGTAAACAAAATATCAAATGTATGAAAATTTCGCATTTCCCTACGGAAATGTACGGACCGAGTTGGGGAATAAAATCCTTTGAAAATGGCCTTACTACCCTACTTTTGCTATCTGATTTCGGTATATAGGCCTCTGTACTGGTACTATATAGTTGGATACAGAAGGACAGCTGCATACAACAAGCGAAAACATCATCATCATCACTTCAATAGTCTACAGAAGTCCACTGCTGGGCTGTGGACAAAGGCCTCTTCTAATAATACGGCATTCAACTTCATTCTCGGTAACTCTCGTCCAGCACCTACCAGTCACTGTGCGAATGTCGTCGCGACCTCGCGTTTGCTGATTCGCAGTCTCCACTCAAGAAAATAATTATCTACGTTAACGTCCATCGGTTCTACTGCTAATATTGCCACGTCAGCTTGCTTATTTTTTGACATAATGTCGACCACATTGGTTGTCTGCAGAGCCATCTTGTTCCGGATTCAATCCGACAGAGAGACTCCAAGCATAGCCCTATTACTCACTCGCACCCATACGCTTCACGTACGAGTACAGCGAGCGCAAGCGCACTCGCGAACGGCTTTTGTTTGAGATCGCTGCCGAGCCGTACGTTTACATACGCGTCTATGTGTGCGTGCGTGTTTTTGCCCAAACTTCTGTAGTATTCTGGGGTATTAGAAGATCAGAATGTTTTAAAATTCAAGGTCGAGTTTAAGTGACTTGGTTAGCCGTATGAGCAGTTTTTGATCGAAACTATTTCTATACTTGATTTGCTTTTGGGTCGAGCAAAATTACCTAGGGAATATGGTATTCAAATGAACCGTTGGGACTTCATCTTTTCTGTAAATTGAGACGTAAAGACTTTTTTCTGTGGACCTCCATTTAGTATGATTTCATTTGGGGACCTATTCTTATAAGTGAATGATGTGGTCTCCTATAATAAATTGGAAACGCACACTTGTATTTGTCCCTGATCTATGTATATTTTCATGTAATTGTGTAGTTTCAGTTGGAGATCCAATAAATAAATTCCACGGTAAACGACTAAAATTTTTCATTTTGGTAAAAAAAATGGATTTTGCTTTCGAACAAAAAGTACCATAATGTCTTATGTAATTTTATTATCTGCTTAACACACGTCTTTTCCGATACGGTCACAAAATTACTTTATTTTCACACTTTGTCATCGCCTAACCCTAAAAATGCAAGATGGTATATTTTATCAAGTAGCCTATAAAATTACACTACGGGATGACATCCGTGTTTTTTTTTTCGTTTTTTTTTATTTAATTTTTTTTCCCGCGATCATGATGCTTTCAACAGCGTCGTAATATCGGGAGCTCATAGCAATAAAGAAAAATCACGGATATCATCCCGTTAGTACTTTAAGTGTAGTGAAAAACCGTGAAAGTCTAAAACAGCCTATAAAATTATCTACTACCACTCATCACGTTATACTCTAAACCACTTAAAGTCTGAGTAATAGCGATGCCTGTAATAGCTTGCAAGCATGTTTACTAACCCCACTAGCTCGAGCTACTTACTAGCTATCGCTCGTACGCTGCGATGGCACTCCACTTCGAGTTTAGCATAACAAATTGCGTTCAGGCTAAGTTCCATAATTAATGTCGGCGGATGATAGTGGTGTAGCAGATGTAGGGTTATCGAAGCGGAAACTAAGCGGTGCATTTTAGGTTGGTTAGGATTTTGTCAAAATTTAGGTCGTCATGGGGCCTAGACATTAGGCATTTGCTTTCAAAGTGTTTCGTGTTACTGCAAAAACTTTCAACGGAACTGACATGAACTTTACGTAAGCTAAGTCAGTATCTTAAGTTTTTTGTATTTACTGTTATTATTTCCTTTATTTATTTCTTTACAAATCAATTACATTTTCAAATATTCCTTGGAACAAACAATATAAGAAACATTTAAAAATATAAAAAAACAGCAGTGGGACAGTAATAGACTGGTATTATTATTATTATCGCTGATAAAATGTCACTTTGGCCTACATAGCTCTGTTCAGTATTTTCACAGATATTTTACATAAACATAAAACATAACATCACGCCAGTAATCCTCGAAGGGTTGAGCAGAGCACCTAATAGTACACCCACATTTAGCCAGTTATGTTTAAGTCCCATGTAATAGGGAGCGACCATATTGCCATCAACTGGGCACTAATCCAGACTCTCCAGAAAACCCAATAACACTTTAGCGACCTGGGAATCGAACCCAGGATCTCTTGCTCAGTAGTCACGCTTGAAACCACTAAACCAACGAAGCTGTTAAAAATCTTTGAAAAATCTTTCCCCTCATGCAGTTAAGACAAGACAAAAATTCCTTCGCCGCGGGCGCCGAGGATGATTCAGACACCTCGGAAACTTTCGCCGAAAGTGTCTCCACCGGGGGATAAAATAGTTGTTGAGAGTAACGAGCCGCCGCCAATTCCACAGCAGAGGGGTCATCATCCACAGCCCGACATCACCCAATGCTGGGTATAGACCTCTCTTTGCTTGTGGCTTAATAGTAATTAACATATTTTGTTTATAAAATATCTACTTTATCAATCAATCAAAAACTTTATTTCGAACAAGGGTTCATATGGGTTAGTAACGCGTACTTAGGAGCTATGTTAGTACGACATTATGAGAAAAAATCAATTTAAAACGACACCACACAACAGCCCAATTGAACCGCCCAAATTACTTAATTAATACAATTTAACCTTGTTTATGTTATGCCTGTAATTTTAATGGTTTATTTATAAAAAAAAAAAAAGAGCACCAGTGTTGTCGACATAGCTCACCGAATAAGTAAGCTGAAGTGGCAATGGGCCGGCTATATAAGCCGTAGACCCGATGACCTTTGGGGTAGACGTCTTGAGTGGAGACCGCGAATCGGCAAACCAAGGCCAAGCTCCACGCTCTTGTGCCAGCCTCATCCAGGATATTCCTGCAATGGCAACAATATCGTCTGCCCATCTCACCGCCGGACGACCAACACGTCTCTTTCCATTCCTTGGACGCCACTCGGTCACAACTTTACTCCACCTGCCATCACCGCGCCTTGCTAGGTGTCCTGACCAACTCCATTTGAGTTCCATCACTCGATTTCCAATATCGAAGACCTTCGTACGTCTTCGGATTTCGACGTTAAGACAAGGGATTAAAAACTAATATTGTCCTAACTAATATTAATGATTTCCACTGTTTTTAAATTAAAGTCGGGAACAATAAAAAAGGAACTGATACAGTCAATTCATGGCCCACTAAGTCTATTGGTCCCTTGATAGGAATTAGTTCCTCCAATGACACTCAAGAGTGCTGTTAGCTCTTAGAGATTTAGTATATTAGGATGGATGGTCAACCACTTGGATGATGTAATTCTTTCTACCTCGTTTAATATAAAACTTAATAAACTAACAACATACTACACGGCATCGAAAAACTCCTCCTCAACGCTGTCAGCTGGTAACGTGCCCAAGAGACTGGCGGCGTTGCCACGTTGTATGACAACACTTAGCCTCTGACCAAGGTAAAAGCCAGCCCTTGGGCCACGGGAAGCGTCAACTAGGAGTTTTGAGAGTTCTTTTAACAGGCTATGGGCACTCGGACCCCACGGCCGCAGAGTTTCAACCCCAAACGGCTCGAAAATATAGTTACCACAATCTCTTAAAAATATAATTCGTTAAGTTTTTAAAAACCAAACTTCTCTGTCCATTTTTTCTTGGGAACATAAAACTTCTGCTTTGTCAACAGTATTTTTTTTTAACTATAAACAGTATAAACCTACATCAAGTTCAGCTTAGGCTAGGTACATTTTAAACTAATTTAACAACAAATTTGCGCTAAAACTGCCTAAAGTTAATATTTAATTCTAAGTTCACTAGGTTTTCAGAGGGTTTTTCATTAGTTTAGGATCGAAATCTAAATGATTAAGAGCTAATTTCACCACTAAAACTAAACTCGATCAGTATATGAACCGCGTTCCAAATCTGACACTGGCCATATTTCATAGCAATGATGTGACAGCTCTTGAACGCAGTTTATATGTCCTCATCGCAAATACTCAAGCACAGAAAATCTTATAGCAATCGTTTTATAAGCTAAAACATATAAAAGACAATCTTTTTATAAGCAACCATGTAGCCAAACCACTTTAGGAAAATAGATGCTCTTTGAGGTTATAAGCATATTCACCGATGTACGGTAAATTTACCGGATACGATACACTCCCCGAGGAGAGGAGGAGGGGAGGAGGTCCTCAGACCCCTCCCCCCACTCTAAACATTAAAAATTAAAAGTTATAGGTTCCACTTATGGTTTTCGCTTACTATGAAAGCTCGTGCTTAGTTACTGGTATCGGGTAGTGGGTAATAGTTACCCCGTTAGCTGGCAAAGGGTTGGCGAATAAAATATGATGTCGTAAAGTGTAGATGTTGGGTAATAATTTACCCAGCTCACTTCATGGTAATTAACATATTTTTTATAAAATGTCTAATTTATGTTATGCCTGTAACTTTAATGGTTTATTTATTAAAAACCCAGAAAAAGAGCACTAGTGCTGTCGACATAGCTCACCGAATAAGTAAGCTGAAGTGGCAATGGACCGGCTATACAGGGTGAAAAACACCTCATCACGAAGCCGTCAGTCAAGCATTCTGTACATCAAACTAAGTAACTTTACGCAAAAATTATTGCTGGGAAACGACCTTTTTTTTCAGTGAAAAATCCCGTTTTGTTGTAGAACTCAATGTAACGCACTCAAAACATTGCACTGATGTATGGATTTAATAGTACAGGGGTCGTGGAGGTGTTTAAAGTAAAAATCATACATTAAAAACTTATATTTTTTTTAAAAGTTGGAACTTTGACCCACAATATCTCCGTAACTAGAAGGTATGGTGTAGAACAAAAAAAAATACCGCAATGACAAGGAAAACAAGTGCTTTTCGGCTTCGTTAAGAGGTGTTTTACACCCATTATAAGCCGAAGAACCGATGACCGTTGGGGTATATGTGTTCTTGAGTAGAGACCGCGAATCGGCAAGCGTAAGGTGGGATTCCCTCAGGCTCGGTGCAGTGACGATCTTCGCACGGTGGCTGGTAGCAACTGGATGAGAGTTGCCGAGAATCGAGCTAAGTGGCGTGCGATTGAAAAGAACTATGTCCAGCAGTAGACGGAAACTCTTTTTTTTAGAATATGAGTTGATAAATTTGATTTTAATTTTGATTTTAATTTTGATTTTAATGTTGATTTTAATGTTGATTTTAATGTTGATTTTAATTTTGATTTTAATTTTGATTTTAATTTTGATTTTAATTTTGATTTTAATTATGATTTTAATTATGATTTTAATTTTGATTTTAATTTTGATTTTGATTTTAATTTTGATTTTAATTTTGATTTTAATTTTGATTTTAAGTTTGATTTTAATTTTGATTTTAATTTTGATTTTAATTTTGATTTTAATTTTGATTTTAATTTTGATTTTAATTTTGATTATGATTTGATTGTAATTTCGATTTTGATCTTATCTTAATTTAATTGTAATTTTGATTTTGAAAATGATTTTAATTTTGATTTAATTATGAATTTAAAAACCATGGTAAGTCCTAAGTACTTACCACACTCAGCTATGGTTTTTCTCATCTGATTCTAAGGAGACACTCAGCGTCAAATAAGTAGTGCATGATGTGCTCACCTGTAAGAGGTTGATACACTTGTCTGTGTATGCGTCTTGAATGTATAATCTATCTTTCAGTGTAATCAATTGTTGGTGAGCCAAATAAAAAAAAGTCATCATCATCATCTGTTTAGCGTTTTCCCAAGTATTTTAGGTTCGGCTTCCAGTCTAACCAGATGCTATGCTCATAAAAGTCTACAGTGAACATTCTAAGGCAAAAAAAATAAAAGTCCCCCGCCGCGTCTGTCTGTCCCTATGTATGCTTGGATCTTTAAAACTACGCAACGGATTTTGATGCGGGTTTTTTTTAATAGATAGAGTGATTGAAGGTTTTAGTATATAATTAGTCAAGCGGGCGAAGCCGCGAGCATCAGCTAGTACTATTGTAAATGCGAAAGTTTGTGAGTTTGGATGTATGGATGTTTGTTACTTCACGCAAAAACTGCTGAACGGATTTGGATGAAATTTGGCACACAGATAGTTTATAACCTGGATTAACACATGGGATACTTTTTATCCCGCTGGCAGAAGCTGTATAATATAATATAATAATATAATATATAATTACCAAATACATCAGTTTTCCGTATCGAGTATTTCGAAAATTCAATTTGCGAGGCATAAATTATGTTAATAGTTATCAAGTTCCACCCTAAATGTAACCATAAATTATAATCGTACGTGTGTAATTCTATCGCAATAATAGTGAAACCGTTAGACGTTATACAGTAATAAATTACATCCGTCACTGTTCAATAACTAATATTGCGGAGTAATAACTTATGTTAGAAATGTGTTATACGTATAGTACATTATGGTACAAGTGTGTAATGTTGGTGATTACCGCTGAGGCGCCATTGAGACCCGAGCCGCTAGGTGAGGGTCTTAAGAGAGCCGTGGACGGTAATCATCAATACACACGTGTATCATACGACGTTTTCCAACACACTTGTGAAGAATATAATACAAAAAAAAATCATTTTATTTAGTAGATAAAAAGTTATTGAACACGATCTTTTTTGTATCGAAACTTTTTTTTTAACAAAGCAACTCAACCAATCAAATAAAAAAACCCTATAACTCACTTATGAATAATAGCAATGAAAAAGTCACAGTTTGATTACAGGTGTCATTATGTGCCTAATTGCGGTGAAATTAGAGCCATTTTATGAGCAAGTGTGTTGAAAAATAAATTATGTAGAGTGGGTATTGCATGGAACTTAAACATAACTGGCGAAATGTATGTATGTAGGTCTACTATAAGGTACACTTTTGTCTAACCCGACGGGGATTACAGGCGTGATGTCATATTATTAAGTACTAGCTTATGCTTATGAGTTCGATAGTTGTCCCACGGCATCATACTACCGGGATAAAAAGTATCCTATGCATTAAGGTGGATGCTCCAGGGTATCCCGCGAAATTCAAATTTTCTTACGTTTTTTGCAATTTCCAGAATAGTGCTAGGTTGCATGTTGATTAAAATATTGTTCGCGACTGTAAAACATAAGCAGTTAATGAATTATAATCATCAATACAACCCTCCAAGTTCATATAAGTCGAGGAACGACTTTTTCAATGTCAAAATAATTCCTCGACTTTTATGAACTCGGAGGGTTGTATTGATGATTTTGATGATTATAATTCTGTAACTACATACGTCTTACAGTCGCGAACAATATTTTAATCAACATACAACCTAGCACTGGTCAAATTGCAAAAAACGTAGGAAAATTTGAATTTCGCGGGCTACCCTGGAGCATTCACCTTAATCCATCAGGCTATCTGTGTGCAATATTTCATCCATATCCGTTGTGCCATCCATCCGTCTTCACAAACTTTCGCTTTTTATATTAGTAGGATGTCAAGAAGTGGCTCGAATGTTGCTGGGCCGGAATCTCGGCACGATTACAGTTAACCACAAATTCTGTACCACCCCGTATAAACTAAACTCGTTGTACATCAACCTGTATAAACTCAACTTCACACGTTGTTTGTTTTAACTCTAACACATTATCTATAGTTATACGAGGGTTCAAATGGAACGTTTAGCTTTGATCCTAAAACAATAACGAAAGGGGTAGTCTTTGGATATATCTCAGTCTCTCACTTACTGTTGTACATGTAAATTAACTTACTGTCTACAAGTAGAAAGACAAACAATTATTAAAGATCACAAATACAGCGTGTAAACGATACCTACATGAAGCCAAGCATTTTGTTCATCAAACTAAGTAACTTTGCGCAAAAATAATTTTATTACTGGAAAACCTCCTTTTTTTTGGAAAAAATATCACTGTTTACGGTAGCGCTAACGGTAGTTTGATGTACAGAATGCTTATTTGTCGGCTTCGTGAATCCGTTTACACCTTGTCTAACAAAACTTTTGGCTTTTTCGTTAAGTAAAATGCAGAAATAGTTCAATTATTAACGAAAACAAACCATGCCAGTTAATATTTACCCTAATTATGTTAAACGCGCTTTAAAATGCATCTCTTAAAGCTTTTAGACATGATGGTTTTGGTATGGTTTGTCATCGTCTTTTATAATTCGGTTTGCAAGAATGAGATTGTAAAGTTGAAAGAAGTTCGGCATTACTGGAACCGGTTAATTTCAGACGCTCCCTATTACACTGGATTTAAACATGACATACACCGGCTACCCAAAAAAAAAACGTTTAAAACCAACCCATATTTTACACACCCTAAGACCTCATTCAGAATAGCAATCTTCTTTAAAAAATACTCTTTTCCCTTTCATAAACAGCACTTATGCAAGCTATAAACGTACGCACCTACCCGGAGCCAGTGATCACGTTTCGTAGATATACAAATAGTCTCTTACGGGCCTCGTTTGTGCGACATTATACTTAGAATAGGTACTCACTCGAGGAAACTGAGAAAATGGGCTCTTCAAACTGGTTTGTGTATGTAGAATTAATAGTCATTGTTTTGTACATAATA
Organism: Xestia rhomboidea; assembly: GCA_963853795.1. Taxonomy (NCBI): domain Eukaryota; kingdom Metazoa; phylum Arthropoda; class Insecta; order Lepidoptera; family Noctuidae; genus Xestia; species Xestia rhomboidea. The sequence continues at coordinate 15,933,393 of OY970777.1, forward strand.
TAACAACACGGCTGCTATCCTAGAAGGGTTCGACAGAGGTGTAGCTAATACTACACCAACAGGGGGCCGAGTCTGCTATTACAATAGTATCACAATGGTCTATCATTGCTTTCATAATTGTTGACCGATTCCATTGTCATTTTGCAAAAAATTCGTAATCTGCTAAATTTATAATGGTCGATCATTGGTTGGTCAATGGTCTCGTAATAGAATTGTGTTATAATGACATGTTGTATTGCCATTATTATAAAACCTGATAATAGAAATGATTTTCGAAAAACTAGAATTAAATTTGAACATCTAATCATGCCAGATTTCATTTATACAGGGTGGAATTTTGTAATGCCACCTGGAGGGAAAGTATTCTTAATACTGCAGATAGAAAATTTTACTCAAAGGAAACATTCCTTTATTTTTTAATAAAAAGCAAACTGCATTCAAAGATTTTCGAAAATTCTCTTCTCCCACACCCGGGAATCGAACCGGCTAAAATCTGAAAAAATTATACCCTGTACTTTTATTGCATCGATCGTTAGAGTCAGTTATAAGGATGAAATCTCTCTAACAAACATGATAAATTAAATGAAAGGAAAACCAGGAAATCTGAAGTTACAAATTCAATGAGTCAAGTTAAAGCTCTTTAACTAACATCCATCTTGTGTAATGCAGACTCCTTTGCGACATACTCGTAGCTGCGCGTATGAGGTAATTTAAATATGGAATGTTAGATTAAAATTTGAAAATTAGATTGTCATAGTTGTTATTCACATTTGATTGTTTTTACAACTCATTTCACATTTTGTCTCACGGTGAAAATGGCTTATCAAGAACAGTTTGAATTAATGGAAGCTTATTTTTTCAATAACAAAAACGTGAATCTAGCCCTGCGGTGGTATGGAGAGAGATATCAAGACCGACAGGCACCAACTCGGTTCGTATTGAAAAAAAATGGTAGAAAATTTAAAGAATACGGGTGGTTTCAAGAAGAGACGGCAAACTATTCAGCAAAACTATTTCGATTTTGAACTAGATGTTTTAACATACTTTGAATCATTTCCGAAGGCTTCAAGTAGAGATCCTGCCGATGAATTAGGAACAACCCACACTCGCGTACTTAAAGTGCTGAAAAAGTATAAGTATAAATGCTATCGTGAAGGTCGGTTGGTACAAAAATTGCATATTGGGGATCGTGAGAGGCGATTACAATTTTGTGAAAGCATGCTTGGGGAAATTGACCGAAACCCTAATTTTTTGAGTAACATTGTATGGTCTGACGAAACCAACTTCAGCAATAATGGCATGTACAATCGCCGCAATAACCATTATTGGTCTCGAGTAAATCCTGTTCGTGTTCATGGAACTAACAATCAAGTAAGATTTTCTTTCAATGTTGGTGCGGAATTATGAGAAATAATGTAGTGTTAGTCCACGTGTACGAAGGTCATTTAAACACTGTCAAGTATATTGAAATACTGGATCACTTAAGAAACGAGTTAAATAGTTTCCCCGAGGAAGAGCGAAACCAAATAATTCTACAGCAAGATGGTGCTCCAGCACATAACAGCAGAATCACTACTGCCTACATTAATAACCATTGTAATACCTGGATTGGTACAAACGGCACAATCAGATGGCCTGCGAGATCGCCAGATCTCACCCCATTAGATTTTTTTTTGTGGGGATATGTAAAAAATCAAATTTACATGAAATTTTATGCGAATGACAACGAGTTGAGAGTTAAAGTTCAGAATACGATTTATAATATTCACCACAACACTTTATTAAAGGTTACTAGAAATAAATTCGTTAAAAGAAACCCAAGGTTATAAGTTGGGTGGGGTTAAGGTTTGCTGTAAGAAAACCCAATTCTGGGTTAAGCTCGCCGTTGTACATAAGCTATATATTTGAATTTTGTGTATATATATTTTATTTTTTTATTTTGTGTGCAATAAAGAATATGAATATGAATATGAAGAATAAATTTGTGTATCCAAGAGAATGGAGCCCATTTCGAGCAACTAATTAGTTAGTTTACCATTTTTTGTAAATAATTAATTTAATTTAAGATTTCCTGGTTTTCCTTTCATTTAATTTATCGTGTTTGTTAGAGAGATTTCATCCTTATAATTGACCCTAACGATCTATGCAATAAAAGCACAGGGTATAATTTTTTCAGATTTTAGCCGGTTCGCTTCCCGGGTGTGGGAGAAGAGAATTTTCCAAAATCTTTGAATACAGTTTGCTTTCTATTCAAAAATAAAGGAATGTTTCCTTTGAGTAAAATTTTCTATCAGCAGTATTAAGAGTACTTTCCCTCCAGGGTGGCATTACAAAATTCCACTCTGTATATATTTTTACATATTATTTATTAGTGTTATATGCAATCTGAAGTAGTAAGAAGTTCGTAAATAGCAAAAAAACATTAATTTATGTGTAACGCGGATTAATGTGAAACTATACAATTCAATAATATTTTTCATCCCCCCATCTCGGAAAGAGTATTTTTGCTCTTCGATATCTGAGTGCAAAAGTCGTTTTTATCCTCTAAAGGATAAAGTAAATTGAATTTAGAACATCGTGTGCACTAAGTTTGTGAATTCAAAACATCATTAAACCTATTTACTTCTACCTCCATGGTGCCGAATTTATCATAGGTACAACCTTTTTTAATTTGTTAAAAACTCAGACTCGGAACCTTCTTGGTGTACTTTTATAATTTGCTTTGCGCGCGCCATTTTCTTGTCAGGTCAATTGTTAAAACCTTAGGTTAAAAACAAGTGAAAAACGTAAAATAAGTGGTTTTGGCGACCAAGAAGTTTATTTGACGCCAACAGAATTGACTGAAACTGTTAATAATGCGCAAATGAGCTTTCTCCCTCAACAATCACGCGAGAAGGATTTGAAACAGTACGATATTAAAAAAAATGAAAAAAAAATAGGTAGAAAATGCCCAAGGCATTAAGTCCGCCTTTGTACAGTTTTTACTTGTGCATAAAGTTTTAATAAATAAATAAATAAATATTACACTCAACTTAACTAACTGTAGCAACGTTACTTTAAATTTTTCTTAATTGTACCTAAGTATTATTTTTTATAATTTAAAGATTATTCTGTTATACTTACCTACCATAATGTAGTAGTTAACACCTAAACTGAAATAAAAGTAAAAGTATCTTGTGTTTGTAAATGTTTTTTTTTTTGCATTTAGTCATTTCCTCGCTGAGGTGGGATGAAAAGTTACGTGTTGCACTCGAGTGCAAAGATTTTTCACCTCGTGCTCTTTTGATTCCCTCGCTGACGCTCAGGATTCTAATTTTTGAATCACTCGCTGCGCTCGTGACTCAATTTTAGAATCCTTCGCTTGCTCGGTTATCAAAATTGAGCACGCGGTTAAAAATCAACTTTGCACTCTTGTATAACAAATAACTATTATCTGTTTAGCTGTCAAAGTCAAATGTGACATTACTGCTTACTGATGTTTTGTCTGTTTTTATTTCTAGCGGTCGGTATTTTGATTTATTATCATTTAAGTGTTTTAAATTATCTTTAATATAGAAACCGATATCTAAAGCAATACAAAATGGTGCTAATTGAGCAAATTTCTGGAACTGTCAAAATTTTAGCAGATTACCGCGTAAGTCAGTCATTCATTTGTCATTGTGTACGAGATTACCATTCCAGTTTTGTTTTATAATCTGAGCATTCCAGTTACAGTTTTGTGTTCCAGAGTAGTAGTAATTACATAAATTTCGTGAATAAAATGTGTCTGGATGAGTTCGAACCTGCAACCTACCGCTCGTACCAAAGTCGTAGCCGTTTCCAATGATACCATTACAGACTGATAAGTTGAGCACCTAATTTACGGTAACCGTTAGATTAGATTCTAAAGTCAAAACATCCCAATGTAATTTATACAGATTATATTGTAATAAGCTGGTATCGCGATACCACAACGAGTAGGATTCCACTTACGCGGCAGATTAAATTGTACATTACACGGCTTCCCTAAGGGGTAGATCTGAGGGGGGAGGGGGTCGGAGTCAAATTACACGACGACGTAACAAATCTATGTCACGTGTAGGATTTGAATACTTATGTGTGCCTATATCTTTACATGTGATACTGTTTCAGCGACTGCTAAGATGACGAGTAATAGAAACAACTATAGACGGCTGGACCGACCCCAAATATATTGGCACAATGGTGGCGGGAGAATGATGACAGTTTCGGGACTAACCGACAAAGACATTACGGTCAAAATCTAAAACTAGAAAAATATAGATAATTATAAACTGTTAGTATAGGGTATAGGTAGACAACAAATAAATTAAAAAAACCGGCCAAGAGAGAGTCGAACTCGCGTACCGAGGGTTCCGTACAATTTTTTTAAAACACAAACTTAACTTTGCTGTTCGATCCCCCGAAACGGCTATTGCACCAACCGCAAATAATAATAAGTTTGTAATAGTTAAATCACTTTTGATTTTTTTGCTATTAAACTACATATTTAAGGTTTTCAGATTTTTCCCTTTACATGTGCTGTAAGACATTGCTTCTCGCCAAATCGTGTGGTTCTAGGTCAACGGGAACTACCATATTATAGGTGTTCGACCCAAAACCTATAGGGTACTTCCAGTTGACCTAGAATTATCAATTTTGGTTAAAAGCAAGGTCTTACAGAATAAGTAAAGGTGAAATTGCGAAAAATAAAAAAGTTGAAAATTCAAGTTTTCGCGAAAAGCGGCAAATTGTTGCCCATATCATTTTATCGTGTTGACTCAGGACCTTGATTTTTATACACCGAATAGGGATTATAGACTTCAGTATCTGGTATAAATTCAACTTGCTAGGTCCACCCGTTCCTGAGAAAATCGGTGGTGACAGACGGACAGACGGACAAGAAAGCGATCTTATAAGGGTTCCTTTTTTTACCTTTTGAGGTACGGAACCCTAAAAACAAAGCATTTACTTCAAATAGACTAGTAACTCACTTTTGAAATAACAAAATAAAAAAAAAGATTCTAGTTGCATTTTCGAAAATGTAGTTTTGCTTATTCTCTATGCAAAACTACATTTTGTGGGTAGATACACTATAACACAGTGCAAGATACACCACTGAAAATTCAAAGCAACTGATATTTATTATGCACCTCAGAAGGTTAACATTGAGAAACATATATTACAGTAAGCATAAATCACTACATAGTATTAAACAAAGTCGCTTTCTCTGTCCCTATATCCCTATGTATGCTTAAATCTTTAAAACTACGCAACGGATTTTAATGCGGTTTTTTTTAATAGATAGAGTGATTCAAGAGGAAGGTTTTAGTATATAATTTGCGGTGCTATTGTACAATAAAGCAAATTCTATCTGCGTAAAATGCATCTACAAAAGTGTACTTTTACGCAACGCCAGGTTACACGAGGAATTGAATATGAAGAATGCGAACCAAGTTGCGAGGAATAAGTAGGATAGACACGTGGACAATGAATGTGGTTTTAGACCGACATTTACACTGACAGACAAGAAAACGTTGTATTTTACACTTTTAGAGAATGTATGTATTAGCAAAAGTTTGTTTTCAGCAATCAATTAAAGAAAGTGATCGCGTGTTCTTCAAAACTACTCACCGGGTGTTGATATGGTTTTTGCCATTGTGGTGTTTAATAAATGAGTTATGCGTGCTGTGGTGGGGATGCACGCTAGAGGGAGCGCGGGGCGATGTGCCGCGCTCTGTCTAGTCGGAACGGTAGCGACAGCACGTCTAACGCCGTAATATTGGAAACAGTGTTTTATTTGTACAACCCTGAACAAAGACACCACACTGATATATGGTGGTTTTACTCTAAACCCTAACTAGTGTACGCAGAACACCACAGCCATCATTTGGAAAAAATACTTTGTTCCAACAGTTCGTTCTCGTTTCGTTGTTTCTTTTCCTGCTGTGCGTGAGGTCGTGGGTTCAATTCCCGGGTCGGACAGTGTCATTGGGTTTTTCCATCAGCAATTTTTCAGTAGCAGCCACGGAGTCCGGATTTGTGCCCGGTTAATGACAATAAGCTCGCCCCCTATCAAATGGGACTTACATATAACTTGCGAAATGTGGGTGTACTATTAGGTACACCTCTGTCTAACCCTTCGGAGATTACTGGCGTGATGTTATGTTATGTTATGTTGGAAAGAATATTAAGGAAATGTTGTGTACCTAAGTACAGTCGTGGTCTTTTCCGCTTGATCAGTTAAAAGTTTTTTCGCTTAAATCATGCGGTGGCGCCGCGCCACGCCCCCTCAAAGTTTAGGCCTATTAGGAAAACGTCAACTTTGGCGAGCAAAATAACAATAACTCTCGTTTCGCGTGCGTCGTCAGTGCGTATCTTTTCATTCATTACTTCTATATAAAGTCAACGGGGCAGGGCTAGAGAGCGTTTCTATGTTGAAAGTGCAAGCAAAAATTAGCTTAGTGGTGATCAGGCGGGAGTGTCCTCGATAGTACCTATAAGTATCTCTTTTTTTTTCGAACTTATATAACGAAAACTCGTTGTTTTGTTGAGTGGTAAAAACAATAAAATATAATACAAAACAAACAAATATTATAAAGAAATGTCCATCATTACATAACACCACGCCTGTAATCCCCAAAGAGTCAGTCAGAGGTGTACCTGATAATTGTAGAACCACATTCGCCAGTTATGTTTGTTGGTTGTGTTCTTTTCATTTTATTTTGTACTAGCGGACGTCACGCGGTTTCACCCGCGTAGTTCCCGTTCCAGTAAAAGTACGGGGATAAAATATAGCCTATGTTACTCAGAGTGAATGTAGCTTTCTAATGGTGAAAGAATTTTTGAAATCGGCGCAGAAGTTTTTGAGTTTATTCATTACAAACATACACACAAAAAAAAAAATCTTTCCTCTTTATAATATTAGTGTAGATTATTGTCTGGTCCTGTGCGAGTAAATAAATACGTTTTCTTTCTTTTATGTCCCATATAACCCATTGCTATCATAGTTACTTCATGAGACAAACAAAATATTTACAGCAAAGAAATCTCCACCCAAAATTAACACAACAAACCAACGTATTTTTCTTGGAAATCAATACCAACCATCGAACGGTACTGCCATCGCGTGCCCCACTGATTATCCCTAAACGACTAATATTTATTACGCTAGGCCAAGGTTACGTAATAAAGTCACTAATTAACTAGAAAATATTTTATTTAATACTTGTTTTTCGAGGTTTTATTGGGCGAGGTTTCATTAAACTGAAAATTCAGAGGTCAGTCACTTTTCTTTATTTTTTTAAGGTCTTTGCCCTCCGGTAAAGTTATAAATACTAAACGATGCATTTTAAACTAGAAAGGAGTTGTTTTCAATACTTTTCGGACCTTCAGAAACAAAAAATCTAATTAGTCCGTCGTCAGTTAGATTATTAAAAAATATTTGACACGTATTTTTCATTTTGTTACATAGACCAAAATTGACGATGATACAACGCTTTTAAAATTCTCAATACGTCACGCCGTGCTATAATTTTTAGTGCGTTGTGTCGTCACGAGCCCCCACTCCCGAGTTTTGATGCGTTTTATCTTTGTCAATATTCATTGATTTACAAAAACAAAAAATACGTGTCCATTATTTTCCAATACTCTAACTGACGGACTAAATAGATTTGCAATTTATTGATGGTGGAAACTAGCCTATTCTTGCTACGCAGATGTCGCGCGTACAAGTATACATTGCGTTCTATATGATAGGAAACAAGATTAAATTAAATTATATTTATTGACACAATGTCGTGATGGCCCAGAGGTTTAGGCCTCGCCTCCCATGTATGAGGTTGTGGGTTCAAATCCGGGCAAGTACCAATGTGACTTTGTCAATTCATATGTACTTTTCTAAGTTTATCTTGGACATCACAGACATCGGTGAAGGAAAACGTGAGGAAACCTGGACTTATAATTAATATAATAAGTCTGAAATCGCCAACCCGTCTTGAGCAAGCGTGGTGATCAAAGCTCGTGCCTTCTCTGTATGAGAAGAGGCCTTTGCCCAGCAGTGGGACAGTAATAGGCTGGTATTGTTATTATTATTATTATTGACACACATAAGTTAGGTAACATACAATTATAGGAAACAAGGCACAAGAGCAAAGTTAGTTAAAAAGAGTACAAAAGTTGGAGTAGCCGTGGGCCCCAAACTAGGCACAGCCTGTATCTTGGTGGCCCAAACAGCGGTAAAGCAATATATATATAGCGCCATACTGCGACGCTGACGTCAGCGGCGCGTATGTTGCCACTGTTTTTCTCGCTGATGTACGCAACCGACATCAGCGTAGCAAGAATTCAGGCGTAAGTGTTAATCCAGGTTATAAACTATCTATTTGCCAAATTTCATGCAAATCAGTTCAGTAGTTTTTGCGTGAAAGAGACAGAACATCCATCCATCCTCACAAACTTTCGCATTTATAATATTAATAGGAAGTAGTATGTTGCCAGTAAAACTAAAATCCTTAAAATGTAGCCAGCATAATAAAAACCAAATTCTTAAAATCTATGGTCAGATACGAACAGAATCGCGCGAAAAAAAAAAACGTTTTAGATCACTTAGTTTACCTCTATTGGAGTCTCCTTGTTCACGGTTTGTCCTTCATATTCTATATACAAAAACATACCTACATACATTGTATATGATGCACACCCTCTTCATTAGACTAATAAAGCCACTCATAACCCAATTAACATAAAAAAATACTACCAAAACAAAGTAACAGTGATTTTATTCATAAAAATATACCTAGTATAAATAACTGCGGAGAATACTCGTAACAACGGCACCAGATCGCTCGGGGCTAACCGGTTAATCTCCTAAACCCATAAAAGTGCAGACTAGAAACTGAGCTACCATTGTGGTATATATAGATCGGTTTAGATAGAAAGAGGACTAGTTTTTGTTGTACCTGTTATTTTTGTGCAAATCGAGAGAGTTTAAAGGAGGAACTCGTGGCAAAAAGCTAAGGCTGTGAAATGAAATGAAACGAAATGAAATGAAATGAAATTTATTTGCTAGAATTGTATTAATAAAACAGATGGTCGAGTTTTATAACAGTTGCTCACACAATTCGCTAAAACTAGCATTAGGGACCCGGCTTTCATTCGTAGATCTTTGCCAGTCGTTACAGGTAGTCAGTAGCCCAACAGTCTGACAACCAGTCTTACCAAGGAGTATCTTATTACCCAGTACTAACTGGGTTGTGGAGGACAGATTAGGCAGCCGCTTCATGTAAAATACTGGTATTCAGCCGCATCTGGTTAGACTGAAAGTCGACCCTAACATTGTTGGGATACGATTACGAACAGTCGTCGTTTCGGACCCAGGCAGGCGCATTACTTTGTGTAATTTATTTCATCACCACTGCTCTCAAAAACGGTGAAGGAAAACATCGTGAGGAAACGGCATGTCCTAGAAACAAAAATTCGAAGACATGTGACATCTACCAACCCGCACTGGGCCCGCGTGGTGGATTATTAGCCCATTCCCTCTCATTGAGAGGAGGCCGTGTCCCAGCAGTGGGAACATTATAGGCTGATGATGATGATGACATTATCCCAGAGTGTCATAGGCTATATTAAAAGCTTTCCCGTGGGATAAATTCCGACCATAACGCAAGCGAAGCCGCAAGCAAAATCTATTGTAATCAAAAGGTCAACTTATGATTAAGAGTGATTTAGGTCGAGTTCGTTGACAACAGCCTTTTGGCCATGAACCGGTTATATTAGCTGTACAACCGATGTCCGTTTTGGTTATGGTGTTCTTGAGAGGAGACCGCGAATCGGCAAACGTAAGTTGGGACGCCCTCAGGTGAGGTAGAGCGATGATTTTCGCAGGGTGGCTAGTAGCAACTGGATGAAAGTTCGTTTCAATTCGAGTTAAATGGCGTGCGATTGAAAAGACCTATGTCCAGTAGTGGACTGCTGTAGGCTGATGACGATGACAGCCTTGGAATTTGGCATGGAAGTTTGATATTTGCAGAAAATCGTAACGATATTTTCATATTAAAGACCGGTCAAGAGCGAGTCGGACTCGCGCATGAAGGGTTCCGTACCAATTCCAGTACCAGTTCCAGTTCGAAAGAGATATGGAACACAAAGGGCTAAGAATGAACATGGATGGTTTTAAGCAGTAAAAGTCTGACACTTCCTTCCGCTCCGCCCAGACTATTCATGTCATGGTCATTTGATGATTTGCTATCCGAAAAAAATAAGGTTACGTACCACCGTGGTAGTGGGAGCCCGTTCGCTTTTTAATTTATTTTTATTAATTGTTGTTATAGTGGCAACAAAAATACACATTCTGTAAATTTTGCAACCGTCTGCCTATTACGGATCATGAGATACAGCCCGCTGACAGACAAACGGGCGCACAGCGGATCCTTAGTAATAGTGTCCCGTTGGTTACCCTTCGGGTACGGATCCCTAAAAAGCACCTATCAGCAAACCAGTTAGCTAGCTTAACAACAAAGGTATTTCCCATACAGTCTTGCTATATTAGGTACGTTTACGATTGACAAACCGACCATGGTCTTGCTATTACGAATATTAACAGCCCCATCTAGAGCTTATCCTAACGACATGAACGCTGTGGGTGTCCGGGACAAACCTATACAGCGTGTATACGAAATATTTATTTATTAAAACTTTATGCACAAGTAAAAACTGTACAAAGGCGGACTTAATGCCTTGGGCATTTTCTACCAGTCTACCTTAGGGTGATGCAGAGATAATACACAGTAGGTGCAATAACACAAAAAAAAGACTAGAAAAATTTATATCTAAAACATAAGAATAAAAACATATATACATACATATAACAAAATATATAATGTTAAGAGAGACAAACAAGGAAAAAACCGAAAAAAAAAAAAAACTATAACAACTTAGTTTTGAGACGAATCTGCCAACTTCAAAATATGTGCTACTACTTACTACTACTTATGGTGTGGTTAGTGCCTAACCTGGTGTCAGAGTTTTTAAGCTGCCCATGGGCCTCTGACTTGGCTTAACATGCCGTCGAGAAAATCTCTCAGGCATGCTGGTTTCCTCACGATGTTTTCCTTCACCGAAGCTAGTGATAATTTTACAATACGCACATGAATCCGAAAATACAGCGGTGCGTGTCTTGGGTTCGAACTCGAGACCCATGACTTGGCAATCCGACGGTCACACCACTAGACTATCACTGCTTCCTATCCCATACATTTAAGGTAAAATATATTTATTCTCAAAAGAATTATTACAAAATCAATATAACATCACGCCTGTGATCCTCGCAGGGCTAGGCAGAGATGTACCAATTAGTAGACTCACATTTCGCCAGTTATGTTTTAAGTCCCATGTAATAGGGGGCGAGCCTATTGCCATCAACCGGACACAAATCTAGACTTCGTGGCTGCTACTGCGGGATTCCTGATGGAAAAACCCAATAACACTTTGCCCGACTCAGGAATCGAACCCAGGTCCTTATGCTCAGCAGTCGTGCTTGCGTCCACTAGACCAACGAGGCAATTGCAAATACTTATAGAGAAAACATAAATTGGTTTAAACATTGGGTCGAGTAGTTGAAAATTTGTATGGGAATACAAAATTTCAACTACTTGACCCAATGTATAAACCAATTTATGTTTTCAGCTGAACATTTTTTCACGCATTATGACCACACCACTCTAATACATGCCTCTGTGCATCCTACTTCCTACTTAATATTATAAATTGGAATGTTTGTGAGGATGGATGGCTAGATGGATGTTTGTTATTCTTTCACGCAAAAATCACTGACTGGATATGGATGAAATTTGGCACACAGATAGTTTATAACCTTAAGTTACCTAGTGATTAACACATAGAATACTTTTTATCCCGGTAATACGATCCCGTGGGACATAAGCTAGTCTGATATATGCGTTCTAATAATGACAACATCTTTCTCAAACATGCTGTAGATACGAGTTACCCCGATATAGTCACAGACCTATAGATACGAGATATCATATCATATATTGATATTGCTAGCTGTCAGGATTTGGGCGACTATTTAGGGATGCACTAAGCTTACATTTGCTTCGATATTTTGTATCGATCCGGGTCGCTACTAAGCGATACGGTTCTAGGATCGTATCGTATCGTAGGTACTTATAAATTCTGCCGGGGCTGCGGGACTATTGGAAAGAGATACCGTGGCCCCGGAACACAAAGGGCGATGAAGGAACATGGATGGGATTTAGTCAGTAAAAGTCTGACACTCCCTCCTGCTCCGCCCAGAGCGGGAGGAGTCATTTGATGATTTCCCAACCGAAAAAAAGGTACTTTTAAATTCCTTTTTTTGCTTAAATAGGCTTGCGTTTGGCCGCAATATGCCTGATGTAAAGCGATGACGCGACCTTGGGGTAGAGCATGTCCGTATAGAAGAAACCGATTCACTCGAACCCTGAAGAGATCCAGGTTACAATGTTAGGGGAACAGAGAAGCCGGCAGTGAACTCCACAGACTGACGGATCGCACAATAAATGTGGAAACATAGCGCTTTGTGCGTGTTCGTGCAACTGCAACCATAATATAACGGTGCCGCTATCTCTGCTCCGAATGATAGAATAGGCCCTCCGAAATATTACTGATATAAAACCGATAAGCTGGCAACTCCTTTAATAGTCTAGGCAAAATTCCATAAAATCTTTTGTACCCCTTGTGTGTTTTCATTTTGAATTATTTTGAAACTGACTGATCATGAAATTTCTCACAATTTGGTACGACGGTGTACGTTACCCCAGCAGGAAAGTGTCTCCTAGAGTTATATGAGTGGAACGTAAATTGTGTGCCCTAACTGCTGTAAATGTGCCCCCACATAAAAAATGTGTGCCCCCTGTCGTTTTCGAAAAAAACGGAAAAAAACGATTCCTGCTGGGGTAACGTTTTTCTAGCAGGAAAATTTTAAACGAATGATCGGAGAGAGAAACATTGTGCATGGCCTTGTAGCTTATAGTAGTGCCAAAGTGTGCCCCCAAAATAAACCTGCTGGGGTAACGTTTTGCAGAATCGTATATCTCTAAAACCATTGCATGTGCCCCAGTAGAATAAACATACACGTGTAGCTCTTCATGTGTGCCCCTCAGTGCCCCAATTAGATTTAAGAAAATATTTATAATTTCCAAGTTATCACGGTTTTATGAAAACTCGAAAAAACATCACAGCGCCTAAATGAGACAAGGTATAAGCTCGCTGAAAACTGTATTGGCTCCGCCTTGACGCTACTAATAACCATACAAAGTTTCAAAACTGGTCATGCATGCGTTTTTGAATTATCTTGATAAAACTCAAAAAGATGGTGTCATAACTTTGACGCCAAAAATACAAGGAACCAGCTCGATCCCAGATGTGTTGGTGTCAAGGAAATAGTGTGCCCTTAGTGAAAAATATATGGTGAAAACATTCAGCTTGGAATGTTTCGCATTAATTAAATATTAACAAAAAACCAAAGATGTAAACAACGGCTGGTTATCCGACCAAATTCGAATGACTACTAAAAAGCGACGGAAGTGCGTAAATTAAAGAAGGTCATCGATATGTATGAATACATATCGATGACCTTCTTTAATTTACGCACTAACCGATTCACACGTGTTGTGCCTGAGTACACTGAAGTAGAAAAGTAATATGTAATAAAATAAAGTTGTTATTGGATAATATTCTACTAGCTTTTTCTGTGATTTTGCACATGATTAAGTACATTATAAATAGTATGTGTCTATGTGATATTCAAAGGTAAGTATTTATTTATCTAGTAATTTATGTGTATTTGTCATATAATTTATGTTTATGTGTATTTGCCAGGTCTTTTACCCAAAATTTGATTGGGGGATGTTTTAAAAAAATATAGTTCATGAAATGTGTGATGAATACCTACTACGAAAAAGAGGTAGCTCTTTTTTGTATATAAATAAAAAAACAACACAACAGTAAAAGAAGTATTTATATATTTATTGATAAGCCGTAGGTTAGATAAATTAACATTAAGTTTTTCATCATTAAGGTGGATGCTCCAGGGTGGCCCGCGAAATTCAAATTTTCTTAGAAAGGTGCAGGAATTACTTTTTCAAGGTCAAATTCATTCCTGCACGGGCTACCATGGAGCATCCACCTTAATAGAAGATTCCCTTTTTCGCCTCCCCAACGCTGCATATCTCTGGCTGCGCTCCATCCGCTGACGTCGTGTTGCAAGGAATCGCTTTGTCTAGTTTGGAGAAAGTGAGACAGCTAGTATGCAAACGGTATTAGTGGGACAGAGACAGATACCTACCTAAACGTCGCTCTATAGATGAATAATACGAAGTGTTTTTGACTAGAGAAGTGCGTCTGGATTATTACTTGGTATTGGACATTTGCAGTTATGACGCCAAGGACACTGTTGCATGTTTACTTTTTTTTAAGTTGGTTGTAACTGGCGTAATAATTAAGCATGTATAACAATGATGTGGTTATAGGGGTGGTGAATTTTGTAAAAATAGTTACAATGATGGCACGATCTGCGGTGGTAAGTATTGGCATTGTTTTGACTTATTTCAAAGTACATAAGTACACTTAACAAGTACTTGGATTTTTTTTCATTACTTTATTTATTTATTTGTAAACAAAAATGTTTTAATTCATGTTTGTTTTGTTTTCATCTGAAAGGATATACATACTTTCCGATTGATCCAATAGAAATTTCATCAAAATCGATTCAGTCACTTGTTTTTTTTTTGTATAATACGTATTTTGTCTTCTTGTGCTACGTTGATGACATATGATCCCTTAATAACTTCTAGTTACAATGTAAAAAAAAAATCATGACTAGAATTCACAAGACTCCAAAACTCGACCACAATCCGTCAACATATCATAGGGCTGTATCTTTTTAGCCGAAATAGCTAAATACTTGATTGTCACAGAATGTTCTATGGCAGCTATTACTTTATGAATTAATAATAAGGAATTAAAAATAACAAACAACAAGCTGTTTCATTTAATATGGTCACAAGGTGCATTTAACATATTTTTAATTAGCCCCCAAAACTTTTGAACGCGACTGTACGGACAACAGCTTAGGTATAATACGCCCACTAAAGAAGGTCATCGATATGTATGAATCCGTCGCTTTTTAGTAGTAGTATAATTTATGTATCGTCGTACCGTGTAGGTACGACGATACATAAATTCCGATACCGATACTTTTTCATTGATACAAGCATTGTATCCTATCCGTGTGTAACAATCCGAAATATTGGAGTATCGAATCAATATTATATCGACACTGTAAAGTCCGTACATCACTAGCAACTATACGTACCTAGGTTGTATTCGCCGTGTTGTGGTCAAATGGTGTCTTGAAGATATCACGAGGACATAAACTATTTCGGTACATCTCCGTTCGCTTAGCAATTTCACGGAGTAAGGTCTAGGTGGTCGGAATAATAAACTTTGTTTCAGGCAAGATGTTTCAAACAAGCATGTTAAGTGTCTGGCCACAATTCGTGAGTATTGTGTTTAAATAATCAGCAACGTTATCCAAGACTACGACAAAACTATCTAGATGCAGGTGTGCTATAGATATATAGAGATACTTCTTCCTAACTCATTGGGTGTGATGTATCCAATAGGATAGCTTAATCCGTACTTATAGAAAATGTTCTTATTAAAATAAAATAAAATGTAGTTGGCTGCCTGTGGATGTTAGTCTGTTCGTATGTGACATTCTCACGCGTTAACGGCTAAACGGATTTGGATGAAATCCAGTACACGCTTAAGGTAAGGGCATACAATGTTTTATCCCAGTAGTACGTTTCCGTGGGATGATTTCCAAAACCATGCAAGGTGGGCAAAGGCTAGTTAATGGAAAAGAAAGAGTTTTTCCCATAAACAAAAAAAAAACACTTTCTTCTCTAAAGCGTGTCGATGGTAATTAAAATTGTGTCGACCCAGAACTAAGCCACGAGTTTGGAGCCTTCATCAGTTCCTGTAGTGAACAAGCTACAGAAAAAGCAGGACACAGTATTAAGTACCTCATCGTTTGTGGAACAGCACCACATTTACACTCCAGGGCAGAGTCATTGGGCTGCGGGACTATTCGAAAGAGATACCGTGGCCCCGGAACACAAAGGGCGATGAAGGAACATGGATGGGTTTTAGTCAGTAAAGTCTGACACTCCCTCCTGCTCCGCCCAAAGCGGGAGGAGTCATTTGATGATTTCCCATCCGAAAAAAAAAAAAGGGCAGAGTCATTAATGAATCTCCACCTGGTAGGTTGAACAGGTTCTCCTTGCTGCGGCCAACCTGGCCAACGACCACACTCATCATCATCATCATTTCAGCCGAAAGACGTCCACTGCTGGACATAGGCCTCCCCCAAGTGTCACCACATTGACCGGTCCCATGCGACTCGCATCCAGCGCATTCCCGCAACCTTCACCAGGTCATCGGTCCACCTAGTGGGAGGCCTTCCAACGCAACGTCTTTCGCCACTCCAGAACTTTTCGGCCCCATCGGCCATCCGTTCTGCGAGCTTTATTTTTACTTTTATAGCTTTATCAACCTAAAATGTTCCCACTGCTGGGGCGCTGGCTTCTCTCAAGGACAGGGAACGGGTTGACCTATACACGGTCCCATTGCGGGCTAGTGGGTAACATTAAGTATCTTCTAGAAATTAGTTAAACTTACTTAAGCCACTATTTGCCAACAAACCCTAGATATACCCCAGTACCTAAAGTGTGGCCACAATGTTTCACACGAGCGTAAAGTTTTATCTAAAATAATGGCGCTCACGTTTGCCAGACCCAAATAATGGTGTTTGAATAAAATATGCCCTCGTAACAGCATTTCAGAGGTAAACCTATCACTTAGTAATATTTACGGGCGACGGAGGAGATAAGTGTGAGCAATTTTTCAGTTTTTTTGTAAAAGTAAAGTACAAAGATAAATTCTTAACTAACTGAAGAACATGTATGTACAATATAATCAAATTAAAAAAATAATAAGTTATTGTTTGTAACTTCAAATTAACAGCTTAGGTAAGTTAAGTAAGCAAGTATTAAAATAATTCTTATTCTTTATTGCACACAAAAAGATATACACACAAAATTAAAAACAATCTTAAAAAATTGTGTCTCTTTGTTCCAGCTAATCTCCGGTTTTGACGGGACTTTACTGGCAGATAGGTGATGTTATAAGGAGTAATTTAAGCTACTTTTATTTTAGAAAAATAATTAAAATGCCGTGCAAAAAAAAATATAACCTTAAAACAAAAATATTTGTTACGCTAACACCACAGTACAATTAACACTGACGACACACGGCAAATTCTAGTGACGCGGCGCGCACGACCACAGAGTAAGTACATTATACTTCGCGACAACCAGCCTGTTCGCACCTTGAAGTATCCTTACGGACGGGAAGGGGCGCGCGGTAAATATCGTCAGCGTTTCGGGCGTTCCTTTGAAGCCGCCCTACTGATTATCTTTATACTGTGACTTTCGTGTCTGGTTTTTGTGACTGAAGAATTGTCGCGAGCAGGTGTAACCTTCTAAACTATGATAATAATGGATTTAAATGCGGTTTTCATCATCATTTAGAATACTTATAGATATACTATTATAATAGATTCAAAAAACCGGCCAAGTGCGAGTCTCCAAGGGTTCCGTACCATTATCTATACAATATTAGACAAAACGGCAAAAAACAAGTTTGTTGTATAGGAGCCGGGCCCCTTAAATATTTATTTTATTCTGTTTTTAGTATTCGTTGTTATAGAAATACATCATCTGTGAAAATTTCCACTGTCTAGCTATCACGCTTCATGAGATACAGCCTGGTGACAGACAGACGGACAGTGGAGACTTAGTAATTGGGTCCCGCTTTTACACTTTGGGTACGGAACTCTAAAAATATAAGAAACTAGGTAAGGTTCTGCAATGTCCAATAGGTATACAAGCTAAAAGATCAACAACCCATGCCGCTGGACTGTACAAATATATTTACATGGTTTAATCTACATACAATATGCACAGTAGCAATGAAATCACCGTTTAGGTAGTGCAAATATAATTATGTGTTTGCATACGAGACTCTTTTACTTGGAAAAATCCAAAATGTTTAATCGGAATATCTTCAAGATAATATTGGCGCATTATAAATGCCAAGTTATATAGTTTCAGTAAACGAGCTATTTTTAAAGCTTAAATTGGCTTAGCCAAAATTAGGAAACGTTCTTAAAATTGCGAACGGCCCGCCAATTAACTGCTACTGTTATAGGGCAATTAAATTAAATTTTACGGAACCCAAAATGGAATTAAAAAGAATATTGAATAGGAAACAAGCGCCAGGGTAGCCGCAAAATTCTAATTTTCTTACGTTTTTTTGCAATTTGTAAGAATCAGGCTGTGTTGAACAATAGTACATTTTGATACAAGTGGAGAAAGTTTGTTATTGCACCCGAGGCGGAATTAACTCCCGAGCCGTAGGCGAGGGTGTTTTTGAGCCGAGAACTGCAATAACAAATGTCCACGTGTATCAAACGACGTTTTTCAATACACTTTGAAGAAATTAAATAAAAGAACGAAAAATATTTTTGTCATGAATTATAAGGAAACTATGATTTTCTTTTCTTTTTTTCCGCGCTTTGCTTTCACCAGGTTGAAGGAGAAGCAATGGTATGAAGCCGTTAAACAGCCTGATATATATATATATATATATATATATATATTGTAATTTTGAATTTAGAACACAAATAAATGTTAATTTGTTTAAAAAAGTGAATATTAGTTTTAAATAATCATGTTTATCTATGATATTCTATTTATAAACACAATTTGAATATTTTACGCCGTAAAGACGCATTATTACTTTGCCGAAATAAAAAAAAAACATTAACCTCCGACTATAGGCATTGAACCAATTTGGACTAAAGGTATAGTTATCTGTTGGAATTTTCATTCCCGCACACGTGTTGGAAAATGAAAAAAATCGCACGCGTGTGAAATACATTGCATGTTGAACCTAATCATAGTGCGTTATGAACCAGTTTTCGAGGAAGTGTATTGAAAAATATAATTAGTGACTGTAACACTTATGTGTAGAATTATAACCATTAAATCATCAATTCTATGACTATTTTATTTAAAAAAAACATTAAATTCAGTTATATTGAAGCAATCGATTAATAGATTACAGAACAGGGGAAAAATAACTAGCGAAAATGTAGGTGCACCATTAATTACGTCTCTGCCTAACTGTTCAAGGTTTACGATCGTGATATTATGTTGTATACAGGGTGTAAACCACCTCATCACGAAGCCGTCAACCAAGCATTCTGTACATCAAACTAAGTAACTTTACGCAAAAATTATTGCTGGGAAACGAAATTTTTTTTTGGGGTGAACAATCATGTTTTGTGGTAGAACTCAATGTAACGCACTCAAAACATTGTGCTGATGCATGGATTGAATAGTACGGGGGTCGTGGAGGTGTTAAAGTAAAAATCTTACATTAAAAACTTGTATTTAAAAAAAAAAGTTGTAACTTTGACCCCCAATATCTCCGTAACTAGAAGGTTCCCAGGTATGGTGTAGAACAAAAAAAAAGATCGCAATGACGAGAAAAACAAGTGCCTTTCGGCTTCGTTAAGAGGTCTTTTACACCCTTTACAAAAATAACGGCTACACAATTGGTGTGCAGGAATCTGGAAATAAAATATGCGCCTATTGGTATTCCCAACTCACCGAACGACAAACATAATTAAACAAAACGTAAATTAATACATTCTTAGCCGTGCTTACTTCGCACCACTTAAAATTCCAGCCCCACACCGTGAACAGAAAAAGTTGTTTTTAAAGTAAACAAAAAACCCTAGATTTTGCAACGCGACACCAACTTTGTTAATAAGTAAAGTTGCTCAAGTATTCTTAGCTTTGTCGAAGTGAGAGAGAACTTCTATTAATTCTGAGCCGTTCCAATAACTATGCTGTCGCATTAATGAGGATCCTAACTTGGGCTAGGATGTGGGAACCACCTCATCATTATTAACTCATGAATTCTGTGCTTCGCGTCTAACATTTGTATGACTTGCAGAATATAGTTATTTGGATAGTTACTTCAAGTGGAATATATTATGTGCCATTTAACAAAAACACACACACACACATACACACACACATACATACACATTACATACACACACACACACATTACATGCACACACACACACACACACATTACATACACACACACACACACACATTACATTTTTTTTTTTTCATTTTTTTTTATGTGCAATTTTTTTTGTGCATGTGACATTTAAGTGTGTGAATATTTATAAACATAACATAACAACACGCCTGTTAGCCCTGAAGAGTTAGGCAGAGGTGTTCCTAATAGTACAGTACAGCCACATTTCGCCAGTTTATGTTTTAAATCCCATGTAATAGGGTCCAAGCCTATTGCCATCAACTGGGCACAAATCCAGACTCCGTGGCTGCTACTGAGAAATTCCTGATGGAAAAACCAAATAAGATTTTGCCTGACCCGGGAATGGAACCCAGGACCTCATGCTCAGCAGACGCGCTTGCGTCCACTAGACCAACGAGGCAATAGCAAATAATAATAATAAATTAATATCGCTGGACATTACACACAGCGCCATCTAGTGCCACACTAAGCAACGAGGCTTGTGTCGTGGACACCAGATAGTTGATATGCTACATATATACTTTTTGTTTGATACAAATACACTTATAGAGAAAACATAAATTGGTTTATACATTGGGTCGAGTAGTTGAGAATGTTGTTTGGGACAGTTGAATATTTTTTCACGCATATACAGGGTGTAAACGTTAACCAATCAGTCTGTACATCAAACTAAGTAACTTTACGCAAAAAATATTGCTGGGAAACGACTTTTTTTTTTGGGTGAAAAAGCATGTTTTGTGGTAGAACTCAATGTAACGCACTTAAAACATTGTGCTGATGGATGGAGTGAATAGTACGGGGGTCGTGGAGGTTTTTAAAGTAAAAAATCTTACATTAAAAACTTGTATTTAAAAAAAAAAGTTGTCAAAAGGTTGGAACTTTGACCAATATCTCCGTAACTAGAAGGTTCCCAGGTATGGTGTACAACGAAAAAATGATCGCAATAATGAGGAGAACAAGTGCCTTTCGGCTTCGTTAAAAGGTGTTTTACACCCTTTATGACCACTCCACTCTAATACATGCCTCTGTGCTTCCTACTTCTGTCATTTATATAACACACTAACTGATGCCCGCGGCTTCGCCCGCCCGCAAATTATAAAACCTAAAACCTTCCTCTCGAATTACTCTATCTATTAAAAAAACCCGCATTAAAATCCGTTGCGTAGTTTTAAACATTTAAGCATACATAGGGATATAGGGACAGAGAAAGCGACTTTGTTTTATACTATGTAGTTATTTATGCAATCAAAATCATAATTAGTATTTCATTTCACATGTTTGATACCATAAAGCGAGGTCAGTATAGCGACCCCGAATCTGATTTTTTTATGGCCGGTTTATGGCAATACGCCCGCCCCTATTACTGCGGCTTAAATATAAGTGGTGGAAATACCCTAGGGGAAATACAAGTTTCATGTTATGTTGCTAAAACCAGTAATCTGGGTCTGGCTATCTGTGTATGTGAGTTTAAATGTTTGTAAACGGACCCACGATACGGGAGAAATTTTTGGTGAGAGAATTGTTGTTTCGGTTTCATAGTCATAGTCATTTCTTCATAAACAAGTAACTTGTATCTGAATTTAAACACAAAAATTACACAATTACAGTAGACACACTAAAATAAATTACATATTACAACAACAATTTAACCTCTACAATTTAAAAATAAAACTGTTTTAAGCTTTCACGGTTCATAACTATACTTAAAATGTCACTTACGGGATATCTTCCGTGATTATTAATTGTTTTGAGCTCCCGATATTTCGACGCTGTTGCAAGCGCCATGATCGCGGGTTAACTGGAGAATGCGGGTGTATGGAAAAAAATCTTAGGAGCAGACAAATCTGTCTACCTTCTTTCTTTGTTTTTTGCTACGCGCACCACTGGAACTCGACACTAAGTCACGACAAAACACACTCACAGTATCACCAGGTTTTGTGAAGTTCTTATTATGTTTCTGGCTGCTACTTTCCACCCACACAACCACACTCCACAAAACCTTTTTTCCATCCACCCGCATTCTCCAGTTAACCCGCGATCATGGCTCTTGCAACAGTGTCGAAATATCGGGAGCTCAAAAAAATTGATAATCACGGAAGATATCCCGTAAGTGACATTTTAAGTTTAAAAATAATAAGTTCATATTTCATCAATATATCGACATGTAAATGAAACAATGAAAAAATATGGCCAACAGCTTAAAATTTAAAAATATTAACAATAAAATATTCAACAAAAGATAAATTTGATATATTGGTAAAACTAATATCAATAAATCAAAATGAACAAAATCCAATGGAATTCAACATGGTATTCTCAATAAAAATGACGGGTCAATAAAATTACAGCTCTTCTATCGCATATAGACACCTCAATAGGAATTCCTTTAGTTTTATTTTGAACTAGCTGATGCCTGCGGCTTCGTCCGCCCTCAAATTATATATTAAAACCTTCCCCTTGAATCACTCTATCTATTAAAAAAACCCGCATCAAAATCCGTTGCGTAGTTTTAAAGATTTAAGCATACATAGGGATATAGGGACAGAGAAATCAATACTATGTAGTGATTTTTGGTTTTGTCCAGTACGTCTCGCCATCTTCTACGAGGTCTGCTGCGACGCCTTCTAGCTGTGTCAGGGCTCCAATGACCAGTGGTCCACATTAGCCCTGGGTATAAACAATCGAAAGTCATGGGCCTTCGCCCAGCAGTGGGATGCCGCAGGCTAACAGTAACAGTAATAGTTGTTTAGTAATGTCTTGTTAAAGGTTGGGCTAAGTAATGCTAGCTCGTATATCATTGTGGCTAATGAATGTCACTCCATGTGATATGCTAAGCCTTTACTTAATGTGACGCAAAGCTGGCATTAGATATCCTCTTTATTACACTCATCATCTGCCTAGCCTTTGCCCAACTATGTTGGGGTCAGCTTCCAGTCTAACTAGATGCAGCTAAATATCAGTATTTTACATGAAGGGGCTGCCTATTTGATCATCACAACCCAGTTAGTACTGGGTAATACCATACCCCGTCCTCATTTGAATTTTGTGTGTAGGTATACATGTTTTTTAAATTTTGCGTGCAAAAAAGAATATGAATATGAACATATGAATAGGAATACCTCTTGGTAAGACTGGTTTTCAGACTTTCGGGCCACTGACTACGATTTTACCCATAATACGCGTATTTTGAAATCACGTTCTCGAAAACAGCATCAACGATTACGATGGAAGCTGCAATAAAGGAATTAAGGGAACAATAAAATCTGTTTAGCTCATATCTGGAAAAATTCGTTTCCTCTATTTTCATCTGAGCAGAGCTCATTCGCCCAGGCTACTAATATTAGTATGAGATATTTTAAATAATAATAAAAATTTTCAAGCTCTAGTTTTTCACACAATAAATCATTGCAGTCAAGGAATCCTGGTGCCCTGGATTTCTCAATCCTTACTCACAAACTTTTCGCTCCGCAGCGGAGCAACTGTCAAACTTTGACAACCTTACGGAAGTCGCACTTTCGCAAAATAAGAATTGAACTCTCTAACTTTGCTGTACGTTGGCTATTTCTTTTCTTTATTTCTTTAGATTTTCTTGGGGAAATAATTGTGTTGGATGTTTAAAGGCGTTTCTATGTGCATTTCAAGTAACAAAAAGCAGAATGGAACGTTAGTTTTTTTTTAAGTAACTCAATTAAACACATTAAGTGACATTTTAAATATAGCTCAATTAAAACTAATGAATAATAAAATAACAATTTATATACCTACAGAGTTTCCTCCGTGTCTCGGAAAGCACGTTAAGCCGTTGGCCCCTGCTGTCATTTATAGATTTTTGGCAGTCGTTACAAGTAGTCAGTGGGCCGACAGTCTGACACCCTGTCTTACCAAGAGGTATCGTATTGCCCAGTACTTGCTAATTGGGTTGTGGAGGTCAGATAGGCAGTCGAATCCATGTAAAATACTTGTATTCAATAGATGATGATTACTTCGGTTATCGCTTATTGAGTTATTTCGGGCTCAAGACGACGTTTGAGAGAAATATTGTATTAGGAAACCACGCAGATTCTACTTAATATAATAAAAAAAATATTTTTCCTCCACACACGAAAATTAATCCGTTTCACAACAACAACACCAAAAACCCAATTTCTTAACTCACTAAAAGGAAAATACGCACACGAGAAAACAGACGCGTAACTTACTCTTTTCGACGCCATTTCATTGGACACGGGAGAAAAATAAAAGAAACGCTGTTTGCCCAGAGGGGATATAAAGGGAAGAACCCAATATTGGCTTTATCACTCATATGGTAACAATGGAGTGATTGATAACAAATTGTTGGAACGTTGGCCCCCAAGGCATGTGTCACAAATATTTGGATAAGGATTTAATATGGCGTAAGTCGCTGTTGGGTTTGTATAAACATACTATGTTCATTATTAATTGGGGTAGTTGTTATGTTAGTTAGCTGACGAGTGGGAACGTAGATAATATTGTGACAAGCTTATGCCTCGGTTTCGCCTGCGTTTTGTTCCTTTACCGAGATAAGAAGTATTCTATGTGTTAATCCATGTCTTCTTTTTCTTTATCGTGTGGTGTGGATAGTTTTTATGCCACCCATGGCACTCTGACTTGGCTCTACATGCCGTCGAGAAATATCTCTCAGGCATGCTGGTTTCCTCACGCGGTTTTCTTTGACTGAAGCAAGTGATAATTACACAATACGCATATGAATCTGATATATCAGAGATGCGTGTCTTGGGTTCGAACTTGGGACCAATGACTTGGCAGTCTTATAGTCACACAACTATGCTATCACTACTTATACATATTTGATAGTAGTAGTAAATAAGATCCGTTCAAAATGGAGCAATTCAAGTTGGCCTTTTAATGCTACATACGAGTCGTGCGGACATATTACTCGTAAGCTTGTTGCGTGTCGGCGAACGAAATTACATGCTGCTTATACACAATTTCATTGTATTGTTATTTCAACGTTGATCGGAATTTAAAAAGAAGCTATCGTTCTAAGTCTAACGCAAGGCAGCACTATAATCGGCGGAACGTGAGAGGGAGAGAACCTCACTTCCCAGCCGCCGCGGAAGAGGCACCGGGCGTCGGGATGATTTCCCATCCGAAAAAAAAAGGCTGCACTATAATACAGTACCTACATCCCTACTTACCCTAGAGCCTACTAATGAGTTATTCATCATTCATCTCTTGCCCTTATCTCAATTCATTTGTGGATGGCGCAGCATATTATCTTATTCTTCCATACTTTCCTATTACTCGTCATATCATAAGACACGTCTTTTTGTACGTATCTTATAATAGCGTTTAAGTTCATTAGGTATACCATAATATATTAACTCATACCTACTAACTCATACTTTTACGTTAAATATTGTTAAGAAATCGATTGTCCAAACAGTATTTATTAGAAAAATGCCGCCTGTGATACAGGTTTAACCTAGTACAGGCATCGTAGTTTGTTATACCAACATTATTTCTAAGGTTTAAATTGTTTATATTTTGTGCTAATTCTATTTTTGAATAAATATAAGTATTTATTTAAGTATATCATCCTTCAAACATTCCATCCATCGTTTCTTTGGTCTTCCTCTACTCTTATACCCATCCACATTCATACTCAAAACTTTCCTCACGATGTTTTCCTCAACATGACAACCGATCACCACCACGACTACTCATGAGTTATTTTTATATCATACTCGTATTGTCCTATAAAGCTAATTAAAAAGTATTTATGAATTAAGGTAAAATTCCGAAAGGAAAAACCACAGCAAAACCACCGTATCGACAGAATTACCTTATATGTAATCAGTCTATTAATGTTTTTGAAGAGGAAAACGTTATCCAGTGTTTCCGTTTTGGTTGGTCGGGTTTCAAAGAAGCCGGTCGTGACGCTACGACCTAGCCTTGCTGTTTGCGGTTGTGGTTTTCTTTGGAATTCTACCTCTATGGCAATTATGACAAACTAATTTCGATCCGATGGTATTTAATAGTACATTATGATATAAGTACGGTAAGTTGAAAATTACAGCCGAGGCAATATTGCTAGCCCGAGCCGTATGCGAGGGCTATAAGAAAGCAGAGGCTGTAATTATCAAAGCGCACGTATGTCATACGACGTTTTATAACATATTTGCGAGGAAATAAATAAAACAAATAAAAACAATACAGCGAAAAGAAAAAGCGCGCGGAATAATTTTTACTTGTTCACAAATTAGCGATAAGCGCGCGTCTGCTTTTTTTTTTAAGGCAAAGACAAAAAACAGCCAGTATTAGTAATAAAGACATTTTTTTTGGTGTTTTTGTTACAGATAAATGGTTGTAATTTATTGTCAAAATTAAAGAATTAAACAATTATTTATTATATTTCATCTCCCAAAGTTAATTTTATTCATAAATTGTTGACCACTTTTCTGACATAAAAACTCTTTGCTAAGATTTAAAAAAGTACCGTTCGGTTTTAAATCCAGACTCCGTGGCTGCGACTGAGAAAATCCTGATGAAAAACCCAATAACACTTTGCCTGACCTGGGAATCGAACCCAGGACCTCATGCTCAACAGTAGTGCTTCGGGCCACTAATATTTTGTTTTTTTTTTGTTTTTGTAACTGTGCAATAACACTATTACACTAATGAGAATGACCCTATCAATTCTGTCGTACAAAAATAATATTTTACATAGTTTATGTTAGTCCCATATACACGGTATAAACGGACACTTTCGTCAACCAAGCATTCTGTAGATCAAACTAAGTAACTCTACGCAAAAAATATTACTGGGAAATGACTTTCTTTTTTTGGGGTGAAAAATCACGTTTTACGGTAAAACTCAATGTAACGCACTCAAAACATCGTGCTGATGAATGCACTGTACAGGCGTCATGTAGGTTCTCAAAGTAAAGTTATATCATTAAAAACTTGTATTAAAAAAAAAAAAACTTGTGAAAATGTTGGAACTTTGACCTACAATATCACCGTAACTAGAAGGTATCGCATTGCCAGGTAGTCTTTTACACCCATTATTTTCGACTTCTCTATTAATAACTGATAGAACGTCCCTCTGTCTATTTACCTCTTTCCCTCCGGCATTCCTATAAAACGTAAAATTCAACTCTTCATTTAAATCCCGAAGACAAATAACACTCCCCGATTTACTGGTATAGACAGTAAGATTTAACCGACTGAGAACAAAAAGAGTGAATCGAGTGACTGGCCCACTATGCTGGCCCATGCTGGCCGGTCTCACAATGGCGCCAGGCCACTGAAAGCCAGTGCCAACACGTGCAATGAACGATTCTATGAGATATTGACTCCTACTATGAACCACTATCTTTCAAGTGTAAGTGAAGTGAGATGTGTTCGAGATCTGGGCTTACATATTAAAGCAGGTCATTAATAGATGAAAAATTTCGCTTTGTCTTAGTGGTGGTACTTTCATACAAGCTTCGAAGCTCTTATAGCTTACTACTACTC
Organism: Xestia rhomboidea; assembly: GCA_963853795.1. NCBI lineage: Eukaryota > Metazoa > Arthropoda > Insecta > Lepidoptera > Noctuidae > Xestia > Xestia rhomboidea. The sequence continues at coordinate 15,961,161 of OY970777.1, forward strand.
TTCATGATGTTAGGGTTTCTGTACAGTCTGCTTGTCTTAGTTGCCTTATGGACTTGCCGTATTTTTGACCCCTGGGCACGCCGTGTCGAAGCCTGTTTAAATGTTGTGTTATTCATTATAGTTTATTTCGAGTTCATAACTAAATAATAATACATAATTCGCACTCACTCGTTGCTTTTATTTATGTTCGACTAGAATTACACTAGACAACTTCTCTTTCTTACATAATTTTCAAAACAGACATTGACAGGGTTTTTTTTTAATTCAATGCAAGTTAAAGATCCATTTGCCACGTATCCCACGCCGTAACTAAAACTTTAAAACTTTCCAGTGCATTTTTTTTAAATTAAACTATTTTCACGTGCATTCTAGGACAGTTAGTGAGGCCACTAGAAAACAATTTCACTGGGTAAAGTTGGCAACAGACTGTGCTTAGCGCCCGGTGCATTGATTATGCATTAAGACCAACAACCTCGAGAAAAAGTGCCGAAGGACCAACCTTTATTGAAAACGTTTTGTATTACAGGGAGTCTTATTGAAGCAGTTTTATTAAGGCTTAGGGTCTTCGTCCACTGCGACTTTTTGTAGCGATAACGTATAGCACAGCATCTTCCTGAGTGGTAACGTTGTCACGACGTGCAAGTTGTCAACTATTTTTGTTCCGTCCTATTGTATTTATAAATATTTGTCACGCGTCGAATAAAAAAAAAAATCGTTTGTTTTTTTTATATGTTTATTGTTTGTATTGTTTTGTATTTTGTATGCACATCGTGTCCCTGCGGCGAATTCTTTCTTTCTTTCATAAGCATTTTAACGTGTGCCAGAAGCCATAGAAACGCGCGACTTATATGCGACAGAACCGGCGACGATATCGCGGTCGTTTTGCGTTTGCGTCGCTGCAACAAAGCCGTTGGGCTCTTTGGCGGGTCCTTGCGTTTATTGCATTTGCAATGCGCGACAGAAACAATGAAAACGCGGCAAATGCGCATCAGCATCGCTATAGTAGCGACACAGCATCAAGGTAACGTGGGTGGAGTTACAGTCGCGAGCCGTAATATGTATAAACGTATCAACTTTCTGTTTTCACGAGAAAATCGTTTCTGAATTTTGCTTAGTGTATAAATTTCATTGCTTGTACACAGCCTGCGACAGCATCGCAAACACATCGCTGCAAAAAGATGCGGTGAGCGAGGGCCCTAAGCCTGGAACAAAAATGGAGGATGCAAATTGAGCAGTAAAGGCTTTTATGGCCGTGTGTTTAGACCTTGTTTGTATAAGCCGAATCTCGCATAAAGTTCGCTCGATTAAAGTGGGGATACTCAACCTTTTTTTAAGCTGAAGCTACATTATGCGAGTTTGGAACAAAGACCGTTTTTTGACAAACAATGCATATTTTTTCTTGCAGAGCTTAAATTATACAGCTGTCCCTCCGCTTCCGCCTTAGAGTTGTTTTTAATACAAATTATTTCGTATTACTAAAGTTTTGATAGCAGAAAGAGTCTTCAAACTTAATTACATTGCCTTTGACTGTATACACTGGCCGGCAAAAATAAGTATCACACTTGTAAAATTGCAATAACTTTTTAAGTAGGTACACAAGATATACTTTCGAAACAAAAAGGACTCGAAAAAGAGTTTAATGTTGTACACAAAAACGTTTTAATTTTTAAAAGAAGGTTACCAAAACCTTTTTTTAAAAATTTAAACGTTTTTTATTTTAAATCTCACTTCTATAGTTTAGAAAAAAAATGAAATTTTGAAAGTGTAGTACTTAGTTTTGCAGGCCAGTGTACATAGAGTATTGCACCTACTGTGTATTATCTCTGCATCACCCTAAGGTAGACTGGTAGAAAATGCCCAAGGCATTAAGTCCGCCTTTGTACAGTTTTTTACTTGTGCATAAAGTTTTAATAAATAAATAAATAGAGTGCAGTTTTGTTTGCGCGCATAATAATTATACCTTTCTTGAAGATTTAACGTAAAAATACAGAGGAAAAATAAGCAGTAAGAAGTATAATATTCCAGGATCCCAGGGTCGCCAGACCTTATTTATTTTCTCATTGACAAAATGTGTGGCTTCGAGTAGTGTTAGTATGTACTCTAAACGTATTCATATCTGCTAACTTGTGACGACGGACAATATCGGGTGCTAAAGTTTCGTGAAAATAATACAATTTTTTTACGTAGTCCTGACAAGGAACCCTTATAGTTGCGTCATGTCCGTCTTGAAAAATATGGAAAAATTCGTGAACATGCATTTCATGAACTTTAAAGGAAAACTATAGCGGTTAAGATAACTTTATTAGTTTAGCAGTAATAGTCGTTGAACTTGGGTGTTGGATAATTTTGTACCAAATACAAAATCCTTAGAATAAATCCTATAAACAGACTAAGATGAAGTAGTTGTTTGTTTATAACGGGTAAAGACTTGCATTGAAAAACAAAATCTAAAATAAAAAAAATAAAAAAATAATCATAAGTTTCACAAAGCTGCCGCTAGATGGCGCTGTACCAGATGGGTTCGTTCTATAGTTATTGTGATAACGGGCTACTACAGAACCCTATTGCGCATGGCCCGACACGCACTTGGCCGATTTTTATATTTTGTAGAATGTATTGTTAAAATTTAATAATGAACACTGCCTGACACTTCCCGTTGACGGAATTTTCTGCCAGACGCTTTAAAGCTTGGAAAAAATACCTTCAAAAATTACGACAGAGTAAGTTTTTTTTTTAATAATTGATACTCAGAGAGTTATTTTAATACTAATTTGCAGGTCTGCTGGCAGAAATGTCTTAAGGAATAAGCAGTACCTATGTACTCAAATGTTATATGTTATTTTCCTATGTTGTCTACTATGTGAACATAAATAGTAAAATAAATAAACACATATTTTCGTTTATCGTTCACACATAAACATTTGAAAAAAGACTAGTTGCGAACAAAACCTTTGGGAAAAAAGGTGAACGAAATATGTAGTAAACAATACATGTCTGAAACATCTCATGGGGTTCGAACGATGGTGACAGAGGGGCGCTGTTGGTAAATAAGTTCTCAAACTAAAAGCTCAATCAAACTCAAATTTATTTTAATTAGACCATTACAGGCACTTGTCAATGTCAAAAAAATAAATAAAAGAAAACGAAGAAGAAGAATGAGCAAGAAACTCCATGTACACTCTTTTAAATCAAAATATTTTTACAAGATCTTGATTACATCATTCATGTTCAGATTGTAGGTAATATAATTATGTGAGAACGATGTAGAAAAACGTACCTGTTTGGGAAATTATTTAGTTGAATGTACCGGAAAAAACAAGATTGCGTCGCTTTATTAAACTCGTATCACACTTGTATACGGTTGTAAAGATGAACGCGGTCTAAGAGTTCTTTTAATTTAATACACTACCTGAATTAATCTTAACGTTTTATTTAATCTTCCCAGACCGGGGAAAAGACCCTATCTAGATCATTCGTGACTGGCATTTTCTGCCGAACTTGGCAATGGATGGGACGTGCGTACCTTCGGACATGGAATGTTGCCAGTATTTGGGAGGAACGTGGCTAGTATTTGGGAGACATGAATGATCAGTTAGCTAGCCGCTTGGCTATCGAAAATGTGGCCACGTAAACAAGATTGTAAGAGACGTTGTAAGTAATTGAAATAAAAGTTGGCATGGATTTTGTGAGGAAGTAAAATGTACCTGACTGGATAGAGCTTCTGGCATCAATTTTGTTTGTGAATGAATTTAAAATTTAATCGGCTAGATATAAACCGGAAATTTGAAAAACAGCCATGGGTATAGCGTTGCCAGTTACTGATTTATGGAGGACAAATAGACTAGAAATTACTGGTAATCAGCTGCCTGCCTGTCAGTGGCAAGAAAGTCTGACAATCAGTCTTACCAAAGGGTATCGTATTACCCAGTACTAAATGGGTTGTTGAGGTCAGATAGACGGTAGCGCCATGTAAAATACAGGTATTCAGCTGCATCCGATTAGACTGGAAGCCGAAACAACTTCGTTGCAAAAAGGCTAAGCAGGTGATGATAATCAATTTATAGAATAGAATAGAATAGAAAGCTTTTATTACAGACCGGAGTCCATAGGGTTAGAATATAATTTAGCGGCGGTTGTGGGTTTAGGGGTTTATAATTTAGCGACGAAGACAATATGGACGATAGCCATAAAAACTAAAGTAGGCTAAAACCAGAAGATTTAGTTTTATAGAACAGTGATAAACTTAGTGGATTATTAATAAAATCGTAATGACAGATTTGATGGCTGTCTGCCAAGTTCTGCCACGCTTTAACTATTTTATTAATAAAACAATAACCTGAAATCTCGTCTAAAAATGGCTAAGGAAAACATCGTAAGGAAACCGGCATTTACTAAACTGAAAAACTAGAAGACGTGACATCTACAAGCCCGCACTTAACCCGTAAATTACGGTCAGTTGGCATCGCACAGAGAGGAGGATACTTATGAGGCTATGTATGTGTATATATCTATTTATCTTTTAATAATATGATAAATTATTTTGACATTTATTTATTTATTCTGAATTTATTGTGTATTTTTACTTTTGACTTATTAATTTAATCATGTTTTTAATTCTTATGTAATTCTGACATTTCAATTATTTATGTGTTTGTATTTGTGTCTATTTATTTTTGTTTTTTAAAAAATGTTCCGTACGAAATTTTAATGTAATTCTGCAATTTCAATTATTTATGTGTTTGTATTTTTGATTATTATTATTATGTTCCTCACCCCCAAGTTCACAAGTACAAAACTCAAACTCAAAGCATTTATTTCAATTCGACCATTACGGCACTTTTGAATGTCACAAATACAAAAAAGCAAAGCTACAGTCACAGACACAAGGCATAGTAACTTGAGAAAATACTGTAGTTGCCCATTCCCTAGCGTAGATCTCTATCGAGAAGAACGGGCTAGAAACTCCATGGACACTCTTTTAAATCAAAATATTGTTACAAAAATCTTGGTTACTCTTCGATCTTTCATGTTGAGATTATGCATGTGAGAACGATGTAAAAAGACGTGCACATTAAGAGCGTCCAGAGTAAAAGATTGAATCAACAATTTAAAATTAAAGTGAACCGTGGCAGCTAAGAGATGGCCAGTCCCAGCCGACAGCGCCCGTTCACGAACATGACGCAACCATGTCGAAGGGAACTAAATGACCCGACACACCCGCCACCATCAGCCAGACGTTTGAGTGAGTATGACATTCTCTCAGCCACCAACATAAAGTACCTAAGTAAGCAACATCTAATTCTGCACTAAAAATAAAAACAATGGCTGCATTTATTCACTGGACGTCCACTCGAAGAAGTTTTAATTTGTTTGCTGAACTCTTGTCCAATCCAGTTGAAAGCTTACGTAGTGTACGAGTGTCTAGTCAAACAAGCAATTTGGTATACAGGCTGCAACTTGCAGCTACGGTAACAATGTTGAGTGCACTGAGTGGTTTATTCTTTTACATCATTCTTGACCGCTATTATTATTTTATCGTTTGGTTTGTGTCTAACCTAGTTTTATGCCTGGTTTTGTGACTTGGCTTTACATGCCGTCGGGAAATATCTCTTCAGGCATGCTGGTTTCCTTACGATGTTTTCCTTCATCGAAGCAAGTGGTAATTATACATTACGCACATAAGTATCTGAAAAATCAGAGTGGCTTGTCTTGGGTTCGAACTCGAGACCCATGACTTGGCAGTCCAATGGTCACACCACTCGAATATACGTCTGCCAACAAACTGCTTTGCAGTTTGGCGCGGGTAATTATGTACCATGCAAACAATTTTATTGTGAATAAACACTTTTTTTTTTTTTTTTATCAATGCTGATATAATAGTGCTACTTTATGTGGGTTTTGTCGTTGATAGTGATATTCTCCAGACAACCTTTTGATAGACCGAAGGAACTTAATATAAAAGGGGATAGCAATCAACTATAATGCAACCGGATCAGTGGCAGTCAATGGAAAAGATTTTTCCAAAATCAACTCTCAATTGTAATGGATGAAGTTTGGATGATAAAAAATCCACGGACAATTCCTACATAGTACAAATGTACTAACAAATTACTTTGCTGTTACATTCTACACAATGTAGCTTCGTGGACGTTTCGACGGATATTTTTTGTGTCCGTGTCCTGCCAACGAAAAGTTAGTCGGCACCTAATACCGGTCTTTCGACGACACATGTCCGAAATACAAACATAGCTCGTTCTAGGAATAAAAGAAAGAGTCCAAACGAAGCAGATTTTCGTTCTGCCGCTTCGCCAATCGAAATAATCAACGTTACCGTAGATATCTGGAGGCTTGAAGTTTTTCGAGGACAAAAAAATGGCAAGTTTTAAATTTTTCTGGGAGTTATAGGATAATTTGGTTACTCTATTTTCTGTTATATTTTCTCTATAGTTGCTTATGCAGTGTCCAGGCAAAAATTGTGACTACTCAATCTTTTTAGGGTATTAAATTTCAAATATTCTTCCTTAAGGTGGATGCTCTAGGGAGGCCTGCGAAATTCAAATTTTCTTACCTTTTTTTGCAATTTGCAAGCCAGTGCTAGGTTGTATGTTAATTAAAATATGATTCACGGCTGTAAGATATATGTAGTTACAGAATTATAATCATAAAAATCATCAATACCTACAACCTTCCAAGTTCATGTAACTCGATTGAATGACTTTTTCATGAAATGGTCATTCAATCGAGACTGGCCTGCAAATTGCAAAATCCACCTTAAGAACCCTTGTTTAGTACAAAGTTTCATGTTTCTGTACCCAGTCGCTTAGGCAGTGCGTTATCTATGTGTCAGTATTTCGTATTTCCTCATTTTTGAGGTGCTTTTTGTATATTAGATCAGCCGAATAAAAAAACAAGATGGCTGCCACTAGCGGGATGTTGGGTTAGGAGTATTTATAAACGTGCATTTGTCAATAGAAATCATTGTAGAATAATTATGCCCTTAAAGTATCGGTAACCGCACTGTATTTTGTATTTAATCGTTTTTGAATTTTTATTTTTTCGTCGACATTAGAAACACAATCAGTTGCAAATGTTCCCAAATTCTTGGTAAGAATATCTACAACAATATACCAGTAGGTATTACAGTAAAGCTTTCACAAATATTATTACTTTATATAAAACGGCATAGTCCCAATCGGGTATCAAAGAAAAATACTTCGCAAAATAATAAAGATTCATATCAGCTCCACACAAAAACAGTATCTGTGGCATTATGAAAAATCAGCTTTGTTAAAATAATATACCTAAAATATTCACGAGTATGGGTACACATTCATATGATTGAATTTAATTGAATAACTACTGAGCGTAGCTATCTATTGTCAGACGAAAATGGTTCATAAAATTACTTTCAATATACATCAATATTATGAGGAGCTCGTGGGTAAATAATAACAGCCGCTCGGGTCGAACTTCAGATCAAGCCATGCTTGCCTAGGTAAGTCCGTGGATGGGTAACGACCTATTACATACCGAGTTTCTTCCGTACCGCGGAATGCAATTATTGATGGTGATCTTTGACAGTCGTTAGGTAGTCAGTCAGTCAGACGCGAAAGTCTGACAACCAGTCTTACCAAGGGGTACCTAGTACTAACTGGCTGGTGGAGGTCAGATAGGCAGACGTTCTATGTAAAGTATTCAGCTGCATCCTGTTAGATATTAATCCGAACTATGTATGTTCGCGAAGTTCTTATTCTTTGTTCGCAACCAAGTTGCGGTTAAGGAAAGAGTTTTCTTGATCCGCGGCCAAAAAATAAAAAATCCTAATTCGCAACTTCCCATCACACAGCGAATGCAAAATGTTATTCTGAGAACTATATACAATGGGCCTTGGTTCATTACAAATTCTGAAATACACAACCAACTTCAGATGAACTCGGTGAAAGAGGAAATCTTGGCTGTAACCAAAACATACTTGGAAAGGCTGGAGAGGCAACCAAATGAACTGGCCGCTGGATTGACAACACGCACGTACCAAAAACATCTCAAAAGAAAAGACATCCTGTCTATACCCTCTTGAGTAGCATAAATACATGCTACACCTATGAGTAGTTGCTCTCGCTGGAGAGCACACTCCAACTGCCAAATGTCACTTACCACATCTTCTTAAAGTACTATCGAGGACACTCCCGCCTGATCGCCACTAAGCTAAATTTTGCTTGCACTCGCAACATAGGAACGCTCTCTAGCCCCGCCCCGTTGACTTTGTATAGAAATAATGAATGAAAGACAATACCGTTCGGCCGAGCGCACCGACGACGCACGCCATTCGGGACTATTCGAAAGAGATACCGTGGCCCCGGAACACAAAGGGCGATGAAGGAACATGGATTTTAGTCAGTAAAACTCTGACACTCCCTCCTGCTCCGCCCAGAGGAGTCATTTGATGATTTCCCATCCAAAAAAAAAAAAAAAAACAAACCCCAACATAATTGGGAAAAGGCTAGCGGGTACTATTTATTTAAAAAGCTTATAATAAAACTGTAAACACAGAAGATTAATGTTTCTATGTCGTTTAATGACTGTGTGAAATAAGGCTGCCGCAGCAAACAACAGTAATTAATGCTGTTTTAATTAGAGCATTAAATTAACATAATAATGATCGACGTTCTTGAGCGTTAATTACCATCATTTAACATAGTTGCTGTTGGTTTACGTACAATATTATCCCGCTTTTGTTTTTTTTTTCGCCGTCCTCCCACATCCTTACTACTAATACTAGTGCTAATGCTGTAACGTGATAATATTGTAAAACCAAATCATTTCATAAGAGTAATCATGGAATTTCGTGCCGGTTCTTCTCCATAGCAAAAACTTCAAACTCCAAACGCACTCCCTTTCTTGACGTTTTATAAGTGCCCATGTAAGCTTATGTCATAATCTGCCTAGCCTTTTCCCAACTATGTTGGGGTTGGCTTCCAGTCTAACCGGATGCAGCTGAATACCAGTACTTTACTTCAAACTCCAATCGCACTATGCAATACAATGTGAAATAAAATATTTTGATTCTTTAAACTAGGCCCTCAACTTGTTCCTTTCGTGTACTCAAGAGGGCTATTAAATTTTTTCTTGTTTTTCAGTGTCGAGTCTAGCACTCAAATAAAGAAATAATCAAACTTTCTGCTCGGGGTTATTTTTTTTTTAATTTTCTGGCCATATCTAAGCCATAATCACTCATCAAAAATCTCATTTTAGATGTGTGATTATGATTTAATTTTTATTTAGAGCGCTCCTTTAATAAAAATCAAAATGTTTCTTGTATTTGAGTGTTAGACTCGTAAAACACTCAAATACAAGAAAAAATGTGATAGCCCTCTTAAAGACCTTCCTTACAAAGTATTCCAATACCAAATACCAAACAAGCATAACTGTATGAATCTAGCAAACACTAGCCTAGACCCGTCTAATTTCCGAAGTTCTAACTTAGTATTTCTACAACATCTGTACCTAAATACGTGACGCCAAGTATTTGGTGCCATCTGTGTCGGTACTGAAGACGAAGTTCGCTCATAGCAAGCCGTATTACTGTGCAACGTTACATGGCAAGGCTGCTTGAATGGATATTATATGTTGTTTCAGAGTTGAGATGTCTAGAAAAGTTATGGGTAACATTTTAATAACAATGCCTCGATGGCCTACAGATCTGCTGCGCACGAAATCCTAGGTTTGATTCCCAGGTCGTGCAAAGCGTTATTAAGTCATAAGTCATTTATTTCAGAACAATACAGGGTTATTTGTAAAACACCGACAACCTCTCAGGACTGTGTTACTAACATCATAATCAACAACTTTTGTTCTATGACTTTTAAAAATTCATCATATTTTAGTTCATCAAATTTTCGTACAAAAATAAAAATATTTAAATTGAACGCTCTAAATCTTAAGAAATCTATGCGAAGCAAAAGAAAGCGATAGTACAATAGTGAGGGGAGCGGGGTCAGGGCGGCGAGGGCCCGTAAAAGCGTTCAATTTAAATATTTTTATTTTTTTATGAAAATTTGATTGATGAATTTTTAAAAGTCATAGAACAAAAGTTGTTGATTATGATGATAGTAACACAGTCCTGAGAGGTTATCGGTGTTTTACAAATAACCCTGTATACATTGTGTAGAAATTTTGTAAAAGTAAACAGTCCAAAAATTAATAATGTAAAAAAATTAAACTGGGTTCTTCCATCAGGAATTTCTCAGTAGCAGCCACGGAAGAATCTGGATGTGTGCCCGGTTGATGGCAATAGGATCGCCCCCTATTACGTGGGAATGGTAATGGGAGGTCACCTGTTAACGGACCAGCCTAGGTAAGCACGGTTTAACTTAAAGATCGACCCGAGCGGCTGTTATTTAGCCACGAGCTCCTCTAACACTTATTCTTGAAAACGCATTTATATTTATGTGAAAAGATGAACAACGTACCCAACTGGCAGAAGCGTTATGTACTTTTCTATAATCATACCAGGAAGGAATAAAGAAAATATGAGCAAGAAATCTAGGACACACCCATTGGACGTGATCTTAGAAAATGTGGAGCCAAGAATTTTTGAAATGGTACGTGATATAGAAACTATGATAGTAAAGAAAACTAGGAAATCCATACATAGATATTGGTTGGCTCGACGGCAATCGCCTGCCTTATATTTTTCAGGGGTGTTGCACACTTGGGGTCGGCACTTTCAGTATTTTTTTTCTCAAAAGGAAAAAAAAGAAACCTTTATAAGATCACTTTCTTGTCCTTACCTTAATTTTCAAAATTTCTTATTTTTCGGAATTTTTCCTTTACTTGTGCTGTAAGACCTTGCTTTTAACCAAAATTGCCAATTCTAGGTCAACCGGAAGTACCCGATATGTTTTGGGTCTAAAACCTTGGTAGTTCCCGTTGACCTAGAATCACGAAATTTGGCAAAAAGCAAGGTCTTACAGCAAATAAGTAAATAAATAAATATCGCTGGACATTACACACAGCGCCATCTAGCACCACACTAAGCAACGAGGCTTGTGTCGTGGACACCAGATAGTTGATATACTACATAGATACTTTTTGTTTGTAAATACATACTTATTATACATATGAACATCCATGACTCGGAAACAAACGTCCATGTTCATCACACAAACATTTGCTCCTACCGGGATTCTAACTCGGAACCCAACGAACGTAAGGCAGCCTCACTACCGCTGCGCCATTCGGGTCGTCAAAATGTAAAGGGAAAAATCTTAAAACCGTAAATATGTAGTTTGATAACAAAAAAAAAAAGCGATTTTACTATTACAAACTTAGTTAAGCTTAGTTTCAAACATCGAACAGCAAAGTTAAGTTTGTCCTATAAAAAGTCTGTAACCGGCCAAGAGCAAGTCGGACTCGCTCTTGGCCGGTTTTTTTTAACAACAATATAGCCGACCCGAAGCAATTACTATACATACTTAGCTTTAATTCGGCTTGTTGTCAGCCGCAGTGATAGCCTAGTGGTGTGAGCGTCGGACTTCCAAGTCATAGTTTTCGAGTTCAATCCCACGACATCACCTTCGATTTTTTGGTTTTATCTGCGTATTGTATAATTATCACTTGCTTCGATGAAGGAAATCATCGTGAGGAAACCAGCATACCTGAGAGATATTTCTTGACGACATGTATAGCCAATTCAGAGACATATACTCTGACATCAGGTTAGGCACAATCCAAAATAAAAAAAAAATGGGCTTGTACCGGACGCTAAAGTCCGTTCGGCATCTCTCACTTAATCATAATCGGGTCGGTTTAGTATAATTCAAACTAAACCAAACGGCTTTTGGCCGAACTTTTAACTACATACATTCGGTTTCGCAGCTCGGCTGTGCTGAATTATGCCGACCCGACCAGAAGATATGGAAGCACCCCTTATGTTTCTTTGAAAATCGAGCATCTATTTAGAAAACAGTAATAAGAATTTATTTTCCGATCAAAAATTCTCGGTTGTAGACCTCAATTTCGCCTGGTTTTCTGATTCAGAACTATTTGATGACCGCATCGATTTGTATTCGAGTTATTTTGTTGGTAAAATACTTTTTTATGATTATGGCATTGAAATACACAATGTCAAACTAACTTCGATTAAACCTCGATTTTATGACTAGATAGACAAAATATTACACAAAATTCATAATTTGTGTTTTGTCTATATTTTGAGTACACTATTTATCTAGTATTATCAATAATTCAGTTATATTATTAAAGTTATTTGATTGTAGTAATAAGGTAAGGTAATTTGTACATAAAACGTTATCTAGCCCAAGATCAATCGACACAGTATCAAACCATAAAATATTACTATCCTTCACTTCCAAATAAAACAAAAAAGAGACGCAACGATATTAAAGCGATCCCTTCATACCTCAACTAGCGTTCCCCCATCGATCACTCTTACACCTCTATTTTTCCTCGTTTCACCCCCAAAATTCCCCAAAACACTCTTCAAGGTAAACGTAAAGAAAAACATGTGGAACGTAATTGAAGACCTATAGAAAGGTCTCGAAAGAATTATTTTATTACCAAGGAGCGTTAAGGTGACCTTCGTGTTATTTTAGATGTGCACGCAATGTTTTAATTTGGGCACGGATCAATCATGGGTTTGGTGTGAACGTCGCGAGTTGCTTCTACATTATTATAGAAATCAAAAATTGATGTGATCGGGCTTCCGTGGACCGTTGACATGGCTTGTTTCCAAATACAGATCAAAATTGCCATTATTATGGTTTCGGCATTATAGGAAGTTTTGAGTACATATGGTTTCCAGGACGACTTTTTCAATTTAACACACGCTTATAATCCTTGAAGGGTTAGGCAGAGATGTACCCATTAGTAGATCCACAATTCACCAGTTTTGTTTAAGTCCCATGTAATAGGGAGCGAGCCTATTGCCATTAACTGGGCACAAATCCAGACTCCGTGGCTGCTACTGACAAATTCCTGATGGAAAAACCCAATAACACTTTACCCGACCCGGGAATCGAACCCGGGACCTCGAGCTCAGCAGTCGCGCTTGCGACAACTAAACCAACGAGGCAGTCAATTAAATCCATAGGTATTTAGCGGTAGGATCTCATTGATAAACGGTGGAGGGAAGCAGAAATCTATTCGAATTTATGTAATTTCTTGTTAACTAGGATATGTTTTCAAAACAAATACAACAACACACCTATTTTTCCAAAAGATTAGGTAAATGTGAACCATGTGTGAGTGGGTAACACCCACCAAAAAGTTCAAAAAGGAGAAACCTTTTTCCATATTTTCAGCCTTTTAAAATTAACTTCACAAAAACATAAAAATAACTTAAACACAACCCTTATTACTCTTTTCTAAAAACAGAGAGCGACGACACAATCATAATAAATTACACTCAACAACATTTGGGGGCTTACGTTCCAAAAGCGTCGCAAAAAGCCGCGAAAAATCTCGCGAATTTCTAAATAAAATAAATGAACAATATGAATAGGGGCGAAACGGGGAGGAGGTATATTGCATCTCTTATGCAAAGGTCGGGGGACAATCTGGGAACAAATGTGTTGTCTCCCATCGAAATATTTCAGATTGCATTCGTAGTTTGGTGGCCTTGACATTTTTTCAGCTTATTTGAATAAAGTCGGGCTGTCTACGAGGTGGAATCTCGGATTTTTTCATGCCGATGTGAAGAGATAATAGTGCGGGTGTCGTGTGGTTTCGGTAAATCGATGGGGTCGTTCCAAGGGTAGGATTTCCCCCGTAAATGATGGGAATCTTTTGTTGAAGAATGTCTCTATTTGTCGTTGACACATTTTTGGAATAGCTATGTGTAGAGCTCCAAGGACGTGTGGTGCTAGAATGGCATTTACAGGGGAGGCGGAGTTCGTGAATATTCGTGAAATTATTTTGAGAAATAACCCTGTAATCTCCAAAGAGTTAGGCAGAGGTATAGTTAAGGCGCCTCCCCGAGCAAACGACCTTGAGCGAGCAGTTTTTTGGAGCCTACTCATCTTTATCCAAAAGAAAAACGAACTAATAAAAATACATTAAATTTCTACATATTCTTGACTCCAAAATGGTGTTTCTTTTTTTTAAGTAGCCTATTGTATAATAAATCTCCTCACAACGAAACCACAGAAATGAGAAATAATGATTTATAACATGCTACTCCTCGTAAAGTAACCATTATTTTGATTTTCTACTTATACTAATGGATAGGCAATTTAATAATGAAAATAATGGTCGTTTCTTTTTTCCAAAAGACGAATATTTGATTTTATAAAGAATAAAAACCACTCATTACGCACTATTCGGCCCGCAGTGACTGACGTACCAATCACTTTGTAGTGCAAACTGATTAGAACTTTATTTTAACAGTATTTCAAACGAAGTTTGAACCACCACAAATAGAGTTAGCAACTCTATTTGTGGTGGTTCAAACTTCGTTCAAATTTTGGTCGGGGAAGCGCCTTAATAGAATACCCATATTTCATCAGTTATGTTTGAATCCCAAATGAAATCTTCTATTACATGCGAGCCGAATATTTTGAAAAAATGTATAGAAGAACAGCGGTGACTGGGCCACCGCTGTTCTTCTATACATTTTTTTGCGGTGGCGGTGGCGGCCCTGACTTACGAACAGTAAGTCGTGGGTTCGAATCCAGGCAGGCGAATTACTTTGTGTAATTTATTTCATCACCGCTGCTCTCAAAACGGTGAAGGAAAACATCGTGAGGAAACTGGCATGTTCTAGAACGAAAAAATTCGAAGACATGTGACATCTACCGATCCGCACTGGGCCCGCGTGGTGGATTATAGCCCATTCCCTCTCATAGAGAGGAGGCCTGTGTCCCAGCAGTGGGAACATTAATAGGCTGATGCTGATGATGTATAGAAGAAAAACAAGGTGGATCGTTTAGTAGCGATTTGAGTCATACACCTAAAGAAATAAAGATCCTAATATAGCTTGAACTATTTATTACCATGCATAGACTTTTTGCCTCTATGCGAATTCTATTAAACTTTTTCGACAGCTCACCTCTAGCACTAGCGAGAATGTCCGCCTCCTATGCAAATGTCCACGGGTTCGATTCCGTTATTAGGCCAAGTATTTACATGGCATGAATTTTCTTTTTCAATAGTCTAGATTTTTGTAAGAGAATCTCAATGTACCTAAATAGTGTTTTTTTTTACATTTAACACGTTGTTATTATTTGGAATTTTATATTTTTATAATACACTTCACACATACTATTCACCCTTACCTTTTATTTTAGTCTATAAATACTATGACTATGACTACGAGATTATGCTAGTACGCTCATAATTTGCTCGTCCACTATTTATGCGAAGACACTGCCTCCAAAGATACAGGATCTTCCTAGTTTAGGAGTCAGGGCTCAAATTTTGTATTGACTGTACTGTACTCATCTCTCGCACACTACTTCTGTATGCTCATTTTTCTGTACCCTAGTAACTGTTGTGTACTGTCAAACTTGTATTTTCCTAATATATACGACTATTATTACTATTATTGTAGTTTAGTTTAGTTTATTTATTAATAATTATGAATAATTACAGGTAAATTTTATATAAAAAGTAAAAACAGAAATCATTTAGAAGAGCATCGAATTACAAAATTAAAATAATCATCAATTAAAAAAATAAATAAAAACAATTAAGAACACGTGATCCACAGACTAATAGTACCAAAAATTATCAAATGACCTAAAACCATTCTTTTAGGTCATAACAACAAATATATATTTAAATTTCTCTTCTTGTTTTTGCCGTATATATAATTTTAATATTTTACCCAAGTCTCACAGACTTTTTCCGACATTTCTTTACCTTTTCCGTTCTTCTAAATTAAATACATTGACACAAAAATACGAAAGGACACTACACCGCGACCGGTGAAGAGGGTTGAGTAAATTTTGTTGAGGCCAATTCTGTTGTCGTCTTTTGCGATAGATAATCTAGCATACGGTCTATAAGGCAGTCGATAAATAGTCAGTGGCCCAAAAGTCTGACAACCAGTCTCACTAAGGGGTATCGTATTACCCAGTACAAACTGGGGTAGTATTGCAGTTGCTCCATGTAAAATGCTGGTATTCGGCAGCACCTAGTTACACTGGAAGCTAGCTTCACCATAGCTGGGAAAAGTCTAGGCAGGTGATGGTGTCACATGTCTTCAAATCTTTGATTCAAGGCCCTGCCTCACGTTGTTTCCCTTCACCACTTTGAGAGCAAATTATCCATAGATTAATGTAAACTGACAACCTATAGCGCATAACTATAATTTAATAGTGCACCGTCAGTTCAAAGCTATTACAAATTTGATACTAGTCCCGACTCCAAGGCGCCCTGAATAATTTGATTCAAATTAAGCAGTTTGATGTCGGCTGGCACTGCTTTACCGACATCGTTTTAGACTTGCTTAATGGTTAAAGTTATTAAGAGTCTAAGGTAGATAGTGTGGTTTTAACCTGATGATCTGAGGGCGTATACAAGCGGCAATCGTTTCGTATTTCTACGACCTTGATATTTTTTAATCGATGTCTTTGCCTAGGCCCGCAACTCGTAAATAATCCAATTAAATCAAAAATGTTTAGGTTCAAATTAAGCAAGAAATTAATTCATACATATTTTTTTTTTATTGAAACTATCTATTTCTTCATTTAAATAGAAAATAAAAACAATAAAATAACATAAAACTCGTCCATAAAGCTATCTACCGGTAATGTGCCCAAGAGACTGGCGGCATTGCCACACGTTGACACAAGTGTTAACGTGGCAACGCCACCAGTTTCAACGCAAACTAAGTTGATTCATTCTTGAATGAGTCGGCTTGTTTTACGTTGACTCTAGCACGGCAGGTATTATTGTACAAAATTATATAAACGTAACCATTGCAAAACTTCTCTATTATAACAGATAATACTAAGTACTACTACGCTAACTACTATGTATACTTGCTATACAAAGAGAGCCATTTTGAGCCGTTTGTGGTCGAAACGCTTGCACAAGTGTTGGCCAACGATTTTGAATTACCATTCAACGTTGCAATGCTGCCAGTCTTCTGGGCACGATTGTTTATTTAGTTATAAATAATATTTAGAATTATTTATATGAAGCTTTAATTCATTGATGCATCATTGCATTCATTTGTTTATGAACTGCTATGAAAATCTAAAGTATTAAGTGTTTAAAAAAAAAAGAAAAAACAAAGAAATCATTTTAGTAACGTTTTTTTTTTAACAATTAATACTAGACAGCACATTTCTAACACTAAAAGGTTTTTTCAAAACAACGTTCAGCACCTACTCAACCTACATAATAGCCTGAAAGAATCCCTGAAAGCCTACACCGACACAATTCCCACAATGAAGCCACAAACGGTTTGCAAGGGGCGGACACTATGGCTGCCTCCATTATAAACTTGCTAATGTAAGGTCCTCAGGGCCGGTATCAGGACCAAATGAGACCTGCCAAGTGTGAGTGAGGATCGGGATGGGTTCCGGATTTCGAAATCCAAAATATTTTATTTTATACAAGCCTTTGTTTTCGGATGGGAAATCCGATCCATCAAATGACTCCTCCCGCTCCGGGCGGAGGGTGTGTCAGACTTCTACTGACTAAAACCCATCCGTGTTCCTTCTTTGCCCTTTGTGTTCCGGAGCCACGGTATCTCTTACGAACAGTCCCGCAGCCCCGGCAACAGTCCCGCAGCCCCGGCATTTTATACAAGCCTTGACGCTTTTCGCGTCAGAAGCTGGATTCGAATTGATCGTTTACCAAGGTGAAGAAGCGGCAAGAATCCCTTAAAAATAATTGCCTTTAACTTCCTTCTTTTTAGTGAGGTTTTTATGCCGCCCATGGGCCTCTGACTTGGCTTTATATGCAGGAATATCTCTCAGACATGCTGGTTTGGTTTCCTCACGATGTTTTCCTTCAGTGGAACAAGTGATAATTATACAATACGCACATGCATCTGAAAAATCAGAGGTGCGGGTCTTGGGTTAGAACTTAAGACCACTCTTTAAAGTGTTGTCATATTACACAGGACGCATGATTTCCTCCAATTACATTGTTGTTGGTTAATTTTCAAGATGTTATTATTAATAAAATAACTTTTTATGTCTTTTTTGTCTTGTTCTGTGTATTTTTATAAGTTGTACTGTTAATATAACCATTTTATTTTGTGTGTTTTGTCTTGTGCGGACTAATGAATGCTCTTTCTTTCTTTTCTTTCAGTGGAGATTGCACTCATCATTATTGAATAACTTTTACTATGGAGTATGGGACCTACACTGAAATAGCGCGAAATAACCAGCTGGTTCTGACATTTTGTTGAGTTATGCGATTATAAATCTTTTAAAAGATTTTCTGTTATTTCAAGTACAGGTTGTATAAACAGTGTTAAGAAACATTGAGAATATTTCAAATTTTATTCGCTCTATATTTTTTACGAGCTCGTACGCGTAGAGGTCAGAAATTATCCGTGGGAACGTACAACTAGGATAAAAAATATCTTTTGAAACCTAATCGAACCAAGTTCATGGTCTACTTATGCCCCGGAAATCCGGTCAGTCGTTTAATGGAACCAGATAGCCAACATTTAACAGTACTGTATCTACAGACGCCCGCAGATCAAGCAACCCGAAACTGTCAAATTATCCCAATCAACCTTGAACTTAAAGCTTTAGCGATAAAGTTGAAAATCTATTAAAGGAACTTGACATATTGTAGCATTTTCATGTGTTGGCGTGACGGAACCCTAAATACAGGGTAAGGTTAAGGGTTAAGGTGTCTTGTTAATAATTATGTAATTGGACCCTCTACGCTGAAACTTCTATTAAAACAAGGTATTCCCCGTAAATTATGGTGATGATATTATTAATATTATTATCTTAAGGAAAAATAATTACCGCCTCATTGGTCTAGTGGTTGCAAGCACGACTGCGCTGACGCTGACGCGATTCCCAGGTCAGCAAAGTGAAATTGAGTTTTTCCATCATGAGTTTCTCAATACCAGCAATAGGCTCGCACCCTTTTTTCTTTTTTTTCCGGATGGGAAATCATCAAATGACTCCTCCCGCTTTGGGCGGGGCAGGAGGGAGTGTCAGACTTTTACTGACTAAAACCCATCCATGTTCCTTCATCGCCCTTTGTGTTCCGGGGCCACGGTATCTCTTTCGAATAGTCCCGAAGCCCCGGCAGGCTTCGGCCCTTGCGGAACCCTTCCCTATTGCTGACTCTCTTTGAGGCGCGCGTGGAACACGAACGCGCCGTCGACACGGCCTGTCGTCATGAGACGGATGGACAGCGAGCTAGCTCATAGCTCCCCGTCCACAGGCCCGCGCCTACGGTGGCCGGAAGCCACCACGTGGCTCCCGACGCCCGGGGCCCGGAATTATATACATTATACACCTCTGCCTAACTCTTCGGGAATTACAGACGTGATGTTATGTTATTAACAAATAATAAAAAATAAAGAAACTAGAACTGATAACCTCGCATTGCTAATGTACTGTTACGCGATCGGCTGTTTTACGAGAACATTCTAGATTACGTTTGAGTCTGGTTGGGCAGAGGTGTACCTAATAGTACACCCACATTTGCCAGTTATGTTTAAGCCCCAAGTAATAGAAGGCGAGCCCCGCATCTCTCTCTCTGTTCTTCAACCCTTGGCCACCCAATGCTGGGTGTAGGTCTCTTCCAAATCTCTCCAGGTTTTGTGTCATGGCTATCCAGTATTCTTCCGGCCACTTAGTGAGATCTTGTCCACCTAGTCGGTTGTCTTCCCACATTCCTCCGCCCCGTCCGTGGTCTCCACTCCAGCATTTCTTCCCCCATCTTCCATCCAGTCTACAGCATATTTATGGCCCGCCCACTTCCACTTTCTTTTTGCTATGACTTCCGCTATGGCCCGCATCCACCGGGCACACATCCAGACTCCGTGGCTACTACTGAGAAATTCCTGAACGAAAAACCCAATAACACTGCCCGATCTAGCAATCGAACCGAGAACTTCATGGTCAGCAGTCGCGCTTGCAACAACTAGACCAACGAGGCAAATCATCCTAGCTTAAAACTAGTACCTAACTCAATAACACTAGTATTTTCATTTAGCTCTTCAGTAAATAATTGAAAAACGAAACTAAAGACCAAAATCCCTTACTAAGCTAAACACAAACCTAACTCGGTCCTTTCGGCTCTAAATTGGTCTTTTGAACCCCAAAAGTCCCGATTGAGTCAACCCTTATCTGCTGAGAGGTTATAACTGTGTTAGCGACTTGAGTAATTTGAATTCGGCAGTATTAGGCTGTGGTTAGACATGACAAGCATTTAGTTGGTTGTAATCTAGTTGTCATTATGTGGCTGGGTTACCGAGTAGAGCATGGTTAACGACTAGCTGTTGACTGTGATTTCGTTCGCGTGAATTATTATTAGGAAAATATTACTTTCGTATTTGAATCGGATTTTGTTAACAATTTCATGGGTTGTAACTTTTTGGCACGAAAGGTTTTTTTCTAAAACAAAGTAGCAAAGACCCATCAAAAACAGTCCAACCCTTTAGGAGGCTAGCCGGAACAAACCGACAGACAAAAATGTTTAAAAATGATTTTGTTATAAGTAGTAGATTAAGTTATAAGTACCGTAAATACTTTCATATGCATTCAGTAAAAAGCTGATATTTTAAACAAACAGACACTTTTATTTCTTTGTTTAGATTTTGTATCGGCTAGAGGGGTATTATTGCCGTTCTTTGGTTAAAAAGAACGGCCATACCACTGTTTATAAATAAATCCCTTAATGTTAAGCATCATCAACTGTGGGATTTGCGAATTCCAGTGAACATTGAGGAAGCGATTCAACAAACATAAGTGTACGAGCAACAAATGCTGAGATCCTCTCGATGTGCAACGCACCGTGATACGGTTAAGCTCTTAGCGTGCTACGGCGTAGCTCGTAGCGTGCTACGGCGTAGCTTGTAGCATGCTACGATCTCGTAGCCTCCATGCCTACGGAACATTGTATTTATAATAAGCAATATTTGAAATCAGTTAGAATTATTTTGACCCATGTCTGCAACAATGTATCATTGCCCTAAATCCCTTCAGATGGTCAAGATCCCTATACTGACCCTAAACTAATTGGTTGGGTAAAATTACAAGGAAAAGCACAAAATATCCCCCGAAATTGGCGGTAGTATGGCAACACTGAAACCACTCACGAGCGGTTAGTTTGTACACAAGTTGGTGAACGAAAAAGTTTTATTGGATACCGACAAGCATAAGCTCCCAGTTAAGTTTTAAGTAGTTAAATTATTGTGTGGTTTTATTGATCGTTCTAATTATTTTATGCATACCGACTGCTTTGTTAGTCTAGTAATATTATTGGGTTTATTCATCACTAGCGACCCGTCCTGGCTTCGCATGGGTTACATTATTGAAGTTTTAGTAGGGATGCCAAATTTTGTCTAGTTATAACTATCCCCAGCCTATGTGACTCAGGGATAATGTAGCATTCTTATGGTGAAATAATTTTTGAAATCGGTCCAGTAGTTTTTGATTTTATTCGTTGTACACATACAAAAATACAAATCTTTCCTCTTTATATTAGTGTAAAAGACTTTTTTAGTAGCAGCCATGGAGTCTGATTTTTTGCCCAGTTAATGCTGATAAGCTCGCCCCCTATTACATAATGGGACGCAAACATAACTGGCGAGATGTGGGTTTAGTATAGGTACACTTCTGCCTAACCCTTCGTGTTTTCAAGCGTGATGTTCCAACTATACCATTTGACTAGACATTTTATTTACCTATCCATATTCTTGAAACAACCAATCATCAAATCCACAATGCAAAACTAGGTAAATTTATATAGTTTGATTTCTTAGAATCCCACAAACTTATTCTGAAGGTGACCCCGCGCCCCGCCAAGGTAGTCACAGAGTATATTATATTTAGTGCTGACCTCCTTCGTAAACCTAAGGCGTGCCTGATCGAAATTATGGACGAAGTTGAGGTGGCGCTTAGTTACAAATCTATAATTATTAATTAATTAATGACCTATTAACTATTTTATAGTGCCTATGTTGGCACTGATTGTATTTAATCAATAGTTTTCAATCTAATTATCTAGCAAATAGGCATGACGACAGTTTCAAAAAATTGCAAATCTATTTAGTCCAGTCAGTTAGAGTATTGGAAATTAATGAACACGTATTTTTTGTTTTTGTAAATCAATGAATACTGATAAAAGATTAAACGCATCAAAACTCGGGAGTGGGGACTCGTGACGTCAGAACTAGCTAAAAATTATACCTAGGCGTGACGTATTAAGAATTTTAAAAGCGTCATATCTTCGTCAATTTTGGTTTACGTAACAAAAGAAAAAACACGGGTCAAATGATTTTTGATAATCTAACTGAAGGACTAATTCGATTTTTTTTTTGTCGTCTCGCCTATTAGTCAACTAAAACAGGCATGGTAACATATATCAGTCAAATTTCTATTCAAGTGAACCATTGTCCCTCTACAGCCTACTAAGAAATTCCTGATGGAAAAACACAATAACACTTTGCCCGACCTGGGTATCGAACCCAGGACCGCATGCTTAGCAGTCGCGCGAGGCAAGGCTTTTAAATTATGTAGCCATATTCCCGAAACGACTAAGGTTATGACTTGATTACCTCCCTCAACCGCGCGTATTTGGCTTGAAGACAACTTAAGTGTGTAAAGTATAACTTTTTTGGCTTAAGTGCTTGTTACTTGGTGGAACTTTGTAACTTCAACCATAAATAGATTTTCTATGATACCATAAAGTTTGCCTGTAAGAGTAACTGCCTTGATGCTAGCTTGACGCAGAATAAACGAAACGTAGTTAAAATGATTGTAAAATGGAAACTGGCGAAGTTATAACATAGAAAACGTGTATTAAAAAATTATAAAAAGTTGGAACTTTGATCTCCAATATCTTAGCAACTAGAAGGTACCCAGGTAAGGTCCAGAACAAAAAAATGGTCCCTATGACGGTGAGACTATTCGGCTTCGTTATGGATCCTTTCGGCTTCGTTAAGGATGATTATAAGACTTTGTAATCGGATCAGCACTTCCAATCTCTTACAGACAAAGAGGTTTACACCATTGTAACATATGAGTAAGTTTATCTTAAGAGTACGTTTAGACGAATACACTAAGCTAAACTAGGTAACTTATCTCGGTTAAAATTAAGCTCTAAACTTAGATTAAGCTACCTGCGTACAGCCACAGCAAATCAAGATGTACGCTTAAACTTAAGCACAATGTAAGTTACTTCACTTAACAGCCTGCCTTGATAGCCTAGTGGTCGCAAGTCGACCGTTAAGCGTGAGGTTTTGGGTTCGTATCCCCGGTCGGTCAAATTTTTATTAGGTGTTTCCGTTAGGAATTTCTCAGAAGCAGGAGGTTGTATTATTTTCCGATTGCTGGTAATAGGCTCGCACCCTGAATTCTCGGTATACTATAAAGTACGACTCTGAACTTAGTAACATGCTTGTAATCAACGAAAGGTGAGCCCTTTGTTCATTACAAGCATGTTACTAAGTTATGTTATGTACTTAAGTTACTTAACAACCCTGCAGCTGGTTTGCAGTAACTTATATAATGTTTTTACCGCAGTATTAGGAAAAAGAGTCTCCACTTAGAATTTTAAGTGTGTGTTGTTTATGTTAAGTTTATTTTTCTGTTAGTAAAGTGAGCGATGAAAATGCATTTTAGCGGAGACAGGAGACGCGGTCGGGAAACAAACCTTTTTAGTGAACTAGGACAGTAGTTAGTTAGTTTCCTGGAATACATTTGCAATATGTAGTATCAGAGCCCCTAGCAGGAGCGCGCAATGTAAACATAAAGTAAATACGTCGATTTTAAAATGAAAAATGTTTCACATGTGAATTATAGAGTTTAAACAATAGAAAAATAAACTTGATTTTTTTAATATATTTAGGTATTTTATTTATTTAAGGACAACCAACAAAGCATACACCAAAAATACATGTTTAAGAACTCATGTTGAATTTAACGTTTTATAGTGTAGCCTTAATTAAAAATTTGAGAAAGAAAATGCAGTTACAAAACAGATATTATTTGTTTATATCTAAACAAGTAAAATCCGCTTTGCGCTGCTTTGACTGTTTGTTTCTGTGTCTATTAACTGTATTTATAACACATATGCTCGTAAAGGGTCTCTTATTTCACCAATTTCAATATCGTAATGTATCTCATTACGTACTTGTGCTGTAAAGTAAAATGCACGGTTTATACTTTTTTAAATCTTAGTAAAGAGTTTTTATGTCAGAAAAGTGGTCAACATTTTATGAATAAAATTAACTTTGGGAGATGAAATATAATAAATAAACATTTAATTCTTTAATTTAATTAAGTGTGACAGTAAATTACAACCATTTATCTGTAACAAAAACACAAAAATATTAATTTACTTTATTAGTAATACTGGCTGTTTTTTGTGTCTTTGCCTTAAAAAAAAGCGCTGATGCGCGCGCCTCACAAATTTTAAGAACAAGTAAAAATTATTCCGCGCGCTTTTTCTTTTCCCTATATTGTTTTTATTTGTTTTATTTATTTCCTCGCAAATGTGTTATAAAACGTCGTATGACATACGTGCGCTTTGATAATTACAGCTTCAGCTTTTTTATCGCCCTTGCCTACAGCTCGGTCTAGTAATATCGCCTCGGCTGTAATTTTCAACTTACCGCACTTATATCATAATGTACTATTATATATCAATCTATACATAACATAACGCCTGTATTTTCCGAAGGGTTAGGCTTAGGTGTACCCATTAGTTTCCACACCCAGATTTAGCCAGTTTTGTTCAAGTCCCATAGGGGACGAGCCTATTGCTATCAACCAGGCATAAATCCAGACTCCATGGCTGGTACTGGGAAATTCCTGATGAAAAAATTCAATAACAATATGCCCGACCCGGGAATCGAACGCAGCGGCTCATACTCAGCAGTCACTTTTGCGACTACTAGACTAACGAGGCAGGTATTTCAACACGCATACAACCTCTGAAGTCTTAGGCAGAGGTGTACGTCCTTCGCGGGCCTGTGGACGGTGAGCTATGGGCTAGCTCGCCGTCCGTCCGTCTCATGACGACAGGCCGTGTCGACGGCGCAGGAGTGTTCCACGCGCGCCTCAAAGAGATGTCACCAAAAAGGAAGGGGTCCGCAAGGGTCGACGCCTGCCGGGGCTGCGGGACTGTTCGAAAGAGATACCGTGGCCCCGCAACACAAAGGGCGATGAAGGAACATGGAAGGGTTTTAGTCAGTAAAAGTCTGACACTCCCTCCCGCTCCGCCCAGAGCGGGAGGAGTCATTTGATGATTTCCCATCAGAAAAAAAAAAACGTGTGTCCTTATAAAAGACTAGCTTATGACCGCGGCTTCGCCCGCGCGGAATTCCGTAATAGGGTAGATGACTAAAAAAACTAATTAGTGCGTCAGATAGATTTCCAAAAAATATTGGACACATGTTTTTTCTTTTTTCACGTGAAAATGAAGACGATACAGTGCGTCGAAAACTCGTGTGACGTCACGTTTGAGTACATTTTTTTACTCAAATGTGACGTCACAAGCCCCTACTCAATATCTTTGTCACGTTTTTCATTAATTTGATGAAACACAAAACTAGTATCCAACATTTTTCGATAATCTAACTGACGGACTAAACAGAATATTTTTTTTTAGTCAGTCATTATCCCTATTGTCCTACAGAATCGTACTACCCGGTAGTAAGCATAAAAACTATTCTGTGTATTAATCCAAGTTATAAACTATCTGTGTGCCAAATTTCACCCAAATCCGGTAAGTAGTTTTTGCGTGAAAGAGTAACAAATATCCATCCATCTATCCTCACAAACTTTCGCACTTATAATATTAGTAAGAAGTGGATATACCAACTATAAACGACTATACAGGGTGTAAACCACCTCATCACGAAGCCGTCAACCAAGCATTCTGTACATCAAACTAAGTAACTTTACGCAAAAAATATTGCTGGGAAAAGACTTTTTTTTTTGGGGTGAAAAATCATGTTTTGTGGTAGAACTCAATGTAACGCGCTCAAAACATTGTGCTGATGCATGGATTGAATAGTACGGGGGTCGTTGAGGTGTTTAAAGTAAAAATCTTACATTAAAATAAAATAAAAATAAAAAATCTTACATTAAAAACTTGTAATTAAAAAAAAAAGTTGGAACTTTGACCCCCAATATCTGCGTAACTAGAAGGTTCCCATATATTGTGTAGAACAAAAAATGATCGCAATGACGAGGAGAACAAGTGACTTTCGGCTTCGTTAAAAGGTGTTTTACACCCTTTATAATGACAAAAAAAAAATCAAAATTAACGTATTTCTCTACCATTGCACACCCAATAAGTACGCTTTTACCCGTAATCGTGGACAATATTATCTGTGGCGTACTAACGGTCACTAAATAACATGACCACATTATAAAGCCTGATTTATTTTATAAATTAGCTTCCTACCATGCGCGGCTACTGGAGTACACTCCAGTGCTTTGCGAACGTGAAATATTATTCAATAAATTATATTATGGGTTTATTTGAATAGACTAGGTATTTTCATGAATAATATTTTAACCTCACTTTGAGTAACTGTGCACACTGATTAGATCTGCCTGCTAAATAATTTCGGAACTAAACTTTCTGCATTTAACTTGTCATTTAACATCTAACTAACATTGCAACTAACATTTCAATGCCATACAGCGATGGTAACGCCGCCAGTCTCTTGGGGACATTACCATGACAGTGTTGAGGAGTTTTTTGACGCCATTTTTTAAGTTTTTAGTTTAAGTTAACTAACTTAATCTATTAAAATAAACTAAGCCCACTAGCTTAGTTTATTTTAATAGATTTGTAAATTGTAAATAATGTACAAACTTAAGGCAAAATGCGACACAGATATATATATCTTTAATAGAACTCTTTTACCAACGATAGCTGATGTTGACAGATAAACAGAAAGAAAGACAGAAACAGCATTTTGTCTCGCTCAGGACAAAACAAAAATTGGTAAAATAACAAAAAAACAAAATCATATAAAAAGTAAACTAGAATAAAATTCAAACGTTACTGTACGTCAGTGGCCCGAAAGTCTGACAATCAGTCTTACCAAGGCGTATCGTATTACCCAGTACTAACTGGGTTGTGGAGGTCGGATAGGCAGTCGCTCCATGTAAAATACTGGTATTCATCTGCATCCAATAGACTGGAAGCCGACCCCAACATAGTTGGGATAAGGCTAGGCAGATGATGAAGTGGATTTCTATCAGTGAAAGATCTTACAAACTTTAACTCTTCAGGAAACCTCTGAAGTACAGATTTCTTATTTTTATTTATTTTATTTTTATTTATTTTATTTTTATTTATTTAACAATTTATGTACACACTGAATATAAAAAAGTAGAGAGGAACAGAAAATAATGCAAAGGTGATGCTTATTTCTAAAGAAATCTCTTCCAGCATACCTGCGAAAGGAGATACTAAAAAGAGATGTAGACATAGTGTGTAAAAACGAAAAAGAAAATGGAATACATAAAACAGATAACTATTTTAAATATAATATACAATACATACATACTTCAAATAAACGCACCATTATCTGGCAGTTAATATTCACAAAAAATCTCAAAAAGTCCGACTACACGTAAACAAGTCTAAAACATTGTTAATTCCACATCGAAAAGGGGAATATAAAATTTGTCCCTCCGAAGTACAAAGTTTTACTGAAGTTAACATAATCAAAACCGAAGTTACGGTTTTTGATACAAGGGTAGACTTACTTATTACGGAGGAGAAGTTACGGTTCTAACTTAAAACGTAAATAAGGCTGATATTAGGCAGCTGTGTTATTATTGAATTAGGATCAGCCTAATTTCGGTTTACAATATATGGATCTACGATACAATCTATGGGTTTTCAGTTTCAGGGTTGAGTTTTGTAAAGGTTTACTTGATTGGCTGAATTGATTGAAGCGCAACTGCTGATCAAGATGTCCTGGGTTCGATTCCCGAATCGGGCAAATATGGGATTTTTGATTAAGAATTTCTTAGTAGAAAGAAAGAAAATAAAAAGCATATAATATTAGCCCGCACAGGACAAACACACACAAAAGTGAAATGGTTAAATTATCAGTACCTACAACGAATAAAAAATAAACATTTATTTATTTAAGGACAACCAACAAAGCATACACCAACAAAGAAAAAAAAAGAAACGAAATTGACTACTGACAGGACTGTACGAGGCCAAAAGGCCCCTATCTCAGCATAGTGCTGTAACATAAAAAAAAAACGTAACAGCGCTGGTATTCTGATAGCCCAAAGTCAGTCAGTTATGGATAAGAATAAAAAATAAATAGCAGCAGCCACGGAGTCTAGATCTGTGCCCCGTTGATGGCAATAGTGTCCCCCCTATTGCATGGGACGGTCAGTGGATACGAAACGGGGCACTATTTTTTTACTGCGACCAATTTCGAAGTAGCGTAGTTGGTCACAGTTCTAACTTAACCTATATGGTCGGAATGAACGGAATCCCTTCGACATCGTTTTTACGACAAATGGTTGGTCGGAGACAAAAACCCAGATGCTTTTTTTATCTTTAGGTGTTCTATACGATAGAATCAAGAAAATAAACAATTTACAAAAAAAAAAATGCAAATAAAATCTGTCTTTTTTCCTCAGTGCCCCGTTACGTATACTTTTTTTTTTTTTTTTTTTTTTAATATCTAGCTAAAGTTCACAATTGTTAAGGCGTACAAAAGCTGAAACCCTGACTCCTAAACTAGGGAAACCTGTGACTTAGGAGTCAGTGTTCTACTGCCACTTGGATACTATATTATACCTTACGGAAATTGAGAGCTGGTAAGCTGATATTATTCGAAAAAGTATATTATTATGTAGTGTTTTACAAAAATAATATAAAAAAGTGGAAAATAAAATAAAAATAAAAAAAACTGACATTTAAAAGTTAAATTTGAAAAGTATAAAATGACTGTGTGGTGGATTCTGTATGTGTGTCTGGAAATCGTATGA
The DNA here is from genome assembly GCA_963853795.1 of Xestia rhomboidea. Lineage (NCBI taxonomy): Eukaryota > Metazoa > Arthropoda > Insecta > Lepidoptera > Noctuidae > Xestia > Xestia rhomboidea. The sequence continues at coordinate 15,990,317 of OY970777.1, forward strand.
TTTATTTGTATTGTGTGAGTGTGTGTATGTGATTGTGTGTGTGTGTGTGCGAGTGTGAGTGTGCTTGTGACTGGGATATGGGTGTATTTTTGTGTTCTTGAGTATGATATGAAGAGCCCAAGTATGTAATATATGTATGGTGTCGGGTGTAAGACGGAACAATCAATTGTTTGCTTGGTGTACAGACACTGTGACACACACACACATATACTCCAACCCATGGGACTTTAACATAACAGGTCAAATAGTAAGTTACACCTCTACCTAACCCTTCGGGGATTACAAGCGTGATGTTATGTTATGCTAAATTTGATATCTTAGAAACAATACATGTAAATGTCCGCTTTATCTGCCTAGCCTTTTCCCAGCTATGTTGGGATAAGCTTCCAGTCTAACCGTCATCGGTAGCTGAATTTCAGTTCATAATGAAGCGACTGTATACCCAATAATATTTAAACGTATACTTGTTAAAAGCACAAGATATAATCACAATCTTTCTGATCTTGTCCCAAGTAACTTGGGGTCGGCGCAACACGTTTTTTTCTTATATTCTCCCCAGTCAACCGTCAACTTTTTTTTTAAACTTTTTCTTCTTTTTTTTTAAATCGTTCCTCACAAAATCTCTCCATCTATTATTTGTCTTCAATAAAATAATAATCTACTGTCGTAATTCTACATAATTACCTAGATAAATAAAATTGACACAATAATACAACTCCTATAAAGCAACATGATTGCAACAATTATTGAAAAGTCACGGGGTCCGAGAACCTCATTTCCCGTCCATAATAACTTTTAATTATCGGTAATTATTGTACAATAGAAAGACTGTCGTATTGCTATTACTGTTCAAATCTTTTCCGGAATTCTTGAAGAAACAACAGAGTAAATAAAACTGCTCCAGACTGCTTTTAAAATCTCCTATAACAAAACTCCAAACAAATTTCACTCTGAACAATCATGACAATGCGACTCCGAGCGCAGAAAGCTAACCACTTACCGAATTAAAAAAAATAGGTACGTTGGTAATACCTTAAACATACTCCATACAGACTCATCGTGATTGTCAACTATTTGCGGTCTATATATAGAAATCTAGCTTAAGTTTAGTTTGTTCTAAGATATTTTCCGGCCAATATCTGTATTAAAGGCGCCATTATCTTTAATACAAAACAAGTTTTCACGAAAATCTAAATTTACCCATATCTTTTTATCGTGTTGACTCAGGACCTTGATTTATACACCTAATAGGGACTATAGACTTCAGTATCTGGTATAAATTTCAACTTGCTAAGTCCACCCGTTCCTGAGAAAATCGGCGATGACAGACGAACAGACGGACAAGAAAGTGATCTTATAAGGGTTCCTTTTTTAACCTTATGGAACCTTAAAAAAATTGCCCTTCAGTAAAATGTAATTCAATTTATCAGATGTTTGAAACACTGTTACTAAAACCTTTTCCAAAATATGATGAATTCGGCTTCCAGTCTAATCATTAGTCATTTCCCTGCCCTCCATCTATTTTATTTTATTGTAGCTTTCCTCTTCCTCTCCATTCACCAACATTAATTCTTAAAACAATAGATTGAAATCTAACAAAACTTTGCTTTATATAATAACAAACTAGGCAAAACCCAAAATCTTCGAACGAGATCGAATTTCATTCAAATTAATGTCAATTTGATTCCTATTTGAATGGAATGAATGTCAATATCGTTCCATTCAGTTCAATTCAAAATTAGAAGACGTCGGAAGTATTTCCCTTCGGGTTCATTCAATTCCTCCAACTGAAAAGGCATAAAGGTTACCAATATTTTAAATGTCAAAGATATTCTCACATTCAAGAATTTTCGCATCAAGAAATAACTGTAATAACAGATAACAATAACGGTCTTCCAAAAAAACACATCACTTTTTTTTGTATTTTTTGGAATTGGTTTTTTTTTTGTCGAGATATCCTACACAAATTCTTGTCATATATAAATTTTACTTTGTAACGATAAGTTAAGATAATAATTATGAATTTATGATACTATCATGTAGTCAACATAGACGAAGAAGGAAAACCACGTATTACATGACTCATAAACTACTCAAGTGTAACTCAATAAACTACTCAAAGCGAGTTTCCTCTACCAAATGAAAAAAGAATCACGAAAATCGGACCAGGAATCACAGAGAAATCGGTGAACATACATTTAAACAAAAACGCTGGTGGAACACAACCTCCTCCTTTATAAAGTCGGTAAATAAGTATAAGTCAATTAAGTTCATAAATCACTTAAACTATTCATACTATTTTTCTAAATCAAAATTCATGATAGCTTTAAACGATCTGAACACCAAGAACTAAAAAAAATGCTGACAAAGTTGAATCGGCAAGTTTTATGCCAGCGTAAAAAACACTTTATTCTTACGAACATTGGATTCGAAGTTACGCCTACGTGGGCCCTAATTTTTTCAGCGATGACTTTCCCAGATATATATTTTATTCAGGTTGAAAAAGGGTTTGATCGGTTTTATAGCAAAAAGGTTATTATCTAGGACATTGTGTGGTATCATCATTGCTTTATCCAATAGCCATCAATTTTGTTGCTTGTCATTCTAGTCATATTCACACCCCATCAGAATACGTACTCATAGTAATCAATCAATAGGAATTAGTCCTGGTCCAGCGTCTATTGTTTCTACAAGTACATATCTACATAGGAACCATTATTGCACAATAAAATAATAAAACAAAAGATGAAATGTTTTTTTTACAATAAGACTAGACAGAATTATGTTTAAAACCTTCACAGTATACGAAAAGTACTAATTTCCTTGAATAAATTAAAGCAGCATGATAAAGCAACTTCTATAAAATGAAACAAACACTTCGGGGTTGCCTAAATAGTTTAATAACTACGTATAAACCTTTCCATTTAAAAGATCACGAAGGGCTTTAAAAACATTTGCCCTACAAGATAGCAAAGGTGATGAGACCGCCGGATTATCCAAAAGGGATTATTTCAGTATAACATTGACGAGCAAGGGCCGTCGGATCACGCATCGACCCGGCACTAATCGGGCCGTCCAATCTATACCTCATTTGGCACTTACTCGGCTTCCACAAGAAACCTTATAACATCGTTTTTTTCGGTATTGCACATCGGGCACAAGAACGGCTTAGCAAGACTTCCGCGTCGGGGTAATTACCCATAATGCGACCCTCGTTAATATTTCTTTGATCCACCGGAATTTGGCAAAGGCGGAAAAAGACATTAAGCTAATTGCCGAATATTACGATTTTCGAGTCATTTGTCAATTTGGTTGATAAGGAAATCGGTTACAGCGACCTCGTGACAGTCAAAAATTAATAGATTACACCTTACTTAAATTAATGCTTTCAAATTAACTACTATCAATGTCTTAAAATATTCAATATTCAATTGAAGACCCGCTACTTGCACTAGTATTTTAATATTACATTAAACAACTTAAAGTATTAGTAGACTTACATTCCGACACCCGCGGGTGTGGAACGCGATAATTCCCCGTAAACACGTACGACATACCATAATTTCCCAATTTAGCTCAAATCGATTGAAGTACTTCAACTGTAAGTTATTTTCGACTCGTAAATATGGAACATCCATTTGATTATTGACTATTAGACACAGTTACTATAGTACTCCATAAATATTAAAGTAGACTCATTCATCACCAAATAAATATGTAAAACAGAGGGATGTTCTCTGAACTTAACCCTGAAAACGTTCAATAATAAAGATAAATAATTTATAAGGGAAAAAGTACTCACTCAGTTTCGTTGTTTTCGAAGATCACGCTGCCTTGTGCACACTCGTACTGAGCACCACTCTTTGCGGTGCCGTCTTCTGTCCAGTAGGGCACCCTGACCTTGCCGCGAGCGCCTGCTGTTCTCACGACCCTCAAGTCGTAAGTCCCTACAGACTCCGTCAGCTCGAAGTCCCGTTGCGGGAAAGAGAACACACCGGAATGATCATCGTCCAGAATAACCACAGTTGCTGTAGACGGAGATATCAAACAAGCTCCTCTTGGAGATGTTAAGCGCAGGTAGAAATGCTCATCTTCTTCAAAGACGTCGTCGTCTATCACTTGGACGCTGAAGGTCTTTTCTGTCTCCCCGTGCCTAAACGTCAGGGATCCTGCGGTGGCGACGTAGTCTGACCCGGCCTCAGCTGTGCCGTCCTCAGTGGTATACTGCACTGTCACTTCTCCGTTCAAATCGCCACCTCTGACGACCTTCACTTCGAAGGTCCCGCAGTTCTCCATCACGGTGTAGTGGTCCGGATCGAAGCGGACATTCGGTCCTCGTGACTCAAGTGACAAGGATCCTGACTCTCTCCTTTGTAACTCTGCCTTTACTTCACTCAGATCACTTTGAGCTCGTTCAGATATTTTTTTAGAGAAATCACCTCCGCCAGTCATTTTGCGAGTGGCTGCAACTCTGTAGAATGCCCTCGACTTCGGACCTCGTGACATCAACGTCTCTAGAGCCATTCTCTCTACAGTTTCCAAATCTTCTTCGGGGTGTTGTCGTCTTAATTCTTTAAGTACTGTCACATATTCTCTTCTAGACTTTTCTTGTTCTCTTCCTTCATCGTCTTCGGAGAGGAATTCTTCTCCTCCTGGCTTGAGCGCCATTTCTACTGATCCATCGCCTTCGCCTTCTACAATGACTCCCCTTTCGTTCACTCTGTAGCCCTTCTTTAGATATTTGTACATGAGTAACCGACGGTCGGCGATGTATGCTGTTAAGACCGTCGCGGGGAAGTAGAGAAATGTAACAAGTCCTTCCCAAATCTCCACTTCGTTGGGTGAGATGACAGCAAGTATGAGATAGAGCCACACATACGCGAAGATGGACCACGTAGCTGTCACAAGGAATACTCTGAGATGTTTGATTTTCCTAACTTCGCCATCTGGTATCACCGCAACACAGAGGGCTATGATCACAAATAGGTTATAAGCAGCTGAACCCACGATGGTTCCGGGCCCTAAATCGCCAGCTTCGAAGTTCTTCCCAGCGATTTCAATCACAGATAATAGGATCTCAGGTGCACTAGAACCTAACGCCATCAAAGTTAAGTTAGCGACGGTTTCGTTCCATACTCTAACGACAACGATTTGATCGCTGCCGTTTCGTCGCACGCGCACCTCCTTCTCTCTGGACGTTATAACTTCTATGGCGGCCATAAATCTATCGGAGACGATGGACACTCCGATGAAGAGGTACATGAGGCAGAGGAAGTAGATGACACCTCGGAAGGCGATCTCGTAGGTGGGTACATCCTCGATGGGCTGCCATGCAGGGAGGACGAGCCCGTCGGAACATGCGAGGATATGGTGGGGGGTAATATTGCGCGGAGCGAGACGCGCAGACGGCTCGGCGCGTGTTACCGCGTAGCAAGCCGCGATCGCGGCGAGCGCGGGCCGCATGCCGCGTAAAAAGCGGCGACCGGCGCTGCACGAGGCCGGCGCCCGACTGAGCGTCGCGACCAAACGACGCCCCGCCCCTCACCCTCGCCCGCTGTTTCCGCGTAGTACAGCGCCCGAATATACAGTAGGTTGACTTCAAACAAGCTGCGAGGTGATTTGGTGGAGCAAGTTTATGTCAACATTAGAGTTGGAACTGCCAAAGTCTATAACTGTTGTTTATCGGTGGCCTGTAATCCGATACTTGGCTCATCAGTCAAGCCAGTTTCTGATCCAAATTTTTGCTTGTATAGGGGAAATTTCGATGGTGGTTTTCTGTTTTACTTGCTGTTTATCAGTGGGTTCTTAAGCCTCAGAGCCGTTCTTGTACGCGCACGTTCCTTCACCTTACTTGATGGAGTTTTATTGGCGTTGCGGCCCGTAAACTTGACGGTGGAAAAAAGCTTATTAGACCAGCCAACTGGGGACTTATTAAAACTCAGTCTTGGGCACAGTTATGTTTCAGACGACTTTATTGAAGTTCATTAGAAGTAAAGTTTGGTGTCCCCGAAACTTTATGTTAATATAAGTAATAGGCGTGACGACAAAAAAAAACTAATTAGTCCGTCAGTTAGATTATCAAAAAATACTTGACCCGTGTTTTTCTTTTGTTACGTAAACTAAAATTGACGAAGATATGACGCTTTCAAAATTCTCAATACGTCACGCCTAGGTATAATTTTTAGCTAGTTCTGACGAGTTTTGATGCGTTTTATCTTTTGTCAATATTCATTGATTTACAAAAACAAAAAATACGTGTCCATTAATTTCCAATACTCTAACTGACGGACTAAATAGATTTGCAATTTTTTGATACTGTCGTCATGCCTATTATGGAAATGGAAATGTGTGGCTGGTTTAATTGTGAATATACCGTTTTCTACACGATTATTGTGTAAAAGGTACAGAATCTGTAACAAGAACTAACATAAGTTAAGTCAGTTAGCCTTTGCCGTTCGGGGTCCGCTTCCAGTTTAACCGGATGCAGGTGAATACCAATATTTTAAATAGAGCAACTGCTTATCTAACCTCCACAACCCGGTCAGGACTGGGTAATACGATACTCTTGGTAAGACTGGTTGTCAGACTTTCAGGCTAACGACTAACGACTATCAAGTAACGACTGTCAAAGATCTACAACCAACCAATCTACCAATCTAGGACCAACGGGTTAACGTGCTTTCCGAGGCACGGAGGAAACTCGAGCCGAGCGGCTGCGGCTGTGACGACCCGAATGGCGCAGCGGTAGTGAGGTTGCCTTACATTCTTGGGGTCCCGGGTCCGAATCCCGGTAGGAGCAAATGTTTGTGAGATGAGCATGGACATTTGTTTCCGGGTCATGGATGTTTATAATATGTTTAATAAGTATGTATTTACAAACAAAAAGTATGTGGTATATCAACTATCTGGTGTCCACGACACAAGCCTCGTTGCTTAGTGTGGCACTAGATGGCGCTGTGTGTAATGTCCAGCGATATTTATGTTTGTTATTATTTAGCCGCGAGCTCCTCCAACTTAGCAACTAAGATAATCTTGATAGCACAGAAGTATGTATTTCATTTATCCTCCCTGTCATCTCTTTGTATTTGCCTTGCCAACTCAGTGAAGTTGTTGCTGTGGAAACTACTAAAGTTTGGCAATAACTAAGAAGACGTTGCTATACTTTACCTACTTATTTCGTGAAAATGGTGATTAGCGTGAAGATGTGAGGTGCCTTACGCTACGAATACACTGTTAGGAGGCTTGCTTAATGCCTAGAGCTTAGTGATTTAAAATAAACAATAATAGTTGATTATTGCATCGAGCACAAAATATTTTTTAAATCAGAGTTAGCAGCAATCATTTTTTAAATTTGGAACAAGTAGGATAGAAACGAATAATACGTACGTAAAAAAAAGTATTGATATCGACTGGCTGAATAGAGCTAATCCATTGAGATTGGCACCTTTTGGTGCGATGAAAAAAAAAATGTGCAATAATGAAATTTCATACATTTTTATTGCTCTAGAGCATTAAAGATTCGCTTTGTACTGAGTTTTTAGTGTGATTGTGATGAAATTAAAGCATAGTTGGAAAAAAACAATATTTATTAGTTTAAGACTTAAACCTATTTACAATTATTGTACCTGTTTTTTTTTTTTTTCGGATGGGAAATCATCAAATGGCTTCTCCCGCTCTGGGCGGAGCAGGAGGGAGTGTCAGACTTTTACTGACTAAAACCCATCCATGTTCCTTCCTCGCCCTTTGTGTTCCGGGGCCACGGTATCTCTTTCGAATAGTCCCGCAGCCCCGGCAGGCTTCGGTCCTTGCGGACCCCTTCCCTATTGCTGACTCTCTTTGAGGCGCGCGTGGAACACGAACGCGCCGTCGACACGGCCTGTCGTCATGAGACGTACGGACGGCGAGCTAGCCCATAGCTCCCCGTCCACAGGCCCGCGCCTACGGTGGCCGGAAGCCACCACGTGGCCCCCGACGCCCGGGGCGTCTCCCGCGGCGGCCGGGACGTGAGGATCTCTCCCTGTCCTGTTCCGCCACCTCCTTCGCTAGCATGACTGCTTCGCAGAAGGAGGTGACGGCGTCCCATTCCGTCTCGCTCCGGACCATGGCACGAACCAGGGCCGGGACAATTATTGTACCTTAATTAGTGATTGATGACCCTAATTTAGTGGCAAGATACTACACAAGTGCAACTGGGCTTAAACTAGGAGGACTTCTGTGCTGTAAGCACCAGTTACTTCTGTCACCACCATGATCGAGCTGCCATTACAAGTGTGGAGCGTTATTACTCGCTAGCATACAAACAGCGTCTTTAACCTTATACGAATCCACTGGCAGTGCAGCACACTATTCCTGGCACCTTGAATCGCCTGAAGACGCAATGAACCTGCATAGCTTCGATTCGATTCGATTTTCGATTCGGAAAGTCGCGTTCGTTCGGATGTCTATCTCGCTCGATTTCGTAATGTCAAAAAAAGATAGACATACGACTTTCCGAATCGAAAATCGAATCGAAGCGTTGTGAATAAGGGGCCTGGATAGTCTACAATAAGGTACCAGTTACAAAGACTCAATCGCAGTGGGGAACTGACATCTGCATCTGTATGTCGCTCAATCTGATGACACATCTGGTCGTAGTCATAGCATATAACCCGTAAAAGGCTTGGGAGAGGTGTCTAATAGTCCACCCACTTAGAATTATTATTATTGTTTGAAGTCTATTCTATGAAGTTCCAAAAAAATACGTTTATTGTTACCCTTGAGCAGCACCTAATAAAACGCAAGGTTGTTGACGCCGATCGAAGAGCTGCGTGTTCGAGTTAGAACCATTGAAGTGTTATGATGAATCAATTGTAATTCATTTATTTTAAAAGTTAAATTAAACATGAAAACTATTAAAAAACAAACAAACTAAGCCAACTAACTTAAACTAAAAACTTAAAAAATGTCGTCAAAAAACTCCTCCTCAACGCTGTCAACTGGTAATGTCCCCAAGAGACTGGCGGAATTACCACGCTGTATGGCAACGCTAAGCCTTTGGCCAAGGTAAAAGCCAGCCCCAGGGTCACGGGAAGTGTCAACTAAACGTTTTGAAATTTCAAGAACATTTTATTTTGTATGGTACTTGGGAACAGTAATATTAAGATGGATCCTTTATCATTACCATTCAGACTAATGAAGAAAGAAAGAATATTTATTTGTCGCAGAGACCGGCATGCAAACAAAATGACGAAAAAAATAAAATAAACATACGTTTATCAAATATTTTTAAATACAACAGGACGGAACAAAAACAGTTGTCAGTCTGCACGTCGTGACTGCGACAAGCAGGTCTTCGTCATGATTTATCTTAGCAAATGAATAGGCTACGAACGCACTCACAAATGGCATGCTCAGCGCCTATAGCTTAGCGAGTCGCCTTACGAGTAGCGAAGTTAAACAAACGTTCTAGAATTTTCGTTTCCGCGAGTGTTACGTTATGTTAACTCAGAATGAAACAAGAGCCGAGTCGGATTCGCGCACCCAGGGTTCCGTACAACCTTTTAAAAGGACAAACTTAACTTTGCTGTTCGATCCCATGAAATGGCTACTGCACCAACCGCAAATAATAAGTTTGTAACAGTAAAATCGTTTTTTTTTTGTTATTAAACTACATATTTACGGTTTTCAGATTTTTCCCTTTACATGTGATGTAAGACATGAATTGCTTCTCGCCAAATTTCGTGATTCTAGGTCAACGGGAACTACCATATAGGTTTTCGACCGAAAACCTATAGGGTACTTCCGGTTGACCTAGAATTGTCAATTTTGGTTAAAAGCAAGGTCTTACAGCACAAGTAAAGGGAAAATTCCGAAAAATAAATAAAGTTGAAAATTAAGGTAAATTTTGGTACTTACGAGTTTTCGCGAAAATCTAAATTTGCCCATATCTTTTTATCATGTTGACTCAGGACCTACTATACACCTAAAAGGGACTATAAACCTCAGTATCTAGTATAAATTTCAACTTGCTAGGTCCAAGCGTTCCTGAGAAACGGTGGTGACAGATGGACGGACGGACAGACGGACAGACGAACAAGAGAGTGATCTTATAAGGGTCCTTTTTTTACCTTTGAGGTACGGAACTATGATGGGATCTCTAGCCTAGTCTATTCGTCCGACACTGTCAGCCAATTTGCTCGGAGTCTATAGAATAGAATGCGTGAAATATAGCAAAGAAAGAAAGTTGTGTTTATTCGGCATTATTAAAAACAAAAACCCCTAAAGATTAAATAAACAAAACTAATACTCAGCTCAGCATAATGACAGATGGCAACACAAGGTGTACCACCTGACGCTAATTTTCAGCTGCAGCCCACGAGTGCCATACGCTCGAAAACATTAACAAACACATATAGAAGTCTAAGATATTTTGGACAAAAACCAACTAAAATAAAATCAAAAATTGAGGTGTTAAAGGTAGACAGTTTGTACATATTCCTAGGTTCTACATTTCTACTGGACCGTTTTTAAGCAAGTTGTGGGTTTTACTTAAACCAATTTATCTCATGCCCATGTACGTAGTGGTATTTTCCGCCTGATCAGTTAAAAATTTTTTTCGCTTAAATCATGTGGAGGCGCCGAGCCACTCCCGTTAAAGTTTAGCCCTATTAGGAAACACCAGGCGGGCAGGACCAGGCGGAAGTGTCCACGATAGTACTAGCTGCTAATTATAAAACTGCCAACCACTCGTGCAGATGTCATTAAAAGTTTAAGTCAAAGTGTTCTTGCGTGCCCAGGATTGCGCTCGCGTGTACCATACAATGTATTTAATCGTTGTGTATCGGACACACCAACTTTATCGCTCGCTTCCACAATAACCCGCATTAAACATTTTTGTGTCGGTAATCCGGTATCGTTTATTAGCGTCTTTGGTTTTTTTGGGTATATGGGGTTTTATTGTGGCTCGTGGCTAGTTTAAAACAGCCATTCGGGTCGAACTTTAGGTAAAGCCGCGCTTGCCTAGGTTGATCTGTAGATGGGTGACCACCCATTACATACCGAGTTTCCTCCGGCTGTCAGTTGTAGGTCTTTGACAGTCGTTACAGGTAGTCAGTGGCCTGAAAGACTGCTAATCAGTCTTACCAACGGGTATCGTATTACCCAGTACTAACTGTTTTAGCTGCATCCGGTGAGACTGGAAGCCGACCCCAACATAGTCGGGAAAAGGCTTGGCAGATGACGAGGTGTTGCTGTGGTAATTTCTACCAAAGCTAGAAGAAGCTCCAGAACCACTCTTGTAAATAATTCATTAAAAAAAAATTAGAAAATTTTGTCCTGAAAATTAAATGTATCTTTCAAAAACTAAATAAGAACCGCCGAGCAATCTAATAAACGGTTGGTGACATCGCAGCAGACCCAGCAAGTGAAAGGAGAAAAGGATCTCACAGAGAACGATAAACAACAAAGAAAAATCAGCATTGAGTTGTCTGATTTTTCTATTAACAGACCTTTGTATCACTACTAGTATCGTTTGGGTCTCGAATGATATTGACAAGGGGGTGTTATTTATAAACATTTGTAAAAATGTACAAGACCCAGTCAGCTATCTTCATTTTCAGAGTTTTAATGCTGCGCATGGGCCTATAACTTGGCTTTACATTCTGTCGAGAAATATCTCTCAGGCATGTTCGTTTCTCAAGTGTTTCTTCTTCACCGAAACAAGTGATAAATAAGCACGTGAATCCGAAAATTTTGAGGTGCGTGGCCTTGGTTCGAACTTGAGACCTATGACTTGGCAGTCTGACGGTCACACCACTAGACTATCGCTGCTATATAGACAGCTGTGATCATGATTTAGGATCCACCTTGACCAATCACATTCTCACCAAAATCTAATCAAAGTATATGGTTCTCTATCATAAACTCTCCGCCATTTTCCCTCCACTTAAATCAGGAGGTCCCTACCACATCAATACATCAATTCCTCACAGAACAACTTAATTAAGTGCCTGTTCCCGACAGTATATGAATCATTATATCTGCCAAGTCAAGACAGCTTGCTTCGGTGAGCATTAATGATATTCTGTTAATTTTCACAACGCGCGACGGCAGGTCATTAAAGGTGCCTACAGCTTGACTTTCCAGGATCTTCACATGTGATCAAACAAAATGGAGTAAAGCATTATTAAGTATTAAGCAAACAACTTTAAAAGGTTTTATTTCAAACTAGCTGTTGCCCGCTACCTCCAGCCGCGTGAAATTATTATGAGTAATAATATATTAGAATCGGACTTTATAATTTTTTTACACGTAACTCTAATCCTTTTTCTAAAATAAAAGTAAGTTTACTCCTTAAAACATCTGCTATTTGCCAATAAAAGTCCCGTCAAAATCAGTCCAGCCGTTTTGGAGATTGGCCCGAACAAACCGAAAGACAGACAAAAATTTAAAAAATGCTTTTTTTGTTCTTGTTTGGTTAGACTAATAGAGCTCACTCTAACATTGTTAGAAAAGGCTACGCAGATGAGGAGGGTATAAATCCGTTCTCCGGGCTGTTCAACTGTAGGAACCTTAAGGGGCAATTAGTGGTAATTAAATGTTCAATGATGTGTGTAACGCTGGGGTAGGTAGGTTTTTGATTGGAAAAGTTTTCATGCCGTAGAGAAATATCTCTCAGGCATGTTTGGTTGCCTCACGATGTTTTTCCTTCACCGAAGCTAGTGATAATTATACAATACGCAAATATATCCAAAAAATACGAGTTCGTGCCTTGGGTTCGAACTCGAGACCTATGAGCAGACAGTCCGACGGTCACACCACTAGGCTATCACTGCATTGATTTAATATCTCGCTGATAGGTTGTAAATTAGTAGAAGCAGGTTTTAATCGTAATTTTATACCTTACATTTGATTGACCGCGATTACTGAATTAAATAAATATAAATTTGCCTTACAAACTTGCTCGTAAGTCAAGATATAAGTTGCTTCGCGCTAAGGGCTTTAAAACAAATCTGGGTCATTTTTCCACCATTAACAGAATGCAAGTTCAATTTAGTCGCCTGTCACACACACCTAATGAAGATATTGAAATGTCTTACTCTTTCAATCAATCAATCAATATCTTTATTGTGGATCATAGGTAGGTACATAATACAGGTCTAAAATAATTAGATTGTGATCAGCTATGTCCCGCCCATTGGGCATACAACAGTTAATTACATACATTAAGAATACATTATTGATACAAATGATGAAATTATTTCTTTTTCTTCTAATTGTTGATTCTTTACATAAAGTCAAGTCTGTCTTGCGTATGGCATTGTCATAATAGTACATTATGTTATAAGTGCGGTAAGTTGAAAATTACAGCCGAGGCGATATTGCTAGCCCGAGCCGTAGGCGAGGGCGATAAAAAGCAGAGGCTGTAATTATCAAAGCGCACGTATATCATACGACGTTTTATAACATATTTGCGAGGAAATAAATAAAACAAATAAAAACAATACAGCGAAAAGAAAAAGCGCGCGGAATAATTTTTACTTGTTCACAAATTAGCGAGGCGCGCGCATCAGCGCTTTTTTTTAAGGCAAAGACACAAAAAGCAGCCAGTATTACTAGTAAAGTAAATTAATATTTTTGTGTTTTTGTTACAGATAAATGGTTGTAATTTATTGTCAAAATTAATTAAATTAATAATAATCTCTCAAAGTTAATTTTATTCATAAAATGTTGACCACTTTTCTGACATAAAAACTCTTTGCTAAGATTTAAAAAAGTATAAACCGTGCATTTTACTTTACAGCACAAGTACGTAATGAGATACATTACGATATTGAAATTGGTGAAATAAGAGATCCTTTACGAGCAAATGTGTTATAAAAGATTGTACTTTATGATATAGAAAGTGTTTAAAAAGAAAATAATATTTTCTTTCTGGTTGGCACAACGTTGAACAAAAATGTATTATGTAAGTTTTCATTTGTATTTGTATGTTAGCTTTATGTCACAATTGGATGTATTTATGTACCAATACATTGGTATATAAATACAGTTAATAGACACAGAAGCAAATAGTCAAAGCAGCGCAAAGCGAATTTTACTTGTTTAGATATAAACAAATAAAATCTGTTTTGTAACCGCATTTTCTTTCTCCAATGTTTAATGCATGCCGTGGCAGCCTTTAATTAAGGCTACGCTAAATCAAATCAAATCAAATAATTTATTCGCATATTATGGGTAAATAGATGGTACATAAATGTTACATTGCATAATATAACAATGAGGATCCTCATATTTACCATTTCTGGTATACGAAATATAAAATAAAAGCTTAGAATAACTATTGAACGAAATGGGTGATATCACCACTCACTCACTTGTTAACATAGTTTTAAGTTGCATATACTAACAAAAATTGTTATTAGTATGTATTATTAGGTTAAGGTATTTATGTATGGGTCTTTGTTACCTGAAATAAATGGATTATTATTATTATTATTATTATAACTATGCATACTTATGATAACTATGCATACTTATGATAACTATGCATACTTATGATAACTATGCATACTTATGATAACTATGCATACTTATGATAACTATGCATACTTATGATAACTATGCATACTATGATATAACTATACGCACTTATCTATCTATTATTGCACTACAATAGGAACTTAGTGAGGTGTTATAATAATTTTCTATTCTTATAACTAAGGTATTCCTGGGTTGTGTATAAAATGTTAAATTCAACATGAGTTCTTAAACATGTATTTTTGGTGTATGCTTTGTAGGTTGTCCGTAAATAAATAAATAAAAATACATATGTCAACTACATTTTCAATAGGTACATTTAAATACAAACACATCTTCATAATTATAGTCGGGGAGTCGACATCTATATACCGAACTCGTTAGCAAAAGTTTTTTAACGAGCACACAAAGTTTTAATGGGCTAAAAACGTAGAGCGTTAGGAAATTCGTAAAAAAAATAATTAAAACTCGATATCGGTCCAGACCATACCCAAAATTATTAAATTTATTTATTTATTAAACTTACACACACTATCTTTAAAGGGTGACCCCAATACAATAGTGGTTTGTAACACTCTCCATATAAATAGTAAAACAACTTACGGCTCATACTTAAAAAACTAAACTTAAAAAATATGTAGAAAGCACCACTAAAAACAATAACTAACAGAATAAAATCATATGTTACATAAACTACCTATGTAATATATATTAAACTAAACTTTTTTTTTCTGCTATGAAACCTACATCACCACATAGTATAAAAAAAGTCGCTATCTCTGTCCCTATACCCCTATGTAAGCTTAAAGCTTTAAAACTACGCAACGGATTTTGATGCGGGTTTTTTTAATAGATACAGTGATTCAAGAGGAAGGTTTTAATATATAATTTGCGGGCGGGTGAAGCCGCGGGCATCAGCTAGTATCCTATAATATAAAATCAGACATCACAGAATATTAATATTTTTGCGAATTCACTCAGTTTGCACGAAAATATGTCAATCCGCTCATGCACTTCGTTCAGTACACATATTGTACGGATTTATTTATTTCTTATTCTTTCCTTATTATTTACATCGCGGGTTCGGTCATTAGTACGGACATGCAATGAATCGCAAGCACGCCAGTGGTAACATCACACGAGATACTTACCAGTCTACCTACACCAACAGTGGGCTTCCACAGAGTCGTGATGATTTAAACTTATAGCGAGACATCAGTGTCTGATCGCAGCGGAGTTAGACGTCCTGGAACTGGGGGCGTAAAATGGCCGCTTTAGCAAAATCAAAATATAAATCACGATAAAAATTATGACGTAGACGTTATACTCGTAGTTATGATTATAAAGTCCATGATTTTTAACGTGATTCATATTAAGATTCTGCTAAAGTGGCCATTTTAGGCCCCCCTGTACCCGATTCATTGTTCCCAGTATTGCGTTCAATTGTAATTTCAAGTAATTTTTGTTAGTTTAATAAAAACAGTGTTTCGCACCCAGTGTGTATTCGTTGCACGAAACCCATCTTCTGCCCACACGATATCAGAATCTAACGGAATAAATCCTGACCAACAGACTTATACGATACTTCAAAAGAAATGAAATCGTCATGTCGGTCCACCGCTTTCTTACGTTTCCTCACGATATTTTCCTTATCGGTTTTGAGAACAGTGGTGGCCATATTAATTACACAAAGTAACACATATCTTCGATTCTACAAAATATATGGTAGCCACTTTCCCCTAACATGAGAATGCGGCTGGTTTTAAAAAAGCATAGACACTCATAATTTTATTGCTTCATCTCATAAAACGCTGCAAAAAATAACCAGTGATTAAACACTTCCAGAAAATAGCCAAGCCTGCTCTAATCGAATGCTAAACTAACCAAAGCAATCCATATTTTCATTAAATCCCGCGTTTCCTTCACAAAAAACCCATTAGACACGGTTTAATAAAGCGGTATCCAGTGATTAATGTCCACTGTCTCCTTGCCTCCTAAAACAAGACATTCACGACTAAGCGAAGCTCTAATGGATAGCAAACAATTCTTTCTTTTCTTCAGGAAAAACAACCTCGATTATGGAGCGAAGGATAGTGGCGCAACATAGATAGACAGAGAAGGTCAGTTCCATTCATTAAGGGAAAAGGTGCCCACACATAAAGATACTTCACGTACAGCTCGTTGAATAATAACAGCCGCTCAGGTCAATCTTCAGGTTAAGCCGCGCTTGCATAGGTTGCCCCGTAGATGGGTGTCCACCCATTACATATCGAGTTTTCTCCGTACCTCTGAAAAGCACGTTAAGCAACAGCTTCGACAACGACTGGCAACGACTGTAAATTGTAGATCTTTGACAGTCGTTACAGGTAGTTAGTGGCCCGAAAGTCTGACAACCTGTCTTACCAAGGGGTATCGTGTTACCTAGTACTATCAGGGTTGTGGAGGTCAGATATCGCTCCATGTAAAATACTGGTATTTCGCTGCATCCGGTTAGACAGGAAGCCGACCCTAACATAGTTGGGAAAAAGCTAGGCAGATGGTGAATCAATTGTAGAGAGGTTTTGACAGCGAGTGTGACGGGTCCGCGGACTGACAAGTCGCTGACGCGTCTGACGTGCCGTGGCACGGCATGAAGTTGCGCACGCATATCGGTTGACGCCAATCACGTCAGAAATTGAGAGCAGCGGTGGCCCAGTGGTGGTGGCCCCGACTTACGAGCAGTACGTTGTGGGTTCGAACCCAGGCTGGCGCATTACTTTGTGTCATTTATTTCATCACCACTGCTCTCAAAACAGTAAAGGAAAACATCGTGAGGAAATCGGCATGTCCTAGAACCAAAATTTCGAAGGCATGTGACATCTACCAACCAGCACTGGGCCCAAGTGGTGGATTATAGCCCATTCGCTCTCATAGAGAGAAGGCCTATGTCCCAGCAATAGGAACATTATACGTTACAAATCACATGTCATATCACAAAATGTCACGTTTGTTGTGTGCACCTATAGGTTATCAGCTGAATAATTTTTTAAATTGAACTTTATCAAGAAGAATTCATTGTTGTGTGTTTTCTTTAAATAGAAATACCCTGTTTGAAATTAAAAAATTAAAACTATTTTTTATAAAAAAGAGATTATAAGATTTCGATTTTTCAGTGATCGCAAACTTTTTTTGATGTGTGTATGTGTAACTTCTGAATGATCTGTGTAATAATTATGTAATGGCGATATAAAGGTTCTCTTAAAATATTTTCGCTGATATCAGCGTGGCTGCTAAATGCAGGTTTTAGTGGCCATGTTTAATTCATTACGGTTTCAACACCTTTGTTCGGGTAAATATTATTATAACTTGTGGTTTTTAGCCATTTTGACTGTGAATAGTTTAACGATTTATGATACCCTGCGGTTTCTGATTACATTGTTCAGATTTCCAGGAAATCGAGTACCTACCTAGTTATAATGTACGGCGATCGTTGGTTAACAACACACCGAATAATAAATAGCTCTGGACATTAACACACAGCGCCACCTAGTGCCACACTAAGCAACGAGGCTTGTGTCGTGGACACCAGATAGTTGATGTACTACATAGATAATTTTTGTTTGTAAATACATACTTAATAAACATCCATGACTCGGAAACAAATGTCCATGTTCATCACACAAACATTTGCTCCAACCGGGATTCGAACCCGGGACCCTAAAACCGTAAGGCAGTCTCACTACCGCTGCGCCATTCGGGTCGTCGAATTGTTGAGTGATTTCGGACAAATTCCAACGAAAATGATTCGACGGTTTAGATTGTGTTAAGGTGGGTGTGTGGAGTGACAAGAATGGATGAAGTAAGGAATGAGTTTGTAAGACGAAGTTTGAAAGTGTTGCAGAAGGAAGTGGAGTGGGCCCGCGCAGTGTAGGCAATCGCAGTGTAGGTAATGGAATTACACAAAGTACCAACGGTCTGGTTAGGTTCGAGCCTACGATCTAAGGGCCTAAAATAGCTGCTTTAATACAGGGTGTAAACAACCTCATCACGAAGCCGTCAGCCAAGCATTCTGTACATCAAACTAAGCAACTTTACGCAAAAATTATTGCTGGGAAACGACTTTTTTTTGGTGTGAATAATCACGTTTTACGTTAAAGCTCAATGTACAGCACTCAAAGCATTGTGCTGGTGGATGGATTTAATAGTACGGGGGTCGTGGAGGTGTTTAAAGTAAAAATCTTACATTAAAAACTTGTATTTTAAAAAAAACTTGTGAAATTGTTGGAACTTTTACCCCCAATATCTCCGTAACTAAAAGGTTCCCAGGTATAGTGTAGAACAAAAAAATGATCGCAATGATGAGGAGAACAAGCGCCTTTCGGCTTCGTTAAGAGGCAATTTACATCCTTTATATTATTATCCTGTTATGGTTCTGTTAAACCGCCAATCCGGGGCCGTTACCAACAACATCATCATCATCAGCCTATTAATGTTCCCACTGCTGGGACACAGGTCTCCTCTCTATGAGAGGGAATGGGCTATAATCCACCACGCGGGCCCAGTGCGGATTGGTAGATGTCACATGTCTTCGAATTTTTAGGTTCTAGGACATGTCGGTTTCCTCACAATGTTTTTCCTTCACCGTTTTTAGAGCAGTGGTGATGAAATTAATTACACAAAGTAATGCGCCTGTCTGAGTTCGAACCCACGACTTACTGTTCGTAAGTTGGGGCTGCCACCACTGGGCCACCGCTGCTCACACCAACCAACAACAGCCACATTTAAATTATATAAATTCGTCTTTAATTAAGTGTAAATCCAAAGAAGACACTAAAGCCTAGATACTTACAATTCTCTTACATACCTATACACGTCACGCACAGGAAACCGACCCCGCCTTGACAGCGCACCGCGGAGCAGAAATAAAACAAACACTTTTAAAGATATTTAGTTTCAAAGCAGGCTTCACTTAAGATTTTAGCTTTTGACGTGTCAGACGCAAGGTTCTGCTTTCATCCGTTTTATTAGTTATATTAACCTACGATACCTACAGCTTTGTAGAAAGTCATATTGTCAGACAGTCTTTGTTGAGCCTGATTTATATTTACATTAGTTAAATATGTAGACGATTCTTATATGATACCGGTCGTCCGCGCGGTCGGTGGAGGTAGCAAAACGAATGTATGGGCAGTGCGCCACACCGAGAGACAGTGAGCGCCGCTCGTCCGCGCGGTCGGGTGGAGGTGGCGAAGCGAATGTATGGGCAGTGCGCCGCGCGGAGAGACAGTGAGCGCCGCTCGTCCGCGCGGTCGGGTGGAGGTGGCGAAGCGAATGTATGGGCAGTGCGCCGCGCGGAGAGACAGTGAGCGCCGCTCGTCCGCGCGGTCGGATTTATTCATCAATGAATTTCATAGAAGCCAATGCGACCTGAAATTCGCTTCAGCACCCAACCGCGCCGGTGCAATTTGCCATGTAAGGTTGCAATCCCGATAATCGTGTGTTTTAAGTGTCGTGGCTTGTGTATTTAAATGGAGGTTCATATATAGGACGACGCTATTATTAGTCGTCCACGACTTTTGCCAACTAAAAACCAGCGATAAATTAATCGTCACGACATAGAGGGAACGGGGCCTTACTTGTGTCAAGCGACACGCACGCGCGTCACTTGTTTCCTGTAGTATCATGACTCCGCAAGTCACATCGTGAGTTTTTATGGCATGCTCTCTCTCTCACGACAATTGTGATGAGTCACTGACGTATCGAACTTATCACTTGAAGTATCCACTTGTATCTCGTGGCCAGGCAGGTAACACAACCCTTGTAATTGTCTTACTCTTAAACCTTTATCCTTGTAATTCTAATGCAATGCCTCGTTGTGGACCTCATCAGAAGGCTTAAAGTCACCCAAAGGGCAATGGAGTGGGCGATGCTCGGAGTTTCCTTGCGCGATCGAATCAGAAATGAAGACATCCGCAAGAGCACCAAGGTTACCAACGTAACCCGAAGAATTGCCAAACTTAAGTGGCAGTGGGCAGGGCACATTGCTCGCAGAACGGATGACCGATGGGGCCGAAAAGTTCTGGAGTGGCGACCGCGAACCGGAAGACGTTGCGTTGGAAGGCCTCCCACTAGGTGGACAGATAACCTGGTGAAGGCTGCGGGAATCCGCTGGATGCGAGTCGCACGGGACCGGTCAATGTGGCGACACTGGGAGAGGCCTATGTCCAGCAGTGGACGTCTTTCGGCTGAAATGATGATGATGACACACTACCCAAGTTACATTCGCTTATATGTAACTATTACTATTACTACTAACTTCATCTGTAACTATTACTAACTATGTGACCCACATCCCGGGTCTTTAACTACTAAGATTTTTTTAAGGTTTCCGTTTTAGCTGAAATTTTGCTTATTATTTTTATTATTTAGTTTGGATGACAATGGTGTCGATTTTCTTGTGCACAAACTCAACTTAATTTAGGCTATTGCTATCTTTTACTAAAAGGCAGTGCGAGAAAAGGACGGCTATAGCTATGAACCTAAGTTAGAGATGTCAAACTAGTTTCAGTCAACTTAGTCAAATAGGGTAGGTAACTTTACACGTAAAAAACCGTACAAATGCGAAACATCTTAAAATGGTTGCATTATACCTGAGATGACAGTTCTTTATAACCAACAAATTATCTGTGGTGTTTGAAATTTTGAAGTTTTGTTTGTTTGAAATAGCTTTTAAATAAATATAATGGATAATAAAAAGAAGCACAGTAGTAATTTTACGCATGACGAAAAATAAATTGTCATTAATTTAGTGTTAAAAGCACCGATGCCGCCACAAACTCTTCTTCTCTCTCGTCTTTCAACAGTTTCAAACTCGTCCAATACGTCCCTTTTCCAAAATATAGTTCAAAGCAGACTGCATGTTAAATTCTCACAATAATATCTGGATGTAACCTTAAAATTTGTTATATTTGCAATTTGCAAATGTCAAAATACACCCATTAACTACTAACCGGGACTTTAAACAACCTCTCCGACCTCGGTTAGAGAAAACAGTTGATTAGCGTGTTTAATCGGCTGATTTGTTTTGGTGAACAAGAAAATGTGTTTTAAACAATTGTTTTTTGATAATCAGACCGTTATCTTTTCGGTGAACTTGGCCCTTAAAATGTCACTGACAACAGCGTCGAAATATCGGAATCTCAAAAATAAACAATAATAACGAATCATTCGGTCTTTCATTCCTAAAACGCTCGTTTAGCTACCCGAGCTAGAATAAGTTGTGGTGAACACCAAAATTCCCGCCTCATGTTTAAACAACTGTTTACGTTTAGCGGGCCGATTACGAAACAGTCGGTTATATTACTGTTGGTGAACATGGCCCTAAATATAGTTATGAACCGTCGTGAAAGCATAAAACAGTGTTTACAGTAATCTCTGTCTGTATATACCTATACCATACAACTAGGGTATCATTGGTAAGGTTAAACAGGTCCCAAGAGCTTCTACCAATACCTGAGGAGTCTCCCGTTAGTCTCCAGAAAGCGGTATTCCAGGACAAGGATCGTATTGTTAGGAGGTTCCTCTCCCTGGAGCCCTGGTCTCCGGCAGGTTGGACCCTGTTCCCGATACGGGTAGGATACTATTTTAAAGTTTATATTTGAAAATATAATCTAAATGTTTCAAAGTGACACTAAAATTATAAATCGATCTATTGTATCTAGCTACATCAGCCCCTTTACGTGAACTAACTGCAAACAGTTAAGGTGGAAGCTTAGACGCGCTTTCCCATACATTATTTTTGATATACATTCTCGATACTTATATACTTTTTGTAGAAGTAATGAAACAACTTGATGTTATTATAAATTAGTGTTGTCGCAAACCCCTTCAAACATAAAGAAATAACAAGGATTGTAGGATTTCCAGGGCCGAAAAAAAACGAAAAATCTTTGCAAGTGTGCGTGCTTGGAGTCACGCCATCTATCGGATTTTCAAAGAACAATCGAACCTCTTGCTTAACAAAACTCGAAATAATTATCTGCTGATTACTAGATGGTGTGGCGTTGTCATTGTAAGGTCAAGGTAGTGGTCAAGTATGTGCGTGCGGGGAGTTTTGACTCGCGAATAATTCACATTTCGTTCGTCTAACAAGTAGGTAGGTAGGTACTGCAGCAGCGGTTTTGTTTGGGTGAATCAGATTTATCATTTTATTATGAATGATTTGAAGTTAGAAAAATTCTTATTATGTCATGTTGTTTACCCAAACCAAAGTTGTAAGTACATTAGGGATGAAATGTGTAGGTAATTCGGAGTTGGTTCTAATTTTATTGTGTGATAGCTAAAACTTATTAGTTATTAACAAGTAGGTATTCAGACATACCTGTATACTTTAGTTTTGTACGTGGACTTTTCGCGGTTTATGTAATAAACTAATAATGTACTTACATTATATAGGTAACATTACATTCATTCATCACACTATTTATATTCATGAAGGTAGGTACCTACTACCTGCTTACTTACTAAAACTTACGAGACGCAGTCAAGGGGGTCTAAAATGGCCGCTTTAGCAGAAACGTTTCGTGAATCACGTTAAAAATTTAAAATTCTTAAAATGGACTTTATGCCTATTGACATAAAGTCCTTTTTAAGAATTTAAATTTTTTAACGTGATTCGTGCTAAGATTCTGCTATAGCGGCCATTTTAGACCCGAAGGTCATGATGGGAGAAAAATAAGTGCCCTAACTATACCTACATAGTAATGAATAAAACCCCAATGAAAAACACAAACCTTACAGTCTGTTCAATCGATTTTGACTTCTATTGCGTTACCTTACAAATAGGTAGTTGCTGCAGTAAACAGTTGGTATTGTAACCACGTTTTTGCTTTTAATGCCATTCTTATGCCTACGGAATAGAAGTCAAAATCGGTTGACCGGACTGTAAACCGACCTGTTTGCGAAACCTGTTTGCAGAAAACCTGCAAAAAAAAAAGAAATGTGTGCTGGGCCACATACTAGAACTGAAACTTCAACGGACAAGTGGAAAAACGAATCGAGTTCATTTGTTTTTTTTTTCAATAAACCGCTTTCTATTTGCAAGCCAATTCGAAATTTAAAAAATACCTTTGATATGTTAATGCAAAAACAAACATGCTTGGAAATTTGAGCATTATTTTGACAACCTTCTTCGAGATTCGAAATTGCTGTACTGGCCCTATACATGCGACCAGCGGCCGGCTAACTTTTGCCGGCCGCTGGTCGCATGTATAGGGCCAGTACAGCAATTTCGAATCTCGAAGAAGGTTGTCAAAATAATGCTCAAATTTCCAAGCATGTTTGAGGAAAAATCTTATTATCTAGTCATGTTGTTCACCCAAACCAATGTTTGAAAGTAGGTATCTATAAAATAAACGCCCTAACTATACCTAATAATAATGAACACAATGAAAAACACAAACCATACAGTCCGTTCAATTGATTTTGACTTCTATTGCGTTGCTCTACAAGTAGGTAGCTGCTGCAGTAAACAGTTGGTATTTTGTAACCACGTTTTTGCTTTTAATGCCATTCTTATGCCTACGGAATAGAAGTCAAAATCGGTTGACCGGACTGTAACAAAGGCGAAGTGGCGAAGTTACGCGAACTAGAGCTGTCTATTTGTGTTCCCACGTTAGGGTATTTTCCCTAAATTTAGGGATTTTTTGAAAGAATTGTAGATTTTGGCAGAATCTTAGAAAACCTATGCCAAAAATTAGCAGAATTAGATATTGACAAATTACCTGTGCTTCACTTGGGTATAATTAGACTAAAATATCTATGGACCTCGATGCGCGCATCGAGGTCCATAGAGGAGCCTCCTCCACATCCTAACGAGTCAAAATCACAAAATCAACGGGCGCTATTGTACAGTGCTTCCTGAAATTAGTTTTATTTCGGACCGCGCTGGTGAGCGGATAAGATTGTAATGTTATGGTACCTAGTACAATCAGTGAACCCCTCAGCTGACCAGGTCATGACCTCTGACCCATATACCTATCAGCTGACCTAGATCGTTGACCCCCTGACCCTAGTACTCATCAGCTGACCAGGTCATGACCCCTGATCTTAGTACGAACCAGCTGGTCCATGGTCACCAACCTCTGAACCTCCACCCATGTACCCATGTGTAACCAGGTCATCGACCCCTACCTTATGTACCTGTCAGCTGGGCCGGGTCAACTATGTACTAATAAGTGTTCCAAGGCTTTGTATATGTATAAAGTGAAGATAAGAACTAAATAAGCTTTCAAACCAGTAGGAGTTTTTATTTGAAATCCCCAACAGTTTGTAAATATGTGAGCACCATGTACCTATCTATCACAGTCATAATTAATTTATGTCATTGCTTTATTTTTTATTCTTTTTACCTATTGTGGTACACTAATTTCATTATAAATGTGAGCACCATGTGGCCATTTAGTATATTTTATGTACTTTTGTGACATGAACGAGCATGGCAGTTGAGAATTTGACATGCTGTTTCGCTGATGTTGGATCATAGTTTCATTCAAAATGTTTGAGCAGAGTGGTGCTGATCCACGTGTCATGCTCGTGAATGGCCGCCGTTATTCGAGACTGCTGTTGTTGAACTTGTTTTTAAAAAGAGTGTCCATGTGTAACTAGAGACTGAGTCCTTGACAATTCAATAGTGCCTGTAAATGGTATTTAAATAAATGCTTTGAGTTTGTATCAATTGTATTTTTTTGCCTTCAACAATTTATTGTATGATGTAGTTGAAGGGTGGGCAGTGATGTTTAGGTTGTATGTTCAAACCCTGACAGGCTCTTTATTTTGGGTAAATGAATACTAATACTACTTGAATAAAAAGCATTACTTACAATAGTTAATTATATAATTAGTGTAAAACAACAAAACCACATTCATATTTTGTTAGAACAGAACTTCATTGCGGCATTGAAAACAGATGCAGTACTTTTATCAAATGGCACATACTACACAACACATAAAACACAAATAATTTAGAGGTTAGATCACAATTAATTTCGAATTTGTTATGTACAGAATGAGGAATCACTTTGACGTTTGGTGGTGGAACAAAATTAAATCATCAGAATCAGAATCAGAATCAGAATGCTTTATTTGTAAACATAGGTCAAATTACAATGGCGGTGTTACAGATAGATCGTAGATCATAGATCCTCTATGTTTTGCCCAGAGGCGTACAAATTCATTTAATTAACATTGTCTCTACTTTTAACAACAATTTAACTTTTGAAATAATTATCATAAAGTAGTAGAATTATATCAAATTATGTAGACTTTCTCATTCATTGCAAATAAAATCAATTAATAGATAGGTACATGAATATCAATATTAATAGAGAATATAATCAATTTCAATAAAAATGTCAAATAGATTATGTAGTCAGTGTAAATAGAGAATTTCGATTTCAATAAAAATGTCAAATAGATTGGGTTACATGTATTAATATTGATGCTAATGTCAAATAAGATTCTAAATCGTCAAAATAGGTGAGGTGATGTACAATTGTCTGAAGCAGAAATTATAGAATTATCGTCCAAATATTCCTGTAATGAGTAATAGCATTTATTTATCAATATTCTTAATAATTGTGTTTTGAAATTGTCCAGATTTAACGATTTTATTTTTTCAGGTAGTTTGTTAAATATTTTTTTGGCTATACAGAAGGTACTTTTATTCATTAGTGCAGTTTTGCCATAAGTCACTTCAAGTTCCAACTTATTTCTATCTCGTAACTTTCTGTAGTAACTTTTAGTAGCTATTTTATATAGTGAAATGTTAGATTTGACGAACACATTTGTTTCGTATATGTACAGCGATGGTAAGGTCAGTATTTTTAGACGTATAAAGAGCGGTTGACAACTATCTGTGCTTTTAAGGCCACACATAGCTCTGACACATCTTTTTTGGGCTCTAAATAACCGTTCTCTATCAACTGAATTGCCCCAGTATATTACGCCATATTTGAGTGTTGATGCAACATAGCCATGATAGGCTGTTAGTACGGATTCTAAACTCACTATTTTTGATAGTTTATAGAGAGCATAGGTAAATTTATTAAGTTTTTTACATATTTCGTCTGTCTGGGGTCTCCAAGTCAAATTGTTGTCTATATTAATTCCAAGAAATTTCGTAGCAGTAGTTGATTCTATTTTTGTCCCTAAATAGCTAATGTCATGGATTGTATTTGGTATTCTGTGATAAAAATGCATAATTTTAGTCTTTTCCAAGTTTATAATTAGATTATTGTTGTCAAACCATGTTATAATTCTATTCAATGTCATATTTATTTCATTTTCATAAGTATTGGGATCATCACATTTAATAATTACGGTGCTATCATCGGCGAATAGTACCATGGGGTGCTTTATTTGCCTCGGAAGGTCATTTATGTAGAGTAAGAAAAGGGGAGGTCCCAGCACGCTACCTTGAGGAACGCCGTATTTAATTTTCTCGCTTTCGGAGCGATATTTTTTCTCGTAACTAGTATTTGAGGATATTTGTGTGATTTCTACAAATTGCTTCCTGTCCGTTAAGTAAGATCGAATGAGGTCAAGTATATTTCCCCTGATACCATATTTTTCAAGTTTATGTATTAGTATTGGATAATCCACATAATCAAAAGCCTTAGTTAGATCCATATATATGGCACATACAGGATTTCTGTTATCTATATTTGACACAATAGGGAGAAGCAGGTCATGTATAGCCATATTGATTGTCTTCTGCTTACGAAATCCCTTTTGTTCGTTTACCAATATGTTCGATTTCTCAAGGTAGTTGTACAAGGACTTATAGATGACTTTCTCAAATATTTTAGAAAAGACGGGTATTAACGCAACGGGCCTATAATTTGACATGGTTTGTCTATCATTTTTTTTGTGCAGTGGTACAATTATTGACGTTTTTAATTTCTCAGGGAAGATTCCGATAGAAATACTCATATTAATTATGTGACTGAGGTGTGGAGCTATGTAATGAGACACTTCTTTGATAACTTTAGTGTATACTCCGTCATAACCAACACTTTTTGTATTTCGAAGTGAGGTAATAATATTATGCTATAGTCATCAGACATAAACAGTTCTATAGGTAAACTTTATGCTCCAGAGTAACTCAACTTTTGGACATAGCCGATTGCGTTGTCACCGTAAGATTCCCTTGTTGAAAGAACTGCTAGGCTAACCTAGGTACGGTATGAAAACTTTGATGTTTACTTCTAGAAGTTTAGTCCGTACAACCATGTCAACACTAACTTTCGGTAGATTCGAGTACAGAAAATACAATAGATTTTCGCTTTATATTCAGAATGTTTATCTTCACAACAGCTATAACCTCAAATAAACGAGAGTGATCGATGTCACTAGCTAGATGCTGATTGGTTTATTAAAACACGTTCCGTTTCAAGTTTGGTACTTTTGATTGGTAATTATTGTTAAAAATTCAGGTAGATTCGAGTACAGAAAATACAATAGATTTTCGCTTTATATTCAGAATGTTTATCTTCACAACAGCTATAACCTCAAATAAACGAGAGTGATCGATGTCACTAGCTAGATGCTGATTGGTTTATTAAAACACGTTCCGTTTCAAGTTTGGTACTTTTGATTGGTAATTATTGTTAAAAATTCACATTAACTAAAATAAAAACGTTGCAGTAGCCCTTCTTGTATGATTTTTTTTTACATTTTAGTCACAAAATATTGTTAAATATGTTATCTGCATCTTTCCTAATTAAACGTTTTTGATGAGAACGCCATCAAGCGGTTCAGAAAGTAAACTATTTACGTGTGCTTGTGTGTGTGCATGGTGTGTACAGATTTAAAGTGGAGACGGCTGGTGGATTTGTCACCAAATCTCCGTTTGAGAAGAGATAACAAGGAAACTGTTTATGTGGAAAAATCAAGACAAAAGGCTAGTTAGGCGCAATTAGAATATTGTCTATCTTAGTTATTTAGGTTAGGCGTAAACATAAATAATACCCAAATGCGAGACTACAACGCCATCTATTGAAAAAACGGCGGCGGGATGAGCAAAGGGATCCCCTTAAGCAACAATGTCTCTTTAACCTTTATAAAATAGTCGGTTATTTTATGAACAGAGCAGCAATTTGAACCGTTTACCGAGTTAACTGTGATTCGCGTGGGACGCTAACTAATGATAAGCAGCTGACCTAGTCAATAATTCTCTATTAAGACTGTCAGAGCTAGAACGTTATGACGCTGAGATTATATCGTACGTTATGAGAGACTTGTATATTAGTTACTAGCGGACGTCACGCGGTTTCACCCGCGTAGTTCCCGTTCCCGTGGGAGTACGGGGATAAAATATAGCCTATGTTACTCAGTAAAGTCGTGGCTTTCTAATGGTGAAAGAATTTTTGAAATCGGCGCAGTAGTTTTTGGGTCTATTCATTACAAACATACACACAAAAATACAAATCTTTCCTCTTTAAAATATTATTGTAGACTAGCGGTGCCCCGCGGGATCACCCGCCGCTTCAGCCTTGTATTCTTTTTGCTCACCTCCTATTGGTCGTAGCGTGATGGTATATATAACCTATAGCCTTCCTCGCTAAACGGGCTATCCAACACTAAAAGAATTTTCAATTTGAACCAGTGGTTCCTGAGATTAGAGTGTTCAACCAAACAAACTCTACAGCTTTACAATATTAGTACAGAAACAGCGAATGCAATTAGACAAAAAGGTGAAATGAAGTTTATAGTGGTCGGATGTTCGTGGGACATGGCCATCTTGGCAAAATGGCCATCTTTAACTTTTACATAGATTAATGTTTGCTACATTGCTTAAATGTCGTAATTTTATGTTCATTAGTCAATATTTACGAAAAGTTATCAGAACATAATTAAATTTCAAAAAAGCATGTCTCCCTTAGTGGCCCTATCACATTTCACAGTAGAAATTTACGTAGTATATAGCTGCAGTAAGTAGGATAATACTGCATTTTTTGCTTTGTATGAAATACACTGACCTGCAAAAATAAGTACTACACTTTTGAAATTTCTATTTTTCCTAAAAGAGAGAAGTTAGAGATTTAAAATAAAAAAACGTTATAAAGCAATTTTTATCAGCTTTCTTTGAACGTATAGACAAAATTAAACTATTTTTCGAGTCCTTTGTGTTTCGAAAGTATATCTTGTGTACTTAAAAAGTTATTGCAATTATAAAAGTGTGATACTTATTTTTGCAGGCCAGTTTATTAACGAAATTTAGCTATGTGTTTCGCAACACTGCAACCACAATGAAATAACATCATTCGCAAATATCAGGATTTGAGATTGATGTTTTTTTAGGCATGTGGTTTCCTTGAACATTTTTATTTCCGGTTATCCGTAAAAAAAGTATCAGTTACCAATGACGTAAGAAGTCTTAGTCTTAAAATTCGGTATTTTAGAAAGAATTTAAAAAAATAAGTAATTTTCAAAAAAAAGTGGCTGCAAAACATATTCAAAATACAGCCTAACACTGACCGGCAAATTCCAAAAAACGTAAGAAAATTTAAATTTTGCGGGTACCCTGGCACTTCCACATTAATATCGCAAAATATTGTCAAGCCTCTAGAGACTGGGGATTTATGCTAAGTATCGGCAAACCAATTTGCTTGGAGCTTGAGCCCGAAATGATATATTGTGACAAGATGACCTATCCTACCTGGAATGCCCCGGTCCCACAGCCAAACGCTTCGAGCGAGCGGAGCGGAGCGGAGCGGAGCGGAGCGGAGCGGATCGGAGCGATAAGATGCATCATCTTCCTGCCTTCAACCTGCATTCCTAGAATGCAGGTTGAAGGCAGAACGTTTTTTCTTCCATTCTCCCAGCCGTAACGATATCATGAAAAAAATGAAAAATGTTTATTTGTCCCAAAACAGTTACATGGGATATATAAATGAGACATCCCCCTACGTGGGGAATCTCGTTCCTTCCCTTAATATTAACAATATTGAGACTAACGCACAAGTTAATACAAAAAAAGACTAAAATTAAATTTAAAATTAATTTAATTGTGTAAATGTAGTTGTATGCCTAGGTATGTGAAACTGTGTGTGCGCGTTGTTCTTAAACAGGGTTTGCAGTGATGTCTGTTTGTGTGTGTATGTGTGTGTGTGTGTATGTGTGTTATATCATTTACTGCTTTTTCTTCTTCAGACAGTCCACCCATCTTTTCTTCAGTCTTTTTCTCCCTCTCAATCCAACAACATTTATGATCTACTAATCAGTACCAACGTAGACGGCTTCCGTTCATCTAGGGCAAAAATATCCCAAAGGGTTAAAACGGGACTCTATTACTAAGACTCCACTGTCCGTCTGTCTGTCACCAGGCTGTATCTCATGAACCGTGATAGCTAGACAGTTAAAAATTTCACAGATGATGTATTTCTGTTACCGCTATAACAACAAAAAATTTGTTGTTATAGCGGCAAAATAAATATTTTAGGGGGGCTCCCATGCGGGCCTGTGGACGGGTAGCTATGGGCTAGCTCGCCGTCCGTCCGTCTCATGACGACAGGCCGTGTCGACGGCGCGTTCGTGTTCCACGCGCGCCTCAAAGAGAGTCAGCAACTGTGAAGGGGTCCGCAAGGGCCGAAGCCTGCCGGGGCTGCGGGACTATTCGAAAGAGATACCGTGGCCCCGGAACACAAAGGGCGAGGAAGGAACATGGATGGGTTTTAGTCAGTAAAAGTCTGACACTCCCTCCTGCTCCGCCCAGAGCGGGAGAAGTCATTTGATGATTTCCCATCCTGAAAAAAAAAAAAAAAAAGGGGGGCTCCCATACAATAAACGTGATTTTTTTGCCGTTCTGTCTAATGTTGTATAGATGATGATACGGGACCCTT
Source organism: Xestia rhomboidea (assembly GCA_963853795.1). Taxonomy (NCBI): domain Eukaryota; kingdom Metazoa; phylum Arthropoda; class Insecta; order Lepidoptera; family Noctuidae; genus Xestia; species Xestia rhomboidea. The sequence goes on from OY970777.1 coordinate 16,021,714, forward strand.
CGTGCGCGAGTCCGACTCGCACTTGGCCGGTTTTTTAATTTAATTAACAAATCATCAATGTCATGAGTTTGAGTTTGAGAAGATCAATGTCATCATCTGTATAGCTCCATATTTTTTCAACTAAAGTAGTTGTTAGATTTTTGAGCTTCTGTCTTCCCGTTATGACTGTCCGACATCTACTATTGACGATAAACTTAGAAAGTCCATATGAATTTAAAAAAACACATTGGGTCTTGCCCGGATTTGAACCCACAACCTCGTGCATGAAACACTAGGGCTTAACCTCTGGGCCATCACGACAAACACTTATGTATCACATATCCTTAGCGCAAATACTTTTCCTCGTCGTAAAACTCGTCACGTATTTCAAGTAACACTCAATAAAACTATAAATCTTTTCGTCCATTTGTCGAATTCAGTCATTTGTCAATGTTGAACACAATTGAATGTTAAAAGACTTCGAATTGAAGAGCACTCATCAATTCGCCTGAGGAGAATCGTATTGAGAAGGAAGGAAAGTCGTCTCCATAATAAGAACGGTTGTCGAATGGACAATTGGGTGTCACTTTATAGACGCCATTGAAAACTGTGATTGGAATTGTGAACGAAATATGGCGGAAACATGACCTTGCCTTTAGGTTCAAGTCACACTGATACTGATTGGGAGCTGTTACTGGAGACAATAGTACATTTTGATACAAATGGAGAAAGTTTGTTATTGCATTCGAGGCGGAATTAACGGCGGTGTTTTTGAGCCGAGAACTGCAAAAACAAATGTCCACGTGTATCAAACGACGAGAAATAAAATAAAATAATGAAAAAAAAAACAATCACCGCCGACTTTAGGCATTGCACCAATTTGTACTAAGTATAGGTATAGCTTTACCGGAGGCAATTTTCCAACATCCGCGTGCTGTGCCGCGTGCGAAAATGGCTCCTTTCCGCACGCGGCACAGCACGCGGTGATGGAAAATGAAAAAGATCCACGTGTGTGAAATACATGGCATGTTGAACCTAATCGTAGTGCGATAAGAACCCGTTTTCGAGGAAGTGTATTGAAAAGATACTTTATTAGTATATGTATGGATGCCTCGTTGGTCTAATTGTCGCAAGCGCGACTGCTGAGTATACGGCCCTGGATTCGGTTCCCAGTTCGGGCAACTATTATTATTATAACTATTATTGGAGTTTTTCATCAGGAATTTCTCAGTAGCAGCCACGGAGTCTGCATTAAGTTTATGGCAATCGTCTTATCCCCTATTACATAGAACTTAAACATTAGTACCTACTTAGGTACACAACTGCCTAATCCTTCGGGATTTACAGGCGTGGTGATATGTTATGTTTTAAACAAAAACCGCAAGATGTACAAGTACATTCATTATCACATCCAAAATTATACTCAATCAGGACAAACTCACAACCAAGACCCAGTTCGTAAAATATATGCAAATAAAACAGCGTCCCATCACGTCAGTCCCAAAGCAATCAAAATCCAGGACATAACAAGCCAGCGGAATTAAACCGTCGTTTGACGACAGCGTCATGTTTACAGCCACTGAACAAGATGGGAACTGTCTCATACATCCGATACTGAGATACATCTACCTATCCATATCTATGCATAGATTCTGAAAAATGTGGGTTTCTATAACGTAAAACGAACTTTCATCGATAATTCGTTTGAATAAGATTAGATTTTTAGTTTTTGAGATATGGGACCGTATCCGAACTTCTTGAAATTAGGTTATGGTTTATGCTTTTCAAAATTGATTATTTTAGAATTTATTTCGAAAGGTTAATAATACAAAGGGTGTAAAACACCTCTTAACGAAACCGAAAGGCACTTGTTCTCCTCGTCATTGCGACCATTTTTTTGTTCCACACCATACCTGGGAACCTTCTAGTTACGGAGATATTGGGGGTCAAAGTTCCTTAAAGACTAGTTTTTAATGTACGATTTCTACACACACCTCCACGACCCCCGTACTATTCAATCCATCTATCAGCACAATGTTTTGAGTGCGTTACATTGAGTTCTACCACAATACATGATTTTTCACCCGAAAAAAAAAAGTCGTTTCCCAGCAATAATTACTTAGTTTGATGTACTGAGGGCTAATTCACGTAATTTAATGACGCGCCGATGAAGTTGTAGTGCAGTTGCAGTTAAGTTCAAGTTCGAGTGATAAACGGTATTCTTGTAATCTTTGAACTGCGCGTAAGCTGCGCGTCAACTGCACGTCAAAAATCTTACTTATGGTGTGGCCATATGAGAGAAAAAATATTACTCACTAAATAATCGAATAGAATCGATTATATTTCAATGAATATGACGTTATTAAAATATTAAAATAATACCCCAGTACAGATTTTAGTGCTTTTTCTTACATATTACATTACCGATCATGTTGCGTTCCGAAACACGCACCAAAGACGCGCATCAGTAAAATGCCGTTATTGCGCCCGCGTGACGCGAACTTGACGCGAGCGTGTCTGACAGCGGTAGAGAATACGAAAAGCGTTGTTTTGATCGAAACTTAACTGCAACAGCACTTCTATAATTACGTGAATTAGCCTACAGAATGCTTGGTTGACGGCTTCGTGATGAGGTTGTTTATACCCTGTATGTAGAATACTTACTAGATATCTTGCAAACGTACTAGTATTAAATATTGTTGCGTGCCCCAAATATGATTAAAAAAAATTAAAGTGGTAATTTAGTTTTCGTGGTCAATAGTTAGTCGTCTGCGTGGCCGGACGGTACAGCGGTTCCCACGTCACAATGGCTTTTATGATATCCGTTGAAAACAATATTGTGTATACTGTCTAGTGTTGTGGCTAGAAAAAAAAACTAGATTAAGTACTTGCTCAATTTTAATCCAGTTTAAATATAAATAAATAATAATAAATATCGCCGGACATTACACACAGCGCCATCTAGGTGCCACACTAAGCAACGAGGCTTGTGTCGTGGACACCAGATAGTTGCAGATATAATACATAGATACTTTTTGTTTGTAAATACATACTTATTATACATATAAACATACATGACTCGGAAACAAATGTCCATGCTCATCACACAAACATTTGCCTCTACCGGGATTCGAACCCGGGACCCTAAGAACATAAAGCAGCTTCACTACCGCTGCGCCATTCGGGTCGTCAAAAAATATAAAATGATGTTGGAAATATTTATACAATATTATACGTAGAGATAAATATTTGATACCTACTTGTCGTATATCTCGTTTATCGTTAGTAATGAAATAAAGTCAAATAACACAGCCGCTTAACTCTCCAGTTAACAAATAGATACATTTGTCAATCTCGTTTAAAACACTTCAAAAACGCTGGCAGCAAAACCAATTATTTTTTATCTAAACTGGAACTTATAAAATCGATCCCCACACCGCAGTCTAACTTCAGCGTGGCTTGATAAGGATCCTTGCCGTATCCGGTATCCGGGAATTTAAAACGGGACTGCGTACTGACCTATATACCGGGATATACCGCGTTTATCTGGAGCAACCGCTTTAGCTGCCTTTTCTTATTTTAACAATCTTGTGGGTGAATAAAGACAGAGGAAACGCAGTATTTTACACGCGATTTGCACTTAATATTGTGTTATAGAGATACAAAGATGTTTTGGCATTTGAATGGCGTTTACAGGGCGTTCCTGGTAAAAATGTTTAAATCTCACTAATTGTTTGTGTTTCGATGTAGCGGGTAATCTTTGGAAGCGTGTACGAACAACAGCTTTTACTGGCAGAATAATGTTAATACAATAAATAAATATCGCTGGACATTACACACAGCGCCATCTAGTGCCACACCAAGCAACGAGGCTTGTGTCGTGGACACCAGATAGTTGAAATACCACATAGATATTTTTTTGTTTATAAATACATTCTTCTTATACATGTAAACATCCATGACTCGGAAACAAATGTCCATGCTCATCAAACAAACATTTGCTCCTACAGGGATTCGAACCCGGGACCCTAAGGCAGCCTTACTACCGCTGCGCCATTCGGGTCGTCATAATATACACGTCGACAACACTCACTTACGGGATAGTCATCGCTTGCAACAGCGTCGAAATATCGGGAGCTTAAAATAATGAACAATCACGGAAGACGAAGTTTTATATTATCTGTGACGGAAGATATCCCGTACGTGACAGTATAAGTTTAGTTCTAAACCGGGAAAGCTTAAATCAGTATACAATACTGTATATTATTTTACACACTACTGTATAAAATCGGGTTCTCCAAACCTAACAGATGTGTCGCTGGGGAGTTTGTTTCGCCAATTCTTCTTCCCAGATAAAACACTAGGAAGTGTAGAAGGATGGGCGTTTTAGGGAACAGTCCCTTGTAAACTTTGACGTTTAAAAAGTGCTGATTAACAGCCTAATTTGAATAAATTACGAGTACTCTTGATTTTGATATTTAAAGCTTTTTGGAAAGTTATATTAGAAGGAAAGAAAGAAAAAATATTTATTTGACGTCAGTTAATAAAGCACGACACACACAATAATATAAAAAAAGATACAAAATAAGGAGGAAAGTATGTGCTGTGTGCCTCACGGCTGCGCTAAAAAGGTCCATTTCAGCATTCGTGCCAGACAGGTGATGCTGTCTGACGCTGGTCTCCCAATGAACCTTGAGGGGGAAGTGACGGAAAAACTGTTTCAAACATAATATAAAAATAAATGGTTACAAATAAATGGATAACGAGTAAATTAATTAAATGTGTATTTACGAATATAATCAAATACATTTTAATACATAATATCAATCTAATACATTTTTGACTTTACTTTCATCGTAGTCGTATAGAATGTTTCTTACTTAATGTAAGCCTCCTTGGTTCATTTTGAGCTTCGCGAATCACGTACTGATACGATCTTCCAGTCCTGCTCTCAACTACAGGAAAGTCAACGTATTTCTACAAAGGGTGTAACAAGACCCTTAACGAAACAGAAAAGCACTTGTTCTCCTCATCATTGCGATTTTTTTTGTTCTAGACCATACCTCTTATCTAGAATCTTCTAGTTACGGAGATACTCATGGGTGTCAAAGTTCTTATTTTTCACAAGTTTTTTTTTTTATACATATTTTTAATGTAATATTTTTACTTTAAACACCTTCACGATTCTCGTACTTATCAATCCATTCATCAGCACAATGTTTTGAGTGCGTTACATTGAGTTCTACCGTAAAACGTGATTTTATCACCCCAAAAAAAGTCGTTTCCCAGCAATCATTTTTGTGTAGAGTTACTTAGTTTGATGTACAGAATGCTTGGTTGACGGCTTCGTGAAGGGTACGTTTACACCCTGTATCTTCTTATCCAGCAAAATATTCGAGTACATTCATGTCTTTTAATATGCTTTTAGCGAGAAAATGTTATGTAGAAGATATTCAAAGCGTCTATGACATCTTTTCTTCCCACCGCCAAAACTGCTCAAAACTATTTACCGGTACATTGACCCTCCCATTATCTCCTCCGCGTTCTACCTTCTGCTGCAAAACAAAATGTCATCGCCGCAAACTTTCCCCTGCTTTAGTGAAATAGCGTCCGCTGGAAATAGGGTTCCCATTGGCCTGGATTTGTCCGGACATGTCTGGCTTTTTGGCTTTTTAACAGGTCTTTTCAATTAAAACAAAGCAAGAAAAATCAGGAAAGCGCATTAAATAAAACTTACACAAATCAAGCATAACAAAAAAAATAACAAAAACACGCAAAACGAACATTGCTCAGGCATGTTGTGTCACCATGCGAGACAAATACACAGCGCTAGTTTTCAGCGACAGCTGGCCTTGACGTAAAGAGGATATTTAGTAGGAAAACACAATAGTTTTCCTGGACTTGGTAGTCCTGAAAAAGAAAGAATATAAGTGTAATATCAGGATTTTTTGCAAATGTCAACGATTTCTGTCAAGATACTGATATAGTTAGCCTGCATCATTGCACTGCTGGGCAAAGGCATAAATTTCAGTAATTTCGATCCATGTCTAAAAATTTCAACCTGGTAACCCTATTATACCAGTAATAGTGTCCAAGGGAAGGGTCGCCATGCTGGCAACACCACAGGGATGGAAATGCTAATCGTTATTGTTATTATTCCGCATAGTTTTGTTCAAATGACTGCGGCTGGCGTTCGCAAACAGGGTTGATAAGTTGGTCAGGGGAGACATGAGTTTTTAGTTATCTAAACGAGTTTTTAAGTCGTGAAAATGCTATGCTGTGAATGTTTTGTTTTTCTATTGTAATTTTGAGGTGATATTTTTGACTTAATTGAGAACAAATTTTACATACACACTGTACACAGCACGACGTAGGTTACATTATACTCTGATCAATAATATGCATGAATATGGAATATGCATGAAATACAAAACTCTTTTTATTTATGAAAAATGCCTTGTGATAATGTGATAAAAACATTGTGATACACTTGTCTAAGTTTCTAATACATCACTTTTTTTACAATTTACTGTTTTATGTAGCATGTTTTTGGTGAAAAGGAACGCACTGTCAAAACACACCGTCCTCGATAACGTATTGACGTCTAAGTTCATCGTGTCAAAAAAACACGTTTATTTGAAAACTGCTAAAAGTTTCACTAAAATTTTATTATAATATTGTTATTGCAATTTTTACTTGATTAAGCACATACAATTGGTAAAATTATTTTATTAAGGCCAAAAAAAATAGATTTAAACAATGCAGATTGTGGATAATGACGTCACATCATGGCCGCGACAGCTACGGACGTTTGAACTGTCGTAGAAAATCGCAGGAGTTTATTATTATTTTTGTGCGACAAGCAGTAGTTAGACTTAACATTTAATACTTTTCTTGGGTTGAAAGTACTGTATTTTATTGATTTAAGTGAAGAAAAAATTACTATTCCCTATTCAATTTTGTTTTGATTTTTTATCCCTGACGGGGTTTAATAGGGGATGTAAGTAAGTATGGAATGTGGTTTTTTATTTGGCCTTATAGGCCGCGCAGTAAGAATTTTCTTTTTAATTAGCAGAAATGTGACGGATGGCGAATCCCTTGTTGAATCTCATCGCATGGTCGAACTTTCGGTTTACATTTCCTCCCTTGAGTATGAAACTTGTTGGGCAACACCGAAACAAATCACAAGAGGAAAATCGGGGACATTTGTGAGGCAGCTATGTATCGAAATTGTTACTTGCCACCTGACTTTAACTGTTTTGTTTATTTTGCCAATAAAAGATAACAATGTAACATAACTGTACTTAAAATGTCACTTACGGGATATCTTCCGTGATTATATATAAGCGCCATGAGTTAACCCGCGATCATGGCGCTTGCAACAGCGTCGAGCTCAGTCGTCGTCGGAGCTCAAAAATAAACAATAATCACGAAAGATATTTTTTTATTTAATTAACACAACTAAACTAGTACATGTCCACGATATGTGGGTGTAGTATTAAGTACTTGGGGTTTAGAGGCGTGATGTGTTGTTATGTTATCTGATAATGATAAACATAAAGGGTCCTGGCCCCTTATTCACAACGCTTCGATTCGATTTTCGATTCGGAAAGTCGTATGTGTATCTTTTTTTGACATTACGAAATCGAGCGAGATAGACGTACGACTTTCCGAATCGAAAATCGAATCGAAGCGTTGTGAATAGCTATGCTGGCCTGGGGCCTGGCTGTCACTTTATTTTTTATTTTATTTTTTGTTTATGTTCAGTTTTGTTATATTCTGAATGTTTGTTTTGTATGAACGTCATATCCATGCGAAAAATAAAGATTTTTTCTTTCTTTCTTTCTTAATTGCGTAACACACTTGTGTTCCTAATAATCGGGCAAAATGTAGCCCAGTAGGGCTATTACCTACGTATCTCTGTGGACAGCTCGGAATGATAGTAACTAGGCTCAGTGTCCATCAATTAACGGTCAAAAGGTTATTTTCGTATTATGTATGACCTTGTTAGTCACCGTAAAGTGATATCCACTCAGTGTGATACGTAATACCAATATTATGACATTCACGGTTGTCATCAAAGTTCGGTGTACAACCGAAGCTTGATAGTCACTGGATATCAAAAAGATACGTAATAGCCCTGCTAAGCCTGAATTTTCGCCCAGTTGAAGGCAAAAGGGGACTAGATGGAGCTTAAACAGAGCTGGAGAAATATGGGTTTGCTATACTTCTGCTTGAATTTGGTTGGGGAACACAAAACCTGTAACGTGATCATGAAAAAAACAAAAAAACAACATTTTTCGGTTCTAAGTAACTCGTTAAATAATTTCATTTTTAGAAAACATTGGCCTCTCTTTCTTTCCATTCATTTCAGTCAGATCTTTTCTTCCATATTTTCCATAGAGCGACAAAACAATGTTAACAGCCGCCATGTTGCTATCTCGTATCCGTTTCCGGTCGCCGCTGGGCCGTCGTTCCGGTATTCTTCCTTCAGCTAATTGTTCATGATTTCCTAGCGATATAATTTACGGAACGGTGAGTGAGTTACTTCTTGTTCCTGTTCTTTCATTCCTTTCATTCGTTCATAACGTTATGACAACAAGGTTTATTAGGTTTGAAGTCAACCGTTCCCTGCGACACCAGAATACCAAGCTACTAAATTCTGTCTATTTAATAGATTTTCAACTTTTAAAAATAAATGTATATCGCTGGACGCTACACACAGCGCCATCTTGTGCCACACTAAGCAACGAGGCTTGTGTTGTGGACACCAGATAGTTGATATACTACATAGATACTTTTTTGTTTGTAAATACATACTTATTATATAAACATTCATGACTCGGAAACAAATGTCCATGCTCATCACACAAACATTTGCTCCTACCGGGATTCGAACCCGGGACCCTAAGAACGTAAGGCAGCCTCTCTACCGCTTCGCCATTTGGGTCGTCAAAATGTCCTCTGTTAACGCTAAAGCATTAAGTACAAGGTTGATTTGGTAAATTGGACAGTTTCGGGTATTGATGAGATCTGCTGACTGCATTATGTCTGTACATGGTTCTAATGGCCCGTGAGCCAAAATCAAACCTAACAATTTCAGCCCGGCTATGTTTTAGGTCATACAAGATTACGGATGCTACAAAAAAAAATATAACATTCGTCATCCACCTAGCCTTTTCCCAACTATGTTGGGGTCGGCTTCCAGTCTTACCGGATGCATGCATTTTTCATGAAGCGACTGCCTATCTGAGAGCAGCGGTGGCCCAGTGGTGGCGGCCCCAACTTACGAACAGTAAGTCGTGGGTTCCTAGGCAGGCGCATGACTTTCTGTAATTTATTTCATCACCACTGCTTTCAAAACGGTGAAGGAAAACATCGTGAGGAAACCGGTATGTCAACCAAAAATTCGAAGACATGTGACATCTACCAATCCGCACTGGGCCCGCGTGGTGGATTATAGCCCATTCCCTCTCATAGAGAGGAGGCCTGAGTCCCAGCAGTGGGAACATTAATAAGCCGATGATGACTGCCTATCTGACATCCAAAACCCAGTTAGTACTGGGTTACATACCCCTTGGCACCTGTAACAAAGATTGTCATTTGTCAAAGATCTTCAAATGACAGCTGTGACCAGCAGTTTAACGAGTTTTCCGAGGCACGGAGGAAACTCGGTATGTAATGGGTGGTCACCCATCCAATGAACTTCCTAGGCAAGCGCCGCTTAAGAGGGAAATCACATTTGTTCTTGTATTTGAGTGTTTTAAGAGTCTAACACTCAAATACAAGAAAATTTTTGATCAAAAGTTTAGATGTGTGATTATAATTTAGATATAGCCACAAAATTAAAATAAAATATGGCCGAGAAAGTTTGATTATTTCTCTAGGCAGCGCTTTAAATAAAAATCATCTTGTATTTGAGTGCTAGACTTTTAAAATACTCAAAAACAAGAATATTGATACAAGTGGAGAAAGTTTGTTATTGCATCCGAGGCGGAATTAACTCCCGAGCCGTAGGCGAGGGTGTTTTTGAGCCGAGAACTGTAATAACAAATGTCCACGTGTATCAAACGATGTTTTTCACTACACTTTTGAAGAAATAAAATAACGAAAAAAAAACAATCACCGCCGACTATAGGCATTGTACCAATTTGTACTAAGTATAGGTATAGTTTTATCTGTGGCAATTTTCCAACACCCGCGTGCTGTGCCGCGTTCGAAATTGGCTCCTTTCTGCACGCGGCACAGCACGCGGTGATGGAAAATTAAAACAATCCACGTGTGTGAAATACATGGCATGTTGAAACCTAATCGTAGTGCGATAAGGACCCGTTTTCGAGGAAGTGTATTGAAAAAACTATAATAGCCCTCTTAAGCTAAAGATCGACCCGAGCGGCTGTTATTATTTAGCCACGAGCTCCTCAAAAAGAAAATAACAATGTTTTCGTAAAATCCGTAAGCCAGTTTGGCACAAAACAGTTCAGTCACTGATTGGTAGACAGACGACGCAAAGCCTTAGTTAGTCGCTACAGGTAGAAAATGAACAATGACTATTGTACAGGAGGACCAATCCCTAAGGGCCTTGTTAGCATTTTTTAAGTCATTAAAGCCTCGTTCATGACTTCGGGTGGTGACACTTGCAACGAGATTTGTGACAAGCGATTCGCTTCATGTCAGGCCACATTTCATAAGATTCGACTTTTACATTTCAGATCGCGTTTGCTGGTCGAACCCACTCTCAAGTCCTGTTTCCGTCGCGTGAGTAATACGTGCCAAACCGTTGCTTTGCAAGCCACGTCTAAATGACTCGTGGCACACTCTAACACCAAAACTCGCTATTTAGTCAAAGTTGAGCAAAAGTACTTAAGATACGAATTTTATTCTGTAGTTCAGTAATTGCTTGAAGTTAGAACTGTTAAAATTAGAATACTTGTCTTTGCTTTCTCTGGTGGTTCTTACTTCGTTCAAATTCTTGTCAATGCATAAAAATGGTTGCATAAGTAATTACCTAAAGTCAAGTTATTACTTTAATTCGAATGTAAACCACTGCTTTCCTTAGTTTTCTCCTCAGACGCTGTCGTAGAGCACGCGTCTCTCAAGGGGTGAATGGAAAAAGTGCTAATTTTTACATAGAATAGCTCGTTTTACATTTAAAAAACTTTATCTTTAAATCAGCCTCTAAAGTAAGCAAAATAATGCGACGTATGTACAAACTACACCAATCACACACACACATAAACAAGACATACGCTAGCAGCTGATGGATCCTCCAGTAAGTGCTACAAACTAGATCGTATGTATGATTGAGTGGCGCGGTCACGGGATGTGGAATCCATTTTATGATGATCACAGGCGCCGCGCCCGAACCTATACGTTTTATTACTGGTAGTATGGTATCAGTGAAAGCGGGTTGAAAATAAATAACAGAATATTCTAATTATTGCGACCTTGAATCAAGTTTCATAATCTGCCTAGCCATTTCCCTACTATTTTGGACTCGGCTTCCAGTCTAACCGGATGCAGCTGAATTTACATGGAGCGACTGCCTGAACTTGAATCAAGTTTATGTTTATTTAATTCCAAGTTCAAATGACACCAACAAAAAGAAAAACAAATGAACGTTCATTTGTCTTTCTTTTCATTTATTAATTTATCGGATCACGGGTAAAATGGCTCCGGCCCATCTCGTAACTTTCCTATTTCGACCACTAAACAAAATAGCATCATATAAGTCCCATTTCGTAACTTATACCGAATAAAATAAAACTTCAAATGAATTATGAATTATTATGAACAAACCCGAAAAAAGCGCTTTGCGTCCACATTCATTGTGCGAAGCGCCAGTCTGTGGAATTCTCTTGAAATTTTCTTCCGTCGTGGTCGTTCAACTGGGGATCTTCTTGTGTATGTTACGCATTGTTTTGGCGAGGCCATCGAGAAACATGGCGAAGCCCTTGCTGTGTCACTTGACATCTCGAAGGCCTTTGACAGGGTCTGGCACGCTAGTCTGTTGGGTAAGCTTCCTGCATTCGGCATCTCTGCTGAATTTTGCAACTGGATTTCTGACTTCTTGAGTGACAGATCGATCAGAGTGGTCATAGATGGCTGCTCATCGGATCACAAGGCCATTGATGCCGGAGTTCCTCAGGGGTCTGTTCTTTCTGCGACATTATTTTTGCTGCACATCAACGACCTGCTACAGCTTGGTGCAATCGGATACGCAGATGACAGCACAGTCGCAGAAAGATACCTGTCCAGTGCAAGAGCCAGCAGAGAAGATACTGCTACTCTTAGAGAGGCCATGGTGGAGCGAATGAATTTGACCCTAAATCTCGTCTCCCAGTGGGGTGACGTCAATCTGGTAGAATTCAATGCTCTGAAAACACAGGCGTGTCTCTTCACTGCAAAAAGGAGCCAGTTCCAGTTGTCTCCCACTTTCCGGGGTGCATCTGTAGCAGTTACTGACCACCTACAGCTTTTGGGCATGGAGTTGACATCGGATCTCAACTTTGGCGCAACCATCGAGTCAAAAGCTCATACCGCAGCTAAGAAGCTGGGCATCTTGAATAAGGTGAGGCGATACTTCACATCTGGACAGCTTTTAAGTCTGTACAAAGCACAAGTCCGTTCCTGTATGGAGTATTGCAGTCACTTGTGGGATGGCTCAGCAAAATACCAGCTTGCTGCACTTGACTCGGTGGAACGCAGAGCTAAAAGGCTTATAGGCGACGAGACGTTGGCAGCTTCGCTTCACAGCCTAGCTCATCGGCGCAATGTTGTTTGCCTGCCGGTCTTCTACAGACTGTACTTCGGTGAGCTCCACGACCTGATCCCACCATCACCCTTTTACCACCGGACTAGCAGACGTACTGCGGCGTACCATCCGCACTTGGTTAACATCCCAATGTGTCGCACTAAGCGCTTCTCCTCCACTTTTATTATGCGCACAGCCAAAGTCTGGAACTCTCTGCCTGCGTCTGTGTTCCCACCCACATTTATCCCGCCCGCCTTCAAAGCAAGAGTGAACAGGCATCTTCTGGGCACGCTCGTTCCATCATAGATCAGGCGTGATCGAGGTCAAGAGCAGGCCCGTAATGTAATAAAAAAAAAAAAAAAAATTCATTGCCAGCTTCTCCGTTTCCCGATCATTATAATCTAGATCTCTTCACAATTAGAGAAAATCAGTGTCTTCTATATCTAGCATATCTTTTATCGTGTTGACTCAGGACCTTGATTTTTATACACCTAATTAGGGACTATAGACTTCAGTATCTGGTATAAATTTCAACTTGATAGGTACACCCGTTCTTGAGAAAATCAGTGGTGACAGACGGACAGACAGACGGACAGACGGACAAGAAAGTGATCTTATAAGGGTTCCGTTTTTTCCTTTTGAGGTATGGAACCCCAAATATGATATCAGCTAGACTACAACCTTATCTAATAGCGCGTTCACTAGATAATGCATAAATCGTATTTTTGCCTTTTCGAGTTTTAAGTTATTTAAATTACACTCTGTACACAAAGATGGTTTACCATTTCTTCAATGTGTTAGAAAACTTGTTATAAACACGCTCGCCAACACTCGCACCCCACAAGTGATCGACAAACCGTATCCTTCCCGCTGTTTTTATTAACTATTCACTACACAGCGGTCGAGTATTCCATGCCAGTCCATCGCGTCACCCATTAACTTAATAAAATGAAAGCTAGTTTGTATTTACATCGATAGTCGGGGTTCGTTAGTGGTTGCTATGTCAGCCATTTTAATGTTAGTGACGGGGATTCAATCATATTTATTGCAATGGAAGTTAAAGATAGAACTTCCACAGTGTTCTGTGATTTAATTTTAAACAACTACAAGCCGATTTGACTGCCTCTTTGGACTAATGGTCGCAAACGCGACTGCTGAGCACGAAGACCTGGGTTCGATTCCCAAATCAAATCAAAAATGTTTATTTGTTAGAATATGGTACAAATAGATGTTACAATAATGGTTCCAGCATATCCTGCCATGATATGGCGTACAAATATTTTTTATACAAAAACAAAGCTAATGTCACTAACCCAAAATCAGAATATGTATTTATTAAAGTAGGTGTTACAGAGTGTTTGAGATGGCGTATATAAATATTATCGTAAATTTAATTTAATTTAAACGTGCAGAAAATACCCTTATCCCTTAATACTATCAAAACAATAATGTCAAAGCAACTTGATCCATACATTTTCCCAAAATGTCAACAATAAAATTTATTAGATAAGAAAAATTACAGATGTCAAAAAATAAAAATATAGGAGATAATGTCAATTAAAATATATGAAAGTAAGCAAAAGTTTTATTGGGTTTTCCATTAGGAATTTCTCAGTAGCAGCCACAGAGATGGATTTGTGCCCGGTTGATGGCAATAGGCTCGTCCCCTATTACATGTGAAAAGCATAACTAGCGATATGTGGGTGTGCCTAATTCTTCGGGGATAACTATCATCATGTTATGTTAGAATTCGCGACTTTATAAATCTATTAAATCCAGTTGAAAAAACCCAATAACCTTTGAGTTCTTGGACTCAGAAGTAGTACTTGCTATCCCTAGACCAACGAGCAGTTTGCATTCAACACACTTACTCCCTCAATATATCGAAATGTGCGCATCCCCCGTACTTCATAACACTTCTGAAGGTCGCGTCATCCACGTCGTACGCACACAGACTACTTAATCACCAAGTAGTGTGATACAGAAGACCAGCTCCACACAACAATCGAAACCGCACGCACACATAGACACGATTTACGTACAGCGAGTACAAGCGCATTCGCGACTGTCATTTGTTTGAGAGCTCCCACAGTCATCAAAAACGCACGCACACATACTCACACTTCACGTACAGCCAGTGCAAGCGCACTTGTGACTGGCATTTCTTTGAAATAGTTTGAGATCGTTTCGCCTCCTGTCTTGTGGTCGCAAGCTGAACTTTGAAATTAGGTTTTGAATTTGAATCCGAGATCGAAGAAAAGTTATTCCATAAAAAGTGTCACAGTAGTAGACCGGAGTCGGAATTCAAGCCCGGTTCATGGCAATAGGCTCGTCTTCTATGGCATCAGTACATGGGCCTAAACATAACCGGCGGAAAGTGAAATACGGTCAGTAGATTTAGAAATACCTCTGCCTGAATCTTCAGGAAAAACAGTCGTTATTTTTGAGATAGCCGACGCCGATGTGAATACGTTAAAAAAAAACAGTTTTTCTCAATTTGTCGTGTAGGTGCGAGTATTGCACTTCTCTAAGAGTTTTTGAAGTGATAACTTCTTATGGGAGGGTGACTTGATTTGCCAGGGCTGCGGGACTGTTCGCAAGAGATACCGTGGCCCCGGAACATAAAGGGCGAGGAAGGAACATGGATGGGTTTTAGTCAGTAAAAGTCTGACACTCCCTCCTGCTCCGCCCAGAGCGGGAGGAGTCATTTGAAGATTTCCGACACGAGAAACAAAATTAAAAAGGGGTCACTCGATTCGGAACGGTAACGAAGGAGTTCGGGAACAAAGTAGTTCCTTGAATGACTGACTGACGGATCAACGCACAGCCTAATCCGCTGATCGTAGATACCTGAAACTTGGAGGGTGTGTTATTTGTATGACGTAGGCATCCAATAAGAAAGGATTTTCCAAAACTTTACCCCTAAGAGGGTGAAAAAGGGGGGCAAAGTTTGTATGGGACAACGTGATTCCTTGGTCTAATCTATTTCAAATTTTCCATAAACCTTTTGTAACAGAATTGTTGGAAGACGTGTTTCGTATTTTATTGAAATTCATCCCCTGACGGGGTTAAAAAGGGGTAGAAAGTTATTTTGGCGCTGATTTGCTTCGAAGTTGATAAATACTTCTTAGTGCTTTTGATTTAAATTACGTTTTACTTTGACAAAATCATGTCTAAAAACTTTAAAGGTTGAACTCACTTATAAACTTTTATCTGTGTTTGATTTATTGTGTATACTATAGTGTTATAAGGATATTTTGACTCTACAAGGATCTTTTGGGGCGTGGCCAAAATCTGAACTAACGCCACTAATTTGTTGTCTCTACTACAGTGTTACATGGATCTTTTGACTGTACATGAATCTTTTGGCGCGTGGCTAAAATCTGAACTAACGTCACTATTTTGTTTATTTTTAAACAATTTTAAATAGTTCAACTTAAATTAGTTTAAATTATCACTTCTGTCGAGCGTCCCGAGAAGCACACTTTTTTTTTTAAATTGCAGATGTAAACTTTCTATGTGGGGGGACTCAGATTGATGTATTGAATACGTCATAAATAACCGTTTGTGTGTCGGTATCTCTTCAACCCTGTGTTTGTGCGTGCGTCTCGCGTCTGTTCAAACCTTCTGGACCCATATATTTCGTATCTGAACTTTATAAACCAGGTCAATGCAGCCGGCCTTATTGCTGAAGGTTTTACGGTCGCATCAAATGTTTACGATAAGCCCTCAGTACATAGGAATTGTACTAATTTGAAGGGTCCTCGACTGATACGCTGTCGATCGTGATAACAAACCGACCAAAACGTTTCCTTTTTGGACCCAAGTCCACCTGGGTATGTTTTAGGAGATTGTGAAGTGCTTTTCCTGTCAGTAATGTTTTTAAAAGGGAAAATATATAGGTATGAGCAAAATCATGAGGAATGAGGAAAGTTTTGAGTACGAATGTTGATGGGTATAGGAGTAGAGGTAGACCAAAGAGACGATGGATGAAATGTGTGAAGGATGATATGGCAAGACCGCTGCGCCGACCCCGAATAAATTGAGATATAAGGGCAGGAGAGTGATGATGATTTTAGAATGAACTGTTTTAGAATGTTTTTTTTTCAAATTGGGTTGTGCATGCGACAGAATTTTAACCAATCTCAACAGAGACTAACGACGTGGGAGATTGTGTGCGCAGCCACGGGTTTACTCTCTTCGCTTACTCTCATAGTCCGATGGGAAGCCAACCCGACGCGACCGGAGAGAAATCCGCCGCAGGACCAACGTCTTTACGTCCATTTCGTGATACGCGGATATCACACCGCCCACTTCCAAACTCCTGCCTGCTTCTGAGATCTGATGATGATGATATCTTATTTTCAGTTCATAATGTAGCCTCGAAAGAGATGGCGGGACGAACTGGGCCCTACTCTCTAACGCTTCGTCCGTATATTCGGATCTAACCGTCTCTCTCACTCGCACTCATCTGCAGACGTGCGCGACAGAGACGTATAGATCCGAATATACGTACGAAGCGTTAGGGAGTAGGGCCGCTTTTCCGTCAGAACTGGAAGGAGGACGCGCGGGTTCGCGAGAAGTGAAAAGCGTGGCTGACTCTGTCCCACTCCTGTGCCCAGAAGTGGGACAGAGTCGGCTATGAAAAAAATAAAATAGTTTCGAACCAGTGGTTAACTTTTTAAAATATGTGGATCAAATTGAGTTATAATTTAACGTTTTCATGTTAATTAGTACAAATCTTGGAAAATCATAACGGTGGATATATTATGAATTTCTAAGATTTGTTTACCGTTTTTACACGTGGGTAACAAAAGCAGAGTTTTTCCGCAGTCTTTAATATTCAAAACACCCATTTTTTTAAGCGCATTAGTATAAAAAATGGTTGCTTACCTCAACAGTATTTAATTAGCCGCAAAGGCCAAATAATTACAAAAAGGTACATGTGTTTACAGTCGTATTACAGGTACAAATGGAAATAAAATTATGCATGCAAAAGTAAAAAATGTATTTGTACGTCCTGGGTAATGATTTCGTAATAAGTTCTGACTTCCATTAAAAGTAATAAGCGATAACGTCGCTGATAAAAAAAAAACTCTAAGCCGCAAACAGTAATCTACTTTTCAAATAATTATGTCATAAATACTCGTTGAACCACAAAAGTAGTTTTAATACACTCGAGAGCAATGAATCCGGGTCACTTAAAGAATGTTAAAAATCTCGGAAACTAAAAATGATAGGTTAATGCAATAAATTGTATTTAATAGACAATGTAATACTCCTTAAATGAAAGTAAAAAAAATATGAGTCACCATACATTTTATTAACACAAAATTACATAAAGAAAAAAACTGCTGATCTCTCCTTAAAACAAAAATAGGAAACATGAAATTTTTGAACTTTATTACGATTTTCTTGAATTTTAATACTTCGTATTGCCTCCTCGTGCTTCCATTACTGCGTTTACGCGGTTTGGCATGCTGTACACCAAGTTCCTTATACGATTTTGGGGAATATTCTCCCATTCCTCTGTGAGAGCAATTTTGAGCTCACGAAGCGTGATTGGGGGAGGGTTTCGTTGTTTTACGCATCTGCCTAGCTCGTCCAAAGCATGCTCGATCGGGTTGATATCCGGGCTGCGCGCTGGCCACTCCATACGAGTAATGTTAATCTCTTGAAGGTAGTCATTCACAATCCTACCTGTATGAGGTCGGGGATTGTCATGCATAAATATAGCATCCTCACCTAAATTGACCATAAATGGACCAACGTGATCATTGAGGATTTCTTCCACATATCTTACGCTAGTTAAAGAGCCGTTTTCTATGATCACCAGCTCTGTGCGACTTTCCGGAGAAATTCCGGCCCACACAAGTACAGACCCACCACCGTAGGCTACTTTTTCTTCGATGCATGCTTGCTTGAATCTTTCCCCTGGTCTTCGATACACTCTGTGTCTTCCATCGTGCTTGTAGAGCATAAATTTTGATTCGTCGGAGAACATAACTTTTGACCAATCTTCAATATTCCAATTTACGTGGCTCTGGGCATATCTTAGTCTTGAAATACGATGCCCACGCTCCAGTTTAGGGCCGTTTGCAGGTCTAAGGGGTTTTAAGTTAGATTCAGCAAGCCGACGTCTTACTGTCCATGCACTTGGGTTACTTCCTCCGAGGCGTCGAAACTGATTTGTGAGTTCAGTTCCTGTGAGAAAGCGATTTCGAAGCATGGTGTTCACCAAGTATCGGTCTTCTCGTGCTGTGGTACACCTGGTTCTGCCCGTTCCTGGTCTGCGTAGGTTAGAACCAGTTTCTTCGTAACGTCGGAGAACTCTTTGTACTGTTGACAGCGACACACCGACAGTCCTGGCTGTATCGCGCTGACTCCGGCCGGTTTCTAGCATTGTAAGTATTCTGGTGCATTCTTCAGGCGTAAGCGACATAATTTCAGCTTGAATAATGAATATAGAGCACTATCAACATGGTTTAAGTACCCACATAAATGACAGATTACAAACAAAAGCAAAACCAAATGCTGTAATTTCGTAGTTCCATCTTCGAAAGTGGCCCTTTTTCAAATTTGTTTTTTTTATGATATAACTATACAATAACTAAGAAGTTTTAATACCTTCATTTAAGGAGTATTACATTGTCTATTAAATATAATTTATCGCATTAACCTAGCATTTTTAGTTTCCGAGATTTTTAGGATTCTTTAAGTGACCCGGATTCATTGCTCTCGAGTGTATTTTCCCTCGAAATATCTATCATTTTAATAACACCCTCCTTTTTGCTTCACCGTAGTCAGCTAAAAATGAAGCTGTGAACCCTTTGTAGAAATTCCCATCATTCGCATGCACCGGTTTGTAAAGCTACGTTACATGGGACTGAAACATAACTGGCGAAACGTGGGTTATTTAGTGGGATAATTAGGTACACCTCTGTCTAACCTTTCGGGGTTACAGCCGTGATTTTATGCTATTTACATCTTTCCGTAATAATAATAAATATCGCTGGACTTTGCACACAGCGCCTTCTAGCGCCACACTAAGCAACGAGGGTTGTGTCGTGGACGCCAGATAGTTGATATACTACATAGATACTTTTTTTTTGTAAATACATACTTAGTATACATATAAACATCCATGACTCAGAAACAAATGTCCATGCTCATCACACAACCATTTTCTCCTACCGGGATTCGAACCAGGGACCCAACAAATGTAAGGCAGCCTCACTACCGCTGCGCCATTCGGGTCGTAATATCCGACATCGACGCAGACGAATTTATGGCTCTCTCTAAATTATACAGTACTTTTCTTCTACTCTTCAACATTGTGTTGCTGCATGGAGCTCGTTATTTAAAGTTTCCCGTCCATTCGACTTCCTGACTCAAGTGTCCATTCGATACTCAGTCGATATTTTTAAAATGTTAACCTACTGCGCTGGAAGAGTGGGGAAGGGGGAACCAGGGGGGGTCCTTAGTTAAGTAACTAGCTTGATGAAAAGTGGTTTTAGCCATGTATGAGTTTACATCTCGTCTTAAAGAGAAAGCTCTCAAAAGCGTGTAGACGTCGACGCCGTAGCAGTACTACGAGGTCAACTCGTAGCACTGCTACGACGTAGCTTAGTGCTACGAGCGATTACGCCGTTTTAATCTACGCGATTAAACCGAGTCCGGTGTCCGGTCCGAGATCCACTGCACTCGTTGTGACCGCATCTTTACTGTAGAGAATGAACTAACAGGATTTTCGTCATTAGCAGCTTACCTATAATTTAATACAGTATTATATCCTTTAATCCCTTGAAATGGAAGTAAAGGAACTGAAAGAATAAGCAGTTGGTGTAGTCAATGGAAAACACAAATGATGTTACACTTAAAGTACTTACGGGATGATATCCGTGATTTTCTTTAGTTACTATGAGCCCCGATATTTCGACGTTGCAAGCATCATGATCGCGGGAATACTGAAGAGGTATGCGGGTGGGACGAAAATCATTTGTTATGAGCAGACAAATCTGTCTACCCTTTTTTCTTAGTCTTTTATTACGCGCACTACTGGAACTCGATTGTAACTCACAACAAAACACACTCACAGTATCACTAGGTTTTTCTTGATAATGCATGTTATTTTTTATTAGGTTTATCACTGGATTCCACGTACTTGATAGTTTAAAACCGTCCTCACGATTGAAATTTTTGTGTTTTTAAATTTCAATAGCTTTTCTGGTTAACCTTGGGATGTAGTATCGATCTGTAGATAAGAGTTGTGGTTCGTAAAACTCAATCCAGTGATTTGGCCCTGAGTCCAGCAGATGTTCAGCTATGGCCGATTTGAGTGGTTTGTGTGTGCCGGTTTGTGATTTGTGTGTTTGTGTAAGTCTAAAACAGTACAAATGATGTTAACCAGGCGCTCGACCAAATGGTGCACATCTTCAGGTAGTAAGGGACGCGTTTTGCAAAATGCGACGTACGGACAAGAAGTCCAAACTTTCGGAGAAGACTCTGTACATTTTCCTCATTTCTCCGCATCACATGGCATACCAAGATAAAAAACTATTCAAATGTAATTTTCAACTACACTCAAACGTGTCCATATTTTTAATAATAAATTCATTTATTTCAGGCATGGTCCATAATTCAATACAGTAAATAAAAATTTAAAAACACATGTACATTAAAATAACATAATCAATAAAAATAACATATATCTCATATATTTTTATGAGTTTAAGCGAATCTAACGATTTCAATCTATACAATCAAGTCACAACAAAGTTCTAAGCTAGTTCAGACAAGAATAAAAGAGAAAATAATGAGCCTAATCTCTAGTCAATCGACATTCGACTATTCGTAAAGAATCCACTATTAATGAGTTTCCAAGATCTGGGACGCGATTTAAAGTCCGTACCAAGTCTTGGAGTTTGTCGAAACTTAGTGCTTGAACTGAAATCTGTGTCGCGAGCAATTGTTTGACACTCTAGGGAATTAGTACAGGGTGTAGTTACATAGTTGTGTCAGAAGTTTCAGTTTTAAATTCAAGTTTTGTTGGTAAAACTTGTGAAGGTTTAGTGGTTTGTGGGTTGTAAACTTAGCTTGTACTAACGACACTTTTTAATCATACTAACGCTCCTTTTTCATGAAGGTAAGCAGTAACTAAGTGAGTTTTTGCTTCGCTTGCTTTCACACAAAACTCTTCGTCTCTAGCGTTATACGTCTATAGCGTGTAAGAACAACGTTCAACACAAAAAAGTTCAAATATTTATATTGCCCTAAATTCAGCTACACGAAATCCGCTCACTGATGCTGCCATATTAAAGTCACACAGGACCAGTAAACAGGTAAAATATTGATCTTATCTTAGTCTCTTATCTTCTCATACTTCACTACATAGTATAAAACAAAGTCGCTTTCTCTGTCCTTATATCCCTATGTATGCTTAAATCTTTAAAACAACGCAACGGATTTTGATGCGGGTTTTTTTAAATAGAGTGATTCAAGAGGAAGGTTTTAGTATATAAATGCGGGCGGGCGAAGCCACGGGCATCAGCTCGTAATATTATAAATGCGAAAGTGAGTATGGAAGTTTGTTACTCTTTCACGCAAAAACTTTTAAGTGGATTTGGATTAAATTTTGCACACAGATAGTTTATAGCCTGGATTAACACATAGGATACTTTTTATCCCGGTAGTAAGATCCCATGGGACAGTTATCATACTTCAGGTGGGCGAAGCCGCTGGCAGAAACTAGTTCTAAATATACCAACAACTTTTACGTCACCCGTATTTCCTGAAAATAAAGAAACCTTGATTCTTGATATTTATAAGAGAAGAGGTCGTTGCCCTGTAATAGAACAATTAAAAACATTTGGAAACCTTTCGTGTGTTTAAGCAATAAGGAATAAAAATATGAGAGCATTATAGTACTTACATTTTATAGTAACCAACTGAAACCTAAATATATTTTATTATATATTATAAGTATATAATAAAATGTATTTATTTATACTTTAATAATATATTTTATTATTATAAGTAGAAACACGCGAGTGAACCGGACAGCTTAATTAACTTGGCTACCTAAAATAGAAGCTATAGCTTAACTGACACGAGTTAATAAAATGGTAAAGAGTTCTATCTTCTTAGTCGAAACACTCTTGTCTGAGTGGTCGTGGTTGCGCAGACGAGGTACACGGAGCGATGTTCGGTGGATCTTTGACTTCCCCGAGGATTGCTCTTTCAGCGACGTGCTTCCATTTCTGCCGGTTGGAGACGTTGCAAGTACACTAGACCATGGTGGACTCAGTAGCCTTCTTGATCAGGTCAGTCCAGCGAGTTGGTGATCGGCCGCGTGATCTCTTGCCCTCCACCTGGCCCTGAACCACCAGTCTCTCTCCATCGAATTTTCGCTTCTAGTGATGTGACCAAAGAACTTTAATATTCGTAGTTGCACAGTAGACGAAAGTCGGTCCTTAATATGAAGCTCTTTGAGGATGGAAACATTGGTGCGAAACGATGTCCATCTTTAGAAGGCGTCGCCAGCACCACATCTCCAAAGCGTCGACTTTACGGCGTAATTTAAGAGCTCTATAACGTACTGTGCTAGAGGACGGTCTGTGGATGGGCAACTATCATCAGATACCGAGTTCCCTCTGTGGTCGGGCAACGGCCTGGCAGGTGATGAGTGGAGAGTACGTTTCTACTAAACATACATACATACATTCACGCCCTTTTCCCATGGAGGTAAGGAGAAACACATACAACGCCACCTGCTACGAACCCAACATACTTCTTTCGCTTCGTCCACGTTCATACATCTGCAAGCCTAGCCAAGTTACAAACGTTTCATATCGATTCTCTTTCTACAATCGTAAACGCCTCGGCGTAAGCGATTGTAGAAAGCGCTAAATTGGTAGCCAAGTTGACACGACTGAATCGATCGCTCCTTCTCTAATGTCTGTAGAAAAAACCTACACTTTAGTCTATGGTGAGCGTTCCTACCAAAGAGTATACCGATCAACATTGTAGAAACGATAACATTCTATTCTATCATTTTGAACGATGTAAACTTGTATACGAATTTTCGATTCGTTTGTGTTGATCACGTGATTTAACGTTGAGATGATGTCATTCTACTAGCGTACACTATTGTAGATTGTCAACTTGGCTAAGCCTACTGGTCATACAAGCACGCCGGTGGTGAGTACTATGCTACCAATAGTCACACTACCAACAGCCGTGATAGCCTAGTAGTGTGACCGTCGGTATGCCAAATCATACGTCTCGAGCCCAAAACCAAGACAGGCACTTCTGATTTTTCGGATTCATGGAGGTATTATATAGCTATCAATTGCTTTTCGATGAAAGAAAACATCGTGAGGAAACTAAAACTGCATGCCTGAGAGATATTTCTCGACTGTAGGTATATAAAACCTCCCTGGTTCAATCCATGGTCCGGAGCGAGACGGAATGGGACGCCGCCACCTCCTTCTGCGAAGCAGTCATGCTAGCGAAGGAGGTGGCGGAACGGGACAGGGAGAGATCCACACGTCCCGGCCGCCGCGGGAGACGCCCCGGGCGTCGGGGGCCACGTGGTGGCGGGGCACCGTAGGGGCGGGCCTGTGGACGGGGAGCTATGGGCTAGCTCGCCGTCCGTCCATCTCATGATGACAGGCCGTGTCGACGGCGCGTTAGTGTTCCACGCGCGCCTCAAAGAGAGTCAGCAATAGGGAAGGGGTCCGCAAGGGCCGAAGCTTGCCGGGGCTGTGGGACTATTCGAAAGAGATACCGTGGCCCCGGAACACAAAGGGTGATGAAGGAACATGGATGGGTTTTAGTCAGTAAAAGTCTGACACTCCCTCCTGCTCCGCCCAGAGCGGGAGGAGTCATTTGAAGATTTCCCATCCGAAAAAAAAAAAAAAAAAAAGGTATATAAAACCCATCCAAGTCAGATGCCCATGGGCTGCATAGAAACTTTGACACCGGGTTAGGCACTATAACCGTTACGAAAAAGAAGACCCAACAAATCACAATTATAATTTACTAAAACACCAAAAGGACTATCCACAATACATAATAAATTGGTCCAACAAAATTGTTACACATTAATTGTGTTGGAATCCATTTTGCGGTTCCACACGCGCGTGTTAAATGTGGAACACCAGAGCACCACATGCCAAATGTAACGCCCTTTGCAACACGATCCTTTATTTTTGTAAAGCCGACGCGAATTAAAAACGAATAAATCTTTTAGAGCTGTTTTATATTGTGCTTAACATGTGTATTTTGTAATGCGTGTTCTCTGAATTTCAGGTGCGTAGTCGTTTAGGGGATTTAGGAGAAATTATGATGAATGAGTAAGTGGTATGAATGCCCTAAAGATGTAGGGGTGAAATGCTAAACGGGTGGTCGTGAGTTTGATCCCTAACCGTTTAACATTAGTGTCAATCCTGTGTAAAATCCTTTTTTTTTGGCTAGAACATTTTGTTGGCACCTGAGGGCCAATCATACTTCTTTCTTTTCCTGTGGTTAGTGCCTAACCTGATCTCAGAGTCTTTATGCCCATGGGCTTCTGACTTGGCTTTACATGCCGTCGAGAATCATCTCACAGGCATGGAATTGTTAGAGGCAAGTGATTCATATTTCTACAACGAACGTATTTCTGGATTTTGAGTGAAGCCAAATAAACTTACAAAATAAAGATCGAAATAAAAATCAAGTAAAAAGATTTTTTTTTAATTATCTAAATTTTTCAGCACTTATATACAGTCGTGGTCTTTTCCGCCTGATCAGTTAAACAAATTTTCGTTTAAGTCATGCGGAGACGCCGAGCCACACCCCCTTAAAGTTTAGGCCTATTAGGAAAGCGTCAACTTTGGCGCGCAAAATAACAATAACTCTCGTTGGGCGTGCGTCGTCAGTGCGCTCGGCCGATCGGTATCTTTCCATTCTATAGTTATTTCTATACAAAGTCAACGGGGCGGGGCTAAAGAGCGTTTCTATGTTGTAAGTGCAAGCGAAAATTAGCTTAGTGGTGATCAGGCGAGAGTGTCTTCGATAGTACATGCAATATTTTACATAAGACAGTAACTCGGTAAACGTGTATAATAAACACTAGTACTACCATGGAATTCGTTAATAAACTGTATTTAATACCTCGATCCCTATGCTCTAGTCACAAATTTATAGTGCGGCTGTACGGTATGCGCCGCGTACCAACATAGTGATGCTTTGCTTACAATTGCAGCTCTGGGCGTGATTTCAAGCGAATATGGAGACAGCGATCGATCTACAGCTAGGGTTGTTGAATAGGCATGACGACAGTATCAAAAAATTGCAAATCTATTTAGTCCGTCAGTTAGAGTTTTTGTAAATCAATGAATATTGACAAAAGATAAAACGCATCAAAACTCGGGAGTGGGGGCTCGTGACGTCAGAACTAGCTAAAAATTATACCTAGGCGTGACGTATTGAGAATTTTAAAAGCGTCATATCTTCGTCAATTTTTGTTTACGTAACAAAAGAAAAAGAACGTGTCAAATATTTTTTGATAATCTAACTGACGGACTAATTGGATTTTTTTGTCGTCTCGCGTATTTCTCTAATCTTCTAGCTGTGTTTTACCCGCGTGATTACCCATCATACCTCATTTTATAAGAGCTTGGTATTTCTTCATAACATGGATACTACATATTATGCTCTTCAGTGATTAAAACTGTGCAAAATCAGTGTCAAGGTGTAAGCGGACCCTTCACAAAACCGTCAACCAAATCAAAATAACATAAATATCATTGCTGGAAACAAGTTTCGGTTTTTGGGGAAAAATCTTGTTTTAACGTAGGATTCTCTCCCTTCTCTTCTGTAAGGGGTAACTTTGACCCCCAATATCTCCGTAACTATAAAGTTCCCAGGTATGTGCCTGAACAAAAAAATGCTTGCAATGACGGGAAGTCTTCAGTCAAGAATGCGTTTCAGCTTCGTTAATAGTACATTGTTACCCTAGGGGTGAAAGTAACTTATTTAGTCCCGAGACGGGGTTTGGTGCCCGAACGCAGCGAGGGCGCTAATAGTTCAAGGGACTAAATAAGTCTTTAACCCGAGGTAAACACTGTGCTTTTCATTACGAATACAAGGAAAGTAAAAATAAAAACATGAATCAACTCGAAAAAAAAATGTAGATCGTGTTGCCGCTTACCCGCCTACTTTGTTTTTTTTTCTATGGCCGGCCAGCTATTCAGCCATTACCTATTTTTCATTTTCATCATCGAAAAAATGGTAAATATATTGCCCAAATCTATGTTATTATAAAGAAATAGTTGAAACTTAATTATAATAAAGTTATTTAAATAATATATATTCTTTAATTAATACTTAACTTTGTTATTTCAATTTTACATCCTGGCTGTATAGAAAGTTGGAACATGGTTCAATAGAAAAATTAACTATTTTTTTTTATAATTTGACAGTTGTCAGTTGAAAACGATTCTCCCTAGGGCTGAAAAGTATTACTTTCAACCCGCTCCTCAGGCAACTTCAGAACTACTTTCAGAGTATGAGTAATGAAAGGGTCTTTTTCATGTTCCAACTTTCTATACAGTCTCGGGACTAAATCACAACTTTCACCCCTAGGGTAACAATGTACTATTTAAACCCATTATCATTATGATATTTGGGGACAGCCCTGTGACTTGCAAGGCTTAGATCGCAGCACTAAGTGGTAGTGACGGAGCATTTAACGAGAACTCGAACTTGCACAGCGCTGCACTCATTCTATAGTTATCTATAGCATTACGTTACCTCTTATGTAAGGGTAAAAGTAGTATAAAGTGGAATCAGAATACACTGGCCTGAAAAAATAAAAATCACACTTTTAAAATTGCAATAACTTTTTAAGTACACGAGTTATACTTTCGAAACAAAAAGGACTCGAAAAAAAGTTTAATTTTGTCTATAGTTTCAAAGAAAGCTGATAAAAATTGCTTTATAACGTTTTTTTATTTTAAATCTCTAACTTCTATAGTTTAGGAAAAATTGAAATTTTAAAAGTGTAGTACTTATTTTTGCAGATCAGTTTAGCTCACTGGTTTGAGAATTAATTAAACCATTTAGAATCTTAAAGGTTTTTTGATCATCTAAAGTTTAGATGATCAAAAATCAGGTTTTAGGAACGATTCTTATTTTTCTCATACCATACAAAATGGACGGGACATTAATAAGCAAATGACATTAATTGTCGATGAAAATTTTCTATGTGGGGGTTTCAGAATTATGTACCTACTGAATACGTAGTAACTGTTTTAGCGTCGTTGTTACTTCCACCCTGTATTATGGAGATTATGTTATTAGCATTCCGGTCGTTTTCTATAACTTACGTATAACTGTTAGTTAATATGCCTACGCCCTCAGACCAAATAAAAAACCAAGACATAGCGCTGCGAACAATAAAGTGAGGCCAGCTCAAAACTAAGTCTCGCTCTGTGCTTACACGCTCACACGCACACATTTACATTTAACTACAATGAAACTACGTCTCAATCAATGCACACATGTTTACGAAACCGGCCTCACTTTTCTGTTCGCAGAGTTCCGTCTTAACTTTTTTATATGTAACTATCGGTGTTTCAATAAACAAAGTTAGCTTGAAATATCCTATCCGCGTCACCTACCTATCACTTGATTCATAGAAAAATCAAAGAAATCTTTTCAGTGACGTTTTGTTTCGAAACGCTCGTACGATGAATCGGGGCCCAACCAAAATGATTCAACAACTTTAATCAGAAAACAAATTAAGAAACAACAATGTCACTCCATCTTTTGCTACATAACTCCCTCCCTTCATTATCAGCTTTCTCCCAGCAGCCGTGAAGACACACAGATATGTCACCGCTTCCCGTCGCTCGCTGCAATAAATTTGCGACTACCCGCATATGTAGTGCGACGCGAACTTAAAGTTAGTACACATTGGTGAGGGTAAATATTTAACTGACTTTAGTTTCGACAGCGTGAGAGTCGGGTTGTGTATTTCTTTGCGTGAATATTGCAATATGTTACTTGTAGGTTATTACTTAGTTCATTATAGTTTGTTAAGTCTTCTAGATTAAATCTGCCCCACACTAGAAATTGCTTGTGTCGTTGGTGCGTTTACAAACATTTAAACTCGCATACAAAAACCTCCAGACCCGAAAAAGATACCTGTAAGCCATAAAAATATTTGTTACGTACGGGAATCGAACCAACGGCACGCAGCACATTAGCTGATCGTGCCAAATATAAACATGAAAGTAAGACACCTTTGGCACTTTAATGTAACAGCATTTGTGTTTTTAGGGTTCCGTAGTCCTGACAAGGAACCCTTATAGTTTCGCCATGTCCGTCTGTCTGTCTGTCTGTCCGAGGTTTTGCTAAGAGACCGTTAGTACTAGAAAGCTGTAATTTTTTAGAGGTGTGTATATCAATAACGCCGACAAAGTGGTAAAATAAAATTTTGGATTTTTTTAGGGCAGCTCCCCTATTTGTGAAGTGGGGATTAATTTTTTTTCGTCGTCTGCCCCATCGTGTGGGATACAGATATCGTTGAATAGGTCTTTTAAAATGATTTAGGGATTGCCGATACTACTTTTCGATTTAATGCTCCATTTACGAAATATTAAACTTTAAAGTGAAAACTTTTGTTCCTGTAAGGCGTCCCCCCCTCTAAAAGCTAAACTGCTGGCTTGAAAAATCTGGAAAAATTCATTAGGATAGTGCATTTTATGAACTTTATAGGAAAACTATAGCGGTTAAGATAACTTTATTAGTTTAGCAGTAATAGTCGTTGAACTAGAGTGTTGGATAATTTTGTACCAATTACAAAATCCTTACAATAAATCCTATAAAGTGACTAAGATGTCGTAGTTGCTTGTTTATAACGGGTGAAGACTTTAATTGAAAAACAAAATCTAAAATATAATGGGCTACTACGGAACCCTACACTGCGCGTGGCTCGACACGCACTTGGCCAGTTTTATTATTTAAGGATACAATTCTGAAGCTGATTGCAACCGCTTCACACGGCCGCAAAGCCGCTTAATCGCTATGACACTATACAACGTGTAACATAATAAACGCAAGACCTCCCGCGTGGTCTCCTGGACCATAAAACTGAACAACTTTCGTTCTACGAGTTCCGAAAATTTACAAAAAAAAAAAAAACACTTTCTACAGGAATCGACGCGATCAGCTGATCAACATGTAAACGTAAAAAAACTTTTTATGAATTTCCAAAAGTCATAGAACAAAAGTTCTTCAGTGTCATGGTCAGAGACACCACACGAGTGGTCTTGCGTCCAGTATGTTACACCCTGTACAAACGCTTCATTACCCCCTGTTCCGTTTTCTGCAGTCTTTAATTGCGACTTCAGCAATCCTGCTGCGGTGTACGGCTGTGGTCGTCCAAATATATTGAACCAATGTTCTTTTTTGAGAACGTCTGTAAAAATATCGTAAACCAAACTCGGTTTATTCCTTTTCATCATAATGTTTTCACTAGTTTATACCACATCATATACCCGCGCCTTGCCCGCGTGGATTTCGGTAATTGTCCCACAGGATCGTGTACTGGGATAAAAAGTATCCTATGTGCTAATTCAGGTTACAACCTATCTGTATACCAAATTTCATCCACATTCGTTCTGTAGTTTTTGCATGAAACAGGTACAAACATCCATCCATCATCATCATAAACTCCAAAGCTCCCCCAAAAATTGGTAATTGTAATAAAAACAAGAGTGTACGCTCCCCCTAACATAGGTATTCCCGCCACAATTATGCGTTCAAGCTATAAATCTGGCTGAATAACCTCGAAACAATGACGATTGCATATTTTTGGTTACCTTAATAACAGCAGTATCGTCAGATTCTATATAATACAATGAAAGGTCAGGAAGAATTAATTATTCAATAATATGCATAAATCTTTAATAATATCATGCAAATTGACATCATCAATTTTAATGCGGTTTTCACCATCACTTCACTACATATAAAATCAAACAAAGTCCTCCTAAAACAAAGTTCTCAGCAGCGTCTGTCTGTCTGTCTGTTCGCTATACACTTAAAAACTACTGCACTCATTTTTATGCTGTTTTCACCAATGGATAGAGTGGTTCTTGAGGAAAGTTTTAGTATATAATTTGTCAAGTTTTTGTATATATTGGCTAAAATATAATAATATTTGTTGGCGGTGTCGGAAAAATATAAGCCGTCTAGGAGCTTTACTTTTGGTCGCGATAACCGACATCCACGCGGGCGAAGCCACGGACATCAGCTAGTAATATAAATAATGAGAATAGAATACTCTTTATTATGTACATCATAAAAATTACAGATACAAATGTAAAACATTTTACAAGGGGTGACACAATGGGCGGTTTTATCGCTAAAAGCGATCTTTTAAAAACAACCTTTGGATGGATTTAAGGGGGAAGGACAGACAATACTGAGAATTTCTTTCGGAAACAATACTCTTACATGTATTAATCATCTGCGTAGCCTTTTCCCAATAATATAGGGGTCGGCCTCTAGGCTCACCGGATGCAGCTCAAGACCTGTAATTTACATGGAGCGACTGCCTATCTGACCTCGACAACCCAGTTAGTACTGGGTAATGCGATACACCTTGGTAAATCTGGTTGTCAGACTTCGGGCCACTGACTACGTGTAATGACTGTCAAATATCTACAACAGACAGCCGGGACCAACGGCTTAACGTGCTGTTCGGTGCACGGAGGAAACTTTTGACGACCCGAATGGCGCAGCGGTAGCGAGGCTGCGTTACATTCTTAGGGTCCCGGGTTCAAATCCCGGTAGGAGCAAATGTTTATGTGATGAGCATGGATATTTGTTTCCGAG
The DNA here is from genome assembly GCA_963853795.1 of Xestia rhomboidea. NCBI lineage: Eukaryota > Metazoa > Arthropoda > Insecta > Lepidoptera > Noctuidae > Xestia > Xestia rhomboidea. The sequence goes on from OY970777.1 coordinate 16,053,335, forward strand.
TCATGGATTATATGTATAATAAGTATGTATTTACAAGCAAAAAGTATCTATAATGTAGTATATCAACTATCTGGTCTCCACGACACAAGCCTCGTTGCTTAGTGTGGCACTAGATGGCGCTGTGTGCAATGTCCAGCGATATTTATATTTATTTAATTAACTCGGTATGTAATGGATGGTCACCCATCCATGGACTAACCTAGACAAGTGCGGCTTAACTTAAAGATCAACAAGAGCAGCTGTTATTATTTAGCTAAGAGCTCCTCAAAAATACAATGTTAATTTATACAGCAATCTTGACTGAAAAATCTTGAGTACGAGTAGAGGAAGACCAAAGAAACGATGGATGGACTGTGAGAAGAATGATTTAGCACGAAAGGAGGTGTCTGATGGGATGACGAGTAATATGGAAGAAGAAGACATGAATTATGGAAGAAGAAGACATGCTGCGCCGACCGCAAATGAATTGGGACAAAGGCAAGAGAATGTTGATGATATACAGCAATTGTTTTAAAAGCATGGTCCGGAGCGAGACGGAATGGGACGCCGTCACCTCCTTCTGCAAAGCAGTCAAGCTAGCGAAGGAGGTGGCGGAACGTAAGAGGGAGAGAACTTGACGTCGCAGCCGCCACGGGGGACACACCCGGCGTCCGGGGCCACGTGGGGGCCCCCGACGCCCGGTGATTTTTGATGACATTTGATGATTTCCCATTCGAAAAAAAAAAGGTATTAAATGAGCCCATTCATTACAGGCTTCCAGAAACTAGGCATCCATTCACCTAGATTCCCACCTAGCCCAGCTTGTTTCTATTAACACCCCAGTCACTTAGGGAATCGCCTGCCATAACTTTCGCCCGCAAAATAACAAAAAGGCGCCGCGGTAGGTTGTTTGTCAGGGCGTCATCAACATTTTGTTAATGGGCAGTGTGGACTATTAAAGGAATAACTAAGGATTTTGATGTTTTGAGGGATAGTTTAGGGATGTACATTTTGAAAGTTGGCAACGTCGAATAGCTGTCAAATATTTTGCTGGTTTGATTTAATTTCACCCAATCTCACGAGAGCGGTCGCGGCAAACATCACGTATTTTTTTTTCTTGCAATAAACAGCGCAAAATGTGAAAAAAAAAACAAATGTTTCTCCACTAAAATATGGCTAAATCCTACATAATAATATTTAATTATAAATATTCAATCAAAATAATTAAGCAAATTATGTTTTTTAAGTAAAGCCAACGCAATCAAGGGCAGATATATTTTACATTAAACAACATATTTTGATAAATCTCACGTGATATCAAGGGGAGGTGAGGGGGTCAAAACAAGTCTCACGACATCTTACCTAGGGGAGGTCGAGAAATCACCAAAATTGCTTCAGGTAATTAATGGACACCCCCTTTTTTTTCGGATGGGAAATCATCAAATGACTCCTCCTGCTCTGGGCGGAGCAGGAGGGAGGGTTAAAATTTTTCTGACTAAAACCACCGTGTCCTCCGGTCGATCCTCGCAGTGATAGCACCCGGGCGTTTACTCCCGCTCGGAATGGACACCCCCTAAGGGGGAAGCGCCAGGCTAAATTGCGAAATTCATAATTTCTGATATTTAAAGTACCATAAGTACCTACAGCATCCATGTAAACGATCTTTAAGTAATGTTAAGAAACCCGTCGAGCAGTAACGTATTGAAGTGGTAGCTTGAGTGAAGACCTGCTTATACTCGAGCTCAAGGGAAAGTAACGGCTTGCAATATTGTTGAGCTGGCTTAGAGGCAATTGCAATTGCATTGGCAATTGTAGATACAGAAGCGATTTTTTTTAGTTTGAACTTTAAAACCAATGTGTAACGTACAAATTAGAAATTAAACTTGAGGGAATTCTCGAGAAATGTCATGAAAAAAGGTACAGGATTCTTCAAACACCGTTTTCATAAAATTCTGTAAACATTTCACCGAGTAACCACCATTGAACTAACCGCCCAGAATAGCATAGCTAAGCTAAGCGACCGTTTTATCCTAAGCGCCATTTGACCGTCAGTCTTCAGGAATGACCTCAAAACCTTTGGATGCCCGTTACGCTGCTTGTTATTCCACTAATGAGGCTGACACTGCGGAGGCTGACATTCAAGTGAGTTGCAATTAGTCTTCAAATCGTAACAGGTATGAACTGTCTACCTGTAACGAAGGGACGGATTTTTATTTTTTAATGGGCGAGCAATTCTTTTTTTGCTGAATCAGTGGGCTCATTGTGTAACACACTCGTAATACCAGTGCTATTCCTTTTGATTAGTGTTCCGTGCAAAAACATTAAACCCCTTGAAATTGTTTATATATATATTTTTTTATAATGACTTTACGCGAACGAATTTCGCGGGCAACAGCTAGTAGCTTCTAAAATTAATCTCCTACAAACTAGAAAGCCTCACGTTCAACAGAAAGACACACGTTTACTATTCATGTATGCCGTCCGTATGTACCTCCGTACCTCCGTAGGAACAGGTAACATGTTGACTGTGTGTCGTGTCGGCGATAATTCGTTTTACAAATACGCGAGCAATTGTTTTTTTACGCGAGAATGAGAATTTTGGGCATCATTATGCTTACAAGGAAAGTAGAGATTTTTTAAGCAAAGGTTAACTGGCAGTGCTGTTTGCAAATGAATACCTACAATATTTACTTGATTAATGACTTATACATGTCGCAGCCAACTAGCTTAATCAGCCGTTCAATCAACCTCTTTAGTTTAACGAAACCTAACTAAGCTAACGTCGGGGTGCCCTAACCTCAAAACACTTTATATTCGGCTTCTATTTCTGTCCGCAGGGTTTAAGGCGAATGAAGGAACATGGATGGCTTTTAGTCAGAAAAAGTCTGACACTCCCTCCTGCTCCGCCCAGAGCGGGAGGAGTCATTTGATGATTTCCCATCCGAAAAAAAGGGTTTAAGGCGACTACAGGAGCTAAATTATCAACTCTGTTTGTGGTGGTTCAAACTTCGTTTGAAAAACTGTTAGAATAAATTTCTAATCAGCTTGCACTACAAAGTCTTTGTTACGTCAGTCACTGCGGGCCGAATAGTGCGAAATGAGTGGTTTTTGCGATTTACAAAAAATCAATTGATTGGACTAAAAAAATAAAACACTATCATGCTAATATCTTGCTTGTAGAATTATATGCCAAAAAATCTGAATGATCGCATGTATTTTAGTATGGTTTTACTCGTTAAAAGATTTTTGTAGAGATAAGTTCGTGATTTTTTTTTATCGAGAAAAATTAGTTGTATAATGTTTTCAAAACACTATCATACTAGCATATATCCTGAAGAATATCATATATTTTTCTGGTTTTGTTTATTGCAGTGAATCATATGCTTTTTTGCATTATAAAACTCGCGTTTAGGTCCTGTAGCCCCCTTAAAGGAACCTAACTAACCTAACATCGAAACGGCCGCTGTTTAGTAAAGAGGCTAGGCCGTTGATTGAACGCCTAGTTAAGCTAGTTGGCTGCGACATATAGATTATGTGAATCATGTCGATAATCCATTTTAGACGTTGTGTTTGTTCTTGTGTAATGAATTACCAACTTAATTTTAGCAGTTCAAGCTGGAACAGTGTGGTGGCCTCTATAACAGCATATATGAACTACCTACGCATCACCTGGCCCCTTATTCACAACGCTTCGATTCGATTTTCAATTCGGAAAGTCGTATGCCTATCTTTTTTGACATTACGAAATCGAGCGAGATCGACATACGACCTTCCGAATCGAAAATCGAACGAAGCGTTGTGGATAGCTATGCTGATCTTACGTAAAAAAAAAACGTCACACAAGATTAGGATACAAATAACATCCGTACAACAACGCCCACCAGATAGATACATGCCATACCAGGTGATGTTTATTTGTTTTGCACAGGACAAAATAAAATAATAAAATTAAAAATAAAACAAAATTACGGTGGTGGTCCCATGAAGAAAGTTGTTCAGGAACACACTGTATAACATTACTCGACGGAAAAATAGATGATGTAGTGGAGGGTTCAAAGTCAAACGTCAAATTAATTATTTGTTCTGTTATAGACAAGGAGTCAGTAGGTCGGTAAGTACCTACCTTTTTTTTACCTGAATGAGAAAAATCCTACAAGTCACCTCCAATAACATAAGAATCTCGCCAGTACCAAAAACTACTATCAGAATTGGCTGCGAGCAAATGTAAACGAATTTCATAGTTTATACAGCGAGCCCCGCGGGGTCCGACTCAATAAGGACAAGCCTAAACAAACAGCACAAATGTATTATATTTTTATATTAAACGCTGGCCCCAGTCGGAATGTTCCCAATATGAGACTGGAGAAAATTCCAGACGGTTACAGGAAAAGCGAATAATTTTAAATCTTTATTGTTACCTTTTTCACAAGGGCCTAGTAGAATGTTATAAGATTTTCTGTTTCCACAGTTTACTTAAAATATTTTACACTATGATCGAGGTCCTTTTATATGTTATTAGGGTTCCGTAGTCCTGACAAAGAACCCTTATAGTTTCGTCATGTCCGTCTGTTCTAAGAGACCGTTAGTACTAGAAAGCTGTAATTTTGTAGGGGTGAGTATATCAATTTTATTAAGCCGACAAAATGGTAAAATAAAATTTTGGAAAAAAATGTTTTTATAGTAGGTAGCTTCCCTATGTGAGGTGGGGATGAAGTTTTTTTTCGGTTACCCCACCTCGTGGGCTATCGTTGAATAGGTCTTTTAAAATGATTTAGGGGTTGCTAATACTATTTTTCGATTTAATGCTCCTTTACGATATATTAAACTTTAAAGTGCAAATTTTTGTTCCAGTAAGCCCCCCCCTCTAAAAGCTAAACTGAGGGCTTACAAAATCTGGAAAAATTAATGGTGATAGTGCATTTCATGAACTTTAAAGGAAAATTATAGCGGTTAAGATAACTTTTTTAATTTAGCAGTAATAGTCGTTGAACTTGGGTGTTGGATAATTCGTACCAAATACAAAATCCTTAGAATAAATCGTTCTATATTGTAATAACGGGCTACTACGGAACCCTATACTGCACGTGGCCCGACTCGCACTTAGCCGGTTATTTTTTTATTATAGCTGGCATTTTACTTCCTTAAGTATCACTGATAACGATAATCCTGTTGAAGATTGTCAGCTTGTCTTGCTAATTTATTCAATGAGTACTTGAAAACTGTTCCGGAAAGGTGGTAGGTACTTAACGTACAGATTGGAACTGATCTACAGTTCCAATCAAGGATAAGTACCACCTTCTTTTTTATGAAGCTGTTAAAAATGCCTAGCGCATACCGCACCGTCCGGGGAGATTGTTAGCTTGCACCCACTAAAAAAACCACCGTGAGGCTACTGGTCGCCTTAGTGGATGAGCCGCGAGAACTGCCATGCTACGCATTACGTTCGCGACAGGTTTAATACACCTAACACCACGAAACCTTCTTGTAAAATATGTTAGTAGTCTTGCTGACCGTTTTTTGTCACGGCGGCCAAAAACTTGCGGAGACCAACCAACGACGCAGGAAACATTTATAGCGCAAACAGGTACCTCTCTCTTCCCTCGCTATCATAGTCCGATGGGACGGTATACGACCGGAGAGAGATCAGGCGCAGGACCAACAGCTTAAGGCGACTACAGGAGCTAAATTAACAACTCTATTTGTGGTGGTTCAAACTTCGTTCGAGATACTGTTAGAATAAAGTTGCTAATCAGCTTGCACTACAAAGTGGTTGTTACGTCAGTCACTGCGGGCCGAATAGTGCGAAATGAGTGGTTTTTTGCGATTTACAAAAAACCATTGATTAGACTAAAAAAATAAAACACTAACATGCTAATATATTGCTTGTAGAATTAATTGCCAAAAAATCAGAATGATCGTATGTATTTTAGTATGGTTTTTACTCGTTACAAGAATTTTTTAGAGATAAATTCGTATTTTTTTTTTATCGAGTAATATTAGTTGTATTATGTTTTGTGTTGTACAAAACACTATCATACTAGCACATATCCTGAAGAATATCTTGAATTTTTCTGGTTTTGTTTACTGCAGTGAATCTTATGCTTTTTTGCATTATAAAACTCGCGTTTAGCTCCTGTAGTCCCCTTAACGTGCTTTCCAAGGCACGGGGGTATCATGCCGCCATCTTCCATATACTCCAGTCTACTGCTGAGAAATTCATAATGGAAAACCAATGTTTAGAACTAATCTACCTAACTGGATATCTAGATCGACGTGGAGCTTGGCACAAGCAAAGAGAGGCCTATACCCAGCAGTGGGTGAAGTCAGGTGGGACTATCATTATATCGGCACTAATTCGGATGAAAAAAGTCGTCGAACTCTTTTACAAGTAGCTCTGCTGGCAAACACGAAGCGTAATCTCTCGACACACAATATTATCTAAACCACAATGGCCAATATTTTGAAACAGTTCATTGTTCATAAACTTCAGATTTTACAACTAAAATACCTAGCTATGAGTTAGCTTAGCAAACAACGGTGCGCAAGCTGGCTGTGTTCCAAAACCATGTTCCGACATGTCTTTGCTTGAGTGCCAATATCCTCGTGCCATCCCCAGAACTTATATGCCAAGGACATAAGATCTATTTTCCAGGAAGTTGTCAGCTTGGGTAGGTTTGCAGTGGTAATGTACGGTCGTGCTGTTTCGTAGCCGATGAGCCGTTGTATGAAAGAAATGTTCACAGATTTACGTTTTATTAGGAAGATGAAAAGGCTTTTTAATTTGATGTTTTGTCGTGGATTGTGTGTGTAAACACATTGGTTTTAAGTAAGAACTTAGTTGTAGGTTGAGAACCTTGGTAACAGGATCAAAATTGGACTAAGTATGGTACGATTTGCGTAAAAGTTTAAACAAACCCAGATAGAACGAATTTGATAATCAATGACGATGGTGATCGCCTGTTTGCCCAGCAGAAGGAACCCGTAAAAAATAAAAAAAATATTGCAAGAACCTAATATAATAACAATCGTTTAGAATTGAAATTATTGTTTTAAATGCTTTAATTACTTACCTACTGGAAGGAAAAGGAACTTACAGGAGGATGTAAATGATGCGTCCCTTCGATAGCAGCCTCCAGCGCGCCGGTTCACGCGATATTTCCACCAAGTTTCACGAGAGGAAAGAGTTTGAGGATTCACCACACAGCACCAATAGTTTTTCACTTTTAGAATTTTTGGCGGGAGCGCGAGCGCACAGAAATATGTGTCGCCGGTAAGCGAGCGGATTTACGAATGTGAGAGGGCGGGGGGTTGTTCTATTGAACGGAACAGGAAATAGTGGGAGTAGTAAAGGAATCGATTTGGAATGGATGATCCTTCTCGAATGAGTTAATGAGTGATGTGTAGTGTTGCAAGTAAAATATATTAATTATAATAAGTATAGATAAAACAATGCGAATGGCGCAGACAACTCTCCCGGCCTAGAGGTTTTCCTCTAAACTAAAACTTTATGAGAACTTAAATTAAATAAATGAATTTAATTAAAAATAGAGTTAAGAAAAATTTTAAGTAATTATTGTGTAGGTAGAGGACAAAGCCGCACTACCGGGCGTATGTAGGAGCCGGAAGCAGTTCTAACCTTCACAGTCCTAACTATATTATCCTTGCCAGGATAAGTCGCATCTATGACACCTAAAGGCCAACAAAGCGGGTGAGCGTTGTTGTCTTTGATAACAACAATCGTACCTACTTCAATAGGCTTTGATGGTGTGTTCCACTTCTCCCGCTGTTGCAAGGAAGTGAGGTACTCCTGACTCCAACGATGCCAGAAGGAATGAGTTATTTTATTAAGAAGTTGATAACGCGATAAGCGATTGTCTGAAATGTCTGTGACATCTTCAGCAGGTAAAAATTTAAGCGGAGTTACGTTTAAAAAATGATTAGGCGTCAAAGCACTAATATCAGACGGGTCAGAGCTTAAAATACTTAGAGGTCGATTATTTAAAAGACATTCAATTTGAACAAGTACGGTACTAAACTCCTCGTATGTTAATATTTGAGAACCAATGACTTTAAAAAGATGAGTTTTGACACAACGAACATTAACTTCGCTGAGTCCATTGAAATGAGGACCGTAAGGCGGACTATGTTTGAATCGTACACGATGTTCAGCTAGTTGTTCACCTATGTAATTTATATGAGATTTGGATTGAATTAAGGCGTAAATTTCGTTCAATTTGCGCTTTGCGCCAATAAAGTTTGTGCCTCCATCACTATAAATCATAGCAACAGGACCTCTACGAGAAATAAAACGCTTATAAGCGGCGAGAAATAAATCTGAACTAAGGTCAGAGACCAACTCTAAGTGTACTGCCTTAGTTGTTAGACAGACGAACACACAAATGTAAGCTTTGTGGCTCTTAATTCCGCGTTTTCGGATATGAGTAATGTAGAAAGGACCACAGTAGTCCACAGCGGTATTAACAAACGCTTTTACTTGTGAAACGCGAAAGTCGGGTAGATCACCCATTGGAGGGTAAGTATTTTGAGGTTTGAGTTTAAAACATTTGTTACAACTATGCACTCGTTGTCTTACAATGTTACGAGCAGATAAAATCCAGAATTTTTGTCTAATTATAGCTAATAAAAGAGCGGGACCCGTATGTAAATTAGTTACATGATAAAAGTCAATTAAGAGTTGAGTAAAACGTGATTTAGTTGGAATTAAAATGGGATGCTTTTGACCATAATCAAGTTGAGAATGAGTTAACCTTCCACCTACTCTGAGAATATTATTCGAATCCAGAAAGGGGTTGAGTTTAGAGAGTCTTTTATTTAAATTTTTATTAGATTTTAATGCGTTAATTTCTTCAGAGAAATATCGACTTTGTATGTAACGTATAAGGAATATTTCCGCGGCATCTAAATCCGAAACGATGATACAACCACGCGAGTTTAGTAACTTGCAGAAACGTAGTATCAAAACCAAGCTACGTAGTAAAATAGAATATTTAGAAATGCGGTCAATTAAAGATTGAATAGGTTGAGGAACTTCTTGCGTTACTTTAACTGAGAGAGCGATATTTTTAATTTCAATTACTTCCGAATTATTATTATTTAAATTGACCGTAAATGGCTTGATTGGCCACTGATTTAAGGGGAATGAAAACCAATGCGGAGCGTTAAACCAAAGAGTTAAATCTAATAATTGTTTAGGCGTTACGGGACGAGAAACTACATCAGCGGGATTTTCAGTTCCATCGATGTGAAACCAATGTTTAGCAGGTAATTTTGAATTAATTTCAACAATGCGATTTGCGACAAATGTATGAAATCTATGTGAGGGCGAGTGGATCCAGGTGAGCGTGACTGTTGAATCAGAAAAGGCAAAAATATTATTAATTTTACAGCGTTTACTTAAAACTTCTACAACTGAGTTGATTAAGTTTGCTAAGAGAAGAGCAGCACATAGCTCGAGACGAGCTAAGGGCGTATTTTTAAGCGGAGCGACGCGAGATTTAGAAGTTAGTAAGAGGGTTGATCCGTTATCTTCATCGTTAGAACTAACCCTTATGTAAACAGCGGCACCATAACAGCGCTCACTGGCGTCTGCGAACCCGAGGAGAGTGACATGAGAACTAGAGGTGATACCTACATGTCGCGGGAATTTTATTTGTTCGAGATAGGAAAGTTCTTTGTGAAATCGATTAAATTTATTTTCAATGTGAGCGGGTACAGGATCATCCCAATCAAGGTCATGCTTCCAGCATTCCTGAACTAAAACTTTCATGAATGCGGTAACTGGACTTATAAGACCTAAGGGGTCAAACAGCCGTGCGGTTGCGGACAAAACGGTACGTTTCGTACATATAAGAGAATTACCATTTATTTTAAATTGAAAAGAGTCTTCTACAGGATTCCACTGCATACCTACAATTTTAGTATTATTATTAGCGTCAACGTCAAATTCAATATTTTGCGGATTTAAATGAGTTGAAGGAATTTTATTTAAAAGTTCGGAACTATTAGAGATCCACTTTACAAGGTTGAAACCGCCTGACCTGAACATGGCGACCATTTCTTGATATGTCTGCTCAGCTATTTCAACGCCATCTAGCGAACATACGTAGTCATCCATATACATATGGTTTTCAGCCTCGTAAGCCGCGAGCGGGTATTTATCCCGACTATCAGATGCGAGTTGGCGAACTACTCTCATAGCTAAATAAGGCGAGCTTGAGACACCGAAAGAAACGCGGTTAAATTCAAAAGTTGAAATCACAGAATCTTTATTGAATCTGTATAAAATTCGTTGAAATGCGTGATGATCAGCGGAAAGATTAAGTTGAAAATACATCTTTTCGATGTCTGCAACTACAGCAACGGAAAACATGCGAAGATTAATTAATAAATCGAAAATGTTACTTTGTAGATTCGGACCTACATAAAGGAGATCATTTAGCGATTTACCTGAGCTAGTTTTACAGCTAGCGTCAAGCACGATGCGAGTTTTACTGGACTGTTTATCCGGGCGGTAAACAGCACGATGCGGAATATAATAATGCGGGATATTGAGAGAGGGATCTTTGACCTTGGCCAAATAACCTTTGTCAAGATAATCTTGAAGCGTAGCGTTGTAATTAGTTCTGATCTCGGGATCAGAATCTAACTTTTTTTCTAAATTAACGAGGCGGCGCATCGCCGTTGAGTGCGAATTTCCTAAGTCTGTACACGGAGCCTTGAATGGTAGCTGCACTGTGTATCTACCTGTTTCGTCGCGAGAGTAAGTTGAATTAAATATTTGTTCACACGCGTGATCATCAGGACCCATGTGAATCTTATTAGGGACGCTTTCCAGCTCCCAAAAGCGTTGCGTGAGCGTATCTAAGCTAAGCGTGCTAGTAGCGCACAGAAAAGTTTGCTCGCTTTTATTTTTGTTTATTTGAGCGGGGCGAGCGCGCGAAGTTATGCGAGGTTGACAATCAGCTCGACCCATGGCTATGTAGCCAAGGGTGGTTTCTACAGCCACGACCGAGGAGCCAGGTAAAGTTACCTTTCCACTTCCCAACAAAAGCGGGAAAAGTTCATTGCCGAGGAGGCAATCTATTTCACCGGGAACGTGGAACGCGTCATCAGCCATAGGTAAATTACGTAATGGAGTGAGATTCGTGATATCTATGGATATGTTGGGTAAGTCGTCAGTAATACGATCTAAAACCCGAGCGTGAATTGTATAACAACAGCGTTGATCAAAGCGGGAAAATATTTTAAATGTTGTAGTACCAAACGAGGGTATTTTAGCGTGAGCTATACCGAAAATAAAAGATTTGTCAGGAGTAATTTCTAAGTTTAAGCGTTTACAGCAAGCCTTTGTAATAAAATGACTCATTGAGCCTGTATCAAGAAAAACGCGGAGAGTATAAGGTTTATTATTATTATAAGCGTATACGGAAGCGGTAGGCAACAAAACAGTTGTATTATTTTCAACGCACGAGGTAGCCGAAGTCATTGATAAATAAGGAGCGTTTGAATTTTCGCGCGCAACGTTATCACCTGCCGGTACGGGCGACGAGTCGAGTGTCGCGGGAGCGGCAGACAGCGGGGGCGCGGGAGCGGGCGCGCGGGGCGCGCTGTTCGCAGCCGGCAGCGGTGCGCGTGCGGACTGCGCGGAGCCATGTTCAACTACCCGATTGTTTGAATTGTTAAAGTTATCTAGATGTATTAGCGAATGATGTTTACGGTGGCAAATCGAACATGTATTTGTTGACTTGCACATTTTAATATCATGAAATCCTAAACAATTACGACAAAACTTATGTTTGTTTACAAGATCTAATCTATCTTTAGCGTTTTGATTCATAAAATGAGAACATCTATAAAGTGGATGTGAATCAGGGGATCCACATACCTTGCAGGAACGCACTGGGGTGTCCTGGATAGTACTCGCGAAGGCTTGGCTATTTTTAGATTTAGATGAGAATTTATTATTTTCATTATTATTATTACGAACTTTAGAGGGATTAGAGTGATTACGAAGCGTTATTATTTTACTTTGTTCTTTTAAAAATTGCGAAAGATGATCGAAAGTAGGTATTGCAATATGACTATGCGATTGTTCGAAAAGGTTAACGACCTCTTTATCGAGCTTACTGAGTGCAATATCAGTTATTATAAAATCTGACAAATCTTTTAAGTATAAGCGACGTAACGCGGCTTGAGCCGAATGAAACTGCTCAAGAAATGTATCAACAGATTGATAAGGTTTAAATTGAACCATTTGATGTAAGTACATGGAAGCTTGTACGCGCGTATCTTGATATTTTTCTATTAAAGCATTCCAAATGAGTAGGTAATTATTAGCGGTAGGTATGATACCTGAGCAAACAGTTAATGCTTTGCCCGAGAGACAACCTATTAAATACTGAACCTTTTCGGCGTCAGTTAGTTGCGAATTATCATGAATAAGACTTTTGAAGTTTTCATGAAAAGTTGTCCATTTGCTGGGCATGCCATCAAATGAAACAAGTTTTAAAGGCGGCAGTTTACGATTTAAAAACTCGAATTTATTATTTGTGTTATCATTACTCGTATTTTGAGACCTAAGAATGTTAGATTCTATTGCTTTAATTTGACAATAGATTTCATCAAATGCGGTAAGTGGGCCGTAGTTCGGCTTTGCCGTCGAACCACTTTCTAATAAAGCTAAATTATAAGCATCAAGAGTTTCCATAAAGTTTGTTCTAATTTGCTCAAGGGAGCTAATTCGAGCTAGAAATTGAGATTTTAATGAATTATTTACGGAAACTTGTAGGCCGAGATCGTAAATGGATTGCAAAATTTGGAATAAATTTTCTTTTTTCGACTCTAATAAAATAACTTTAGGATCTTCCTCGGTAGAACCATAGGATTCTTTATCAGATTCCTTATCCTTACTACGCGTGGAAGGCATTTTTATGCGTTGAGAAATACCTATTCGAGTTTTAAATCGTGTAATAGATTAGTTAGATGAGTGAATGTATGCGTAGTAGAAATGCGTTTTTTATTGGGTGAGAAGGACCAGAAGACTTGGAAGGAAAAGGAACTTACAGGAGGATGTAAATGATGCGTCCCTTCGATAGCAGCCTCCAGCGCGCCGGTTCACGCGATATTTCCACCAAGTTTCACGAGAGGAAAGAGTTTGAGGATTCACCACACAGCACCAATAGTTTTTCACTTTTAGAATTTTTGGCGGGAGCGCGAGCGCACAGAAATATGTGTCGCCGGTAAGCGAGCGGATTTACGAATGTGAGAGGGCGGGGGGTTGTTCTATTGAACGGAACAGGAAATAGTGGGAGTAGTAAAGGAATCGATTTGGAATGGATGATCCTTCTCGAATGAGTTAATGAGTGATGTGTAGTGTTGCAAGTAAAATATATTAATTATAATAAGTATAGATAAAACAATGCGAATGGCGCAGACACCTACCATCGGAAGGACAAAAAATCTTATAATTACAACGCTTTCAAAATATACATTTTTTATGTTTTTATTTGATTTATTTTTTATGGGTTCCTTTATCGATACTGTTAACTGAACTCACCCCTAAGCTATGCCACGCAACTTCTTTAACACCCGCCTGTATACTGATTTTTTAACGTGCCCACTGCTGGGATACAGGCATCCTCTCTATGAGAAGGACTGGACCATAATCCACCACGCGATCGCGGGTCCAGTGCGGTTGGTACTATTGAGGACACTCCCGCCTGATCACCACTAAGCTTATTTTTGCTTGCACTTACAACATAGAAACGCTCTTTAGCCCCGCCGTAGAAATAACGAATGAAAAGATACCAATCGGCCGAGCGCACTGACGACGCACGCCAAACGAGAGTTATTGTTATTTTGCGCGCCAAAGTTGACGCTTTCCTAATAGGCCTAAACTTTAAGGGGCCGTGGCTCGACGCCTCCGCATGATTTAAGCAAAAAAAAATTTAACTGATCAGGCGGAAAAGACCACGACTGTACCTATTTGTCACATATCTTTTACGGTTCTAGGAAATACCGGTTCCCTCACGATGTTCCCCATCGCCCGTTTGAGAACAGATGTGAAGGAATAAATTAATGCCATTGGTTTTGAAACCAAAGTTAGTCGGGCACGAATATTATAATAATAACAAATTGTTTATCTATCTGAATAATATACACACACACAGTTCAATACAAGGTGACAAAAATACAATACTTGGGGTCGATTCTGTTGTGCACAAACTAAACTTAATTTAGGCTATTGCTATCTTTTTCTCTGTAATGAAACGAGAAAGAGACGGACGTAATTTAGAGCTGTCAAATTTAATTGGAACTAGGGTGAACTCATCTAACTTCGTGACAAAGGCATTTGAGTAATAAAATACCAATAAATTATTAATTAATTTAATTCAGTCTCAGCATGAGTTTTAATCAGTCTTTTATGAGGAATATTAGCACAAATAATCAGATTTTTTTCTAAAAACCTAAGAGTTATACCAAATTTACTAAACCAAGTCAACTTGCCTAATTCCGTGGTGACCTCTTTAGGTCCGTGATAGCTAATACTTTAATTCTGATATAACGGAATTATGCAAGTTAACTTTATTTAAGTAGTACAATATTAATATTATAATAAAATTAACATAAACATAAAAAAACAACTTAAACATTTTAGTAACATCTTCTAGAATTATTCTTCGGCGCAACACATATCACACTTAAAAATCGTCTCAATAGCCTCAAATTCTTGACTTTGGCAATGTACGTGGTACGTTTTAGAGCAGAAGGAACAAGAAATCCAGTCTGCTCCATTTTTAGAAGCTGCATCTTCTGAGTACCATCTCTTACATATTTCACATAGCCAATCATCTTCAGTTCTATTTTTCTTCTTCGCAGGTGCAGTATTCTTTTTATTTGCTCTCTTACTTCGTTTCACTTTTGATTCAGATTTTGACGTGCTAGGAACAGCAGCGTCGTTTAGGTCCTTGTCAGCCATAGGAGTTAAACATCGTGCATGAGGGACGGTCCTTCTCTTTTTTTTATTTTGATTCTGCTCTAACTTGGGCACTTTTAAAATCTTATCTAAATGAACTGTGAAGTTTTGTTTAGGTACCGGAGCTGGAATTATAACTTCATTTAAAATTCGAATTTTAAATGTTTTATTTAGTTTAAGTGGTTCAACTTTTTCAAATGAAACTTCTTGAATGGGGGTAATTTGAGGACAGTGTTCGGAAGAGTCTGAAATTCCCAATTCAGTTGCAGTTGAGATCGTGTCATTACAATGAGGACGTTTTGAGGGAATTCTCACTTTTCTGAGCCTGCTGGATTCTTTTTCTGCAGAATTGTCGTTCTCAAATATATCTGTACTATCAGTTATTTTAATTTTTTGTTGATAAATGATAGGCGAATTCTGACCCGGAACATCATCCATAATTACGTCTTCTTCAAGCTGGACAGTTAGCTTGGCACATTCAAATTGAGAATCCGCTTGATGAGGAGGATAACACACAGGATCATCTATCTTCAAAGACCCATTTTCTTCACATTCAAATTGAAAACCCGCTGAATGAAGAGGATCACATAGAGAGTCACCTGTTCTTAGACATCCATTTTCTTCACATTCTAATGGAGAACACGCTGAATGAAGATCTACAAGGTAATCTGTCTCCAGGGACCCATTTTCTTGGTCAATGTTGCAATATACGATTTCCTCTAAAATTTGAGTTTGTTCATCTTTATGTAGTGTGACCTCTTCTGCCGATTCTGGAAATGGTTTGTCAGTCAACTTTGATGGAGCAAGTGCCAGTGGATTCACAGCTGTTCTGTTTAACGGATAGATACCCGCTTTTTTGAACCCAGCTCGTATGTTTGATGGCGTGAAGCTTTTTTCAAATGCAGGGGTAAAAAATTTATGAAAATCATAGCGGTTTGGGATGTGGCAAGGATTTTCCATTTTGTGGGTTTCGATTATTGTCCTCCAGGCTACTTTCAGAGGTCGATGAACACTGACATCAAGTGGTTGAAGAATCGCACTCGTGTGAGAAGGTATTGTAAACAATATTATTTGTTGTGATCGAGCGTAATTCAGTACAGGTGGCGTAACGTGACTGGCGTGTGAGTCCATTATCAATAGAACGGGTCTTGCTGGAGGGATACATCGAACAAAGAATTTTAACCAATCTAGGAATAGTTCACCCGTGATCCATCCCTTTCGAGAAAATCGTACTTGGGTGTTTGGCATAAATCCTTTTGTCAGTTGTGGTATGATTCTTACACCTTTGAATATAATAAATGGGGGGATGTAACATCCTGTCGCATCTATGCACGCCAATAATGTGGTTGTCGTACCCTTTTCTGCGTATGTTCTGTTGTAAACATATTTTTTTCCAATGCTTGTCACAATTTTGTTGGGTTTGTTGACAAACATCAGACCAGTTTCATCGCAGTTCCATATTCTTTCGGGTGGAATGTCATGTTCATTTAACTGTTTTTCTAATTTTTCATAAAAATCTTCTAAAATAACCGGATTTGAACAAATCGCTCTACATGCTGAAAGATTTTCCGGTGTTCGCAAAGACAACCCGTAGCGTTCTTTATACTTCACCCACCAATTCCAACCTGCAGATCCCTTTTTGTCATTGAATGTACAGAAAATGTCCGCAGCTTTTGCTAAATATAATGCTATTTGCTTTATTTTGGTAACTGTAAGACCAAAACCACGTTCTTGCATCTCAATAATATAGGCCAGTAACTTTTGTTCTATTTCAACAGGTAACGCAAACGGCCTTCCTATCTTGGACATTACGATCTGGGCATCTTGATTACCCTCTCGTAGAGTTTTGTACTTCGTCACATTCTCTTTTAATGTCGACCATGGAATCTTAAACTCCTTCGAAGCTCTGTAAACTGTCATTGTTGAACTCAAAACATTTTCAACAGCGGTTTTGAGATCGGTCTCCGAGTATTTTCTGTTCTTCTTGTTGGGGTCATCCATGATATATCTGAAAGTAAACAAGCAAATTAAAATAATAAATACGTACCTACCTGCTTAGATTTTAGCGTCTGCCCAAATTTGAGCTCATATTAATAAAAAAAAGCTGCGAAATTCGGTAAATTACTCACGCAATTACGAGACAAGTCCAAAAAAAGTGTCACCCAATTCCGTGATAGCAAAATATAATATTGGCTCAAAGTCGTCATTTTAATTAAGACCAGATAAAAGTAATAAAAACACATCAATCTTGTCTACTACACTCAAAATAAGTCAATAATTTCAGTTAAAACCACAAATATTTGTACTTAACTACTATAATTCTGTGATAGCACAGAAACCACTCAACCGCTAAAACGCTAATATTTTTGACGAACAAAATAAGCTCTAACACGAAAAAGACGCAGAACTATGACGATTTTTTTACTGCCACATCAAGGGAATATCAATTACAATTCATTTTATTAGAAAGAAGCTAAAAAATCGGTTAAATACTTACATAAATACAGCAAAGTTCGCCACCAATTCACAAACACTGCCGAAACCGGCGAGATTCGCGCGCGAACTGACAAAACCGTTAGCTGTTTCTATCTCGTTCACTCGAGCATCCCCAAACTTTACAGACGAATTTGAACTTTATCACAAAGGCTTAAGGTTGTATTTCAAACCATTGATTTCACTCGTATAGCCCTATGATAGCGCTCAAACCAAATATCACCGAATTAGGCGAGTCACAGAATTAGATGAGTTCACATATTCATTCACGTAAAAACATGTCGACTAAAAACACGGTGAAGCGCAAGGCATAAACTAGTTTTTTCATCTCTAACTTAGTTCATAGCTATAGCCGTCCTTTTCTCCCACTGCCTTTTAGTAAAAGATAGAAATAGCCTACTTAAATTAAGTTTAGTTTGTGCACAACCGAATCGACACCAATTTAGTTTTGTGCACAGAAAATTTAAGTCTACAAAAATTAAGTCTATGCATACAAAATAATAATGAACCCTGTCTATTGCAAACTCAGGGAAAAAAACAATGCTTCCGTCTGCCTCACTCTATTATCGACCTAACCAACCCGGCGTTTTAGCAGCTCATTTCATAACCTTTTCTTACCACGAGAAATAAGTTACCTATTCGACCTTTTTTCTTTGAAATTAACCCTAAGTTATCAGCATCTAGGTGTTAGGCTCGAAACCGGCCCATTCCCTGGGCGCCGCTCTGATTAGCACTGCCGATTACCTAATCTGGCCTTGTAAACAGGTGCGGGCTTCTAAAACAGCTGATTTCTACGAGTGGAACAGATTTTATTCAGCAAGGGTACCGAACGCAGTAGGTATACCTGATCGGTGCGAATCGAACGAACGCCAAATAATTTTGCTGTAATAGGGTAGATGACACACCAATCAATTGGCATACTTTTTAAGAGCTGTCAAAACGCGGTTCTTTCATAGATTTTTTATGGCAATAGCACGTATGAAAATAGCACGCTGTGACGTCACTGTTCAACTCAATGACTCAACTATTTATTGATTTCAAAGCAACTAATAATCTAATTTTGCAATTAATTGAAAATAAATCGGGGTTTCAGGCCCAAAATAACGCTTTTTTTAGAGATTGGTGTTTTGTAATTATTGTTTAATGGTGTCATTTACCCTATTGTTTCGAGTCGGCTTTTTTATTCAACAACATATTTCCGACTGGTATCTGCGGACAGGAAAAAGTTAAGTACACCTTACGCACTCACTTTCAATACATTTCGTCCTAATATGAAATGCAATTAGTGCGGCCAACGCACCTGCGCGTTTTTCGGATTTTTACCAGGTGCTCGCGACGCGTATGCGCGTCTATTCAATTTACTTAACTTTCTTTGAGTGCGGCACGCCGCACTTGTGCGTCTATTGTGCATTTATATTGTTTCCAAAACATCGTAAAATAAGGGTGTCTGCACACTAGCTATATCTAAATATATAAAAGAAGAAACTGACTGACTGACTGACTCACCTATCAACGCACAGCCCAAACCGCTGGGTCTACAGATTCCAAATTTAGCAAGTAGGTTCCTTATGTGGTCTAGGGGTGCACTAAGAAAGGATTTTTCAAAAGTCAACCCCTAAGGGGGTTAAACGGGGCTCCAAAGTTTGTATGGGGAAACAAGATTAGATAGACTATTGTATTCGAAACTTCACAGGAGTGCTCCTATTGATAAATTAGTGGAAACAGGTTTCAGGTTTTTTCAGAATTCAACCCCTAAGAGGGGGAAACGGGGTGACGAAGTCTAAAAATCAATGCACAGCCTAAACCGCTTGGTCTATAGATTCCAAATTTGGCAAGTAGGTTCCCTATTTGGTCTAGGGGTGCACTAAGAAACGATTTTTCAAAAGTCAACCCCTAAAGGGGTTAAACGGGGCTCCAAAGTTTGTATGGGGAAACAAGATTAGTTAGACTATTTGATTCTAAACTTCACAGGAGTGCTCCTATTGATAAATGAGTAGAAACGGGTTTCGGGTTTTTTCAGAATTCAACCCCTAAGAGGGTGGAATGGGGTGACAAAGTCTGAAAATCAACATTGGTATAGTTTGTATGGTGTATTATAACAACGATTTTAAGATTGAATATGGCGGACCTGAAATACCATCATCCCCTGTTGGGGTGCGATGGGGTTGTAATGTCTAATAATCAATATAGGTGTCGCTACCGAGATTATCAGGGGTGCTGATTACGAATATAGCATTTATTTTGAGATCCAGAAGATGGCGGATTCGACTTCTATACAGGGTTATTTTAGATTTATTGTGATGATTGTGATAACGATGATGTTGATTGTGATTACGGTGATAATGATTGTCATTACGATGATGATGATTGTGATTACGATGATAACGATTATGATTACGATGGTAATGATTGTGATAGTGATAGTGGTTGTGATAGTGACGGTGATTGTGACGGTGATTGTGATGGTGATTGTGACGGTGATTGTGATGGTGATTGTGACGGTGATTGTGACGGTGATTGTGACGGTGATTGTGACAGTGATTGTGATGGTGATGATGATTGTGATTGTGATGGTGATTGTGACAGTCATGGTTATTGTGATAATGACTGTGATGGTGATCGTGATAATGATGGTGATCGTGATAGTGATGGTGATTGTGATGATAATAATTGTGATCATTATGAAATTTGGCTCATAGATAATTACTACTTACCTGGATTAACATGTAGGATACTATTTATCCCTTTAGTATGATCCCGTGGGACAGTTACCGAACTTCACGCGGGCGAAGCCGCGGGCAACAGCTAGTTGATTATAAGACTCGTAACATACTATTTGTGTAATTATTACGAGTGTCAGGGATAACTGATCCTGCCCATAGAAAGATTAAAAAAAATACTCCTGTGAAATTTTACATGCGCCAGACACAAGTCTCTCAGCGCCATAAAGTGCCACACTAAGCAACGAGGCTTGTGTCGTGGACACCAGCTAGTTGATAAACTACATATGTAAATACTTTTTGATTGTAAATACATATTTATTATACCTACACATAAATATCCATAACTCGGAAACAAATGTCATGAAATGTCCACTGTCTGCGACTTTCTGTAGCCCAACCGATTTCCACACAGACGAAGTCGAAGGCAAAAGTTAATAGTCAATAAAAAACAATCATACATTTTAAGTACAATGAGTTATAGCAATTAGCTGACCAACCTTTGCATAAATGGTTGAGATTTTTTAGAAAATTCTATCGATACCTATTTGATAGAATTTTATTATTGTTTTCCGTGAAACATAAAACGTGTAAACGGACCCTCGTTTACACCTTGTATGTAGACAGTATTTCCGTTTTGTTTCCTTTCAAAGAATAATGGATTGCAATCATGACACGTGTATCGATCTAAGAAATATCTGCAAGTAGATAAGAAACAACGTCTTCCTGAGTACTATGCACGTTGGCACGATCTATTTAAAAACTGGTCATGTCTTGGGGAAGATTTGGCATCAATTACTGGTGAATACTTTGCTCAAAAAATAAAATATACTTAAAAGAATTATAAAAATTCTATCGATTCTTATTCTGAAAAATCTCAACCATTCATGCAAAGCTGGGTCAGCTAATTGCCATAACTTACAGTACCGATTTATTTAAAAAAAGTTCATTAAAAATTGTGGGAGCCTATACGAGTCCGATTTGCAATAAGTATGGTCTTTTCAAAATCCATAATCATTCTTAGGCGATGCTGAGCAAAGCAGCACCACGCACAGAATGATTATGGATCTTAAAAAGACCAATAAACTTGGCACTCGCATAAAGCTTCCCTAATCTGGACGCTCTCCAGCGGCTATCTGCCGCCTGGCGGCTATCTGCCGCCTGGCGGCTATCTGCCGCTCGGCGGTGCGCCAGCGCGCTGATAGCGCCGCCACCTCGCCGGCCGTCATTGGCCGCCGCTCCGCCCTCTCACAGATGGCCGTCATATGCCGCCACTCCTGCGCCAAACTCAGGCGCCGGTAAAACTCATGCCGCTCTCAAATCCGCCACAAGCGCCTGGTCCGGCAGCTCCATGGAGCGGCGTTGCAGTTGCCTGGTGATGCTGTAAGATATAAAAATAATATAATTTTACTGAGATTACACATAGCTGATAAATAGAATTTATTTATCTTTGAATTCCGAGCTGCTGGCGGGAATAAAACTATAGTTGATCAACTATTGTATAGTTTCATTGCCTTCATAAAAAAAAAAAAATCTTTTCGGTAACTAATGAACCTAATAATAAACAACTCAATATTATAAGTTAATTATTGGTAATGGTCATATTTTAGTCCCACAATAAGAATAAACACTTTTTGCCCTTGCAAGACAAAGTAATTAAACACCTTTAGGCAAAGCAAAATCAGTCGCTCCATGTAAAATACTGGTTTTCAGCTGCATCCGGTTAGACTGGAAGCCGATCCCAACATAGTTGGAAAGAGATTAGGCAGATGATAATGACAATATAAGCAAATCAAACACTACTTACACACAATTTTCCACCAACTGCTCTGAAAGCAGCGGCTCGGTCCTATTATTAAGTATTCCTATTATACTGCTCTAAAATGCCAGAAGCTTCAACACGTTATTATGAAGCAGACATACCCTATTTAGTAAAACAAGTCATTATCATTGTGTCAAGTAGGATTGTCATTCGCAAGCCTCATTTTTTTACACAACTCAGTACTTGGACACCCCTAACCCACAACGTATTTACAAATCAACTAGTCATACTTACTCGCTCCGATCCGCCGCTGCCGTCCTCCTCAGAGGCAGTTGGAGCAGCTATAAAATAAAAGACCACTCAAACCATGCAAGAGGAAAATCAATTACAATGTTACAAGCAGTCTCAGAACCAGATTAAGAATTATCATTAGTATGCCCAAAGCTCACATTCCATTAGCACTTTTATTTTTATGCCCAAAGCCTCAAACACATTCCGGTAGCTGCCACATGTTAGTAAAACACTTCCCCACATAAACATTCACAGACGTTTCATACCACCAACCATCAATACCATCATACTGTCGTAATTATCAGATGCACTTTTATGGATCCGTCTGTAAAACATGAAATCCACTTGTGAAACTTGGTGAACCACGTAAAAAGATGTAAGTAGGTAGATACCTACCTAGTTCGCTAATAATTATTGTAAATAAACTTCCATAATAGCTATCTAGAATGTTTCCCATTTTATTGTTTCTCAATCTGTAAAAAAACAACAATTACTTTTAATAAAACAATAGGTAGCAGACCCAAAAAATCAAATCACCAGATAAATTTACATTTTAAACTTACGTTACGACTTCGCTCTAATAGCTAGAGAAACTTTTTGACAGGCAGGAGCCCAGGAAGGTTTTGCCAAACCCAACAAACTAAAAGACAACAGCTCACCAATAAAAAAACAGGAGAAAACCATAGACGTATCGAAAGCAGACAGGCTGTACCAATATTCAGAATAATATAAATATATTTTTAGGGCTACCACACACTATAGACAAGACTGTCTTTAGACAAACAATTCAACCCTACTAGTGCGAGCGAGAATACATAGTCTGTCTCGCTCGCACTAGTAGGGTAATTGTCTGACTGTCTTGTCTGTAGACATGCGAAATGTAGCTCACTGAAAAGAAAAGAGAGATACAGTTCTTTTGATCAAAAGAGCTGTATCACTCTTTTAGCTCTTTAGCTCACCGAATAACTCTTTTAACTCTTGAGCTCAATTGATTTACTTACGAGCTACAGATCAAATTGAGCCACATTACTTTACGCAAGTCAAACGATACAACTAGCTCAGTGGCTCTATATAATCTTTGAAGTTCTTTAAGTAGTTCATTTAACTTAGTTGCGAGCTACATAAAGATAAAATTAGATTCATTGGGTTGTTTTGTTCTTATTAAAAAAAATATATATATGAAAGCCAATGATTTTCCTTCAAGCCGCTGTTGGCGTTTCGTCGGTAAACCTAGTAACTCGAAAAGCCACAGAGTATAGAGTCAATGAGCCGTT
The DNA here is from genome assembly GCA_963853795.1 of Xestia rhomboidea. Classification (NCBI taxonomy): domain Eukaryota; kingdom Metazoa; phylum Arthropoda; class Insecta; order Lepidoptera; family Noctuidae; genus Xestia; species Xestia rhomboidea. Next base: position 16,076,849 of record OY970777.1, read on the forward strand.
GAGCTAAATGAACTAGTGAGCTATTCCGTGAACGACTGAGCGACTGAGAGCTAGATTGTAATTAAAGAGCTAGTTCAATTTTATCTCATTCGCGAGCTACCCATGTCTACTTGTCTGTAGGGTGGTGGTAGCCCTTAATTGATTTCCTGTTTCATTTCCAACGTAAATCTATACCATTAGCTATTGTTTCAAATCCTGAGAAGTTCAACAAAAACATGCCCTTTGCTTGAAAACGACAACTAAATTTTTAGTTTATGGCAATTCAATATTATGCGCAATGGATCTTTTATGAACGAAATTCGATCGATCGAACCTAATTTGTACCTATAAGAAATGTACGAAAAAATTGGCACAGACTTCCATGCCAAAAATATATTTTTTAAAAGGCCTACCTCCTCTATGTACCTACACACCTCAACCCTTGAGGTAATCCTTCTTTGTAGTAGCACAATGAAGTCTACCACCTATCTATTTCACATTCACCTATTTTCAGCTTTACCTGTTGAAAGTCTTCACTTCATGTAAGTGAGTGAGTGTATGAGTCTGATGGAACTAATTTGGTTAGGACAAAAAATAAAAAACAAAAATAAAAGTTCATAGTGTATTGGGGGAGCCCCGATGAGTCGTTTGGACAAGAACGATCACCAGGGCTCCCAATAAACAACTCTCTCTTGGAAACACACTTTGCATGCTGGTGGAGGTGGTGGTGCTGGTGCCGTCCCGGGTCCGTTCCTACAAAAAAGGAAATTATAAATATTATTATAAATTATAAATAAATATAAAAGAGCCTACATAGAAAACCAAAATGATTTTGGTAGATCATGTATATGCCGTCAATCAAATCAAATATTTTACCCGGGAAACCACTGATGCTGAAGGAATTATTGCCAAACTTCCTTGTCTTCAATCTTATAAGTAATATTCTTTCATATATTCATATTCTTTATTGCACACAAAATTAAAAGATATACACACAAAATTCAAATATATAGCTTATGTACAACGGCGAGCTTAACCCAGAATTGGGTTTTCTTACAGCAAACCTTATTTTTGTTGCGAAATTTGCAGAAGAGGATATACCTATGTGCGCAAACAATACAGTTAAAAACTTAAATAACTTCACTTAACTTATCTTCTTTAATGTTGTGGACACGTTTGATGTGGGTTTTGAACTTTTCATCGCTGAAATCCACTCTTAAAAATGTTTATAAGAAATGACTTGCCTGTTTCAGTTATTCTTAATTTGGGTATAACAATCTCATATAAACTGCATGTATATTATATCGCTGGACAATACACACAGCGCCATCTAGTGCCACACTAAGCAACGAGGCTTGTGTCGTGGACACCAGATAGTTGCATGTTTAGATGTATGGAAATCACTTCTAAGTTTTAGCGAACATACAAAATCATCATCATCATCATAAGCCCATAATGTTCCCACAGCTGGGACAGAGCCTCCTTTCATTGAGAGGGAACAACATACAAAATACTTTCTAAGATATAAAGAGAAGGCAGAGCTGTTGAGCAAGTATGTACTCACGTAACTCACGTCATGTCCATATTCTCCCCGTCCTCGAGCCGGTACACCAGCAGCGGGTGGAGATTTTGCTCCAACAGCCGCATGCGCATGTCGGCGATTGGGAACGGAATCTCCCAAATCTGGCGAAGTAAAACAAATAATGAAATCATATTTCTTCTGTTTAAGTGCGTACCCGTAACGTTTTGAGTGCCCATAAAAATGTGACATGTACTATTATTATTCCGCTATTAATTAACTTTATATTAACCTTAAGTTGTGGCATTAATTCATTATACCTACAATCAATTACGGTATATATATCTCTTCAACCACCTCCACCGTCACAGCTTCGCAGTAACGTAACGAAGCTCGCTCGCTCGCCGCGTCGTGGGCCTCCAAGTTTTCAAATTGTTACAAACTGAAATAAAAAAAAACTGAAAGTAGGTACCTATTCAATACAATATTGCCTACGCGAAATATTCATTCAGATGTTGATACTTACTCATCATTAGGACCAGGCCCACAACAAACGACGCGGCGGCGGCGGGGCGCCGCCGGGCTCGGCTCCACCAAGAACTCGTTGTAAATTTAGTAGGTACGTTCTCGCGCCAATTCGCAAAGGGTAATGTGCAACTGCAAACTGTCAATGTCAATTTTAAATTGTAACCAAGGAGTTTATATACTAACTGGAATGAGGACGGGCAGCCCAAAACATTCCGAGCGAGAAAGCTTAGAGAGTGGATGTTATCTCTTTCTAATAGGGTGTCCAATAATCATACTAACTCTTGGGACAGTTACAGACCACTGTGATTTTATTATTTGATGATGATGACTTGCAAATCAATAGCATTCTAGGCGAGATAGCTACAAGAGTGGATGTCATTAACTTTTTATGTTAACTTATTACCCATAACTTAAATGTATGTCTGTACAGTCCAGTTGCAAACTATCCATTTTGCAACCTGTCTATCCATACGACTTTTGTATTCGGAGATTCGAGGACTCCGTTAAAATTGTATATTTTTCAGACATTGAAAATCGCATATTCATGCTATGACTGTTTACCTAAACTGTTTTAGTAACATTCGCCAACATTTATTTTACTTTCCGAAACCAATCATTTTCACTTGCAGCTCGCCAAATGGATTCTTTTGCTGGAGAAGCATGGCAAAATCCTTAGGACCGTCATGGCACGGCACAGTGCGGCGGACTGATTTCTTTTCAATATATCTATTTAAAAAGCAAACTAGTTACTAGCGACACCATGTGCGATGTCCGATGTTTCTAATTTATAAAATATACTTTTGATTACTATGTACGGCAACGATGAAACGAAATAGATTTGTTTTCGCCTTGAAAAAAATTAAAGATGAGACCTCTAGACAAACTGCGTTAATGGTATACCACGCCTATGTTTGCTCTATCACCAGATATGGAATCATTGTCTGGGGAAACTCTTCTGAAGTTACAAGGATGCATTTTTTTTTGAGCTAACAATAGCTCAAAAAAAATGCATACGCTCAAGCTTCAATGTGGACTGGACTGATTCTTGCAGACCAGTGTATAAATCACACAACCTTCTCACAGTTCCTTGTATTTATATTTATGAAATTGCAAAATTTGTCAAAACTAACTGTTCACTTTTTGAACTGAAAAACAATATTAATAAACGTACAGTTACACAGTATCTACTTACCATGCCTGTACCTAGGATTGAATTATTTAGACATAATTGTGTATATATGGTTCCACTCATCTTTAACTCTCTACCTAACTTTATTACTGATCTTCCGTACAGAAAATTCTGCATAGTTCTGAAAAAATGGCTTATTTCACATAGCTTTTATTCCATAAATGAATTTCTCAAAAAATCCAACTGTCATTCTTACCATTACCGGAATGTATTGTAGAATTTGTAGAGAATTACTTAAATTATAATAAGTAGTTGTGTTTGTATATTCAAAAATATTTTATATTCTTTCTGTTGACAATTTGCTTGTTTGGTTTTTTTTGTTTTGTGTTGTTTAACTTTTTATGTGTCTTTTTATGTTTAACTTTTTAATGTATTTTAAAATAAGCATCTAAAACTAATTTAATGTTTGCATGCCAATTTTATGGCGAAATGTGTCATTGCTCTATATATTATTTTTACCATCTTTTGTACCACATTTATTGCAAATAAATAATTTTGATTGATTTTGATTTTGAACGATGTTCGAAACTTCGAACTTACTTACTTAATTTATTTGGATATTTTCCGTTTGTCAATCTAAAACATTGGTAACCCTAGTCGTAATAAACAACCAAAGTTAAAAAACTTCCCTGAAAAACGAAATTCCACATCCAACAATCCCCTACTACTACACCCCTTCAGACAACACAATTTTACCATATCTAAAGCGGATTATTTCACTTAAATACAATAAAAAGTACATAAATGACTTCAACGCGAAAATGTATCGGCCATATTGTTTACATCGGCATCGGTGACAAGGCAAGACCAAGGAAATCATATACTAACTGGAATGAGTACGAACCAAGAAACTTATATACTAACTGGAATGAGGACGGGCAAGCCAAAAACGTTCCGAGCGAGAAAGCTTCAAGAGTGGATGTTTTTTCTTTCTAATAGGGTGTCCAATAAACATACTAACTCTTGAGACAGTTTAAGAGTAGCTGTTATTTTATTATTTAATGATGATGACCTGCAACTCTATAGCATTCTAGGCGAAATAGCTTCAAGTCGAGGAACGACTTTTTCAAGGTCAAAATCATTCCTCGACCTTTATGAACTCGGAGGGTTGTATTGATGATTTTGATGATTATAATTCTGTAACTACATACGTCTTACAGTCGCGAACAATATTTTAATCAAGATACAACCTAGCACTGGTCTGCAAATTGCAAAAAAAACCTAAGAAAATTTGAATTTCGCGGGCTACCCTGGAGCATCAACCTTAACTTGAATGTATGTCTGTACCGTCCAGTTGCAAATTATCCATTTTGCAACCTGTCTATCCAGACGACTTTTGTATTTGGGGATTTGAGGACTCCGTTAATATTATATATTTTTTCAGAAAAGAAAATCGCATATTCAAGCTATGAGTGTTTACCTATAATGTTTTAGTAACATTCGCCAATATTTATTTTATATTCCGAAAACATTCATTTTTACTCGCAGCTCGCCAAATGGATTCTTTTGCTGGAGAAGCATGGAAAAATCCTTAGGACACGGCATGGTGCGGCGGACTCTTTTCTTTTCAATATTTGTATTTGAAAAGCAAACTAGGTACTTCCGAAACCATGTGCGATGTCCGATGTTTCTAATTTATGTAATATACTTTTGATTACTATGTACGACAACGGTGTTCGAAACTTCGAACTTACTTACTTAATTTATTTGGATATTTCCCGTTTGTCAATCTAAAACTTGGTAACCCTAGTCGAAATAAACAACCAAAGTAAAAAAACTTCCCTAAAAAACGAAATTCCTCATCCAGCAAACCTTTACTACTACACCCCTTCACACAACACAATTTTACCATTTTTAAAGCGGATTATTTCACGTAAATACAATAAAAGTACTTAAATGACTTCAACGCGATAATGTATCGGCCATATTGCTTACATCGGTGACAAGGGAAGACAGGGACACCATCCACCTTTGTCGGTTTCTCGCTCGGAACGTTTTGTTTTTTTCTTTTCTATTGAATCCATCGTACAAATTTAAACCCTAAGCTTTTGGGATAGGGTTTTCTTTTATTTTTTTTGCATTTTGTTCGTACTCATTCCAGTTAGTATATAACTTCCTTGGTACGAACAAAATGCAAAAAAAAAATAAAAAAAACTATCTCAAAAGCTTAGAGTTTAAATTTGTACAATGGATTCAATAGAAAAGGAAAAAGAAAAACGTTCCGAGCGAGAAACCGACAAAGGTGGATGGTGTCTCCTCTCAACCGCCCGTGGCTGCCAGTAGCTGTTTTGCGAAATGTCCCTGGCTGCTAAAGCAGCCAGTAGCGCCTTCGTCCATGAATCCAATAAAAAATCTACTAAACTGCTATTTCTAGAGCTTATTCCTCTTGTAGCAAACTCTATACTATATTCCTCAACGTTCGGACCAACAATAGCAACACTATTCCATCGACAGATGTCAAAATAAAAGTAAAAACTTTAGTGTAAACAAACTCCGACATTTCTGACGTGTGGCGTCGTATTTTAATTGTTCTGTTATGTATATTGTTATTTTCGGAAAGTGTTATATATCAAATTAATCGTGAAAATCTGTGCTACTATATTATCATAAAGGAAATCTAGTTTTCGAATCTCAAAGTTGAGTATTTCGCCTCCGAAAAAGTGGTAGGTTTAAATTCCTATAGTGATTGTGTTTATACAAGAAACAAGTGTTTTTGTGATTAAAACGTGTGTGTTAACGGAAAAACAGTGCATAATTAGTATTGTGAGCATATTATTAAAATGTATATACAAAAACAAGTGGCTTCGTAAAGTTATAGGTACGTAAATAACCGTGTTCAAAAACAGTCGTTGGCGCAGGCCGCGTCACAATAAACAGTGAGTATCCAAATTCTAATTTAATTCTAATTAGACTATCGTAAATAAACTAATACGATTATGGTCTTGTTGGAAAGGAAATATAATCTAGTTTATTTTAAAATTATTTTAATTGAAATTTAATATTTAGAAAAATTCAAATTAATATTTTAATAGCTAAATATCCGTTTTCATCCCTGTTTTTCAAGTTCTACATTTTTTTTGAGTTTCAAATTAATATTAGTTTTTTTTTTTTACTATATAGATTCCATAACTATTCAGCTATTCACTGTAAATTTTATTTAGCTATAACTCTTGTAGTTTGCGATTGTCTATCAAAAGTGTCAAATTACATGCGAATATTTCGCAATTTTTTGCACGCGTGGCGGTTTGGTGCAAAAAATTCGCGCGTGGGGCCCGTGAGTGGGTCTCTGTCTTGCCTTGTCACCGATGTAAACAATATGGCCGATACATTTTCGCGTTGAAGTCATTTATGTACTTTTTATTGTATTTAAGTGAAATAATCCGCTTTAAATATGGTAAATTGTGTTGTGTGAAGGGTGTAGTAGTAAGGGTATGCTGGATGTGGAATTTCGTTTTTCAGGGAAGTTTTTTTAATTTTGGTTGTATAGTACGACTAGGGTACCAATGTTTTAGATTGACAAACGGGAAATATCCAAATAAATTAAGTAAGTAAGTTCGAAGTTTCGAACATCGTTGTCGTACATAGTAATCAAAAGTATATTTTATAAATTAGAAACATCGGACATCGTACAAGGTGTCGGTAGTACCTAGTTTGCTTTTTAAATACAAATATTGAAAAGAAAAGAGTCCGCCGCACCGTGCCGTGCCATGCCGGTCCTAAGGATTTTTCTATGCTTCTCCAGCAAAAGAATCCATTTCGAGTGAAAATGAATGGTTTCGGAATGTAAAATAAATATTGGCGAATGTTACTAAAACATTATAGGTAAACAGTCATAGCATGAATATGCCATTTTCTATGTCTGAAAAAATATATAATACTAACGGAGTCCTCGAATCCCCGATTATAAAAGTCGTCTGGATACACAGGTTGCGAAATTGATAATTTGCAACTGGACGGTACAGACACATTTAAGTTAACATAAAAAGTTAATGACATCCTCTCTTGAAGCTATTTCGCCTAGAATGCTATTGAGTTGCAGGTCATCATCATTAAATAATAAAATAACAGCTACTCTGTAACTGTCTCAAGAGTTAGTATGATTATTGGACACCCTATTAGAAAGAGACAACATCCACTCTTGAAGCTTTCTCGCTCGGAACGTTTTTGGCCGTCTTCATTCCAGTTAGTTTATAAGTTTTTTTGGGCAAGACAGAGACACCATCCACCTTTGTCGGTTTCTCGCTCGGAACGTTTTTTTTTTCTTTTTCTATTGAATCCATTGTACAAATTCAAACTCTAAGCTTTTGAGATAGAGTTTTTTTATTTTTTTACCTTTTTGTTCGTACTCATTCCAGTTAGTATATAAGTTCCTTGATTGAATCCATTGTACAAATTTAAACTCTAACTTTTTGAGATAGAGTTTAGTTTTTATTTTTTTTACCATTTTGTTCGTACTCATTCCAGTTAGTATATAATTTCTTTGGTAAATTCAAAAGAGAAAAAAGTAACAGGTAACCACCAACGGATCCAGGTAAGGTTACATTACGGCGAGATTACGGCCTAGAACTTGAGAAAATATTGCTACAAAAACCAATGTCGTGTGAAACAATCTTTACATCTTACGTAATGAAGAGTAAATTATTTTATGACTGTCGTAAGACTCGGAAATTTTTCAAACGCACATAAGCGCCCGTGCCGCACTTGGGCAAAGTATTTAACGCCGCACTAATGCGTCTAGCCGCACTGGGTAGACTTTCTTCAACCGCACATACGCGTTCATAGCACCACACGAAATATTTATTGAATTTGCCGCACCTGGTTAGTGAGCTATTTACTTAGCACCTGCAATTATTTCGCATAAAACTCAGCAGGTAATGCGAGAAAGAAGGAGAGTGAAACAACGTTCAGGTTTAACCTTTTGAACACTATATTGTCACATTATGTGACAAGCAAGGGCGTGCCCTGTACGCCAAACGATACAAATATGTGACAAAATGGTATGTGAAATTGTGGCTTGGCGTGCGAGGCACGCGCGTGCGTTTATGTTCTGGAGTTAGAAAGGCTAAGGCGTCTGGCCATGCGCCTTGTGAAGAAATTGCATCAAGCCACACGCACGCACGTCTCTTGTTTTCTTCGCCTTATTATCGTCGCTCCGCAAGCGCATCGCAGGGACTTGTGATATGGGCTGCGGGACTATTCGAGGGCTGCGGGACTATTCGAAAGAGATACCGTGGCCCCGGAACACAAAGGGCGATGAAGGAACATGGATGGGTTTTAGTCAGTAAAAGTCTGACACTCCCTCCTGCTCCGCCTAGAGCGGGAGGCGTCATTTGATATTTCCCATCCGCAAAAAAAAAAGGGACTTGTGATATGCTGTATGTAAATAACCATACCATGTTAACTGACTAATATTTTTTTAAGGGCATAAGTTGTTGCTTGATATGAACTCCTTACGGCTTTTCATCAGGATGATTTTACGGGCTACATAAACTATCATTACCTTTATTAATTTATTTCGTACTAAAGACAGATGAAGCGTAAAAGTGTTCATCTTTTGTGTTCCGCTTACTTCCTGCCCCCACTTGTATACCACCGGAGGGTGCAACGTGAACGGAATATAAAAGGGGATCTTACCGCAAAATATACACCGCTATTGAAGACATCTTGGCGTTTTATCTACCAAAACATTATCCAGTATAATGGTCCCGTATGAAAGAAACTTTTGGTCATTCTTATACATTAAGATTTTGTCTGTTTGTCGTAATTTTTGGGCTGTATTGCGGAGTAACTTCGACGGAACAATTAAATTTAAACCCGGCCGTAGAACAATTGGTGTGAAAAGAGTATACCTACTTAAAATACATCATGGCGGCAGCGGCAGCGTCAGTTGTGACCCAGTGGTAGCAGCCCCGAGCAGTAAGTCGTGGGTTTCTAACCCAGGCAGGTGCATTACTTTGTGTAATTTATTTCATCACCACTGCTCTCAAAACGGTGAAGGAAAACATCGTGAGGAAATCGTCACGTCCTGTACATGTAGGTTCTAAACAATTCGAAGACATGTGACATCTAGCAACCCGCACTGGGTGCGCGTGGAGGATTATAACCCATTCCCTCTCTTAGAGAGGAAGCCTGTGTCCCAGCAGTGGGAACATTATAGGCTGATTATGCTGTGCATCAGTTGGAACTAGTTTGCATAATGTATGGAATACATTAAAAAACATTTTTACAAATCTGTGTAAGTATACATTTATTTTGCTGTCAGGAAAAAAACGCACGATAATCTGAACGGATAAATTCAGTAAAACCCGCAGGATAAAACTAGCTACTACAGGCATGCATTATGCACGAGTGTCGTGCAGGAGATTTATCAAACTCTAGTGATGCTGTGCCGGGTCGTTTTTAGAGCTCAAAATATCATTTATCAAGGCATGAGGTGGATTTGGGTAGAGCAAAACTCGACTCTATTCGCACCGGATGAAACAATGTCACGGTAAAAAGATAAAATCTATCTAAACGCGGGTGTTGTCAAACTAATTCTTATGATGAAAGCGGCGTGCATCGGCCTGTAAACACATCAGCTGCGGTCTTGCCAGTACGTGTCTCGGCATAGCTTGGGTGGATACACTCTAACTCCTCAGCATCTCCTTCCCGCTTTGCACATCTCCGGGCCTAAAGCATGGCTAATAGATACTACGACGCGCGTAGCGATGCAACGACACTCACATGAATGAAACAAGACGTGACAAGCGTATAACGTTGACGCAAGTTGCATCGCTCGAAACCGTGCTGGTGATTTTTAACCGACTTCAAAAAAAGAAGGAGGTTATATGTTCGTGTGTATGTATTTTTTTTTATGTATGTTCCCCGATTTCTCCTCCCTCATTTATGGACCGATTCTCAAAAGTCTTTGTTTTATAATATAATATTTTTTAATATATATTAATTTTTTAAACACCGTTTTAAGCTTTCACGGCTCATAACTATACTTAAAATGTGACTTACGGGTTATCTTCGATTATTCATTGTTTTTGAGCTCCCGATATTTCGACGCTGTTGCAAGCGTCATGATCGCGGATAGGGTTACCATCCGTCCGGATTAGTCCGGACATGTCCGGACTTTTAGACTCCCGTCCGGACTTGGTCCGGCCCTTTAATTTGTCCGGATTTTTTAAAATTAGATGGAATATGAGTAATAAAACTACATATTAAATAAGCTAATATCAAATCAATCAAACAAATCGAACCGCTGTAACTAAAAGGGTAATGTTTCCATTTTGTGACCTAAAAGCCCGGACTTTTATCGAAATGTCCGACTTTTCAAATTCCTAAATGGTAACCCTAATCGCGGGTTACATAATCACGGAAGATATCCCGTAAGTGACATTTTGTATGTTTATTATTTTTTTATTTGAAAGAGTATTTATACTACTAGGTGGTCCTATTTAAATTTGGTGAAGATCTGATGCTGATCTTCGGAGATATACAACGGAACTCTTCAAAAATAGACGGCAAATTTGTCGTCATTGCTGCAATCGCTTGGATTGAAGCAATGACGACAAATTGAGTCGGTGACCTTTGTTTGATTGATTTAATGTTTTTGTCACCGACTTCTGAAGCTTGTCCTTTGTTTGATTGATTTGGTGTTTTTGTCACCGACTTCTGAAGCTTGTCCTTTGTTTGATTGATTTGGTGTTTTTGTCACCGGCTTCTGAAGCAAAAGTTATTTTACACTTTTGTGTGTTTTTCTTTTTGTTTGTGTTTTTTTTTTGGAGTCGGTTTTATTTTTTGGAAAAAAGTTTTTTTGTAACACAAAAGTTACCACTGATGTCATTCTCATTCGTTCATTCATTTCCCTACCCTTATCCGAATCGTGAAAAAGTGCCTTTTAAAGGCTACAAAAAGAGAGGGAGAGGTAGATCGTAACAGATACTGTATGACAACTGTCCGGAAAAACGTGCAAAAGCTTGGCCATACAGATGACGATGCTTACCAGCGAAGTGAATAGCGCCGAAAGATTAAGAAAGCCGACCCCGCGGAACGGGAAGAGGCGAGAGAAAAGAAGAATAAGAGTTACCACTGATGTACGGTCAAGGTTATAATAACATAAAAATGTAAAAAGTGATATTGATTCAATAAAATGGGACAATATGCAAACAGGATGCAAACTTTTATTGGTCAATAATAAAGCATGCCGTACTCGACATCATAGTCACGAAGTCTGGGTTTCCTCTTCACTGGTTTTGGCTTTTCAACTTCTGATTTTGGCTCTTCAATTTCTGACTTTGATTCTTCCGATTCTAACATTGATTTAAGCTTCACGATCTCTGGCTTCAAATTCCAACCTCCCCGTCTATGCTTGAATACATCTGCCATTTCAGGGTGTGCTCTTAAGAAATTCCTTAATCTGCCTTTATTAACCGTCCCGTTCACAACTATGTCTCTAAACGTATCGTTGGCAATAAACTTTTCGTTCATACCTTTGATTTTATCCAGCTTCGCTTGCAATTTCTCATCTATCTTTATCAGCTCATACTCGTGAACGTTCACGACAGATTTACGATCTTTCCTGTATTGCCTCTTCATCAATTCTATAAACCTCTTTAATTCTTTAGTCTTCTTCTTTCGCTGAGCTGTTCCGTTCCTACGAGCTTTCGTCAATATACGTCTGATTTCTTTAACTATTTTTCGGATACTCTTCTTTATTTTCCTCTTCCTTCTATCTCGATCCTTTTTCCGTTTCTTTTTTTGGGAATTCCGTTTTTTCTTTTCGGTTTTGTTGTCGTTTTCACGGTCTTTCTCGTTTGAGTCGGTTTGGAAGCTGCTGCCTTCGAAGGACATGTCCAGACCTTGGTACATGTCGTAGTTGGTGACTAATAAAGCGCAGCAGACGTATGAGGTTCTGCCACAGAAGTAGTCTCCCCGATATATTCGATACTCCGAGTCACATTCCTGCGCGAGCATGCAGTTGCCCCAGGGCATGTCGTGCTGGTTCGGATCTCCGCAGGGAACGCCCCATGGACCTTAAAACATCTCAGAAATAAAATTAAATCTGAATAAATGGCTGGTTATTTAGGTAGTCAAAATGGCTGTTAACAGCTTTCTAAAAATCATACAAAAAATTACGCCTCACCGCAGCAAGCGCTACTGATGAGCAATGAAGGGATTCGTTTCCAAAATCGGGCAAGCTGTTTGATTGGGTTTTTTCATCAGGAATTTCATAATAGAAGCGGATTCTCTCTGGATTTGTACCTGGTGGTTGTAAGGGTTGGGCTCGTCACCTATTATGAGGGACTTACACAAAACTGGCGCAATGTGGCCGTGTATTGTAGGGCACATCTCGGCCTGACCCTTCGGAGATTACAAGCTAAAAAAAAGCATGATGTTATGTGTAGATAATACTTACGAGCAGCTGCCATATTGACCACATCACCCCTGGGTTGTGTCGAGTTCAGCGCCTCAAACTTCTTCTGCATCCAGTGCTCAGCCCATCGATCCTTCCAGAACAGCTCCTCGGATTCGGAACTGGTCGAGGTGCTATCATCGCTGCTGCTTCCTTTCCTTCTCTGAATTCCAAGTCTTCTATGCCTTAACTCATTTAAAACTGGGTCCATGTGGTAGTATTCTTTTCCTAACTTGAAGTGATCTGTGAATTTTGATGAAGGCATACCACGTCCAATGTTTAGGTGCTGTTCGTGGGTTCTTACGCTCTGTAAAACTTTGGCTTTATTCCGAGCAGATTTCTTATCTTTTGCATCCTCATGTTTCTTGTAATGGAAATACCGCATACCATCGCTCCGACGTGTAGGGATGGTCTTTATATCTCTAACCTCATCCACCAATGATTGAACATTATCTTTTAGTCGTGCATAAATAGTTGCATGGGTAGCGTTAAGATACAAAACCAATAACGTTAAGTGAAAATAATGCATTTTATTCCAACATATCTATCATGGTTCTTATCAAAAGTTTTCAGTGGAAAAATGCAGTACCTAATCACTGTGATTTTTTTATCGAGACGTATTGCAATATAATATATTGAATACCTACATCAAAAATTTATATAGCATATTTTTTTACATTCTGGTTAAACTATAAAAAACGCGCTAAGTGCGATTGAGACTCGCGCACTAATGGTTCCGTACTAACAAACTGATGACAGTCATGAGGTCACAAAAAGATGATCATTGAGAATTTTAGTATTTTTAGGAAATCTAAAATGAAAAATTATATAAGGATCGATTAAACACATGCCATTTGATGCTTACTTCTTAAAAATAACTAATACACAATGAAATGCGTCAATTCTATCGCAAAATAAACATTTAAGATCTATAAGTAGGTACAGTCCGTGACACGAAAGATGAGACCTGTCACACCACTTGAAACGAGTGAAAATTTGTGAAATCTTGATTATATGTCTCGAGGTAAAACATTAAGAAGACAAAGTAGGAAGATGGTTTACGACGTGTACACCTATATGTCAAAAGAAGTATTTCGTTACACAATTATCTCGTACACAAGTGGTGTGACAGGTCTCATCTTTCGTGGCACGAGTTGTACAGAACCCTAAAAAGTTGAAATCACTTTATAAACTCGATCAAAATGGCTGCAAAAAATACTTTAAGTGCCCACATACCAACATTTATAGGTTAACATGGTGGGCTGACGGAACGAAATATTTATTTATTTATTACACTACCTTCTGCCAGCGGCTTCGCCCGCGTGAAGTTCGATACCTGTCCCATGGGATCTTACCACCGGGATAAAAAGAATTCTATGTGTTAATTCAGGTTTTGCGCACAGATAGTTTATGCGCAAAATTTTATCCAAATCCCTTCAGTAGTTTTTGAGTGGAAGAGTAACAAACATACACACATACTCCCACACATACAAACTTTCGCCTTCATAATCATTCATCATCATCATTGGATAAAAAAACTCACGTATGAAGAGACTGAGGCACTTCTACAGTACGTTAAATAGCAAGACAGGTACATAATAACAATACGTTACTCAATTGTTCACACACACACAGATACATACAATCTCACAAAAACTGACACTTAAAAATCAAATAGAAACATAGTACACACACACACACACACGCACTTTACAATCTTACACACAAACACGCACACTCACACTCATCACACACTCACACTCTTACACTATTTTCCTTTTTTTGCTGTTAATATGCTTTTATTTTTACTCTTTTTTAATTTAAAAATAAATAATAATAATAGAAATAAGTAGATAAATATTAAGTATAGTTTAATTACCCACATAATTTGTTACTGTTGTAATTATTTTGCTATGGAAGAGCGGGGTCTCCTAACACAGGCAAGAAATTGCTTAAAAGGAGTCCCCAAACACAACCACCCATTGTTGTAACAAATTTCTTGAATAAAACATTTTGAATTTTTTTGAATTTGAATTTGAATAATATTAGTGTGATGTGATTTAGTATTACACTAAATTAAATCATCCTTTCCCGTACCTAGTAGGATGAAATAAATTAAAAGTCAAAGGGGGCTTCCCTTTGACTTTTAATTTATTTTTATTATTTTCTGTTGTAGCGGCAACAGAAATACACATTCTGACATTCAGACAGCTGAAATTTTCTTCAGAAAATTTCAACTGTCTACCTATTACGAATCATGAGATACAGCCCGCTGACAGACAAACGGACGGACAGCGGAAGCTTAGTAATAGGCTCCCGTTGGTTTCCTTCGATTACGGAAAACTAAAATATTCTATAAATTCTTCTTATTTTTACGTACGACGTATGCATCAGCATCGCCGGCAATTATTGACGCTCCGTGTACGGCAACGTCGATGACGCAACGGTCTAGTAGGATTTCTTAGAAACAGGGTGTCAACGGACCCTTCACGAAGCCGTGAACCAAGCATTCTGTACATCAAACTAAGTAAGTAACTTTACGCAAAAATTATTGCTGCGAAACGACTTTTTTTTTGGCGTGAAAAATCACGTTTTATGGTAAGACTCAATGTCACACACTCAACACATTGTGCTGATGGATGGATTGAATACTACGGGGAAGGTGGGGTGTTTAAAGTAAAGTTCATACATTAAAAACAAACAGTTGAAACTTCGACCTCCGATATCTCCGTAACTAGAAGGTTCCCAGGTATGGTGTAGAACAAAAAATGATCGCAATGACGGGGAGAACAAGTGCCTCTCGGCTTCGTTAAGGGTCTTTTTCCATTCTTTATACTACGAAAATAATTGACGTATTAAAAATTCTATTAATTATTGATTGCACGCAAAACCTCAATGATGATTCAGAGTTTGCAGACCATCAAACTGGCCAACTTTCCATAAGGAACATAGGTCGAAAGAAAATCATTTGAACTTCATAATTACTACCTAATTGCGTTAGCCAATGCGATATTATGCATGGGAAGTTAAATTTTTACGCTTCATTTTCACTACCAAGAGGTATTGCTCTTATTCTGTTACACCCAGTATACAGGCACATTATGAAAACTATATAAAACTATGTTTTGACCCCGGCTTCGCTCATGTTAATTTAGAATTTGACAATTTATATATTATATCATTAAATAGTAAGATAAATAAATATATCTCAATGCATATTAAAATTAACTGACAATTTCCTACCGACTGTACTTCGACTGACGAATTGGATAAAAGTGACGAATCGACGAAACTGGTTAATTATGGAAACTGTCGAGTTGACGCAACTGTCGAATCGGCGAAAGTGACGAATCAACGAAACTGTCGAATTAAATAAACTGACGAGAACCTGACTAGTGTTACGCGGACTCATCAATTCGGGTTGTACTCTGCTTGTAATAATATAATTCTTCTTTTAATTTATTTATCATTTATTTTCACTTCACAAAACTGACTTAAAGTTAGTGTGTAATATAATGTCTCAGCTGTCTCCAACCTTTGTGAGAGACTGGTGCCTTTTTTTTCATCATATTCATATAATTCATCATATTTTAGTTCGTCAAATTTTCGTACAACAATAAAAATATTTAAATTGAACGCTCTAAATGTTAAGAAATCTATGCGAAGCAAAAGAAAGCGATAGTACAATAGTGAGGGGAGCGGGGTCAGGGCGGCGAGGGCCCGTAAAAGCGTTCAATTTAAATATTTTTTTTTTTTTAATGAAAATTTGATGAAGTAAAATATGATGAATTTTTAAAAGTCATAGAACAAAAGTTGTTGATTATGATGTTAGTAACACAGTCCTGAGAGGTTGTTGGTGTTCTACAAATAACCCTGTATAAATGCTATTATACTATTAATGAATATCTAAATGTCAAATTTTACACATATATATTTTTTATTTTAAGTATTGTCACTTTAGTATTACCATTTAATTAGAAAAATTAAAGCCTTCTTTCGCTGTCCTACTTTGCTGTGCCCTTATAGGGTCCTTATTTATGAACCTAGCTTTAAGCCCTCTGTAACATCTTTTATACAATATGGAATGCAAAATAAATAAATATGAAATATGTGTAATTCAAATGAGCAGTGTACGAGTGAAGGAGACTTTTATGTGGAGTAAGTGCAGCGAGAGATGTTTTTTAAATAGTAGCAATTGTAAAGCGAGTGGTAGATCAGAAACAGTTTGTATGTGTGGGAGTGGTCAGAATTAGTTTTATTTCAGAACGGTCAAGAGATTTTCAGTTTTTTGAAAATCAAGGGTTTTTGAATATTTTTTTATTTCTTTGTTACAGATGGATCTAGTTTTAGGATAAAGGTTAAGGGATTTATTCAACTTATTGTAAAGAAAATGCCCAAGAAAGCAATAGAATCTTTTGAATTGAGCCGTGGGACATACCCTACCCTTTCGCCGGTTGTCTTTGAGTAGTTTAGCGTCAAACTGCATCTGGGAATGTTTTTTAAGTAACGTATGCAATATGAACGTTTGTCTAACTGTGAAAGTGTCCCACTCTTAGTACAGGTCAGTAGTCGGAAAACGAAAGGGGAGACCAGCTCCAACCTTGAGTATTGCACGCTGTGCCCTTTCTACTTCAATGAGGTGTGTTTTTGCGGCACCTCCCCATGTTGTGATGCAGTAATCAATTAGCGATTGGCACAGTGCAAAGTAGACCATCTTAATAGTCTTCCGGTCGGCCGAGTGTCTTAGGGTTTTGGATAGATATATAACTTTTCACAACCTGGTCACGAGGGTCTCTATGTGTGGTTTAAAGGAGAGATATTGGTCAATAGTGACTCCAAGGTATTTAATATTCTCCGTCATTTCAAGAGAAGAACACGAGCACTGAGTATCGTCAATGCCACAAGTGTGGGCAGTAATCGTTAAAGATGAGAGTGGGAGCAAGTTAGATCTTTGAAAAAAGGCTATGTACTTTGTTTAGAGTAGTTAAGAGTCAAAACATTGTCTTGCAGCCATTTGCTAACAGTATTAAGACCCAGTTGTGCAACATTGAACACCTCCTCCCATCCATCACCACTGAAGAACAGTGCAGTCTCGTCAGCAAAGGTAATAATCTTTCCCTTGAGAAGAGAAAGTTGGCAAAGGTCATTAATATACACCAAGAATAGTGTTGGGCCAATTATACTACCCTGTGGTACACCAAAGTTGACTGAGAGCTCTTCACTAAGTCTGCAATTTATCCTTACTCGTTCTTTCCTACCAGTAAAATAGTCCTCCATCAGTTTCAGTGGGATTCCTCTGATACCGACCCGATCAAGCTTTCTGAGAAGGTGCGGAAAAGAGACTGTGTCAAACGCTTTTGCTAGATCGAGGAATACCGTTAGGAATCTCTTTATGTCATCCAAGCTGACCACAATAGAGTTTACTAACTCGTGAACTGCATCATCGGTACATTTGCCAGCTCTAAAACCAAATTGTGAGGACGAAAGGAGACTATTGGCTTCCAAGAACTTTACTAGCCGCTAATTTATAAGGCGTTCCAATATCTGGGACAGGGCAGGCAGAATGGAGATAGGCCGGTAGTTATTGACACAGTCTCTTTTTCCGGTTTTATGGATGGGCTTGATAACGGCTATTTTAAAAGCCTGGGGAAAAACTCCCGTTGAGTTTGACAGATTGCAGATATGTATTATGTGAGAACAGAGGTAGTTTGCGTATCTCTTAATTATTTTACTGCTAATCTGATAGATTCCCACCGCACAATAATTATCCTTCAGGCCCTTAATGAGGTTGCAAATTTCTTGATCATCAGTAGGGAGAAGGACTAACGAGTTTGAAGGATTTACAGATGTGTGATCGATTTCGAAGTGGAGATTTTTTTAGCCAACTTTGCTCCAATGTTCACAAACACTGTTAACGTCGTTTATGTCCGCCCCGGGACTGTTAGTTGACAAAAGGGAAGACGAGAAGTCTGCCCTCTTGTCCGACCCGCATTTTTTTTTTTGACTTCCCATAACTGCTTTGCATTTTCAATTTCTTGTTTTTATACCTCCTCTTTGCTTTTTTAAGCAGAGAGGAGCAAACATTCCGATAGCGCTTGTATGTCAATTTGAATACTCGTCGTCAAGGTTACGTTTTACTTTGAGTAAGTTATCCCGGTTTCTCATGCAGCGAAGAAGTCCTTTAGTTACCCATGGTTTTGTTATTAGTTTTCTCTATGAAATTTTAGTTAATTCCATCATGATTCGAAAGACACGTGGCGCCGTCTATTATCATAAGAAAGTTCTTGTTGATTTTCTCGTGAACAGTATTTTTTCGGGATGAAATTTGTCCCTATGTCCGTTTCTGTACCTGACAACGTAAATGCACAATTTTAAGATGATCGGTTCAGTGGTTTAGGCGTAAATAGGTAACAAACAAACTTCGCATTTATAATATTAATAAGGATTATAATGTAGTAACTTATTGAGATACCTGAAAATCTGAAAAGGGTTCACTGGACACATCGTTGTGATCAACTTTTAAATATGTGACCAATCCTGAAACTTTTGATTCTGTTTTCAAGGTTGGTCCCAGAAAAACTTGTTTTCAATGATGATGATGACCTACAACATCCCTTTTGAAGTTTTCAGTTATTTCAGTTAGGTACACCTTGCTTTAAGTCGAACTATAAATACTACAACACCTACCTACCTAATATGAATAAATATATATATATATATACAGTGTGTTAGGTTAAACGAGGGACATATTGAGGGAAGGTATTCAGTATTCGATTCTCGTCCCAAATATGTAAAAATAATAACCTTAATTTGTGACGTAATTGTCCAATAAAATACACTATTCATGGACACTGAGCGCGCGCAAGAAGTGAACTTGTAAACAGTAAAATAATCACGCGGCAAAACACGCGCCGATTCTGCCGAAAAAGAAGCTCGTGTGCAAACCCCGCCCCTTTCATTTGTGTTGTCCCCGATGTACCGACAGGGCACACTCCCGCGCCACCCCGCGCTGACCCCAGCCAGTCTAGGTGCGCGCGCCGCTATCTCCGCATGTGCGCTTCCGGGTATCGCGTAAACAACCCCGGTTACTTCGCGATAAGTGTGCGTGTTCTCGAATAACCAAAAATGACGTCTTATCAATATTCCAGTGAAGAATATTGGGAAGTGGTTCGTGCCTACTTGTTATCTAATGAAAGTGTGCGAGGAGCTATTGATTTGTACTGAGAGATGTTTCCCAACCGCCAGATTCCGTCGTATAAACTTATGCTAGGTATCATCAATCAACGACTGCGAACATTCGGTCAGTACTTAGTAGCAGTAGCTAGATATTTTTGCCTGTCGTAAGCCAGGTTTAAAGTATTAAAGGGAAAATGGATTATACCTAAAAGTCATTGACCCGCGCATATGTTCTGCGTTAGGCGCAAGGGTGTATACACGTTGCGAGACTTTTGCGAAATTTTTGGTATGGTTCTATCTGTTATTTATCAGAGTTTTTTTTTTGTTCATATTTTTATTAGTATCATGTAAGCATGCACTATTGCGGGTTTGAATATGTCCCTTGTTTAAACTAACACACTGTATATATATCGATAGATTTATTTATATAAATTCACTCATAAATATTTAATAGTTTGAATATTGATTGTAATAGTACCCGATAAAAAAACCTTTTTCGAAGGAAAACATCAGATAGACGACATCCAGTATGTAAAAAATATGTCGAAATAAAATGCATTATTTTTACCTAACGTTATTGGTTTTGTCTCTAAACGCTACTTATGGAACTGACGTTTCCAATCTAAAAGAAAAAATATCTGAAACTGAAAATGAAGACCATGACATTCCAATCCAAATAAAAGGTTGGAAGTTCTTTCAAGATGATAAGGAAGACGTAAGCAAAGACGAAAATGTAGAAACTCATTCACCTGCAACTCCCGTACCTAATTTGTTAAAGAATAGAAGACTATGGCAAACGAAGAAGATACGAGAAAGTTCTAGTTCGACTTCTGATGCAGATGAGAAGGAGCAATTCATGCATGACTGGGAAGACAAGAGGCTGCGGCTGAAATTTGATGCGCTGAACTCGACGGCACCTAGGGGCGACGCGATAAACATGAAAGTAGCTAGTAAGTATACTATTATTTAATAGGGCATCAGCTTGCGAAAAGATAAGAAGCGGCAAGCGATCCGTCTTTTGATAGAACTTTACGAGGAAATGATCATAAATCTCAAAACGAGATGAGTATCTAGGGAGGAGGAGATCCCACCTATAATGTCCCCACTGCCTCCTCAACGAGATGAAGTTTACCTTAATCCAACATCAGTCATCTACAAATAATTAAAGCTTAACTTTATTAATAAATCCAGATTCATTATACTTTAAGGGCCATGGGGAATGGCATGCGGTGATGCAAACCAACATGACCTGCCGTGGGGCAGCTGCACGTTCGCGGTTGAATGCGACGCAGAGTATCGAATATATAGAGGAGACTCCTTCTGCGGGAAAACCAGTTTCGTCTGCTGCGCACTCGAACGCACCTCTTACGACTTGTATCAGGGGCTGGACATGTCCTTCGAACACGAAGACAGCCTCACCACGGACACCGAAGATGAGAAAAATAATAATTCAGATCAGGTAAAAAAACGGGCACGTAAATTACGAAAGCAACGAAAGAAACGAATTAGAAGAGGAAGGGCCCAGATAAAAAGGAAAATCAGAACTAGTATTAATAAAATAATCAGAGAAATCACAAATATAATGCACAAGGCCTATAGAAACGGGTCATCACAACGATACTTGCAGAATAAACAGCTAAAGGATTTTATAAAAAACATTAAGCGGCAATACAGGAAGGACCGTAAGTCTGTTGTGGATGCACATGAGTTTAACATGGCGAAGTATGACATGAAACTGCAAAGCAGCTTGGATAAAGTCCTAGGTGTTAATGAAATTTTTCTAAACAATGACACGTTCACTGACATAGTTGTGAATGGGACGGTTAATCGGGAGAAGCTGACAAATCTTCAGCGGACGCATCCGGTGTTGTCTCTCTTCTTTTCAAAAAACCGGCGAATGGGAGGCGGAGACTTAGAATCAGAATCAGAGAAGACAAAACCAGAGACAGAGGAAGAAATCCAATCACCAGATAAGGAAACCCCTAAGCATCTTGAGTATGATCTCGAATACGGCATGCTTTATTTTTGAGCAATACAAGGTTTGCATCTAAACGGACAGTTTAATTACCACGTCAGCACTTATTTGTTTAACCCTACGTCATCATCATCATCTACCTAGCCTTTTCCCAACTAACCACAAAGTAAGAAGCTGAATGCACCCTGTTAGTTTGCGCAGGGCTGACCCTTACACCTTGTATAGATATCTGAATCAAACTAAGCGGTGTGTATTCGCCTAAGAGAATACCTATGTAGTCGACCTCTTCCATTTAAAATCCTTAAATTGGTCTGTGAACATTTTAAGAATTTTAACGTGATTCATATGTCATGACCTGAATGCAGAACTCTTCAATAAACTTGGCCGACTTCTTAATAACTGCATTCGATTCGTCTTCAATCTCCGCAAGTATGATCATGTTTCTGCACATCGTTTGCTGTTAAGGTGGTTATCCATCCGGCAGCGCAAAGCATTGAGGGCTTTGATAACCCTGTTTTCTCTTCTTCACAAACCCACTTCTCCTTCTTATCTCACTTCACATTTCCAATATTTATGCTCTGCGCACAGCAAAAATCTTCGGTCCTCCAATAACTGTCTTCTACGCTGTCCTTCTCACCGATCTGGCTTTATCAATTCCTCCTTCTTTGTCCAGGCGGTCTTCCTTTAGAATGCGGTCCCCCAGAGTATCAGGACGTTGACTAGTCGTTTCACCTTCAAAGTGAAGGCTTGAGAGCATATTCACATGAAGTTGATTCACAGATTCGTCTCAAAACTAAGTTGTTATAGTTTTTCTTGTTTATCTCTCTTAACTTTATATATTTTGTTATATGTATTATATACCTACCTATGTTTTTATTCTTATGTTTTGGATATAAATTTTTCTAGTCTTTTTTTTCTGTTATTGCACCTACTGTATATTATCTCTGTATCACCCTAAGGTAGACTGGTAGAGAATGCCCAAGGCATTAAGTCCGCCTTTGTACAGTTTTTACTAGTGCATAAAGTTTTAATAAATAAATAAACATAGACAAGTGGACCTTGTCGTTTTACCCATCACCACATCACGTCTGTTTTCTCCGAACAGAAGCAGAGATGCATCTGCTTACCTAAGTCCTGGGCTGCTACTGCGGTACTGTCTTGTCATTTTTAACCGACTACCTACGACGGAGGGTTGTGGTGTGATTTTAGCCCGTTATTACCTATGTATGTCCATCTGTTCCTGCATAACTTCTAAACTACTTATCAGGGCTTCAATTGTCCTCTGGTTATGTAGGGCTACGTGACGTTGCAATAAATTCAATATGGCGCTCTCTAGAGGACATACTTAAAGTAAAAAAATACGGAAGATACAGCAAATGATCCCTTCCTTTTAACCCGTTCAATTTGGCAAACGATGCACCAAACATCCTGACTAGCTGCACACAATTAGATTTATATGATTTTCGTGTCGATAAACTCATTGTTAAGTTCATACCTATTCTTTGTTTCATACTTTTCAAAGCGCAATAGTTCTTAAATTTACACTTACCTACTTTATTTTACTTTATGTATTATTCGACAATAAACAGCTACAATATATCGCACGTCCTCTAAAAGGCCAAGTGCGTGTCGGGCCACGCGCAGTGTAGGGTTCCGTAATAGCCCGTTATGTTTTAGATTTTGTTTTTCAGTGCAAGTCTTCACCAGGGGGTCTAAAATGGTCCATTTTATAAACAAGCAACCATCTTCATCTTAGTCACTTTATAGGATTTATTCTAAGGATTTTGTATTTGGTACAAAATTATCCAACACCCTAGTTCAACGACTATTACTGCTAAACTAATAAAGTTATCTTAACCGCTATAGTTTTCCTTCAAAGTTCTTGAAATGCACTATCAATCATCAATAATGTTTCTAGATTTTTCAAGCCAGCAGTCTAGCTTTTAGAGGGGGGGACGTCCTACTGGAACAAAAATGTTCACTTTAAAGTTAAATATTTCGTAAATGGAGCATTAAATCGAACAGTAGTATTAGCAACCCCTAAGTCATTTTAAAAGACCTATTCAATGATACACCTATCCACACGATGGGGTAGACGAGGAAAAAAAAATCATCCCCACTCCACATGTAGGGGAGCTACCCTAAAAAAAATATTTTCAAAATTTTATTTTACTACTTTATCGGCGTTATTGATATACCTACACACCTCTACAAAATTACAGCTTTCTAGTACTAACGGTCTCTTAGCAAAACCTCGGACAGACAGACAGATGGGCATGGCGAAACTATAAGGGTTCCTTGTCAGGACTACGGAACACCGGAAAAAAAACACCGTAAGTGTATTACTAAAATAAGTATGACACAAGCGACGCATAGCATCGTCGATCTCCAAATCTTTAGGTATTTATAGCCAAGCTTTGTTCTCCACACAAAAATCTCTCGTTCACAAAAAACTTGAAATCCGTGTAAATGAGTTATAAAGAGGACGTGCGATATTATAATGTTTACAAATAACAATAAGTACTATTACAACGTAGTATTAACAATATTATAATATTTGTAAGTAATATAGCAACTGGGTACAAGTTCGACTCCCACTTTTACATTACCCAGACACAAATAGCGACTTGTCTAGTTAGTTCAGAGACTTCAGAGTACAGTTAGCAGAACAAGGCGCAAGTTCGCGCGATATAATCAGACGTTCGAAGCCATGTGTCACATCGAATGGCTGGAGGCTTGCCAGCGAAGCTCAGACCAAGTTACTCTGATTTTATACGTTATCAAAATAAAGGCTGCTTCTTTATGTGTACGTTGATATTACTTACGAGAAAAACTAAGTGCGCACCCAGGCTTTTGTACTTAAGGTGGATCCACTGGTGGTGGTACTCCAGGGTAGCCCGCGAAATTCAAATTTTAAAACCCTCCACGTGCATAAAGGTGCAGGAATTACTTTTTCAAGGTCAAATACATTCCTGCACCTTTATGCACGTGGAGGGTTGCAAAAAACGTAAGAAAATTTGAATTTCGCGGGCTACCCTGGAGCACCCACCTTAATAGCGAAAAATCCCGGTTGAAGAAACATCCATTAACAAAGGCGATAGATCTACGCATTCAGTAAACCATTTTTAGGGTTCCGGACCTAAAACGGTAAAAAAGGAACGCTTATAAGAACACTTTCTCGTCCGTCTGTCACCACCGATTCTCAGGAACGGGTAGACCTAGCAAGTTGAAGCAATTGATTTTTACCAGATACTGAGGTCTACAGTCCCTATTAGATGTATAAAAATCAAGGTCCTGAGTCAACACGATAAAAAGATAAGGGCAAATTTAGATATTCGCGAAAACTTGTAAGTACCAAAATGTACCTTAATTTTCAACTTTTTCTATTTTTCGTACTTTTCCTTTTACTTGTGCTGTAATGTAAGACCTTGCTTTTAACCAAAATTGACAATTTTAGGTCAACAGGAAGTACCCTATAGGTTTTGGGTCGAAAACTTAATGGTACTTCCCGTTGACCTAGAATTACGAAATTTGGCAAAAAAACAAGGTCTTACAGCACATGTAAAGGGAAAAATCTGAAAACCGTAAATATGTAGTTTAGTAACAAAAAAAAAGCGTTTACTCTTACAAACTTATAATTTGCGGTTGGTGCAATAGCCGTTTCTAGGGATCGAACAGCAAAGTTAAGTTTGCCCTTTAAAAAGTTTGTACGGGACCCTCGGTGCGCGAATCCGACTCGCTCGAGTGAAAAAAGAACAATGTTTAGGAAATATGGATGACCCCATACCTTGCCGGTTATTAAAAGTTCATCATCATCTGTTATCCTTGTTTTTTTATTTACATGAACTCACACATTATGACTCCTGTACTTCCCGAAGGGTTAGGCAGATATGAAACTGAAGTAAATATCCACAGACATGGATCTATTGCTTAACTGGGAACTTTTGCTTGACTTAGGAATTGAACCTATGACCTTATTTACTCTTACGACCACTAGTAGTGGACGACGATTGCGGCGATTAATGGACGACCATTGCAGCGATTAATGGACCACCATTGCGGCGATTAATGGACGACCATTGCGGCGATTAATGGACGACCATTGCGGCGATTTAATGTGTAGCGGCACTACAAAAAATACTACAGCGCCATCTGTGACAAAGATGATGAACTAATAGCGAAATACGTCAAAATCCTACATCACGCAAGCAACTTTATCCTTGACTTGAGAAGATATACAAGAACCCGACAACAACTAGTGGCCCACCAGACATAACACCGGTCTGGTCGAAGGATGCTCCCTATTCTAAGGGGGACGAAGAGCTTTACACCCTATTCTTCATCATACCCCCAAAATAGAAGACGATTTCGGCGATTAATCAACCATTATCTCACTAAGGCACGCAAATGAATGATATGTGGTGCCAAAAAAAACTTGGTATCAACATTATCTGACCTCCACAACCCAGATTGAGAAACCCTTGGTAAGACTGACTGTCACACCTGCTGCTTCAGACTACCCATAATGTGTCAAAGACAATCAATGACGGCCCGGTACAGGCTTAAAAAAAACACAATATTACTTACAATAATTTAATTTATGACTTCAACAACGGCTTTAGGATCTTCTAACCATATTCTATGTTCAAGATTCTTGTTGGCGGGAAAATTCCTCTTGGTGCCACAAGTATTACATGATAATTGTACAATTTTAGATCCATTGTTTCTTTTGATTTTTATAGTGGCTGTCTGTTTGTCAATAAGCATGCATCGGCACTTCTTGCAGAGCTGCCTTTTGATATCAGGATTTCTGTAAAATAGAAAGACGTAAAATTAACCAGAGAGCAATGGTGGCCCAGTGGTGGCGGCCCCGACTTAAGAATAGGCGAGACGACAAAAAAAATCTAACTAGTCAGTCAGTTAGATTATCAATATTATATTTATTAAAAATATTTGCCCGTGTTTTTTCTTTTGCTACGTAAACCAAAATTGACGAAGATATTATGACGCTTTTCAAATTCTCAATACAACACGCCTAGGTATAATTTTTAGCTAGTGCTGACGTCAGGAACCCCCACTCCCGAGTTTTGATGCGTTTTATCTTTTTTCAATATTCATTGATTTACAAAAACAAAAAATACGTGTCCATTAATTTCCAATACTCTAACTGACGGACTAAATAGATTTGCAATTTTTTGATACTGTCGTCATGCCTATAGTAAGTTGTGGGTTCCAACTCAAGCAGGTGCATTACTTTGTGTAATTTATTTCATCACCACTGCTCTCAAAACGGTGAAGGAAGACATTGTGAGGAAACCGGCATGTTCTAGAACCAAAAATTCGAATACATCTACCAACCTGCATTGAGCCCGCATGGTGGATTATAACCCATTCCCTCTCATAGAGGAGGCCATGTGTCACAGCAGTGGGACATTATAGGCTAGTTATGTAAAAAATAACCAGTCTGCTAGTAAAGTAAGATCATCTGTTTGGAAGCTATGATGTCACAGACAGGGATACAAAACAACAAGGCCCGGCCTAACTTAAAACATCCCCCTTTATAATTATGTAGTGGTGGTTGCAAAGTACCTAAAATGGAGATGTAGCAGTATTCTTCAGTATTGACTGACCATATCCACCAAAACAGACTGATGTAAACATTTTTGGATTAAATGCAGTAAGTTCTTACTGCCTATTCCCTGGACCAATGTAAACATTTTTGGATGAAATGCAGTAAGTTCTTACTGCTTATTCCCTGGACCACAGTGCATGGAGATGCCTCGGTGGCTTCTGCTAGAGGCAACATTGAAAGCACTTACCATACAAACATACGACTTTTAGATAATGACACTTTTTAATGTGGGTCTATGACAAAATTTTTCCCCTCATACATTTTTGGCACAAGGAATTTTAATGGAACATTCTGGCGACATAATCTGAAATACTATGAGACGATGAGGCCACAAGGTAATACTCGAAGGGGTAAGCAGAGGTTTTCCGAAAGTACACCAGAATTACATTAATATTTTAAAACATGAAAGAAACTTACATCTTCAAAACATTTTTCTTAGCAACATTTACAATTAGGTTCCCATAGTAAGAAGATAGCGTTGGATTCTTCCCTGCTATAAGTTTACTAATCTGAAAACAAATTTAAATTATTGTGAAAATTGTTTCACCGATGGTAAATTGCCTCTTCAGTTAATATTAGTTTTAAGGTTGGCACATTGAAAAGATTGGAAACTGACTTGGTACAGGTAATTCATTCGCTGAAATGAATCATTGCCATGAACTTTTTTCATTTTGCTTTGAGTAATCAACCAAATTCGAAAAATCAGAATCAACAAAAAACACAACAATGATTGACATTTCAAACTGACAAACAGCTGATTATTTTTTTTACTAGTTCCTGACGGAACAGGCTAAGGTCTGAGACCATGCTGCCTAGTCATCAGTTAGAGACAAACAGCCAATTATTATTATACTCTTTGCAAACAGCTGTTAGAGAACCCAACGAGATGAGAAGGGAGAATGAAAGTCTACTTGACATTTTAAATCACGTTTATGAATGTTAAATGTTAATCTTTTTCCTGTAGATTGTAGAATTTAAAGATATGTGTTGACTCACTTGCACACGTATCTACATATATTTTATAAAGTCGGGATACACTTAGGCCTTGTACTGTGTCAATCAATCGATCGCGCATCGGCCAGTGAAGTGTAAAGTGTAAATCCCCGGTTAAAAACGTTCCAGTTCTTTAGAAAGGGAAGGCATAATAATCGTACTCGACTAATGACTATTTACGCAACTATGATTATCTGTCAAAACTGGAACGTGTGTTGTTCTTCCTTCTGATGAAATCATTGTAAAAATCCGATTGTAACATCGCTGAAATAGCTAAATCTGTTTATGTTGAACATTTGTATTTCCTACTTACTTTCTTTACAATAATATTTCACGTATAGAATATAAGAAGCCGCAACTTTTCGTGTCGTAATTTTTTGGATGCCCTTTTTTGACCCCTCTGAAATTACAACATTACAAGATGTTGTTAATGAAAAAGTTAAATTTAACACGAATAACGAATAAAGGAAGTCATTTTAGATGTTTTGCAGCAACATCAGGTGTTGGCGAAACGGTTATTCAGTTTACAAACAGGTAAGTTTGAGGTTATGTTTTAGAAGGTTAAATTCGTTAATTTTACAAAGAATGAAAACAAACTACAGGGGTAGTTTTCATTCTTTGTAAAAATAACGAATTTCGCGTCCTAACTTTCTCGTGGTACAGCATTCAAAGGTTGTGCACAACTGCTTAATGTATCCCTTAGTATTAGTTCTGAAAAATAAGCTACTATTCTTAAACTGTAATTTCTCCCCAGCTCTACACTAAACCTCTCTTCAGGCCGCTATGCAAGGTTTGCAGATGGAGCCTGTGTAGCGACCTTGGGAAACACCTCCATCCTAGCTACAGTGGTGTCTAAGGCAAAGCAAAGCTCTTCATCATTCCTACCTCTTGTGGTTGACTATAGACAGAAGGCAGCTGCTGCTGGACGAATACCCACTAATTTTCTTAGAAGGGAATTGGGTAAGTTGTTTTATTTTCTTTAAATCTATTTAATATTTGAATGGCATCCTAAATCATGATCTGTCAAAGGACTGATTTGTTCGAGACACCATTGTTTAACTATTGTGTCTACTTCGTGGACAGATCAAGGGATAATATTAAGTATATCTGGTGGAAAAAGTTTTTGCATTCGCTGTGTGGATAGAGCACTTTTTAGGTTTACATGCAATGCATGACGGTCTTTAATTTTAGCTTCCCTTTCATATTATTTCAGACCTGTTTATTATACTATATAAAGCTGAATTACCACTGACTCACTGACAGAATTGTTCTCTCCATTTTTATACCCCCCCCTCCCCAACCTCCCCTTTTCTCCCCTTTCTTTCTGGTGGTAGGTAGGTCCTGAGCGGAGCGAACCTGCGAGACCGAGTGGAGCGAAGAGGGGAGGTGGCGAGCGAAGCGAGCCGGCGACCTCCGTAGCGTAACGAAGGTTGAGTGGGTGAAGCTCCCCTCCCCAACCTCCCCTATAATTGAAAGGGCTGTAACTTCATAACGGTTAGAGATAGCCATCAGGTGTTTGAACAAATATTATAGTAGGCCTCGAAACCTGTCCGGTGGTAGGTAGGTAACAAAGGTTGAGTGGGTGAAGCGTAACTCAGGGACGACGACAAGCAAACTTTAGGGTAATGTTTTTTTTATGGGAAAAGGACTGAGTTTTTAAATAAGGTTTTAGATTTCATTAGAGGTTCGTAGGGGTTTTCATACTGTTTAAAGGGTAATTCTAACGGATTTTTCAATTCATTTAAGGATGCCTATAGATTCTCAAAATTTTATAAGGGTAAGTAATACTTCTCAAAAACACCAAACACGCGAGCTGCGCGCAGCTCGCGCACCCACGCAAACTAGTTATTTATATAAGCCTGTATTGTCCCCCTGCTGGGCAAAGGTCTCCCCAAATAAGAGCTATTCAAGTTTCGGACTGAAATTTTCAAGAACTTTAACCATTATTGTTTTTTATTTTCTAGGTCCAACTGAACGCGAGATCCTAACCTCACGCCTGATCGACCGCTCCCTAAGGCCTCTATTTCCAAACAACTACTTCTATGATACCCAGATAGTCTGCAATATGCTAGCGGTAGATGCTATGAACCCACCAGAGACGGTCGCCATTAACGCAGCAAGTGCAGCTTTAGCTTTATCTGATGTACCTTGGAATGGACCTATTGGTGCTGTAAGGTATTCATATTTTGTTGTCCTTATTTCCAGTAATATTGTTACTTCAGCTTACTCCTTATGGAGGATGAGCGAAGGTAGCCCGCGAATTTGTCATGGCGTAGTCATTCAATGATGATTTTAATGATACAACCCCCTAAATTCACAGAATCCTCGCAAATCATATTTATAACATACAGCCTGACACTGACCTGCAAATTGCAAAACAAAACCGGCCAAGTGAGAGTCGGACTTGCGCACAAAGGGTTCCGTATCATTATCAAAAAATCACGTTTGTTGTATGGGAGCCCCATTTATTTTATTCCGTTTTTAGAATTTTTTGCTATAGCGGCAACAGAAATATATCATCTGTGAAAATTTCAACTGTCTAGTTACCACAGCTCATGAGACAGCCTGGTGACAGACAGGCAGACTGACAGTGGAGTCTTAGGAATATGGTCCCATTTTAACCCTAAAAAGAAAATGTTAATTTTGTAGGCTACCCTGGAGCTTACACTTACTTAACTCTACACACAACAACTGCCTGATGTAGGGACGGCGAGTGGGTATTTTGCTTTGTAGCATTTGGTGAATAAATCTCTCCATTTCTCTACAGTACTGTTATGTTGTAGTTTAAAATCAAGTTTCAATTACATTTTTTCCCCATAAAGAGCAATAATTGATCAGAAAATCAAGTAGATAGCCAGAAACACATTATTTGATGAAACTTACGTCTAACCTACATGGTGCTGCAGTATCTGCGTGATACGTAAGGGGGTGGTAACATTTCAAGAGAGACCAGTTAGTCTCGGCAGGGGTCCCACACATCAAGGGGCAGGGCAGACAGCAGACATTTTGTGTGCGACAGACAAAAACTCTGCGACAAATTTTGCGTGATTGATCTGTTTGATTGCTTTTTTGTATTCACTTTATTTTACACTTAATTTATTTTATTTTACAAAAAGGATGAAATGTATCAGTAGGATCCTTTCTATCAGTAGGTCCTTGTTGTGGACAAAAGTATTCAAACACATCAATCACGCAAACTTTGCCGCATAACTTGTACACGCAAAAAGTCTGTCGTCTGCGCTGCCCATAAAAGGTACAGCTGTAATAATAATTCCTTTTCTCATAGACTAGGTCAAATCGACAGTGAAGTGATAATCAACCCGACCCGCAAGGACCTCCAGGAGTCGTCCCTCAACCTAGTGGTTGCAGCAACCAGTCGCAACCTGGTCGTGATGATAGAGGGGAGCGCTCAGGACATTCTGCAGCAGGACTTGCTCAAGGCCATCAAATTAGGTATGAAAGTAAGTCCAGATTTGTAATTTTGTTCTGTTACGAAAGAAATACTAAAGTCATTTATTCTACGAAAAGCTTTATCTCTCAGTTGGCAGCAAAATCAAATGCGATTTTTATTAAAATAGTTGACTTCAATTATTACTTAATTATGTACGGTCGGAAAAATAATTGTTTATCAAATTACCTACTTCAATATCACATAATTATCACTTCTCATACAATTGGCACAAAATGACAGTTATGTATGCGGTCAATTTGAATTGGTGAGTAGCGGTGGCCCAGTGGTGGCGGCCCCGACTTACGAGCAGTAAGCCGTGGGTTCGAACCCCGGCATTAGGTACTTTATGTAATTTATTTCATCACCACTGCTCTCAAAACGGTGAAGAAAAACATCTTGAGGAAGCCGGCATGTCTAAGATCAAAAAATTCGAAGACATGTAACATCTACCAACCCGCACTGGGCCCGCGTGTTGGATTATAGCCCATTCCCTCTCATAAAGAGGAGGCCAGTGTCCCAGCAGTGGGAAAATTATTGGCTGACTGATGCTTATGCTTGAATTGGTATACAATTGATGTTACATAGTTTGGCCTAAGTAATTTTTACTTCTATTTTAGGCACAAAAGAGGCCCAGCATGTAGTGAGAGGCATTGAGAAACTCCAGAAAGAACACGGCAAGACTAAGCGAGTGTATGAATCGCAGGCACCCCTGCACCAAAACATTGTTGATGCTATCAATACACTGTCTTCTATGAAGATAAGGGAAATACTCAGGTAAACAGAACATTTATATTGAATTGTTGCAACTATGTACCAGTATAGTATATTGTAAATACCAGTAATCAACATGGAGCAACTGCCTGCCTGATGTCTACAAGCCAGGTACTGTGAGACACTATGGCGTTGTCAGTTGCCAATACTGCTGGGCGCGCAGGAAACATTATCGCGTCCATTATATAACTAGCTATTTTTTTCTTCCCGAGTCAACCTGTCCATCTGTAGCGTAACTCGTGGTCACAAACCTGTGAACAAGGGGGTACTTAGTAATTGCATTGTTTGTAGATCTCTTTGTTGGCCAATAATTTTAATTAGAATACCTTCGCATGAACCCATATTTATCTATTGTAAACAATTTAGTCTAGTCAAATCGCTTATCCTTATTCACACCTACGCTACTACAATATTAGTATTATAAGATTATTCATTTATATATATGCACTATACATATTATAATAATTTAACTTATTAAGGACCCAAGTATTAAAACACACATCAACGAGCAAGAACGTTTCCAACACAGCAAGTAAACTTACTGTAAAATACTTAATTTAAGTTGAGGGTATACTTACATAATTTCACTCCGCTCATGAATAACACTTTTTCACAACACCAATTTATCTCGCCTGCTCGACGTCCGTATGTCACTACAGGGATCCAGCAGAATATCAGCGTCAGGTGCATGCCTGACACATGATGAGCTGGACTCCCATTTGGTGCAACCTTGAGACGCACACCACACTTTGTATATGATCGTTATTTTATTTGAAGTATGTCATAGTGTTACCGTACTTATTTCGTAAATATGTTCTCTTTTTGTATGTTGGCATCTTGTTTTTTATCATGTATCATTTAATTGTACTTCTGTGTGTTGTGCTGTGTCTTTTGTGTGCACTAAATAAATGATTTATCTATCTATCTATTATAATGCTTTTTTACAAGAGAATCGACACGTGAGTCGTTTCAATTCAGCCAACATGAATTGTTCTATCTATTCTACCCCTAATTCAACAATTATTTTAAGAGTGGTGGTTTCTTATTTACCTCTTGAGGTATGGAACCCTAAAAATGCAACATTTGCAGTCAAAGCTCCGAGACCTCTCTGGCGGTCATGAATGCTTATCACATTTTTAACAGTAATCAACTATTCCATCTCCAGAGATTTCTCCCACGACAAGATGTCCCGTGACAACGCAGTATCAGAACTCCGTCAGACCGTCATGAACCAGTTGCGAGACACCGAGGCCGACGTCGCACAGTTACAAGACGCATTCAACGCGAACCTGAAGCAAATATTCAGAGATATGATCTTTGAGACTAACCAACGGTGTGATGGGCGGCATCTTGATGAGCTCAGGAAAATTAATTGTGAGGTAAGGATTTTATCGCTTTTTAGATGAGGAACTACTGGCTATATACGGTTAATTTTAGTTCGCTCTGGAACCTAAAGCCATAAAGTCGATTATCGAACTCAAAACGATTGGGACTATTTTTTTGAAAAAATATTTTTTTTTTTATAATTTTTATTTTTTTTATTTTTTTAATATTTTTTTTGTGAAAAAATATTCACGAAACATGAAAATTCCCGCTCGGGTCGATCTTCAGGTTAAGCCGCGCTTGCCTAAGTTGGTCCGTGGATGGGTGCCATTATATACTGAGTTTCCTCCATGCCTCGGAAAGCACGTTAAGCCGTTGGTCCCGGCTGTCAATTGTAGATCTTTGACAGTCATTACACGTAGTCAGTGGCCCGAAGTCTGACAACCAGATTTACCAAGGGGTATCTTATTACCCAGTACTAACTGGGTTGTGGAGGTCAGATAGGCAGTCGCTCCATATAAAATAGTGGCATTCAACTGCATTTGGTTAGACTGGAAGTCGACTCAAATAAAGGGTGTAAAACACCTCTTAACCAAGCCGAAAGGCACTTGTTCTCCTCATCATTGCGATCATTTTTTTGTTGTACACCATACCTGGGAACCTTCTAGTCAAAGATCCAACTTTTTAATAACTTTTTTTAAATAAAACTTTTTAATCTAAGATCTTTACTTTAAACTCCTCCACGACCCCCGTACTATTAAATCCATCCATCAGCACAATGTTTTGAGTGCGTTACATTGAGTTCTACCACAAAACGAGACTTTTCACCCCAAAAAAAAAAATCGTTTCCCAGCAATAATTTATGCGTAAAGTTACTTAATTTGATGTACAGAATGCTTGGTTGACGGCTTCGTGATGAGGTGGTTTACACCCTGTATAGTTGGGAAAAAGGCTAGGCAAGTCCTTTTCCTCTAACTTGGCCCGACCCGTAAATCGAACCCAGGAGCTCATGCTCAGTAGTCGCGCTTGCTTTTCAGGGCAGTAATGAAATTCCATACATTAAACTATCTAGATTTTTGAGAAGGTTTAATGAACAGCTTTCAAGCCTTTTAGTATTGGTACACTTACTAAGCAAGTGTAAACTAAATAACTCTCTCGTTAAGGGTACTTTTACGGCCTTAGGTCCACCACTCCCTAACACTTCGGGGAAAGAGATGTGATATAATGTTTTCCTTACTAGGTGTCTCTATATGAGCCGCTACACGGCAGCGCGGTGTTCCAGCGAGGTCAGACGCAAGTTCTGTGCACCGTCGCGTTTGACTCGCCGGAGAGCGCGCTCAAGATGGACACACTGACTATGTTGACGAGGCAAGTGATGGCCGTTTGTGTTGCTCTGAAGGTTCATTTCAGCATACAGTCTAACATTTTCATGGTTTATTTTTCATCCATTCGACGACCCAAATGGCGCAGCGGTAGAGAGGCTGCCTTACGTTGTTAGGGTCCCGGGTTCGAATCCCGGTAGGAGCAAATGTTTGTGTGATGAGCATGGACATTTGTTTCCGAGTCATGGGTGTTTATTGTATAATAAGTATGTATTTACAAACAAAAAAGTATCTATGTAGTATATCAACTATCTCATGTCCACGACACAAGCCTCGTTGCTTAGTGTGGCACAAGATGGCGCTGTGTGTAGTGTCCAGCGATATTTATTATTATTTTATATAATTCAATGTGGACTGATTTTTGAGCTTGCCTGCCATATAAGGCTTTCAGGAGGCGGTCTCGGCTCATAGATGTTAGATAGTCGTCGATCGTCGTTTTCCGTGTGGTTAGTACCTAACCTTCATAGCTCACAACGCATTTTCGAATTTTCGAAAATCTGTGAATGCAGATTTGTTTCTTTTTAAAAATAAAGGAATGTTTCCTTTGAGTATAATTTGCTATCTCCAGTATTTCGAGTACTTTCCCTCCAGTGGTGTCATTGAAAAATTCCACCCTGTATAACAAACGAATCATTTTGATGTGACATAAAATGGCCGCCGATAAACCTACACACTTTCTTTTTTTTTTAAATAAGGAGACCGAAGCATGCACTTATGTTTCTACTTATTAACCTATATTTCGAAACCTCTTTTTTCTTACAGTGGCATAAAAGATAAAAGTTTCTTCCTGCACTACGAGTTCCCGTCGTACGCGACGGGCGAGGTGGGGCGGGGCGGCGGGCCGGGCCGGCGCGAGGCGGGGCACGGGGCGCTGGCCGAGCGCGGCCTGCTGCCCGTCGTGCCGCACCAGCCCTACACCGTGCGCCTCACGGCCGAGGTGCTGGAGTCTAACGGTGACACCTTTTTTTTTTCAATACACTTCCTCGAAAACGGGTTCTTATCACACTACGATTAGGTTCAACATGCCATGTATTTCACACACGTAGATTTTTTTCATTTTTCGTCACCTTGTGCTGTGCCGCGTGCAGAAAGGAGCCGCACGC
The DNA here is from genome assembly GCA_963853795.1 of Xestia rhomboidea. Taxonomy (NCBI): domain Eukaryota; kingdom Metazoa; phylum Arthropoda; class Insecta; order Lepidoptera; family Noctuidae; genus Xestia; species Xestia rhomboidea. Next base: position 16,113,270 of record OY970777.1, read on the forward strand.
GGCACAGCACGCGGGTGTTGGACAATTGCCTCAGATAAAACTATACCTATACTTAGTACAAATTGGTGCAATACCTATAGTCAACGGTGATTGTTTTTTTCCATTATTTTATTTTATTTCTTCAAAAGTGAATTGAAAAACGTCGTTTGATACACGTGGACATTTGTTATTACAGTTCTCGGCTCAAAAATACCCTCGCCTACGGCTCGGGAGTTAATTCCGCCTCGGATGCAATAACAAACTTTCTCCACTTGTATCAAAATGTACTATTCTCGTTGTAGCATTGCACTATTCGTGCTTATTGCCACTGACAATATTTTATTTGATATCAAAACGTAAGAATCAAGTACTCGAAGGATAAAATATAATAACGGAAAATTTTGAAATGGAAAGGAGATTAGTTGTTAAATATAATAAAATTATAATACTTTAACAGTAAGAAATGTAATACAACAGAAAACTAACCATCTAACGCAACCAGGTGGCCCACAAACTGGCCGACTCGGTGCGTAAATTAGGAACTACATGGTAAAATAAGTACATATAACAGTCTATAAAATGTTTTTCACTAAAGTGACCACTTCCCTAGGGAGTAAAAAGTAATTAGTTTTAGTATATAGTTTTTTAATTTCCTTCATGTGACATAGACAAACTCAAACAGCCAGTTAATATACTACTATTATCTGTGGAGTGTGGACCATCTTCATTGCGAAAATGTTGAAAGTTTTAGCTCCATGGTTTTTCCGCAAGGAAGGTGGCGCCATGCGTTTTAAATTGTTCATCTGTGACTGGTTTAGAAGAAAAAACTGACCGCGAAAATTTCAGAAGTTTTGTCGAGTGTAAATTTGTTCGGTTTTATATAAATTTATTAAGAATGTTCAGTGACAGTGAAGAGTTGACGTCGAACAAAGAGCAAAAGACAAATAGATAATTTTTTGCCGCCAAAAACGCGGAAGATTTATCTAAAAACTTCGAAAGTTCTATGGACTGGAGGAATAATAAATGTTTTTTGGTATATTATGGCTTCGTTTAGTCCCTCGATATAAAATAAACTAAAAATAGCTATATCATTATTTACAAGGAAAAGAGCTATAGTTTTATGATATCTACATTAAAATAAAATAAAATACATGAGATAGAAGTGGGTAAAGGGACTCGGAGGGAAACGGAGACACGTTTTCGTTATTTAATAAAAAGATAAAAACTCGCTGGTCTAGTGGTCGCAAGTGACTGTTGAGCATAAGCTCCTGGGTTCGATTCCCAGGTCGAGCAAAGTGTTATTGGGTTTTTCCATCAGAAATAGGCGAAACGACAAAAAAAAATCAAATTAGTCCGTCAGTTAGATTATCAAAAAATATTTGACCCGTGTTTTTTCTTTTGTTACGTAAACCAAAATTGACGAAGATACGACGCTTTTGAAATTCTCAATACGTCACGCCGTGGTATAATTTTTAACTAGTTCTGACGTCACGAGCCCCCACTCCCGAGTTTTGATGCGTTTTATCTTTGTCAATATTTATTGATTTACAAAAACAAAAAATACGTGTCCATTAATTTCCAATACTCTAACTGACGGACTAAATAGATTTGCAATTTTTTGATACTGTCGTCATGCCTATTTCTCAGTCACGGAGTCTGGATTTGTGCCCGGTTGATGGCAATAGGTTTGCGCCTTGTATTGATTTTGTGCTTCTTACTTTTTCTTTGTACATACATAAAATCACGCCTGTAATCCCCGAGGGGTTACGCAGGGGTGCATAAATAAATCACCAACATTTCGCCAGTAATGTTTAAGTCCCATGTAATAGGGGGCGAGCCTATTGCCATCAACCTAGCATTCTGTACATCAAACTAAGTAACTTTACGCAAAAATTATTGCTGGGATACGACTTTTTTTTTGGAGTTAAAAATCATGTTTTGTGGTAGAACTCAATGTAACGCACTAAAAACATTGTGCTGATGGATGTATTGAATAATAAGAGGGTCGTGGAGGTGTTTAAAGTTTTAAAAATCTTACATTATAAACTAGTATTTAAAAAAAAAACTAGTATTCAAAAAGTTGTAACTTTGACCCCCAATATCTCCGTAACTAGAAGCTTCCCAGGTATGGTGTAGAACAAAAAAATGATCGCCCTGACGGGGAAAACAAGTGCCTTTCCGCTTCGTTAAGAGGTTTTTTACCCTCTTTATTTTGTTTACTTCCAGGTTCTAGCTCAATGGCGTCCGTCTGTGGCGGCTCCCTCGCGCTGCTGGACGCCGGCGTGTCGCTGTCGGCGCCGGCCGCTGGAGTAGCCATCGGGCTGGTCTCCAGGCAGGACGAGGGCGGCCACATAGCGGACTACAGGATACTCACTGATTTGTTAGTGAGTCTTGGATTTTTACCTCTATTGTGTATTGCTGGGCCGGCAGTCTCGACAGAGATATCGACAAAATCGCTTATTCGGTTGCAATAAAGCTGCAAGTTGCCAGCGGGCGACACGAAGCCGCCGCAGACGACGGTTTTTATGTATTTCTATGTATTTCTATGAAATTCCCTCCGAAGCAAACGACATGAAGCTAGCGACGCGTCGTCGAGCGGCAGACGCAAGTGTCGCCCGACCGCAGCTCAGTCGTGTCGCTGACAATGAAATGAAATCATGACTGCAGCGACATGAGGCGGCGACGTGTCGCTGCGACATGAAGCGACGACACGTCGTCTGCGGCGCCTTCGTGTCGCCCGCTGCCAACTTACACCTTACTGATGCTTGCGAGACACAATATAGAGATAGATAGTTTACATCCAAGATGCGTTTCTCGCAAGCATCGTTATTGCAACCGAATTTATTCGTTAGTAATTAGCACTCAAAAGTTAGCAATTTTGTCGTTATCTCTGTCGGGACTGCCGCCGGCCCTCTTAATTAGAAACTGTTGATTTAACTGTGTTTTCAGTTAAGAGGGTGTGATGTTTGAATTTGTACAAATACAGTGAAAGACCCAAAACAGTCTGACAACCAGTGTTACTAAGGATATTGTATTACCCAGTACAAACTGGGTTGTGGAGGTCAGATAGGCAGTTGCTACATGTAAGATACTGGTATTCAGCTGCATCCGGTTAGACTGGAAGCCGACCCCAACATAGTTGGGAAAAGGCAGGTGATGACAGTGAAAGGGTTGTTTAGGATTGCACGTTCTGCTGTTTCTGCCTACTCTTATGGAAAAATAACGTGAGGTTGTATGCTTCATGTGATCGGACAAAATTACTGTAATAAGTTACAGGTGTTCTGAAAAAAATATTTCATTAAAAAAACTTTCATTGGCCGCCGATAATCGGCTTTTTAAGGGATGAGGATAAGCTTCTTTATTTATTACTAGCTAATGTCCGTGGCTTCGCCCGCGTGGATGTCAATTATCGCGACCAAAAGTAAAGCTCCCTGACGGCTTTTTTTTTCGGACACCTCCAACAAATATCATTATATTTTAGCCAATTTATACAAAAACTTGACAAATTATATACTGAAATCTTCCTCGAGAGCCACTCTATCCACTGGTGAAAACAGCATAAAGATCAGTGCAGGAGTTTTTGAGTTTATCGCGAACAGACGATATTCTCTTTAAAATAAGATTGAATTGCTTGATACTGTTTAGCAATATTATCTAGCAGTCAGAATCATCTGTTCCAAATAACAATTGCAATAATTTCTTAAAAACTCACACGATGACTGCAGTTTAGATTTTCTGGCTCCAAAAAAAAAACAAAAACAAAAATGTTTATTTGCAAGAAATTACGAACGAACAAATTACAAGGAAAGATCCTAAAAGTCATTGTATTCTGCCTGCAAGTAAGCGTCAAAAACAGACAAATTCCGGAATCTTGTACTAAAAAGTGAGTATATCAATATTCAACGCTGTATATTTACTTAATTTAGACGACCCGAATGGCGCAGCGGTAGTGAGGCTGCCTTAAGTTCTTAGGGTTCGATTCCCGGTAGGAGCAAATGTTTGTGTGATGAGCATGGACATTTGTTTCCGAGTCATGGATGTTTATATGTATAATAAGTATGTATTTAGAAACAAAAAGTGTCTATGTAGTATATCAACTATCTGGTGTCCACGACACAAGCCTCGTTGCTTAGTGTGGCACTAGATGGTGCTGTGTGTAATATCCGGCGATATTTATATTTATTAATTTAATTCCATTCCAGGGTATAGAAGACTACATGGGCGACATGGACTTCAAGGTCGCCGGCACGAAGAAAGGCATCACAGCTCTCCAGGCAGATATCAAGCTGTCTGGTCTTCCTCTCAAGATCGTGATGGAGTCGATACAGAAGGCGTGCGACGCTAAGAGCAAGATCATTGATATTATGAACCTGTGTATTGATAAACCTAGGTTTGTACCCGGTTTATTTTTTTTATTTTATTTTACGATCGAGGCTCTAGTAGAAACCCGAAGTAGAAGACTGAGGGCTTTCGTAGTCGAGGTTCGTAATGCCCGTACCGTCCGTGATACGATACATACAATGTTTTTAATCACATTTGCGAGCAAATAAATACAATTATAGGGCAGTAAAACTTATTACTTCAAATAAAAATTTAAATACTTATGTAATACAACTTTACTACACAAGTCAGCACAACTAATATTACGAAATTCGTGATTTTTTTTCTAAACGGATGGCGGGCTTTTAACCCACACCACAGATAATACAAATGTATCGTTCAGAAACATTAAGGGCAAATACGTATACAGCCATCCCGGTGTAAAAGTAATATGTAGCGAGATTGCAATAAAATTCGTAATTAGATAACATTTTAAGACAATTTTTTAATTTCGATCTGATGTAAACTCCTTGCTTGAACTTGAACCTGCATGACCTGAGTGCAGTGCTATAAATAAAAAAAAATTACTTACCGACCTTTGGCTTCATGGGAAGAAAAAGGGTCGAGGGTTTTATACGGGGCATTGCGGCCAAGTTAACCTGCATGTTATGATACTGTTTACGTGTAAGTGTGATGAAAAATAAATAACCGTCATATTCCAGACAAGGCCACAAGGACAACAGGCCAGTGATTGAGGAGTTGGAGGTGGAGGTGCACAAGAGAGCCAAGCTGCTCGGCATGGGCGGCGCTAACCTGAAGAAGTTGTACGTTGAGAATGGAGTGCAGGTAACTATTCATAAGAGAATAAGAGTATATTGATTTCAACGTTTGATGCCCTTCTCAAACATATGTATAGTATTATTGGTAAAGTAACACAGATTGTCTGTATTTTTATTCTTCACTAGCTGATGTCCGCGGCTTCGCCCGCGTGGATGTCGGTTATCGCGATCAAAAGTAAAGCTCCCAGACGGCTTATTTTTTTCCGACACCTCCAACAAAAATCTTTATATGTTAGCCAATGTATACAAAAACTTGACAAATACTAAAACCTTTCTCGAGAACCACTCTATCCATTGGTGAAAACAGCATGATAATCAGTGCAGGTGTTTTTGAGTTTATCGCGAATAAACAGCGCGAGCAACTGTTCGCGATAAAGCTCAAGTTCAAGCTACAAGTTCATAAAGGTCGAAGAACGACTTTTTCAAGGTCAAAATCATTCCTCGACCTTTATGAACTCGGAGGGTTGTATTGATGATTTTGATGATTATAATTGTGTAACTACATACGTCTTATAGTCGCGAACAGTATTTTAATCAACATACAACCTAGCACTGGTCTACAAATTGCAAAAAACGTAAGAAAATTTGAATTGTGCGGGCTACCCTGGAGCATCCACCTTAAGGGTATGCATACAGGCTGCTCCCAGCCATTTCCCCGCTAGATGGCGTTGAAGTCAACATTTTTTAGTTAATTTGGGTTTTTGTGTAATTGGAAAATTATTAGGTCGTAGGAGTAGCGCTAGCGATTAGAGGACATTGCGCTTTATCGAACTGGGTCATATCATTGCCACAAAATCCACCCAATTCGGCACAATTTCGGATTTTAACATTTGCTATTGAACATAGTGTTGTTTACACACACAGACGTGGGTGAGTATGTAAGCCCTACGTTTACAAGGATTGACACTAGATGGCGTGAATGAAAAAAAAAACAAGTTTTTCATTTTTCTGTATTGAGATTGATGATTTCTACAGAACGCCACCTGCTTAACCTGCTACGGTATATATGTACGGTCGACCAAGCTATTTGGTTTATATTTTACAATGTAATTTGTGGGTTAAACTTTTAACCAAATAGCTTGTTCGACCGTAAGATAGGTATAAAAATAAAAGTTTGTATTTGTTGGCGTATACTATTTATTTATAATTTTGGGAAATAAATTATGTCAACATTAATTACAATAAAACGCAGTTTTATTTTATTACATTACACTTTTGAATTTTTTATCAAAACAAGTATTTGAAGTAAATTATGCTGATTTGTAATAGTACCAATTATTACAATAATTAGACATTTCATAACACAGAAACTATAATTCTTATACAAGAGATAACATCAAATCTAAAACTAAGAAATATACCATGATAATGTCGATTCTAAACAAACTACTACTAAAATACAATTCGAACTAGAATCAGTTGATTTTACCCTGTCTGCTTTGAAAGTTCCTGTCTGGAAACCACTGCTATACTGCTGCTGCAAAGAAAACATAGGTAATTGGTAATATTTGTTACTTTTGAGGAATATTATGTACCATTCACTTCAAAATATTATTTAGCTGCTCTAAAATAAAACTTTACTTCTCTTCTTTGCTATTTTTTACTAGAATAACCTAATATATTCTATTTAGTTTAGACATTGAAATTGATGCAATTTATGAAGTGAAAAAAAGAGTAAAAGCATTGTGTACATACCATTCAAACCTATACATTTAGCTTTTTTTAACACATCTCAAAATGATTTCTGGCAGAATACAGTTTAAAAAATCTGATAATTTTGGTATTTTGCTGACAAATTCATTATCTCGACAAATAAAACATATGAAGTATCATTTATACATTTTGCTGACACGCATTTGTCCTTGAACCTGGAATAAAATTTAATTATAGTAAGAGAAAACTAGATATTGAAATTTATTAAAATGAGGACAAAAAAAAGGAAAAGCTTTGCGTACATACCATTCAAATCTATACATTTAGCATTTTTTTGAACACGTCTCAAAATTATTTCCGGCAGAACACAGTTTTTAAATAGTCTGATAATTTTGGTATCATATTGCTGATAAATTCATTATCCTGACAAACTTCTATTACAGTCAAAGGTTTCGTGACTGAAATAAAACATATGAAGTAGCACTTATCCATTTTGCTGACACGCATTTGGCCTTGAACCTGGAATAGAATTTAATTATAGTAAGAGAAAACCAGATATTGAAATTAATTAAAATGTGGACATGCAATAGAATTTTCAGTTTACTTGATAGTAATAATCGTGCTTTTTCTTCATCACTAAAACATTATTGTCCAGTTTTAGAGCAAAGTTTTTCTTTTCTAGTGCAGCTGCCTCGAGGCTTTGATTTGTCCTGGCCAATGATGGAAAGCACTTGATCTCAACAACAGCTCTCTCATTTTCAATTATACCTGTAACAAATTGCCATAAAATATAAAACACAGATGTAGCTTTTTATGAGATTTGATATAAGAAATTCAATCGTCTCTAGTGCTGGTTATTCTTTGTTTCTCGCAATTATAACTAGTGTTATGTTTGGCCACATTTGCCAAACACAAAGATAAAATTGAAGTTTGAAAAATAAATAACTTACCATCTGGACGGCCAGCTAAAAATCCAAATTCTTCATCAATAAAAAGGCCTGAAGGCCTCACAATTTTATTATATTGTTGCATGAACATACTTTTTGCTACACTCTCATATTGTTAAATTGGTAAACAATTGTTTGCGTGTCGAAGATTGCTATCATATTCTGCTTTGTTCTTTCCGTTTTAAGTATTTTTAAAATGTTTCCTTGGGCTCTGTGTGGTCTGCTTTTTCCATGCAGTTTCATGCCATTTGTGTCCATTAGCAAGCGATAGTCCTGAAAACATATTTTTAAGTGTTATATTCCAGGAAAGACATGTTGTGGCGATATAAATTGGGTTATATAAGGAAAGACTTTATATTTACCTGCCACATGAACACGTCGCTGGTAAGAACGCCCTTTTCCTAAACTAATTCGTTTTCCACAGTTAAATTTGTTTATTACGCTCATAAAGTTTTCTGCCACATTTGTTGTCTCATTTGACAAACGACCTGCCTTCAAAGCAATTTTTTCATTGACTGCATAAATCAGAACCCACACCTCTGGAGCAGTATTTTTCAGCCTTTCTACGAGATCTTCTTCCTTCTTTTCAGTTCCATCTGTCAATGTTTTATTGACATTGCAGTAATAATCCTTGCAGTTTTCATGTACTCCGAATACATGAAGCGGGCCATTTCTCTCTGATTCCATTGCTGTAGATGATCCAGTAAAATTTTTTCAGCAGTTTTTTTTTTCATAATTTTCATATCGATGTTTCTCCTCTCATAATATTGACATGTCTAACAATATTTCTTTCTAGCAGCAAGAAATAGACATTTAGTAGTTTCTTTACCAATAATGCAGGCCTGGAAATGAAAATCAACACTTGTAAATATTGCACGTATTAGAAATGTCTTACAGAACCAAATTCGTGTTTTGTAAAATATGAACTTACCTGACGTTTGAACCATGCTCCAAATACAATCTACTTATACAGTAACAAATGGAATGCCGCGCCGTCTGAAGACACCTCATAACCTTTTTGAATAGCAATTTGATCTTTCATAATAAAATAAAGCTGACATTGTTGGAATATCCGGAATATCCATAGGACTTGTTGTGAGCTGCTTGTGTCCAGTATTTATTTAATCACTGCTCTCCGAACAATTTTATGACACATATTGCACTTGAAAATTAATTCACTTCGAAATCCATCAATTTCACTAACAAATTCAATTTGTTAGATTCACACATATTTCGATGTAGGTACATATTTCCAGAAGAAATGCCCACTCCATTACATTTACATCCTTCAAGTCCACAATGCGATGCCCAGATATCCCAGATAATCATTTAGATATTTGAACCAGCTTCCACAATCAATAAAATTTAAAATAATGTAATAGTATCGTAAATTCGTATTTCACAACCATGATGCAAATTGCAATATTCCAAATCATAGATAATAAAATAGGGTTGCGTTCGAAACCAAAGATCTAGAAAAATGTTAAGTTACATTTTATTTATCTTTATATTTCAATGTTATCTTTATATTCCTGGTAGAATTGGTCGACAAATAAGAAAACAAAATCAGATTAGATAAGTTACTTATTTAAAATAAAGCACAAAATAGATTGTAAGTAACTGATTTCTATTTGTTTCTGAACGCACCATAACAATTTGACGTGAACTAGCGAGAGCTTGGTAAGTTAGGTACCTACTACAAAATAAAACCAACTAATATTAATGTATGTCTGACTGTCTGTCTGAAACTGTTTGCAAAATGCGTAAAAGGTGTCCCGCCCGGCAAAGCTATATTTTGCACATGTTTGCAAGTTTAATTTTGTGACTACTTTGGTAGTTAACCGATTAATAATTATATCTATTGTTGACCAAAAATATATTCAAACACATTCAAATATTAAGAAACACTGACTTTGTACTCATCACTGCTACGTATGACGTAGGTAATTAGTATTATGACGAGATTTCATGAAAATCACGGGTCAACTTGCTGTTTCAAATACCACCGAAAAAAATAGAATTGCGTTTTTAGAATAAATAATTACTATACCTACGATAAATTACATTATAGTCTACTAAATAATATGAACTAAATATATACTAGAGAAATAATGCAATTTGAATCAATGAAAATGTATAGCATACAAAATTTAATACGCAAGAAATTCCGCGCGCAAATCATAGCGCGTCACAACCGAAATAAGAATGTATTTTATAACAGTCTATACAAGTGAACGAAGTTTGGCAACGCTTTGTTACGTCAACAATGCATGTAGGTCAAGGTTAGGAAGAACGGCATCGTTGCTTATAACCTACCTCTACGACTATTGGTATTTATGTTGCCATACAACAATAATAAGTAAGAAAAGTTTAAAAAAAAACAAAACATTGATGTTTATGTCATCAGTTTTATGTTATTTTATATTGTTTTTGTTTTGAACGGTTGGAAAGGGAATTAACCAATTATTGAACTTTAAGATATTGATTTATCAGAATTATAAGATCGTCTGCACGCCATCTAGCGTGTCAATGTCTAAACAACGCTTTTGGTTTGCTTGTCAAAAGTCACGCACACTACTAAAGAAGTGTCAAATTTTGCCGGGATTTCACTATTGTTTTTCTCAGTAAATAATGTAAGATAATGCCCAAAAAGGTCCGTTGCGTACACATTTCACTGTAGAGAAGTGATAAAACGATTAGTTTGAAAGAAAGAGTGTCTGTGTTTAGTGTATTTTACGAGACAAAAATGTATGGACGGTCGGTCAGAGCTTCAACCTTAAGCAAATAAATTATTGTTATTCTTAACAGTAACACATTGAGTTCTCAGGTGACGCCCATAGACGACGTAAAGTACAGCGTGTTCGCTCCGTCGCAAGCCGCCATGGACGAGGCGCGCGCCAGGATCGACGCCTGGCTGTCCGCCGACAAGCGGCACGAGCTGGAGTTCGGCGCCATCTACAGGGCGCGGGTCGTGGAGCTCAAGGACATGGGCGTCTTGGTGACCCTGTTCTCGGGGATGCCGCCCGCTCTGGTGCATAATTCGCAGCTGGATCATCGAAAGGTAGGAATTTTATTGCTTCTGTAAGGTCCCATAGTAGTTATAATAATAAATATCGCTGGAAGTTGCACACAGCGCCATCTAGTGCCACACTAAGCAACGAGGCTTGTGTCGTGGACACCAGATAGTCGATATACTACATAGATACTTTTTGTGTGTAAATACATACTTATTATACATATCGACGCTTAAAAGGTAATCCTTACTAAGCGACATAAATCCGTAAAATGAGTTATATATACCATTTGAACCGCCAGATTTTTTGCGTCGTTTAGTCTAAACTACCAAAACAAAAGTGATTTTAAGAATATTTAGCAGTTACGACATTCAAACAATTAGGTATATGAACTTAGTCGGTTTTTCATGTATTGACTTTTTCATTTATTTGTATTTAGATATTTTTACTTGTTAAGAAATATTTCCTTTGAAATCACTTAGTAGATTTTACCTACACAAATTTTCGTGCATGATAATAATTACTTAAACAGTTTTTGGTTTAAATGTCAGTTACGAAGGGAGGTTTTGGGTAATTTTAATAACTAAGATACAATTTCCACAATCACAAAAATCATTAAATAATGCTTAGGTAACTTACTTGATATATTTTAAACTGTCAGATCTTTTCAGATCAATCTTTCTGTATCAAAATTCTAAACTAAGTAAGTTTACCTATTTTTACATGTTACTGCACACACTACCAGTGATAATTTTACCCGTTTATCAAATCAGGCACAAACCGCTGTTTATAAAAGTGTCAGGTGTCTTACTTTGACAATATGGATAGCCATAAAAAAAATGAATTCTACGAGTGTTAACATCATTTTAATCGAACAATTAGGTAATTTTTCATGTTTTTTTTTTAAATACTTGATCTTTAAATCACTCTCCTGTAAAGTTTACTCAATGTCGCTTAGTGAGGGTTGCCTTTAAAGCGTCGATATAAACATTAATGACTCTGAAACAGATGTCCATGCTTATCACACAAACATTTGCTCCTACCGGGATTCGAACCCGGGACTTTAAGAACGTAAGGCAGCCTCACTACCGCTGCGCCAATCGGATCGTCGAAAGAAAAGTTGCCACCTTACACTTGCAGTTTATGGTGAAAGCGTCAGGGTAGACCGCGAAATTCAAATTTTCTTACGTTTTTTGCAATTTGCAGGCCAGTGCTAGGTTGAATGTTGATTAAAATATTGCTCGCGACTGTAAGACGTGTTGCGTACCATCGTAGTAGGGGACTACGATGGTACGGAACCCTTCATGCGCAAGCACGACTCGCAGTTGGCTGGTTTTATCTCTGCTTCGTCGGTCTAGTCTTCGTAAGTGCTATTGAAAAGCGGGACCTTGGGATCAATTACCAATTCGGTTGAGCGAGAGATTTCTAATGGAAAAACCTAATATGACTTTGCTGGGTTTTGCATTAGGAATTTCTAAGTAGCAGACAAGAGTCTGCTCAGTTCTGGTTTATGACTTTAAAGCAATGATTTCAGTTTATGAAATGTATTTTAAATTGGTCGAATATTGGAGGAGGAAATAGTCGAGAGCCAATCCTTGAATTATGACTTTTTACTTAGGCCATTCAGTCGTATCTGCAGGTGTCCTTATCGCACCAATGTCGAAATCGCACTTGCAGAGCAAATCAAATTATCTTTATTTGTGGACACAGGTATTAAAATAAAGGTCTTATTCATACATTTTAGTTGAGCTCTATGTCCTACCACTGAAATTGGTATACAAATATTGTTTGCAATGGGGATAGTTTCTTCAAATACCTAATTTCCAATAGTTTCTCTGCCCGCATTTTCTCTTAACATACATATCATACACGTCTATGTATAGGATAGAATAGGTACCTACATATTACATGTTTTTTTCCTGTTACCATTACCATTTTTAATTATAACTTCTGAAATATGTTTACGTTGGGCTTATGGCACCTATGTACCAAAACTTCATATTATTATAGGTCTTTAATTCCTGTCAGGCTCTAACTTAAACTAAAGTAGATAAATAAATATATAAATATCGCTGGAGATTACACACAGCGCCATCTTGTGCCACACTAAGCAACGAGGCTTGTGTCGTGGACACCAGATAGTTGATATACTACATACATACTTTTTTGTTTGTAAATACATACTTATTATACATATAAACATCCATGACTCGGAAACAAATGTCCATGCTCATCACACAAACATTTGCTCCTGCCGGGATTCGAACCCGGGACCCTAAGAACGTAAGGCAGCATCACTACCGCTGCGCTATTCGGGTCGTCAAAGATAGAAAGTTATAGTGTAGGTCCCTGTAAAAATGTAATGTTATATTTAGCTCTAAATTCATTTACATCACTCTAGTCTGGGTTTGTACACAGCCCCTTACCAGCCTTACAAAAAATATAAAAAAGAAACAGTTTTTGACAAAAAAAAACTTTTTAAAATTGCCATTATTTATCCAAATTCCAACACGTCCAGCCTTAGCGCATACTTCGGAACATAATATTATCTTGTGTGTGACTGAATTGTGCCGCCGCTTCTAAAACTAGCACCTTTTTTATTTTTATTAGTAAGTACATAACATAACTAAATAGTTATTATTATTTTACGTCGACTTGTAGACTGCATTTCAGATTTTACGATTAATAGGAAAAAAAGCAAACTTTATAAGTATCAATACACGCCGCAGCAGTTCATACAATGTATAAATAATTAAATATTTTTTATTTGCATGAAGGTTGGTACAAGAACTAATAACAATTAAATCTTAGTTTCGAGGTTGTACGCTGTCACATAAAATCATAGAATAGGCAAGACCACAAAAAAAATCTAATTGGTCCGTCAGATAGATTTCTAAAAAATATTGGACACATATTTTTAATTATTGCTGCGAAACGACTTTTTTTTTGGGGTGAAAAATCATGTTTTGTGGTTGAACTCAATGTAACGCACTTAAAACACTGTGCTGGTGGATGGATTGAATAATACGGAGGTGTTTAAAGTAAAAATCACATTATAAACTTGTATCTATCTATACATATAATAAAATCGTTGAGACCAAAAAATCTGTTCATTGAAGATGAAAAAAAAAGAAACCAGCCAGGGTGACTTAAAATAAGTAACTGAACATATTTAAACCATTTTAAAAATTTTTGTTTGTTTGTTTGTTTGACCGCGCATCACGTAAAAACTACTGAACCGATATTGTTGAAATCTTCACAAATCTATTTAAATAAATTCAGAATAACATTTAGTCTATAAAAATTTAGGTTTTTTTTAAAAAAAAAGGGGGTTGATTAATAAAAGTAAAGAAATACCTGTTTTAGCATTTTTTTTAAATCTCGTCCAGAGACGCAAAAAAGAGGGTTTTGTGTTTAAAATTAATAAACTTCAAACCCCTAGACAATCAAAACCAATGAAGTGTAACCTTTTAAAGTTGCTACATATATTTCATATCTAATACAGGTAAATATAATTTCTCAGTTTTCTCGAAATTTGATTTTTGAGGTGAATACGCACAACATAGCGGAACTCAAGAAAATCAGCTTTCTTCGGTTTAAGTAGTAGGTACGATATGTTTGTGCGCACATCACGTCAAAACTACTGCATAGATTTCTTTAAAGGCTTCTTCAATATTTAGGCTATATATTATCACGCTACTTCCTTAAGGGGGTAGGCAATTTAACATCATGTCCGTATACTTCAATTGTTTGACGTTTCAGTCATGACATAAGTACATGAGAACGGCTATTTGTAGATTATGTCAACGAAGTAAATAGCCTAGCGGTTTCATGACCGCTCTGCAAACTACGGGGTTGCAGGTTCAAACCCCGCAATATTATTTTCAATTTTTGTGATTTGTTAATTTTTTTTTTTGATACTGTTAGATTGCCTATATTTCTTTTTGTATTTAAATTGTTTGCATTTCTATATTTCTTATTTTTTCGTGAAATATGTTTCCAAAAAGTAATAGAGAAGTATGGAAGAAGAATACAATCATGCTGCGCCGACCCCAAATAAATTGGGATAAGGGCAGGAGTATGATGATGATTTCACGTGATTTCACGTGTTCTTGCCGTGCAAGAACTGTGCTGTGCTATTCGCAATAATCAATAATCCATACGCAGTTTATGTAGATTATATTTACAGCTATATTGTTATTGGCCTCAATCAAAATTGGTGAGAATTTAAGACCTGCCTGGACTGTCATCGAAGGTCTTACGGTGGAGACAAAAGTCAGTTGCAAGAGGTTCGCAACAGTTTGCAGCAGCTATATCGTGTTTGGGCTCATTTCATGGACCTTGATGAAAACTTTTAACTTTACAGTATGACTGTCATCAAGTGTCTAAGGATGATAACGTAAGCCTGAGGAGGCTGGCGAGGGAAGCCCTTATTTAGAAAAACAGAATATTTTAGCGATTAATGCAAATATTTCAGAGAAATTAAATTGTTACCTGCTTGATTCTATACTATGCCTAATATTATAAAGCTGAAGTGTTTGTTTGGTTGGTTGAACACGCTAATTTCAGGAACTACTGGTTCGAGTTGAAAGTCTCTTTTAGTGTTGGATAGCCCATTTATCGGAGAAGGCAACAACGAACAACAACGTTGCATTGTTTATATAACATCACGCTACAATCAATAGGAGCAGAGCATCAATGAAAAATGTTGCAAAAAAAGGAAAAAATATTCCTTTTGAGATCTTTCGTTGCGTGCGCTGCGTAAACGGTTAAAGTTACGCAACAATCGTGTATGACGGAAAAAGTTCTATAAAAAGCCGCGAGAGCCTTTTTATGAGTATCTTTTAAGGATGTCTCACACTGTCTCTAACCATCTCTCTCTCTCTCTCTCTCTCTCTCTCTCTCTCTCTCTCTCTCTCTCTCTCTCTCTCTCTCTCTCTCTCTTATGTGACGCAGACGAAGTTGCGCGGGTCAGCTAGTTTAAAAATAAGTTTATCAAAAAGTTGGAACTTTGACCCCCAATATCTCCGTAATGAGAAGGTTCCCAGGTATGTTGTAGAACAAAAAAATGATCGCAATGACGAAGAGAACAAGTGCCTTTCGGCTTCGTTAAGAGGTGTTTTACATCCTTTATAAAGGGTGTTAAAAAAACCTCTTGAAGAAAGTTCCAACTTTTTCGCAACTTTTTTTTAAAAACAAGTTTTTAATGCAAGATTTTTACTTTAAACACCTCCACGACCCCCGTTCTATTCAATCCATCCATCAAAACAATGTTTTGAGTGCGTTTCGAGTTCTACAACAAAACATGATTTTTCACCCCAAAAAAAGTCGTTTCCTAGCAATCATTTTTGCGTAAAGTTACTTAGTTGGACGTACAGAATGCTTGGTTGACGGCTTACAGTCGCAGCCCGTAGGCTCGCCACATGAATGAAGTTTCAATAAGTTTGAAGACTCGGGCGGAACTGGAGAATTTGGTAAATGAAAACGGATGAATTTAGATTTTTCTATAACCCACGATCTGTCCACGAAGTAGACACAACAGTTAAACAATGGCGTCTCGACCAAATTGGTCATTTGACAGATCATGATATATTTAATGTAAGTAGGTTATGGGTTAGCCATTTCTTGTACCCCGTCCATTTTCGCTAGGTATGTACGAGTATAAGACTTTATTTAAATTAAACATTGGTGTAACAGTTCAATATTGCAATTACATATAAAATAGACTTGTTCCCTAAGCCAATAAATAGTTAGTGATAAGGAAATGAACTATTGTCGTCATAAGGAGCGACAAACATTGTGCAACACTTGGGTGTAATGAGCTCCTCGCGTACTCTTGTAAAAGTCCACAATCCACAGCTTTTCGCGTAGTAATTGTATCTCTAGAAGTTCTGATCATGTAGCAAGTCATACCCGGCGTCACTTGTATAGAGGGACCCTTCACGTTCAGAGCGTCCTCCACAGTGTTAGTCGTCACCGTCGATACTGAAGAGTTTCCAGTTCCGTTCACAGTCTTTGTCACTGTCACCTGCGTTGTGTTCTTCACAACATGTTGGTCGTTTCGTCTTGTGTTCGGCGTGACATCCCAAATAAAGCTCGACATCAGGTTGCAGTCGATGCGCGTCTCCTCGTAATCGCCGGATCCTTTGCTTATACGTAGCTTGCATATCTCTCCCGGGGAGCTAGTGTACTTTCTATCAGAGATATGATGGGAGCGACTGTTGCGGCCCAAGTTGTACAGCGCTAGTCCAGTCAGCAAGTTATCAAATTTGCTGCCAGATTTTCGGTACTCGAACACGTAGACGGGCGGGTGCCCTTGATACACAGGGTGGGAGATAGACCCGTAGCTTATCTGCTGCGGTGGGTTATAGTGGTAGTGGACCTCTGTTCTCGGGCTGTACCTATTATGGACCACGTTGGGTTGTTGGTGGTATGTCGGCCGCAAATTTTTGTTACCTGACATCCCATTCGAGTGAGGGTATGCGTGTGCGCCGCCTGAACCAAATCCTGAACGACCGGTAGACCAGGGATAGTGATGCGAGCCGTGGTGTGAACTGCGTCCGAAGCTTCTACCATGTGCATGGCCGCCTTTCGCGACTGTTGTTGTTACGAGAAACATGAATACTATAAATTTCAGCCATGTTATTACCGGCGCCATATTGTGCCGGCGCGAGGTGTTTAAATAAAATTCAATAGGTAACGAAACTCACGACTACAACGACACAAGCTTGTCACTAAATGAAATTACATCAAAATTAAAGTCTTTAATATCCTGTTTACTTTCATGCTTCCTGTTAAAAAAAAACCCAACACGTAACGAATTGGCGTCAATTTCAACTCGCGCCCAATTATAACCCGATAAGATGATTAAAAACATTCCAGACTGGTTCAAAAAGGTCTTCCGGTGAACTTATAAGCATAGGGTTTATAACATTGCGTTTGATACTACTATCGTCCGAGTATCTTCAGGTATCTATCAAGTTTACACAGTCCGTCCATCGTATTTCTTTGGTCTTCTTCTATTCTTAAACCCTATACATTCATACTCAAAACTTTCCTCATGACATTTTCCTTATTTCTCCGCATCACATGCACATACAATACGAGTAATAAATAAAAAGGAAAACAAAGAGAAGATTCCTTTGATACTTGATACCACCATCTGTATGAGCGTGGACGATGCAAATGTATGTCTTAACCTAGCTCCAAACCCGTCTAACACTTGTTTTTTTTTTTTTTTTTTATTTTTTTTTTTATTTATTTATCATCAAACATCTACCCTTACAGCTAACCAATGCGGTAAATGTGCCTTAATTAATATTTAACATAATTGTTCCTTATAACTAATACCTATCACTAATTACATTCAAAGCATTCCTTGTGAATTCACTCAAAGAACAACAGAATAGGTCTGTCTCACTCGCTATGAGGTTGAGCGTGCGAAGTGCACGCGTCAGCGGCGCCTCCTTCAAAAGGTTGGTCCGAGCTCGCGGTTCCATCAGCAGTGGTGGCTGCCGTCGCCGCCACACGTACCTGTCCGGAACACGGAACACACAGACTCACCTGGCCTAAAACAACTGCATTATGCACCTTTCCTCTAAGTAATTTAAATATATATGAGGCGAGTGCAAGATCCCTCCTAACCCTTAGCTCGTTGTATCCTACCATACCTAGAATAAATAAGGTTGGATACATTAACGGGTAAAAGGGATAAACTCCGTAATAACGCATATATAAATATCTTATAAATTTATTTTGTACCCTCTCCAGCATGAGACTATATTTAGCTTCATGCGGAGCCCAGATGACTGCATTACATTCTAACTGGCTCCTCACCAATGCATTATATAAAGCTATAATAGCTTTCACATTCGTGAACCCTCGGACCGTACGAAGCATGAAACCTAAATTTCTATACGCCCTTTTGCAACAACGCATGATATGATCCCGAAAAGTCAAGCCGGTGTTAAATCCTACTCCCAAGTCCTTGACTTCTGTGACCCGTTCCATAGGCACCCCGTCAATAAGGTAGGTATGTAAGATGGGATTGTGTGCACGAGAAAAGGTGATGGTCACACACTTTGAGCTATTAAACTGCAAGAGATTGTCTTTGCTCCATCTCACTACCCTATCGATGTCCCTTTGTAGCCTGACACAATCATCGTTGCTCTTAATGGCGAGTGACAATTTGAGGTCGTCTGCAAACAACAGACAAGAAGCGTCTCGGACTACTTCTGGTAGGTCATTTACCACCAGAAGAAAGCCCAAAGGGCCAAGGTTACTACCTTGACTTACCCCGGCCCTAGTGAAATATGGATCTGAAACGTGTCCCGCATATTCCACATATTGCTGCCTATCCCTCAAATAACTGGCAAAAAACTGGAGAGAGTGTGAGGTGAAACCAACTCCTGCAAACTTTTTAAGCAAAATGCCATTATCGACTAGGTCGAATGCTTTTCTAAAGTCAAAGTAAGCAGCATCAGTTTGCCCCCCACTATCCACCGTCGGCACCAGATGAGCCATGTGGCAGAGAAGATTACTGGTGGTACTTCTTGCCGGTCGAAACCCATGCTGAGCGTCTGACAGCTGTGCGCTAACCTGAAGATATATGCTCCTATGTATAGCAGTTTCTAACACTTTCGCCGGCGTAGACAATACCGCAACTGGTCTGTACCCATCCACCGATTCTGCTGACCCTCCTTTCGGGACCGGAACAACGCGGGTCACTTTCCACCTCTCCGGAAACACGGCAGCTTCGAGGCACTGGTTATAAATATGAAGTAGCGGCCTAGCCAGCGCTACTCGACAATCCCTGAATATGTAAGGTGGAATGCCGTCAGGCCCTGCTGACCGTTTTGGCTTGAGATCTAGAAGCGCACGACTCACATCTCCTAACTGTAATTGGTGCAGGTGCACTCGCGCCGCTCCGTTTCCGCTACCTGCGCTGGCTATAGCCACGTTTACATCTAACTCCGGCCGCTCCTCCCTATACACGGAATAAAAATAAGCCGCAAACTCTTCCACAGACCGCTGTCCAGATAATGCCACCCCGTCTTTCAAGATCGCTTGCGGGCTTCTCCTACCTCTTTTAGACTTGGCGTAATTCCAAAAAGATTTAGGATCACTCAGCATTTGCCCTTGGACACGGCTCCGATATTGTTCCTGTGCCACTCCTAACATATTTTTAATGTTGGTTCTACACCGAGCAAATGCTTCGTAATCGAACCCGCTTGCCTTGTACTGTTTATGCAGAGAAGCCTTCAACCTTATGTCGCGAATTATTTCAACAGTGTACCACTCAGGATAAATGTACCTTGAGTTTCCACGACTTCGCTTTTTTTTGGGCACGCAGTCATCTATAATAGAATTAATAATATAATAAAAATAATTTAAACCTTCTTCTAAGTCCATTTCATACAACGGAGTCCAGTCTACGGCTGCAATTGATGAATATAGGGACAGAAAGTCGGCTTTACTAAAGTTCCACCCGTCTGGTACACCTGCGATATCGTCAGGTGTCGCTGAGCCTGCTGAGCCGGGGTGCCGGCGCAGGCGCGTGTGTGTACTAACCGAGATCTGGAGCGGCGGGTGGTACGCGTCTACCGGTACGAGTGGCGCCTCCGCCGCGCGCACGCTCACACTCCCTCCCTTCGCCAGTGTACTCAACACTAAATCCAACTGGCGACCATTACAATTTCCCACTGCATTTATTTCCACAGATCCAGCATCCGTCAGTTCTCGGCCTAGACGTCGGGTCTGAGATCCAAGTGAAGTACTTCGGCCGCGACCCGGTGTCGGGGCAGGTGCGACTGTCGAGAAAGGTACTGATCTCCCCACCGCCGGGCGTCGTGAAGAAACTCGACAAGAGCTAGGTTATATTATGATAGTTAGGTTATTATTAAAAATTGTTAATTGTTTAGTTTAAACTGGAGAAATTGTGGTTTACCTCTGACCTCATAAAGTTGAATTTGCGCTTCAGCTTCAAATATCATTTACTTATGACTTTTCCAAAAGTACCTACTAGTCATTCTGAAATCTACATTATTCTTTTCTAAAAACGATGCCCCACACTAGGAATAGTCTACTGTCTGTCATCGTAGATCCTAGAAGAATGCCCATTTTGATGTGGTTTTTCTATTTTTCTGGCACGAATGGGCCATTTTGATATGGTTTTTCTATATGTCTACTACAAAACCTGTCACGACATATTTATCCTTCAGAGAAAAGTTGATTAAGTGAATGTAATGAAATGTGCATAAATGGAAAGCTCCGCGTCTAGAGCAAGTACGTTTGGATCGATATTAAAAGTAAGCCCTTGTCAAGACTTCTAAAGCGGGGTTTCTTGTTGACGCTTTGTTATTTTTGTAGACAATGGTGTCGATTCTGTTGTGCAAAAACTAAACTTAATTTAGGCTGTTGCTATCTTTTACTAAAAGGCAGTGCGAGAAAAGGACGGCTATAGCTATGCACTAAGTTAGAGATGTCAAACTAGTCTATGCCTTGCGCTTCACCGTGTTTTAGTCGACATGTTTTTACGTGCACCCTTCATTTGTATGGAAATATTAGTTCCAATTAAATTTGACATCTCTAAATTACGTCCGTCTCTTTCTCGTTTTATTAGAGAGAAAAGATAGCAATAACCTAAATGAAGTTTAGTTTGTGCTCAACAGAATCGACACTAGTAAAATATAACATTAAAATCCTTAATGTACCAAGCTTGGCCTTTATAATATACAGGATGAGGTACACCGACGTACAAACGATTACCACGTATTCAATATATCATTCTGAGCCCCCCAACATACAGGGTGTAACCAGACTTCACAAAGCCGTCAACCAAGCATTATTACATCAAACTAAGTAACTTTACGTAAAAATTATCGCTGGGAAACAACATTTTTTTTGGGGTGAATAATCACGTTTTACGATAGAACTCAATGTGTAACGAACTCAAAACATTGTGCTAATGGATGGATTGAATAGTACGGGGTCGTGGAGGTGTTTAAAGTAAAAATCTTACATTAAAAACATGTAATTTAAAAAAATCTTGTGAAAAAGTTGTAACTTTGACCCCCAATATCTCTTACTAGAAGGTTCCCAGGTATGGAACAAAAAAATGGTCGCAATGACGGGGAGAACAAGTGCCTTTCGGCTTCGTTAAGTCTTTTTACATCCTTTATACATTTTTAATAAGTAATTAAAAGAAATAGCTTTTCCAATCAAATCCGTCCGCAGGGGTTGATGTGTATCCGTGACCTGTAGTTAAACAACTTCTAGCATGTTTCAAGACGAATTGTTTTATTATAATTTGGGAGGAGCGTCTTATCTCCTCAGTCACATTAATAATGTAAATTGGTATTACTAAACTGCTATTGCATGAGCTCCTGGGTTTGATTCCCAGGTTGGGCAGTGTAATTGGGTTTTTCCATCAGGAATTTCTCAGTAGCAGCCACTGAGTTTTGATTTCTGCTCGGTTGATGGCACTAACATAACTGGCGAAATGTGGCTGTACTATTGGGTACACCTCTGTCTAACCCTTCGGCGAGTACAGGCGTCATGTTATATGTTAGTATTCAAATTATGTTATGTATTATTTGTATCTTTATGTTTAGTAGAATTACTATGTTGACTGCCAAAAATTGTAAATAAGTAGCAATAAATTAAATTCTAAATGATTTTCTGCTTTTCATTTCTCATTCAAATAACTATTGTACGTTCTCTAGACAGGGAAATTAACTGTTAAGCAAATTGACACCCTACGTCAATTTGTCAAGTTTTAACTATTTCATACAGTTGGTAGGTAAGGTTGTTGACCTTTTAAATGCCATTGTCACATATACGTGACAATCAAGCGCCTGCCTCGTACGCCATACGACACAAATATGTGACAAAATGGTCGGTGAAATTGTGGCTTGGCGTGGAGCGTACGCGTGTGCGTTTATGCTCTGGCGTTCAAAAGGTTAATTTGGTAGTCAAACTGACTTCAAACAACGCCTTAGAGAAGGTTGTATAAATAAAACTCAAATCAATTTCTTTAATTGTATATTGAAAGAAATAACCTGTACATTCTATGAAAATATTGTATCACAAAAGGACGTTTCATCGAAGGCACTACTCGACCCGAGCCGAGCTATCGCAATATACACCGTATCTATCTATACATAGAGACCAGCCCGCCGGCACACACTTACACACTACAACAAAGTGTCAAAAAATAAAGGAATAACATTACTTCTTACACAATAAACGATTAAATACGTAAAAAATATCGATACAAAAAACGTAAACAATTATTAACGTGTCAAGTTTCACATATTTAATACTTGCAGTCTTTGATTTCGTTGTGACTACCAGCATTAAATTAACATTAATTAAATTATTATATTTATTTATTAATTACACATTTTTTCCTTCCAAACTATTTACAAATATTCGATGAAATATAAATATTGTATTTCGATTAGGAATGCTCTCCGCAGAGCGAGGATAACTAGACATACCTAACACCGTGCACATAGAATCAAGGTGGCAACAGGTCAATGTTATAGGGTTTAGGGTTGCAGTCTATATTCGCTGACACAGGCAAGACGATAAAGCTTATCACCGAAGCGAAAGAAGAAACAACTGTTTACAAAACCCTTATTATACACATGTGTAAAAAAATAATATTTATAGATTTCTAATCAGTTTATTTCCACTCCGCCTCTAAAACCAACTATCGGACTTATTCAAATACATATTTAAACACAAACAAAACGCTAACGTCTCTAAATATTTGGCGAAAAAATATCTATTTCCAAGTCTAAATACATCGCCTATAATAACTATATTTACGTACAAGTGTTAGTATCAAACATGGTTTACATTTTCTTACACTTAAATATTAATTACAACTAAATAATATCGCGGATATGGGCTGCAACCCTAAATTAATAAAAATATCGTCGAAAAACTCGTTGATTTACAACCAAGTTTCTTTCAAACGATTACTAATATCCTGTTAGTGAAAAAATAAATCAAAATTAATATTCAAACACGGTCATATTTGAGATCAGTCTGACTAAACCCGGTTGCCACCAAATTTTAAAGGCGTGTGCATACATAAGCCACATTTCATAGTCAAAAAAAAAAACTTAATTAAAAGGTTACATTATGCAAAATACCAAGTACTTTAAAATGGCAATTATTAAGACTTGGCGCGTTTCAGGTACGCTTTTGTATCTTGCGTAGCGTTTCATAGATATTCTTTTTAACTGTCGGCATATTGGAGTATACTTTACTGACTTTTGATCATAGTATAGTCAAAGTCGTAAGTGCTTTCATCATTTGACAATTAATTAAAACTTCACTATGGTTCTAACTGCCTCATAGACAAGTAGACCTTAGGGTAGTAAAGCACTTACGATGCCGACTGTATATGCCATGGGACATCTCTTAACTCAAGTTATAAATCATCACATTTTTCCAATACTGAAAGTTAAAGTCAAACTAACCCCACAGACGATAAACTATAAATAAATATAAACGCTAAATAATCTGTAAAGCTAATTCTCCTTCAATAATTTAAATCACAATCAAAATAGCTGCTATAGTGATAATTCACAACATCAAGACTTTGACATCATAAAATGTTGCCAGGTCAAATATATTCCAATATTCCCGACTTCAACTCTCAAAAACTTGTAACACCTACGTCGGTCGGCATACTTACGATTTAGAGAGGCAATATTTAATGTTAGTTTTATCTAATTCAATGGCAAGATATCATCGAATTAAGACAATTTTTGCTCCATTTTTACTCGATAAAAATCGAACGTCAAAATAAGTAGCAAAAACTGTCGATAGCCTCATTTTGCCACAAAAAATCTCTTTTATCTAACAATAAATCGTCGTTTTTTGTCATTATCGAAATGCACGTTAACAATGAACATGAGTATTTTCAATTTTCGAGGTTAGTTTTGTTAATATTTATATAATTCATTATTTTTTGTTTCAACAAAAAAATTATGAACTATCGGATGACGATCGAAAAAACCATTTCATCAGCTGAGTAAATGTAATAATAAATCATTTTATAAATAACTGGGATTAGTTACTGAGAAACCATTTCATCAACTGAGTAAATATAATCATTTTATAAATAACTGGGATGATAAATATATCATTATTTCGGGAGTTACTAACTCTCATTGTAATCAAGGCACTGTATAGACGCGTAAGGCACTAATTTTCGATTCTTTATAAACATATCTTTTATGTCAACCCTCTTACTTACACATCATTACTTTCGTCAACATAATATACCATTTTTTCTGCTTTTCCATAAATACCTGCAGAAATTGCTTTTAAAACTTTAACAACCCATTTCAACCCTTTGTTTAATCAATACAAAACTGATCTACAGTAAGTAAGAGGGGTTTCTTAAATATATTTTTGCGACAACCCTCTTATTTATTTATAGAATTACTTTAGTCAAAATATAGATCAGTTTTCTAACTTCAACAACCCCGTTTCACCCCCAAATTGATCTTCAGTAAGTAAGAGGGGTATAACTGGACTCACTGGCTCAAGCCGAAGATTTTGAGTGCGTTGAACGCGGTGGCCAGAGCCACGTCCTCGGGTTTCTGGCCCAGGAAGCCGGCGATCAGTTCCACGATGGCAGGCAGGGCGCAAGGCTCGTTGCGTTGAAATGTGCAGTAGCGGTTTACGAAGTTCATGGATCTGTAAAGTGAAAAGTAAATTGTATTATTTTTGTATCTTGAGAGTCTTTCCAGGGTAGAGGAGGCGTCAAGGTCTAGCTTTAAGCAATTACTAAACTACGGAATAAAAATGTAATTACTTTTAGTCAAGTAATCACTTAAGAATTGTCTATAGACATAGGTGTGACTTACACCTATTTCTATAATAATTTTAAGAGGTGGGGAAATTGAGGGCACGCAGCCAAATTATGATGTTTCATTTTACATGTAGCTTCCTTTAAATCTACCAACATTGCAAATATGAACTAAAGAAAGAAAAAATATTTATTTGACGTCAGTTATTAAGGCGCACACACACAATAATATAAAACTGCTGCTGTCTGCCTCACGGCTGCGCCAAAAACTGAACTGAACTGGATGTCTTCCTAGAGAATCCGAAAGATGTAGCACAGAATCGTGACCGTTGGAGGGAGGCCTTTGTCTAGCAGTGACATTTTGATGTTATTCTAATATTTCATTAATTTATGTGTTTGTATGGTTTTTCTATTTTTGTTCTATATGGGTCTGGGACCTGAAATAAATGTTTTTTTTTTAATACCACAGAAACACGCGTCATATCAGCAATACCATAAAACAGCATGTTGCCCGATAAAATTGTTTTGTTATTTAAGTTCTGTAATCAATAGCAGAAGCTGGTAATCTTATCATTATCAAACATGGCCCAATAAACCAGCGTCTAGCGCCGTGTCGTAATATTCTCATTCGGTAGCTTTATCTAGATAAGTTTTAGGTCTGTTTTTGTCACAATTTTATTTCGTTTATTTTTATTTTATTTTTTTCTGTTTAACTATTATTAGTTGTACTGTTAATTTAAGGCGACTACAGGAGCTAAATTAGCAAACCTATTTGTGGTGGTTCAAACTTCGTTTGAAATACTGTTAGAATAAAGTTCTAATCAGCTTGCACTACAAAGTGGTTGTTATGTCGGTCACTGCGGGCCGAATAGTGCGAAATGAGTGGTTTTTTGCGATTTACAAAAAACCTATTGATTGGACTAAAAAAATAAAACACTATCATGCTCATATCATGCATGTTGCTTGTAGAATTATTTGCCAAAAAATCAGCATGATTGCATGTATTTTAGTATGGTTTTTACTCGTTAAAAGAATTTTTTAGAGATAAGTTCGTGATTGACCTGTGCTCAAATTTCATCCAAATCCGTTCAACCAATAAGGCGTGAAAAACAATAACTGCCAGACCGGTAGAGTTATTTTCGCAAATATGATATTGGTATGGATTTCATAATTTTGAAAAAAGAAAGAAAGAAAGAAAAAACATTTATTAGCCACAGGACAAAACACGTAAAATAAAATGGTGAAATTATCAACTAAGTAATAAAAATTAAACATAGAAAAAGAAATAAAAAAAAAACGAAATTGGTCCTGATTTTCGTTCAGAATTAAAAACAGTCAACCAAAATCATAATCGTGTGTCGATTTTAATTGCATGTACGACTTAGTCACGCCAATTTCATGGTACAATATAAAACGATAAAATTGTAGCCTAGTTTCTACACACATTATTGTAAAAATATTACTTCCATCGAATTTTGATAATAATTTCAAGGGTTTTAATTTTTTTGCGTCAAAATTGGTCCAGCCGTTTCGAAGATTAGCCGGAACAAACAGACAGACAACAAAATAAAAAAGATTTTTTTGTTAGAAGTACCCCGTAAATACTTTCACATGCATTCAATAAAAAGCTGCTATTTTAAAATTACAATCAGACACATAATTTTATTTATTTGTTTAGATCTCACCTTTCAGTCAAAGAATCCTTGACATGCAACGGCAGCTTCGAAGCCCTCATATTCGGGTACATAAAAGGCGAATCAGTTTCGACCAGCAACTTATCTAGCGGTATCAAATTTTCAGATAAGAGCCTCCTAATTCCTCCATCAGACTTATCCTTGCAGATATACCCTGTGATGCCTAAGTAGAATCCTTTCTCGATATACTTGAGGCCTTGTTCCACTGAGCCGGTAAAGGAATGAATTACAACTGCGGGCAGGCGACTAGCAAATTCGTCTAGAATTTTTATTAAGTCGTCTTGAGCTTCTTTTTCATGTACGAATAGGGGCTTCCTTAATTCACATGCCATTTCGACCTGTAACAAATAAAACGTTTGTGTTAATTTATTATTTATTTATTATTATATATAAAGGGTGTAAAACACCTCTTAACGAAGCCGAAAGGCACTTGTTCTCCTCGCTATTGCGATATTTTTTTGTTCTACACCATACTTGGGAACCTTCTAGTTACGGAGATATTGGGGGTCAAAGTTCCAACTTTTTTTTTTAAATACATGTTTTAAATGTAAGATTTTTACTTTAAACACCTCCACGACCCCCGTACTATTCAATCCATCCATCAGCACAATGTTTTGAGTGCGTTTCATTGAGTTCTACCACAAAACATGATTTTTCATCCCAAAAAAAAAGTCGTTTCCCAGCAATAATTGTTACGTAAAGTTACTTAGTTTGATGTACAGAATGCTTGGTTGACGGCTTCGTGATGAGGTGGTTTACACTCTGTTTATATTTATTATATTAACATGACACACAATCACGCCTGTAATTCAGGCAGAGGTGTAGGTACTGATTAGTACACCCAAATTGGGACTTAAACATAACTGGCGATGGGGCAAGCCTATTGCCATCAACCGGGCACAAATCCAGACTCCGTGGCTGCTATTGACATATTCCTGATGGAAAAATCCAATGACACTTTGCCCGACCGGGGAATCGAACCCAGGACCTCGTGCTCAGCAGTCGTGCTTGCGATCACTAGACCAACGAGACAGTTTATTATTCAAAATATACCGGTTCCGTTTCTGAATGGTACAATATAAAACGATGAAATTGTAGCCTACTTTATTATAAGTACTTACACACATTTATATTGTAAAAATATTACTTCCATTCCGAATTTTGTTAATAATTTCAAGGGTTTTAATTTTTTGCGTCAAAATCGGTCTAGCCGTTTCGAAGATTCTTTGTGTGTGAAGATTTCTTTGTTAGAAGTACCCCGTAAACACTTTCACATGCATTCAATAAAAAGCTGTTATTTTAACATTACAAACAGAAACATAATTTTATGTATTTGTTTAAAACATTAGTTGTTTTAAACATTAAAGATAGTTAATAATTTGCTTCTTGGAGGTGTAGAAGTACAGATGCACTTAGAAAGTATTAATTTAAATGAGCAAGTGAGTCAAATCAACAGGGGGCTACAAATTGAAAGCAAAGGAATTCGGGGTATCAGCGGTTGTCAAATATGATAACAGTAACAGTTAACAATCCACGGTTAAATCCATTTTCTTGAAAAATATGTTTGTCCAATGCTTAACAAGGCTTCCCCGTTCTTGCTTACGGAAACTATAACAAGCGTAATTTTAAGATATACTGTATTATATTAGTCACAGTTGTTTTTCAAGAAGCTCGAGTGATCCGACATATTTCAATAGTGACGTTGAGGCGAAACAGATGAATCAGCTTCTTATCAAACCGCAGCTTCCCACAGCCGCCAACACAGGGCAGTCTCTCGCGCATTAATACAAGTACCATCATATTTTATACACACAAACTGGCTGTATACAACATCAAGAATTGTCATAAGACCCAGGTTTATACAGAAGTGAGGAAGTTTTCTTTAAGAGGGCTCTTACAGTTTTTCTTCTTTTCGAGTGTTTTAAGAGTCTAGCACTTAAATACAAGAGAAAAAATGATTTTTATTTAAAGCGCTCCCTAGAGAAATAATCAAACTTTATATAACAAAGAAGAACGTTTTATAATTGCGACCGTCTTGGTTTATGTTATTACAGAGATAACGTCATATTTTATACGTTTACGCTTGTCTACACTAAAAAGTTGAATCAGATAAATATTATTTATCGGCAATCTAATGCATAGTGCATGTGCACGAACTAAATGATCACTATCTATATTTTCTTACATAAAACAAGAAAGTGACGCTATCAGTTATATTTGCAAATCAAATTCAGTTTCATTATATTACTAATAGCTGAGTGTTACAAATATTTAATATTTTATAATTTTAGGCCTGTTTATCTCCCTTCATTTTTTTTTTCTAGTCTGCGCTGTCCCACTCCAGCAGGGCTATTACGTATCTTTCTGATATCCAGTGACTATCAAACTTCGGTTGTACACCGAACTTTGATGACAACCGTGAATGTCATAATATTGGTATTATGTATCACACTGAGTGGCTATCACTTTACGGTGACTAACAGGGTCATACATGATACGAAACTAACCTTTTGACAGTTAATTGATGGACACTGAGCCCAGTTACTATCATTTCGAGCTGTCAACAGAGATACCCCTACTGGGCATTGACTGGGCACAAATATACACTCTGTGGCTGCTACTGAGAAATTCGTGATGGAAAAACCCAGTAACACGTTGCCCGACTTGGGAATCGAAGCCAGGACCCCATACTCAGTAGTTGCGCTTGCGAGCACTAGACCGACGAGGCGTAAAATATTAATAAAGATGATACCATTTCCTTAATTATATCAAAATACGCGCTTTGACGTGGAGTTGCGGACACCACCGCCACCCCGTTATACAATACCTACAATGCGATGCGAAGCGAATAGCGATGGTCAGTCGCCACTTCACTCACACCAGCTCCAAACTTTATAATGCTATAAATATAAAAATTAAAATATACCCAATGACTAGGAATGAACTGAAAAGAAATGTGACCAACTGGCTTAAGTGTCTGTCCTATGATGAGACTGAGCAACTTATGGTGTCATAAACGCGGTAGAAACACACACACACACACAAACAAACAAACAAACACACACACACATACACACCAACACACACTCAAATACAACCTCATCCCCACCCCCACTCTACATAATACAACATAGTGTTCTTTATATTTTTTCTTTTTGTTCTATTTTAATTTATTTTGTCATCCTTAATTTAACTTCTTCTAGGTTAATCTGGAACAAAGTCCATGATTGTATGTATTCTGAATTGATAGCTGCGCCACAGTACTTTACTTTTGTTGCTATCTTCGTTTTACCTGTGTAATCTGTAAACTTAAGTTGTTCCAAATAAACTTTATTATTATTACAATATATCAAAATAAATATCACCACAAAAATGTCTTCCTCTACTTTTTTACCAAATGTTGAAGCCATCAATTTCTCAGGTTGATCGCCAACTTAATCTCTATGGGCGTGAGTCGCTCGCGTCTGGACCAAACTAAATATAGTTGGACATTAGTTACAGCGTCCTTTGATCACGCGAGATTGAAGCGATGTTTCCGCCGTAGTAACAGTTTAGAGTTATTAGGAAGAAATTTATTTTAGAAATGTTTAATTACACTGGCCTGCAAAAATAAGTACTACACTTTTCAAATTTCATATTTTCCTAAATTAGAATAGTAAGAGATTTAAAAAAAAACGTTTTATAGCAATTTTTATCAGCTTTCTTTGAAACTATAGACAAAATTAAACTATTTTTCGAGTTCTTTTTGTTTCGAAAGTTTAACTTGTGTAAGTACTTAAAAAGTTATTGCAATTTTAAAAGTGTGATACTTATTTTTGCAACCCATGCAGTACCTATAGTTTTAGGTATTTTGATTTTCAGTAGAATATTTTTTATCATTAGACAAGTTATTTGCCCGATATATTTCATCAGCAAAAATGATAATCTTACATTATAATATATACACTTTTAAATAATAGGTAATAGTCACTCGGGTCGATCTTCAGGTTGGTCCATGGATGGGTGGCAACCCATTACATACCGAGTTTCCCCCGTGCCTCGGACAGCACGTTATTTAGTTGGTTCCGGCTGTCATTTGTAAATCTTTGACAGTCGTTACAGGTAGTCAGTGGCCCGAAAGTCTGACAACCAGTCTTACCAAGGGGTATCGTATTGAACAGTACTAGGTGGGGTTGTGGAGGTCTGATAGGCAGTCGCTCCATGTAAAATACTGGTACTTAGCTGCATCCGGTAAGACTGGAAGCCGACCTCAACATAGTTGGGGAAAAGGCTAGGCAGATGATGAACCTTATAATACACACAAGAGCTAAACATACTAAAATTTTAGGTACGGTCGAACAAGCTATTTGGTTTTACAGTTTAACCCACAAATTACATTGTAATATGTAAACCGCTGTAAGCTTGTTCGACCGTACATGGTAAATCTAATGATCATATAATCTTGTATACAACACTATTCATTCAAAATGATGTAATACATTATTATATGCAATCAACCATTCCTAAATTCAGTAGTCATTCATTATTTACATACCGTACCTATCTAAATGATTAGTAATCATTTATCATTGTTATCTCTATGGTTCATTGTCGTGTGTTCACATGTTTATTTGTACACAAACACATTGTACTTTCTAACAAACATTATACTATCGTTCATTCGTAGAGGTGAACTATGCGATCGATATTAACAATAGGACTGGCCTTGGTACGACTAAAGACTAACACTTTAATTAATCCCATAGAAAATAATAGCTATTTATACTACTTGCTTAGTAAGTGTACCAATACTACCCAACTAAAAGGCTTGAAAGCTGTTCATTAAACCTTCTCAAAAATCTAGGCAGTTTATTGTATGGAATTTCATTACTGCCCTGAAAATCAGGGTAGTAAATTCATCGCCCTTTGTGTTCCGGGGCCACGGTATCTCTTTCGAACAGTCCCGCAGCCCCGGCAGGCATCGACCCCTTCCTTTTGCTGACTCTCTTTGAGGCGCGCGTGGAACACTCCTGCGCCGTCGACACGGCCTGTCGTCATGAGACGGACGGACGGCGAGCTAGCCCATAGCTCACCGTCCACAGGCCCGCGCCTACGGTGGCCGGGGGCCACGTGGCCGAGAGATATTTCACGACCACATGTAAAGGCAAGTCAGAGGCCCATGGGAGGCATAAAAACTCTAACACCAGGTTAAGCAAAACACAAAAAAAAAGAAGATTCTTCAACATTTGTACCTCAAACACTGTTTTAAGCTTTCACGGTTCATAACTATACTTAAAATGTCACTTACGGGATATCTTCCGTGATTATTTATTGTTTTTGAGCTCCCGATATTTCGACGCTGTTGCAAGCGCCATGATCGCGGGTCAACAACAAAACAAGGAGCTCAAAAACAATAAATAATCACGGATGATATCCCGTAAGTGACATTTTAAGTATTTTTACCTCAAGTCTGATGACCTCAATATTCACGTCATGTTCTGGTTACAAATGTGCAAAGAGCAATTGTCTGCTACTTATCAATACACACTCATTAACACTAACAATCTCTAATTAGTGAGGAATGTGCATTCACGAAAACAACATTTTAAAATGGATGATGTTGCAACGCTGTTATTTATTTTTGTTTTTAGAAAAGATTGTTCCGTTCCTGCATACCTAAGGTAAAGTCTATTCAAATCCATGTCTTCGATAGATCTATGTTTTTGCACTTAAATTAGTGTCAACTCACTCAACTTTTGGCATGTGTAAATTTTAAATAACTTGATTTCGGAATGAGTATGAAAAAGTCATATTTAAATGATAGAAGTTGTAGCTCAAACGAAACTTTGTATGTTTTTCCCGAAAACATTTTTGATGTGATTTTTACCATTGCTTTAGTTCATTTCTTCCGAAAAAAGAACTTAGATTTAGTACAGAAATCTCAATATTTTGACTAGGGCATGGGAGCCGGGTTTCACTGCCCTATTAAACCGGTTTTTACTATGAACCCGAAACTGGGTTTCGCATGCCCTAGTTTTGACATGTCGCCCGTTCGAAGCGCGGACGGGTCACCACTCAATTATACAAGCGATATTGATTGCGAGACTATTGCACAATTACCGTATCAATTTACATGTAAACATAATTGTTGGAATAGGAAAAAAACAAATTGACATACTCGCTGACACGCTGGTGTGTTGATCACCAAATGATGCCATGTTTTTGTTTAGCTATAATTACAAGTGAGTAATACGATAGTGATCAATTAAAGTTTGTGAACAACATAGCATGGACAATGATGAGTGACAGAAATTATCATGAAATTGTCTCGTTTCTGTTTGAACATTAAAAACGATATTGCCTAAAGCATCATGAGCAAAACGATACCCAGGTAACATGGCTTCATTGTACATTCCTTTCCATGAACAAAAACTAGGAGAAATGAAGAGCAAGGTGCAGTCCCGAAAACAACCGCAATGTCAAGTCCGCAGGAAAATTCCTATAAAAATCCGTTTCCGTAGATGGAGGGGCATAGTTCCTTACAATGTATGACAAATAAATTGAAATCTTCAAATAAGCTGCCTCGATTATTAGAAATTTAAAGACTGGTAATATCGATTAGAAGACTCGTTCTAGACTTGGCCAGCTTTCAAAAACAGGTCCCTGAAATATCGCGTAATCCACTTCAATAAAATAAACAATACTCGAATGTATTACAACAACTTCCGATACCTGAATACGCATTATCTTGGCCCGTGACACATTCGAGAAGTGATAACACAATCAATGGAGGTCTTCCACTGCTAAGTAGATGAAATAACCCAAGGTGACTTTGTTTACCAATCTGTCTGTGAAATAATAGTCTATACTACAAACCCGCTTGTATTTCTGAGAAATAATAGTCTATACTACAAACCCGCTTGTATTTCTGAGAAATAATAGTCTATACTACAAACCCGCTTGTATTTCTGAGAAATAATAGTCTATACTACAAACCCGCTTGTATTTCTGAGAAATAATAGTCTATACTACAAACCCGCTTGTATTTCTGAGAAATAATAGTCTATACTATACCCCTTATAAGATAATACGATACCCCTTGGTAAGACTGGTTGTCAGACTTTCGGACCACTGACAGCCGGTACCAACGGCTTAACGTGATTTCCGAGGCACGGAGGTAAATCAGTATTTTAGATTCAGCCGAGCGAACTCTCTTACTCGACTTACTCCCGAGCACTAACCAGTAACCTCCAATATAAAACCTAAATAACATAACTTCACGTCTATAATCCCGGGAGAGTTAGGCAGATTGAGACACACATTTCCCCAATCGCCAGTTATGGTTAAGTCCCATATAATAGGAAGCAAGCCTATTGCCATCAACGGGCGAAGATCCAGACTCCGAAAACCTAAATACCTATTCATCAAATTAACAGGAACACACGATAAAAACGTTCCGACGATCTAAAACAGGTCATGACTGCATGCCTGACTCAGAACTTGAGAGCGTTGCAAAACGGGACCAGCCACTCGAATTAGAACAGTGCCAATGTATGTAGGAGTAGATAAAAGTGTTAGTGTTTTGTTTTGTAAGGTCAACGTCAAGGACGAATATTGAGGAAGGTCGGATACTTTGAAATAGCGTCTCGTGGAGATAGTTAAACGTCGTTGCAGGAGTAGTCAGTGGCCCAAAAAGTTTGACAACCAGTCTTACCAAGGGTGACTACACTAAGTGGGTCGCCGGTCGTGGAGGTCAGATAGGCAGTCGCTCCATGTAAAATACTACTATTCAACTCCATACGGTTAGACTGGAAGCCGACCCAAACATAGTTGAGAAACGGCTAGGCAGATAATGATGGAGATAGTTAAATGTATGTAGGTATGTCTGATGTATCCTAGTCGGATCGCTCCATGCTACCACGATGGATCTGCATGAGATATTACATATCTACATAGTATAAAACAAAGTCGCTTTCTCTGTCCCTATATCCCTATGTATGCTTAAATCGTTAAAACTACGCAACGGATTTCAATGAGGGTTTTTTTTATAGATAGAGTGATTCAAGAGGAAGGTTTTAGTATATAATTTGCGGGCGAGCGAAGCCGCGGGCATCAGCTAGTTATACATACAAGAAACTTGTTCCCGGTTCTATCTTGTCCTTAAATTTTCACAAGTTAAACGCTTAGTCAAAATACGTGCTAAGTATTGTCTATAAATCTCGGCCTAAGGCCAAGGATTTTGAAGCTACAGTCAGTAGTTTGCAGGTTTATAATTATGTACAAAAGATACGGGAAACGTTGAGTAGTAGGTAATGAAGAGAGTAGCTTTTAAAAATTTTTGTCTAGCTTGACATTGGCTGAAAAAACATACTGCTTTTTGAAATTGACTTCCAATCTAACCGGATGTAACTGAATACCAGGGTTTTACATGGAGCGACTGCCTATCTGACCTTCACAACCCAGTTAGTACTGGGTAATACGATACCCCTTGGTAAGACCGGTTAGCAATTTCTTGCTTCTGGCTATCCGTTACGACTGTCAGAGATCTAGGGATGACAGGTTAAACAATAACATTTCATCAGCAGTACCACATTATACTACTGCAAGGTTCCTACACTGTAACACAGTAATGCGTATATAGGCGCGTGCACTGAACAAATTTAACCCGAGCGGATCAATGGCAATAATGATACATAAGCAAGTCATGTTTAAATGAAAATTAGCGTGCAATTGTGTTGATCATTTAACACTAATTAAGTACGCGGTGGTAATTCTATGTTCTGTGTATGCGTCTCATAAGACTCGTAAGACTGGTACACGAAATGATAGCTGTTTCTTGTCAATTACATATCAGCGGGTTTACTCGGATAGACATGCACGCGAACGCCAGATAAAGTACTTGAGAAAAACGTGGTGCTGGTTTTAAATGTTCGGAATTTGCGGTTCTGGCTGTTGTCGTCCTAAGTTACGATTGATTTGGTTTGGTTCTTTTATTAGGGTAGATGACACACCAATCAATTAACACACTTTTTAAGAGCTGTCAAAACGCGGTTTGTCTCATAGATTTTGTATGGCAGGCTTGTGTACTGAAAAAATCGAATTAGTCCGTCACTTAGATTATCAAAAAATATTTGACCCGTGTTTTTTCTTTTGTTGCGTAAACCAAAATTGACGAAGATACGACGCTTTTAAAATTCTCAATACGTCACGCCATGGTATAATTTTTAGCTAGTTCTGGCGTCACGAGCCCCCACTCCCGAATTATGATGCGTTTCATCTTTGTCATTATTCATTGATTTACAAAAACAAAAAATACGTGTCCATTAATTTCCAATACTCTTAACTGACGGACTAAATAGATTTTCAATTTATTGATGGTGGAAACTAGCCTATTGAGAAATTAACAAGGCAGATGTGACTGGAAACCGGGAGGGACTGCTCTATAAGGACATACTCTGACCTTATTGGTAATATATACCTCAGAAAGGTCAGGTGCCTAGTACTCGCAACCCATGTACCTACGTGTACGAACGTGGGCGACGCAGAAGAAGTATGTCGGGTTAGTAGCAGGTGGCGTTCTGTAGTTTCTGCCTACCGCCCATTGGAAGAGACGTAAGTTTATATATGTATGTATGATTGAGTTTATATAGCTTCTTATACAGGCAAGATACTAGCAGCATTAGCATTTTCCTCAACTATGTTGGGGTCGGCTTCCAGTCTAAACGGATACAGCTGCACACCGGTATTTTACATGGAGCGACTGACTGCATATCTGACCTCCACAGCCCAGTTAGTACTGGATAATACAATACCCATTGTAAGACTGGTTGAAAGACTTTCGACTGTCTACCTGTAACGACTGTCAAAGATCTACAAATGAAAGCCGCGACCAACGGCTTAACGTGCTTTCCGAGGCACGGAGGAAACTCGGTATGTAAGGACGGTCACCCATCCACGGACTGACCTAGATAAGGGCGGCTTAACCTGAAGGTGGATCCGAGCGGCTGTTATTATTTAGCCATGAGCTCCTGCAAGATATAATACTAATAAATCTAAATTGTTACAAACATAATACCTACCCATTATTTTGCAGTGAACGTTGGGCTATAACAAACACGCATTTTTACGTAACCGGTCATTGTGGTTTATTAGTCGTAATAGCCGCCGCAGTCCGATTTCTAGTTCAGTCTACAGCTAATAGCTATTAGAGTTTTTAATAGGAAATACTCTAGGACAAGGTTTTTTTAAGGCTTTTTGGAGTCAACTCCTCTTTATCCAAAAGAAATACCAATTAATAAAAAATACATTAAATTTCTACATATTCTTGACTCCAAAATGGTAGTTTTTTTTTTTAAGTAGCCTATTGTTTAATAAATCCCCTCACAACGAAACCACAGAAATGATAAATAATGATTTAGAACATGCATCTCCTCGTAAAGTAAACATTATTTTGATTTGCTACTAAAACTACTAACTATGGGTAATAGGCAATTTAATAATGAACATAATGCTAGTTCTTTTTTCCAAAAGACGAATATTTGATTTTATAAAGAATAAAAACAACTCATTTCGCACTATTCGGCCCGCAGTGATTGACGTAACAACCATTTTGTAGTGCAAGCTGATTAGAACTTTATTCTAAAATAGTTAAATAGAGTAGACTTTCTTTCTTTCAAATTTCCATAACGGGAGCGAAGCCGTGAGCAAAAGCTAGTTTATTCATTAAATTATGTTCAAATCTTGTTTTCCTTTATTACGTCTTTTTCATCTGAACGAATTAAAAACATCGATTCATATTACATGAGATGCTGAATCGATTAGCAATGAACGAGTATCTTGATCCATAACGATTTCAGTTTCACAAAACACAATCTCACTGACGCAAATTCATTTGGTAAACAATGAAGTGAGACGCGACCAAATATAGTGGAATCTGCAAATAGAAACTAGCTAACACTATAATGTTTTACTGGAGTCGCGCTTGGCCTGATGCCAGGACAAATTAAAATGGAGTTTTCCAACAGACGAGGTAAGTAAGCTACCAAGATAGATACATTACCTAAATATTTATGAACTGTTTTCACTTCGGGTTAGTGCCTAACCTGGTGTCAGAGTTTTTATGCCGCCCAAGGGCCTCTGACTCGGTTTTACATGCCGTCAAGAAATATCTATCAGGCATGCTGGTTTCCTCACGATTGCTACACCGAAGCATGTGATAATTTTACAATACGCACATGGATCAGAAAAAATACAGCGCGTGCCTTGGGTTCGAACTCGAGACCTATAACTTGGCAGTCCGACGCGGTCACACCACTCGGCTATCACTCCTGCTGCCTGTTTTCACTAAGACTAGGGACACCTAACTTGAATCATTTTTTTTTTTTTTTCGGATGGGAAATCATCAAATGACTTCTCCCGCTCTGGGCTGAGCAGGAGGGAGTGTCAGACTTTTACTGACTAAAACCCATCCATGTTCCTTCATCGCCCTTTGTGTTCCGGGGCCACGGTATCTCTTTCGAATAGTCCCGCAGCCCCGGCAGACTTGAATCATCACAGTGATAATGAAACCATCACCACTGCTTTCGAAACGGTGAAGGAAAAATCGTGAGGAAACCGACATAATTATCCTAGAAACCAAAAATTCGAAGACACATCTACCAACCCGCATTGGGCCCGCGTGGTGGATTACAGCTCATTTCCTCTCATAGAGAGGAGGCTTGTGCCCCAGCAGTGGGAATGTGATTTTTGTAGTCCTTGGTTCCTCTTTTAGGCTCGGACTCCCCCAAAGCGGAGACGTGCAGAGATGCTTAGGAGCTGGGGTGTTTCCAGCGAATGCGCGCTACGGCTGAGTGATATTAGACCTTTACTCTCTGCTCAACCGTTTCCATTTCCACCAAAGCGAAGCGGACACGAGCAGTTTAAATAACGAAATTCTCTTGGTGGTTTATAACACATCTCTCCTCTCGTCTCGTCTCCGCTTCGGAAGAACCACGGGCCTTAGTAAACTTATATTCTCAACAGCTACAGTCAACAAAATGCACATTACGAATCGTCAAAAAGCAGGCTTCGCGATTACGAATACGTTACGTAACAAAGGTGCCGGATATTATTTATATTGCAATTCTAAAGGCACTCACTGATTACGTGCACCAAAGAAAAGACGTTACGAATCTAAAGCATTTTGTTTTATAAACTCTATGCTATTACTATTGTACGGGAACATGGCAGCGCATCGCATTTGAAGCTGAGTCATTTGTGTTGAATGAAATAAGAGTTGCTATTGAAAAGATTGGACAATGAATGCGGGTTGATGTCGTACGTTCTGGATCAATCCAGATGATTGTTATTGAGTATGCGGATGTATCCCATGTAGGTAATCGTTGTTCGGAATTGGACACAAAGCGTGGTTGCTCTCTAAGAACATGAATAAGAAATAACTTTCTGTGATAACCACACATAAACTACGAAATTCAGTTGCTCCATGCAAAAATGCAATACCTGCCCGATCAAACTGTATTGAACCAGATATTTGAACAGATATTTCTCGATAATTCATGTAAATGGTGTATAATAACTTTTAACACCTACGCTTAACTGGAAGAATATTGGACATCTTCGTCGGCTCCGGGATCCGGGACTGTTCAAGTCCCTGGCGCCCATTTAATATCTATTCACATTCACAAAACTGGAAGGTTGTACCTTGATAATTTAATAAGAACCAATTTAATTTAAACTTTCTAAAACAAAGGAACAGTACTGGGTTTATCTCCAACCCCCCACAACCATAGTTCGAAACCGACTGAATTTAACGCTGGCTGGCATTACCTTTTTTTATATTTAAGATTAAATAGTTATGTTGTAAATAAACTTATGTTGTTTGAGATAGTTTGTTGTTTCTTTGCCTTTCAATACCAACCCACCTTGCATCTGGGCTTTTGATCCATTACCTCTAGAGGGACAAAATCTCAAATGTAACAGTAGCCCACCCAATGCTAGGCCCCAAATGATGGTCTGTAAAAACGGCAATGCAAGACCTGGCGGATCTGGCGGTATAGCGGTTATAGTCAACCACAACGCAGCCTGCCAGATGCCTTCAAGCTTTAACGACGATGCTGAAAGTGTACGTGCTATTCTACAACTGACCTGTCGTTTGAACACGTCCCGCTGCACATGGGGCTCGGAGAAGTCCTTGCTGTAGTTGAGGCCACATTCGCCCACCGCCACACACTCGGGGGCTGCTGCGATCTCGTGCAAGTCGCCCCACATGTCTTCCTCAATCATCGACTTCGCATCGTGAGGGTGTACGCCTGGACCAATAGATTCAATTTATTGATGAATAGCGGACGTCACGCGGTTTCACCCGCGTAATTCCCGTTCCCGTGGGAGTACGGGGATAAAATATAGCCTATGTTACTCGCTAATAATGTAGCTATCCATTGCTGTAAGAATTTTTCAAATCGGTCCAGTAGTTTTTAAGTTTATTCGTTACATACAAAAATACAAATCTTTCCTCTTTATAATATTAGTATCGATAGATAATATATAGACTAGCGCCATGTATCCTGCTCCACATCGATACAATCTACTAATATGGTGCGATGGTAAAACATCGATATTTCTGTGCATTAAAATGCATCGGGGAGTTAACATAACATCACGGCAGTAATCCCATAGGGTTAGGCTGTGTTTAAGTCCCATGTACCTAATAGGGGGCAAGTGAGTTAAGAAGATTGGTCACTGAGCCGCCTTAGATCTAAGGCGGCTCAGTGACCGTACCGACAGTGAGTGAAAATTGTGAAAGCTCGGATAATATGCATGGTATTATATAAGTTATAGCCTATAGCACCCACGAATAATGTAGCTTCCTGCCAGTGAAAGAATTTTTAGAATAGGGATAGAAAGATGCCAAAAA
The DNA here is from genome assembly GCA_963853795.1 of Xestia rhomboidea. Classification (NCBI taxonomy): domain Eukaryota; kingdom Metazoa; phylum Arthropoda; class Insecta; order Lepidoptera; family Noctuidae; genus Xestia; species Xestia rhomboidea. The sequence goes on from OY970777.1 coordinate 16,154,440, forward strand.
AAATCTAATTAGTCCGTCAGATAGATTTCCAAAATATATTGGACACATTTTTTCTTTTTTCACGTAAACAAAAAATGAAGACGTTACAGTGCGTCGAAAACTCACACGACACATTTGAGTACATTTTTTACTCAAATGTGACGTCACAAGCCCGCACTCATGACCTTTGACACTTTTTATCTTCGTCAATTTTGAATAATTTGATAAAACAAAAAACATGTAACCAATATTTTTCGATAATGTAACTGATGGACTAAACAGAATCATATTTTTTTAGTCAGTCATCATCCCTATTGGATCATTAATTTACAAATTAGGAAGATTTCAGTCATGCCTAGCCAGTGACTGAAAAAATTCGTAAATTCTGTCCTAGTCTGCCAGAACCACCAAAAACGTTCTAGTCAGAAAAAGTACTAAAATAACTTGTTATTCTAACTAACTACCTACTTACTAACTTTATTCTTTACCTACTCACACATGCAGTCATTAAGATTATGCACATAAATTTATAGCCAAGAGAGAGTTACAAAATTTTATTTATAGCTCATGTAAAAGTAGGGCAATTAGCTTTACATACATTTAAATTAATATTTGAATATTTTTTCATAATCTCGTACAATAAGGAAATGGTCGTTTTGTCTGCTTGAAGGCTTATGGTTTTCTAGAGAACTACTGGACCAATTTTGATGGAAATTTGAAAGGTACCTATTTGGTAATAGGCATGACGACAATATAAAAAAAATGCCAATCTATTTTGTCCGTCAGTTAGAGTGACACGTATTTTTTGTTTTTGTAAATCGATGAATATTGACAAAGATAAAACGCATCAAAACTAGGGAGTGAGGGCTCGTCACGTCAGAAAGCTAAAAATTATACCATGGTGTGACGTACTGAGAATTTTAAAAGCGTCGTATCTTCATCAATTTTGGTTTACGTAACAAAAGAAAAAACACCGGTCAAATATTTATTGATAATCTAAGTGACGGACTAATTAGATTTTTTTTGTCTTCTGGCCTATTCTGGCTGTACGAAAAGATGCCTTTATTCATCAGTGCATGGTACAAGCTACAGATGCTGCAATATTTAATTTTAAAATTTCCACAACAAATATTTAGAATGAAAGTGTTCTAAAAAAATCCTCTTTACCAAGTATCATCAAAATACATACATACAGATAAATAAATGTGCTTGTAACTTGAACAAATGATATTCATCTATATTGCATATTATTTCACTTACTGGCATAATATTGAATTAATTAAATGCTTATTAATAATAATTACGTTCATAATATAAATTAATGGTTTCAAATGTCTTGTTATTGAACAAGAAAATTAATGATCAGATGACAAATTGAGTGTTAATTAAATTTATATAGTTTTGATTTGAATAAATTATTTGTTTACTTAATAGGATCAGTTTTTTTTTGTAAATTATATATAATTTTAGATTCTAGATGATAAATCACATAAGTGTACCTACCACATTTTTAGGTGAATCATACAAAAATTTAAGACTACAGATAAAAATATCTATGGTATCTTTAGATTACATATCTCATCATTCTCAGGCCGATAGCCTAATTTATTTTGGGGTCAGGCCATACTTCTCTATTATAGGTTAGTCAGTTATCTATTGTTTTCAGTAGTCAAGACGTTAAACATAATTATAGTTTTTCACTCAGTCCATCCATATATTTTTTATTCGCCTGAACTATTTGCCATCAATAGTTTAGATATGTACAATATTCAATTCTAATTAAAATTAGACTTGTCTACAATGGTTGAAAAATACTTAATTCACAAACATTTTAAGTGTCGAAAGTGGCAAATGATCTGTTAACTACTCTTAAAATACCTAACTTGTAAATAATATGTCAAACATCAATTATTCCATAACTGATCAGCTCATGGAATAAATGAGGCCTGATAACACTAGAAGGTCACAAATAAAGGTGTAATGTAAGAGACTTACCGGCTGTTGAGTAAATTGTGCTGGGATAGAGGCGAGTCAGTCGTAGGGCTTCCTTACTGTTCCGCACTGAAGTACCCGTGACCATGATCTTTTGGACACCTGCATAGGTTTTTAACACGTTAACAAGGAATAATGAAAAACTTAACAACTAATAACACGACATGAGAAATAGAATAATCAGCTTTACATGCGATGTTCTTAAACAATTTGATCATAAAACAAATGGGTCCAAATATATACTTATGGATAGCAACTTTTTAACTACAATATAATGATGTTGTTCAAACAATAATTCCTGGAAAAAGTAGTTTGATATCTTCAGTACATCATCGGTTGTATAATTATGACTGGCTTCGGTGAAGGAAACCAGCATGCCTGACAGATATTTCTCAATGGCATGTAAAGTCAAGTCAGAGGCCTACGGGCAGCATAGAAACTGACACCAGGTTAGGCACTAACCACACAATAAAGATAGAAAGATTGGTACATTGGTTCAAAGATTAAAACCTATGAAGCATAGATAAATAAATAAATAAATGTGTTACTTAATTCTCTTCAGTGAGTGATTACAAGAATTTAACCTGGAATGGTTTGTTTACCCTTTCATCAAACAGTTTTGGAACAGTTGAAGATACAAAAAAGCAAACATACAGCACAAATCATAACATTAAATAGACCAACTGTTTAATGTTGTCTTTGTGAATGGAGTTGATAATAGATAATTATATTCTATGCTTGCAGTTTTATTTTGGGGTTTAAAATGAATTTGTAATTTTTTTTACAATTTCAATAATTTATTGAATTAAGGATTTTATCAATTATAGGGGCATTAGGATTATAAATCATTTGAGTTATTGTTTTATAGCTCAATTAAATTGTCCTTGGTCAATGATCAAGCGAAAAGACAACGGCCAATGTATTAGTCATCGCTAATTTTAAAAACAACTTATTTTCCTCTGATATTAACTTCATAAACCATATGTTAGGTAAACAATGTACTTTATAGTTACTATTAGTACTAGAAAACTCGTACGCAATATAAACTGCTTTCTTCACTAACAAGTAAGTGGTAGATCATATTTCACTGCACACATAAAAATACATAACATTCCAAACACAAAAAAATATATGTAGCATGACAATAACCCAGTAACTCGCGAAGTATTCAATGTGCAATCATTTTAAATGAATAAATTACTTTTAACGCGAGTACATTGTAACACCGAATCATTGTACACACGCAACACATCACACATATGTTTTTTTTTCTTCTTTTTTTAAACCAACCTGCATCTTTTGCCCTTTGCACGACGGAATCGAGATCACGGCCGTATTTCTTGTTCGTCAAGTTCGCTCCAATGTCGATTACAATAAGATTCTCGTAACATCCCTTCAGTTCTTCAGATATTTGGGTTTCTTCAGACGTCATCCTCGGGTTTTGTATGAAGCTTATTAAACGGTGTTTACCTAAAAATTTACTTTGATATCACTATTTCTTCTCGAAATGTATGTTAGGCAGGAGGTGGAGGTGTACTTACAATTTGTATCAAACACTCCTGCTAAATAAGCCTCTGTTATTTTAATGACTAGTCGAGCGGTTCACCCTCTTCACTGAGCTGCCACCATGTTTTTGAGGCACGTTTTTCTAGACACACTTCAAACTGAATGTGTCAAATGATGAAATTAAATACGGTTTGTGATTGGCTGTTACCTAAACTTCGACCATTTTGATAGGCAAATAAAAAACGTAACTGACACCGCACTTTGCGTTTAATTGACGTAAACGCAGACAGAAAGTTGTCATTCCTACAAAATTTGTCAAATAAAGTATGGAAGTGAAATGATAGTACAAATACATATGAATTCAGTCCTAACTGCATTTTGTTCTACCCTGGGCTATAAAAAAACGTTTGAGATTCGTTCAAAACCTGGAATCACAAAATGTCAAATAGTTTTTTTTTTAATGACCCAATGAATCTTGCTAATAATATTTTTTCTTGTATTTATAGCTTTTTGGTGTATGTGTATTCTTATTTTAAAAATATGTTTGAATGTAATGTTATTACTTTGTACACCGTTGGAACGTCCCTTATTGCTGTCAATCAGCTGTGAGAATGACATTGACAGTCGATTTATTTACATAAATAAACCGGCCAAATAAAGTATTCCTTGGTGCAGTGAAAATCTCACCACCCAAACCATCTCTGCAAACATTTAACATTATAAAAAGCTAGAAAAAGACAAAAGGCTGACAAAAAAAAAGGCATCATTCCAAATTTCGTACGAAAACGAAAAATTATAAAATATTACGAAAATTCTAAATTTGGCAAGATGACGAAGGTGGCACAGTTCTTCAAAAACAACATAGTCGCTATTGTAATGGTGCCTGCAATTCTTGGTGCCCACTACGGCTGGTACAGACTGCAACAAGTCGACTCGTTGGTGTCCGCAGAAGAGAGGAACAAACTGCCGATTACAAAAGTAATTTCTGATCTATCTCCGTAGATTTGTGACATGATAATAATAGTTTGTGACTGCGTGGCCTCCGAATGTAATTAAGTTTTGTTAATAAATTAGAGTTAGAACCACTGTAGTTCTGGTGTTTCTCATGTATATCCTCAACTTTCCTCATTTACTAACCATTTGGGTAATGTACTCCACGTTTTTTTTAACGCGCAGTACCAGCACGTAGTAGTCAGCTAGGCCGCTATTGGCCTGGTATTTCTCATAGTTCAGTTCCTAGTTTCCTATCCGTTTCCAGCATATCTACACATGTATGTTATATTAAGGTTAGTAGATCCACTTTGAAAAATACTTAATATAATACAGAAAAGTTAATAGTATCTTTGTATTACGCACATTTATACTAAGTTTTAAATAGATTTATGTTTTCTACATGTTCTGTCTACTGGTTTTGTTTATTTATACCTTCTTAGCGTATCAATGGCAATATATAGTACACATTGATACAAGAGAGCAAACTTTGTCATTGCAGCGGAGGCGGAATTGAAACTCAAGCTTAAAGTTAGGGCTCTTTACTTAAAAAAAAACAATCACCACTTTATACCATATTGGACTGATAAAAAAATACGAGTGTATTTCGATATACTGCGTTCTAAACCTAATATTATTGCATGATGAGCCAGTTTTCAAGGAAGTGTATTGAAAAACTATTTACATCCTTATTAAATTTCTTACATGTTGTCAAGTCTAGTTTTATGACAATATTCGTTGCAAAGAGCTGAACAAAATAGACTTGTTTGAAACAAAGTGAATACATGTTTCACATGCAAAGTAAGTAATTTCATTTTTACTTAATTCTTTCAGGCTTTGAGAGGCTTCTGAGCGATGTCACTGTACACATCTTGTAAATATTTAAAAAAAAATTAAGAAGATCAAATTCGCTTGTTTTAAATGTAAGGTAATTGTTAGTAACTAGAAAATGCTAATGAAATTAGAATAAAACAAAGTTAAATTATTATTTTCCTTGTTTTATTCAGTGTCTATCACAATAGTAAATTTTGATACAAGTGGAGAAAGTTTGTTATTGCATTCGAGGCGGAATTAACACACGAGCCTTAGGCGAGGGTGTTATTGAGCCGAGAACTGTAATAACAATAGGACAAAACTGGACAGGCCTACTGAAATCTGTGTGGTTCTTTCTTCAAAAGTCCATCTCAGACACTTATTTGCATAGGTAGTTCTCATGTGAGTTGACCAAGATTACCCTAAAAGAGACTATGAACTCGGAGTTTGTTTCGGCTGTTTCTTCTCAGAGTAGTCGGGTACGAAACAGAGACCCATCTAGTTTAAAAAAAAATACGTAAAAGTTTTTGTAAAAGCCTATTTTGTAGTGCAACTGAGCAAATACCTAACTTGTGGGAATAAACCAACAATAGCGTTATGTAAGTGTATGGAATAAACTGAAGAGCCTTGACACAAATCCGCCAAAAGTAGAGAGATTTGGAAGAGACCTACACTCAGCATAAAGTGAAGCGTAGGAAAAAGACAGCCGGGAGAAACATAATAAAAAACACTACAATAATAAGCAAACAACAAGAAAAACAATCCCCAACCCGGCTGGTCACCGTGGGGTATTAGACCAAAACCCTCCAGGGCAAAACATAAATAATAATCATAATACAACCAACAGGAACACAACAATAATAAGCAGAGACCTGAACAAGGCTTGCAAGGTTAAACATACAGAGAATGAAACACCCAAATATGAACTACAACAGACAAATAATAATACTGAAAGGAAAAATTGCAATCTATTATATATCTCAACTCTGAATACCAGAACACTGAGAACCGAAGAGAAACTTACAGAACTAGAGGAGGCATTAAGTCCATTGAAATGGGATATAATCGGACTGAGCGAAATAAGACGCATTGGGGAAGAAATCAGGGAATACCAAGAATATATATTTTACTATAAAGGAGAAAAGAAAGGAATGTATGGAGTGGGATTCATGGTAAAGAAACATCTTAAACAACACATTTTGGAATTCATAGGAAAATCAGATATAATAGTAGTGCTAAACATCCAAATCCCTGGTTTCGATAAACCATGCTCCGTTATACAAGTATATGCCCCAACCGAACAGGCCACAGATGAGGAAAAGAATGAATTCTACTCGCTTCTATCAGCCACAATGGAAAATACTCACAAGTACAAGATAGTAATGGGAGACTTCAACAGCCAAATAGGATCGCGTCAGGTGGATGAAGAGCGTACGATGGGCCAATATACCAGGGGAAAAAGAAACTGCAATGGCCAACATCTTATAAGCTTTGCGCAAGAACACAACCTACAAATAATGAACACCCATTACAAGAAAAAAGCATCCCGAAAGTGGACTTGGATCTCAAAGTATAAAAATGAAATAGATTTTATACTCTCCAATATTCCCTCTAACTTTAGGGATGTAGAAGTAATAAATAAGGTGAACTTCAGCACAAACCACAGAATGCTAAGAGGAACTATTATTACTCATAAAAAGCAAGCAAGAAGAAACAAAAGAAACGGACCTATACACATAATTCCACCACTTTCACAAGAGTCACTACATAAATTGAGCAAAAATCTACCTGAAATGGGAAAACTTGAGACAACCCAACAGAAATATGACGAACTAGAACATTATTTAAAGGAAGTACATAAAGAAATTGGCCTGGAAAGAAAAAAGAAAGACAAAATAGGTGATGAAGCTAGGAAATTAATCGAGGAGAGGAAAACTCTGCTATATGATCGACCAAAGAACATAAAGCACATAGAAAAATTAAGCAAGAAAATCAATGAGAGCATTAGGAAACATAAAAAACTAGAGCGAATGAACATAATACAGAAGGAAATAGAAAGAACGGGTGGGATCAAAAAAGCACTGAAACAACTCAAGGACCACTCCACTTGGATGCCAGAAGTAAAAACCAAAAACAAAGAAGGGAAAGACAAAACCACATCACATAGAAAAGAAATAGGAAGAGAGGCAACTAAGTTCTACAGGAAATTATACAGCAATCCAACAAATACCGCTGAACAACCAGACCATGATCATACAGAAGAGGGCAATGTTCCCGCAATAATGGCAAGTGAAGTAAGGAAGGCTATTAACACACAAAAAAGCCACAAGGCACCAGGAAACGACAAAATAACCAATGAACTATTAAAAGAGCTTATCGATGTTATCGGGGATACACTAACACAAATATTCAATGAAATATTAAATAACGAACATATACCAACTCAGTGGACGGGATCCACTATAGTTCTCATACACAAAAAAGGAGATAAAAACAAAATAGACAACTATCGGCCGATATGCATGATGACCAACCTATACAAGATATTCTCCAAAATATTACTAGGAAGGATCACAAAATGCCTGGACGAACAACAACCAATAGAGCAAGCTGGCTTCAGAAGCGACTTTTCTACGGTTGATCATATACATGTCGTGAAACAAGTTATTGAAAAGTATAACGAATACGGGAAGTCCTACTACATCTTATTCGTAGACTATAACAAAGCCTTTGACTCCCTCTATCACAGCTCTATATACAAGGCACTCAAAAAGCAAGGAGTCCACGCTAAGTATGTAAATATCATCAGTCAAATATACAACAGAAGCACGGCCCGAATACAGCTAGAAACGGTAGGAGAGGAATTTAGGATCGAAAAAGGAGTGCAACAAGGGGACCCGCTTTCCCCCAAACTATTTGCCGCAGTTCTAGAAGATGTCTTCAGAGAACTACAATGGGATAACCTCGGATTAAACATCAATGGTGAACGATTGAACCACCTCAGATTTGCTGACGATATAGTGCTGTTTTCAGAGGAACCACAAGTCTTACAGAGAATGCTACAACAACTATCCGATGCTAGCGCAGAGGTGGGTCTCACCATAAACTTCACAAAAACGAAGGTGATCACCAACAGCACTCAAGTAGCGATAACAATAACAGAACAAGAAATCGAATATGTAGAAGAATACATATACCTTGGACACCTAATATCACCCCAACACCTAATGTCCAAAGAAATACAAAGAAGGGTAAACAACACCTGGTCCCGCTACTGGTCCCTCAAGGAAGTTGTGAAGAGCAAGTCCATACCAATACGGGATAAGAAAAGGATCTATGACAGCTGCATACTGCCGGTACTCACTTATGGATGCCAAACATGGTCCATAACAAAGTTAAGCATGCAAAAACTAAAAGTCTGCCAACAAGGGATGGAGAGGAGCATGCTTGGTATACGTATCAGAGACAAGTGTAGACTAGAAGACATACGAAAGAAAACAGGTGTGGCAGATGTAGCCAACAGAGTCAGGAGACTGAAGTGGAGATGGACGGGGCACACAATGCGAACTAGAATCGAAAAGTGGACGAGAAGAGTAACTGAGTGGTACCCACGCGATGGAAAGAGACGCAGGGGAAGACAGTTCAAGAGGTGGGAAGACGACCTACCACAGGGGTGGAGGAGGTTGACACAGAGTCGAGAGGCCTGGCGCGGCCTGGAGGAGGCCTTTGTCAAAGGGACAACCTGACAAAGACAAAACATTATTTAAGTTCAGTTAAAAAACAATATTGTAAAAGGAAGTCAGTGAAATAAAGGCTATTTTTATTTATTTTTATTTACACTCAGCATTGAGTGGCCAAAGGTTGAAGAAGAAGAAGATGTGAGGCTAAGCATCAGTGGTAGAACAAACCATACTAATAATATAAATGCGAGAGTCTCTCTGTTTGTGACGTTTTCACGCCATCAGTAGAATGGATTCACAATTGAGAAATTTATGAATAACCCTCATTTTGGGCTTCGCCGCAGTCGGGTAAAAATACAAGATGATGGATGGTGTTAGTTCTGATTTTGAACACGCCCCTAAATATGCTTGTATCCACTACAAGAAGTAGAATTCCGATCAAATTACTTGGGCTCACTATATGGCTACGTTAATCGAAAGTACTTCTGTAGGGGACACCGGACACTCATCTACAGGTATTGGTATCATAAATAAAAGCCAATCAGAATATGAAGAACCTTTTAATCACAACGAGGGCAGTGGCGCTAAACAGATAGTCGGCAGGTGATACCTGAGGTAATCTGAGATGCAAAGATTACATTTTATATTGCTGAGACGTCAATTGCATAACTTATAGCTTTTTGTCTTCGTGGTCCCTATAATACTGGAAAATTCCGTGGTCCCTTCTCGTATTCCCTGCAAGGGACCACGGAGGTTTTATGACGCGCGTTCGCTTCGCTCGCATTTTGAATAACACTCTTTGACTTCTGTCCCCGAAGTGCCAGGCCTCCGCCGGCCACCTTCGTCGGCCTACGGCCCGGTGCCTATGCCGCCCACAAATATCTAAGTACAATTTAATTCGGCAGTATATATTTCTTGAAGGAACCACGGGTAAAAAAATACTCGTGGTTCCTTCCAGGGACTAAGGGACCGGGACCACGGGCGAAAACCTATTTTAGCAAAACAAACAGTAGGTATCTAGTGTTATTTACAATTTAGGCTCTATCCTTGTACAACGATACAATTATAAGCCAGTTAGAATATAAAGAACCATTGCAAGACGTCATTCATTATGGATACAGTGCTACAAGGATGTTTAGACATTTGAAGACACAATACTTATAATAAACATAAGATGACACTTAATGTAAATGGTTCTACATATTTTGCTTACTTCGGCATGCAATAAAAGTACCTTAATTAACGTACAGGACCTAGGTACTAAAACTGGTACTTATAAACGTTTGAGAGATGCAGTTTTGTCAAATTACATACATTGACTCGACTTTTTCCCATGGGGGGTAGTAATTATGTTGAACAAAACAAAATGGCGGTGTCAGTTCCGGTTTTGGCCACGTGCCTAAAGATCCTTGTACATAATTTTTTCATCTTGTTAACTTTACTGCTACCATACTGCTATCACAAATAAAAGCCAGTAAGAATATGAAGAACCATTTAATCACAACGAGGGTAGTAAGCGCACCCGCGGCGCTAGTCAGATAGTCGGCAGGTGACTCCTGGAGTCAAGCTCTGTCTTCTTGTTCTTCGCGGGCTGGCTCCGATCTGTCACTATTAGTTGAGGCAGCAAAGGTGATGATTGCACCTGCAAGAAAACAATAAAGCAGTTTTAAGATTTTTCTTGGATTTTTTTCTGATTCGCCATGTTTGAATCGTACTGTAACAGACCCAACACAAAGCCATCAACCAAGCATTCTGTACATCAAAGAAAGTAATACTGCGCAAAAAATATTATTTTTATAAAGATGCATTTTTGTCAAATCAACCAGATCAGCAGGGCTATTACGTATCTTTCTGATATCCAGTGACTTTCAAGCTTCGGTTTTACACCGAACTTTGATGACAACCGTGAATGTCATAATATTGGTATTACGTATCACACTGAGTGGATATCACTTTACGGTGATTATCAGGGTCATACATAATACGAAACTAACCTTTTGACCGTTAATTGATGGACGTACTGAGCCCAGTTACTATCATTTCGAGCTGTCAACAGAGATACGTAATAGCCCTACAGGTATACTCCGTATGCTCCGAAGGCAAAATACGATTGGAGGTAGAGTTGTAGACAGTGGACACCAGACCGATACATCAGGTGGAAAGGACATCGACACGCAAACAAATACCACAATGAACATTCGCCAGCGCATCAAGGTACCAAAAACTCGCAAATTTCCTCATTTGATTTTGAATATAACTGTCAACATTTTATGGTTTAAAATCATTTGGCGAAATTTGACAGATTTTAGTAACGTGGTGACCGTATCATTTGCATCAATGGCACTCCCACAATAAGAACAGAATAATAAAATACAATGCTTCTTAGCATAATGGTAAACTCATTTTTAAAACTACCTACTCAATGAGTACGATTAAGTACGGAAACATAATTGTACTACCGACCTACTTAAAAATGGTTTCCCATTCCTTCACGCAATGTAACTAACTACCTAGTTTAATACTTTTTGCAATACACGCTAAATGACCTATTCTCTACAACTAACTAACTTTCAAACTGCAACGTTATGAGTGACCGCACTTAACGACGAGGATCAGCTTGAGTCGATTACGTATTATATCGCCACATTTGTCGCATTTATTTCAGTGCCAAACAAAGAATGAAGGAAACGAGTGGCCATTTTCGCTTTAAGGGTCTTACAGACGAGCGGCACGTTGCCAACGGCAGATAAACTGCAGCCGTCGCCACCTGTCGACGGCTGCCGTCGACGCGCCGTGCGGCAGCCACCTTAGCGTCGACAGGTTGTGGCATGCCGCGTACCTATATGTGTGTCGACGACTGTCGTCAACGCGTCTGCGGCTGCCGCCGACACCACAACTGCAAGCGTCGACGGCAGCCGTCGACAGGTGGCGACGGCTGCAGTTTATCTGCAGTTGGCAATGTGCCGCTCGTCTGTAAGTACCCTTAGTTGCAAGCAAAGCTTTTCCCACTTTCTTCTTCGAACTGACGGAGGCCTGTCCCAAATCTTCGCTTTTCTCGTCGTTCTCCTGCCCTTATCTTAGTTTATTTAATCTTCGTATTTGGAACCCTTCTTTAGTGACGTCTCTTCCTGCAGAAAAATAATGAACTAAAAAACATAAAATAACTGGCAACTCTGTATGTCAATACGTCAAATGATTTTTATTCTTATTAATTGATTCAACTGTTGCGCGCGACTTTCGTCCGCTTGGAAATTATTATAAAATACCAGGTACTTTCCTATTTGAATCGGATTTTGTTAACAATTTTAAGGGTTTAAGGGTCCGTGCACAGAATTAACTCATTTTCAACATTTTTGATCACTGTTTGTGGGAAAGGCAAGAAGAATTTGAATCTTTTTTATTTTTATTACAAGAGTCAGGTTCTTATTCTTGTCGAATGCAGCAACAATTTTTAAAAATAATGTATATATTAGTGGCAATCACCCATATTCAAAACCCCTTTTCCGCAAAAGTAACGAGCGAGTGATGTTTGGGGTTCCCTGAACAAAGAACTACAAAATATTCTGAACATTAAAAAATATGAATAGCATCATTATATAGTCTACTCGTAAAGTAGCAGGAAACATTATTGATTTTAATACGAAATATAGCAGAAAAAAAATGATGAAAAAACGTAATTTATGGAAAATGTCGGGACAAGTAAGTATTTTTTTCTGTACCTTAGAAACACTTTAAAGAAAATTTAAAAATTACTCATTAATCTCAAGGTACCCCTTTAACAGAATCTCAATTTTAATTTATAAATAAACAATAACTTCATTTCTTAAATTAATGGCAAAGTAAACTATATTATCGACCGCCCAAACCCGATCCCGTCAGTAACGACCGGGCTCTCCCAGCGTGAGCACGTATCACTTTGTTTCGCAAGCGCTCGCGAGTTATACGTAAATATATTTCCAAGATACACGCAGACTACCACATTTTGATACATTAAGTATTTAGGTATTTTTTGACGTTGGTTGTTTATAAATTGTTAAGATATATTTCGTCTTCAATATTTTCATTTTTGGAACGTAGTTCCATAACGCGGCTTACCTACTAGGAGTGCGATTTAGTTGAAATCGTCACGTAAGAAATATAATTATATTATGCCGTATGCCTTTAGGCACATAAATTCTACTTTACCAGAAAAACCACTTTACCAAAATGAACACTTTTTCAATGACTTCTTAGTCAGTGGAAGGGGAGGGGAGGGGGGGGGGGTAGGGAGGCATTTCGGATGACAGCTGTCAAAATTAAAACGGCTATATCTCGGAAACTATCGATCTTAGACTAGTCGTGTGTAGGGACAAGTGATAGGTCTCGATGAGATCTACATTTCGGATGACAGCTGTCAAAATTAAAACGGCTATATTTCGGAAACTATCGATCTTAGACTAGTCGTGTGTAGAGACAAGTGATAGGTCTCGATGAGATCTACATTTCGGATGACAGCTGTCAAAATTAAAACGCCTATATCTCGGAAACTATCGACCTTAGATTAGTCATGTGTAGGGACAAGTGATAGGTCTCGATGAGATCTACATTTCGGATGACAGCTGTCAAAATTAAAACGGCTATATCTCGGAAACTATCGATCTTAGACTAGTCGTGTGTAGGGACAAGTGATAGGTCTCGATGAGATCTACATTTCGGATGACAGCTGTCAAAATTAAAACGGCTATATTTCGGAAACTATTGATCTTAGACTAGTCGTGTGTAGGAACAAGTGATAGGTCTCGATGAGATCTACATTTCGGATGACAGCTGTCAAAATTAAAACGGCTATATTTCGGAAACTATTGATCTTAGACTAGTCGTGTGTAGAGACAAGTGATAGGTCTCGATGAGATCTACATTTCGGATGACAGCTGTCAAAATTAAAACGACACCCATGAGGAAAATACCGAAAACTGTCGTCGGCGCCATTTCGGATTTTCATTTTGACCTCATTTTCATTATCAGCGACACTAAAAACCACGAAAACGACATACATGAAGAAAAAACCGTAAATTTTCCTGGGCGCCATCTTGGATTTTCATTTTGACCTCATTTTCATTATTAGCAACTCCAAAAACCATGAAAACGACACCCATGAGGAAAATACCGAAAATCGTCGGCGGCGCCATCTTGGATATTCATTTTCATTATCAGCGACCCCAAAAACCATGAAAACGACAACCATGAGAAAAATACCGAAAACTTGTCGGCGCCATCTTGGATTTTCATTTGACATCATTTTCATTATCAGCGACCCCAAAAACCACAAACACGACACCTACGAAGAAAACTATCGCTCGCTCAGTCGACCCCGCCATAACCTTCTTGTGTAGTACCAATAGTAGAATGACGAAATTTGGCGAGATTCTGTCTTACAGTACATGTAAAAGGGAAAAAACTGAAAACTGTAAATATGTAGTAGGTATAAAAAAAGCGATTTTACTATTACAAACTTATTATTTGCGGTTGGTGCAATATCCGTTTCTGGGGATTGAACAGCAAAATTAAGTTTGTCCTTCAAAAATTCTGTACAGAACCCTCGGTGCGCGAGTCCAACTCGCACTTTTTTTATTTATCGTTTTGTAAAATGTTTGTGTCTAAATTCTTCTAATACAAAATTATAATAATAATACCAGCATATTACTGTCCCACTGCTGGGCAAAGGCCTCTTCTCAACAGAGAAGGCACGAGCATTGATCACCACGCTTGCTCAAGACGGGTTGGCGATTTCAGACTTATATTAATTATAAGTCCAGGTTTCCTCACGATGTTTTCCTTCACCGATGTCTGTGATGTCCAAGATAAACTTAGAAAAGTACATATGAATTGAAAAAGTCACATTGGTACTTGCCCGGATTTGAACCCACAACCACTGTTGGATTATGTTTTAGTAGATACCTAATTACAACCATACAGTCCACATTTACATCAACTTGATTATTTTATTCATAACATTGCCGCCTTCCAATTTAATATGATTTTGTACTTTGTTAGAGTAGTAGCAAATTAAACTTGATATAAGACACACGTTTGTTTCGTTGGTCCGCCTGCACAACCTAAATTGAACCCTAAAGCCTACAACATAATGGTCAGAATCGAGCCGGATTGCCTACGCATTGAATAGACAACCCGTTCCGTGAGAACAATAGGCGCCGCACCGTACCGCATTCCATCAGAGATAAGAAGCGATCGAGCGAGTACTTTGCACAAACAAGTAATTAGTGAATATTACAAGTTAAAACGTTGTTTACATAGTGCAGTGATTTCATTATATTATTGAAGATTAACGGTTATAACATCTAAAGATGACTGCTACCCCTGAACAAGTACTTAATATTTTGGAAGACACGGCTGAATTACTTAAGAAGACACAAGTTAACCTGAGAAAATGTCCGAAACAACGCTTAACGAGAGGATATATACAGTCAAGAATACAGTGCATTGAAGAGTATTGGAAAACATTTAGTAACGCTCATCAAGAATTAGCGAAGATGACACCACGTGATAAACGCAATGTAGTGTCGTATTTTGTGAACGAAGAGTTTTTCATTTACGAAGACCTTTATTTGTGTTTGTTGGGGGAATTACGAGATATGTTGGAAAGGTTAAATACCAAACCGGAAACGGCGAATACTGAAGCCGTATTAGAAGATAGTCATCAAACACAAGTGAACTTGCCAAGAATAACAATCCCAACATTTACTGGTATTTACGAAGAGTGGCCTACCTTTAAAGACCTGTATGTATCATTAGTTCATGATAACAAATCATTAAGCCAGGTTCAAAAGTTGCACTACTTGAAGACCAGTATCAGTGGGGAAGCGGCAACTTTACTCAAACATGTGCAAGTGACGGAGAGTAATTATTTACAAGCATGGGAGACGTTGAAAAGCCGTTATGGTAACAAACGATTAATAGTTAACTCACTGTTGAAACGATGGTTTACACAAAGAAAGTCTACAACTCAATCTGCCAGTCAATTAAAGTCAGTTTTGGATACTACAAATGAAGTTCTCAATAACCTTCAAAACTTGGACGTTTCTACAGATTCTTGGGATCCAGTAATTATTTTTCTCGTCGTGCAGAAGTTGGACCCGGAGTCTCATAAAGACTGGGAGGAGTATTCTTACAAGGGAAATTCCGAAGAACTCTCTTCGTGGCAAGACTTGAAGACATTTCTAGAAGGCAAATTTCGTACTTTAGAGTTAGTTACACCTAGTTCTTCAACAAGTTCACGTGAGAAAACTAAAGAACGTGCTTTGCACGTTTCCACCACAACTGAAACCACTTGCGCTTTGTGTAAAGAGAATCACACCATGAGTCATTGCAAGGCGTTTGCTAAGTTACAACCTTCGGAACGAACCGAATATGTGAAGACAAACAAACTATGTTTTAACTGTTTGGCATCGGGACACGCAGTTTTCAAATGTCGTGTTCCATTGTCTTGCCGAATGTGTAAGAGACGTCATCACACTCTTCTGCATCAAACAAAAAAAACGGATACTGTGGGGTCACCGGGAACCACACAACCGACGGTATCACCTCAAGCTAGTGTAGAAGAACCAGTACAAGTTAACACAATGATGGCGTCATACTACAATGCCAAACAAGACATGGGTCTTTTAGCTACTGCAATGGTAACAGTACAAAGTGAACAAGGACATGCCATTGTTCTTAAAGCACTAATAGACCCCGGATCACAAGCGTGCTTCATTAGTGAAAAAGCTGCTCAAGCTCTAAAGCTCAACAGGCGATTTACGAATAAAATCGTCACTGGCATGGAAGCCATGAAGATTGTTGTCAAGCAAGAAGTTCAAGTAGAAATTCAGTCACGATGGGATTCTAATTTCAGTCTACCTATACAAGCCTATGTGATGTCCAAGCGCTTGACAATACAAATACCTACGACTACATGGTCACCGAAAAAATGGCCACATTTGACAGATCTGGATTTAGCTGATCCTGAATGTTGTGTATCAGGAAACGTTGATCTACTTCTAGATGTCAAAGGATACGCTAAAATCTTACAAGAGGGTTTACACAAGGGTCCACCGGGGTCACCAATAGCTCAAAGAACCAACCTCGGCTGGATTGTTTTTGGAGAAATAAGCATCAAGACAAACCCAAATGAAAAATGTTTTATGGCGATCAATGAAGATGTAGATGTTAAGGATTTATTAAAAACAATGTGGGAAATTGACACGGATACAAAAAGAAAATTTACCAAAGAAGAACAGCTTTGCGAAGAAATTTATGAGAAAACACACACGAGAAACAAAGAAGGTCGATACGTTGTAAGACTACCGTTTAAAACAGACAATCTAAAGTCACCAGAAGGGAAGACAAGAGAAACAGCGCTTAGTAGATTTCTTCAACTTGAGAGAAGACTGGACAAAAATCCTGAAATGAAAGAAGAATACACAAAGGTTATCGAAGATTACAAAAAACTAAAACACATAGAAGAAGTACCACATAACGAATTGCATACAAAGAAATCAGTGTACTTACCTCACCACGCAGTAGTCCGCAACGATAAGGAAACAACGAAGACTCGCGTCGTTTTTGATGCTTCTTGCAAGGGCTGTAACGGAGTTTCACTCAACGATGAATTGATATCAGGTCCGGTATTGCAAGACGATCTTCGCAGCTTGATAATAAGATGGCGTACACATGCAATATGCTACGTTTCTGACATACAGAAGATGTATAGAATGATTCTTGTGGCCAAAGAAGATATTGATTTCCAAAGAATATTATGGCGAAACAGTGCTTCTGAAAATGTTCAAGATTTAAGGCTTCTGACAGTTACCTTTGGTACAACCTCAGCACCATACCTAGCTGTTAAAACGCTTATGCAACTAGCTGATGATGAAGGTGCTCAATATCCTGAAGCAGCGAGGGTACTACGCGAAGATTTGTATATGGATGACGTCATGTCAGGAGAAGATACTCTAGAAGAGGCCATCAAAATCAGCAGAGACTTGAAGAATGTACTACATCGAGGTGGCTTCGAGCTTAAAAAATGGTCTTCCAACAACTTGGAATTTATGAAGACTATAGAGCCAAGTGAGAGATCTATGAATGCCCGCTTGAACATAAATATTGACGGTACTGTGAAGGCACTAGGCGTGCAGTGGAATCTAGGTACCGATCAATTTGAGTACAACCTAAACCTTTCTCCACTTGCAGTGACTGTGACCAAAAGAACTATCTTGTCAGATCTACAGAAACTTTTCGACCCACTCGGTTGGATTGCACCATCCATCGTACAGGCAAAGATTCTTATCCAGAAACTTTGGCAAACCAAGCTTGATTGGGATGAAGGCATTGATTCAGTTCTAAAGGAAGAATGGACGACCATACGAGCAGATCTCAACAACGTTAATGAAATACGTCTTGAACGTTGGCTAGGTACACTACAGGCCAGAAATGACTGCATACAAATTCATGGGTTTAGTGACGCATCAATGAAAGCGTACGCAGCTGTAGTTTATTGTCGCGTACACGATCCAGCAGGCAACATAACAACTACAATTATAGCTGCAAGAACTCGCGTCGCTCCATTAAAGACAGTGTCCTTGCCACGACTCGAATTGTGTGGAGCCCTTCTGCTGTCAAGATTATTAAAACAAATTTCCACTTCGATGAGAATCTCAAAGTCTCGTATATTTGCATGGACTGATTCAACAATAGTTATTGCGTGGATAAAGGGAGAACCTAGTAGATGGAAGGCTTTTGTTGCAAACAGAGTGGTTGAAATTACAGATAATGTTCCTAAAAATCAGTGGTACCATGTGCAATCCCATGAAAACCCGGCAGATATAGCATCCAGAGGGGCCCTAGTGACAGAGTTAAAAATGTGTAAGTTATGGTGGAAGGGACCAGAATGGCTGTCAAGTGAAGATATTGATTACACGGCACCAGAAGTTATTCCTACTGATTTGGAACAGAAAACCACTATACAATCATTCACAATACGAGAAACTGAAGAACAGTATAAAAGTTTATCGAAACAATTTGAACAATTTAATTCATTAACCGAACTATTAAGAAGCCTAACATTATGTAGAAGATTTTTAAAACAAAATATATTAAAAGAAGACATTCACGGAACAATCACAACAGAAGAGTTACAAGGTTCATTATATGTTTGTATAAAAATGGTACAGGCTGAGGAGTTTAGAGAAGAAATTGAATCGCTAAAGAGAGGTAAACAAGTTAAGAGAGCTAGCATATTGAAGACATTAGATCCGTACTTAGATAAGGAACAAATTCTCAGGGTGGGCGGACGCCTCAGACATTCGAATTTGACAGAAGAATGTAAACATCCCATCATCTTGGGTATTAAGAACAACCTAACACCCTTGATTATTGCCGATGCACATTTAAAAACTCTTCACGGAGGAATGCAATTAATGTTGTGCTACCTGAGATCTAAGTACTGGATAATCCGTGCTAAGTCCTCAGTCAAGAAATATGTTCATCGTTGCTTGGTGTGTGCCAAACATAATGCTACCGTTAGAACACAAGTAATGGGTGACCTACCAAAACCACGGGTGACACCAGCACGACCATTTTTACATTCTGGCGTTGACTTTGCTGGACCACTGCAAATACTGCAAAGCAAGGGTAGAGGAGGCAGAACGCACAAGGCGTATATATCTGTTTTCATATGTATGGCTACTAAAGCCATACATTTAGAGCTAGTTGGAGATTTAACGTCCGCAGCATTTATCGGCGCATTTAAAAGATTCTGTGCCCGAAGAGGAAAATGTGCACATTTGTGGAGTGACCAGGGCAGGAACTTCGTTGGCGCGAATAAGGAGCTGGTAGCCCTGTGGAAAGATGCATGTCTTGAGTTCTCTGGAGAAATTGCTGATTTACTTACCTCCGATGGCACCCAGTGGCACTTCATTCCTCCTTATAGTCCAAATTTCGGCGGCCTCTGGGAAGCGGGAGTCAAATCTGTCAAGTTTCATCTAAAGCGTATATTTAACAGAAACTTGACGTTTGAGGAGATGACCACCGTACTCTGTGAGATTGAGGCTTGCTTAAATTCTAGACCGCTGTGCCCGCGTGACGACTTGGATAATGAGAACATTGAACCACTAACGCCTGGTCATTTTTTGATTGGAGAATCGCCGATTGCTGTACCGAGTCCAAATTTACGAAATGTTAATGTGCAACATCTTTCGCGTTGGCAGTATACGCGAAAGTTATTGAATGATTTTTGGGCCAGGTGGCAACAAGAATACCTGTGCAGACTGCAGCAACGCCCAAAATGGCTTAAACGAGAGAAGGACTTTGAAGTTGGCAACATTGTTTTGATAAAACAAGAAAACCTGCCTCCCGGAAAATGGCTACTAGGACGGATAATAGACAAGCATCCGGGGCCAGACGGTTGCACTAGAGTGTATAGTGTCAAGAGCGGAGACAGCGTAGTGAAAAGAACTGTTACTAAATTATGTCCCTTACCAATCAATACTAATTGTGATTAAGTAATTTTGTAAATATAGACATGTATTGTTTGTTGTTTCTTGGTGTTGCCCGAGTATTTTAAAGGACTTGTATAGTCCTTTGGTGGGCGGCATGTTGGATTATGTTTTAGTAGATACCTAATTACAACCATACAGTCCACATTTACATCAACTTGATTATTTTATTCATAACATTGCCGCCTTCCAATTTAATATGATTTTGTACTTTGTTAGAGTAGTAGCAAATTAAACTTGATATAAGACACACGTTTGTTTCGTTGGTCCGCCTGCACAACCTAAATTGAACCCTAAAGCCTACAACAACCACATACATGGGAGGCGAGGTCTTAACCTCAAAAAAATAAAAAAAAAAAAATTAAACCATTTTTATTTAGATTGTGATAAATGTACTGTACACACATTCCATACTTTTATTTCTAAGCCGTACTGACTTTATAATTATGTATCCTAAAATAATATCGTCTACAGGATCAAAATTGTTTAAGCGATCACTACGCTCGATCTTCTCCCGTGTGTGCGTATATCTGCATGAACAATGCACACAAACATAGGATCGCAACGAATTTGCCTAAACTCTAGCGAGTAAATATTTAGCACGGACTCTTAAGCCTAAGTTACTCCTCATAACATCAGCTACCTGCCTGTGAAAGTCGCGTCATAATCGGTGTAGCCGTTTCGAGATTAGCCGGAGCCCAGAACAAACAGACAGAAAGATAAAATTGTAAAAAATGTTTTTTTGTTATAATATAAGTACCTAGGTACCGCGTAACATGCATTCAGTAAAAAGCTATTGAAAATTATTTTCAAATCACAAACAGACACACTTCAATTTTATTTATTTGTTTAAATTATAAAATCTTTATTTTAATACGGATTACCATAGTGATTTTAACAGCTAGATACTCTTTAAATGACAAACTATTGAAAAACAAACGCAACTAAGAAACCAGGAGAAAAACTAAAAACATGACCTCACAGCTATGACGTCTCAAACTCAAACTCAGAGCATTTATTTCAATTAGACCATTACGGCACTTTTGAATGTCAAAAATACAAAAAAAACGAAGCTACAGTCCCAGTTACAAGGCATAATAACTTGAGGAAGTACTGTAGTTGCCCATTCCCTAACGTAGATCTCTATGGAGAAGAACAGGCAAGAAACTCCATGGACACTCTTTTAAATCAAAATTTTGTTACAAAATGTTGGTTACATCTTTAATTTTGAGATAATACATATTATATGTGTGAACAATGTAGAAAGACGTGAGACACATTAAGAGCGTCCAGAGATCAACAATTTAAAATAAAGTAATTAAAATGAACCGTGGTAGCTAAGAGTCCCAACTTACAGCGCCCGTTCACGAACATGACGCATGTACCGGCGCCATTCAACTCAACCATATCGAAGGGAACTAAATGACCCGACACACCCGCCACCATCAGCGAGACATTTGAGTGAGCATGACATGTCTAGTCTATCAACGTCGTAGCGAAGACGAAAATATTTTTCCGAAAAATGGTATGATTTAAAGAACTGATGATAACTAGAGCTGCTTTCTGACCATGGAGCACTAAGTCCATGTTTCCGATGCGCACGCCTGCTTACTTCGGACTCGTCTCTGGTCTGCCACGCCGCCACCGGTTCCCGGGCAACCTGTGTAACGGCAGCGGCAGTCGCGTCGAGCTCGAACGACGGATATTTGTCCCCGCCGAGGTTACCAACACGTGTACGTCGGCGGGAACCGAGCAGCTTGGGGCTTAGGGGCCAAGCGGCCCCGAGCCGGCTCCCTGCTGCGGTGGCCGCAATACAATGCATACCTGTGTTCTTCTGGCCTTTTCATACTCCTCATGGTCTGATTGTGGTACTGTGAAGAGGAAGTTCTCGAAGATGGGATGCCTCAGTAGCTGCTCGCAGGTCCACCTGATCATAGGGTCTTTGTCTAGGCATTTCTGGGAAAGGAAGAAACCAAAGCTTTAAAAAATCAAATAACGGACACGCTAGTGTTGTTTGCGATGTTACTATTTTAGTGTTGGGATTCCAACATAATTACTATTTGGCGTTGGGATTCCAACACCACTGCTTGGTAAAGTTCCCCTTCCATTCCTTCAATCGGTCACGACTTGTGCACTATTAGACACATTGGTCCAGGAAATAGAAAGCAGTTAGTCCTTTTGGACACAGCAAATCTTGGAGATTCCTCTCTCTTAGTTCGAGACTTGAACCTTACCTTCGGTCTGGACTCTCAATGTGCAAACAGCTGTAGCTGCGAGGTAAGAACCACTATAATCATCATCATTTCAGCTGCAAGACGTCCACTGCTGGACATAGGCCTCCCCACGCGTGTCGCCACATTGACCGGTCCCGCGACTCGCATCCAGCGGATCCCCGCAACCTTCACCAGGTCATCGGTCCACCTAGTGGGAGGCCTTCCAACTATAATGATATCGGTATACTCACATTCATAAAGTCTAACACCAGCTCGTTGCAGGAGTACCGCGGTGGGATCTTTTTTTCGAGAGGTTCCACTGTGCTTGGCTCCGGTAGCTCCATGCCCTGCAAAGATTGCAAAGTTCATAACAATTCAATCATAACTTTGCCTTTGAAAGTATTCCTTTGATTTAAACTTAATTAGTAGACCGATTGTCGGGTTTTGAGTTTTCGACCGTTGATGATCTTGTCTATGTAGTAAGCTGTCAGTGTCAACACTTAAGTACAGTCGCCTAGTAACTTGATGCGCATCAAGTTACTGCAAACTGTCAAATTTTCTCATTCGATTTTGAACTTAATCGTCAACATTTTATGATTCAAAATCATTTGGAAAAATTTAACAGCTTGTGGTTACTGTGACTGTAAATACGAGTAGAAACAAAAACTTACACCTTTTTCTCATGGGGTTTGGCGGAAAGTATGCAAAGCCACCACCTGAGTAGTTATTCGACAGTTTTTTTTTAGTTAGCCCGTATTGTCTTACTCCTGAGCATAGGCCTCCCCCCATTCCTTCCACTTCTCATGATGGTGATCCATCCAAGACGTCCCGCCATCTTCTCCTCGGTCTGCCTTGACCTCGTCTAGCTGTCTCAGGAGTCCAGTCTTGCGATATTCGGGCCCACAGATGTGCATCCAGCAGACATGGCCTACTTAGTCCCATTTTAGTCTCGCAGCTTTATAAGCTACAGTTTTCCGAAAATAATAATAAGGTGTCCAGTTCCCATTCCCAACTCACCTGAAAGAAGGTATTCTGTGAAAATATAGTCATATGCCTGGGCAGGAGGTCTCCGAGGGTCCTCCGTATAAGGTACAACTGATCGAGGTCACTCTTGCCCGGCCATAACGCTTCGCCCGACAGGAGCTCGGCAAACACACAACCTGGAAAACAAAGCGCCTGATAAAATTATAATAACACTGAATAGTGATTGATGAATATGTAAATTGCGTCAGGCGCTCGGAGGTAATGCAAAAATTTAAAAACTAAGCAACTATTATAAATCACAACCTTATGACAAGAGGTTAGGATCTCTCAATACCTAAAGACCTTATCCGTTACTCAGCACGTACAGCCGTGATCTTTTCCGACTGATCAGTTTAAAAAAAATCGCTTAAATCATGCGGAAGCGCCGAGCCACGCCCCTTTAAAGTTTAGGCCTATTAGGAAGGCGTCAACTTTGGCGCGCAAAATAACAATAACTCTCGTTAGGCGTGCGTTTTCAGTGCGCTCGGCTGATTGGTATCTTTTCATTCATTATTTCTATACAAAGTCAACGGGGCGGGACTAGAGAGCGTTTCTATGTTGTAAGTGCAAGCAAAAATTTACCTAGTGGTTATCAGGCGGGTCCTCGATAGTACTTTGACTTCTTCTTGTCTCTATCTTTAGTTCGAATTTTATGCGCCAGTGCCACCTTACCTACCCTCCTGTTTGCTCAGCGTCATAGTCACAGTATACACACCTATAGCCCACACGTCTACCGGGGTACTGTACATGGTGTCACCCACCAGTAGCTCCGGCGCGCGGTACCACCGCGTCGCCACGTAGTCTGTGTAGCTCTCTCCGGGACCTGGACATGTTAGCAGAAAGATTCTGTTGGTTTTTTCTTTATTTAAAAAATTGCTCATATTTTATACAGGTTTTCTACAGATACTAGCGCTGTAAGTAAAGGGGACGTATTTGCGAACAAAATTGTGTAAAGAAACATTTCTTAATCACCCATACCCATATTCATAATCTCTTCAAGGATATTTATACTAAGGATATTTTCGTAATCCTGTTTCTTAGATGAGAGTGAGACCCTATAACTTACGCTGGCAAAGTAGATAGGTGTGATGTAAATAGACTGAGGCAAATAGGAAAGGAATTAGATTCAGGAAATTGTATTTTCGTTGCAGCAGCAGACTTAATAAAAAAAGAGTAAGACAAGTTTGTCTATACGGTTTTGCTAAATAATTATTTGGGATTTATGGACTCATTTAAGGACTTAAAATTAAGTCGTTATTCATGGGCCAAGCGTGATTCGTGTAACAATAAACTAGTCCAAAAAATGAAAATTTCACCTGAGACCTATATTTTATAATTTATAGCCATTCTTGACATGATTCCTCCAATTATTTTTACTGGTTTGGAATCAGGTTATTATCAAAGACATTGATTTCGAAGAACAAGCAAAGGAACCTTTGCATTTCCTACAATAATGCTACAACATGCGAAATAACTACACATACACAACCTATTGCCGTGCTGCGGCTATTAATATTCCGCATAACAACTGTGGCTAGAGTATACCTAGGTGTTCCAACACTTTCAACGTTCAGAAGGCTCTCTAAAGGCCAAAGTCAAAGGCTAGGCTACACGACCTACGAATAGATGGATCTTTGTTGATAGCCTGATTAATTGCCGCAGAACACCCACACACAGAATGTAACTTGGAAGCTAGAAGCTATAGCCAGTTAAACGGAAGACCTTGGTTATTTATAGCCGTTCGTGAGTGTGCGCTAAGCGTGTGTATGATGGTTTGCATAAATACTGCGTTAAAGAAAGGTATTTTTGTTCTTGATTGACAGCTTGTTTCTTTGACCTTGTTTTATTTTAAGAAAATGTTGGTGACAAAGAATTTCTGCCTATAAATTTTGCGTCTTTAAAACACATGAAAGACAACATTGTTGCGAAGATTGATTTTCTAATATTTTAAAAAATAAGCACTACCAAAAGATTATTTTGAAATTAATCGGTCGGGTTTAGGAAATAAGTTTGTTTTGTTATTATTAACATATCAGGCTGCTGTAAACAATTAGTCTTGTTGATGTCCTTCAATTTCTGGAGCCCTGACACAGCCAGAAGGCGTCGCGGCAGACCTCGTAGAAGATGGCGGGACGAGCTGGATAAAACCAACGACCAGTGGCTCGCAGTAGCCTTGGATAGAAAAAACTGGAAGTCTTGGGGAGAGGCCTTTGCCCAGAAGTGGGATGACGCAGGGTAACAGTATCAGTATCAGTAATTGAAAGCTCCAGTCTATAATCCATGAACGAAGACCATGAACTCAAAGTTCAGTATCGGATAAGGTCGTAACCAAAGCTGGTTTATTTTTATGTTTCTTAATAAAATATTAGAATCCACCCTATAATCTAGTAAGACCATGAATTAAAATAATAGCTTGAACTGAACGTTTTGTAATTGGTAGGTACCGCCCGATACCGCCCGGCCTTGCTCTTGGCAATGCGATAGTGTTCAAGGCCGATGCGGTTTTTTTGGATTTTTTAAGTATGTAAGGGTTCTTACAGACGAGCGGCACGTTACCGACTGCAGATAAACTGTAGCCGTCGCCACCCGTCGACGGCAGCCGTCGACAGGTGGTGACGGCTGCAGTTGGCAACGTGCCGCTCGTCTGTAAGACCCCTAAGAACCCTGAAATGCGGTAACTGTATGGAGAGCAAGCAACATCCAGGTGTAGACAATTAAGTTTTGAGAATAAATGAAAGTCATTGACATGACGGCAGCCGTCGACAGGTGGCGACGGCTGCAGTTGGCAACGTGCCGCTCGTCTGTAAGACCCCTAAGAACCCTGAAATGCGGTAACTGTATGGAGAGCAAGCAACATCCAGGTGTAGACAATTAAGTTTTGAGAATAAATGAAAGTCATTATCATCTGCCTAGCCTTTTCAAAAACGTCTAAACGGATGCAGCTGAATATACCAGTATTTTACATGGAGCGACTGCACAACCCAGTTAGTATTACTGGGTAATACAATACACCTTGGTACGACTGGTTGTCAGACTTTCAGACAACTACTGCTTTCAGACCACTACGGCTGCCTTTAAAGACTGCCAAAGATCTACAATAGATAGCCAGGACTAGCGGTTTAACGTACTTTGTATGTAATGCAGCTGTAATTATATAGCCGCGACCGGGTGACTATAGGTACTTCGAGTAGGGAAATTTACCAAATAATCGATGGAATGACATTTAGGTGATGGTTATAAATGGATATGTAACGCGGAGGAATGAGAACAATGTCGTGGCGAAAAGTTAGAGTGTGGAATGTGTCTATGACAGTGAGGGTAGACCAACTTAATAATGGATGGACTGTATACAAGATGATAATTATCGTCAGGAGGTGACTACTCAGATGATGAAAATGGAGACGCATAATGGGTGTAAAAAGACCCTTAATGAAGCCGAAAGACACTGGTTGTCCCCGTAATCATTTTTTTGTTCTGGGCCATACTTGGGAACCTTCTTGTTACGGAGATATTAGAAGTCAATACCTCGATATCGTCGTAGTCGTTTCCCAGTACTTAATTATTTTTGCTTAGTAACTTAGTTTGATGTACACAAAGCTTGGTTGACCACCGTTTACATCTTGTAGTAGAAGAAATGACAATTTACGCCGACTGTAAAAAAATTGGATTATGGACAGGAGAATGATGATGAATTGTATTTTAAGTTTTTACCCGTTTTATCTCAAGAGCTAGGTCGTATTGTGCAAGTGCAAGTATTCCACTTAGATTCTGCGCTCCGTGTATTGCGAAAACTTTTGACATTCAGCTCTTACAAGTATGCCAGGGTTGTCAGGACTTTCACGTTTATTGAATGCTTTTCATTGATTTTGTGATGTAGAACCATACATTGTATTAATTCTTGCCTTATATGCTACTAGTATAATAAAGCACGTTGGTAGGTAAAAGGGAGGGCAATTAGTTGATGAAAATCTTGTTTGAATGACTATTTTCATTGAATTCATTTGAACGAAAGTAAATCGTAAATTTACAGAATAACATAGGGCATACCACTGTACGATCTTGGCTGGATCTTTTATATTGTACATTGTAATACAAGGGGCTTTTTTTTTCGGATGGGAAATCATCAAACGACTCCTCCCGCTCTGGGCGGAGCAGGAGGGAGTGTCGGACTTTTACTGTCATCCATGTCTTTCGAACAGTCCCGCAGCCCCGGCAGGCATCGGCCCTTGCGGACCCCTTCCTTTTGCTGACTCTCTTAGAGGCGCGCGCGTGCAGCGGCGCGGCGTAGACGGACAGACGGACAGACGGCCAGACAGGCAGACGGACAGACAGACGAACAGACAGACGGACAGACAGACGAACAGATCGTGAAGGAAATTAAAAAACTAATTACTTTTACTCCCTAGAGACTAAAAGGGTCACTTTAGTCCCGCTTCGTAGGGCTGTATTGGCGTACTTTTAGAGCATGAGAAGTGATGACAGATATATATGTATACCTACAATAAAGTTATGCAATATTTCTTTCTTTCTAGATTGCCTCGTTGAACTATAGTAGTCGCAAACGCGACAGCTGATCATGAGGTCCTGGGTTCGATTCCCTGGTCGGGCAAAGTGATATTGGGTTTTTCCACTAGGAATTTCTCAATATCAGCCATGGAGTCTGGATTTGCGTCCGGTTGACAGCAATAGGCTCGCACCCAAATAGGATTTAATCGAAACGGGCGATATGTGAGTGCTAGGGCTACTATTAGGTAGGTACACTTCTGCCTAACCTTTCGGGGATTACAGGCGTCATGTTATGTCATATTTATTTCTTTTAAAGATCCTACAAGCCATACCTACCGACTCAAGACTACAAATCCCACAACGAACACACACAACATAAATCATAGACCAGACAGCGGGCCTACCATGACGACTTAAAGCAGGATCGTTGAAAGAGATGGCGCTAGACGTCCTCTATAGCTCCGTCTCTTACCCACACTGGAACGCGATTAAAACGATCCTGCTTTAAGACGTCATGGTAGGTCTTTGTTAGATGATATGGTGGCCTAACACCAGATCATCTAACAAAGAGGAAAGATTTGATTTTTTGTTTGTTTGGTACGATTTAACTCAAGAACTACTCAATCGATTTAAAAATTCTTTCACCATTAGAAAGCTACATCATTACCGAGTAACATAGGCTATAAATTATATTGATATCATGCAAATTCGCCGAGCTATCACAATTTTCGCGGACGAAGATACAGGGCTCGCTATATAGTTATTGCGTGATTTCGCACAATCGCTCCGAAGAAGCGCCAAGTTGACTGACCTACACCACACACTACATCAGTTCAGCCATGAACCAATAACGAACGGTAGGTATTGGCCTATTGGGTTCAAACATTGCGAGACAATGCAAATACAGACGCAACGTGAACTAGGTACTATAATGACCCTGCACTGCCAGCATATGTTTAGTTTACTCTCATAGTTCTATACAAATATGGAAGGGAAACCGACATTGATTTTTTCGTCGGAATTATTAAAAAAAAACCGACCAAGTTGGACTCGCGCACCGAGGGTTCCGTCTAAATTTGCTACGTATTTTGTTATTAAACTACATATTTTACTCTTTTCAGATGTTTCCCTTTACATTGCTTTTTGCCAAATTTCATTATTCTAGGTCAAAGGGACTACCCTAAAGATTTTGATTCCCTTGAGTGTCGAAATGTACATTTATTGCGGCATATACGGTAGTATCTTTTTTTTACGTTAAGTTAGAAGTTTCATTTTTACACAGCTTCAAGGGACTGTAGACCTCTGATACGGTTTTGATTTCGACTCGATACCTCCACGCGTTCACGTGATAAAGGGTCTTGCTTGACATACAGCAGACAGACGGACAAAAAAGTGATCTTACAAGGATTCCGTTTTTTCTTCTTGAGATATTGGAACCCTGGTTCAGAAGAAAAAACTGACCGCGAAAATTTCAGAATTTTTGTCGAGTGTAAATTTGTTCGGTTTTATATAAATTTGTTAAGAATGACAATCCAGTGACAGTGAAGAGTTTGACGTCGAGCAAAGAGCAAAAGACATAATAGATAATCTTTTGCCGCCAAAATCGCGGAGGATTAACCTAAAAACTTACGAAAGTTCTATGGACTGGAGTAATAATAAATATTTTTGTACTAAATTGACTATTTTTCTCGCACTCAAAGTGAAAAGTACAGTTTGCACCTCGAGACTAAACGCCAACTTAATATACCCTCGGTTTCATTGACTCCCTCGCACGCTCGGGAGTCAAACCACCTCTGGTATATTATGGCTTCGTTTAGTCCCTCGATATAAAATATACTATTATCTCTTTATAATATAAGTACAGACTAACCTTCACCCCTGTCTACCCCTTGATTTTTATAAGCGTAAGTGCCATTTAAATTAAATGATCATAATCTAACTCCATGTTCTACGTTCAAACGACATGATTGCGTGATTTGATTTGTGTTTGTCTGGTTCACAGACACCTTCAATTAACTACCGTGACTGAAAATTAGGACATATTATTGTCACATGAGAATAATAACATAACGCCTGTAATCCCGAAGGGTTAGGCAGGAGTGCATCTATATTCCAACATATCGCGAGTTAAGTTCCATCCATGTAGGTATTAGAAGCGAGCCTATTACCATCAACCGGGTTCTAAACACTTCCGAACTGAGAAATTTGATGAAATCAATCCACAAGAACACTGCGCCTAGGAGTCGTACCCAGACCTAAAGCTTAGCATTTAGCGTTTGCGAGCATAATACTAACGAAGCCTCTCTCGATACTTGTTGGTCGCAAAAGTACTAAACGAAACATCGTCGCAGCATGTCTTCTTCTTCCATACTTCTCTATTTTTCGTCATCTCATCACACACCTCGTTTCGTGCCAAATCATTCTTCCGTCCATCCATTGTCCAAATATTGAATTATTGAAATTTATTGAATTTATTATACAAGAAATTGTGACTAGGTAAATAATGCATGCTTCTTTATGTGCCGTCTTAATTTATTGACAAATTATCATTCGCGTTTAGTGTTTGGCATGAAATTGTGACATCTACTTATCATAAAACTTTATTTTATGGTTTTAATTTTGTTAATAAATTGATATTCGATTACCTAAGATATTTTGTATGCCTTCTTGCAGGACATAGTACCTATGGACCAAAATTTATTTACCTATAAAGGGTGCAAAAAACCTCTTAACGAAGCCGAAAGGCACTTGTTTTCCCCGTCATTGCGATTATTTTTTTGTTCTACACCATTACCTGGGAACCTTCTAGTTACGGAGATTTTGGGGGTCAAAGTTCCAACTTTTTTTTTAATACAAGTTTTAATGTAAGATTTATAGTTTAAACACCTCCATGACCCCCGTACTATTCAATCCATCCATCAGCACAATGTTTTGAGTGCGTTACATTGAGTTCTACCACAAAACATGATTTTTCACCCCAAACAAAAAGTCGTTTCCCAGCAATCATTTTTGCGTAAGGTTACTTATAGTTTGATGTACAGAATGCTTGGTTGACGGCTTCGTGATGAGGTTGTTTACACCCTGTATATAACATATGTACCTATATTTTACCCTATGTTCATCAAATACATTTTAATCCAGACGAACAAATCGCTTCAATGAATTGGACTTTTAAAGCTGGAATCGATAAGTTTTTTCATGCTCAAGTGAAGTTGAAATAACCTGAGTCATGCGACGTATGTATTTATTTACCTATGGGTAGGTATTAGGTACGGTATGGGACGACCGTAAGTATCAAGCATAGCTGTTTTTTAAATAAAAACGTATTACGGTATGTATGCAGCTATTTGAAGGTAAATTGGTAGGAGTTAGCGATTATTTTTATGGCTATTGGCATTTTTCATTAGTTCATAAGTAGTTAAAGTTCTAAGAGTTTGAATACTCAAACGAATAAACAAAATGCATTGAAAAAACAGGAAATAAATTAATTTAGATTTATTGTCAAAATTTGTTGTAAATTAACTGAAAAAATATGCAAATAATAGTATTTGCATATTTTAGCATTTGCAGTATTTGCATATTTGAATAGTATTTGCATATTTTTTCAGTTAATTTTATAGAACCGAAAAAAAAATCTTGTAACACCACCGGCACTGCTCCGCTCATTTACATCCCCAAACGAAAAGAAAACCTTACCATTTTTCCAAAAATCATTTCCTTAATTTGAATCCAATCGGGGTTACAGTAAAATTATGCACATGATACAAAATTATGCGTACCAACGTAATATATATTCTCTACTCGACCGCATTGCCGTCGATATGGCCTGTATCTGTCGGTTAAATCGACAAAGAGGCCGATCGACGATAAGGCATAGCCTGGAAAACGGTCTACATTAGTTATCGCTCACCTAGATCGAGGCAAGCAAGGAAGTGTGGACAGGCCGCGGAGTCTAAAATATTGGAGCAGCAACTCAATAGCGTAACATACTTTTATAACACATTTGCTCGTAAAGGGCCTCTTATTTCACCAATTTCAATATCGTATTATCTCATTACGTACTTGTGCGTTATTGTAAGGTAAAACGCACGGTTTATCAAGATCCTCCGTCCAAATCGAACGGTACTTTTTAAAATCTTAGCAAAGAGTTTTTATGTCAGAAAAGTGGTCAACATTTTATGAATAAAATTAACTTTGGCAGATGAAATATAATAAATAAAAATTTTATTCTTTAATTTAAATAATTTACATACAATTTAATAAATATTATATACATACATAAACACAAAAATATTAATTTACTTTATTAGTAATACTGGCTGTTTTTGTGTCTTTGCCTTAAAAAAAGCGCTGATGCGCGCGCATCGCTAATTTGTGAAAATTATTCCGCGCGCTTTATCTTTTCGCTGTATCGTTTTTATAAAACGTCGTATGACATACGTGCGCTTTGATAATTACAGCCTCTGCTTTCTTTAATTTTCAACTTACCGCACTTATATCATAATGTACTATTTTATATCACAAGTTTGAAGCGATAGATTACTATATTATAGGAAATTTGTTTCATCATCCATTGCCATTAATGTTTTTCAAAATTGGACTGCTCGATCACCTAAGTTACGCAGTGTTTTAGATTTTTTATGATAATAAATGTTTATTGATCCAATCACTTCAAATAATACACAAGAGCTAACAAACTAGAGTTATAGGCAAGCATAGTAAATCAGTGATCAAAATCTTGTGTAAGTACAAAATTGTTTATTTAAATCTATTCTATGTTATAAGTAATTACCCTGTAGATTTGATAAGTTTTGTTGGAGTAAAAGTAGACTAGTATTAAAACAATACATATATTCATCATCTTTGGTGCACGTTATAGTTTATTGATCTTAATATTATGTCATCGTTTCGTAGTAACTTTAATAGGCGAGACGACAAAAAAATCTATTATCAAAGAATATTTGACCCGTGTTTTTTCTTTTGTTACGTAAACCAAAATAGACGAAGATATGACGCTTTTAAAATTGTCAATACGTCACGCCTAGGTATAATTTTTAGCTAGTTCTGACGTCACGAGCCCCCACTCCCGAGTTTTGATGCGTTTTATCTTTTGTCAATATTAATTGATTTACAAAAACAAAAAATACGTGTCCATTAATTTCCAATACTCTAACTGACGGACTAAATAGATTTGCAATTTTTTGATACTGTCGTCATGCCTATTGCCTTGCCTTGTTGGCGTAGTGGTCACGAGCAAATTGAGCATTCACAGGTCAGAGAAAAAGTTATTGGGTTTTTCCATTAGGAATTTCTTACTAGTAGTCTAGACTTCAGTCCGCTTCACGTTATTTGACCAATCGATAGGTCTGTGTCCTGAAAAAGGGTCGGCCGCTCAGTCAAAGCGACAATATTTTCAGTTACGCATTAGATACGGTCCTATAGTATGACCACTTTTAGTGCGCAGTTCAAGGTGGCACTGCTCGTCAATGAAATTTGCATCGATATGTCAAACTTGGTAAATAGGTACATTTATTTCAGTTCCGTAAGATGGGTGAAAAACGATTGCATGTAGCGGAGATGAGAATGTTTGGATGGATGTGTGAAGTGACAAGAATGGAATGGAATGGGAAGTTTATTAAAGGACGTTTGAAAGTAGCACATGTTACAGAAAAATTTAAAGGAAGTCGTCTATCTTGTTATGGATGAAACATGTTGCTAAAAAGTGATGGATATAAATGTTGATGCATGGAGAGAGAGAGGGAGGCCAAAGAAAGGATGGATGGAATGTGTGAGGAATGATATGAAAGAGAAAGGAGTAAATGATGCCGTGACGTCTGACAGGGGAGAATGGAGGAAGAAAACGTGTTGCGCCGACCCCAAGTAGAGTGGGACAAGGGTAGACGATGATGTTTTCCTGCCTATACCTACCTACAGATAAGTTCGTTAAAGTGTAGAAGGATTTTTAAGCGTGTGAATGACATTGACATGGAGACATTGACGGTAAGTTTTGTGAAATTCTTTTGAAAGTATGCATTGACGGGTTGTTAATCACTGTCATTATTCACATTGAATTCGGTACGTGGTCCAATTATACCAAATTATACATTTAAATGAAACGTATTAACATCAGGTTGACCTTTTAAATGAGTTCGGCACACTTTGAGTGAATTTTAAATTTAAATGAATGACTGCAGGTACCTATTGCTGTTGTTTTACCGTCTGTTGGCGAGGACAATGCTCTGTAGGGTTTATTAAACATACCTAATGTACACTTGGAAGAGGACAGTTAATACAAAGAGGCTTGTTTATTTCGGTTTTAAAGATTTACCTTTTTGAGTGACTCCGGTTCAGTAGGCTAGTTCACGTAAATAAAGAAGTGCTGTTGCAGTGCAGTTGTAGATACGTTTCGATCAAAACAACGGTTTTTCGTATTCTCTACCGCTGTCAAACACGCTCGCGTCAAGTTCGCGTCACGCGAGCGCAAAAACGGCATTCTACTGATGCACGTCTTTGGTGCGTGCTTCGGAACGCAACATGATTGGTATTCTACTAAGTAAGAAAAAGCACTAAAATCTGTGCTGGGGTGTTATTTTAATATTTCAATAACGTCATATTCATTGAAATGTAATCGATTCTATTCGATTATTTAGTGAGTAATATTTTTTCTCTCTTATGGTCACACCAAGTAAGTTTGGTTGTCGTACAGTTGACGTGCAGTTCACGCGCAGCTTATGCACAGTTCAAAGATTACAAGAATACCGTTTATCACTCGAACTCGAACTAAACTGCCACTGCTCTACAACTTCATCGGCGCGTTATAAAATTACGTGAATTAGCCCTCAGA
Organism: Xestia rhomboidea; assembly: GCA_963853795.1. Lineage (NCBI taxonomy): Eukaryota > Metazoa > Arthropoda > Insecta > Lepidoptera > Noctuidae > Xestia > Xestia rhomboidea. The sequence continues at coordinate 16,189,517 of OY970777.1, forward strand.
TCTTTGACAGTCGTTACAGAAAGTCTGATAACCAGTCTTTCCAAGCCTACAAGGGGTATCGTATTACTTAGTACCACAGCTAGTACTAACTGGGTTGTGGAGTTCAGATAGGCAGACGCTCCATGTAAAATGATATTAGCTCTGGCAATTAGCTGCATCCGGTTAGACTGGAAGCCGACCCGAAAACAACAGGCAGATGATGATGATTTATTGTTGGAATTGTTTTTAGTTTTTCATTAACATTTCTATCTATTGTTATTACTGTGTTAATTGACTACTGATAATATGCTGTGGGTATGGGCTATGAACAACGTAGGTGATACGAACGTACTCTCCGTAATACTGTAAACATACATGTCACTCGAAAACATCAAATGTCAAGTATATAATGATGATGAAAACAACCGACGATTAAACTAAAACGAACTAAAATAATAAGTAGGGTACGGTCAATCAATTGTTAACCGTAAACCTTGGAGCTATCGGTTTGAACTCATATGACTCATTCATGTGTCAACAGAGGGCTTAGGTAAAATGACATTTTATAATAATAATGATGGAAAGTCAAATTTAAGTTACCGGACAGCTTAAGGACACTCGTGTACAACGGCCAGGCTTGAGCAGGCAATCGACGGCCACCTCAAATAGGTGACAACCTCATTTTGTTACAATCAACAGATTCGGTTTACAAATTACGTCTGTCTGCTACGGCAAGTGTGCGGGGATTGAGGGCATACATTCGCTTTGTGGGCTACCGTGGAAACATGCGCGTTTTTAGGGTTCCGTGCCTCGAAAGACGGAACCCTTATAAGATCATTGTCCGTCTGTCTGTCCGTCTGTCACCACCAATTTTCTCAAGAACGGGTGGACCTAGCAAGTTGAAATTTATACCATCACACACATTATAGTCCCTATTAGGTGTATAAAAATCAAGGTCCTGGGTCAACACGATAAAAAGATATGGGCGATATATATTTAGATTTTCGCGAAACCTTGTAAGTAAGTAACAAAATTTACCTTAATTTTCAACTTTTTTATTTTTCGGAAGTTTCTCTTTACTTGTGCTGTAAGACCTTGCTTCTAACCAAAATTGACAAATCTAGGTCAACCGGAAGTACCAATAGGTTTTGGGTCGAAAACCTATATGGTAGTTTCCGTTGACTTAGAATCACGAAATTTGGCAAAAAGCGAGAGGGGATAAGAGAGAGGATAGGCTGTACCTAACCCACTACACGGACACAGTGCCGGTTGGTAGATTTTTTATTTTTATTTATTTATTCACAATTATGTACATAACACCTTAACAGCTATGATGCCAATGAGATGTCACATGTCTTCGACTTTTTGATTCTAGAACATGCCAGTTTCCTTACGATGTTTTCCTTCACCGTTGTCAGAGCAGTAGTGATGTAATAAATTATACAACGCAATGCGCCTGACTGGGTTCTAAAACACGACCTTCAACTGTAAGTCATTACCACTGCTCTCCATTTAGAATAAAATGTTAAAAATAGATAGTTACTAGCTCTCCTGCGCACATCAACGCCGAAAGGGATCATGGTGTGGACGGAGTACTCCGACGAACAGCTGCCACCTGGAGTAGGATAGGGTATTAGGGATAGGATAGGATAGGCGCCAGGAATTGGTAGGAGTTTGATCTTAAAGGTACAGGTCTGAAGGCTCAAAGCGGAACAGTTAAGCTGCTTAATCGCAATGACAGACCAGAATGTTGAATTAAAACGGAATTTCTCCTGGATCGTTTACAAACATTTAAACTCACATGTACACAAACAGCCCCGCAACAACTATCCGTAGGCCATACAAATATTTGTTCCGTGCGGGGATCAAACCCGCAACACTCAGCTTCTGCACCAACCGTGCCAACAATGTTGCCATACGTACGCAGTGTTGCGTTTGGGCAGCTTTGAAGATGCTGTTTGCGGCTGCGAACATCTTCGGTATCATACGTTAGTGAGGAAATAAAATAGTAGATTTTATTTGTCCAACACAATTAACCCTCCAATCTCCCGGGTTGCGGGTTTCCCCGCAACATAAAAGGATATCTAGTTATTTTTTAATTATTTCTAAGACTCATAATATTCGTACTAGCTAACAATTTGCATCAACCATTTGCATGTTCATAAAATAATTTAATGGCTATAGTCGTAAACTGCAATAGTAAATACTCGATGCTTTTGTCCGATAAGGTGCGAAAATTGGCAACTACTTAACCATAAGTTTAAATGGGTTACATTATACTGAGGCACACATCAATATTAAAATAAATAAATGAATCATATCTACTGAACTAACTACTAAAAACAAGCTTTAGAATGACGTCATTTTATTTCTCTCAGCAAACCACATTTGATACTCATATCACGGGAATGCATAAACAAAATAGTCCGCCATATGGGATTTAGAATTACGTCTCACGTAACTCACTCGTAGCTAACCATGCAATGTCAGCCAAACTAAACATGTAAGCAAAATATCAACTCAATCGGAAACCGGGAAGTGGGTTAAATTTAACTTCTAAGATTTTTTTACTTAGTTACAGGTCATCATCATCATCATCATTTCAGCTGCAAGACGTCCACTGCTGGACATAGGCCTCCCCCAAGTGTCGCCACATTGACCGGTCCCGTGCGACTCGCATCCAACGGAATCCCGCAACCTTCACCAAGTCATCAGTCCACCTAGTGAGAGGCCTACCAAAGCAACGTCTTCCGGTTCGCGGTCACCACTCCAGAACTTTTCGGCGCAATCGGCAGTCCGTTCTGCGAGCATTGTGGCACTGCCCACTGCCACTTAAGTTTGGCAATTCTTCGGGCTACGTCGGTAACCTTGGTTCTTTTGCGGATATCTTTATTTCTGATTCGATCACGCAAGGAAACTCCGAGCATAGCCCTCTCCATTGCCTTTTGGGTGACTTTTAGCCTTCTAATTACTGGTAAATAAAAACAGACAATACGCACTGATCATCCTAGCGAAGCCAAAGTCGCATAGTTTGACGACCCCCTCACTGGTCAGCAATATGTTCTCTGGTTTCACGTCTCTGTGGATGCAGTTGTGTCGGTGGCAGTATGCGACGCCCTGTAGCGTCTGCCAGATGATCTGCTTCGACAGCAGCTCTGGACAGCCCTGGAATAAGAGCACTTTTTAATGGGTCGGTTCATGTGGTTGAGAAAAATACTAATATACAACGCCTAGCGCTCGATTTAAACGCAAAGATTTATTCATTACAAAACCAAGGTTTCCAAACCCAAACATTTGAGCCGGTAAGGCTTATTCCAGAGTGCGACCGGCACCGGTCGCATGCGTTAAAGACCGGTCGTAACATGCTTTTACCCGCGACCGGTACCTCCCTCACTCTGAAAATTTCGGCCGTCGCGTCAACTGGCGCACGTCGCATGCGCGGGCTTCGGTCGAGCGTGTCCATTTAACGTGCACCGGTCGACGCGACGGGCGACGTGTCTACCGGTGCACGTTGACCAGTAAAAGATATCGCACTAGTCCGTAGACATCGAAACGTGCGACCGTCTCGCTCGCGTCCGGCGCCGGACGCACAGCCCAAAGAATGTTTTAATTTTATTCGGACAAACGCTCTCAAGATTTTGACAAAATTGGCTAAATTACCAATTTTGTAGCTTGGGCTTAACGTCAGTGTTTGTAAGCAGAACTTTAATTTTAGAAAAAAAAAAGTGAAAAATTAAAAAATGCCTCGACTGTTTAATCAGTTTGTGGGAGTCAGGTATAGATGACCCTTTTAAAAAACCTAATAAGGCTGAATGAGCGTTATTTAGATTACTTCAATTCATATTCACCCGTTACACATAACACTATTGCGTACACTACAGCTCACAACTTAGGATCCATTAATGTTTAATATTTATCCGTGGTGCTAGGCAATTGGGCCTATCCCAGTTGTAAACGTCCCTTTGTGCCTATTGGCCTTGTTTCGTTCTGTCTCCTGCGGATATGGAGGGAAGTGGAAATTACGGTTTTTTCCTACTCCTCCGCTATACTTTTCTGATTAATTTCGTTGCGGGATCCAAGACAGTTAAATTTATTCTCTGGGACTTCGTCGAGCTTCATTGTCTCGGCGCTTTTCTGGGGGTCGCTTCTGTTGATTTTGGCTTTCAGGAGCTACAGTGGTTTGAGAATTGCGGGCTTGTCAAAACACAATTGCGTTTTAAAGCCCTATTTCCTTTTTTATGGAAAATTAAAACCATAATTAAAATAAACCTGAATGGTTTATTTTAATTAAGGTTTTAATTTTCCATCCAACCTAAGCATGATTTAAACTCGCAACTCGTCCCGAGTCTCAACAACGTTCGTAGCGTTCGCCTACGCAGTTTGCTACGCGTAGCGTTTGCTACGCGCTACGGTAAAGCGCTACGACCGCCAAGACAAATTAATTTAAGGTTTTCAAAGTACAAAGTGTCAACCTCGGAATGAGATGTAATAAGCTGGAAACTGGTATAAACCTTTATTTGGGCATTCCCAAAAAGTTGTGTCAAAACTCTCGTGTCTACGTCTTGAGTATCTTATTTTTTAGCTCTGTACGACTGAAATTTTAACTTTAAGTTTTTTTTTTTTTGCAAATGAAATTATTTGGTTTTCATGTATATTTTATTTTTATTTTTAGCTTGTACGTAGCTTTATGTATTGCTGTGCCCTGACAGGGTCTACAACGGCTCTTAGCTCTTAAGCCTTTTGTTAACACCGTGTTTTTTTACCTTGTGGAACGCAAATAAATGAATATGAGTTATTTACGGTCATAGGTCGCAAGAAACCTTTTTTTTTACCCATATCTCGCTTTCTATGGCTCCTATGATGTTGACATTGACCACAAAAATTGTAGAGCATTATAGCAATAAACACAAATATTTTTTCATGCGTGAAAGTCAATATACATGATTTGTTTTCTGTGACTTGACTTCTCCAAACCTGACTTTTTTTTGTGTATGGCGTCTCGCAGTTCAGTCTAGAGAGACTGGCTTCTGCTTAACCGGGTAATCCTGTCGATGCCTTGAATTTAAGGCATCCAGCCAGGGGCATAATAACTATAAACTAAGCATAATTTGCACTAAACGACTCCGGAACATTTAAAGGGAGTCGTGTAACGAAAACATACCGCGATCTAATTCGATGACAACGCCATCTTGCTGCGTTTTGAGTACTACTTCAAGGGTGTTGGTAGCATTAAAAGATGTTTTTTTATTTATATTTTTTTTCGTGTATTGTCTCTTCAAATAGAAAATTAAACTAAATAAAAATATGAATTAGAATATGAAAATGACCATTCGGAAACTTTTTAGAACAAAAGATTAAAAGTGGATTCAGACACCGAAGAGAATCATTTCCTTTGTTTTAAAGTTTGATGTTAGAAAGGGCCCTTGAATGGCCTAGAAGTAGTTGATATTTTAATAGATTTGAATCTTTGTTTTTTACAATATAACTACTATTTAAAAAAATAAACTTATCATCATCATCTGCCTAGCCTTTTCCTAACTGTGTTGATCCAATTAGTCTATAAATCTAATCAAGAGGTGTGTGTCTACATCTGATTTTTACCTATAATTATCACTTGCTTCGGTGAATGAAAACAAACCAATACGCCTAAGAGATATTTCTCGAGGGTATGAAAGCCAAGCCAGAGGCCTATGGGCGGCATAAAAACTTACGACACCAGGTTATTCATAAAGCCGAAACAAAAAAAAACCGGTCAAGTGAGTCGGGCTCGCGCATGAGGGTTCCGTACAATCGTGGCCCCCTTTCATTTTTAAATTATTTTTTGGTATAGCGGCAACAGAAATACATATTCTGTGAAAATTTCAATTGTCTACCTAAATACCTAATACGGATCATGACTATACAGCCCGCTGACAGACAGACGGCCGTTGGTTACACTTCGGGTACGGGTCCAACAACGGACCCAGCAACGTTCGAGTGTGTAATACACACGGATCGTTGCACCGTGATGTTACACGTAGGGGTTCGTTCACATCAGGTATTAGCCGCGGTCGTTGCATGCCACTGCGGCTCTTAATGCGGTCGGAATACTTCAACCGCCTCGCTAATGTTTCCCACAATCATTACAGTTAGGAAATTGACTGTTACCGATAACTGGGAACCATTTTTGTTTTACAAGCTAGTTAGCGGCTATAAAAGAACGGATAAACCGTTCAGTTACTTGTTATTTAAGGGTTTTAATGTTTTCATTTTAGGAATTGTGAATATTTGGGGTGATTTACAGAACCGTTCAGGAACCCTCACCTGAACGGTTGAAAGGAAGAAGCCGAAGACTTAGAAATATCAAATATAATATTTTACCAAGCTTCAATTTGGCAACAACACACCGCTGTCAACCTTCCCCAGAATGTTCCAACTGCCAACTATTCAATGCTCTAAATATGACCGGAAATGGACCGAAAAACGCTCTTTTATCAGCAAAGAAAGTCGTCTGACCCAAAAAAACTCACCATTTCGATTCGCTTGGCACTGCTCTACGTTTTTCACACAAAAATATATTACATAACAATGCAATGAATTTGATCGTTCGTCGGTAAATATGCGGTAGGAGTGACCTAAGTAAGCCGCTTCTTTTAGTTTACAAGTACAAAAAAATACCTGTTTACAACGACAAGTTGTTTAATTTATACCCTAACCATAAAGAGTAAACGCTACAATTTAAAATCTAAATGGGTAAATCATTTTGGCATTAAAAATAAAGCTTAAATTGTTTTACGTGATTCAAAATATGGATACAAGTTGTTGAATAGACTATACCTTCAACTAGCCTGTGAATAATTCAAACATTATTAAGAAGTTCACTACAGTTACTAGAGGCCTTTTGTAGGTAAAACGAAACAAAAATTTACATAACAGTGGAAAAACAAACAACCCCGAAAATTCTTGCACGGAATTGCAAATATCCACGTATAACGTGACGTCACAGATCGCGTGACATACAGAGTACGTGTCACGCTGTCCCGCACGTCTACCTGACGTGACAGTCTTGTACGACAGACATTTACGTTAATTTAACAAACGTCTACCTCCAGAGACGAGGGTTGAAATTGCAACTTCGGTTGCGAACTTAGCTTGACGAGAGCCTTGAAAGGACCCGCCTTTTAGGACTTTTAATTAAGGTTCTTCTCAAACCATGAGAGACGTGGGATACCGATGTTGGGAGAAAAACACTACATCCGAACTATACAAAAATACCAAACTAATGAGCATTCATCAACTTTACACATTGAATTCCTGCGTTCTCATAAGAAAAATTCTTAACAAAACCATACCCACACGGTTATGCTTCAACACGAAAACATCAAAATACAGTCAAAGAAACCCTAACCAAATACAGACGCGCCCCCCGCGAACGCAATATGGCAGGAAAAATATAAACTACGAAGGTGTTCAACTTTATAACAATCTACCGGCAGATATCAGGAGCACATCTTCTTTTAACTTATTTAAAGCTTATCTCAAGCAATACGTCACTAACAACACAAAACTATTAAGTTAAACGATATACAAACCAGTCTTTCACACAATAGCAAATGTCGACCTCCCTACCTACAGTAAGAAAAAAAAACTGTTAACTACTGGACTACACGTTACTATAATTATTATAACTAAGGATTTATTCGCTAAGTGAACAATGTATGTTCTTTTTGATTAAATAAACAATATCAAAGTCATTCCTACACCTTTATGCGCTTGGAGGGTTGTATTGGTGATTTTGATGATTATAATTCTGTAACTACATACGTTCATAGTTCATTCATAGTTTAATCAACATACAACCTGACACTGACCTGCAAATTGCAAAAAACGTAAGAAAATTTGAATTTCGCGGACTAACCTGGAGCACCTTAAAGAAGAGCCCTGTTTCGAAGCAGTGAGAACGTTGCATGCTGATTGATGCTCCTATTCTTTTATGTCGCTCAGAACCGTCATTTGTTAGAGCGAAAAACAGCGGGAATGCTATCGTACGGTCGGCAGCACACTCTGTTTCTCGCTCTAGCAAATAGGAGCATGAAAAAATAAGATTCCGTTCAGGTAGATGAGGAGCAACTTTTATGTATTTCTTACTGCTGCCTCGGTTTGGTTAAGTGTTTGCATGCAAGTTAGTGCTGAACATTGGGTTCGACTGCCAGGTCGGACATTATTGAATTTTGCTATGAGGAATTTTCCAGTATTATCTATGCCCGAGTCAAGATTTATGTCTGCTTGACGGCAATAGACGCCCCATTTTACGAGGGTCATTTAAACTTGAAGAAAATATTTTGTCGACATAAAAGAGGTTTAATGTCGACAACATATTTTCTTCAAGTTTAAATGACCTCAAATGTTTTCCATAATATGCCTGAACCCTTATCCACTGAACGTTCAAAGATAAAAATACATCGAAGCTCGCGATAAAATCGATACGAAAGCGCTTAGCCAAAATAGAATCGCGAATCGAGTTTTTATTTGTTTTGCTTACAATGATGTTTTTGTTCAACTTTGCCATTTTGAACTAAATGGGGTCGTGATGGAAAGTCTTTAAACTTTCAGTAGATAATAAACAAAAATAGCTGTACAACATACATTGTTTAAGTTTTCTCGTGCTATATGAGTACGAGCTTGCGCTCCATAACTCGAGTATTTGATGTTACAGCCAGAGAAATGTGGAAGTGAGTTGGTGGTCACCCGAAGTGGTGGACAAAGATCTGAACGTGACATCACCGTCGAGGTAGACCGCGGCGGAAGTGGTGTCACGATCTGTTTCCGTTTGCGGGGCAAACATGGCCAGAGATCCCACAAGATAGAGGTGGAGAAGAGGCAAGGAGAAAGCCGAGGCTTTTGTACCTACTGTGAGACACAATGAAGGCTAGCATATTTCGGTGGAGCACACGGTAGAGGTGTGCCCCGCTTGGGCGGAGCACCGCCGTGTCCTCGTAGCGGCGATTGGCGGCGGCGACCTCTCGCTCCCGGCCTTGGTTCAATCCATGGTCCGGAGCGAGACGGAATGGGACGCCGTCACCTCCTTCTGCGAAGCAGTCATGCTAGCGAAGGAGGTGGCGGAACAGGACAGGGAGAGATCCTCACGTCCCGGCCGCCGCGGGAGACGCCCCGGGCGTCGGGGGGCACGTGGTGGCTTCCGGCCACCGAAGGCGCGGGCCTGTGGACGGGGAACTATGGGCTAGCTCGCCGTCCGTCCGTCTCATGTTCCACGCGCGCCTCAAAGAGAGTCAGCAACAGTGAAGGGGTCCGCAAGGGCCGAAGCCTGCCGGGGCTGCGGGACTATTCGAAAGAGATACCGTGGCCCCGGAACACAAAGGGCGATGAAGGAACATGGATGGGTTTTAGTCAGTAAAAGTCTGTAAAACTCCCTCCTGCTCCGCCCAGAGCGGGAGAAGTCATTTGATGATTTCCCATCCTAAAAAAAAAAAAAAAAAGGCTAGCATATTTTCGGCTTCGCCGCAATCAGGTACAAAAAAAAAGGAGAAGCTCGAATGACCGGATTCAAATTGCAAAAAACGAATTTGAATTTCGCAGGCTACACGGACGCTATAAACCTTAAGTGACACTCCGACAACGGCTTTTAGGTGCGACCCATTTTTGATCACCTTTGCCATTTGCCCTGTAGTGGGAAAACATAGGCTATGTACGGGTATAACAGAAATTATGTGTTACAGTCCATCAAACGGGAGAATATTCTGCATGGGATCAAAAATGGGGAATGTAATATTTCATTTTTTTAAAACTTGACTAAAATTTTAAATAATAGGTTTTTGATGATAATTAGTAAACTTGAAGTCAAGAGATAATGTCATTCACATGCAGTATATACAGGGCGATTGGTACTTGGTTGCATTATTTTAAAGTACGGGCAAAATCTTTTCAAGATCGATTTCTCCAAAACGTCCCAGATTAGATCCCAAGCTATCGGATCAAAATTGTTGCAAATTAGATTTAACATCATACAATAAATACAACACCACACCTGTAATCCTTGAAGGGTTAGACAGAGGTGTACCTAATAGTACACCCACATTTCGCCAGTTATGTTTAAGACCCATGTAGGTAATAAGGGGCAAGCCTATTGCCAACAACCGGCCACAAATCCAGACTTCGCCGATTCAAATTAAATCTAGTATCACATATTTAAAGGAATCTACCCAATTACTAATCAACCTGTATACTTATAATATCTAGTATTATGTTCGCCCTTTGTGTTCCGGGGCCACGGTATCTCTTTCGAATAGTCCCGCAGCCCCGGCAGGCTTCGGCCCTTGCGGACCCCTTCACTGTTGCTGACTCTCTTTGAGGCGCGCGTGGAACATGAGACGGACGGACGGCGAGCTAGCCCATATTTGAGGATTACAGGCGTATGTCTCACTTCCACTGTCAATGTCCATGTAGAACACTGGTATTAAGCTGCATCCGGTTAGACTGGAATGACCCCAAAATAGTTGGGAAAGGGCTAGGCAAGATGATAATCCGCTGTCGTTATTTGACAGGCATTCGTTACGGATAGCCACTTAGAAAGATCTCGAAAGTCTGAGAACCAGTCTTTTTTTTGTAGTCTTTATTGTAGTTCCCATAAAGTGCGGGGTTCTGATCAAGGTGTGATTATCATAATTTGAATGACAAATTGGATACGTATTGTATTAAAATTTTATTGTTATAAAATTTAATTTTAATTTCATTATTTTTTAGTATTGTTTTTTTTACCGAACTTGTGACATGAATTTTGTATTCCTCAATGGCGGGACATAGCAGACAGCTGTATTTAACACAACATCTTATGAACCTATGATCCACAGTAAACTATTTGAATTTAAACCAGTTGCTCCATGTAAAATACTGGTATTCAGCTGCGTTCCGTTAAACGGGAAGCCGACTCGAACATTGTAGTTGAAAAATGTAACCGTCGACGTCGGCCTGCCAAGCCAAAGGTCTGGAGTTGGAACCCAAGACCTTTGATTTTCCGGATTCATGTGCGTATTGTATAATATTTTTGCCTCGGTGAAGAAAAATATCGTAAGTACCATACCAGCATGCCTGACTCTGCGAAATATTTCTCGACGGCATGTAAAGCCAAGGCGGCATAAAAACTCTGACACCAGGTTAAGCACTAAGTAACTAACCACACGAAAAAGAAAAGTAGTGCGACCTTAAGAAAACCTGTTTACTGCGTTCGTCTACCTAGAATTACCTTAAGACAACCAACCAGAAACACAAGGCCTGTTTTATAATCTCAGAGCCCCAAACCACTAACAAATAGCTGTCGGTAAAAATAAACAAGTAGCTAAGAACTTAGTTTTAGGTACACGTAATGTCAGAATAAATGCTGGGTACTAAAAGTAGAAAAGTAAAACGTGAAAATTACCTACCAACTGCGAAGTACGAAGGTCGTTCGGCCATTTTATTTACAGTTCGTTTACATGGGTCGTTTCCTATAGGTATTTCTTGAGAACTATGAATGTTTTATTACTTAGTGAATGTTTTCTTTGTGTAACAAATATTTAGGCATGTCAGTCAAAGGTTTTGACACGTCATTTCAATATATTAATGACTAGCTTTTGCCGGCGACTTCATCCGCGTGAAAATATTACTTCTCTATTTTAATCGGGTTTTGTTAACAATTTCAAGGGCATTTTATTGATTTAATATTTAGTTAAAGTCCCGTCAAAATGGATCCAGCCGTTTCGGAAATTAGCCGAAACAAACAGACAAGATCTAATATATAAAATTCTCGTGTCACAGTCACAAAAGTCCTCTGAACCGGTTTGACCAATTCTTATGAAATTTTGTGTGTAAATTCAGTAGGTCTGAGAATATAGGACGTAAACTATTTTCTTCTGACAATTTTATTTTTTTATGATTCGGCACGTAAATTTTCACCATTCTACCACCAAAAACGGGGAAAAATTATTCCTTTTGTGAGCTTTTTCTCTCATAAGTGACGCAGACGAAGTTGCGTGGGTCAGCTAGTATTTTTTATGTTAATAGGGATGATGACGGACAAAAAAATATATGATTCTGTTTAGTCCGTCAGTTAGATTATCGAAAAATATTGGATATATCCAATATTTTGTGCTTTTTGTTTTATCAAATTAATAAAAAAGGACGAAGATAAAACGTGTCAAAGATCAGGAGTGGGGGCACACGAGTTTTCGATGCACTGTATCGACTTCATTTTTTGTTTACGTGAAAAAAGAAAAAAATATGTGTTTAATATTTTTTGGAAATCTATCTGACGGTCTAATTAGATTTTTTGTCATCACAGCTAGTTTATAATTAAAAGGGTATGTACTCACGGCAGGATACTTCTCCAGTTCATGCAGCACCGTATGGTCGCAGTATTCGAACACGAGGTGCAGCTTGCGCTTGCGACGGAACACCTCGATTAGGTTCACTAGGTTCGGGTGCTTTAGGTTCTGAGGACAATGCAATCATTTTATTAAGAAATAACGTATTAATTAGCTGTCTTTAGGGTTCCGTACCTCAAAAGGAAAAAATGGAACCCTTATAAGATCACTTTCTTGTCCGTCTGTCTGTCCGTCTGTCACCACCGATTTTCTCAATAAAACGGGTGGACCTATCAAGTTGTAACTTATGCCATATACTGAGGTCTATAGTCCCTATTAGGTGTATAAAAATCAAGGTCCTGGGTCAACACCGAAAGAGATCCCGTCGCCCCTGGACCAAAAGTTTCACAAACATACCTTACCTAACATACAAACATACATACCTTATTGTGCAGTACCTGGCGCCTCTAGATCTTAATACAGTTCTTCGACCCGTCCACCATTTAACATGACTCTATTATGTTAAACAAACGATCACTTTATAAATTACATACTTAGTTACAGACAGAGGGAGCCACATGACAAAAAAACTTCGTATAAATAACTACATATCAATTATCGTCACGCATACATGGTTTTCGAAGGGGTAGGTACATGCAAAGGTCAACGTACTTACACTTACAGTTTTCCAACTACAGTGTAAAGTTTCATGTGATAGGGGGCGAGTCCGTCGACCTAATCAATCAACTTAATATGAGGGAGGCAAAGTTACAGTGTTCGTACATACAATTACTTTTGAAGAATTTAACACTTTTAACATACAAAGTGTAAACGGACCCTTTTCGAAGCCGGCAGCCAAGCATTCTGTACTAAATAAATAACTCTTCGCAAAAAGTATCGCTAACGAAAACGACGGGAAACGATTTTTTCACCCGACTGCGGCGTAGCCAAAAGAAAGGGTTATGATTTTAGCAGTCCATGTATGTATCATTATAGACAGCAGCGGTGGCCCAGTGGTAGCGGCCCCGACTTACGAACAGTAAGTCGTGGGTTCGAACCTAGGCAGGCGCATTACTTTGTGTAAGTTATTTCATCACCACTGCTCTCAAAAACGGTGAAGGAAAACATCGTGTGGAAACCGGCATGTCCTAGAACCAAAAATTCGAAGACATGTGACATCTACCAATCCGCACTGGGCCCGCGTGGTGGATTATAGCGCATTCCCTCTCATAGAGAGGAGGCCTGTGTCCCAGCAGTGGGAACATTAATAGGCTGATGATGATTGTATTTACGTATGTTCCTCCGTTTCGCCTAAACTCTTTATCCGATTTTGGTGAGTAAGGTGTCAATCGATTCGTTATTATGACCGGGCTAACATAGACTGCATTTTAACCGACTGCAACAATAGGAGGAGTCGATTTTACCTTGTAAACCCCGAATTTAATTAGAGCGTGATTTTTCAGTAGGCGGGTTTTTTAGTAGTATATACCACACTTGTTTCAATCACGTTTTACGATATTTTTTTATAACTCCGAAAATACTAACATTAGACCTTAGTCGTAATAGAATATTATGTTTTGTTTTAAATGATAGAGACATAGCCTTTAAGGCCCAAAAAAAAGATGTCTCCGATCATTGTTTAAAACTGAAAACTACAGACAATTGCCAGCCCTATTTCAAGCAATACAATATCTTGATTCTTCTGTTTATCAATCTCTTGACTCTGCAGGAGCTCGTGGCTAAATAATAACAGCCGCTCGGGTCGATCTTAAGGTTAAGCCGCGCTTGCCTAGGTTGGTCCTTGGATGGGTGACCGCCCATTACATACCGAGTTTTCCGAGCCTCGGAAAGCACGTTAGGCAGTTGGTCCCAGCTGTCATTTGTAGATCTTTACTCTTTACTTGCCTGACAACGAGTCTTACCAAGGGGTATAATATTACCGTACTAACTGGGTTGTGGAGGTCAGCTAGGCAGTCGCTCCATGTAAAATACTGGAATTCAGTTGCATCCGGTTAGACTGGAAGCCGACCTCAACATAGTTGGGAAAGGGCTATGCAGATGATGATGACAATATCTTGACTCTTCCTTGCATTAATATTTTCGAAGTAGCTATGTTTATAAAGCCCAAGTCGTTTTTAACGCCTTGCTGATGTATCCCAAGGAATACGTTGACAATAGCAAACTTTGTCCAGTATCATGTCAAACCACTTTGATGCACAAAAGTATATATTGCATGGCCCCAATTATTTTCAATAAATTGCTAAGTGGTTGGAAAGATTTAAATACGGTGATGTTTAGGAGTAGACTACGTAAATGTATGACAGATAAAGCGTACTATAGTACTTATACATGATTTTATAACAGACAAAAATATAAATATGTTAATTAATTTGAATAATAATGATATTTAATTAATTAAATGACAGTTGTGAAATGATAATTTATTGAATGACAATTGTAACGTTAATGATAATTTATTAATTGATCTATGAAATGAAATGAAATTAAATGAAATTTTATTTGTAGACATAGGTTGTACAGTGGTGTTACAATAAATATAAAATAGGAAGTCCATCCATGTCTTGCGTTGAAGCGTACAAATCTGATCCATACTTATAATAATCAATTATCAATTTCTATACAAATTCAATATAATAATAAATGAGATGTCATTGTCAGAATACAATAAAATAAAAAATTGATAAAAAAATAAAATTATTACATGTCACATAATTAAACGGGTATTAACAATTTGATTTTAATAATATAATTTAATTCATAGTCAAGGTTTTATTACTATAATAAATCGGATTTAGCAGGTCTAGTATAATTCTATCTATTGAATGACAATTGTTATAATGTATAATCGATCAGGGTCTTTAAAATGTAAGTACATGTTTTATAAATAACGTAATTGTTTTCATGTAGAAAGGTAAAATATGGCTGAGCTTTGATATTTCATAACAACTATTGTATTACCCATAATGAAAAAAAAAAAATGTTCTATTCTAATGCCCGTTTGTGAGCAAATTATTTATATTGAAAGGTGGGCCCTAGAATTCTCATACTCCTTTGATTGCGTCAAATTCTTTCTAAAAATAGCATGTCGGTATTTCTGCCACCTATTAAAATAAAATAAATTATCACATTAGAAATTCCATTCTAACATTTTAACATCAACAATTCCACCTTGTCGCCATGTATGACGTGCATCACGTGTGTGTCACTTCTTTTGATGTCGTAGAATACGACGTAGTTTCACTAATTACTTAATAGCTACATTTCTTGGAACTTATATGATAAGCAACCTGTATTTCTCATGATCATTGTGAATGCACAAATCGATATTGAGGCCAGTTTCCTCTTTTATAGATGCTTACGGCCTTGGCAAGGTTGCAAACGATATATATACATAAAGCTTAAAGGTCGCGTCACGTCAACATTACTAAGGAAAAAGCATAATCGTAGATCACATTCGTTTTCTATCTGGGTAGAAATATGAAGTCAATCGAGAGTGTATTTTGGAAGAAAGGCTCTCAATCCGACTGATTACCTACTTGATTTTGATTGCCAGTAAAAATTTGGTATGACCACTTGTATGTATGTATAGTACGCGCGCGAGCTCCGAGGAATCGGTGGCTTACTTAAGTCATCGATGGTTTTATTTCAAGTACAATAATACCCTCCAAGAGAATGATTTCATAATTTAGTACTCCGCGCGAACTAAATTATGAAATCATTCTATTACCAAACACTGTTTTAAGCTTTCACGGTGGTAGTTGACCCGCGATCATGGCGCTTGCAACAGCGTCGAAATATCGGGAGCTCAAAAACAATAAATAATCACGGAAGATATCCCGTAGTATAGCATTCTATTACCATCTGTGATTCTTCACCAACTGCTGGGAATAGGCCACCTTCCCGTTTCGCGCGACTTTGGTTACATTGTAGGCCCAACGCGCTTTAGGACGTCCTTGGTATCATTTGAAGGTCACAGAATTTTATCAATTTAGATAACTATCGCGTGGACACAAATTGTTTTTGTGTGTAATTATTTCCGTATTGATCTGATATGATTGACAGGACATGGTAGATTACACTGATTCATATTAAAATTATTTCCTAAATCCTAAATTCCTAAATAAAAATAGTTTCCCAGCAATAATTTTTACGTAGTTTGATGTACAGAAAACTTGGTTGATGGCTTCGAGAAGAGTTCGTTTACACCTTAATTGTATGACCAAAATTCTCACCTTAAGCATCCTTATCTCTCGGAGCGCAATCTTGCGTATGAGAGGGTCGTCCTCATTCTCGACGAACTTCTTGACGGCGACTATCTCGCCGGTATCTCTGTTTCGACACTTGTATACGAGCCCGTACGAGCCCTCGCCGAGCTTGGCGAGCTTCTCGTACCGCTCCATCGCGCGACTGCTCGCGCGTGACCTGGTGGCGAAAGAAGGAAGGGTTACAACATCATTTTAGTACTTAACTTGAGAAAAAAAACAAGTTAGACTTTTGCAGGATACATTTTAAAGCAAAAAAAGAAAGGTAGAATAACAAATAGCGGTTTTGTTTTCCCAGATTGAGCCACGGCCTCGAACAGGAGAATAGTTGAAGCCCGAAGACATAGTACTGAAGTAGTGCAGCAAAAGACTACGATTGCAGCTCTACGGTGGACTTAGTACAGCATGACGATCGAACCTTTACGTATAACCGTAGCCTAGGACCACGACTGTCTACGGCGTAGCACAGGACTACGATTTAACTTCTACGGCGTAGCACAGGACTACGATTGATCCTCTACTCTACGGCGTAGCAAAGGACTACGATCGCACCTCTACGGTGCGGTGTAGCCCAGGACTACGGTTTCACCTCTACGGTGTAGCACAATGACCATCTTTTTGATATACAGCGTAGACTCGTAGAGGCTCATTATTGTACAGTACGGCACCGAAACCTTTTGTCTCGATTAATATTTCCTAATGGCGTGACCGTCGGACTGGCAAGTCATAGGTCTCAAGTTCGAACCCAAGACACGCACTTCTAATTTTTCGAATTCATATGCATTTTTTACAATTATCACTTGCTTTGATGAAGGAAAACATCGTGAGGAAACCACCTTGCCTAAGGGATATTTCTCGACGGCATGCAAAGTCAAGTCAGAGGTCCGCATGGGCGGCATAAAAACTCTGACACCAGGTTAGGCACTAACCACACAAAAAAGAAGAAATACCTAAAACTGATCACCTCTGGCGACACGATAGCTCTGTTAATTTCGCTCATCTTGGGCACCCGATTTTAACTCATTATAGAAAAAGTAGACTGCATGATTTGTTTCTGCTCTCGAACATGATTCCGCAGAAAGTAGTAACTAAAACGAAGCTTCGCTTTACTTCGGGTTATTTTAAACCTAACCTATCATAACCAGAGCTACCACGGCGACTTCTGACGTTTAATTTGACGATTTAGCTTTTTTCTTAAACCAGAAAGAAGATCATGAATGACAGATTATTATATGATCTGATTATTTATGATCAGATTATTATGGGTCTTTTTTCTGATATACCTAGTTTTTTTGTAATAGTAATAGTCTAGTAGTTCATGACAATTCGTCACGTCTCATGAATCTGTTTTGCATGCACGTGTAACCCCATTTTCGCACCCATCAAGTTGTGATACAACATGTGTGTAATAAACATCTATCATAGATTGTTTAAGCTTTCACGGTTCATAACTATACTTAAAATGTCACTTACGGGATATCTTCCGTGATTATTTATTGTTTTTGACCTCCCGATATTTCGACGCTGTTGCAAGCGCCATGATCGCATGCAATATCGGGAGCTCAAAAACAATAAATAATCACGGAAAATATCCCTTACGTGACATTTTAAGTATATGTATCATAAACGTTATTTTCATGTTCTACTTGGTTCACATGTTTTAATCAACTTCGCAATTCGGTTTAGGTACAAACGTTAAACGCAACTAACTGAACAGACTACAATCAAACAACATGTGTTTATACAATGATGTAAACGCAGGGTTAGCCGTGCAATGTATCGCACAATTGCACATGTTACAAATTATACTAACATGTGTGCCAATGCATGGAACATAGTAAATCTAGGGAGTATACAAATATTCAGCCTCAAATGACGTTACGATAATTTTCGATGAAATGTCGTCTTTATGTCTACTTAAAACAATGATGTCATAAACTTGATAAGTCCACAGCAATCTAACACGTTTCAATCAATCTAATTGCATAGATCATCTACCAGTCAATTATTTTTAATTTTTTTGTTATCTTATCTCTGAAACTTTATTAATAATCTTTTAGTGCAGGTTTCAATAATGTTTTATTGTGACGCTCAAAATATTTTTAATAAAAAACCACCAGTTACATTTCACTAACAAATGTTTCGTCCTCATATTAATTAATTTGAATGGGCTACTTTTTGTAGTAGGTACCTTTGCCTGTTCATTAGTGGACGACTTTTGGCTGAACTAGTTTCGATACGTATTTCATGGCACCGTTTTCTTCAGAATCATATAATATGTAATTGTTTTTACTTCGGGGATCAGCAGGGCTATTACGTATCTTTCTGATATCCAGTGACTATCAAGCTTCGGTTGTACACCGAACTTTGATGACAACCGTGAATGTCAAAATATTGGTATTACGTATCACACTGAGTGGATATCACTTTACGGTGACCAACAGGGTCATACATAATACGAAACATAACCTTTTGACAGTTAATTGATGGACACTGAGCCCAGTTACTATCATTTCGAGCTGTCAACAGAGATACGTAATAGCCCTACAGCTAGTAGTGCACTGCTCCTATCTTTTTGGCATCATCTAGGCCGTCATTTGTAGATCTTTGACAGTGGTTACAGATGTCAATGGCCTGTAAGTCTGACTAGCAGTCAGCGTTGCCAGACCTACGGATTTGTCCGTAGATCTACGGACTTTAGGTCTTGTCTACGGACATACGGATTTTAGTCTCAAATCTACGGATTTTTGTTCGATTTCATCCACCCGATCCAAACAATAGTATACATTTTCAAATTATAAAAATTGTTGCCTATAAAAACGTAGCTCCAAAAAAAGGTTGGCCTGCGACTCGGAACAACAGCGACCTGCGTTTCGTTCTTTGTTAGTTATTTCGTCTGAATCTATAAAAGGACTGCTTTATACAAAAAGTGTAAAAAAACTACCTGCTAGTGCTATGAGGCGTAAGCAAATAGGGAGCATTTTGAATAATTTAATTAAAAAATGAATAATACAAAAAAGTTAAAAATGTTACTGAGAATGAGAATCGTGAGAGTGACACCGTCAATAATAATGATTGAATTGATTAATACAAATTAAAAACGACTATTAAAAAAATGTGTTTTCCTTTGTCTTTTCGATTTTCCCGCAGATTTTTTCAATTTCTTTACCGGCAAGGAATTTGGTCAGTCCATCTATAAATTGTCAGATTTAACTTAAAAAATGTCCATAGATCTATGGATTTTTGTAGAAGTAATTTACGGACTTCTACGGAATTTTGAGCGTAGCAATACGGATTTTTAAAAATTGGATCTGGCAACACTGCTAGCAGTCTTACTATTACCCAGTCCCAGTACTGCAGTCATATAGGCATAGGCAGTCGCTCCATTTAAAATACTGGTATTCAGCTGCATTCGGTTAGACTGCATCTGCAAGCCTACCCCAACATAGTTAGGGGAAAAGGTGATAAAGTTGGCAGACCTTTTTTTTTTTCTTTTTTTTTCGGATGGGAAATCATCAAATGACTCCTCCCGCTCTGGGCGGAGCAGGAGGGAGTGTCAGACTTTTACTGACTAAAACCTATGCATGTTCCTTCATCGCCCTTTGTGTTCCGGGGCCACGGTATCTCCTTCGAATAGTCCCGCAGCCCCGGCAAAGTTGGCAGACCTAATGTTTGTTTAAAATACACTGACCTGCAAAAATAAGTACCTACTACACTTTTGAAATTTAAATTTTTCCTAAACTATAGAAGTTAGAGATTTAAAATAAAAAAGCGTTATAAAGCAATTTTTATCAGCTTTCTTTGAAACTATAGACAAAATTAAACTATTTTTCGAGTCCTTTGTGTTTCGAAAGTATATCTTGTGTACTTAAAAAGTTATTGCAATTATAAAAGTGTGATACTTATTTTTGCAGGCCAGTTTATAAATTATGTTCAATAGGGGATATCATTCAAACCTCAGGTTAGCGAACAGAATGGTCAGCCCTCCCCGTAAATAAACTGTGAACGGACTGAAGGTATTTCGGTGCCAGCTATACACGAGGGAGAAGAAGACTTGATAAACTTTTTAGTGTCTGCTTTACCTATTCATATTCTGTGTCAAGGCAGAACTCATTGTCTAAGTTAGGGAATGTTTTCAAGTTCAAGTTCGCTGCTAATTTACACAAACTAGGGTAAACATTGTCACCCCTGTTTCTATTTCGTGTCAGTTTTAGGATAAATGGCGCTTTTTGTAATTTCTCTGTTTAAGAATAAAAGAGATGATGACTGACTAAAAAAATATGAGTCTTTTTCGACCGTCAGTTATATTATCGAAAAATATTGGATGTACCTGTTTTTTGTTTTATCATATTAATGAAAATAGACGAAGATAAAACGTGTCAAAGATCATGAGTGGGAATGGGCTTGTGACGTCAAAAACTCAAATGTGACGTCACATGAGTTTTCGACGCACTGTATCGTCTTCATTTTTTGTTTATGTGAAAAAAGAAAAAAATTGTGTCCAATATTTTTTGGAAATCTATCTGACGGACTAATTAGATTTTTTTATCATCTACCCTATTATGTTACGTTGAGCTGACTGAATTTACCTTACGGATGTGAAACTCGACTATTATTTGTCTTGTTTTGTTGAGGTCTCCACTAACTCTATTATCTTTTATTATTTAATGTTAAATGATTTATTATTCAATGTTGTGGTGTACCTATCTATACTAATATCATATAGAAGAAAGATTTGTATTTTTGTATGTTAGTAACGAATAAACTCGAAAAATACTGGACCGGTTTCAAAAATTCTTTCACCATTAGAATGCTACATTATCCCTGAGTAACTTAAGCCCCCGTGCGTAGCCGAGACCGGCCGCTATAGGTTAAATAAATAAATAAAAACTCCTTTATTCATGCTAACTTATCTTAAATGTTCACTTTCATATTTATTTTCTTTAATACGATGAGACGTTAAGTCCACGTTTACCTTAATATACAGGTGTAATAATTGTGAATACTGAATCGCTATTCACTTGTTAAAATTTTTGTAAGCACAGGATTATAGGAGAGACCATGCATGCACAAAATGGATGTATTTTTTCGTGATTATGTCATTCTTTGATCGCGCCTGGAGCCCACCATGCTCCCTTCTCTTGCTCCTGCACCTTGACTACCAGAGCGTGTCGAATTTTCTCAAAGATAAGATATGCGCTAAAAAATGTTTTAATGAAAAACGCGTGACGTCAATAACGTGCCGTGATCCTTTCTCGATCTAATTGAATTGAAAAGCTATAGATAATGGACGCGAGCTTATCAATAATAACATTAAAAATGGTACGAATAAAAGTACGTAAGTACATTCCGATCGTGGGCTCTTAGCTTAATTAAACTAAGACAGTATTGATTAGAAAAACAGTCAGTGCAAGAACAATAAAACCGTAACACTGAACTCTGTGTCTGTGCAAAACTCACTCTGGTATTTTCACATCGTTGAATTTAGTTCATTAAAAATGTTTTTTCGTACCACTAGTTATTTACCTTCTAGGTAGCAGCGGCAGGTTGTTGCCGAATAACCACAACCGTTTATCACCGAACCATTTCTCCATACAGGATGCCACGTTGTTCCACAGTTTGATTCTCGAACAGTCCCACACAATAGAATCCTTCATTCGCGTATCCGAACGTGAGAACACGCGAGCATATCCCGCCAAAATTTATGTCAAAATTCGCGCCGGTCTTGGAAATGACAGATGAAGATTTTATTTTTTTTTATTTCGGGCACGAGTTGTCGTCACGAATGCTGCCAAGCTTTTAGTTGTGGTTGTCGAGAATATCGATCGCTGGTTTGTTTACAGTTTCTGTTGGCCTGTGTACATGACAACCGCGGTGGTAGGGCGGAATGTAGGCTAGAGGATCGACTCCTTTTTTTACCCGTCTATTTTATTTAATTGTATTGTATTATCGACAGAACCTTCTCGTGGAATTAATCTTTGAAAATAATTAGCTGAACGCTTTGCTACGAAGCAGGTGGAAGTGGAGAATAAACCTTTGACAGGAAACCATACGAACTAGGTGTTATAATGATCACACTAAGTTAACGGGTTTTACGGGTTAAATTTAAAATTAACTTTCATTTACTTTCTTTTGTTTCCGATCTGTTTCATAACTTTATCAGTTTCTTTAACAATGCTATCTACTTTTTATGTACATCGGCCTCTTATTCTGATATATTGTAGGTACTTACTTACATAACTCTGTTATTTTCTTGATTTGATTGATTTTCTATAGGTATATATATATTAGAAAATACAGAATTTCAGGTTTCTATCTAAAATTATTCATAAAAGACATTTTTAAATCATGATTCATCACTTTCCGTTACGGAAAAAAATAAAACAGAAGTCTAAAATTCTAAAAAAAAAGCCCGTCTCCTGGACTATACTTTCATAAAGATTTCATGCATGATGGTCGAGGCCCCACCGTAATCGACGTTAAATACATGTCATGCGGGTTCCCGACACGAGGGCATAACATTTTAATGAATAACCCGTGTAGCAGACATTTAAATAAATAGTATGAATGATGAACGCACATCCTAAACGTCTGAAGTAGTATGACTACTTCAGCAGACACAGCGGTCTAGGACGTGCGTTGTCTGTCAGTGAACTTCAAGATTTTTATCTATCTAATACCTATAAACGAGCAATTCTTGTATGTAATATATAATCTGAATCTCGGAAACGGCTCTAACGATTTTCATGAAATTTGGTAAGTATGCAGGGGGTTTTGGGAGCGATAAATCGATCTACTTAACTAAGTTTCATTTTTAGAAGAAAATCAGGTCATCCAGATATTAAAGAAGCTACGCTCGGTCGCAGGTCTATGCTAGTAAAAGTTTATGTTTTAAAGTACCTATGAGTACATTCAGAACCTCTGCCCAATTACAAAACCCCTACAGCAGTATAATTTGAATATTTTTCCGTAATTTAGAACATTGGGACACGCGAAGTTTTTCATAGCCAACGACTTGGGTTCGACTCAATTCAGTAATATTACGAATTTACGAGATTACGACTAGCCGTGTAGAAAATAATGTTTCCAATTCGATTTTATGGTACTTAAAAGGCATTTTTTGAAATAAAAAGCTATTAATTTCGAATTTACGGGTATTTTATCCACTTCCTTAGGTTAATGGGTTAATATTTTTTATGTGAATGCAGTTTCGTTTATTAGCTCTATAATTTCCAATGGGGTACTACGCCAGCCATACTTGATGATCCGTAACTACATGAATTTGAGACTTATTTAAGTGGATATAATTATTATAGGTAACATAACGAAGCACACCATCGCAAGAAGTGGAAGGAATGGGGGGAGGCCTTTGCTCAGGAGTGGGACAATACGGGCTAACTAAAAAAAAAAAAAACATAAACGATGAGTAATGTAAAAATGCAAACAATCCACTTCAGAATGTAGGTATCCAAATGCGACGCTTATTGTAACGATAATGTTGCCCTAATCACTATTCACCGTGCTTGGCAAACAGACCGCTTCGATTGCATTATCAGTTTTCTGCCCACCATCATTACTAATGTTCTTGACAATACTAAAACCTTTTTTTTTTCATTGTGGGTGTAAAGTCGAAGTCAATATTATTTATTTGTGATTTAATATGGCACAAAAGATGGTACAAATAACATGTACTTAGTGCAATGACACATTTCGCCATAAAAATGGCATAAATACAAACATTAAATCAGGTTGGTAAATAAATAAAGTTGGATTTTTTTATAAGTTTAATAAACTCAACACAAAACATTATTTTTCCTTTTAAACACTAAGTTCTTAAGTACAAACGAATTATTAACATAATAACCTCTACCTGTAGGTCCCTACGACCTCTGCAACCTCTATCTTTACAGGCATAAATGCTCGACAATTTGTGAGCATCATGACCCTATAACGCTTACCACTGTCCACTGGGACACAGGTCTTGGTTGAGTGGACGGTAATCTACCTCATCGATCCTTGATGGCGGGTTAGTGCTTGAGTGTATGTCACATTTTGTTCGAATATAAGAGATTGAAGGAATTGGGAGAAGCCTTTGCCCAGTGGGACGGGAAAGCCAAAATAAAATGGGAATTCATCTGTTTTTAAACCCCCGACGCAAAAACAAAGGGTGTTATAAGTTTGACGTGTCTGTGTGTGTGTCTGTCTGTGGCATCTTAGTGGCATCGTAGCTCCCAAACAGTTAATAAATAGCCGATCGAATAAAGGGTCTGATTTAGTTCAGAGGTACCTACAACGCCGCGACACTGTAGCACCATTTTAACGAGGTGTTACTCTATCGAATTGGTTGGCTCAACAATAGATTATTTTTGACTTTTTAAATGTTTGTTTGGTTTTCATTTTTGTGTCGGGGGTTTTTAAAATTAATTTAAAATTTCTTACAATAAAAACACCGAACTTAATGCCTAAATAAAATTAAAGTTCACTTAGGCCTTAAGTGGCGCCTAGTGTCAGTGAAAATAGAGCAAACGATAAATAGGTGTTTTAGGTGGCTCTGTCATTTTAACCCAAATAAAACACAAAATCAATCAAATTATAGTAATCTCCATCAAAATAATGTTCACACCACTATCAAGTTTAAGCTATCTACATAATTTATAACCTCTCTCCCTAAATTTACGATGTAGCATTTACACTGCCACTTAAAACAGGGTTCCCGTGTAAGTAGGTACCTACATCAGCATAATCGTGCAATTTACATAAAATGGTGTCGTGGAACAGAGGCATTTCAAGGTACCATTTGCAACTAGGGAATTCGCAAGTTGACTTTAACAACTACGGATAGTCATAATTAGGCCTATAGCTAGAACGCTAAGTCACGCTAAGTGACACCCAACCAACCCGCACTGAGTGGTGGTTTATGTCCCACCACCTCTCACACGAAGGAAGCCTGTGTCCCAGCTGTGGATCGTACGGCTGATTAGGCATACATGCTCATGTAGGTATGTGCTAAGTGCTGCCTGGTTATTAAATAATTAATCCACCTTCTATGAGTACCTAGGAATGCAAAGTTTCAGAGAGTTTAAAGACCCCTTGAAGGCTTTCTAGAGGCCTTCAGAAGAATGCCTCAGTGATTTTGTTGATGATTTTGCTGTCTACCATAATCGTTTTTTTTTATTCTATGGTTACACACTTACACCACAGTTGTAGTACCTACCCAAACACCGCAAAATATGCCATACCTGTGTGACCGTATTTAACTCCCGAAGGAATAAGTGCAGTGCTCTCCCATATTTCTTCATGAGATGGCAAAACTCACTGCCACCATCATCACCACCCACTATTGGGTATAGGCAGATGCATACGTCTCGGTTCCGTTTATTGTATCCCTGCTCAAAGTGTTTGCCGCGACTTTGCCAGTTTGCCAATTGTGTCTCACCACGGCGGCACAAATCTAGACTCCTGCCCAACAGAACTGGCATGATCGAACCCTGACGTCTTGCTCAGCATTCACGTTGAAGCTGCCTCGTTGGCAAGCGAGGTCGATTAGGGTCCTGTGTTCGATCGGTTAGCGAAAATGTTAGTGAAATTGCTGCTTATTTAGTTGTTTTTATTCTGTTCCGTTTTGTTTTTGGCCCATGCCTGCCGGGCGGCAGGCCTGCGCCAAAAACAAACTAAAACAACTTCTGAATGAAAGCCCGAATCAACAGTTGCTACCACCAGAAGGGCGCCGCGCCCAGGCATGATACTCAACGAATTCCTGGACAATTTAACTGTCTTGGATCCCGCAACGAAAATTATCAGAAAAGGATGGTAAAAAGTAGTCGGGTAAAAACATGATTTTCACTTCCTTACTGTTCGATAGGTACTTTTTTTTGCCACATCATGGAATTAATACATTCAAAATACAACTTAAATTAGAATCTTAATTAATTAAATACCCCTGAATTCTAGGGCAATCAAAACAAAAAATAGTTTAATAAAATAAACATGCTAAAAATTCTAATATTTTATACTGAACCGCGCGTGAAGAAACCGAAACATTTCGAACGTTTCTGTCGTAGAAAGAGCCAGCTGTTTCGTCTATCTCGTTCTGACATGCGGGCAGTCAGCTATATCGAATTATCTATCTCTTTCATTCGTTCCATTGTCATGCGCTGCATTGCGATTGACGACTTGTCGACGCAAAAGTTGGCAAGAATTTCATTCCTGTCAAAAACTCGCGAACGAGAACACGTTATTTGCCTGATTTCTCGATCAATGATCATTGTTATTGTTTGTGAACGGTATAATGTAATGATTAAAACGTACAGTCGTCGCGTCCGCTAGCACCGCTGCTATTTTAATGTTCTTACGAAAATATTATTGTGCAATAAACCCGGTGTACATTTTGCACTCGTTATGAAATAAATGAAAGAGTACGAGCCTTTACGGGTTTTGCAAATTGTATCTTGTAGCAAGGTCATGACTTTTTGAGATGAAAATCTAGATAGTGTAGTGACCTGATGAGTGCTGCCGTCGTTTGTGGTACTTTATTGTGTTGTAAATTAGTGTTGCGACAGTGAGGAGCGGACAGAACAATGGGTACTACGGGGCTGACTCTGGCAGATTTGCCAAATATTTTTATTATGATCGGCGCTCTTGTGGCGCTGTTCGTAATGTTAGTCATCCTACTCAGGTAAGTTTACCGCTACAGATAAGGAATACAGCTAAAAATAATATACGTGTGTTTGTTGTTATCCTGCAGAATGTACCAGACTGTTTCCTTTGGCCAAACCCATTAAAATCCGAATCGAGCATGAATATTATTAATGTTGCAAATTCGTGTGGTACAATCTATTTAAATTATTGGTCTGTGTTTGAGATTGTACAAGTGTTTCGAGTTGATTCCCATAAATTAATTAAATGTTTCTAGAAATACTTTTGTTGTTCTCTATCGATTATTCGCAGAATGATCACATGAATACTTAACTTCGTCATTCTATTTTACTCTCGAGAATCAACCCAAATATCAAAAAAATAAAGAAAGCTACTTAAGTGCATGGCACACTCACTTTCTCTTTAAATTTATCATGTTTGCTGTTGGTCTATCATACTGGAATTCGAAAGTGAAAACAGAAATAAAATAACATGTTTTTGTGCCTTCCAGGTACTAGCTTGTCATTATTGTATGTACTTATCTGGCATTACAACTATCTTTGTTAGGTGTGCTGATAGTAATGGAGATAAGAATGAAAATAACTATCAAGTTATAGCTGGTTATACATTGTTTTAATAAACAACTCAATCGACTAATAATATTCCCACAGCTGGGACTGTGAGAGGCCATAATAGCCTAGTGAGGGTTGGTAGTAAGGCATGCATCTGGTCCTACAAGTACTTTGAAAGAACCGGCAATGCCTTTTTCTGCTCTTTTTTAGTTGGTTGATGTGACTAGTCTTAGCATGAGAGGGATTGGGCATAATCTACCATTTAGGCCCAGTGCGGATTGGTTCATCTCACATCAGCATTCTCCTGCCCTATATTCCCGATTTATTTGGGAACAGCATGTCTTCTTCTTCCATACTTCATGGTTGATGTCACATCACATGTCTTTAAATTATATAACACATTATAAAAGAATGTATAGACGATGATAGGCTCGCCCTCTATTACACCATAACTGGTGGAATGTGGGTGTACTATTAGATACACCTCTGCCGAACCCTTTTGGGATTACAGGTGTGATGATGTTGTGTATAATAGAATGGAATAGAACTCTCTTTATTTTGTGCATCATATAAGACATTAACATATTTAAATGTGGAGGGTTTTATTCTAACAGCATTATTGCAGCAAAAAGCCTTTTAATGTATCAAGAGGAAAAGAAAAAACAAAACTGCAGGTAGTCTGTGGTATACCTATATAATTCTATAGTGTGTTTTACAAAACAAAGAATTATTCGAAAACACCTTTATTGTTGAGGTTAAGTATAAAGGCCTGATTATTGACCTTCTAATAACTCATTCATTCAAAACTTGTTTTTTTGCAAAATATAAATAAAATTAAATCATTATTAGGTACCTTCATTACATGTAAATTCAAATTTGACTCTTGAATACAAATTAGTATCATAACATACTTTGTATTTCTATTTAATACGAAGCTTATAGCTATTTACTTTATTGTCACAAGTTGACATTGAGAAGTATTAAAAGAATATTTCTTTTGAACTTTACCAAATGTCAAAATTCGTTTTTTTTTCGTCTGTTAAGTATGCTTTAAGAGACTATTGATCTGTTGTCCTTCCTTTGCCTTTACCCTTCAAAAGTAAAAATTGGTAGCTTTTTTATTATTTGCATATTTTTACCAACTTAACTAAATTAATATCTATCATACAGCCTCTACTCGCGACTTCGCCCGCTTAAAAAACATTTTTTAGGGCACTATACAATAGTTTAATAATAATAATTCAATTATTTATTTGAGTAATTTATCTCATAGTGTTAGTAACAATTTAACTTGTAGCTATGTTACTAAACTAAATTATATACAAATCCTAAAATTAACCTAGAAAAGGGGCACATCGTTATTATGCTGCAAATCC
This sequence comes from Xestia rhomboidea, assembly GCA_963853795.1. Lineage (NCBI taxonomy): Eukaryota > Metazoa > Arthropoda > Insecta > Lepidoptera > Noctuidae > Xestia > Xestia rhomboidea. The sequence continues at coordinate 16,218,697 of OY970777.1, forward strand.
AGTAAAAATTTTGCAGCACCGGTTAACGATCACGCAGTCCAGTCGGCCAGAGATCATTTTTAGGATGCTGTTGGTTGCTGCCCTGCACCCTGCGTACCAGGGATACGCATCTCTTACGCATTACTGTATAAATGCAATCCATGCGGGCTTCTGAAAACATCCCTGAACCACTATAGAAGTGCGGCAACCCGTAGTTTAGCTTTCCATTAGTGAAAGAATTTTTTAAATCTGTTGAGGAAATTCAGAGATTACACATACATCCAAACCAACAGACTTGACCTCTTCATAATACTAGTATCAGGATATCCGGTCATTAATAGATAACCTCGAAATGGGTCATGGTAAAACAAATGGCCATTCAGAAAAAAATAAATGTAAATAAAAGAAACAATTACTCCCAAAGATATTTTATCCAATAATAATATAATTAATCGATGTATTAGCAATTATACTATTTATTGCTTATCTGTCAGCTCAGTTAAATGAAAAATACCGTTTTTTTTTTTTAATTTGTGTTTTTTTTTGTGTCCCGTTGACCCCACCTCCCATGACCTCACTGTATTTTTGAGTTATAGAATATTACTCAAAAACATCGCATGGGATCGAGAAGTGTTAGTTAGTACAGTTATATATGCTAGATATGGGCACCTTACTAAGAGTACTAGGCGAGCATGATTCCAAGAAGGTATTTATTACTAGAAGACCGTACCTATACCCAGAATTATTAAAATGCATACCACCTTGAGCACATGCCAGCCTGGTACTTTTTGTGGAACATATCGTGTGTTATATTGTATGCCTCACTTTCAACAAATGAACGGCACTTTTTCCCCCCTTGTCACCAGGGACAATATACAATCGGAATGTCTTTTAATTCCCACTGACATCATTAAGGTTAATTTCATTACTTCATTTTTCTCAAGAATCTTGATCTCAAGGTAGTGTGGCAAGGTAGTGGGGCCAACAATACAACGGTTTTGATATTTCCCGTTGACCAGTGGGGCAAAGCAGTGGGGGGTCAGTGGGAAAACACCTTTTTTTCTGAATGGCCATTAGTTCTATCATAACCCATTTCAAGGTTATCCATTAATTAATGGATACCCTGTATAATACCTAACATTGATGATTTCATCCTCGTAATGGTTATTTTTACTTGATGTCATGTACATAATTAAATATTTTTGTTTCAGTTACAAAGATTTTGCTTCAATGACATAATACATAATTCATGAGATGAAGTCAAGTGTCATCATGTCTGACTGGTGATCTGCATTTGGTATTGAGTAATTAAAAAAATACTAACTTATAATTCTTGTATATGCAGTCTGGAAATTATAGAAACAATACATATACCTATACATAGGTCAAGTTTAGTACCTGGTTTTAAGGTTCAGTAGCCTAATGACGAAGACGCAACTCATATGTAGATTTGTCCTGTCCGTCTGTCGGTCCGTATTTCACAGCCATTCTACTCCGAGACTTAACGAAAAAGCCATCCAAGGCGACCCACCTCTCCTCGGATTGCCGCGACTCCGTCTAGCTGCCTCAGGACTACAGTTTTTGTATTAGTCTCTCAAAACCCGTGAGTTCATCATCATCATCATCATCATCGGGCATCTCCGCGTCTGGCCATATGTCCTGCCGGCTCCACTGAGGGCGCCGTAGACTTTCGTCCGACGACGGATTTCGGTGTTCAACATTCGTTCTAGTAACCGTGTGTTCATCACCATCATACAACAACTGCTGGGTATAGGCCTCTCTTTGCTTGTGCCAAGCTTCACGCTCTTGTGCCAGCCTCATCCAGGGTATTCCCGCGATGACACCAATGTCGTGTGCCCATCTCACCGCCGGACGACCAACACGCCTCTTTCCATTCCTTGGACGCCACTCGGTCATAGCGTTACTCCACCTGCCGTCACCGCGCCTTGCTAGGTGCCCTGCCCAACTCCGTTTGTTACAACAACCGTGTGTTAGTCATTCTGGAATAGGTATTCTAAACTCAAAATAAAAACGAACAGTTATGCACTTACTTTACACTAATAACTTACATGATAGGGGTTATCTCAGTAGATAACCGAGTATGCCCTTGTGAAAAGTTTAGAAGTCGCAAGTACGGTCGACATATAGTTTGCTATTTGGTTTTTATTTTACAATGTAATTTGCATGTTAAAATGTTAACCAAATAGCTTGGTCGACCGTTCATTGCATGCCATCTAAAACAGTTGAGAGAAGTCACTCGAAGTGAACCAGAAAATGTGGTATATTGAGGAAAAGGTCGTGAGGAGTTTTGGATAGGAATGTGGGTGGCTATGAGAGCAGGGGGAAGACCAAATAACCGGCCAAGTGCGAGTTGGACTCGCGCATTAAGGGTTCCGTACCATCGGAGTAGGGGAGCGCCCTTTATTGTCTGTTGTCTGGTGCTGCTTCGGTGAAGGAAAACATCGTGAGGAAACCAGCTCGGCTGAGAGATATTTCTCGACGGCATGTTAAACCAAATCAGAGGCCCATGGGTGGCTAAAAACTCTGACACCAGGTTAGGCACTAACCACACGATAAAGAAGAATAGCGGCAACAGAAATACATCATCTGTGAAAATTTCAATTGTCTAGCTATCACATGAGATACAGCCTAGTGACAGACAGACAGACGGAGAGTGGCGTTTTAGTAATATTGTCCCGTTTTTACCCTTTGGGTACGGAATCCTAAAAACGATGGATGGACTGTGTGAAAGACAATTGGATACTGGATAGAAAGCAGGATAAGTCATGAGATGACTTGTAATAGCGATGTTTGGAAGAAAAGACATGCTGCGCGCCGTGATTCCAAATAGGGATGATGACTGACTAAAAAAATATGATTCTGTTTAGTCCGTCAGTTAGATTATCGAAAAATATTGGATACGTGTTTTTTGTTTTATCAAATTAATAAAAATTGACGAAGATAAAACGTGTCAAAGATCATGAGGCTTGTGACGTCACAGTTGAGTAAAAATGTACTCAAATGTGACGTCACACGAGTTTTCGACGCACTGTATCGTCCTCATTTTTTGTTTACGCGGAAAAAGAAAAAATATGTGTCCAAAAACATTTGGAAATCTATCTGACGGACTACCTAATTAGATTTTTTTATATCTACCCTATTAGAACGAAAGTTGCGCCACAAATGCAAAGGTTTTGTCTTTTCCACTGTTTGTACTTGTCATTCTTCACTTCATTTTCGCTTCATCTCTCTGGTAGGTTGTCACCTATGCAACTCTTAACTCCGTCTCAAATTTTGTAATCACGATGGGGTATACAAAACAGATCCGTATTTCAATGGTTGTAATAGCTCTTAGATATTAAATTATGATCGCGCTTTCTTGTTCCCGAAGACGAAGATTCGCGATGATTGCCGAAGCGCTTACTTTTTTTAGAGAACTGTACTTACTATTACCATACAGAGACGATACTTTTCTTATTACTTACATAATTATGATGGTAAGTAATTAGAAAATTATCGTTACAAACACGTGCACATAATTTATGTGCACGTGTTTCTAGCTAAACAAATAACTGTCAGCTAAATTGTTTAATTTTTTCTATAAAGAGCTAAAACCATTATTAAAGTCTATTATATTCTTAATTAAGGCCATGGATCAACTTTAAACATTATCTTTCAAGTGCAGCAAGTCAGTTACATCTGCGACCTATCATGTTCTATGTAATTCATGCACTTAAGGGGACTACAAGACCTAAACGCGAGTTTTATAATGCAAAAAAAGCATATAATTCACTGCAACAAACAAATCCAGAAAAATATATGATATTCTTTAGGATATATGCTAGTACTAGCTGTTGCCCGCGGCTTCGCCCGCGTCAAGTTCGGTTACTGTCCCTCTGGATCATACTAAAGGGATAAATAGTATCCTACATGTTAATCCAAGTTATAAACTATCTATGTGTCAAATTTCATAATCATCACAATTATTTTTATCACAATCACCATCACAATCACTGTCACAATCACCATCACAATCACCATCACCATCACAATCACCATCACAATCACAATCACAATCACCATCACAATCACCATCACAATCACCATCACAATCACCATCACAATCACCATCACAATCACAATCACAATCACCAGCACAATCACCATCACCATCACAATCACAATCACCATCACTATCACCATCACAATCACCATCACTATCACAATCACAATCACAATCACCATCACAATCACCATCACAATCACCATCACTATCACAATCACAATCACAATCACCATCACAATCACCATCACCATCACAATCACCATCGTCGTAATCACAATAAATCAAAAATAACCCTGAAAAGAAGTTGAATCCACCATCTTCTGGATCTCAAAATAAATGCTATATTCGTAATCAGCACCCCTGATAAACTCGGTAGCGACACCCATATTGATTATTAGACATTACAACCCCATCGCACCCCAACAGGGGATATAATACACCATACAAACTATACCATTGTTGATTTTCAGACTTTGTCACCCCATTTCCACCTCTTAGGGGTTGAATTCTGAAAAAACCTGAAACCCGTTTCTACTCATTTATCAATAGGAGCACTCCTGCGAAGTTTCGAATAAAATAGTCTAACTAATCTTGTTTCCCCATACAAAGTTTGGAACCCCGTTTATCCCTCTTAGGGGATGAATTTTGGAAAATCTTTTCTTAGTACACCCCTAGACCACATAGGGAACCTACTTGCCAAAATTGGAATCTGTAGACCCAGCGGTTTAGACTGTGCATTATTTTTTAAACTTTGTCACCCCATTTCCCCCTCTTAGGGGTTGAATTCTGAAAAAACCTGAAACCCGTTTCTACTCATTTATCAATAGGAGCACTCCTGCGAAGTTTTGAATAAAATAGTCTAACTAATCTTGTTTCCCCATACAAACTTTGGAGCCCCGTTTAACCCCCTTAGGGGTTGAATTTTGAAAAATCCTTTCTTAGTGCACCCTTAGACCACATAAGTCTTGTAACCTACTTGCCAAATTTGGAATCTGTAGACCTAGCGGTTTGGGCTGTGCGCTGATAGATGAGCCAGTCAGTCATTTCTTCTTTTATATATTTAGACTAGTTTAGATGATAGTGTTTTGAAAACATAATACAACTAATTTTACTCGATAAAAAAAATCACGAACTAATCTCTAAAAAAATCTTTTAACGAGTAAAAACCATACTAAAATACATGCGATCATTCTGTTTTTTTTGGCAAATAATTCTACAAGCAAAATATTGGCATGATAGTGTTTTATTTTTTTAGTCCAAATTTCGCACTATTCGGCCCGCAGTGACTGACGTAACAACCACTTTGTAGTGCAAGCTGATTAGAACTTTATTCTAACAGTGTTTCAAAAGAAGTTTGAACCAACACAAATAGAGTTGCTAATTTAGCTCCTGTAGTCGCCTTAAACAAATTAAAAATACGACTAACATATTATTATTTGTAAGTTCAGCATGTAATCAACCCTTCAAAAGGAATTTAATGATTTAAGTCCTATTCAACATAATTTTATTAATTACTGTAAAATAGATGAAAGATTAAATAAATGCTTTATTTATAGTTGCATGCACGGTAATACCTTGATTAAACGGTACCATAATTACAAGGAAATAAAAATATTAATTAGTACGCCAGGCAAAACTCCAACGGGATTACTGCGTAACACATTTTTATTTTTTTATTATATTTAAGAGCAGGACCAATCCACTAAAGAATATTAGGTACCTACATAAAAATAATAATTTAGTAAACTGATCCCGCGGGATCTAAATGAGCGGGATCAGTTGACTAAAGAGCCTGCCGAACAGGGTGTTGTCATCCCCGATTGAAAAAGGGAAGATTCGACCGAAGCGGGTGTTGTGTCTGGTGGATTACACTGCCCGATTGTTGAAGTCGGGTCGTACGTCGAAGTATCGTATTGTAATAGGTGAATACTTATTTTGGATGCTTTCTGTACATTTAGTGATCGCCATACATGGAGGAGAGCAGTGGTGGCCGTGTGGTGGCGACCCTGACTTACGAACAGTAAGTCGTGGGTTCGAACCCAGGCAGGCGCATTACTTTGTGTAATTTATTTCATCACCACTGCTCTCAAAACGGTGAAGGAAAACATCGTGAGGAAACCGGCATGTCGTAGAACCAAAAATTCGAGGACATGTGACATCTACCAGTACCAATCCGCACTGGGCCCGCGTGGTGGCCCATTCCCTCTCATAGAGAGGAGGCCTATGTCCCAGCAGTGGGAACATTAATAGGCTGATGATGAAGATACTATTCATAATGCACCCCAACCATGAACCCCATCTATCAGTAACACGCGAAAGGCAAGATGGTACAGTACGTCTTGAAGAGAATACTGTACCTACCTTATAGTGTCTAAATATAAAATGCTATGCTAATTTGATTAATTAATTTCCCCTTAACGGCTTTAATTTGGGCGTCAATCTTTTTGCGAAACCGTCAATATCACCATCATTTCAGCCGAAAGACGTCCACTGCTGGACATAGGCTTCCTCAAAGTGTCGCCACATTGACCGGTCCCGTGCGACTCGCATCCAGCGGATTCCCGCAACCTTCACCAGGTCATCGGTCCACCTAGTGGGAGGCCTTACAACGCAAACCGTCAATAGCAATTGTTTATAAATAGAAATGGCAATTTAGTCACACATTCACTCGTGACTTTGACTTTGAAAAGTCTCTGATACTATTTTTAATTCTCGTCACTTAATATTTTTTGGCTTGGATGAAAGTTTCCTCTGGGTAGTCAGCTCCGACGCCATTTTGCTGACTGGCAAATATTTTTACAACTATCTTTTAGTAGTTATTATGTTTCCAAAAGGTATCAGCAGATTGATTTTAAACGAAGTCCACTAGACTTCCTTACTGACACCCAGGTAATGCCCAAACAAAGGCACTGTTGAGTTTTCATGCATTCATTTATTTAGGCATTATTTTTTATGATGTCACTGACTGAATTAACAACACGGAAATCCGTTTTTGGCGTCATGACTCAGTACTCATAACCCCTAACTTTGCACTCATCATATGAGCACAAAGTGTTTACTTAATTACAATTTAATGTGATTGAGAATAAATGCGTAAATCCCACGATGAGTCACCTGCAATCACTACTACAATACAAATAGACGAATAAATAAATAATGTTTACTATTTCACCTTCATATCCATTCATGGACTCATCAGAAAAAAACTAACTGTTAAAGTTGAGGTTTTGCTTGGTTAGATAATAACAATAATTCGGGTCAATCTTTGAAGGTTAAGCCACATTTGTCAAAGTCGTTCCGTAGATGGCTGGTAAGCCATCCGTCACGACCGTCACATACCAAGTCCTTGGTGCGCCGGTAACTCGGTAGTACGTAGTGGTTCTTACCTTTCATTCACTGTCATTTGACAGTCGTTACGAAATCACAAACTCATAAAACTGACATCCAGTACAGAATTGTCAAGATATATCGTGATATCCAAACCCAGTGAGCGAGTGGTTTGTGGAGCTGGGATAGGTACTCGAGCCGTGTGATGTTTTTCATTGCTGCTGAGGAGCTCGTTAATACCTAATAACAGCCGCTCGGGTCGATCTTTAAGTTAAGACGCGCTTGCCTATTATATACCGAGTTTCCTCTGTGCCTTGGAAAGCACATTAAGCCGTTGGTCCCGGCTGTCATTTGTAGATCTTTGAGAGTCGTTACATGTAGTCAGTGGCTCAAAAGTCTGACAACCAGTCTTACCAAGGGGTATCGTATTACCCGGTACTAACTGGGTTGTGGAAGTCAGCTAGGCAGTCGCTCCACGTAAAATACTGGTATTCAGCTGCATCTGGTTAGACTGGAAGCCGACCTCAACATAGTTAGGAAAAGGCTACGCAGAAATGCTGCTTGGGATAATAATTATATTAATATTTAGGTATGCTAAAAGCGGTGAACTAACTGAAAAACGGCTTAACAAGTTTGTATTATTTAACATTTACAGGTTTAAAAATGTAAGATGGGATTGATTGATAAAAACGTAGAAATATTTTTACGACTGAGGTGACTGGTAACTGCTGAGATGACGAGTAATAAAGAATAGAAGAAGAATAGATGCGGCGCCGACCATATTGGGATAAGGGCAGGAGAACGATGATGATGATTGATGACAAGTACAGGGTGTTGAGAGGATTAAAACGCGGTGACTTGATAAATAGTGGACTGCATAATAAGACCTGGAACCCACACACCTGTAACCTGTTCTAGCACAAACTGCAATTTAATCTATAAAAATGATGATTAATTGAGGAATTATGTTAATAGTTAAATTATAAGCAATTAGCGGTAATGTGGAAGCACGCGCTTTAATTGCCCATTGTGTCGACGCAACAGATCATTAGACTTGTCTACGAAGATAACATTGATTTTGTTGCTAACTTCCGACAAGTTGCAGCCATGGAACTAACGAGAATAGAAGATGGATACGGAAGAGACGAACCGTTATTCTAATAATTAAGTCATTATGATCATCTGCCCAGCCTTTTCCCAAATATGTTGGCGTCGGATTCCAGTCTAACAGGTTACAGCGGAATGCCAGTATTTTACATGGAGCGACGGTCTATCTGACCTCCACAACCCAGTTAGTTCTGGGTAATGCTGTTTGTTAAGAGGACTACAGGAGCTAAATTAGCAACTCTATTTGTGGTGGTTCAAACTTCGTTTGAAATACTGTTAGAATAAAGTTCTAATCAACTTGCACTATAAATTGGTTGTTACGTCAGTCACTGCGGGCCGAATAGTGCGAAATGAGTGGTTTCGATCGATTTACAAAAAATCTATTGATTGGACTACAAAAATTTAACACTATGATGCTAATATGTTGGTTGTAGAATTATTTGTCAAAAAATCAGAATGATCGCATGTATTTTTGTATGGTTTTTACTCGTTAAAAGAAATTTTTAGAGATATGTTCATGATTTTTTTTATCGAGTAAAATTAATTGTATTCTGTTTTCAAAACACTATCATACTAGCATATATCCTGGAGAATATCATATATTTTTCTGGTTTTGTTTATTGCAGTGAATCATATACTTTCAGTCATTATAAAACTCGTGTTTAGCTCCTGTAGTCGCCTAAGGCCGGGTTGTCAGAGTTTCGGGCCGCTGAGTACCTGTGGTGTGTTGTACCATAACTAGTACTGGCAGATTTGTCACTTTGCAGATATTTTATTTTACCAAATGGGAATAACAAACACCTACATTATGGGATATATCAACATGATAACTAAATAATAATTTAGCCCACAGCGCTGTTCACAGATTATTATTATTAATGACTTAATCTTAAAAATGCTAGGGAAAGCTGTTCATGCATGAAAGTTAAAACTCATTACAATTACAAAAAGAAAATAAAAAAAGGATTATTCCTAATAATGACTAAATTACATAACATTAATTAATCTAAGAGCTTAAGTGTCTCATACAAAAGTCTTCGAAACTTTTGCATGGAGCATGTAAATATATCTATGTGTTCGAGTTCTTTATTGTATGATGCTGCCATACGCCGAATTTGCGAACGTTCGCCAGTATTAGATCGGCAGGTACCTATGCAAATAGTGTACCTGCACGCACCTGGCGTCTATGAATAGTTCTGGGGACAGCATAACACAGTACATTATTCAGGTCGATACAGTCAAATTTGCCATTAACAATATTATACAAAGTCATTGCTTCTAATTGTTTGCGTCTGGAGCTGAGCGTCAAAAGTTTGTATTTATCGTGCAATTGGTCATAAGGCAAATACGCTCTATGACATCTATAATACATTGCACGAAGGAATTTGCGTTGTATATTTTCTAATATATCTATGAATTTTTTATAATACGGGTTCCAGATGGGCACCGCGTATTCAAGCTGTAAGCGGACTAGAGTTTTATATGTATAGGCAGAGGTACGTAGAGGTCCGTTTAAAGTCATGAGTTGATCTCGTTATAAACCCATACATCTTGTATGCTTTATTAAAGATTTGTTCGATATGTAAATCCAAGCAGATTTTAGCATCAAGCAATATACCCAGGTCACGTACCGAGCTTGCTTTGTTCAGATAGATACTACCTATGGAGTACACAAACCTAAAAATGTTTTTATTTTTAGTAAAATTTATATAGTTGCACTTGGGAATGCTTAGATGAAGCTTACTTGCGTAACAATAGTCCGTCAGTCTGTTCAAGTCCTCTTGCAGAAGATAGCAATCCTGTTTATTCTTAATAGGTCTGTATACCTTAAGGTCATCTGCATATAACAAAAATTTTGAGTTGCGAAAGCACAAGCAGTTACGAATATTATTTATAAAAATAATAAATAAAAGAGGACCAAGAATAGACCCTTGAGGGACGCCGGAGGTAACCTGGATAGCATCAGAGTGGTAACCGTTGATTACAACCCGTTGACAGCGACTAGTGATGTGGGAAATGAACCATCGCATCAAGTTACTCCGAATGCCATTATAGGCTATTCGACTGGGCAGTAATTCATGATCCACCTTGTCGAAAGCTTTCTGAAAGTCCGTGTACACCGCATCAAGATATCAGAAATAAACAATTTTTCTTTAAAACCTTCTTCCAATACTGTAACTACGAAAATCAAGTTATGATGCTTGTCCATCGTTTCCGGAAATAAAATAGTATTGTAGACAAACTGATAATTTCCGCTTATTTTATCGTTTATTATCTCTTGAATGTACTGTCGGGGTCTTTGATTGTTGATCAATTTACTCCATTCAAGTACACATAAAATCAATGGTGTTTTGTATAAACCGTAGAGGTTTAAATGATAAAATCCTATAAATAATATAATGTTCTTTTGTAGACAAATGAATATTCTAAAAATAAGTTTTACCATTGAAAATTAAATTAATGGGTTTGACTGTGAGGTTAAAGGCAATTTTAATTTTGAAATCACTTATGTGTACTTCACGCTATATACTCGCAAGGTAAACAGTATTAGGCAATACTGGTAACTTCCGAAAAAAAAAAAAAATTTTGGAGCCAATTTGCATTATTCACTTCACTGGCAAAGATAGATTCGTCCTAGTTTATAAATTAATGGTTGAAATATAATTTGTTACAAAATTTTGTGAGGTTATAATATTAAATTAACCTTTTTTTTTACGTCGGTTTAAAGAAAGAAAGAAAAAAAATACATTTATTTGGCACACGCCACAAGTGCACACAGTATAAAAAAAATGAATAAAAAAACTTAAAACTAAACAAAAATAATAATAATGTGACACTGTGCGCCTCACGGCTGCGCCAAATAGGCCCAGTTCAGCTGGTTTCGTCTGTGAACTGGTGTTCGTTAATTTAGTTTGACCTTGTATCATCTATAAATTCGCAAATTATTCCACAGAATCAAATGTTATAAATGCAAAATACCTATTTAATTGATATTGAGTTTTTTACATTTTCACGGACATAGTATTTTGGAAGCCGGTTACGAAATAGGTTTTATCTCAAAGTAGACACCGTTATTTGACGACCCGAATGGCGCAGCGGTAGTGAGGCTGCCTTACGTTCTTAGGGTCCCGGGTTCGAATCCCGGTTGGAGCAAATGTTTGTGTGATGAGCATGGACATTTGTTTCCGAGTCATGGATGTTTATATGTATAATAAGTATGTATTTACAAACAAAAAGTATCTATGTAGTATATATCAACTATCTGGTGTCCAGGACACAAGCCTCGTTGCTTAATGTGGCACTAGATGGCGCTGTGTGTAATGTCCAGCGATATAAAAATCGCTTTTGAAATTTAGCTTTTTTTCCATGCAGAATAAATTAAATAAACCTATACCAAACTTGACCTGCCCAGAAAGAGGTGGCGAGACGATCTGGACGTGTACCACGAGGGCTGGTTCGAGGAGGCACGGGAAAAGAACACATGGAAGGAATAGGCGTGACGACAAAAAAATCTAATTAGTCCGCCAGATTATCAAAAAATATTTACCCGTGTTTTTTCTTTTGTTACGTTAACCAAAATTGTCGAAGCACGCCTTGGTATAATTTTTAGCTAGTTCTGACGTCACGAGCCCCCACTCCCGAGTTTTGATGCGTTTTATCTTTGTCAATATTCATTGATTTACAAAAATAAAAAATACGTGTCCATTAATTTCCAATACTCTAACTGACGGACTAAATAGATTTGCAATTTTTTGATACTGTCGTCAATGTCGTCATGCCTATTGGGTAGATGAAAAAAAAAAACTAATTAGTCCGTAAGATAGATTTCCATGAAATATTGGACACATATTTTTTCTTTTTTCACGTAACCAAAAAATTAAGACGATACAGTGCGTCGAAAACTCGTATGACGTCACATTTGAGTACATTTTTTACTCAAATGTGACGTCACACACAAGCCCCCACTCGTGATCTTTGACACGTTTTATCTTCGTCAATTTTAATTAATTGGATAAAACAAAAAACACGTATCCAATATTTTTCTATAATGTAACTGACGGATTAAACAGTCATATTATTTTTAGTCAGTCATCATCCCTATTGGGGAAGGCTTTTGCCCAGCAGTGGGATAGTACAGGCTAATAAAAAAAATACTAAACTGGCCTACCCGCCACCGTGTTATTCCCATAAAATAATCACTACATAGTATAAAACAAAGTCGCTTTCTCTGTCCCTATATCCCTATGTATGCTTAAATCTTTAAAACTACGCAACGGATTTTGATGCGGGTTTTTTAATAGATAGAGTAATTCAAGAGGGAGGTTTAAGTATATAATTTGCGGGCGGGCGAAGCCGCGGGCTAGCTAGTAAATGACAAAGTCTTCGCTGTGTGTGTGCTTGAATAACTGACGTCAAATAAATATTTTTCATTCTTTATTTTCTAGCCTCGTTTGACAATGGTGAGGCCAAAACGCTATTATAGAAGTCTACTTTTCTTAGTCGTGTTTCCGTGACTGTACATTCTCCCGTTACAATAAACTGTCCGTCCATCTTATTGTGTATTGTGGGAATCAATTGAAGATATCGTATGATTCAACGAAGGCAATAACCGCAATAGGCTATAAGAATGATCATTGTAATAGTTTGATGACAGAATGTTTGGTTGACGGCTTCGTGAATGGTCCGTTTAAACCTCGTGTATTATGTATATTATATTATAGGTCACCGACGGATATCAATATCAAGCAGACTGCTTTTTGAATGATTAGTTTCTAAATAAAATTATATCTTTCTTCTAGTCCTACATTTTCCGAACCGGTTAAGTTTCAGCTACACGTGGTAAATATGAATAATTTAACGGTAACAGGCATAATAATATAATACAAGGTCAGTAAACTATTTATTTTCTCATGCTGTAATGACTGCTCCTTCAATATTACATAAGTGTATATTTCTGTTGCTTCGCCCTTGACATTAGTAGTATGGAATCTAAAGTAAGCAGGCATATTAATTTGTTACTAAATAATGTGAACATATTAAACGTCATCATTACGTATTTTATGACGGATTATGTCACTGTTCTTACGATATCTTACTTCCTACTTAATACACTGGCCTGCAAAAATAAGTACTACACTTTTAAAATTTCAATTTTCCTAAACTATAGAAGTTAGAGATTTAAAATAAAAAAAAAGTTATAAAGCAATTTTTATCAGCTTTCTTTGGAACTATAGACAAAATTAAACTATTTTTCGAGTCCTTTTTGTTTCAAAAGTATATCTTGTGTACTTAAAAAGTTATTGCAATTTTAAAAGTGTGATACTTATTTTTGCAGGCCAGTATTATAAATGCGAAAGTTTGTGACGATGGATGGATGTTTGTTATTCTTTCACGCAAAAACTACTGAACGGATTTAGATGAAATTGGGCACACAGATTGTTTATAACCTTGATAAACACAAAGGATACTTTTTATTCCGGTAGTATGATCCCGGGGGACAGTTATCGAACTTCACGCGGGCGAAGCCGCTGGCATTAGCTAGTGCTTAATAACATGAAAAGAAATGCACTCACACGCTCACTCACACACCCCTCCCCATAGACTCACTCACACTTAACCATTCCCAACACACCGTCTAAGTGACAAGCACATTCACCTACTCACTTTTATTTATTTTATATCTTAATTTTGTATTTTTCATTTTGAATTTTTCTAATTAATTTTTCTTGTAATAATTGTAAAAAAAAAACAGTTTGCTAATGTTAATTTAAGTTATGGAAGAGTGGAGTTTCCTAACACCTAAAAGGAAACTCTAATCACTAGTTTGTAAGAAAAACTTGGCAAAAACAATATATTTTTTTTTTTTTTTAAATGACTTCGTAATTCAAGAAAAACGGGACCCTATTACTTAAGACTCCGCTGTCCGTCCGTCTGTCTGTCACCAGACTGTATCTCATGAACCGTGAGATGATTTGTATTTCTGTTGCCGCTATAACAACATAATTATACTAAAAACAGAAAAAAAAATAAGGGGGGCTCCCATACAACAAACGTGATTTTTTGTCTTGTTTTGTATAGACAATGGTACGGAACCCTTCGTGCGCGAGTCCGACTCACACTTGGCCGGTTTTTATTATTATGTGGTGATACCTACTACATATAATAATAATTTAATTTAATGTCAGATAACAATGATCCATATTGCGTACATGTCATATTGATGACACTTGTTCAGAGATGGTGACAAATATTAGCAGGTGTTCCGAATAATGTGAGTCAGTAATTTAGGGAAACGCTAGAAATACCCCCGAATACTGAAACGTCACTCAAAATTTAAATAGCTCTTACATTTAACAGATACTCAAAAGTGACGTTTGGCCATACAAAATTTAGAGTTTAGGAGCTGCTCAAATGTTAAGCAGCCCTTAAATTTTGAGTGACGTTTCAGTATTCGGGGGATAGACATGTTAATGTTACAGTCAACACTGTTAATCGGTCATACTCATAAGCAGGGCTCGGAGTACCTATTTAGAGCTATTTTGGTTCAATGACCGCAAATGTTGATGTTAATATTTAATTTATTCATTTAATTCAGACACAAAGATCCATAATTTTGTTGGTGGTACACTTAAAAGAATGTTAGTAATTAAAACAAAAAAAATCAGAGACAAATAAACACACTACACAATACTATTAATAATTTTACCAACAAAATAATATAAAATTAACACAATAATTTGATATGTCAAATATAATTCAAAATGTCCAAAATAAAATAAAAATAAGTTAAAATTAAATAATAAATAAGGTCAGTTAAAAACTATAATAATATTGACATTTGTAAGGTACATGGTAGAATACGTTTCTAAAGGTTACTGATACTTGTCTATACAAAAATGTTACCCTATATATTATTTAAAAATTATAGTTTTTAATTTAATTAACCTGAAACGTGTCCTTGTAATACCTACTTACCCGTCGCCGCGTCGGACCGTCGTCGGAGGGGTGGAAGGATGTGTTCGTTCATAATTTCTTAAGACGTAAATAGCCTAGCTTTTTACGAAGTAATTAAAAAATAATTAATATACATAAAGTCCGGGATTCCGGGAATCGCAAGTGCAATAAATAGTATCTACTGCGATCACTGGTCATAGTGTTTTTTACTGGTTTTAGTAAAAACTGTTACCTATTAATTAAAAATACGTGCCTTCTATTAAAAATGTTTTTTACGGAACGCTATTATTAGAATTATTTAAAATCACTTCAACATAAAAACTTTTAAATGGGTCGCAATTAAAAACCTACCAACCAACAAATATATGAAAAATGACATGAGAAACCTAAAGATGCTTTTCAAATACCTATTCAATAATATCCTCCTATCCCACTTAACTTAGTTCGTTGACATTTTTTTTTCACAATATGGCGTCTGTTTGTTGCCTTATTGAATTTTGATGACTAACATGTTCTTTAGTGACACTCGCACGCAAGATTAAGATGAATCATCAAAATCGGCGCACGCGTTTGGTCTCTAGAGCACCACATATGAACAAACATTATGTACTATCGTGGACACTCCCGCCTGATCACCACTAAGCTAATTTTTGCTTGCACTTACAACATAGAAACGCTCTCTAGCCCCGCCCCGTTGACTTTGTATAGAAATAATTAATGAAAAGATACCGATCGGCCGAGCGCACTGACGACGCACGCCAAACGAGAGTTATTGTTATTTATTTTGCGCGCCAAAGTTGCACTGATCAGGCGGAAAAGACCACGACTGTACATATTTAGGTTGATTAACACATTACCCTCCTAAGTCGGGTAATAATTATCTTACTCTGACCTAACAAGCCTATCTGACCTATTTGAAGGAAGGCTATGTCCAGCAGTGGACGTCTTTTGACTGAAATGATGACGATAAATGATCTGACCTATGAGAAGAGAGTTCCATTTAGCCTTCAGTCTTCAACACTTTGAAACACAAATCATAATTACAATTAATTGAGAATAATGACGGATACGTGATTGTCGAAAGATTTGACAGAACTGTAGGTTTAGCCAAGTTGACAATCTACAATCGTTAACGCTAATAGAAAACTAACCAAATGTATGAGAATGACATCATTTCAACGTTAAGTCACGTGGTCAAAACAAATTAATAGAAACTTTTAAGTTCAGTCAAAACTGTAAGTCGGCTACGATTTATATGGGATGTAGCGATCACTATTGTAGAAACGAATCCATTTCATTCTATCATCTTAACCGATGTAAACTTGTCTACGAAGTTTCTATTCGTTTGTTTTGACCACGTGACTTAACGTTTACGATTGTAGAAAGAGAATCGATACGAATCGTTTGTAACTTGGCTAGGCCTGCTGGTTGAAGAATTCCTCCATGTCTACCCACATATGGCGACATACAGTTAACCAATACTAGCAGTTTTGCTAAAAATTAGCATTATACTAACAATCTAGCACCACTTGACAGTTGCCACTTACAACTTGACACAGATTTTAAATCTAAAATCTTGTCAAATACTTCTTTGATGGCACCTACTTTAGCTGGTGTTGGAAGTAAACTAATAATACAGGGTGGTTTAACAGTGACTGACAAATATTGCATATTTTTGAAAAATGTATCTACACTCGAGAGCAATGAATCCGGGTCACTTAAAGAATGTTAAAAATCTCGGAAACTAAAAATGATAGGTTAATGCAATAAATTGTATTTAATAGACAATGTAATACTCCTTAAATGAAAGTAAAAAAAATATGAGTCACCATACATTTTATTAACACAAAATTACATAAAGAAAAAAACTGCTGATCTCTCCTTAAAACAAAAATAGGAAACACGAAATTTTTGAACTTTATTACGATTTTCTTGAATTTTAATACTTCGTATTGCCTCCTCGTGCTTCCATTACTGCGTTTACGCGGTTTGGCATGCTGTACACCAAGTTCCTTATACGATTTTTGGGAATATTCTCCCATTCCTCTGTGAGAGCAATTTTGAGCTCACGAAGCGTGATTGGGGGAGGGTTTCGTTGTTTTACGCATCTGCCTAGCTCGTCCCAAGCATGCTCGATCGGGTTGATATCCGGGCTGCGCGCTGGCCACTCCATACGAGTAATGTTCATCTCTTGAAGGTAGTCATTCACAATCCTACCTGTATGAGGTCGGGCATTGTCATGCATAAATATAGCATCCTCACCTAAATTGACCATAAATGGACCAACGTGATCATTGAGGATTTCTTCCACATATCTTACGCTAGTTAAAGAGCCGTTTTCTATGATCACCAGCTCTGTGCGACTTTCAGAAGAAATTCCGGCCCACACAAGTACAGACCCACCACCGTAGGCTACTTTTTCTTCGATGCATGCTTGCTTGAATCTTTCCCCTGGTCTTCGATACACTCTGTGTCTTCCATCGTGCTTGTAGAGCATAAATTTTGATTCGTCGGAGAACATAACTTTTGACCAATCTTCAATACTCCAATTTACGTGGCTCTGGGCATATCTTAGTCTTGAAATACGATGCCCACGCTCCAGTTTAGGGCCGTTTGCAGGTCTAAGGGGTTTTAAGTTAGATTCAGCAAGCCGACGTCTTACTGTCCTTGCACTTGGGTTACTTCCTCCGAGGCGTTGAAACTGATTTGTGAGTTCAGTTCCTGTGAGAAAGCGATTTCGAAGCATGGTGTTTACCAAGTATCGGTCTTCTCGTGCTGTGGTACACCTGGTTCTGCCCGTTCCTGGTCTGCGTAGGTTAGAACCAGTTTCTTCGTAACGTCGGAGAACTCTTTGTACTGTTGACAGCGACACACCGACAGTCCTGGCTGTATCGCGCTGACTCCGGCCGGTTTCCAGCATTGTAAGTATTCTGGTGCATTCTTCAGGCGTAAGCGACATAATTTCAGCTTGAATAATGAATATAGAGCACTATCAACATGGTTTATGTACCCACATAAATGACAGATTACAAACAAAAGCAAAACCAAATGCTGTAATTTCGTAGTTCCATCTTCGAAAGTGGCCCTTTTTCAAATTTGATTTTTTTATGATATAACTATACAATAACTAAGAAGTTTTAATACCTTCATTTAAGGAGTATTACATTGTCTATTAAATATAATTTATTGCATTAACCTAGCATTTTTAGTTTCCGAGATTTTTAGGATTCTTTAAGTGACCCGGATTCATTGCTCTCGAGTGTATTTAAAAATAAAAACTATCGAGGAGTTTATCAGCAGTGTAGCATGAATTTTAGTAAACGTCTCTTTCCAAAACATGGATTGTGATTCAGATAAAAGTAATCTGCTAAAAGTAAGAATGCTTTTCAAAGTTGGACTGCCGGAAAAATTGTGTTTTGTTGCATTATTTTACGTGCATTTACGATGTTATTGTTCAACATCGTTTTTATGAAAAACCAGTGTTATCTTGAAATTGTAACCCGTTAAAAATTAATAGCACCGTTAAATAAAACTTACATTATTTAACATGGAAAGTTTTCCTCGCACATTTTATTAACTTTTTATTCGAATGTATATTTTTATTACTGGTAGCAATAACTCTGTTATTTTACAATATAGATAGATAGATAGATAAACCATTCAGTTAGTGCACACAAAAGTCATAGCACAACACACGGAAATACAATTAAATGAAACAATTTACCTGATTATAAAAAGAAGGTGCCAATATACAAAATTAAAAACATATTTACGACATAAGTATACTAACACCATGACCTAACAAACGTTTTCTTTGCTTTCAGGAACATGGAAGTCATAGGCATAATGGGTGAGGGTCGGGAAGACGCATGGGCGCGCACCATGCAGCCTCCCAGACTTCTCATGCAGAGGGTACACATACCTTTCACGTTTAAGATAGAGGAGAATGCGCCTTTAGGCTATAATGGTAAGTTTCTTTTTAATTTATTTTGTACCAGCAGACTTTCATGTGCGAGGAGGCTGAGGCTAAATAAACATAAACGCACGGGTCGTACTTCAAAATTATCGCTAGTCCTAACTCTTAAGGGGTATCATTATTACCCAGTAGTACAATCCGTTCAACGAAAGAAGAGACCTGTCACACCACTTGTATACGAGTTAATTGTGTAACGAAATACTTCTTTCGACATATAGGTGTACACGTCGTAAACCATCTTCCTACATTGTCTTCTTAATGTTTTACCTCGAGCCATAATCAAGATTTCACAAAGTTTCACTCGTTTCAAGTGATGTGACAGGTCTCTTCTTTCGTTGAACGGATTGTAACTGGGTTGTGCAGATCAGATAGGCGGACAGCTATTTTACGTACTTTAGCTATACATTTGTAACTGCATACGAGTGGCGATGGCGAAATTTACGCATTCACGCTCAATCTAGTAACGGATCAGGTGGCAGACCTTCAATTAATTGAAAGTGGTCTTGCTAAACCCGATCGGGGAACTTATAGGGTAGGAAGTAAAGTCTGTCAGCTTTGAATAATTATATCGGAAGCGTGATTGAGTTATAACAAAACGATTATCGGGTAAGGAAATGGGCGGAGGTGTAAAAGAAATAGGTAGTGGAATTACTTTTTTTTTAATTTTGATACCTTTTAACCTTCCGGATAGGAATCGAAGGTGCCATTTAAAGAACATCATCATCATCTGCCTTGCCTTTTTCCTTTGTTGGGGTCGGCTGCCTATCTAACCGGATGCATATGAATACCAGTATATTACATGGAAACACTGCCTATCTGACCCCCACAACCCGCTGTTAGGTAACACGATACCCGCTGGAAAGACTGCTTGGACACATTCATTAACTAAGAAGACCAATAAATCTTGCAACGGGACCAGTAATTCTGTATCCCAGGTAGACAGACAGACGACGACAGGCCGTGTCGACGGCGCGTTCGTGTTCCACGCGCGCCTTTAAGAGAGTCAGCAAAAGGGAAGGGGTCCGCAAGGGCCGATGCCTGCCGGGGCTGCGGGACTGTTCGCAAGAGATACCGTGGCCCCGGAACACAAAGGGCAGTAAAAGTCTGACACTCCCTCCTGCTCCGCCTAGAGCGGGAGGAGTCATTTGATGATGTCCCATCCGGGAAAAAAAATAAAGGTAGACAGACAGACAAAACAAAATAATGAAGCGTCGTTTGGCAAGGTGACACAACGCATTGCCAATTAGGTCACAAGATGAGATGCAGCAAATGATGCAAGCTCTCCGGTCATTACGGGTAATATCCTAATCGAGATATGGACAGTGTGAAAACAACTGTAAGCCTAGAAGATACGGTGTACTTTAGACTGGATAGTGTTTAACTGTGACACTAATGCTGTTCAGCCGCAGGTAGATCTATAGCGACTAGAATGACGAGATAAACGGGTTATGGTAAAACATAAAGGTTATATCGTCAAAATGCATCCAACACGATCCGAAATACGAATGATCAGTTCATCAGTCTATCTATAAGGCCAAAGAAAGGATGGATGGATAGTGTGAGGAATTATATGAAAGAGAAAGGAGTAAATGAAGCCGTGACGTCTGACAGGGGAGAATGGAAGCAGAAAACGTGTTGCGACCCCAAGCAGAATGGTACAAGGGCAGAAAGATGATGTGTCTATACGCCAAATCACGTTCTTAATTAGATTTGTTTCCCTAATCCCTTTCGGGGTCTTTGAGTACGGAAGTAACAAAGTTATCCAATTGCGCTTTAAAACTTTCACAAAGCGACGTGCCTTTGTCAAAGTTTTTCTGCTCTCAACTGGTAGGTCCAACAAGTCCTTACACACACATTATACTTCCTTTGAAATGTCAATCAAGTCATCCAGCAGTCCACTTCTGGATTTAGTCCCACAGCTGCGCCACAGCAGTCTGTCGACCTCCTCCCGTATCCAGCTACTTTTAAGAAGCTCGTCGGTCCATCTATTTTAGGGGAGTTCTTTAAAATGAAATACGCGTACGAATAGGAAGGTGTTTGTGCTTAATGACTAGTCTGCATCATCATTCTCTTGCCCTTAACCCAATTTATTTGGGGCCAGCCCAGCATGTCTTCTTCTACCATACTTCTCTATTACTCGTCATCTCACCAGTTACCTCTTTTCTCCCATATCATCCTTTACACAGTCCATCCTAAAGGACTGGTACAGCACATCGGTATTCCACCTACAAAGCCGGTTTAACTCAAACGTAAACAATAACGGTACTGGTTCATGCGCATATGTTACGTAGTAATAAGTATTTAGATAACTACTTCATCATTACGATACCCAGTGATTCCGGCCGTGCCGTTGACCTTATAAATGTTTTTTGCAGAATTCTTTCAATAGAACTACTGTTATTGTTTACGTCATATAAATGAACACGCTGCGCTGACGAACAGAGGCAATAATCTCTCATTAAATATTTAGTTTACTGTACGGTCGACCAACAGCTTTTTGGTTTACATTTTAACATGCAAATTACATTGTAAAATGTAAACCAAATAGCTTGGTCGACCGTACCACACTATGAAATCGCTAAATAATAACAGCCGCTCGGGTCGATCTTCAGGTTAAGCCGCGGTTGCCGAGGTTGGTCCGTGGTTGGGTGACCACCCATTACGAGTTTCCCCGTATCTTGGATAGCACGTTAAGCCGTTGGTCACGGCTATCAATTGTAGATCTTTGACAGTCGTTAATTGAAGTCAGTGGCCCGAAAGTCTGGCAAGCAGCCTTTTGCCAAAGAGTATCGTGTTACCCAGTACTAACTGGGCTGTGGAGGTCAGATAGGCAGTCGCTCCATGTAAAATGCTGGTAGTCAGCTACATTCGGTTAGACTTAGAGCCGACCCACCGACAACCGACATAATTAAGGCTGGGGTATCTGCTAAATTGGCAACTCTAGTTGTGGTGGTTCAAATTTCGTTTGAAATACTGTTAGAATAAAATTCTAATCAGCTTGCACTACAAAGTGGTTGTTACGTCAGTCACTGCGGGCCGAATAGTGCGAAATGAGTGGTTTTTATTTAATTGTAGCCTAATAAATCATTAGATCAAAATGCCAATTTTTTGTGAAGAAAAAAAGTGACAAATATGAGTGTAAAAAAAAATACTAAAACTTAATGCCGGTTAGGAGTAGTTATGAAATTTTAAAGAAAAAATGCTTCACTTTGAATATTTTTTTCATGTAGTAATAATAAAGTTAGAATTATTTCAATTGTACCAATTAAAGTTTAGACTCTAATAAGTAACATATATTTCTTTTGCACATTTTATATTTACTCATCAAAGAGGAGTTACATGGAGAAAACCTCTCGATAGCAGATACCACCCCCTTAAAAGACTACGCCGATGATGTTGACGATACACGGCACAGCATACAGTAAACGTTAAACTCATAACCTGGTTAAAGAAATGTAGCATCAACCGTGACCGCCCCGTGTCATGGATCACAGACAATGTAGAAAGCGAGGAGTTACGAAGACAATTGTTTGTAGTACATTATACAGGGTGTAAACCGCCTCATCACGAAGCCGTCGGCCAAGCATTCTGTACATCAAACTAAGTAACTTTACGCAAAAATTATTGCTGGGAAACGACTTTTTTTTGGGATGAATAATCATGTTTTGTGGTAGAACTCAATGTAACGCACTCAAAACATTGTGCTGATGGATGAATTGAATAGTACGGGGGTCGTGGAGGTGTTTAAACTAAAAATATTACATTAAAACTTGTATTTAAAAAAAAAGTTGTCAAAAAGTTGGAACTTTGACCCCCAATATCTCCGTAACTAGAAGGTTCCCAGGTATGGTGTAGAACAAAAAAATGATCGCAATGACGGGGAGAACAAGTGCCTTTCGGCTTCGTTAAGAGGTGTTTTACACCCTTTATACATACATATACCAGCTGTAATACACGCTTTTGTACTGGTTACACGGTACATACGCGTGGAGTTCAGGTAAATACGTATACGTTCTTTACTGCCTCGTTGGTCTAGTGCTCACAAGTGCCACTGCTGAGCATAAGGCCCTGGGTTCGATTTCCAAGTATTATTACGTAGCAATTAGGGAGTCTGGATTTGTGCTCGGTTGGTTGCAATAAGCTCGCCCCCTATGAAATGATTTGAACATAACTGGCGAAATGTGGGTGTACCATTAGATACACCTCTGCCTAACCCTTTGGAGATTTCAGGCGTTATGTTACTAAACCATTGTGGCTTTTCTCGACTTGAGAATATCGATTTCTACCAATGAATATTCTGCGAGCGGACTGTATACAAAAAATGATTATAAACGATCTAGAGTAGCCTACTAGCCTGCGAAATTAAAAAATAAGTACTTACTTACGTTTTTTGAAATATGTTGTGTGTCAGTGTCTGATTGTTTCATGAAAAAGTCATTCAATTAATAAATAATACCACCTTTGCCTTAAATGGGAACAGCTTCAAAACAGTTAAACAAGTCATGAATCTTTAATATGAATGAACCATAATGAACTCAGATGACCGTTGCATAGGTACTGAACAGTTCAGCAACATAATATATGAGAACAGCGAAACTGAATCATAGGATGAACACTCACCAATTACACCCACCAATGTGATGCTACATTATACCCGAGTATCATAGGCTATATTTAAAACGTTCCCGACCATAACGCGCGCGAAGCCGTAGGCAAAAGCTAGTCAACAATAAAAGTGCCTGAAGAGACACTGAACTTGAACTCCCTAACGAACGATGTTGGAGGGAAAATGCCGCAATCAACGCTTGGTGAATCACAAGGTCAATTAATGCTGTCTGGGGTTATTTTAGCGACGAAACATGACGACATCGTAAGCGAGACACGAAACAAAGTATTGGGGAATCCTCTATGTTCAACGTTCAAACGTTGAACATAGAGGATACCCCAATACTACGTTTCGTTTGAGACGTAACACCAAGGGACGCTAAAATGCATAGCAAAAGCATGTTAGCACAGCTGGGATACAAGCCTCTCTTTAAGAACCCATTAAGGTGGATGCTCCAGGGTAGCCAGCGAAATTCCCTCCGAGTTCATAAAGGTCGAGGAATGATTTTGACCTTGAAAAAGTCGTTCCTCGACTTTTATGAACTTGAAGGGTTGTATTGATGATTTTGATTATTATAATTCTGTAACTACATACGTCTTACAGTCGCGAACAATATTTTAATTAACTTACAACCTAGCACTGGTCTACAAATTGCTAAAAACGTAAGAAAATTTGAATTTCGCGGGCTAGCCTGACGCTTTCACCTTAATGATATATAATATTTATCCGTGGTGCTTGGCAACTGGGCTTATCCCAGTTGTAAAGGTCCCTTTGTGCCCATTGGCCTTGTTTTGTTCAGTCTCCTGCTGATAAGGAGGGAAGTGGAAATTATGTTTTTCCTTATACTCCCCCGCTATTCGATTCACATTAATTTCGTTGCGGGAATTGTCTCTCTGGGACTTCGTTGACCTTCATAGTCTCGGCGCTGTTCTGGTGGTCGCCACTGTTAATTCTTGCTTTCAGGAGTTGCAGTGTTTTGGGAATAGTGTGGCGGGTTTCTCCCATTAAAAAGCGTCCTCTCTATGAGAGGGGGTAAGCTGTTATCCACCACGCGGGCTCAGCACGTGTTGGTAGATGTCACGTCTTCGTTTTTTGGTTCTAAGACATGCTGGTTTCCTCACGACGTTTTCATACATCGTTTTGAGAACATTGGTGATGTATTTTTGAAGCAAAAACAAGTAAACCGTGTGAAGGTCGAAATAGGCAGTCGCTCCATGTAGAATATTGGCATTCAGCTGCTGCCAGTCAGACTGGAAGCTGACCGAAACGGAAGAAGGTAAAAGACTAGGCAGATGGGCATGTGCCTACAAGCATACTGAAACTTGGGAGTGAAGCAATAGTACACTGTACAGTCGTGGTCTTTTCCGCCTGATCAGTTAATTTTTTTCGCTTAAATCATGCGGAGGTGCCGAGCCACGCCTTCTTAAAGTTTAGGCCTATTAGGAAAGCGTCAACTTTAGCGCGCAAAATAGCAATAACTCTCGTTTGGCGTGTGTCGTTTGTGCGCTCTGCTGATCGGTATCTTTTCATTCATTATTTTTATACAAAGTCAACGGGGCGGGGCTAGAGAGCGATTCTATGTTATAAGTGCAAGCCAAAATTAGCTTAATGGTGATCAGGCGGAAGTGTCCTCGATAGTACAAGTTGTACTTATTTCACAAATTCAGCGGCACGACTCCATTTGTAATTGTATGCGAGTGTGACAAATATTGGAAAACCAAGATGGCGGAGAATTATGTCCAAATGTCTTCGGGCTTTGTTTGATTCGAACAATACAGACCTTTGTTTTGTAATTACTTTATTTTTTTTATGCAAATAACCACTGAAGTGATTCATGTTATTTTAAACACGAAAATACTAAAAGCGCGAAGACTGTCCTAGCTAGAGTGTAAGTAAAGGGAGTGCTGTTCTACAAACGACGGGGCACTTAAGGGGATGTCAACACCAAAATGCGCGCACACTGTCTATTTGTATCGAAGTAAACGAGAGCGAGAGAGTTACTTACTGGGCGGCCAGGTTTTAGAAGAAAACATTGAATAAATATTTAAATAAAAAAAAGTTTGGATTATTTGTGAACTCGTTAGCGGTTTAGGTATGAAGTTGACTTCATGTTTTTAATTGCAGGCCGTCAAAAAAATAAAGACAGAACCGTTTAATGATGATTTTATGATTTTACTCTTTGCAATTATTTTCTATCGAGTCGATTTCGTCCAATTATGTATCGATTCCGTCCACGGTCTTTGAAATATATGATGAATATTAACATTTTTATTTTTTAGATGTGCTGGAACAATGTTGTCAGCCCCTTAATATTGTGTCCTGCGCGTCCTGTTGTTTATTCATTAATTACAAGAACTGATGAACGCTACTAAAGGCGCCAAATTAGTGGCTCAGTTCTGGGCCGACAACATTTATATTGCCATTGCCATACGCTAGGTAGAAAGAATGCGTTGTTAGATTTTCAACTTTCAGCTTTGAAAATCCTACACCGGACTCATATCTCGATATCCGTCTAGGTTCTGGGTTCGATTCCCGGGTCGGGCAAATTGTTAGTGGGTTTTTCCATCAGCAATTTATCGCAGTAGCAGTCACGAAGTCTGGATTTGTGCCCGTTTGATGGCAAAAGGCACGCTCTCTATTTCATGGAACGTAAATATAACTGGCGAAATGTTGGTAGAAACACTATTTAGGGTTTAGAATAAAACCACCAAATTATCAGTAAGTAGATGAACCAGTGCACATCTTGCTACATTGTTCTCACATAATGTACCATCTCAACATAAATGATGTAACCAATATTTTATAACAATATGAGAGTGTCCATGGAGTTTCTTGCCCGTTCTTCTCCATAGAGATCTACGTTAGGGAATGGCAACTACAGTACTTTCACAGTTTTTATGTCTTGTGACTGGGACATTTAATTTTCGTCTTTGTTCGACAGTTCAAAAGTGCCTGTAACTGGCCTACTTGAAATAAATGCTTTGATTTGATTTTTGATTTGAACCACTTCAAGGGTACGTGCAATCGCTGCCCGGGATAAATGTGAACTAGTCGAACGACGGAACCTTAAAGTTCACGCTACGTTTATTAGTATATTAGGTAGGTACACTTCTGCCTGACCTTTCGGCGGTTGCAGGCGTGATCCGGCTTATCTGTTTAGGTGACGCCTAGTTTTGGTGAAAAACGGGCATAGGCATGACGACTGTATAAAAAAATTGCAAATCTAATTAGTCCGTCAGTTAAAGTTTTGGAAATTAATGGACACGTATTTTTGGTTTTTGTAACTCAATGAATATTGACAAAAGATAAAACGCATCAAAACTCGGGAGTGGGGGTCGTGACGTCAGAACTAGCTAAAAATTATACCTAGGCGTGACGTATTGAGAATTTTAAAAGCGTTTTATCTTCGTCAATTTTGGTTTACGTAACAAAAGAAAAAACACGGGTTTTTGATAATCTAACTGACGGACTAATTAGTTTTTTTTTTTGTCGTCTCTTAATTGCTGTGAAGAAAGAAAGAAAGAAAAAATATTTATTCGTCGCAAGGACATGACGTGCATACAAAAAAAAAACTGCTGAAATACTGTTGACTAGTAAGTAACACGCTAATAGCCAATTTTTACTGTGAATATTATCAGTAAATACACTAAGTACCTGTATATATGCTAATTCATTTTTGTCTGTTTCGTGGCAGCGAAAAAACGAAAAAAGTATGTCAGCTTGCAAGTGACAAACTGCATAAAAAGTGTGAATAGATATTAAATTTTGATAACATTTTGTAGGTACGGAAAATTTTAGGCTTTTTTCAAACACAACATAATTTGTCTACGTACTTAGCGGACGTAAAAATTGACAAATAGGTTGTCAAGAAAAAATGCAGCCGTTTTTCCATAAAAACGTAGTCCCCTGTTTCCTCCCTGGATAATGCCAGTAAAGCAATATTTTCTTTTTCAAAAATCTATGACCACTATTGGCATGTCCCTATGTTATCTTTTTTTTTTCATAAATTATTTATTAAAAGAGATATGAACCTTCAAAAACCTAAAAAAAATGGCCAGATTTCCCGCTGTGTTCAAACATCCAGAAAACAAATTTGACTAAATTATATAAAAAAACCGGACAAGTGCGTTTCGGGCCACGCGCAGTGTAGGGTTCCGTAGTAGCCCGGTAATAATAAAAAAAATGGAAAATTTGACATCTGTCAGTTACTACAGCGAATACTTCATCTTAGTTACTTTAGAGGATTTATTCTAAGGTACAAAATTATCCAACACCCAAGTTCAACGACTATTACTGCTTAACTAATAAAGTTATCTCAACCGCTATAATTTTCTGCTGGAGCTATTTAAAAAAAATATAAATGTAAATTATAGGGACTAAAGGCTATTTTTATTATTATTTTATTTACTAAATTACAGCTTTCTAGTACTAACAGTCTCTGAGCAAAACCTCGTCTACAAATTGCAAAAAACGTAAGAAAATTTGAATTTCGCGGGCCTCTCTGGCGCATTCACCTTAAGCTAATATTATTGTTAAATAGGTATTTGAGCTCAATATCATTCAACTTTCATTCTTCGCTGTCTTATGTTATGGGTCAAAACTTAAGCCAAAATAATCTTGAATCGTTGTAATAGTTTTTTTGTAGGTCAAGCTTGCCCAGTAATTAACACAATAACCTTTTTATCGTGCGTGATTACTCCATAAAGCCAAACAATACAACAAAACAATTTTAATGAAAATATCCAGAAACCAACAATTGCCTCATTGATGTCTCGCAATCGCCACTGCCGAACATGATGTCCTAGGTTCGATGCTCGGCTCGGAATGTGTTATTGGGTTTTGGGTTCTCGGTACCACCTCGGACTCTAGATTTGTTCCCGGTTGATGGAAATAGGCTCGCCCCCTATTACATGGGACTAATAATCTCTACACGTTTCTTTTGAGAGAGCTAAAAATACAAGAATTATCTGCTTTAAAGAAGATAAGAGATTATTTACTTCGAGGAGTAACCGTTTATTTAAATGATAAAAGAGTCTGCAATTTCGTGCTCAGTTTAAATACAGGTTTAGCATTTATTCTAGGCGAGCGTTAAACTCAATGCTCACCTAATGTTTATACCCTGAAAAATAAGTACTTATATATGTATGTATGCAGCGCAGATGCGAGCAAAGGACCGCAGTAATAGGTACTAGGTGTTAAATTAACGGATCGTGTTCGAAACACAATACTTCGCTCAAAAGGCTGCCCAACTGAAATTGGACTGGGCAGGTCATGTCTGCCGCATGCCGGACAAACTGCGGACCAAAATTGCTTCAAACTGGTGCCCTGACACAATGAGACAGGCCACGAAGGATATGGCGGGACGAACTGGACAAGTTCCTTCCGAACTGGAAGGAGGACGCGCGGGTTCGCGAGAAGTGGAAGGAGTAGAGGCACAAGGCAGGCTAGAAAAAAAAAAGAAAAAAAAGTATTTGTTTAACATGTACTTTGTGTGTCTTTCACTGTTTTCATTAGCTTGTCGTCATCATCTACCTAGTCTTTACCTAATTGTCGGGGTCGGCTTCCATTCTAACCAGATGCAACTGAATACTAGTACTTTTCATGGAGCCACTGCCTTTCTGACCTCCACAATCTAATGACTGGTTAAAACGATACCCCTTGGTAGGACTGGATGTCAGACTTTCGGGCTTCTGCCTACTCTTAACGACTGTCAATGATCTACAAATGACAGCCGCGATTAATGGTTCTTTAACCTGGTTAAGTGGAGCTACCTCGACGGAAAGGCTTCTCAACCTCATATCTTGCCCGCTGAGCTCCCAAAGTGACCTCTGCGCTGCTACCGTCGTCGCCTTGGATTTGGCGAAGTATTGGACCAACAAAATACCGTAAAAGCCCATTCATTAATGACTCTGCCTGGAGTGTAAATGTGGTGCTGTTCCACAAACGATGGGGCACTTAATATCGTGTCCTGTTGTTTGTTGACTACAGGAACTGATGGACGCTACTGAAAGCGCCAAACTAGTAGCTCAGTTCTGGGCCGACACAATTTAGATTGCCATCGATGTGTATGTTTCAGTAAAGTCTGATATATGCGCGTGGTCCTAGGTATTCTGTTGCTTCAGTTGACCTGTTGTAATCATGTTAATAATAACATGATTACAACAGGTCAACTGAAGCGGGTGAAACCGCGTGACGTCCGCTAGTATACTATAAAGTATACTAGCGGACGTCACGCGGTTTCACCCGCGTAGTTCCCGTTCCCGTGGGAGTACGGGGATAAAATATAGCTATATGTTACTCAGTAAAGACGTGGCTTTCTAAAAGAGAAAAAAAAATTGAAATCGGCGCAGTAGTTTTTGAGTTTATTCATTACAAACAAACACACACAAAAATACAAATCTTTCCTCTTTCTAATATTAGTGTAGATTGCATACACGTGATTCTTTTGTCGCAATATTTAATCGCCTTACTGCTCAAACGTGACTGTCTTGATTAGACTAACATCATAATGAACGATAAATCAAAAAAAATATAAAACGCTTCACCGACAAAAATGTCAGTTTATTGAGTAAAATGTTTAAACATTTTTTTAAATACTAAAGGTTAAAGTGAATGTTAAAATGATCAACTATGCATGCCTACCTAATAAAATATCGTTATCTAGAAAATATTATCGCGAAATTTCTTCTTCATGTTTCGTTCTTTCGATATTTCAAAACACACAGAGGTTACTAAGACTGAAACAGGGATACAGCTCTTTTTGTCTCGCATTCGAATATGACATTGAAACTTCATAATACGACACCAGAAATGCACAGCAACTCGTCATAATCAGCCTCTCTATGAGAGGGAATGAGCTATAATCCACCACGCGGGCCCAGTGCTGGTTGCTAGATGTCACGACTTCGAATTGTTGGTTCTAGGATATGCCGGTTTCCTCACGTTGTTTTTCCTCACAAAACGGTCAAAAGAAGGAAAAGAAGGATTACATAAAGTAATGTGCCTGCCTTTTTTTTTCGGATGGGAAATCATCAAATGACTCCTCGCGCTCTGTGCGAAGCAGGAGTGAGTGTCAGACTTTTACTGACTAAAACCCATCCATGTTCCTTCATCGCCCTTTGTGTTCCGGGGCCATGGTAATGAGCCTGCCTGGGTTCGAACCCACAACTTTTCGTAAGTCGTGGCCACCGCTGCTCTCCACACACACACGTCAACCCAAAGAAGACATATGAACACCATACCCCAGGGGTCTACTGAAAAAAAACCTGATGGAAAATCCTACAACCCTGCCCGACCCGGTAATCGAACGTAGGACTTCATGTTCAACAGATGCGGTTGCGACCACGGGATCTACGAGCCAGTTCCAACAATAAAAACACTGCCAAATAGTCGCAGCATCGTATGACGCATCATTGTCGCAAAAAGCATGACACATATATGTCGAGCCTCTGGGTGACCATGTTAAGTGCGTTCACCCCATTCCGCCGCCGCATGTTTATGTGCCGAATCGTTTAATTCATTTCCTGGAAGTTTAATTTTTTGGTATTCTCACTGGGAAAGTGAAATTTAATTCCTGGTAGATTAACATAACATCACGGCATGAAATCCCGAAGCGTTCGGCAGAGGTTTACCTAGTAGACAGTAGTACAGCCACGTTTTGCCAGTTGTGTTTAAGTCCCATGTAATAGGTAGCGAGCCTATTGCCATCAACCGGGCACAAACCCCCCAGACTCGGTGGCTACTACCTGAAGAAAAACCCAATAACACTCAGCGAGCATTTGCGTCCAATAGACTTCTCTACGCAAACAATCTTCATTTACGTATCTGTTACGGTGGCCGTGAATCATAGTAGTGTACTATTTTATGATTGGTGCAAGTTAGGAGCGATTAATGGGCTCCTTTGTGTCCACTTTACATACATACACGCTTTTTTGTATAACGAACGCTTTTTGTAGGCGAACGCCACCAACTACTGTCTTAAGGTGGATGCTCCAGGGTAGCCCGCGAAATTCAAATTTTCTTACGTTTTTTGCAATTTGCAGGTCAGTGGCAGGTTGTATGTTGATTAAAATATGATTCGCGGCTGTAACACGTATGTAGTTACAGAATTATAATCATCAATACAACTCTCCAAGCGCATAAAGGTGCAGGAATGACTTTGACCTTGAAAAAGTCATTCCTGCACCTTTATGCATAACATATAACATAACCAATCAATCTTGGAGGTCTAATTTTAAGTTTTTCTACACAATGTTTTTTGTTAAGAAATAAATGACTTATGATTTATGACTCTACGGTAGAACAGGGCCAGCAGTCTCGAAATAGATAGCGACAAAATCGCTAACTTTCGATCGCTGATTACTAACGAATAAATTGGGTTGCAATAACGATGCTTGCGGGAAATGAAAGTCTCTACATGCAAGATGCGATTCTCGCAAGCATCGTTATTGAAACCCAATTTATTCGTTAGTAATCAGCGATCGAAAGTTAGCGATTTTGTCGCTATCTATGACGAGACTGCGGGCCCAGGGCATTCCTATATTATTATTCACTCCTAGTTTCAGTCGTATTTTCTTCGGTCAAGTCTTGATATAGTATTAAGTCTTCACCACTCTTAAGTTTTTACCATTATTGCGAAAATCTTGTCACGTACAAAGTGTGCGTTGGTAGTTACACGTGTACCTAGATAGCCGAGCGTTGACTGAGCTCCAATAATTAAGAGTAATGGTTTTTGTTATCACTGACATGCGGAAGTGGAAATTATGTTTTTTCATACTCCTCCGCTATACTTTTCTGATTAATTTCGATTCGGGATCCAAGACAGTTAACCTTTTGAACACCATTGTCACATATACGTGACAAGCAAGCGCGTGCCCTGTACGCCCAACGACACAAATTTGTGACAAAATGGTAGGTGAAATTATGGCTTGCGTTTATGCTCTGGCTGGTCTCTAGGTTAAATTGTTTCACTGGGACTTCGTCGATCTTCATTGTCTTGACGCTTTTCTGGTGATCGCCACTGTTCTGGCTTTCAGGAGCGGGTGGTTTGGGATGGGAATAGCGTGACGGGATTATTATCAGCCATTTGTGTCCCACTGCAGGGCAAAGGCCTCCCTTCCCTCCTTCCACTTATCCCTGTCCCGAAAAAAATGGCTTACACCTCTACGCTCTACTGTGGTACTACCCGCAAAACATTATTATAACTTTACTGTGGTATCCCAATTTTCTCGTTTAATTTATCTGTGGCCAATATGCATCATGTCCTAGTATGAGAAACGTTGCTCTGCACCTCATTTGACCTGTGTCAACATGTCACCTCTAAAAATTCACCGGCTGAATGGACTCGCTTACACTTTTCAATCATTAAACCAGTGTCCTTGATCGCAAAGTAAGCAATGCAAATAACTTGCTAAAAGCACGACTTTATTTGCATTCACTCTATAAAAACGACGCCCCACTTATTTGGCACCTTTGCATAGAAAGATTTTAGATTATTCTAACTTCATGTACGGGAGATCTTCTACATGTCGGTGATCTTTGTTACTATGCAATTTTACACACTAAACATCAATTTGTGTTTGTTATAGTAAAGATAAAAAAAAACATCACAGGCGCCATCATGCCAGCAATGTTCGAAGGGTTAAGCAGAGGTCCTACAGGCACCTACACGTGGACCTCTACACCAATACCGGTGGACACCGACATTTCGCCAGATGTGTTTAAATGGCTAGCCTATTCCCATGCCTTAGATCGAATCCGACTCCGGGCTGGTACTGAGAAGTACCAGGAAAAACCCAAAAACTCAAGAATACAGTTGACAGTCAATTGCTTTATTTATTACTAGCAGATGCCCGCGGCTTCACCCGCCCGCTTGATAAATTATATACTAAAACCTTCCTCGAGAACCACTCTATCCATTGGTGAAAACAGCATGAAAATCAGTGCAGTAGTTTTTGAGTGTATCGCGAACAGACAGACAGACGCGGCGGCGGACTTTGTTTTATATAATACTAGCGGACGTCACGCGGTTTCACCCGCATAGTTCCCGTTCCCGTGGGAGTACGGGGATAAAATATGTTAAGCCTATGTTACTCATTAAAGACGTGGTTTTCTAATGGCGAAAAAATTTTTAAAATCGGTTGAGAAGTTTTTGAGTTTATTCATTACAAACATACACACAAAAAATACAAATCTTTCCTCTTTATAATATTAGTATAGACATAGAAGTATAGATGTAGTGAAGTTCCCCTTTTTTTGGAAATCTATGGAAATCCAGGAGCTGTCAGACTCCTACTGACTATAATGTGTGGTTTTAGCGTGTGTTTGTGTTCCTCCTCCTCACTGCTGGATGGGATGCGGGGACACATTTGCATTCTCCATAAACACCTGCAGATCAATAAGTTCCCAGTTAACTTTCGTCACTAAAAATGACTTATTTTTCTTTGTTACTTTTTCGACTAGCGTGCTCTGTACACATCCATGAAAAAAACGCCAAGTAACTTTCTTGTGTAATATTTGTCTACTACAAATATTGACAAACCCTAGGTCGCCTCTAACACCCACGAAACAGTCCTATTTTTAGACCGAACTATACCGAACAATTGCCGTCAGTACACGCAGATACGCAACTATTGTCAACGAGCCGATTGCGTAGGTCTCGCCTCCTAAAATATAAGAATCTTTTAAGGCTACAGGAGCTAAATTAGCAACTCTATTTGTGGTGGTTCAAAGAATAAAGTTCTAATCAGCTTGCACTACAAAGTGGTTGTTACCGTCAGTCATTGCGGGCCGAATAGTGCGAAATGAGTAGTTTTTTGCGATTTACATAAAATAGGACAAAAAAAAAAACACTATCATGCTAATATGTTGCTTGTAGAATTATTTAAAAATAACAGAATGATCGCTTGTATTTTAGTATGGTTTTTACTCATTAAAATAAATATTTAGAGATTTTTTTTATCGAGTAAAATTTGTTGTAAGCATTATGTTTTCAAACACTAGCATATATCCTGAAGAATATCATATATTTTTCTGGATTTGTTTATTGCAGTGAATCATATGCTTTTTTGCATTATAAAACTCGCGTTTAGCTCCTGTAGTCGCCTTAAATGCATTTGAAATGAAAGTCGTCCAAATCATCTTTTTAAAACAAAATTGGTTAAAAATTGCAGCTAGACGACCTTCAAAGTGTTATCGAAATGTTGCATTTGCATTCAAGCATTACAACATTTGTTTACTTTTCAGGGTTCCGTAGCCAAATGGCAAAACCCTTATGGATTCGTCATGTCTGTCTGTCTGTCTGTCCGTCCGTCCGTATGTCACAGCCACTTTTTTTTCCGAAACTATAAGAACTAATCTGTTGAATCTTGGTAAATAGATGTATTCTGTGAACCGCATTAAGATTTTCACACAAAAATAGAAAAAAAAATTGGGGGTTCAAACTCAAACTCAAATCATTTATTTCAATTAGACCATTACGGCACTTTTGAAAGTCGAAAATACAATAAAAACAAAGCTACAGTCACAGTCACAAGGCATAATAACTTGAGAAAGTACTGTAGTTGCCCATTAATTCCCTTATTTAGAACTGGAACTCAATTATTATTTTTTCATCAAACCCATACTTGTGGGGTATGGAACTATGGATAGGTCTTCAAAAATGATATTGAGGTTTCTAATATTTTTTTTTCAAAACTGAATAATCTGCGCGAGAGACACTTCCAAAGTGGTAAAATGTGTCTCCTCCCCCCCCCCCCCCTGTAACTTCTAAAATAAGATATGAGACAACTAAAAAAAAATATTTGATGTACATTACCATGTAAACTTCCATCGAAAATTGGTTTGAACGAGATCTAGTTAGTCGTTTTTTTTAATACGTCATAAATCGTCAACCGCAATTTACCTTTCATTTTACTTATCAATAACTTAATTTTTTTTTAAATACACTATTATTAAAATACGATCAAAGTTACAACGAACCACAAGAACTTTTATATTATTATGTTACGTGCTGCTACGGAACCCTTCATGGGCGAGTCCGACTCGCACTTGGCCTATTTTAATATTTAAATTCACTTTTACATTCTTGCTAATATTGCAGGAGTGAGTGTAAGGACACAAGTCACCAAAACCTCGTTCACTGCTCGTCATCTGCAGCCTGTTCCAACTAATTTGAGGTCGGCTTCCAGTCTAGCCCCTTGCAGTTGGATACCAGTATTTAACATGGGTCACACATTGCAAAACGTTTCGCAAACCCAGTTTGTTGCATGTCCCTGGTCTAGTCTTGTCTGCGTACAGGCAGAATTCGTTCCTGCTCCGTGCGTGCAGAAGTTTTAATGAACTCACTGTTGAACATGATTTGGACATTTTCAGCACCGGTGTTTCTCGGCTTAAGGTGAATGCTCCAGGGTAGCCCACGAAATTCAAATTTTCTCACGTTTTTTGCTATTTGCAGGCCAGTGTCAGGTTGTATGTTGATTAAAATATGATTCGCGGCTGTAACACGTATGTAGTTATACAATTATAATCATCAAAATCATCAATACAACCCTCCAAGCGCGTAAAGGTGCAGGAATGAATTTGACCTTGAAAAAGTCATATTTTAATCAACATACAACCTGACACTGACCTGCAAATTGCAAAAAACCTAAGAAAAATTGAATTTCGCGGGCTACCCTGGAGCATCCACCTTAAGCGTTTATTGGTGAAAAGTTTTTTTTTACGAATAACTAGTTTAATGTCTAAATGTTGTTTTTTTAAATTTTTTAGTTTCTAGTATTAAGTAGTCGATCGTGTTGTTTTGTTTCATAACTTACAAAAGTTATAAAAAGTATTTTGTACCTACCTCTTTCTTTTGTTGTCCGACTTCTAAAAAGAGGAGGTTATCAAGTCGACTGTTTTTTTTTTGTGTGTAGGTTCAGCGATATTTTCGCCAATTGTGAACCTATTTCGATGATTATTTTTTTGTTTGTAAGAAAATTACTTCGCGGCGCGGTGGTCCCGTTTTAATTTGGTGAAATTCTGATGCTGCTCTTCGGAGATAAACAATTAAACTCTTCAATTATAGACAGCAAATCGGTCGTAATTGCTGCAATCGCTTGGATGTTTATTGTTTTCACAACACCATAACATAACATCACGCCTGTATGCTCTGAGGGGGTATGCAGATGTGTACAGTACACCCATTGTACAAATTAGCTGTAAGTTTCCCAAACAGTATAAAATAAAAATAAAATAAAATGGAGCGTCTCCCCCTCTCTCTGGTACTCTTTGGTAAAACTGGTGGTCAGACTTTCGTGCGTCAGACTACCTCGTAGTGACATTCAAAGATCTACAAATGACAGCAGTTTAAGCGCCTGTCATCATCATCATCATCATCATCACCATCATCATCATCACCATCATCATCATCACCATCATTCTCCTGCCCTTATCCCATATAATTAATACGTTTAGCAAGACATTCTTCAAAATATTATGATTTAAATACTTGTGCTAGTTGCTTATCAGTCGAGTCGTTTTGAAGAGCTGCCAACGCAGACAGACAGACGGTAAACTAATGTGTTATTTTGCCAGTGGCTAATATAGCGCGAGTATTTTTATCACAACAAGTTTGTCGTTTTGATAAAAACAAAGTCACAAAATTCGCCAACTTTTAATTGAAATTGTATTTTTAGTTGTCATGGTATGGGCACGTGATGCAGAGTAATGAAGGAGATGACATGTCGTTAGGAAAGTTCCGATCGTGAATGTGGGACATCCACATTCGCTTTCCACAAATGAGTAGGGAATATCACAGAAACTATGAATGGATTGTATGAAAGATGATAAATAGCCTTTTTTTATTTATTAAATGACTAAGGAAATTCTCTTCTCTGGGCGGAGCAGGAGGGAGTTTCAGACTTTTACTGACTAAAACCCATCCATGTTCCTTCATCGCCCTTTGTGTTCCGGGTCCACGGTATCTCTTTCGAATAGTCCCGCAGGCTCGGCAGGCCTCGGCCCTTGCCCCCTTCTTTTCTGCTGACCTGGACACCATCTCTTTTGCTGACTCTCTTTGAGGCGCGCTCACTGACACTCCTGCGCCGTCGAGACGGCCTGTCGTCATGAGACGGACGGACGGCGAGCTAGCCCATAGCTCACCGTCCACAGGCCCGCGCCTACGGTGGCTCCCGAATGATGATGATGATAGCCTAACTACTGATTGTACTTTTTTCATTTTGATAGTAACGTGGGACGAGTTGCAGAATAAAAATATTATTTATTTTGATTGTCATCAACTAGCTTCATAGCTTAGCATGTGGGACCACTTAATGAATTACTCTTCCTTACGACTGACTGGGACCTATTTAAGCAACTAGCATCTATGACGTTTCATAACTGCCCATGTAGTTGTAGGTAGGTGTGTGTGAAACAAAATATTTTAGATTAGAATTTGTCTTTTCCTCATTCCTCCGCCAGCACTAGCGCATACTAAATACCAAAAAGCCTCTGAGTTTATAATATTCGCTTCTTACGAACTCAAAAATCAGCCAAATATATACTATTTTGCATAACAAAACACTCAGATTTTTTGCGTAGGCGACGCGCGACATTTTGTGTCGAAAGAAGCGTTCAATGTCAGGTGCGCGCGCGCCGGTTAAATTAACTTCTGTCTGATAGGTCAAACACGCGACATTATTCATAGAGATTGTTCTCATTACAAATTAGATATAAGTAATAGAAAGATAGAAACAGTTCCGTAATAAACTTAAAATTGTATTTTTAACCTGCTGTCATTTGCATGATTTGAAAATAATAACAGAACTCAGAACAGACTACTGCTGTACTAACAAAATACTCACGACGTGGTACACATAACATAACCGAGCTATGATTGTTCCTACTTGACTCTTGGGGCGCAGACCTGGTGTCTATGAGGTGGAGTTGTCGCCACGCACCCAGTGCGAGTTGGTAATCTACCACCATGTCATCAAGTTTTTACTTTGACATGTCTGTTTCCTCACGATACCTACACATGTGCATATGAAAATACAATAATCTGTAATTTTTGGCACTTCCGTATCGTCTCTTAAGTCATAAAACGTGACGAGTTTTACGACTATATGCATAAAATGATGGCTGATTAATATGAGGAGCTTGGCAAGGACACTACACTTCAACGAACTTATCTGCGCTGGCGGTAAAACACGGAACTAAAATAAATGTACCAATTTCGACGTATCGATGCAAATTTTCTTGACAAGCAACTCCAACTTGAACTGCACTCTTAAAGTAGTCATACTATATTGCTTAATCTGAGGTGAAGGACAGTTTAAATATAACGCCGGAATGTGGTGTATTTCAATTACATAAATAGTTGAAGAATTTCTGGGCGTACTACTGTTAAATAGTCTGCCGTAGGAACAGTTTGAACCTTCTGCGAAACAGTCATGCTGGCGAAGGAGGTGGCGGAATGTGAGAAGGAGAGAACCTCACGTCCCAGCCACCGCGGGAGACGCACCGGGCGTCAGGGGCCACCGTAGGCGCGGGACTGTGAACGGTACGGTGAGCTATGGGCTAGCTCGCCGTCCATCCGTCTTATGACGACAGGCTGTGTCAACGGCGCGTTCGTGTTCCACGCGGAAGGGGTCCGCAAGGGCCGATGCCTGCCGGGGCTGCGTGACTGTTTCAACGAGTTACTGTGGCCCCGGAACACAAAGGGCGATGAAGGAACATGGATGGGTTTTAGTCAGTAAAAGTCTGACACGCATTCCGCTCCGCCCAGAGCGGGAGGAGTCATTTGATGATTTCCCTTCCGGGAAAAAAGGGTAGGTAATAGTTAAGACAGGACAACGTCTGTCGGGTCAGCTAGTGTCGAGGGAGGGGTCATTTGATGATTTCCCATCCGGAAAAAAAGGGAACAGTTAGAAAACGAAGGAATTATAAAATGCAAATACATTCCTTTCCAAGTTTCTCTTGCATCCCAGCCATCAGTCCTAAAAGTGGCGAACCTTTCAATTCCTCCACTGTACGTATCCTCGCTTTCTATCTTTAGTTATGTTCTGCTCCGTTCCAGGTGTGAACTGCTGCGTATCCTCGACAGTCCGGTACTGGCACGCGAGCTGGTGGGGCGCTCCAGTGCGGGAGTTGCACAGGACGCTGTGGGGATCCTTGGCTGAGATCCTCGCCTCCAATAACTTCAACTTCACAAAGTAAGTCGCACTTGGTAGTAGCATTTTTTTTACCCGAATACGGCAAAGCCAAATGGAAGTGTTGCGATTTTAGCAGTATATGTATGTACGTATGTTCCTCCGTTAGCGTCTGAACTGTTCATCCGATTTTGATGAATAAGGTGTCAATCGTCTGGTTATTATGGCCCGGGTAACATAGGCTACATTTTATCCGACTTCAGCAAGAAGAGGAGTCGATTTTACCTTGTAAACCCCGAATCTCGCACATTTTCGTCTTGCCGCCGAAGATGACGACGACACGAATCGAAGCGTTTGTTAGTACGGGTTACGGAGGCAGTACGGCTTTTGATCACTATGATGGCAAAGTAAAAAATATATCTATCATTGATTTCATAATTGTTGATCGATGCCATTGTCATTTTGCTAAAAGTTCGTAATCTGCTAAATTCATAATGGTCGATCATTGGTCGGTCAATGGTCTCGTAATAGAATTGTGTTATAATGACATTGTTGTATTGCCATTATTATAAAACCAGTTAAAAGAAGTGATTTTCGAAAAACTAGAATTAAATTTGAACATTTAGTCATGCCAGATTTCATTTATATATATTTTTACATATTATTTATTATTGTTCTATGCAATCTGAAGTAGTAAGAAGTTCGTAACTAGCAAAAAACATTAAAATTATGTGTAACGCGGATTTGTGAAACTTCAAAATTCACTAATATTTTATTTTACTGACACTCCATTGAAAGAAATGGCATAGAATGGTAATCTCGTACACAATGACAAATGAATGACTGACTTACGCGGTAATCTGCTAAAATTTTGACAGTTCCAGCCGAAATTTGCTCAATTAGCACCATTTTGTATTGCTATAAATATAGACTTCTGCATTAAAGATAATTTAAAACACTTAAATGAAAATAAATCAAAACACCGACCGCTAGAAATAAAAACAGATAAAACGTCAATAGGCAGTAATGTCACATTTGACTTTGACAGATAAACAGATAAATATTATTGAATTGAATAGTTGCACATTAATCCGCGTTACACATAACTCAATGTTTTTTGCTATTTACGAACTTCTTACTACTTCAGATTGCATAGAACACTAATAAATAATATGTAAAAACATATATAAATGAAATCTGGCATGATTAGATGTTCAAATTTAATTTTAGTTTTTCTAGAATCATTTCTATTAAGGTTTTTTAATAATGGCAATACAACAATGTCATTATAACACAATTCTATTACGAGATCATTGACCGAACAATGATCGACCATTATGAATTTAGCAGATTACGAATTTTTTGCAAAATGACCAGTGTCATTGATTAACAATTATGAAATCAATGATAGATCATTGTGACACTATTGTAATAGCAGACTCGACACCCTGGTCTGAGCACCGTAGGTTAGGACGGGCAGGATACACAATCCATGAGTTCAAGTGCGCTTGAAGGACATTCTTTTTTCATATCCATTGTGTCCCACTGCTGGGCCTCCCCTTTCTTCCTCCAAAAGTTCAAACCTCTCTGTTTTGGAATTTCACACACATATAAAGTTATTATCCAGTAATTATTGTAATTGTTTCAGTATAAAACTGACTATTGGCTGCCTTATCTATTTGCTGAATTAATGTGTATTAAAACCACATTTGGTATTATGTATCAATTTATGACAGACAGGAAAATCACTGTATGCCTGAGTCATTTAAGACATATTTAGTACCGGCTGTTTTGGTTTATAATAAACTAACGGACGTGACGCGGTTTCACCCGCGCTTTCACCCGCGTAGTTCCCGTTCCCGTTCCCGTGGCAGTACGGGGATAAAATATAGCCAATGTTACTCAGCAAAGACGTGGCTTTCTAATGGTGAAAGAATTTTTGAAATCGGCGCAGTAGTTTTTGAGTTTATTCATTACAAACATACACACAAAAATACAAATCTTTCCTCTTTATAATATTAGTCTAGAAGTGTAGACAAACACACATATCATAGGTACCTACTTAGCTTGTTTAAATACTGAATACATTCGAATGGTAAATAAGGGAAATAAATACAATGTCTATAGGTATTAACGGTACCTTGTTGACAGAATTATTTTTAATTTAATTATGTTAAGAGAAAAATACAGTTGTTTTTGTAGAAGACATCTAACCTATTTAACATAAATCTTAAATTCATTTATTCACTGATAGATATGCCTGAATCGATGGTCCAATCACATGATTTTGCTTGTGCTAGAGTTCTTTATCGCACTACGCGGTCGCGACCACGACTTTTGGCCGCAGAAGTTTCGATCACGAAGAAAGTATGGTCGCAGAACCGGGCGTCCGACCAAATTGAGTTCAAGATAACGGCTGGTCATGCGACAATACGTGGTGGTTCGCGAAGTCCCTCATCATCATTCTCTTGCCCTTATCCCAATTCATTTGTGGTCGGCGCAGCATGTCTTCTTCTCCAATAATTCTCTATTACTCGTCATCTCAGCAGACGTCTCCTTTCTTGCCATATCATCCTTTACACGATCCATCCATCGTTTCTTTGGTCTTCCTCTACTCTTATATGCTCGAGGGCCCTAAGGAAGTACTTTTGAAAATTCATTCCCTGAAAGGGATGAGGGGAGTTTGTATTTAAGGTGGATGCTCCAGGGTAGCCCGCGAAATTCAAATTTTCTTACGTTTTTTGCAATTTGCAGGTCAGTGTCAGGTTGTATGTTGATTAAAATATGATTCGCGGCTGTAACACGTATGTAGTTATAGAAGCTCATAAAGGTGCAGGAATTACTTTTTCAAGGTCAAAGTCATTCCTGCACCTTTATGCGCTTGGAGGGTTGTATTGATGATTTTGGTGATTATAATTCTATAACTACATACGTGTTACAGCCGCGAATCATATTTTAATCAACATACAACCTGACGCTGACCTGCAAATTGCAAAAAACGTAAGAAAAGTTTAATTTCGCGGGCTACCCTGGAGCATCCACCTTAAGTCCTGTAAGTATCCATTTTCTGTGGCGAAAAAGCTATTCACAAAACAAGTCAATGATTTAAATAGTATAACCGTGTTATCTGACAAAATACATTGTTTACACGTGGAACATTTCATAGCCGCTAAATTTGTTACATTTGATAGGAAGTGATTCATATAACGTACGCGTTAGTTGTCATGAATTCAAAATTCATTCCGAGTAGCGACTGGGTAGGTATGTAGAATTCGGTCAATCAGTTCAGAAGTCAATCTCGTGTATTTTTTAGGACATTCGGTACACAGTGGTGATTCATAATTTCATACGAGATTTTAGAATGGTCGATTACGAACAATTGCCTTTTATAATGACGTGTCACTTTCACAATGAGCCTCATTCTTGTATCGATCGTGTCGCCAGATTAATCCATTTTGTGTTGCGAAAGAGCTATTTACAAAAGAGGTCATTTATTTAATTAGAGCAACCCTGGAAAACTCTGTAATTTGCCTCATTTAAATTAGATTATATTTTATTGACACACACAAGTTAGTAACAAACAAACATAGAAAAATAAAATAAAACGAGCCAACTTAAAATAAGTTAAAGTAGAAGTAGCCGTGGGCCCCATACTAGACACAGCCTGTATCTTGGTGGCCCAGCATTATGGAATTGGTGGGTGCAGGTAGTTGGTAATAGACCTCAGTAGAAGGCTGAAAGTTACCTAAAGAGCAATGGAGGAGATTATGCTTGAAATTCCTCTGCGTTATGGAATGAAGAGATCCGCAAGAGAACCAATTTAACCGACATAGCTCGAAGAATTGCCAAACTGAAAGTAGACAGGACACACTGTTCGCAGAGCAGATGGCCGATACGAGGCAAATAAATTAAAATTTGTATTTCCCAATGCTTATGACCCCCTGGTACATTAGCTTTAAAGATTAAAATCGCTTTATCAGGCACTCTGTATGTAATTGCATATTATTATCAAATATATTACGTCTTATTAATGATGGTCTTCAATTATTATCTTATCATATAAACTTCAAAACTACATTTCAATCCACTCAATGAACTTTGTTTGGCCTTGAAAAAGAAATACAACATTTTACTTGTCAACATATTTAAATAACTAATTATTCATAATTATAAATAAACCAGTTTTGTTTGTAGATGTTACCTAATTGCTTAATTAATTAATTACTCATGTAACTAACAAAACATCACAGTTTGGGCAGAGATGTATCTAATAAGACAAACTCATTTCATCAGTTATGTTATCATATGGGATACCGCCATTACACAGGACTCCCATGTAATAGGGGGTCATCCTTTTGCCATCAAGCGGGAACAAATCTAGACTCCGTGATGAGTGAATGCCTGATGGAAAAACTAAATAAGGAACACTTGGGTTGAATTTGGAATCGAACCCAGGATCATGCTCTGCAGCCGAGCTTATCTTCCTCTAGAGTCTAGAGGTCTCCCCGCGAGCAAGCACACTTAGAATAGAATAGAATACTCTTTATTATGTACACCATAAAAATTACAGATACAAATGTAAAAATAAAAAATACAACAACTAAAATACGTATTGAACTGATTTTGCCCGCCAATGTACCACCGCAGGCAGTCTAAGTAACTAATTATACACTCGAAAGCAATGAATCCGGGTCACTTAAAGAATGTTAAAAAT
Source organism: Xestia rhomboidea (assembly GCA_963853795.1). Classification (NCBI taxonomy): domain Eukaryota; kingdom Metazoa; phylum Arthropoda; class Insecta; order Lepidoptera; family Noctuidae; genus Xestia; species Xestia rhomboidea. The sequence continues at coordinate 16,263,556 of OY970777.1, forward strand.
CTCGGAAACTAAAAATGATAGGTTAATGCAATAAATTGTATTTAATAGACAATGTAATACTCCTTAAATGAAAGTAAAAAAAATATGAGTCACCATACATTTTATTAACACAAAATTACATAAAGAAAAAAACTGCTGATCTCTCCTTAAAACAAAAATAGGAAACATGAAATTTTTGAACTTTATTACGATTTTCTTGAATTTTCATACTTCGTATTGCCTCCTCGTGCTTCCATTACTGCGTTTATGCGGTTTGGCATGCTGTACACCAAGTTCCTTATACGATTTTGGGAAATATTCTCCCATTCCTCTGTGAGAGCAATTTTGAGCTCACGAAGCGTGATTGGGGGAGGGTTTCGTTGTTTTACGCATCTGCCTAGCTCGTCCCAAGCATGCTCGATCGGGTTGATATCCGGGCTGCGCGCTGGCCACTCCATACGAGTAATGTTCATCTCTTGAAGGTAGTCATTCACAATCCTACCTGTATGAGGTCGGGCATTGTCATGCATAAATATAGCATCCTCACCTAAATTGACCATAAATGGACCAACGTGATCATTGAGGATTTCTTCCACATATCTTACGCTAGTTAAAGAGCTGTTTTCTATGATCACCAGCTCTGTGCGACTTTCAGAAGAAATTCCGGCCCACACAAGTACAGACCCACCACCGTAGGCTACTTTTTCTTCGATGCATGCTTGCTTGAATCTTTCCCCTGGTCTTCGATACACTCTGTGTCTTCCATCGTGCTTGTAGAGCATAAATTTTGATTCGTCGGAGAACATAACTTTTGACCAATCTTCAATACTCAAATTTACGTGGCTCTGGGCATATCTTAGTCTTGATATACGATGCCCACGCTCCAGTTTAGGGCCGTTTGCAGGTCTAAGGGGTTTTAAGTTAGATTCAGCAAGCCGACGTCTTACTGTCCATGCACTTGGGTTACTTCCTCCGAGGCGTCGAAACTGATTTGTGAGTTCAGTTCCTGTGAGAAAGCGATTTCGAAGCACGGTGTTCACCAAGTATCGGTCTTCTCGTGCTGTGGTACACCTGGTTCTGCCCGGTCCTGGTCTGCGTAGGTTAGAACCAGTTTCTTCGTAACGTCGGAGAAATCTTTGTACTGTTGACAGCGACAAACCGACAGTCCTGGCTGTATCGCGCTGACTCCGGCCGGTTTCCAGCATTGTAAGTATTCTGGTGCATTCTTCAGGCGTAAGCGACATAATTTCAGCTTGAATAATGAATATAGAGCACTATCAACATGGTTTATGTACCCACATAAATGACAGATTACAAACAAAAGCAAAACCAAATGCTGTAATTTCGTAGTTCCATCTTCGAAAGTGGCCCTTTTTCAAATTTGATTTTTTTATGATATAACTATACAATAACTAAGAAGTTTTAATACCTTCATTTAAGGAGTATTACATTGTCTATTAAATATAATTTATTGCATTAACCTAGCATTTTTAGTTTTCGAGATTTTTAGGATTCTTTAAGTGACCCGGATTCATTGCTCTCGAGTGTATAATTTTTGTTCACACTTTTAATAACTCGTTACTTCTAAATTTCGTTATAAATCTTAAGAGACTGCAGCAGTAACTGATCGACCAACGAGTGGTGTAATGGTGTTCGCAAATGCTACTGCTGCCATGAGGTCCTGGGTTCGATTTCCAATTCGGGTAAAGCAGTATTGGGTTTTCCCATCAGGATTTTTTAGTAGCTCCCACGCGGTCTTGATTTGTGCCCATTTGATGGCCCCTGTCAACTATGTCATATGACTTTACTTGAACATAACTGGCGAAATGTGGGTGCACTTTTAGGCACACCTCTACCTAGCCCTACGGGGATCACAAACGTGATGTTATATTATAAAAGGTTACCTAATAGTTAAGTTAATTACTCGCCTTGGCTTTTAATATCGTTATGAATCATTTCCAAAACAACGTCTCCTACATTAACTCTGTTATTAAGTACACAGGCTCACTTAAGGGATAGAATTTCATTAGCAATGTTATTAGTCTGCCTTGCTTCCTATGACGTCACAAAGCTTTTAACTTGCGACATTTAAATTGTCTATAAGGGCTGGCTTTGTCTCCAAACCGTCTCATACCGTTGTCTCACTAATAAGTCATTAGCTACGGAGATATAATAAGTTGCTCTATAAGCAGTGATAGTATATTGGTGTGACCGTCGGACTGCCAAGTCATAGGTCTCGAGTTCGAACCCAAGACACGCACCGCTGATTTTTCGGATTCATGTGCGTATTGTATAATTATCTGTTTCGGTGAAGGAAAACATTGTGAGGAAACCAGCATGCCTGAGAGATAATTTTCTTGACCGGCATGTTAAGCTTAATCAGAAGCCCATGGGCGGCATAAAAACTGACACCAGGTTAGGCACTAACCCCACGAAAGACAAGAGAGAGAGATAAGTTGCTCTTTACAGCTTTACACTATCCCACTGCTGGACAAGGCCCCCCTGATTGCCGGTTAAACATATCCAGAGCGAATGTGACAGATCTGTGGATCATTGTTTGTTGATTGTAATTCCAAGGTGATTCCAAAACGTAGAAAATCTAACAGTAATCACGGTTTGACGTTGGAACTTTGACCTCCAATATCTTCGTAACCGGAAGAAAAAATATCGGCATGACGGGGAAAACAAAAGTGTCTTTCGGCTTCGTTAAGAGTCTTTTAACACCCATTAGAATATAATAAAATTCAGCAGTTTCTATCTGGACTTCAAACCCTGGCTGGGGAAAGACTAACCGATGCTAGGTGATTATAATCCGAGTAGCCTTTTCGCAACTATCCAACATTATAGTTGGTCGGCTTCAAGTCTAACCGTCTCAGCTGAATACCAGTATTTTACATAGAGCGACTGCCTATCTGACCTCCACAACCCAGTTATCACTTAGTAATACGATGCCTGTTACTTGGTAATATAAGACTGGTTGTCGGACTTTCGAGCCACTGACTACTCAACGACTGACAAACATCTACAATTGACAGCCGGGATCAACGGCATAACGTGTTTCCCGAAGCACGGTGGAAACTCGGATTGTAATGGGCAGTCACCCATCGACGGACGAACCTAGGCAAGCGCGGCTTTACTTGAAGATCGACCACAAGGTTGGTATTATTTAGCCACGAGCTCCTCCGTTCATCATGATTACTTAAAGCGAAAGTAGTCTTTGACTTTCTTTTTCTTCTCAGTAATACGGTTTCGTTAAGTACAGTTGTGGCAGCATGGTGCTGTTTGTCTCGATAATCATACTGTCCCATTGACCGTGTCTCGATACTGTTATACACAAGTGTACATACATTAGTGAGTATGTTTACTTTGCTCGAGCGCGAAGTGTAAACTATGGCGGTGTGCGGTTGCTATAGAAACGGAATAATAGTAGATGTTAGAAATCGAGTTTGCAATTTTGATACTGATCTTGCACTCTTGAATATTAAGCGAAGTATAAGTGGTCTAAAGGAAGCAAAGAGATTTAAAACACTTAGGTATATAGCGGATAAAGATTATTTTCATACAAAAATTTTGATCCCGAACATTATATATTTTAACACACGAATGCTACCTGACAAGCGTGCGGCCTAGAGTATGGCACTGGACAGAACGATTTGTTACTAAATGGTAACAAGTATTTGGATTACGATTTTCTCCGCCTTGTCCCGTCTATCGCTCGTTAATATTTGAATGCCCTTAATTGCGATATTGACGAATTTGGCGAAATATGAAAAAAAACTTAAGAAATTTCATTCTAAATACCAAGAAGATGTGTGAAGTAATTGGGTTTCTGAAAGGTAAGTTAAAGCTATTATATACAATATATTTAATGAATACTTGACTATTTTCCTCAAAACCTCAATTCCGTCATTCGTCCTTACAAAGTCAGTAAGTGACGCTTCACTGGTTGTTTGTAACCACGTCTGTTACTTGACGCAACCTTAGCTGTTCTGCTGTTTTTATTTCTTCCAGTAGGCATTAGAAAAATACCACTTACCTACTGGCAGATAAGGAAGACAATCGTAATCCAATACTTGTTACTAGGTACTTAGTAACACAACAGTAACAAATCGGTCTGTCTACTGTGTCTAGTGTCACACACACGCCCGCTTGTCAGCATTCGTGTGTCAAAATTGAAAATGTTTGGGATCAAAATTGTTGTACGACTTTAGTCCCAATGTCTACTCGATAATTCTTTTAAATCCTTTGGTTAAGGTGGATGCTCCAGTGTAGCCCGCGAAATTCAAATTTTCTTACGTTTTTTGCAGGTGCAGGAATTACTTTTTCAAGATCAAAGTCATTCCTGCACCTTTATGCGCTTGGAGGGTTGTATTGATGATTTTGTTGATTATAATTCTATAACTACATACGTGTTACAGCCGCGAATCATATTTTAATCAACATAAAACCTGACACTGACCTGCAAATTGCAAAAACGTAAGAAAATTTGAATTACGCGGGCTACTCTCTGGAGCATCCACCTTAAGACAGTAGTTGGTGGCGTTCGCCTACAAAAAGCGTTCGTTATACAAAAAGGCGAGTATGTATGTAAAGTGGACACAAAGGAGCCCATTAATCGCTCCTAACTTGCACCAATCATAAAATAGTACACTACTATGATTCACGGCCACCGTAACAGATACGTAAATGAAGATTGTTTGCGTAGAGAACCGTTATGGCACCGAAACACACATCGATCTTTATGTCAATTTACACTAATGTCATTGGAATACTTTCGATTTTCTACCGGATGATTTGTACGAGACATACAGTCCAGGAGTGAAAAGATTAGGGTTGAACCTCATCTGTCAGCATGGGATCGTATTTTGGGAGCACCCATTTGCGAATCAATTTTGGCTCGGTTTATCGCTCTGGCAATTCATTGACAGTTTCGAACTTCTGAGCGGGAGAAAAGTATAGGAGCATAGATGAATACGATTCTGTGCTGATAGATGATTGAAAGAAAAAACCGGCCAAGTGCGTGTCGGGCCACGCGCAGTGTAGGGTTCCGTAGTAGCCCGTTATATTTTAAATTTTGTTTTTCAATGCAATTCACCCATTATAAACAAGCAACTACTTCATCTTAGTCACTTTATAGGATTTATTCTAAGGATTTTGTATTTGGTACAAAATCATCCCCACTTTATACGTAGGGGAGCAAACCTAAAAAAAATATTTTCCAAAATTACATTTTACCACTTTGTCGGCGTTAATAATATACACACCTCTACAAAATTACAGCTTTCTAGTACTAATGGTCTCTTAGCAAAACCTCGGACTGACAGACAGACAGGCGAAACGATAAGGGTCAGGACTACGGAACCCAAAAAAATGGTAAAACTGTTATTTGCCATGAATCATGGTCAAACGAAGTGTTTGTTCTTTTTTTCGGTCTAATTCCTTAAAAGTAACACTCAATGTATCATTCCGGTTTTTTGTTTTGGTCATGTTTGAACAAAAAAGGAACCCCATGTTTTATTTCTTGTGTGATGTGCAAAGGTAATATGGTAAACCGCTGAATCATGAATCATCCTTTTTTTTTTTTAAATAATCGGGATCTCCCAAGTTCCACTGTTGCTAGGCCTACCCTTCCTTCTGCCGTGCCTCCTCCTAGTTCAGTGCGTTCCTCAATTTAGTGCTTCCCGCATCTCTGACGATATCGTAAATGCAACTATGGATAACTGATACGGAATCCGGTTTCGGTCCCATAGTAAAACCCGGGAAAAACTACCGGGTTTTACTTTGGGACCAAAACTGGGTTCCTCATGCCCTAAACGCTTATTCCCTACAAAATATAAATTACATTCTCAGCTAGTTAGAGTACCTTTAGTTAGATTTTTAATGCACGAGTATTTTGAAATTACTTTTAAAAGATGCTTATTAAATTAAAGATCTTTTCATTCGCATTTGACCCAAGGATTGAAATTCAGATAGGTCAGTCTCAATCTCTGCCTTTATTGCTTCAGCTTCAGAATGAGACAGTGGCTTCTTTTTCTTTCCTAATTAACAACATCAGTAATCCAGTAAGATAGAACTATCTTTAGAATGTCCGTTGTCTGCTAGTTCAGTGAACTCCAAGAGCTTAAGGAGCATTTAATAACTTCTGGTCTAGCTAAACATTGCGAAAAGAATCGGATGATGTCTATTTTAAGCGCGTTTTATTAGTTAATTGTGTGGGCGTTATTTGCTTTAATTTAACCGGCCTGTTGTATTGTGGGTGTTGTCCAAAAATACCACGATAAGAGGATTCATGTTTTAAAGATTTTAGAGCGGTGATCTGATACTGGAATGCCTGCAAATCTTGCATGGGATGTTAAGAATGATCAATCAAAGATAAACAGTGGATAGAACAGCCGCATATCGAAGAATTGTTCTTCTTACGGTGCTCCAATTTATTGAAGGCTCAGACCAAATAAAACGGTAAAGACGGAACTCTGCGAACAGCAAAGTGAGGCCGTCAAATTACGTCTTACCGTGTAGGTTCACTCAGGCCAAAAAAAAAAAGTTAAGACGGAACGCTGCGAACAGAGAAGTGAGGCCGGTTTCGTAAAAATGTTGTGCATTTATTGAGGCATAGTTTCATTGTAGTTTGTATGAACAGAGCGAGAGGTAATTTGCGCTGGCCCCACTTTATTGTTTACAGCGCTATTTCTTGGTTGTTTACTTGGTCTGAGATTGAAGGTTGGCACTCTTTTTGTCGTTTGGAGCAGCATCTCAACAGCACTCCTGATTCTTTCCCCTGATTCCTTCTTGTTCTTTGAAAAAACGTTGCTAATACCTATTCTAAGGAAGGATATTAGAGAACTGCGAACCAGCTTATTTCAAAAGCATCTCAGAGCATGCAGGCTTATAGAAAACTGTTTTTATAGTATTAAGGAATTTATGAATTCTAGGTCAAAGGGGAAAATTGCATGACATGTAAATTAAATTTGACATTTTTATTTTAAGCAGTTGACATATTTTGTAATTGAATTTCTTAATTTATCATTTGTAAGTTGATTTTTAGTAAATTTATAATTTATTTATATTTATTTGACATTTGTAATTTGATAGTTTTGACAATTCTTGATTTAGTAGTTACTTATTATTATTATTATTTTTTGACATTGTAATTTAATTATTTTGCTAAATTAGAGTCATTGTTACTGTCACAAAATTTGCATGCCGAATTTACATAGTTGACGGAATATGAAGAACTAAAGATGAAGTGTAAAATCTGTAAAATACCATATTTCAGGCAAATAAATGAATCTATCTATCTAATCAAGACATTGCCTGGAGTTTAAACGAGGCTATGCTACCTCTTCGTTTGTTCTGGTGTTTCTTCTCAAAGTAGTCAGATAAGAAACAATGACTTCATCTAGTTTAAATTTGACGTGTGTATACGAAACGTACTTACAGTAATAAAATATCTTTTATCGTTATCATTTATCAATTGTAAGATAACCCTTATGATTTTGATCCTTTCGAATGAATCACCGATATTATTTCGCTCTGAGACACAATTACTCATCAGACTGTAAAAGTATACCTAAGTTTGCTTTATCTTGAAACATGAGACATTTTGTTAAGATACCCAATTCTCAAAACTCGCGTATATAGGTTCTTAACCGTTGCCTAAACCACATTTATTTAATGGTTTTCCTATATTTACTTGACACACAAAGGCGATAATTGAAAAACAAACTTAATCTGATTAGCTTGTATTGACACGAGATAAATCTGACTCGCTTGAACTCGGTTTTGTGCTAGGTAGAGATTAAACTCCTGTTAGTGGTATTGAATAGTTTTTTTCGCGACTAGTATCTAATTGAAGTTTTAATACGGATTTTGTGGTTTTTGTAAACCGCATAGAATCATGGGAAAAGGCGGATGCTGTATTCGTATCCATCTGACCTAGATGCTCTAAAAATCTCATTACTACAGTGAAAATCAGTCCAGATTTTGAAATCTAGACTTAAGTATGGTACATTTAAGGGTATTTTTTCTATCCTAGAGTCCCAACACCACTGAACTTCGTTTTAAATTAGCACCTAAACACTCTTGGATATCATCTACTTCCCCCTTGTCCCAATATATTTGGGGTCGGCGCAACACGTTTAATTACTCCTGGAAATCATCATGTTCGTGCCCTAGACCCATTCTATTTCAGGTCGGCGCCACACGTTTAATTATTCCGGGAAAAACTCACCTGAAAATATCCATACCATTATGATTATGTAAAATTAGTTGCGAAACTCAAACGCACCAAGTTGAATGTTATCTACAAAGTTTGATTGAAAAAGAAGAACGATATCGAATCGAGATCAGAGTTACTTCACAAAGTAACCAGAACAATGCTGACATTAAAGATGACAAAACGAGGTACTTAATAATTTCCTAAGCTGAACAACTTAGAAACACTAGAAGCGCATGAACGGTAATTGTTCTTCAGTTACCGTTGCGACCATGTTGCGCCACACATAATTATAATATCTGAGCTCTATTGTGTCTTCGTCGTATCCCTGCCAGTGGGTTTTGTAAACAACTGCAATAGTGCAGTCAGTAACACTGAATTTTAAAGCAAATAGACTATCAACACGTAACGTATTTGGAAAATAATTATCATTTAAAAATGTGAATTTTGTTGAATTGATTGTGAGATATGACGTCGGAAATTAACACCTCGATTTTTTTTTCTGAGTGAATATTATGCACGGCCTCTTAATGCATACTTTTGGCTGTCGGAAATTATCTCGCCGAAACGGATTACCGGGATAAAATATACTTATCTAAATCTACTCAGCCACTAAAACGAAACGAAAAAAATAAATAAATATCGCTGGGCATTACACACACAGCGCCACCTAGGTGCCACACTAAGCAACGAGGCTTGTGTCGTGGACACCAGATAATTGATATACTACATACACTACTACATCCATGACTCGGAAACAAATGTCTATGCTCATCACACAAACCCGGGATTCGAACCCGGGACCCAAAGAACATAAGGCAGCCTCAGTACCGCTGCGCCATTCGGGTCGCCATAAAATACTTTTGCATTAGTATCATGTATGGATCATTCAATTATGCACACAAAGTGTCAGCAACAGCATTCCAAATCTATAATCGTCTTAACTTTAGATAGTTTTACTTCAGACATACAATGAATCATCGTCCTCCATTGTGTTCCACTGGTGTTACACAACACTCTCATCATTGTGTGAACATACGAAGCCATCACCCATGACCTCTAGGTTCATTGTTTTATATCTCCATACACGCATAACTGCGCGCTCTAGGAGTTTCGTGGCTAAGTTGGAAAAGTCTGGTCGATCTTCAAGGTTAAGAACAGTTGCCGTTGGCGGGGTCGGTCCGTGCATCACCCTTCGTGGGTCGAAATGCCGCTGAACTCAGCTGACTTTTGTAGATCTTTGACCGTTGTTACGGGTAGTTATAAGCCCGAAAGTCTGACTAACCGACATATGAAGAAAAGGGTGTTGTGTTACCCAATACCTAACTGCGGGCCTACCATGACGTCTTAAAGCAGGATCGTTTTAATTTCGTGCCAGTGTGGGAAGAGATGGCGCTGGACGTCCTCTATAGCTCCGTCTCTTATCCACACTGGAACGCGATTAAAACGATCCTGCTTTAAGAAGTCATGGTAGGCCACCTGGTCTGATAAGCAGTCGTTCTATGTAAAATACTAGTATTTAATTAACTGGCAGCCGAGCACAACATAGTTGGCAAATTGTTTGGGTCCACCTTTTACCCATTTACCATCAACCGGGATAAGCCCAGACGCTCAGAATCAAAAATTCTTAATGGAAACATTCTGTAGCACTGCCTGCCTGAATCAAACTAGTCATTTGTTCGATTTCCAAGTCTCGGAAGAAAGATTTACGTTTAAGTAACTAGATAGGCTTAGGTAGGATAGGTTTAAGTATCCTACTTGATTGATGATCTCAGCCCAAGGCTCCCAAGGTTGAAAATTCACAAGCGAAAGGGCAAGGGTAACGAAAAAGTTCCTAATTATTGTTCAACCCTTGGCGTAAACCTTTCATAATGCTCTGTGACCTTTGAATGGTAAAGATTAGAGGGAAGGTTATAGAGAATGCCAAAAACTTTATCCATTTAAACTTAGTCATTTGTTTTGTAACCATACACAAATATAGGGCTTTTTGTCGTAGTTTGTTCTACCGAGTTCAGTGACGGTCTGCCAGTTTTCACCCTTACGCCCTAAGTAATAATAACAGCCGCTCGGACCGATCTTTAGGTTAAGCCGTGCATTCCTAGGTTGGTCTGTGGATGGGTGACCACCCAATACATACCGAGTTGGTCCCGGCTGTCATTTTGAGATCTTTGACAGTCATTACAGGTAGTCAGTGGCTCAAAAGTCTGACAACTAGCCGGGCCCGGTGCGTCTCCCGCGGCGGCTGGGACGTGAGGTTCTCTCCCTCTCACGTTCCACCACGTCCTTCGCCAGCATGACTGCTTCGCAGAAGGAGGTGACGGCGTCCCATTCCGTCTCGCTCTGGACTATAGATTGAACCAGGGCTAGGCGCGAGAGGTCGCCGCCGCCGATCGCCGCTAAGCACATAACACCCTCACAGAATGATTTCATAATTTAGTTCGCGCGGAGTACTAAATTATGAAACCATTCTATGAGGGCACTATGCACCCGAAATAAAACCACCGATGATTTAAACAAGCCACCAATTCCTTGGAGCTCGCGCGCGGACTATAGGTATCAATCTAGCAGGGTAATTGCGTAACACACACAGAAGCTTAACTTAACTTCTTCAAGATCTTTGGGAGTCTGTGAGTTCTGTGACGCAATTAGGGTGCTGGTCTACGCTACATACCATTTCCATTGTCAGGGATCCGATATAATTGACACCAAACTGACAGAAACTCCTTCAGCAAAATTATTTTATCTTGAAGCCTGGTTTAGCAGTGATAGTCTAGTGTTGTGACCATCGGACTGCCAAGTCATACGTCTCCAGTTCGAACACAAGACATGCACCTGTGAATTTTCGGATTCATCTACGTATTTTATAATTATTACTTGATTCGGTGAAGGAACACATTGTGAGGAAACCAGCATGCTTTGAGAGATATTTCTCGACGGCATGTGACGCCAAGTTATAGGTCCATGGGGGGCACAAAAACTACACTAGGTTAGATACTAACACACGATAAAGAAGTCTTAATCTTAAATTGTCACTTACGGGATATCTTCCGTGATTATTTGTTTTGAGCTCCCGATATTTCGATGCTGTTGCAAGCGTCATGATTGCGGGTGGATATTGAAGTCTTGCCTATCATCCAAAAACGACTCCAGGTGAGGTTTTTATGCACACTTGCGGTCTACCTATCTTTAAATACTCATTAAGCTACGGAGCCCGCAAGAAAAATTAAACAGTACTTGTCACGTTTCTATGCTAATAGCATACGTGTAAGCGTCTGTCATTGTACTAGCGGCCATGACCTCCCTCAACTCAATTATATGTTTATATTGGCGATATCCGAAGTACCTAACGAGGTTCATCATTTGTCTTGAATTTTCTCAACAATGTTGGGGTCGACTTCCTGTCTAATGTCTAACAGGATGCAGCTGAATACCAGTATTTTACATGGAGCGTCTGCCTATGTGACCTCCACAACCCAGTTAGTAATGGGTAATACGATACCCCTTGGTAAAACTTGTCGGACTTAAGGGAACGCACAGGGGGATGAAGGAACATGGATGGGTTTTAGTCAGTAAAAGTCTGACACTCCCTCCTGCTCCGCCCAGAGCGGGAGGAGTCATTTGATGATTTCGAAAAAAAAAAGGGCCACTTACTAACGACTGTCAAAGATCTACAAATAACAGCCAGCACCAACCAACGGCTCAGCGCGCTTTCCGCGGCTCGGATGAAACTCGCTATGTAATGGTCACCCATCTCCTAACCAACCTTGGCAAGCGCTGCTTTACCTTTAAGATCGACCCGTGCGGCTGTTATAATTTATAGTCATTTATTTAATATCTTGGAACCAATATGGACTTTCCCTATAGAGCATTAATGGTCAGCACGAAGGATAATAGGTATCGTTAAAACTCTAAGCACGTAACCTCGTGTGAGGATAAAGTTAGTCTTTGAGTAAAAACCTATTAAATGCATGCTGCACTGTTTGCTGGTAAAGATTAGCTTGCCTTCAACCACATTGGTGTATAGTGCTAGAATAATATTGGACAAGACAGTAAATAGTACTTACCAAACTTCCTACTTCGAAAATATACGAGTTGTTTTTTGGCTGAGTAGCCACTAATTAAAATGTTCTTAATTGTTTGGAGCAAATATGGTTAAAAAACCTTCAAATATACAGGATAGATTCAGTACTTACATCATTCTGAACCACCCCACATCGAAATTTACATCGGTTTTTTTTTTAAATCTGCTGTTCATATCAATGCTGCTAATTCCATACATTTTAACCGTCTAAGTATTGTACTTTTGTACGAAAGAGCAAATTTTTAAAATTCGGCGGTGAAATGCCGTCTACATTTTAACCGTCAAGTGTTGTACTTTTGTATGAAAGAGCAAATTTTTAAAATTCAGCGGTGTAATACCGTCATCACTGCTGGGTATAGGCCAGTGTTGCCACCCGTATATTTAGTATCGTACTATATTTCAGTCAATTGTACTATATATTTTATAAAAATAATATAGTACGAAAAATACAAATTTTTTATCCCTAATTCAACTGTCGCGCTTTTTATATTAGCTGTGACAAAAATATAATTATTTCAAAAATAAGCGAAGAAGAGGTGTTTTTATCCAAAAACACTGCTGAAAAATGGCAAATACTTTTCTAAAGTGCAGAATTACAGATACAAATTTGACAAATATATTTAAAATCATTTGCTTCTCTCCATTCCAGCAACTTCCGCTTTTACGGAAAGATTTTTTTCCGTCATAAACGTGAAATGGAAAGAATAAAGAAATAGAGCATCTATTAATTTAATAAAAATTAATTGTTAATTTATTTTAATATGAATCTAAATTGTTCAGATTCCTATAACTATACAGAAGAACAATAACAAATATAATTAAATGGAAAATAAATTATGATTAAAAATAAATGTGTACTTTTTTTCCTGAATTTTCCAAAAGTACTATATTTTGGCAGCTCTTTTGGGAAAAATACTATATTTGTTCAAAATAAAGGTGGCAACCCTAGTATATGCCTCCCCTGTTTTCTGCCACATTTCCCGGTTCTGTGCGTCCCATAACGGTGTTTCCAATTTGACGATATAGCGACCCAACAAGCTTTAGGACGGCCCTGGTTTCTCTGTCCTAACCTTGGCCACGACTCGGTTAAAGTCTTGCTGCATCAGCCATCTCCACATGTAGCCAATATCGGATTACACTATTTAAAAAAAAAAACAAGAATAAGAGTGCAGGTCGGATAGCGCGGCACGCTAGCATTAATGATCTCATCCGTCGTGCTCTTGCCACCGCCGGGGTGCCAGCTGTATTAGAACCCACTGGCTTGGCACGCGTCGATGGGAAGAGACCAACTGGTATGACCATAATAGTAATAAATAATAATAAAACCTTTATTTTCAGGCAACTTTGGCCCTGGCCAAGGGCTTTGGCTTTGGCCTGGCCTTACAGATTAACATACATGTGATAAAATACAAACTGTGTTAATATAATGGATCTTAAAACTACGTTAGTATCACTTCACTTGAGCACTATCTATGTCACCGTGCACCGTGCGTATAATGCCATGGAAGTTGGGTAGGCCTTTGGTGTGGGACGCAACTTGCGTCGACACCCTTGCGCCATCCCTAGCACAGCCTAGCACAGTGGGCTGCGCTGGGGCGGCTGCTGCAGGTGCTGAAAACCTCAAACGGCGCAAATACAATAATTTAATTGGTAATTATGTGTTTGAGCCGTTTGGGGTTGAAACACTAGGGCCATGGGGTCCGAGTGCCCACCTAGTATTTCGAGAAATCGCCAAGCGGTTGGTCGACTCTTCACGTGACCAGAGGGCGGGCCTATTTTTTGGCCAAAGAATCAGCATTGCCATCCAACGTGGCAATGCTGCCAGCCTTCTGGGCACTTTTCCTGTTGACAGCGATGTGGACGAATTTTTTGAATCCCTGTAACGGTTACAGGTTGTTACTTGTACATATTTTTATTATTATTTAGAGTTATAGTTTGTATAAAAGTAGTGTAATTATTTAAATAAACGCCATAACTCAATGGCAGTATTAAAAAAAACACATTTACATATACCAATCAGTCTCAATCCGTCATAAATTTTGAGATTGATTATCGCTAAATTGAGATTTTAATTTGAAAGTTTTTTTAAAGTAAGATTTCTGGCCTTCAGGTCAGATTAAAAAGAAATCCTGGCATGTAGCAACATTTAACCAAAATTAAATGAGGAAAGAATGATAGTATCATTTCCTGGTTTCAGTATCCAATTAACTTGATATTAAAAGCACTATTAATATTTTAACACACAACAACTGAGATGATAATGAATTAATAATATAATTTCCTTATGCTAATATCAGACGCTTCACTAAAGTGAACAGTTCCGGTTCCCTCGAGTGACTGTTTATTATTGTTTCATTTCACGTCAACAACTTCACACGAGACCGATGAAATGAAATCGGAACGAACGTACATCTGCTCCATTCATTTCGTTTTTCAATCATTCGGTAGAGCCAAAATCCAAGGTCCAACATCGATTCACTAATGAATACTAATTCATTTTTGATCCGTTGTGTTTACACGTTTCACCTCAAGTCGAAGATCGGGAATGAACGCCAGAAAGGAAGAGTGAACCATCTGATATCTACTTTATATAAATAAGTTTTGTAACGTCAATAGAGCAAAAAACTGTCATTAAAGATAATCCACAAGTTTTTCATCCATTGTATAGAATAACAACAGTGACTCAGTGACCTCAATCGATGGACAATACGAATGAAGCGACAATGTCGCTCTAATGGTTCGATGAAACTAGCACCTGTCTTTTTCCCACACTTTGAAAGACTTCTAGATCGATTTTCGCAGAATTTTTCTTTGATGCTTTGAATATCGATGAATGAATTTAAATTATGAGACTGATCCTTTTAGGTAGTGTAATAGGAAAATGTGGACTAGGTTTTGAGGCATGAATGTTACACCCGTATATCTATAGACAAGTTAAAGTAATTACTTGAGTTTAAGTAATTACTTTATGACGACTACAGGAGCTAAATTAGCAACTCTATTTGTGGTGGTTCAAACTTCGTTTGAAATACTGTTAGAATAAAGTTCTAATCAGCTTGCACTACAAAGTGGTTGTTACGTCGTCGGTCACTGCGGGCCGAATAGTGCGAAATGAGTGGTTTTTTGCGTTTTACAAAAAATCTGTTGATTGGACTAAAAGATTAAAACACTATGATGCTAATATGTTGCTTGTAGAATTATTTGCCAAAAAATCAGAATGATCGCATGTATTTTAGTATGGTTTTTACTCGTTAAAAGAAATTTTAGAGATAAGTATGAGTAAAATTAATTGTATTCTTTTTTCAAAACACTATCATACTAGCATATATCCTGAAGAATAGATATATTTTTCTGGTTTTGTTTTTTGCAGTGAATCATAATTGCTTTTTTGCATTATAAAACGCGTTTAGCTCCTGTAGTCCCTTTAAGGCTGGGGTATCTGCTAAATTAGCAACTCTATTTGTGGTGGTTCAAACTTCGTTTGAAACACTGTTAGAATAAAGTTCTAATCAGCTTGCACTACAAAGTGGTTGTTACGTCTGTCGCTGCGGGCCGAATAGTGCGAAATGAGTGGTTTTTATTAAATTGTAGCCTAATAAATCATTAGATCAAAATGCCAATTGTACACTTTGTGAAGAAAAAAGTGAAAAATATTTGTGTAAAAAAAAAATACACACACACACAGGTCAGGACAGGTCTAACTTCAAGCAATTACCAAAAATTTACTCAAGTAATCTCTTTGACTCGTATAGAGTTTATACGGGTGTGAGAGCGTGTCTTCTGAAAGTTGTCAATGTCACAAATGACTGTTTAATATTTCGCTATTTTGATTAATTTATCGATATTACGATATGAAATATTGATTTCGAATTGCAATCATTAATATTATTAAATTTGTAGCAGTAGCATATAATTTCTATTCAGGTGCTAAAAATAAATTAATAACTAACGTCAATATATTTTGTACGCAGCTATCAGCATTCCGCACTGTAGCAATCAATATTTATCATAATCAATATTTTAGTGCATTACATAATTAAATTGTTCTGATTCATTAATCAAAACAGCATAATTGATTTGATAGATGTTGTCCGACGTTGCTTGAGAGCAGCGTGGCCCCGACTTACGAACAGTAAGTCATGGGTTCGAACTCGGGCAGACACATTACTTTGTTATAATTATCTCATCATCACTGCTATCAAAACGGTGAAGGAAAACATCGTGAGAAAACCGACAAGTCCTAGAACCAAAATTTTGAAGACGTGACATCTACCAACCCGCACTGGGCCCGCGTGGTGGATTATAGCCCATTCCCTCTCATAGAGAGGAGGCCTGTGTCCCAGCATGCTATGCGCTCTTGGCCGTTGCCAACTTTCGTAATGCACCCTCTGGAATACTATCTCAATTTTGACCAAAGCATGGTTTAAAGCTTTTATTTTCGTTTTCTTTTTCTCCTGTTGAAGTCCATGAAACAATTTCATCAGGCATATTTATCAACAATAACGTTACTTTTGTTTCGAGGACATCTAACTAAATTATTCAACTGAAATTATTTTTTATTGATTAAATTATTTGTTTTTTGTTTGTCATTGCTTTGTCTTTGAATTACTAGATCCGGTATAAAAAGGACACATTTTAAGTTCAGTTTTTCTTATAAAATTTTGTAACCATAAATGGGTTAGTTACCGCAAAAGTAAGGTATCTCATGCCCTTGCGAGCTTATACCTAATCAGCTGCTCCCACTGCTAGGACACAAGACTCCTTTCTGTGAGACGGAGTAAGTAAGTGTCGATATTTTTTTTTTATTCTCCGGATACTTACCGAAACTTTGTCAAAATGAATATTTTTCACAAATTTTTCACTAGAACAATAATAGCTAGGTACCTACAAGTTGTGTTTTAAAAAAATAACCAACTTGTCATTTATAATAATAGTAAGATTTTTGGTTCTAGGACACGCCCGCTTTCTTACTCATCTATTGTAATCAAATTCTCTTGAAATAATCAATAGGGCATTTGATTCGTAGAGGTAAAGCTGATTTAAACTTTATATTATTTGAGTTAGACTGAGTTTCGTTGAGGCGAAATAACCAGTTACATCAATATTTCGTTTGTAGTTTGGAACCGCAATTAATTACGCATTACAAAATCAACTGTCGTTATAACATGTTTCCTTAATCCAAGAGGAAAAAAGGTGGATTAATTGATTTTCCTTTTGACTGGAAGGTCAACCAGTTAGTCCTTATATTTATTATCCAGAAACAAATTGGTCCTACAGACAAAATATCATTGATTACCGTTTCATTTTCATTGCTTATCGCAACAAAGAAATAATTGTACATTTTGATACAAGTGGAGAAAGTTTGGTATTGTATTCGAGGCGGAATTAACACCCGAGCCGTAGGCGAGGTTGTTTTTGAGCCGAGAACTGCAACTGCACTGCGTTCAGTGAAACGCGAATGGAGCTGATTAAGTGTAAAGTAGACCCTAAAGGAGTAGATGATAGCGTGACGGTTGACAGGAGAGAATGGAAGAAAAAAGCGTGATGCGCCGATCCCAAATAACTTGGGACAAAGACAAAAAGATGATACAAAAAAAAATCTGCTGTCCCCAAAGAGATTTAAAAGAATTAGGCTCTTTAAGGGGACATTGGGAATAATGTCATACAAAAATTTTGATCCCGAAGATTTTCGATTTTGACACACGAATGCTACCTGACAAGTGGGCGTTTGACACTAGACAGAACGATTTGTTACTAAGAAGTAACAAGTATTTGGATTACGATTTTCTTCGTCTTGTCCCGTCTATCGCTCGTAAATATTTGAATGTCTTTGGCTGTCCCATACATTTGGTTCAATTAGGTATTGAAATTTTTAATGGGACAGCTGTTTTTCGCGATTACGATAAGTAATCAGTTTGATGGCCAATACACCCATAAACATGACCATATTACTCTGGTATATGCTAATAATGCCTGATGTGCAATATATCTTCTTTGAGCTTTTTTATCATGATAAATTATAATGTTAATAGTAGTCGACGTGGCAATTACTAATTTGACATTCTCAGTCAAATTCACACGCGTAAGACATTAATTTTAGTTTGCAAAAAACCTTTAACATTTTAATTTGATGGCGGCCATCTATCATTTTTTAATACTGCATGTAATTTAAATATTTTAATACTAG
Source organism: Xestia rhomboidea (assembly GCA_963853795.1). Classification (NCBI taxonomy): domain Eukaryota; kingdom Metazoa; phylum Arthropoda; class Insecta; order Lepidoptera; family Noctuidae; genus Xestia; species Xestia rhomboidea. Next base: position 16,282,018 of record OY970777.1, read on the forward strand.
TAGTATAAGTTGACCGTGATTTTTACCGGTGTAAAAAAAACTTTATTTAAATCTGGTATAAAACAAATTCTCTTTTAGTGTCTGTCTGACCACTTATTTCTTGTAAACTACATAATGGATTTTGATGCGGGTTTAATTATCACATAAAGGGAATTCCATATTTTTCAGCACATCCAAAACGCAATTACGAGCTGACAATGTCAATATTCCATAAAACGCGCTTGCCTAGGTAGGTCTGTGGCAGGGTGACTACCCATTACATATCAGTTTCCTCTGTGCCTCGGAAAGCACGTTAAGCCGTTGGTCCCGGCTGTCATTTGTAGATCTTATACAGTAGGCCGAAATTCTGACAACCAGTCTCACCAAGGGGTACAGTATTTACCGAGTACTAACTCCGTTGAGGAGGTCAGATAGGCAGTCGCTCCATGTAAAATACTGGTATTCAGCTGCACCTGGTTAGACTGGAACATATAAGTTGGGAAAAGTCTAGGTAGATGATGAGTGTCAATATTCCATAATGTTATGGGATTGACAGACATCTTTTTTTTTCTCGTATCGGAAATCATCAAGTGACTCCTCCCGCTCTGGGCGGAGCAGGAGGGAGTGTCAGACTTTTACTGACTAAAACCCATCCATGTTCCTTCATCGCCCTTTGTGTTCCGGGACCACGGTATCTCTTTCGAACAGTCCCGCAGGGCATCGGCCCTTGCGGACCCCTTCCTTTTTGCTGACTCTCTTTGAGGCGTGCGTGGAACACTCCTGCGCCGTCGACACGGCCTGTCGTCATAAGACGGACGGACGGCGAGCTAAACCCATAGCTCATCGTCCACAGGCCCGCGCCTACGGTGGAAACACATCTTAATACTGTTTCGATTTGCTGTATATCACGTTTAGTTTCACCTTAGATAATGTATTTTGGAACGTTTATGTGTTTATTACATTAAAATAACTCATCATAGCCATCTCCCTGCCCTAGTCCCATGTTACTTGAGGTCGGCGCAACACGTTTTTTCTTCCATTCTCCTCTGTCAACCGTCACACTATCATTTACTCCTTTATCTTTCATATCATTTACACACAATTCACCCATCGTTTCTTTGGTCTTTATCTCCTTGGTCTTCCTCTCCCTTTCCATCCATCAACATTTATATTCATCACTCTTTTAGTCACATACGATTCATCCCTCCTCGCCATTAAATTAACTATCTAGTTAAAATTTACATATGAGTGGAGATGGTGTTATTACTGACCCCCCCCCCCCTTTTGTGTCCCCCTTTCCTGGCCTGCGCTAGTCTCGACCAGGTTTAACCTACGATCTTCTGAATGTCATCCGCCTAAATCTGGCTGTTGGACTGCCATTTAACATTGGTGTAAGTACTATTAGGTAAAGTCGTGTTCTTCCGCCTGATCAGTTAATTTTTTTTCGCTTAAATCATGCGGAGGCGCCGAGCCACGCCCCCTTAAAGTTTAGGCCTATTAGGAAAGCGTCAACTTTGGCGCGCAAAATAACAATAACTCTCGTTTGGCGTGCTTCGTCAGTGCGCTCGGCCGATCGGTACCTTTTCATTCATTATTTCTCTACAAAGTCAACGGGGCGGGGTACAGAGCGTTTCCATTTTGTAAGTGCAAGAAAAAATTGGCTTAGTGGTGATCAGGCGGGAGTGTCCTCGATAGTACACCTATGTATTCGGTATTAGGACCTTCATTATGACCGATATGTCCTTTTCAGAAGCAGCCCTCATGACGAGAAAGCCCTCAGGCTATCGACGGAGGAACCTCTTCACCTGGGACCACCTCCTCGGTCCTGCTACCCTCTCGTGGTTATCCTGGCGCGGGATCTACGGGATACCGGAGAGTTGAGGCCTGATGATACGGTAAGCAATAAGCATCATCATTTTAGCTTTCTTTCGTGTCGATGGTACTCTTCTTGATCATATGGTTAGTGCCTAACTTGAGAGTTTTTAGGACGTTACATGCCATCAAGAAATGTCTCGATGGTACTGTAGGAGGCAAAAAAAGGCGAGCTAGTGCTAAAATCAATAATTTCGTTCTTACATCATATTTTTTTACATTTCGCCTGTTTGACAGCCGTCCCGCCTCTGTCTGTTTTTTTTTTTTTATTGTAATTATGAAATAGCGTTTATCTCCTTTTAATTACAATGTGCCAGTATTGGCAAAAAAAAAATTGCCAATACCACGGCATCATCGGTGGTAGCAGAAAAGTCGTAAGACTGGAGATTTAGAGGCACCAAAAAATATTTGGTATTTAAATTAACCAAATTATTTTTTCCTGAAAGGTGACTTATGAACATAGGCCTTCCCAGCGCATCGCCACAACGACCGGTCCTGTTCCTCTTGCATCCAGCGGATTTCTCCGACCTTCACCTTCATCTTGTAAGGGAACTGACTACCCAAACCAACGCAGCTTTCTACGCGGTCCTCACGTTATCGTGAGGACCGCGTAGTAGAAAGCTAATAGTAACCTTGGATTGGGCAGACGACATTGTTGCCATTGCGGGAATACCCTGGATGAGGCTGGCACAAAAGCGTTGGGCTTGGCACAAGCAAAGAGAGGCCCATACTCAGCAGTGGGTGAAGTCGGGCTGTGGATAATGATGATGATGAACTCGAATTTTCGTTCGAAGCTGAAGAACTGGCAATCTTGTAAAAAAAAATTCGACGAAATCAATGTATCTAGAAACGTATCGTAGTAAACGTTTAATGATTTACGCTGTCCAGAATATACTTTCAGGAGCTCCCAATTATGCTCGATTTTTGCCAATCAGCCGCTGTCAATATTTTGTGATCGATGTTTGGAAGTTTCCGCCAATCTCTCTGGGTGTGACTTTAAGCATGTATGTTATGGCCTTTCAAGGCTCTGACGCATGTGCCAATTCTGTAAAAAAAACCTAAGTAAACGCTGACCTCTGAAGCCCAAGGCCTGTTCAATAATTCTTTGCAAATAAAATTTTTACACAAACACGTGCGCCACGTACCCACTTCAGGCGTATTAATATTTTAAAGTGAGGTGTATCGTTCCACCAATACGTTGCGGACTGCAGATAGAATTTTTACATTTGTTTCGTCTTAAAACCGGTAAAGTGCGAGTTGGGATCGCGCATGAAGGGTTCCGTACCATCGTAGTATGGGAGCCCCCTTTATTTTTTTATCAGTTGTCATAACGGCACCAGAAATACACAGCCCGCTGACAGACAAACGGACGGACGGCGAAGCGGAGGCTTAGTAATAGGGTCCCGTTGGTTACCCTTCGGGTACGGTACCCTAAAAAGGCGATATTAGAATATCCGGTTATTTTAATAACGCAATTTCGGATTCGGTTAAAAAACATGTGACCTTGAGTTGACTACGCACCGGGTGATACCCGCGTAGAACTTAATAGTGGTATTTTTGAAGGACTTACTAACACTGAACATACCTATTCTGCTGCCAAACAGCTTTAAAGTTCGGACGTGGCTCCGGACACGGACAGCTGTCAGTTCCATACAAATACTTACTGAATTTAACTGTCATGTCCGGTGTCAGCAGCGGTTCCGCATTTCGTCCGTAACAGTTTATCCGACCCTGTACTGTCAAGAAGCGGCAGCGGTGATAGCGTTTATAGGTGTTTAAAGTAAAAATCTTACATTAAAAACTTGTATTTAAAAAAAAACTTGTCAAAAAGTTGGAACTTTGACCCCCAATATCTCCGTAACTAGAAGGTTCCCAGGTATGGTGTAGAACAAAAAAATGATCGCAATAACGAGGAGAACAAGTGAATTTCGGCTTCGTTAAGAGGTGTTTTATTACACCCTATAAAATTATGAAATACAAATTACAGACATGTGTTCAAATTGAATATGAGGAACTCTTGGCTAAATAATAACAGCCACTCGGATCAATCTTCAGGTTAAGCCGTGCCTGTCTAGGTTGGTCTGTGGATGGGTGACCACCCATTACGTACAGAGTTTCCTCTATGCCTCGGAAAGCACGTTAAGCTAAGTAACGGCTGTCATTTGAAGATCTTTGACAGTCGTTACAGGTAGTCAGTGGAAAGTCTGACAACTAGTCTTGCCATGGGGTATTGTATTTACCCAGTACTAACTGGGTTGTGGAGGTCAGTAGGGCTATTACGTATTTCTGTTGTCAGCTCGAAATGATAGTAACTGGGCTCAGTGTACATCAATTATTTGTCAAAAGGTTAGTTTCGTATTATGTATGACCCTGTTACTTAGTCACCGTAAAGTGATATCCACTCAGTGTGATACGTAATACCAATATTATGACATTCACGGTTGTCATCAAAGTTCGGTGTACAACCGAAGCTTGATAGTCACTGGATATCAGAAAGATACGTAATAGCCCTGCAGAGATAGGGAGTCGCTCCATGTTAAATACTGGTATTCATCGGTATTCATACGGTTAGACTGGACGCCGAGCCCAACATAGTTGCGATTGCGAATAAGGCTAGGCAGATGACGACAGGCATGTTTGTTCATAATAGTAGATCAGCATCAAGCGCAAAGTTAGTTATTAATATACGAGTGTATGTTGGTGCCCGAGAGCACGCGAGGGCACTAAATTAACACGAGTGCATTAATGACTCACTTTAGCAAGGAGCGTAATCTACTTTTCTTTCAACTACCAATCTACCTACCGTGATAAAATATACCTACTCAAAATAAAAACTCAAGATAATGAAAACAAATTTTTAATTCATCTTCTCCTCAAACATTTAAAACTTACAATTACCTATTAAATGTGAAAACCTATGTGTACCTATTATTGTGTGTGTGTGTGTGTGTATTGATGTGTGTGTGTGTGTGTGTTTTATTAAAAGTGAAATTTGCACTTTTACTTGGGACATTTTTATTCTATTATTTGTTTGGTTTATTTGTGAATATTTCATTTTGTTTTTTTTACCAATTCGGTTTTTATTCAGCCAGTATCTTTATGATCTCATGCATACATTTTATATTAACCTCTGTGGTAAATTAATATAAAAATAAAAAACAGTGCATTAATGAAAAACTGTGCAACAATGAGATCTCCACTGTTTTGGTTCTAAGCAAAAAATACGTCCTTTGTGATCGGTTTTGTAGTGATTAATGATAACATTACTACGTAGTTGAAAGAATATACATTTTCTGTTTGCAGGTGGCGTTAATTAGCGTAGTTCACATCAGAGACGATCAATGTGCGTTGCCGAGTGGTGTCATCGCGCAGTACTTGAAGCAAGCGAACGGACATCTGTCCTGTTTGAAGGTAACAACATAACTTCACGACTGTAATCCCCTAACGGTTAGGCAGAGGTGTATATCCATAGGTCGCTGGTTCAAATCCGGCTCGAAGGACCAATGTTAAGGTGTGACCTTAATTTTATGGGGGTTTGCAAATCAGGTAGATATTATGACCAAAGTGACTGGTTTATTCTTCTCGTGACAAAGAAATTTATTAAGATTTACAAATTAGTGATAGGCACACAGGATAGACTTCCTAATAATACACCCAGCTTGCGCCAGTTATGTTTAAGTCCCATGTAATAGGGGGCGAGCCTAATATATACTGCTACAACTGGACACAAATCCAGACTCCGTGGTGAAGGTTGAAGGGAACTGCTGGGACACAGGCCTCCACTCTATGATAGGGAAGGTAATACTATGTGCTGTTTCTCACGTTCCTGCTACCGTCCAACCTGAAGACCTAGGGAAGGTGATAATCGGTGCCAAAGCGTAGGCGCGAAGTAATGGGTGTAACGTAAAAAGTGCAATGCCTCTTAGATGGTGATTCGACCATCAAAATAAACCGGCCAAGTGCGTGTCGGGCCATGCGCAGTGTAGGGTTCCGTAGTAGCCCGTTGTATTTTAGATTTTGTTTTTCAATGAAAGTCTTCACCCGTTATAAACAAGCAACTACTTCGTCTTAGTTACTTTATAGGATTTATTCTAAGGATTTTGTATTTGGTACAAAATTATCCAACACCCTAGTTCAACGACTATTACTGCTAAACTAATGAAGTTATCGTAACCGCTATAGTGTTCCTTTAAAGTTTATGAAATGCACTATCATCATGAATTTTTCCAGATTTTTCAAGCCAGCAGTTTAGATTTTAGAGGGAGAGGGGACGCAATTTGTAATTTAAAGTTTAATATTTCATAAATGGAGCATTAAATCGAAAAGTAGTATTAGCAACCCCTAAGTAATTTTAAAACACCTATTCTACGATACCCCACACGATGGGGTAGACGACAAAAAAAAAATCAGCCCCGTTTCACATGTAGGGGAGCTACCCTAAAAAAAATATATTTTCCAAAATTTTATTTTACTACTTTGTCGGCGTTTTTTTCGACTCCTGTTCTTTAGGCAAAGTGGTCCAGTTTTTTGATCTGAATCACCTAAGAGGTATTGCGGTTTTTGTGTTACATCCTGTATACAACATGTTACATAATTAACGCACATCCTGAAATTACTTTGTTCAGAATCGTTTACTGAATCGATTTCTATAATTTTTAATATAGGTAATTTTTTATCCCAAAAATAATTAAAGCTACGTAATTTATAGTCACACTACCCTTGTATAGTCCAAACAAACTGAAATGGACCGTAACTCAAGGCAATAAGACTTTTAAAAGTGCAGTTTTATTTGTATTAATACAAATTCCGCCATTCAATACAAAATAAAGAAAAATGAACCTTATTTCAAGCAAGTTAAAGTCTTTACAAAAACAGTTGAAGTAAACTTGGCGATTTAACCGCAGGCACACACTGACAGACACTGGATACAAAGGAAACAATAGTTACCCATACCAACAAAATGCGAAATATGTCATACTTGTTTTCGTTCCCTTTCTCGTGCAAATTAAAAACCTGGGATAGAGCGAGATAGCCACCGGGTGGCGCCCACAATCAAAGCTAACTTAAATAAATGTAAACAATATTTAGTCAGGCGCTAACTTCCGTACAGTGTACTTATGCAAATAGTTTTTCGCGCGCGATTCTTTGCAATAATTGACACAAAATGTTCAGAGAAATGGTGACTAATGGTGAGGACTGTGGCACGGTGCAGTGTGGTGATAATGTGGTTCTAGCTGGCAGAACATTCAAGTCAACCAAAGGTATGGTACAAGAGTAGACCGCAGGGTAGGACTATGTTAGCTGCTACTTCGTGGCCATGGAACGTTCCGTCCGAACACAGCCATCGACAGGGGAGCCGATTGGCGTACACGTAGGTACTCGTTTTCAAAACGAAATATGGGATTAATTCGATGAGAATCCCCAATCAGCTGATTTTACGACTTTTTTTGTGAGGACGTATTAAATCGTTAGTTTATTTTAGTGCGACAACAAGACGTGCCGTGGATCTAAAAAATAGGATAGTGAACGCTTTTGATAAAAAATGACGAAGTGCTTTCTAAATTAAAACATCAATTAAGAAAACAGGCATTAAAATGTATTGAACTTTTCCATTGAAGTTGAGTCGAGCGACGCCGTTAACAGCTGTCTCGAACGCGAGCGAATACCTACTAGGCTAGCAAGACTCACACAGTCGCATACGTAGGTATGAGACCTACGTATGCAACTGTGTGCGTTCGTTGATTTGTACTGTGACTACAACATTCTTCCGGAATTAGGAAAACTAATTTATTAAATAATCATTGCCTAGACATGTTTAATTAAAAATTCAGTGCATGTATTATGATTATAACATATTATACTAATTGGGGTGTCTGAGGGTGTGCGTTAATTACGTTACATGTTGTAGATATGTATGAAAAATTTTGTAGTGGACCTCATAATTTGTTTAAATACTATCTCAACTATATCGGTAAATTGAAATCACACTTAGGTTTAATTTCTATAATTATGTCAATGCGTTAATAACTTGTAATAGACTAAACAAGTCACCATCATATAGAATTACTAGCACTTCGTCCGCGACTACGTCCGCAAAAATTGTGGAAGCTCGGCTAATTTGCATGATATAAATATAATGCATAGCCTATAGCACCCACGAATAATGTAGCTTCCCGTTAATGAAAGAATACTCCGAATCGGATCAATACTTCCGGAGATTAACCCCATACATACAAACTTACAAACAAATTTTACCTCTTATAGACCGTCACAATAAAATTAATCGAACTAACAAACAATATTGTTTCTGAATTCACCATTCTGTTTCCATATTTTTCGCAGTTTCATGCAAAACATGTTTATTTCCGTCGCCATAAGTTATTGATATTCTAACAAAACATTACGCATACAATTGTAATATAATATTTATGTTTATCTAATAATAATATACTTCAATAACAAGGATATTTTATATGTAAATGTATTGTTTATTCTTAGCCTATATTTACTCAAAGGATTATTAAATGATCCTTTAATACTCGTAAATTTTATAAGTAGCTCATACTCGCGGCTTTGCCCGCGTGGAGTTCAATAATTATCCCACGGGACCGTACTACCGGGATAAAAAGTATCCTATGTGATCCAGTTTATAACCTATCTGTGAGCCAAATTTCATCCAAATCCGGTCAGTAGTTTTTGCGTGAAAGAGTAACAATCATCCATCCTCACTAACTTTCGCATTAACCTATAGGATAACAGAGACAGAGATTACTCGGGTCATCATGACTATATCAGACCAGCAATGAGTCTGATTTGCCTTAGACTGAGTTATGAATATGATCCAGGTTTCTTTAAGATTGCATTTTGCAAAATGGCCGCCGTGATTTTATCCCTTGAACTGCACGCTCTTACGCCAAGAAGCTGCGGAAGAATACCGCAAATCACCATGACGTGAATCACCGTGACGCGATTTACGTGTTGCTTGACGACAGTCGCGTCGCAAGTCGCATGAAGCGATGAACGAGTCCTTGAAGTCTATAAAATCACACCATCCAATAACAATGGCACTATTATTTTACTTAAGGATCCGAAAGAACTGTAGAGCTATTATGTATCTCTGTTGACAGCCCGAAATGATAGTAACTGGGCTCAGTGACATTCAATTAAGGCGACTACAGGAGCTAAACGCGAGTTTTATAATGCAAAAAAGCATATGATTCACTGCAATAAATAAAACCAGAAAAATATATGATATTCTTCAGGATATATGCTAGTATGATAGTGTTTTGAAAAAATAATACAACTAATTTGACTCGATAGAAAAAATCACACAATCAAAAATTTCTTATAACGAGTAAAAACCGTACTAAAATACATGCGATCATTCTGATTTTTTGGCAAATAATTATACAAGCAACATAATTATTAGCATCATAGTGTTTTATTTTTTTAGTCCAATCAATAGATTTTTTGTAAATCGCAAAAAACCACTCATTTCGCACTATTCGGCCCGCAGTGACTGACCTAACCACCACTTTGTAGTGCAAGCTGATTAGAACTTTATTCTAACAGTGTTTCAAACGAAGTTTGAACCACCACAAATAGAGTTGCTAATTTAGCTCCTGTAGTCGTCTTAACAGTCAAAAGGTTAGTTTCGTATTATGTATGACCCTGTTAGTCACCGTAAAGTGATATCCACTTAGTGTGATACGTAATACCAATATTATGACATTCACGGTTGTCACCAAAGTTCGGCGTACAACCGAAGCTTGATAGGCACTGGATATCAGAAAGATACGTAATAGCCCTGCTGGAGTTATCCACATTGCTGAAGTGGAAGAAGGCATAGTTAGGCATGTTGGCTCTGCAGTCCTGCCTGTGAGTGAGGCAAATAAGAATGGTGAATCGCGGGAAAATATGTATAAGATTAATTTTGTAGATAAATGCTTGATCAACAATTTTAGTTTAACCTGTTTTTATGAAGGAAACCGACATGTCCTAGAACTAAAAAATCGAAGATAATAATATGTGGTATCTACAAACCCGCACTTGGCTCGCGTAGTGGATTATAGCCTAGTCCCTCTCATAGAGAGGAGGCCGTGTGTCGTAGCAGTGTGAACATTATAGATGATTTCTGATTATGCTATTTTTATGATATTATGATTGGGGTTAGGCCGCATCTATCTATGAGCCTGTTCGCTCATACGGTTCAAAAGGATAGGATGGCATGTCAAAATGCCATTCAGTGCTGATAGAAAAGGATACCTAGATGAGTGATAGATGAGGCGCAACGTGATGATTCCATGGAGAAAGTTGTTAGCTTGATAGTCTATACAACACCCTCAAATATGGCCTCACCTTTCTGGTACACGCTGTATTTAGATTTAGTTCAACTAGCCCAGTCCGGTGTCGAGGCGATAGGTCGTATGTAATGATGTGGTCCCCAGCAACTGTACGTGAGCGGCGAGTGCGCGGGCCCGGCGGAGGGCTACGGCGCGGAGGCGCTGTGCTGCGTGTGCGCCGCGCTCCCGCTGTCCCGCGCGCTGCTGCCGTGCCGCCACGCCTGCCTGTGCGCCGACTGTCTGCGTGAGTATTCTATTATGCGCTTCGGCAATCATCGTCTATTGTCTTTTTTAAACTTTCGCGATCAGAACACATTATAAAACATATGGAAACGGGTCGGTATTTATCGCAAATTTTACCCTTAATATAAGCCCGACGTTTCGACCGGATTGCACCAGCCGTAGTCGCGGGAAGACTGAAGTATTGGAGGTACCGCCACAGCAAAGCGAAGGTGTTTATTCAACTACCCTCACTTGATCTTCATAAATGTTAATTAGGGCCGATTCACACTAGGACAGCACACTACACTAACAGTGTCCGCATACTGAGATAATTTCACTTGACGAGTACACTTAGTGATCACTGGATTCCAAGCGGAAGAGAGTCTGAAGCCGTATTCGCGATTGAAATTGTAGGATTCTTTCTGGTACAATCCGGTCGAGACGTCGGGCTTATATTAAAGGCAAAATTCGCGATAAATACCAGTTTCCATAATTATGTTTTATAATCAACGTCTATCTTCGGAAAAGTGATGAGATCTTAATTATGATCTCATGGAAATATAAAAATGCCCCGCATGTCTTTGTGCCGAATGTCTGCGAGCGTATCTACACATTACCAGAAACATACATATCTCATACTAGAAGCCGTTCGGCAATCATCGTCTATCTCCGAAAATACGAATATTACCGAAACTCCAACTTTCACCAGTACATAATATATTTTTCAAGTCAGGTTCACATTTCTCTCGACATTACAAAGATACTATCTCCCATGTATGACGCTAAAAAAATATCTGTTCCCTAAAATCTGTGTGTTATATCTACTGCCATGCCAATACGGTGTTCTCTGTGTTCAAATTTACCCTGAGTCACATACATGACTCTTTCGGCGCGTAGCCATAGTCGGAATTCAATCTACCATAAGTATATAGTTTTTAGGGTTCCGTACCTCAAAAGGAAAAAACGGAACCCTTATAAGATCACTTTTTTGTCCGTCTGTCACCACCGATTTTCTCAGGAACGGGTGGACCTAGCAAGTTGAAATTTATACCATATACTGAGGTCTATAGTCCCTATTAGGTGTATCAAGTAAAAAAAATCAAGGTCCTAGGTCAACACGATAAAAAGATTTGGGCAAAATTAGATTTTCGCGAAAACTTGTAAGTACCAAAAATTACCTTAATTTTCATTTTATTTTTATTTTTTGGACTTTTCCCTTTACTTGTGCTGTAAGACCTTGCTTTTAACCAAAATTGACAATTCTAGGTTTAAATCAATATAATACCGTGAAATACAGTTTTCACAAATGTTTACTTACCAACAGCGCCGCCCTGTTAAAAATATTCGAGCGCCTAATGATCTGTATATCAATGCATCTTACAACTCAACAGTGAACAAAAGATGTCAATAACAAACATAAATATTGATGTTACTTTAGCCGGCGTTAGTTTAAAAAAGGCTATTGTCTACCCCGGTCACGGACCGTGATTTATACAGTATGCGGTGAGCAATTAATTTTGACTCTCACCTCCTTGTGCAAGCTAGGATATAATTTATAGCTTACTTGCTTTTGACTGCCATTTTTGACAGTCTTACCACTAAGGGTTCTTACAGACGAGCGGCACGTTGCCAACGGCAGATAAAGTGCAGCCGTCGCCACCTGTCGACGGCTGCCGTCGACAGGTGGCGACGGCTGCAGTTTATCTGCCGTTGCCGAAAAAAAAAGGGTTCTTACAGACCCCTTTTTTTTTCGGATGGAAATCATCAAATGACTCCTCCCGCTCTGGGCGGAGCAGGAGGGAGTGTTAGACTTTTACTGACTAAAACCCATCCATGTTCCTTCATCGCCCTTTGTGTTCCGGGGCCACGGTACCTCCTGCGAACAGTCCCGCGGCCCCGTCTGTAAGAACCCTAATGTGGTCTTACCAAGGTTTATCTTTATACCAGTACTGGTTTGTATGGGTCAGATAGGCAGCCGATCCATGTAAAATTCTGATATTGAACTGCATACGCAGGCTAGGCAGATGAATATACGCTTTTGTATTGTAAAGTTGTAACATAAAAAACTGGTATTTAAAAAAATACTTGTGTATCTTTTAAAAACGTTACCCCATGCTAGGGTTTTCTCCTGTATCATGGGTGCGTTTACAAACATACCAAACATACACGAAGCCGTCTACCAAGCATTCTGTACATCGAATTAAGTAACCCTACGTAAAAAAAATTGCTGGTAAACGACGTTTTTTTGGGGTGAAAAATCACGTTTTTCGATAGGACTCAAAGTAACGCACTAAAAACATTTTGCTGATAGATGGATTGAATAGTACGGGGGTTGTGGAGAAACATGTATTTAAAAAAAAAACTTGGAATAATTTGGAACTTTAACCCTCAGTATCTCCGTAACTATAAGGTTCCCAGGTATGGTTAAAGAACAAAAAAATATCGCAATGACGGGGAGCGGCTTCGGCTTTTTCTGTGTGTTAAATTGCATCATAATCCGTTCAACCTTGAAAAGGTAAAAGACTAATCTTGTTATGGATGAGGTGATCAATCATCTTTAACCCATACATCCTTATAAGAGAACGGATATTATATTTTATGGCCTATTGTTTCAAGTATACGTGGCGATATAACAAGAGTAATTAATTGTTACAACATACATCATAAAAAGGTAATTAGTTTTGTAACACATTTGCTCGTAAAGGGTCTCTTATTTCAGCAATTTCAATATCGTAATGTATCTCATTACGCACTGTGCTGTAAAGTAAAATGCACGGTTTATACTTTTTTAAATCTTAGCAAAGAGTTTTCATGTCAGAAAAGTGGTCAACATTTTATGAATACAATTAACTTTGGGAGATGAAATATAATAAATAAACATTTAATTTTGACTTTTGACAATAAATTACCACCATTTATCTGTAATAAAAAAAAACAAAAAAATATTAATTTACTTTATTAGTACTGGCTGTTTTTTGTGTCTTTGCCTTAAAAAAAAGCGCTAATTTGTGAACAAGTAAAAATTATTCCGCGCGGTTTTTTTTTCGCTGTATTGTTTTTATTTGTTTTATTTAATTCCTCGCAAATATGTTATAAAACGTCGTATGACATACGTGCGCTTTGATAATTACAGCCTCTGCTTTTTTATCGCCCTCGCCTACAATACTCGGGCAAGCAATATCGCCTCGGCTGTAATTTTCAACTTACCGCACTTATATCATAATGTACTATTATAGCGGTTAATGAAATGCCCGTGACAAATTACACCTTATTTCTCTAGGACAAGCCGTGTCAAAAGACCGAGCTTTCATAAAAACTTTCATCACTTATTCATTTTCGAAAATCCTTTCTCAATGCTCCTTCGTTATAGTACAGGGGGAAGACATCGACGCACAAACGATTGCCACGTATTTATTGTAAACAGCTGTTTCAAAAGTGCATCATCATTCTCTTGACCTTATCCCAATTCATGTGTGGTCGGCACAGCATGTCTTCTTCTTCCAAACTTCTCTATTTTTCGTCATCTCATCAGACACTTCTTTTCTTGCCATATCATTCTTAACACAGTCCATCCATCGTTTCTTTGGTCTTCCTCTACTTATATATTATATCCACATTCATACTCAAAACTTTCCTCACGACATTTTCCGCATCACATGCATAACACGACGACCGATTACCACTCAATTTTCAGTCACCAGCGCCAATTTTCAGACTTCCTCGTATATACTAACTTCTTACTATTTCAAAAATGCAATACCAACAATACAGTTAAATTGTATGGAACCGCTGTTTTCACTTGAATTACTTACCGATTTTTTTTTTTAATAATTAAATTAAATTAAATTATACTTTTTTTTTTTGTTAACACCACCCATATAGAAATTTGAACAGTGATGTACATACTGAATAACTGATGATAAATTTTACTTTTTTTGTATGATGAGAAACTTTTTTGTATTTAATGATTCGAGTTAGATAGACAAGTAATAAAAACAGCGTTTCTGTCTTTCGGTTTGAAGAATATGGGTTCCAGTGTAATTTACAAGGCATGCTATGAGACATTTATCTTTTTTTTTTCTTTTTTTTTTATGGGCCAAAGTAGCCTGAAAATAAAGATTTTATTATTATTTATCTTTTTTTACTGGGATGGCAACGCATCTGCTCTGTATGTGTGTATATGTTTTTGTAAATGTCCATAGATAGTTGGTATCGGTGGTAAATTGTAAGGTACCCCCTTACCATTTACCACCAAAAATACCTCTGCTTGATTAGCACCCGAAAACATCAGATAAATATGACTTTCCTTTATAAATCGCTTCACGATAGCGTCTGCATAGCATCGCTTGCAACCTTCACTGTGCAACAAACCAATCAATTGTTATTCTGATCGCACTTGTCGCATCTGCGTTCAGGCTATCAATACAAATGCAGCGCCATCAATGTTACCGGCGCCTTGAAAGACCGACCTTAGCCGGATCTGAACCTTTTTGGAGCAAGGATTCGGTTTTATGAGTCGGGTTTTAAAGGAGCTGAGTTGAACATCACGCCTGTAAACTTATATTGTCACTTACGGGATATCTTCCGTGATTATTATTAATTATGAGCTCTAGATATTTTGACGCTGTTGCAAGCGCCATGATCGCGGGTTGACTGGAGAATGCGGGTTGATGGAAAATAAATTGTTAGGAGCAGACAAATCTGTCTACCCTCTTGTTTTGTCCTCTTTGCTTGTTTTCTTTTTATTAATAATACCTGAGTATTTGATATTAATTTCAACTTTCAATTGTGTGTAGTGATTTTGTCACAGCTTCGAGTGGTAGAAGACCTGCTGGCCTAGCCAAGTTACCAACGATTCGTATCGATTCTCTTTCTACAATCGTAAACGTTAAGTCACGTGGTCAAAACAAACGAATATAAACTTTCGTAGACAAGTTTACATCGATCAAGATGATAGAATGAAATGTATTCGTTTCTACAATCGTGATCCCTACATCCCATATAAATCGTAGCCAACTTACAGTTTTGACTAAACTTTAAAATTTCCATTCATTTGTTTTGACCACGTGACTTAACGATGATAGATGTCATTCCCATACATTTGGTTAGTTTTCTATAGCGTTAACGATTGTAGATTGTCAACTTGGCTAAGCCTACTGATCTGCTACCACTTGAAGCAGTGAAAAAATCACTACTCACAATTTGCAAGTCAACGCGATCAAAAGATATGACCGTTTATGTCGCACATTTTGCCATTTCACAAGGAAATCAAAACCTATAGGGTACTTCCCGTTGACCTAGATTCATGAAATTTGGCAAGAAGGTCAATATGTAGTTTAATAACAAAATACCTACAAGTGTATACGGCAACCTCGGTGCGCGAGTTCAACTCGCACTTGGCCGGATTTTTTATTTATTGTATTGCCGACGGCTTCCGAAACTGAAGTTATTATGCACTTCGCAATATATCTGTCGAATGACCAATTTGGTCGAGACGCCACTGTTTAACTATTGTGTCTACTTCCTGGACAGATCATGGGATATTACTTTAATCAGTTTACTATGTATGTTGGAGTACAGAACAGTCCCTAACCACGATTCTTCTCCATGTTCCAGCGAAACTAGACAAGTGCCCGATCTGCCGCAGCGTGATCACGAGCTACTTCTGCATCCGCAACGACGACGAGCGCGAGCTGTCCGAGCTGAAGCAGCAGCGCTTCTTCAACCGGAGACTGTTCAACCTGTTCCATTACCACTAGCAGGTAACACTGACATGTTCCACTGCGTACATGCATCTTCTCTATGATAGGCATGGTCGTCGCCATGGGACGCAAACAAAAAAATAACGAGCTAATAGAGGAGGCAGCTGCTAAAGAGAATCGGGATTTTTTTTAGTTGTGTTTTCCTGCCTGATTTCACAGAAAAAGTAAGAACGTAACATTTTTTTTGCGAACAGTAGAACAACAATAAATAATCACGGAAGATCAGATCGGACCGGATGCGGGATCGCAAGTGACATTTTAAGTGTAGTTATGAACCGTGAAAGCTTAAAACAGTGAGTAGAACAACTTTCAAACTTAATAAATAAAAAAAAATATCGCTGGACATTACACACAGCGCCATCTAGTGGCGATTGAGTAGAACTTTGCCACTACTTCTCTTACTTCTTCTGTGGTGTGCGGCATTTCAATGAAGTAATTTAATTTAGTGCAAATAGTTTTCGAGACCGCGTGGATAACTTTACATGCAGATGATTTCGATATCCCAAAGAAATCTCCAGAACATCGTTGCATGGTGCCTGTAGCGTAGAATCGCAATGTAAGCAATATTTGCTCAAGAGGTGTTATGGCTTGATTCCTAAAACGCAAGAAATAATAATTTCACGTTAGGTTGTTGTGAAGATGGGTTTGCGAATTAAATGTAATCAATGAAACTTTAAATAGGTGCATTACCTAATTTACCTACCTTGTGGTGGGAGTTTTTAGAAAGGTTCCAATTTCACCGACTAACCACATAACTGTTTCCTTTGATAACCGATACCGTTGGCAAAAGTCTACACTATCCCAGGTGTCCAAGGGTGGGTTACGTGGTCTTAAAATTTTCGGCCTTCTCATTAGCACGTACTCCACATAAATATCATCGTCTGATGAACTTTCCGACATTATATCATAATATCTAACTATGTTTAAATTCATGATAGGTACAAAAGAATGAGAAATACGACGTTGACAACAACAAAACTTGTAGATAGGTACGTACAAAGCGGCTGTTGTGTTTGAATTAACCATCCGCCATATTGCTTAACTCTCCAACTTTGGGTGGTTAATTTTTTAAACTAATAGTTAGTTATTTAACCATTGGTTATGCTAACAATTGATCAAAAAACATATTTTGCCAATCTTTAACCATTTGTTACTATTTTTAACCATTAGTTGAGTTAACTACGGATCAAAAAACCGGCCCTAAGCAACGAGACTTTTAGGTTATTTTTTTTTAAACATAGTTTTACTTACATAAAACATCTGCCAAACTGCAAAGCAATTTGTCGGCACTAGGTTCTCGCGGAATCTTATTAATATTCTATCTAAGTTAAGTATAAATCTATGTTAAAACTAGGTTATTGTAAAACTAAGACTAAGACAATGGGTCAATCAAAGCCACTATGCTCAGCGCCATCAGTAAACCAATGTCATGAGACCATCCCTTCGTCATAGTTAGCAGTGTAGGGTAAGCAAGAATAATGGGCTCAAGCATCGTAGCAGGTGGGGCTGTATATTCTGCCTACCCTCGTGATAAAAAAGGGGAAGGTTTCTGTTTGTATGTAAAGGTAATAATTAGCGTCAGACTGCGAAGGAGACATCGGGACGAGTTGGTACTATTCCATAAAACCTGGAAAGGTTTAGCTAGCCCAGACATATTGTCATACTAAAACCTTCCTCGAGAACCACTCTATCCATTGGTGAAAACAGCATGAAAATCTGTGAAGTAGTTCTTGAGTTTATCGCGAACAGACAAACGCGGCGGAGGACTTCGTCCCTATATCCCTATGTATGCTTAAATCTTTAAAACTACGCAACGGATTTTGATGCGGGTTTTTTTTAATAGATGGAGTGATTCAAGAGGTAGGTTTTAGTATATAATTTGCGGGCGGGCGAAGCCGCGGGCATCAGCTAGTTGTTTTATAATAATTATGTACTTAGTGATACTTTATTTTTCTGTTACAGGTAATCAACACAGTGACGGATGTACATTAAAACGTGCAAGTACATTAACGTACCATTGCGACTTGCCACTTAAAACAGTGTGATAAAATCGTTAAGACTATAAAAGACGACAAAAACTAAAGAAAATACGTAAAAAAACATATTTTTCAAGAAGTGACTAAAAGACACGGCTCCGAGACTGTTTAATTAAGTTAATTAAAAGTGAAATTTTAAGTGTGATATGTGAAAATAGATGAAGTGATAATGTCAAACTTGGATAAAGTAAACTTACAACACTGCCTACACCCCTACTGCTAAGTTAATGGGTGATCATAATCAACTGCCTAGCCTTTTCCCAACTATGTTGGGATCCGCTTCCAGTCTAACCGGATGCTGCTGACTATCAGTATTTTACATGAAGCGATTGCCTATCTGACCTCCACAACTAAGTACTGGGTTATACGATACCCTCGATAAGACTGGTTGAAATTAATGATCATACCAAAGTCATGCTAAAATATCAGTATTTAAATGGTTTGGGGTGTGATAAAAAACATTAGAATATGTTTCCCGTTATTGCCGCCAGATGGCGCTTATTCAAATTTAGGATCATGTGTAATAAACTCGCACTAATGCCACTGAACTTGGGATTCGTGAAGCTACAAGTTTAGGAAGATATTTCGGAAACATACATCGCGCAGGTTAGATGTTAAAGATCACTTGCACAGCAAATCATTGAATACGTTTATCGTTAAACATAACACATAACCGTGGGCGCCGGCAGCAGGGGCGAGGGGTGCACTTGCACTCCCCTGTCCGAAAAGAAAATACATAGGAAAGATTAACAGCCTTATTCATAAAAAAATTCTTAATTGAGGTTTGATTTGATTTTGATTGATGTTGCTCCTTGTACGAATTGACAAACGAAAATCTAACATAATCCGAGGACAAAAAAAAACTAATTAGTCCGTCAATAGATTTCCAAAAAATATTGGACACATTTTTTAGTAGTAGTATACATATAAACATCCATGACTCGGAAACAAATGTCCATGCTCATCACACAAACATTGCAACATTCATGAGAGAGTGCTGCTGAACGCATCATCATCATCGTTCTCGCTCTAACAACTGACAGTTCTATGCGACAGAAAAGGATAGAAGCATGAAAAAATGGCTTCCGTTCTGATAGATGAGGCGCAACCCTAGCGCTAAACGTATTTATTGATTAGTCTTGCAAGGGGTTCTAAATATTATAATGGGTGTAAAAATCCCCTTAAGGTAGATGCTCCAGGGTAGCCCGCGAAACCCTCCAAGCAGGTGCAGGAATGACTTTGACCTTGAAAAAGTAAATTCCTACACCTTTATGAGCTTGGAGGGTTGTATTGATGATTTTGATGATTATAATTCTATAACTACATACGTGTTACAGCCGCGAATCAAATTTTAATCAACATACAACCTGACAATGACCTGGAAATTGCAAAAAACGTAAGAAAATTTGAATTTCGCGGGCTACCCTGACGCTTTCACCTTAAAGAAAGGAACTTGTTCTCCTTAGTTTGATGTACAGAATGCTTGGTTGACGGCTTTGTGAAAGGTTCGTTTACACCCTGTATTACTACTTTATTTGTTTTCTTGTGTTATTGTTACCCTGAGATTGCTTGTTGTAGCGTTCCATGGTAACGCTCAAGGGCTATTTAGTACGATTGTTTTGTGTCATTTAGAAGCATGGACCCTGATTTACTTTAATGTTAAAATCGATGGGTTTTACACGAAAGCGAGGAGTATATGTTACGTAAATTCGATAGGTTTTAAAGTTGGAAATTCTCAGTTCGCACTTAATATTGACGTTGTGTATATCAATTGTGATTGTTGCAAAAAAAATACCTACCAAACTTTAAGAATGTATTTCAATTAGACCATTACGGGCACTTTTGAATGTCAAAAACAAAAGGATGAAGCTACAGTTATAAAACAAGGCATAATAACTTGTGAAAGTACTGTAGTAGCACATTCCAAAGCATAGATCTCTACGGAGAAGAAAGTGCAAGAAACTCCATAGACACTCTTTTAAATCAAGTACACACTTGACAACAGTTGTATTTAAAAAAAAAACCTTCGAATTTACGATAACATTGCGCGTTCATGATAGAGGCTCTGAAGGAAGGAACCTATGGGATCTCCCAACAGTCATGGCTTATGTCACTTTAAGTCTATTACTTACCAGTTTTCACTAAAACTATGCGACATACAAATAAATGCCTAAATATCATTGTACAGACTGGCAGTACATTAAACTACGACAATCAGTCAAATTCTTTAACATATTTTCAACTTTATCGCTAAAGCTTTAGGTTCAAAGTGAAAATTTGTCATGGCGACACATCAAGCTATACATCTGACCTCGATTTGTATGAGCTTTCACTACAATAAGAGATCAGCTTAATTTGGTTGTGCTTAGCTTGTGGTCGTCGTGTTGGAATTTGAACTCACAGCACTATGGTTGAAAATCCAAAAACAGATTGAATTTTGGTGACACATAGTTTTAGTCAAAAGGAGAATTATTATCAATGTATGTGTGTATGTGAGAGTGGGTGCAAATTATGGAAAACTGTGATAAAGATGCTTTGTAAATTTGCTGTAATGTGTACATAATTATATTTTAGGTTTTAATGTAAATTTTGTTGTGTCGAAGACGTAGGCCCTCTGAATGACGACCGGCTAAAATTGTAGAGTAAAGAAATTGTAAATCTAATTGCACAAATTGTAAATATAGCAAGTTGGCTGTATGATTTTATAATAATTATAACAAATACACCACAAACCTATTTCGTTTACATAACGGCACCTAACTTAATCCCTAACTAATTAATTACTGCACTGGGAAACCCAACGGTGCGTTTTAATCGCCATAGTCACATATACGTGACAAACAAGCGTGTGCCCTGTAGGCCAAACGACACAAATATGTGACAAAATGGTCGGTGAAATTGTGGCTTGGCGTGGAGGACACACGCTTGCATTTATGCTCTGGTGTTCAAAAGGTTTATTAGCAAATAATTCAGGTGCCGCTTAGTATAATTGAAATCAGGCAATATCTGTTTCAGATTTCAGTTAAATAATTACTAATAAAATTTAGAGGTCACTGAAAATGTTTCAATTATTTAAATGTCGACGTTCAAAGGGTCCAAATAAACGTAGTTACTAAAGGAAGACCTCACTTTAAACGAAACTGACCCCTTCATATTTCTACCAGACGAGAAAGGATAATTTTCAATACAAATTGCCTAAAAACCGTAAAACGAGGGTTGATTATGTAATAAAAGTGGGACTTCCTTCTTCAAGTCTTTGGCCGAGATTGACAAACGTTATTTAACACAGTCATGCTTTGGCTTAGACATATGTTTGTATTTTGAACTTGTAATTTGACAGTAAGGCCTGCATTGCATGTTGTGTTGAAAGTAATATGGGTTGCTGACGTTACCAATTTTCTGAACGCACTGTCATAACCAAAGTACTCACTAAGTAACGATTATAAATCTCGGCCCTATTACTTAGCTTATAAATAAGAACTATTTATAGAAAAATCACGAAGAAGTCACTGGAAACTAGTTGAACAGCCATGTACTAGGAAAATGTAATATAATTTATTGTTAATAAATGAATATGATGAAAAATCATAGCATATTTAAATAAAATATTTTTCTATGGTACATGAGTAGTGTAGATGTAATATTTTAGTCCTATGTAGTCTTCCAGATACCCTAATGTAGATCTCATTTGAGTTATAATAAATATAATTTACATGAAACACAGGTTTTTTTTTACATATCCGCGTCTTCGCCCATGTGGTCTGAAATTATTCCACGAGAACGTATTACACACTAGCTGACCCGACAGACGTTGTCCTGTCTTAACTATTACCTACCCTTGTACCCCTATTACCTTCATCAAATGACTCCTCCCACTCTGGGTGGAGCAGGAGGGAGTGTCAGACTTTTACTGACTAAAACCCATCCATGTTCCTTCATCTCCCTTTGTGTTCCGGGGCCACGGTATCTCTTTCGAATAGTCCCGCAGCCCCGGCAGGCTTCGGCCCTTGCGGACCCCTTCCTTATTGCTGACTCTCTTTGAGGCGCGCGTGGAACACTCCTGCGCCGTCGACACGGCCTGTCGTCATGAGACGGACGGACGGCGAGCTAACCCTTCGCTCCCCGTCCACAGGCCCGCGCCTACGGTGGCCGGAAGCCACCACGTGGCCCCCGACGCCCGGGGCGTCGCCCGCGGCGGCCGGGACGTGAGGATATCTCCCTCTCACGTTCCGCCACCTCCTTCTACACTAGCATGACTGCTTCGCAGAAGAAGGTGACGGCGTCCGAAACTAACAACAACTACAACTATTACCTAAATATATATTGAATAGAATGTATAGAATATATGTCTCTTTATTCGAGTATCCATGACTCAAAAAACTGTTAGTAAAACTTATGACTATGTTAGTAAGCACTGATAGAACAAACAACACAACAAATAATGGCCAATGCCATGCCCATGCCCCCCAGCCAGCCAGCCTATGTCCTTCCCCAGGTTGGAATATATCTCCTTGACAAATTTCATTACGATCCGATCAGCCGTTTAATCGTGAAAAGGTAGCAGACACAGACAGAGTTACTTTCGCATTTATAATATAAGTATGGATAACACATAGTAGTGATAGCCTAGTGGTGTGACCATCGGACTGCCGAGTCATAGGTCTCGAGTTCGAACCCAAGACACGCACCTCTGATTTTTCGAATTCATGTGCGTATTGTATTTTAGGGTAGACGACACCGTTCCACCAACATTGTGACACTTAATACCTTAACATGCAGCAATTAAGGTATGTAGGTGTTAAATTCTGCGCCGACTCAATTTTGATTGCCCATCGACACGCTAAAAACGGTTTAAAAAAGTAAAACACCCCATTTCCAGAAAACAAAACCAATTTATTCTTATCTGACTACGCATTACTATCACTTCTCTCCTTCTGTCTTTCTGCATACAGCTGCGAGGTCTTCACAGCGGAGTACAGACTGAACAGCAGATGTAACGCTTGGATCCTGTCGTTGAGGGTGTCTCCGGCTATGGGCACGTCGAACAGGCCACAGACTAGGTCCACGTATTGGGAGAGGGAACAGTCCAGGGTGCCGGGAGGGAAGCCGACCTCGTTGAGTGTCTCCTCCATGGATTCTGGCCATTCTTCCATCAGGCTATCGATGTCGGGCATTTTACTGGAATAAAGATGTTTGGTTTAGTCAAGGGAATCCTCCCGTAAGCGTTTTTATGCGAGATTTAGCAGGCTGTGAATCAAAGATTATAAAGCTTTAGTTCACCTTTTTTTCGTGTGAATTGACTTACTGAATTTGGGACAGGTAAAAGTATAAGTATTAACCCTTCGTGTGCCGGAACGTAGATCTACGCGAGACATAATTATACGAACACCAACAAAACATTATATGACGCCTGTATTGTTTATCCCAACGAAGTTAGGACGTTGCGACGTTATGTTTCGAGTTCCGATTTAGACTCCCGGTGCTAAAGAGTTATTCGTAATGGATGAATGAATGAATGAATGATACATTTATTTGCAAGAATATAGGTTGTTAACATAAGTTCTTAATATCTAAAGGTTTCACTATATTCGGCATTTCGGCCATACGAATATTGAGATTTTACATCTTGGTACTACTATCTACGATACTAATAGCATGCAGTATACACATCTAATAATTAGCAATATACCTACTTATCATAATTAAAATCAAAATTACAAACCAATTAAATATAATTAGACTCACTTAAAATAATAATTTATGCATATTAAAATAGTGATCAATAATAACTAGGTATGTCATGTCAATAAAAATTGTATTTGACGAATCCAAAAAAAAAACAATATTAAAATAGCGTTGTCGAATTATGTCGTTTCAATAAAAATAGCAAGAATAATAAATTAAAAATATTTCAATATTATTTAAATAATGGCAATAATTAAAGATATGTCATAATAATTATACTAAGTCAGTTTTACATTTTACACTCAAACCCAAAAACTCTGCTCGACCTGGGAATCGAATCCAGGATCCCGTTAAGCAGTCTTCTTCGTATCGAGCTGATGACTTATTCTCAGTATAACTAGTGCGTAGCGATCTAAACAACTCTTGATATTATCCTTATTTAAGTCTTGGGTGAGTGTGGAGCCCCGTCACAAAATATGCCGCATGTTCTATACAGGTCTGCCACTTTTCACCCTTGCCAGCCCAGCAATAAGGTTGAAAATCGCAGACCATCTGTGAACTCAGTAGTAAGTACATAACAAAATTATAAGGTTCTATTGTTACCTATACGCTACAGTAGGAGCAGGCTTGGACAGATGCAACTCACTGACGTCCTTGATCCAGCGTTCGATGGCCTTGGAGTTCTTCTCCGCATTCTCTATCTTCTTCGTTAGCTGTAAGAATTGAAGAACATGTTATTTATCTAGCTGTTGTGAGCATTGGTAACGGATTCGACTATTAGCTAAATGAATATCTACTTTATACTAGTGTAAATTAAGTGGATGTCTTAATGAATTCTTCTTATTGAAAATGTCAAAAGTTCTAGTGCAAAATGAACTTTAAATGTGGGTGTTTAAGTTGTGTTTTCTAAACTAAATCGCGAGCATACAACCAAATAGAATATACTTTATTATAAAACAAAATTAATACACAGATAATAACGACAAATAACAGGTTAAACAGTTTTTATTTGGGATGAACTCTTATCGTACAAAATGATATCAAGGGCATATTTTATCAGCTCCAAAACAAATAAACTCAGTATACGACAACTATGATTCTGCCACATTCTTGCTGAATTACGGAAACGGCTATTAAGATAGAACTTGTATTCGAGATATTTGCGAGATGATGTACTGTCGTACTGGACACTCCCGCCTGATCACAACTAAGCTAATTTTTGCTTGCACTCGCAACATAGAAGCGCTCTCTAGCCCCGCCCCGCTGACTTTGTATAGAAATAATGAATGAAAGACAATACCGATCGGCCGAGCGCACTGACGACGCACGCCAAACGAGAGTTATTATTATTTTGCGCGCCAAATTGACGCTTTCCTAATAGGCCTAAACTTTAAGGGGGCGTGGCTCGACGCCTCCGCATGATTTAAGTGAAAAAAAAATTAAATGATCAGGCGGAAAAGACCACGACTGTACATTTGACCACCTGTCCATTCTGTCAGTGCTGTAATTACAGGTACACGCGCGGTTACAAAACCTACGTAATAATTATGCATATTTTCCTGTGTGTTATTATTAACTAATTTAATAGAGCATATAAGGTAAATAACTTTTATTCGACAAACAAATACATGATGTTTTTTATTGGTTACTTACTTTTGCCTGCGGCTTTGCATTAAATACCATTTTGTTGATCCCACAGGATCATAAAGAAGTCCTCATGCCATTCCAATTCATAGCCTATCTGTGTACCAAATTTCGTGCAAATCTGTTCAGCCGTTTTAGCGTGAAGGAGTAGCAAACATACAAACACACAAACAAACTGTCGCAGTGGGATGTATTATTACTAAGATAATAATTCTACACTAACCACAGTAGACTTGGCGCTGCTGGTCTTGGAGATGGCTCTCAGCTGCAGGTGCAGGAGTGCAGAGTCACTCTGCTCAGCGGCTGGCTCATCCAGGACTGTTAAACCTGGAACATTATATTCAAGTTGTTACCATCATACAAATAAAGAAAATAGAAGTGCCAGTTTGTAATTTCAAAATATCAGCTTTTAACTGAATGCTTATGAAAGCATATAATTAATTATGGTACTTTCAACAATCTTAATTGTGTGTCTCTGTGCTTGTTCCAGCTAATCTCCGAAACGACAGGACCGATTTTAATTGGACGTTGAGTGATAGATAGCTGATGTTATAAGGAATAATAAAAATAATATAAAAAAGAATCAGGGTTCCGTGCAAAAAAATTAAAACCCTTGAAATTGCTAAATCCGATTAGTAATATTATTACTAGCTAGTCCTGAAATGTGACATGTGCTTATAATTACACAGACTTCCATACCCTTCACACCGAAACACAGGAACTGTGCTTGGCGAGAGAAATAGGTGTGGTTGGTATTCACAGATACATGGTGTTAGTACGCATCTACTTTTCTGGAATAGTTCTATAAGCATGTATGATAGTGAACCTTTATTATTTTAACTGAGCACATGCGTCGTTTTATCTCTATTCTATCCTGTAAGATGGCCTGTGGGCACGGCGCGGGCGTTAGAAGTATCTTTTCAATCAATATAAATTATAATGTGTTTAAAAACGAACTATCATATTCTTAACCCAATTAAAAAGTAATTTATATTCGATCAAAGTTCATCGTTATCATGTTTGTTAAATGGTGTAATACGAATAATATTTAAATACTACAAATTAATATAACCGGTTTTTTGTCAAAATGACGGATTGTCATTCGGATAACATTTTTTACCTTTATTAATAAAACATCGAATCTCGTCTTAAATTATGATCAAAAGTAAAATGATGTTTTAAATTATGTTTTTTTTGTCGACCCGAATGGCGCAGCGGTAGTGAGGCTGCCTTACGTTCTTACGGTTCCGTTTAGTTTTTTCCCAAAAAGGTCGACTTCCAGTCTCACCGGATGCAGCTGCAGGCATGCAGCTTTTCATGAACTAGACGAGCGACTGTTTATCTGACCTACATAGACTCACCTAAATTATCAATATGTTCCAAGACATGGTCGCCTAGAGGAGCCGCGCGCACGTTGCACGCCGGCGTGCTCACTTTGATGAACGCGTCGATGTCGCCCACGGCGGGCACGTACTCCGGCACGAAGGGCTGCAGCTTCAGGTCTATGTCGATCTTCTGAGGAGTGTATCTAGAGGAGAGATGGCGAAGAATAAAAAATAATACTTAATTTTGTATCTCTATTTACTGTGAGATTTGGTGGTGTGCCATCAAGACGCCAATAAGCATAAACGGCCTATGTTCCCTCTACCGTATTCAACCATGCGGAATGTGGATCAATTGCGAGCCAGTGGATGTTACATGACGATATTCTTCGAATTTTGAAGCTAGGTCATGTCGCTTGCTTCACTATCTTGAGCGCAGTGCTGACTAAACAAATAGCACTATTCTGTGTGCCTTTGTCGAGGGTCCTGGGGGAGACCGTGGGGAATCATCGTGGTGAGAAGATTGGCCAGCTGGACTCTGCGTTATCGAGTGCCAGCTGAACGGACGTTTTATTATGGTCTGGACGCAGCTCGGGGAGGCTCTTCTCATGCATTCTTTTGCATACATTCTATTCTATGTAAAGTGCATTCCTGCCTGGGTGGTGTGGACCCCAATCAAGCACCACCACTCCGTTATAAACCATACCATCTAGCGTGATATTTATAATTGTCTTCAAAACACTTTTTATATCCAATGACTATCATATTATAAAACCAAAGCGGACGCGTCTCA
Organism: Xestia rhomboidea; assembly: GCA_963853795.1. Classification (NCBI taxonomy): domain Eukaryota; kingdom Metazoa; phylum Arthropoda; class Insecta; order Lepidoptera; family Noctuidae; genus Xestia; species Xestia rhomboidea. The sequence goes on from OY970777.1 coordinate 16,309,675, forward strand.
AACAAATGATATAATTGGAAGCAATTTGAAAGCTCACAACTCTCAATAAAGTTAACGATGGCGGCACAATAGACTGATGCTATCACTCTGATTGCTCAGAACAGCAACAAAGATAGCTACAAAAGGTCGGCTGTCGGCTTTACGATGCTGTTCTGAAGGCGACAGCTCGCAACCACTAAAGTCTGACACTCCCTTCAGCTCCGCCCAGAGCGGGAGAGGTCATTTGATGATTTCCCACTCGGCAAAAAACGGGGTGAGCCACCAGCCGCGACACCACATTGGACATTGACCTCTGACGCTACAGGTAAGCGGTCACGGCAAACCAGCGAAAACACGAAAAACCGGTCAAGTGTGAGTCGGACTTGAAGAAAAAGGAGTTCTTAACAAAACATATTAGTTGTTTTATCGGCCATGGTAATACGCATTCTGTGAAGATTGCAAGTGTCTATCAGTTCACGTACAAAAGATTCAGGTAACCCTGTGACACCCGGACGGACAGTCAGTGAAGCCTAAACAATAGGGTCCGGATTCCTGAACCCCGAAAATCAAGCTAAAACAGGCGGATGCCCCCTTAAGTACCTAACGTAGATCTGGGTCAATCACGTTCAAATGCCAGTTGCAAATGCGCTTGCACACACTGTACATGAAGCATGTCTATGAGTGCGTGCGTTTTAGCTCGTTGCATGGAGTCTACCTTCTGTAGGTAACCTATCTATTTTTTTCGGTTTAGCTTGTGAATATCTTATATCATTATCAGCAGTGTTAATTAAACTACCTATCTCACAGCTTCTTGGGAAAACCCCATATCTGATAGTTTTGACTAGAATTATGTAAATGAAAAATATCTTGATTTTAGAGCGTATCCATGGAGATTCTTACCCGTCCTTCCGATTACGGCTCTAACGACTTTTGACAGATAGACGAGCGGCGTAGGCAGTACTTAAAATGTCACTTACGGGATGTCTTCCGTGATTATTTATTGTTTTTGAGCTCCCGATATTTCGACGCTGCCGCTGTTGCAAGCGCCATGATCGCGGGTCAACAGTGACATTTTAAGTATAGTTATGAACCGTGAAAGCTTAAAACAGTGTTTGGCGTAGGCAGTGTTCTATTGATTCCCCTCGTGTACAGAACCCCAACTAATCACTTAAGCTGCAGTGAATGTCGGTGTACGGAACCCTAAAAATCATTCTCACGAGCCAAAAGCGGTCGCTAGTAGGAAACAAAAAAAGACTACATTAATAATTCGGTATCCAATTCAAGGTTTCAAATCGCAGCCACAAAACTTCCCGAGTCACCTGATATCTCTACATAATATACCTAATGGATGATATTCAATATTTATCCGCTGAGCATTAGAAAGTGCCCATTCGTTTATATAACTAATCTCGTTGGTCTACTGGTAGCAAGCGCTACAGCTGAACTTGAGGACGTGAGTTCGATTCCCAGGTCGGGAAAAATTATACAGGGTGTAAGGAACACCCCTCCGCAGACTGATAGGGTGAATTCATTATATCATACTAAGATGTCCGGTATAGGAAATTATTTCAGGAATGTTATGGGAATCCAATTTTGATTTGTTTTATTTCTTCATACGCAATGTATCGTTACCGTGACAAAACGCACGTAGCGAACGGCGAGCGCGACGACGAGTTCGATGAACTCTGTAGTTAGGCAGGAAGTGAACAGCTGATCTCACGTGTCGTTCGTTAGAGTATATCAACATCCGAAGATTACTCCTACATACAAACTTACAAACAATTTTATTTCTTAATAATATAAGTATAGACTATAAACAGGAACTGCAGTGGCCAATCTGGAAATCTCTTTACCGTTTGCGGGCCCAGGTTGGCCGCTGTAGAAGTAATCTGGCCAAATGGGGTATCATCGACCCGTCCCAAAGACAATATTAGTGTGGAGCCCCTCTGCAGGACATGCCCCGCCTCCTTTCTTGCCCATCCTGCACAACCATCTGCACCTTCCAGGATTTGAACGAATCCAACGACAGAGCTGTGCAGGTGGCAACATACTGGTCTGGTATTATTTGAGTCTCTCGACACGCAAAGAAGAAGATAGACTATAAAATAAAAGATAAAATATGTTGAACTTGAATAGGTCCTGAAAAAATCTAATTAGTCCGTCAGATTTTCAAAAAATATTTGATCCGTGTTTTTTCTTTTGTTACGTAAACCAAAAATGACGAAGATACGACGCTTTTAAAATTCTCAATACGTCTCGCCATGGTATAATTTTTAGTGCGTTGTGTCGTCACGAGCCCCCACTCCCGAGTTTTGATGCGTTATATCTTTGTCAATATTCATTGATTTACAAAAACAAAAAATACGTGTCCATTCTTTTCCAATACTCTAACTGACGGACTAAATAGATTTGCAATTTATTGATGGTGGAAACTAGCCTATTCTGCCTAACTCATCGATCACAACGTGACGATGCTTTTATGAATGAAATTCAATATTAAACAGCTGAACAGAAAGTGCCCCATTAATATAAATTACGTGCACAAAATTAGATTCATTCGGCCTCATTGATACTCGAGATTTGCTAGTTAACATAATGTGCAGAACTGCTCAACAAATATAAACTGTATGTTTTATGCGATAAGGTTTAAATTAGCGTTGATTATGATAATGGTTTAGCGTACTAAGTGCAAGGTTGGCTGGTGGGCAGTCCACCCACGTTTGCTATGAAATAGTATAGCTATGACCTGGTTTGAAAGCCGGGATAGATTCACGGTCTAGGTATAATTTTACCAGTGATATCTAATCTTAGTCATTTTGAAGAATTTAATCTGAACCACAGACTGACTGCCTAATTGGTCTAGTGCAGTCGCAAGCGCGACTACTGAGGTCCTAGGATTGATTCCCAGGTGGGGAAAAGTGTTATTAAGTTTTCCCATTAGGAATATCTCAGTAGGAACCACGGAATCTGAATTTGTGTCCGGCCGATGGCAATAGGCTCGCTCCCTATTACATGGAACTTCAACTTTACTGGCGAAATGTGACGGTACAAATAGGTACACCTCTGCCTGACCCTTCGAATTACAGGCGTGATGTTATATAAGCTGAACCACTGTATATAAGCTGACATCGGTTTAGAAAAATATCGTGATAATAATAAGTCTGGAATTAGCAATCAGCATCAAGCCTTGAGCGTGTTTTGGTGATTAATGCTCATATAGTCCTGAATGAGTTTCTCTGCCTTTTCACTAAAGCGGGACTATTATTGGCTGGTATTGTGAAGTTTAACAAAACGGTGTGAAAGATTTAAGACTGAATATGCAGGACCCAATCTGAGAAAACATCGAAAAAAATCTTCTCTCCAATCAAATGTATGAATAATGAAATTGCTAGTTGATTTTTTGTACGCCGATGTACAAACAACGGGTTGGTAATTTGGTATTATTGGGCATAGTCGAGCGGTACTTTGTTGTACAACTAATGATAGTGCCAAATTGAATGTGCACCGGCGGCGGCATATACATAATGTAGGTACGCGGTACATAAAACATTGAACGCCCATAACACCCGCTTTTGGAATACTGCACCGTTCAAACATGAGACAGCAAATATTTTACTGGTGACTCACTGGCAACCGGTCTCGATAACATAAATTCAGTTACATGTTGCTATCTGAAATAAACTGTGGTTTACGTCCACCGTCTACAACTGATGTCCCAAAACTTTTAACAGCTTATCTGTTGAGAAATATTTCAGATAAGTACAGGTTTATTCCTAGTTCAGCTAGAATCCAATAAATGTATAAGTACCTAAAGTTTTTAATGCCATATTGTACTTAATATTTTTGTATTTCAATAAACAAATTCATCCGAAATCATCGATGTTTTCTATATGGATAATGAGGAATAGCCGGAAATAAGGATCCTGCCCCCGTATTCACAAACGTTTCGATCCGATTTCGATTGGGGAAGTCGTATGTCTATCTCTTTTTGGCTTAACGAAAGCGGCCGAGATAGACATACGAGTATACGACTCTCCTGGAGTGGAGACCAATGACTCCATAAAGGTGACTGGGTCAGGTTGGACGCAAAAGGTGGAGGATTGGATTATGGCGCAGCTTGGGAAAGACCTGTGCACGGTTGACTAGACTGATTGTAAATCAGGTTACCGGAAACTAGATTCGCTTATGTAATTGGAGCAAAACAAGCTGTCCGCCTACGTAATAGTAGATTGGTACCTAAGGCCGTGTGATGCAATCCCAAAGGCAACGCTGAAATGCTCATGTGCCTGCATACACCAGCACCATAACACTTAAAATCGAAACCTCTTTGGCAGTAGAAATAGAAATGGTGCTACTTACTTCATAATATACTGGAATATATTCTCCATTTCAGGAGGCACCTTCAGATCTTGAAAGTTTTTGGGGTCATAGGCACCCTCCGCCGGTATGACCACCCCTCCACCCCGCTTGCGACCGCTGCCCAGCACCGGATCCACGGGCCCCGGCTCCAAATCTCCTGATTCCTCCGTATCTAGAAGTAGAAATATTGTTAATGTATATTGGGTTACCACTGCTCAAAAAACGGTGAAGGTAATCAATGAGGAAACTGGCGTTTACTAGAACTGGAAATTCGAAGACATTACCGCCAATTCGCAATGGGCCCGCGTAAATTATGACACGCTCCGTTTCATAGAAGGGCGGCCTGTGCTGTAGTCACAGTTGATTCTGGATAAAAATAGCGTTATGCCGTCGATTCCAGCTGTCATTTGTAAATTAACAGTCGTTACAGGTAGTCAGCGGCCCGAAAGACTGACAGCCAGTCTTACCAAGGCGTATCGCAGTACCCAGTGCTCACCTAGTTGTGAAGGTTGCATAGGCAGTCGCTCCATGTTAAATACCGGGATTCAGCTGCATCCGGTGAGACTGGAAGCTAACCCCACATAGTAGGGAAAAGGCTAGGCAGATGATATGGATGAAAAACAGGCAGCGGCGCCACCTGATAATAAGTTGTCACCGTCGTCGTCCAAGGACCGCAACAACTGTTGGGGTCCGTTTTTGCCAGCAGCCTGAGTAACAAATTGTCAGTATGAATGACATTGGGATTGCGTGTGTTACGAAATAACCCCGCAGGGTCCTACATTTACAGAACCAAGCCTATTATAAAGGGCTGGTGACAGATTTAGCTAATTAGAGCGTAAACTCGCTTTGTTAGATTCGTCTCAGTTTCAACAAAACCGCAGCCATCTGAAATACCTAGTTACTTTTGTCATGTTACGCATACATAAAGTAGGTACAGTTGTACGCACATCGGCGTCTGTTATTACAAGCCATACGCTTGTCTAGCTTAGTACGAAGTTTCAATAAAATCAGAGGACAGTTTATAGGAATCTGGATTCGTTACCAGTGACATGCGCGGTCTACTGTCTACTGAACCTAGAATGTGTACGAGTATGTGTGTCCTTTGTTTCACATAATATGATGGTATAACGAAAACGAAGATTTATTTTTGACTTTTCGTTATAAACGATAACATAACAGACTGTCTAGTGACCAGGGCCGGCAGTCTCGACAGAGATAACGACAAAATCGCTAACTTTGGATCGCCGATTAGTAACGAATAAATTCAGTTGTACTAATGATGCTTGCGAGAAACGCATCTTGGATGTAAAGACCTTCTTTACTCGCAAGCATCGTTATTGCAACTGTTTTTTTCATTGTTATTTTAGCGATTGAAAGTTAGCGATTTTGTCGTTAACTCTGTCGAGACGCCCAGGATAGGACTGAACGGCGATGGCGTTTAGTGATCCCTAGAGATTCCAATAATATTACCAGAATCGAGACTGGATTGGGATCTGGATCTGTAAATGTCAATAAACTTCGACTGACATAACTGGCGAAATTGGGTGAGGAAGTGACACTTATGGACGCAGAGCCGGCCAGGAACAGCTTTATGTCCATGCAGTAAAAGGGAAAAAGATGTCCTTCGTCGTGTTTCGGTTCGGACGAATTGACTCGACACCGCGCCGAACTAAACGTGACAAATATGGTGAAACTTGATCAGCTCAAGCTGATCTCGCGCCTCTCCCTTACCCTACCTATCCTTCGTGAAATACAGGCGTGATGTTATGTTAATGTAATATGTTATTTTATAGGTCATGCCATTATTCATATAACACGCACAGCAATGCCGCGATATCTACAGACTCATGTAAACAAATACTGTTTGCATAGTTTAAAAATAGCTGAACGCATTACAGCATTGTTTCAGATAGGAAAATTTGAAGTTTCATCATAACGGAACTGCATTGTATTGGGAACATGAGTTATTTAATCTAGTAAGGTGAATATTCAGGGTTTATTTCAGCTGGTATGAAGAATATTTACGAAGAACAGACTTGATGTCGCAAGTTATGTATCGCTAGCATAGATAGGCGAAAAAACCACGTAAATGGCTGTAGGCCATTAACCTAGCATTTTGACAATGTCTGTGTCGGGTATTAAACCCACAACCCACGTGCACCAGTCACTGCAGACTAATAGCTAAGCTAAAGGCAAACGTACAATGTACATTAGAGCCACATCGGGCCACAGCGTATTGCGTCTCAAAAAGAAAAGCACTATTCGCATATTTTTTCGGTATTTTCGTATATTTGGTTTGTGTGTTTACAAAATGTATGAAAGTGACGTAGGAGGTTTTTTTGCGCAGTTGGACTTAATAACGAGTCAGTCAATGAAGGGCATTTATAACATCACGCCAGTAATGTCCGAAGAATTAGGCAGAGGTGTAGCTATATAATTATACATTTTGCCCATGTAGTAGAGGCGAGCCTATTGCCCTCAAATGTAGACTCAGAATTGCTACCTACTAAAAAATACTTGATGAAAAAACCCAATAACAATTTACCTGACCAGGGATCGAACCCAGGACTTCATGCTGAGCAGTAGCGTCTGCGATTACTAGACCAACAAGGCAGTCGGTAGTCAAGGAACTAGTCCGAATTAGGGATGTTACGGAGCTTCAACTGGGACACCGATATGTCGGAACTTCCGATTAATCTTACACCCCCGATTCCGACTTCGGTTCCGATACTTTTAAATCGGAGGTCGAAATATAATTTGTTACTTCTGGAGTCAATTAATTTGATTTAATTTGCTAACTGTTATAAAAATGTGATTATTTTTATTATTTTTTTAATTGAAATTAAAGAGGCTGACTAATTAATGTTTGTACTATTTTATTTGATTGACTGCCTATAACACATCTTTCTACTGCCACATTCCGATTCCGGTTCCGGTTCCAACTCCGAAAAACCAAATTTAAAAACTCCGACTCCGATTTCGGTTCCGATAAAACCACCTCCGTAACATCCCTAGTCCGAACTATGCTAACCTGAGTTAGAAGAGTCAACACGTTTAGCGGCGGGCCTGGTCCTGCCACTGGTCGTCTCCTTCATCAGCTCGGCTCTGGTCACCTTCGGGACTTCTGAAGCCTTGTCAAACGGCTGGAACTGAGGCTTTCTGTCTGGCGACTGTGGCATAGATTACATTAAAAGCGGATGTCAATGACGCGATCAGCAGGTTTAAACGGGTTCAAGAGCTGTCATTGTCAATTTTCCATAGTAATTATGACAGATGAACGCGGTTTAGATGGTTTAGATATACTGATCGCGTTCAGTTTGGTTAAATTCGCCCGAAGGAAGAAGGAACTATGCAGAGACAAGAGCATAATTTGCGTCGCAAAAAAATCCTATCATTTACCTACGTTCGACACTCGACCCAATTCGGGCCGACTAATTTTGCATCGAGTGCGGGTCACATGATAGCAAGACAAATGCAACGTGATTTCGGTGGTTACGCACTTTTGAACTGTTTTGGGGGGCATTCAAAAATCTACCTACGTTACACTCAAACAAAACAATAGTATCCCTAAGTCTGGTCTTAATATCTTCGAGAGACTAATTACAAAGTAACCAGCGAAGAATTAATACGTTATCTATACCATGAATAAATGAATATGGTCGTGCATTTGCTCGCACGATCGAACAACTATCGCTGGATAATAATACGGCTCGCAAACGGGCATTAAGTAGATTCTACACGACTGACTAGCTAAAACTTTCACGTATTTGTTCTAAAATATTCCTATAAGTACTAGGAAGACTTCCCTTGCCAACTTCCTTGTCTTTATTTTACGACAGTTTCAGACATAAAAACCATTTTTAACCATACCCGGAATAAATAACGTTTGATCATTGAACCCATTCCAAAATTGTCTATGTTTACAGAGAGGGCGTAAACAACAGAGCGGCAAACAGGTGGCGCCAAGCAAACTATGGCGGGGAAATGAAATCTACGCAATATGGCCGCCTCTCTAACTGTCTATCTAAATTCCTTGAATGCCGTAGCGCAAATAAATGCATTTGTTCGTCTACTGTTGTCTACAGTATAAAAATAACTCCCTAGCGGAGAAATTAAACTATAAGAAGTAAGAACAGTAATTGGAGCGTATTATATTATATGTTATTTTTTGCTGGTATTTTATTATTGCAAGATGTAATCAGACTTAACGAACAAGAATTGGAACAGTTGGCAAATAAATGTATGTAATGTATTCGTGACATCTTATTACCCTTGTTACTTGTAGTTAGTTCTCAAAAACATATTTAATGAGACAGTTTTCATTTCGAAATTTGAATTGAGAATTGCTTACGCTACAAGACCAGAAGATAGCGTAGATATTTTTTCAAGGAAATCACAAAGAAAGTAGAGGTATCTAAGTTTAATGCCCATAAGATTGATAACATGACGAAGCGTGATCCATGATAGATGGCAGATAAAGACTTTAATAACAGAAAGTACTAACCTGATCTTCCCCAGAGAGATTCTCCAAAAACTTGTCACCTTCTGACTCAGTTTCGCTATCCGAGTCGAAGTCATGCCTCGCCGTATGCCTCATCGGAGGGTTAAACTTGGACATCGTTGCTTTTACCACTTCCTCTTCACTCGAGGGGCTGTCGATCTCTCTAGCGTTCTCCACGTTGACCGTCTCGTCATACATCACTCGTGCATAATCATTGGCCGACCCGTTTTGATCGTTACTCAGTGAAAATGTCTGGCAGTGTTTGTCACACGTTGCCATGGCAACGATATAGAACCTCCTCGCTTGGAATCCTAACGAGGAAAGGCGGGAGTCTTATAGATGGCATTTTTTTCGTCAAAATAGTCGTGGCACGGCCTGGCACTGATTAGATCGGCATAAAGTACATATTTCACACATTTATCAACGTATGCAGGGGCAACGGGGCCGTTCGTGAATAATTTTGCCAAGTTTTGCCCGCCGTTGAGTTCGCGTGCTTGTTAATGTTAATTTAATTCTCCTGCTAGTCCCGAGCTGACTGGGTGTAATGATACATACCTTGGCATAATAACATATTGCTTACGTGCCCATATATGTAGGTACAGTCGTGGTCTTTTCCGCCTGATCAGTTAAAACTTTTTTCGCTTAGATCATGCGGAGGCGCCGGGCCACGCCCCCTTAATGTTTAGGCCTATTAGGAATACGTTAATTTGGCGCGCAAAATAGCAAAAACTCTCATTTGGCGTGCGTCGTCAGTGCGCTCGGCCGATCGGTATTATCTTTCATTCATTATTTCTATTCAAAGTCAAAGGGGCGGGGCTAGAGTGCGTTTCTATGTTGCGAGTGCAAGCAAAAATTAGCTTAGTAGTGATCAGGCGGAAGTATCCTCGATAGTACCTACATATGGATGTTTGTTATAAGAAATCTAGTTGTTGGTGTTTAGTCACAGACGCGTCAATTACCTTATCGGAGAAAACTTTTCAATTAGTGCAACTGTATTAAAGAACCATCTCTTCTTACTTAGACCCAAACCGAAAATAACACCTAAACCGGATTATGTTTCCTTGACAGCTGGCTCTCAGATTTACTCTAATTTCAAGGGCGACCAGGAAGCGTCCGGTGTTTTATTTTTTACTCGTGTTACCCAACGCCCGATGCTTGTTAACAGCGGATGAGAAATAATATTCAGATTTTGTTATGGATACAACAGATCTGACATGGCTGCTCTATATTCCTGGTTTCCCCTTTTCCTATCCTCCTGTATTTTTGTGTACTTCAGTACTTGTATGTGGGTAATGAGTGTATTTAATCAGTCGCGGGATCACACTTGCAAAATGTGATTGCAAGGGTTCGAACTGACATCCCGTCAACACGTAAGTCGGATCCTTTACTACTGTGCCAACACTTGTCAGTCGTAATCACATGAAAAAACAGTGAACTAGGAATTTTACATGAATCGGTGAAAAACCATCACTCCATCAGCAATAGAGGTACCGCTGCGTACTATGACTGCAGTCTAATAAATTACTTGAAATTCAGTTTCTGCCAATTCTACAACGACCACATAAATAAACTATTGGAATATAAAATGCGCTGTCTACAAAAAAGGCCGTAAAGCTGTTCGTTTAAAATAGATGTGCTCAGAGCACGCCGTAGACAAAATAGTGCACGGAATTTTATGGAAGTATCGTGCTCGAAAAGTTTATGTCACGACATAGGCAAAGAAATGTATAAATTCTACGAGTTTAGGTCCTTTGCTATAAAACACAAAGAAACCTAATTCGGACATAGCTTTGTCTAGGACAAGACAACATCGTCACTACATAGTATAAAACAAAGTCGCTTTCTCTGTCCCTATATCCCTATGTATGCTTAAATCTTTAAAACTACGCAACGGATTTTGATGCGGGTTTTTTTAATAGATAGTGATTCAAGAGGATGGTTTTAGTATATAATTTGCGGGCGGGCAAATCCGCGGGCATCAGCTAGTAATGTCCTAAAACAGTAATTTTAAGTCATGTGGTATCATCTACCAACCCGCATTCAGCCCGCATTCTGAGTGACGGCCCATCGAACATAGAGATTTGTTTTTCAGCAGTGGTAAGGTAATAGTCTGATTATGATCATGTTATGCCTAGATATGTGTTTAGTTAGACTGGAATAGCAACTTTAGTGCGATGAGGAGGCAAGGTCATCGCTAATACAAACCATAATAATATTTTTTTTTATATTAAATTATTATCATGGTGTGTTTTCCCTACCATAATTATTATAATAGGGACAAATTCTATTTGACCATACTTTCCTCGTTCCTCAGTTTTCCTACTCTGTGACGTGCAATATTATGTGTTATTTGTATTGTACGTAGGTACCTATTTTAATTATTTCTGAAACTTTTATGGCTTTGACAACAACGTTGGCAAGTCGCGGGCTAAGTGCGTTTAAATAATGAATACATGGTTATGAAAAAATGTCAACTTTATTAACTAAAATAATTACGTCTATATCATACAAAAATAACTGACGAAACAACCCTTTCATAAGTTAACATTTTCGTGGTTTGACAACTCGGGTGGTCGAACTACGAAAATCTTAACTTTAACAATTTGTCACACGACTGAAAATTAAATGTAACTAATTTTGAGAATGTCAGATTGGTTAATAATATGGAACAAAATGAGATGCAATATTAAAACTAATACAAGAGTATAGTATGGTCACTAATGAGACTCAAAGATTAACGCATACCAGCTGACGCGAGCTAGATGAGCCATATAAAAGTAACATGCAACATGGATTTTACGACGTTAGTCAAAAACAGTCAACTGCTTTCTAATACAGGATATAAACAGTATTACATCTAAATATCTATGATAGTTTTTCACGAATATATATCTACAAAAATATCATTAGGTGAACTTCTATAATTATTTTCCCAAAAATATTGACGAAAATTTTTAACATACAAAATAAATATCTGGGCACTTTAAATACAACAATTATACATGCAAAAAATAAACATTTTTATTAATTACTTCAAGATCTGTGTCTGAATTACTGTCCAGCGCACACTTTAATTATGGCCGGCATAAATAATAGTGCAATGGTATGATGTGCTGATTGAAACAGTGACCTCAATAGAATTACATATTATGAAGTACACACTGTAACATGATTATAGAACTCGAATTTTATCACATTTTGCAGTCTTTGAGTATAATATGAACAACAGGAATAAAATGTCGTTACACTAAAATGATTTGGCACAATATCGTAGAGACTAGTTAAAACTTAATGCTACTTATCTTAAGATAAGCACAAAAGCCAGTCTCGGGGTATCCGCCTAGATCACAGACACAATAAATGTAGAGCCTAGAATTAGTTCACCCGACCTTGTTGATGAGTTCATCGCAAATGGCTGTGAGCTCCTCGTTTGCCTTCGTCTTCTGTGCAAGAGACTCTTCAAGCGACGTGATGTGGAGGTCCTTCCTCTTAATCATGGCATTAAGCTTTAACACCTCTGCCTCATGTGACCTGTTCATCTTCTCCAACTCTTGGTTTGCGTGGTTGAGCTTAGACGTCGCGTGCTGCTTTAGAAGCTCGTAGTTGTTTTGCATTTTTGTGAGATTCTCTTCAAACTCTTTAATAGACTTCTTATAGGCGTCTTCGTTAGCCTTACAGTTGAGTATGACCTGTTTGCTCTTCTCATATTTGCTGTGGAGGTCGCTGAAGGAAACCTCCATGCTGGCTAGATGCGCCGTCTGTTCGTCTCTTTCTTTGATTAACTTTATTCTCTCCTCCGCGTGTCTTTTCTTGTCCTGCGCTGTTTCCGAGATCAAACTAGCTATCGTCCTTTCATATTCTTCGACTACAGCCGCCATACTCTTATTGATCTTAGTCTTCTCAGCCAACCGTTCGTTTAAACCATTGATCTTTCTTAATCTATCTTGACTTTCGTCTTCTAAACTTTTCAAATGAGATTCTAGTGATGTTAATCTATCTTTTAGTTCTTTACTTTCTGATCTGAGACTGTAAACGCTAATTTCTTTTTCGGCTAATAGCTCTCGTAGCTGTGTAAGAGCTAAGTCGGCTTCGTTCTGCTCTCTTGTGGCATGGGTTACGGTGGTGTCATGCAGAAGAGAACTGTTGCCGCTCAAAGACAGTAGTCTGTCAATAACGGCCATGGCAGGAGACGTGAATGTAAGAGAACGCCTGTTTGATCTGTTTGGGGTCAATGACTTGTTTCTGGGTGTTACTGGGTTGACGGCTGGCGGCACGACCATCATCGGCTTAGAGACTGTGATGTTAAGGTCTTCGTTTAATTCCTCACTTATGTTGTGTGTCATATCCATGTTGTGTGAGACATCCATCTCCTGGGTTGAGTTCAAGTTCGAAGGCCCAGCGATAGGAGCCTTGATATCCTTTTCTGGCATTGCCGCTTTAGTAGGTGTGCTCTGCCTTTTCTGGAACTTATTTAAAGAAGCAACTAAACTCTCACCCGTAATAGAAGATATCCTTCTTGCGAACAGAGGATCAAATTTCAGGAACAAACTCTCCTTACCGCTGTCAACAACCGTGTTACTCTTGTTCTGATTCAGGAGGAACTCGAAAGCTTCCGCATCAATAAACAATTCGCCATTGTCGCCATTTTCATCGTTTCCTTGGGTTGGTAAATCATTGAATTGCATCATGTCAATATTTTCGCCATCAAAATCAGACATTTTATCATCAGCATTCAAATCCTCAGCTTCTAGAAATGGTCCCTCTATTGTGTCCTCGTCTTCAGTGTTGACTTCTTTAATTGTACTACTTTTCTCATCAGTAGCTTTGGACAAAGTAGTTATATTACTTAGATTTCCTGAATCATCTTTTTGCATTAATTCAGTTTCCATTTTATCGTCAGGTAAACCAGTTTTTGTGACATCTTGTGCTTTGGCTATTTCATCATTTTGAGGTGAAATAATGGGGGAATCAGTAGAATTTCTCATCTTACTATTGGTGGCAAATGTATTTTCGATGTCAAGACTCGGAGTTGGAGACTGTCTCATTTTAGATTTTGTTGCAAAGGGATTGAAGTTCTTGTCATCAATTTCAGGTATGTTAAACACGTTTTTTGAATAAACGCTTTCATTTGATGATGTGCCTGCAGTATAGTATGCAGACTGATCTGATGAAGAAGCGGATTTTGAATCTTTGTAGAGAGTAGTTGCAGATTCATCAGTTTCAATAACCTCTGCGGAGGATGTTATAACAGGTTGTACAATTTCAGCTTCATGTTTAAGTTCTTCCTCTAATTTATGCACTTCTTTTGCTACATTTAGTGTTATTTCGTGAACAATTTTGGCTTCTTCAATTAATTTGTCTTCAATAGTAATATTATTGGGTTCCAAAGCCACATGAGGTGGTGGTTCCAAGTTTAAGTCACCTACAGCGAATGCCTCAACAGGGCTCTCATCTTTTTTGCCGCTAACTGAACCACTAAAAGTCGAATTGAATTTCCTTTTAGGAGCAACAGGTTTCTTCCTTTCAGATTGCGATTTTCGCCTATTTATCATTTCCTTTTTCGGCATAGACTTTTCTACACCTTTGGAGCTCGGTAATGGTTCAACAGCTTTAGATGGAGTATCCAGCGGCGACACCCTAATTTTAGTTTTCGTGGCGAATGGATCATCAATCTCATCAAAATTGAAGTTGTATCCTTTAGAAGCGATTGGAGGAGAAGCTGGTGGTGTAATGACGACTTTTCCGGCAGTCGCTAATCGATGATCGATATTTTGAACTTCAATATTTAGTTCGGAAGCTATATTTTCAGCAATTACTGATACAAATGGGCTGTTGTTTTCAGAAAGTATGATTTCGTCATCTTCAGTTTTAATGTCAGCACTTCCGCTGACTGGGGCATTTATATCAGCAGGTTGTTTGTCATTTTCAGCGTTAACAGGTTCTTTAGGAATTACGTCAACATGGTTAAGGTGAGTATCTGTAACACTGTTTGTAGCAAGAGGTATGTCTTCATTGGCAATAGCTGTCGTGCCATGGGTAACTGAGTTCATAGCTATCTCATCGCTTGCTGGAGTAAAAGGCAGTCCCTCCTTAACAACTTTAGTTAAATCATCCTCTGGTTTAGCTATTTTAGAAACATCTGACAAAAGTTCTGGCACAACATTGTGACCGTGTGCCGATTCAGGCATAATTTCTGGATTAATAACTACATTTGTCACATTTTCGAAATTTTCAGCCAACATAAACGATTGTTCTAGCATTACTGGTTCAGTCATGTCTGGGGTCGATTCGATATTTTCGACATTAGGCACAATATTTGTCTGGTTAATAATGTCAGGTAAAGGTTTCAGCCCAATTACACTTTCATTGATGTCCATGGGTTGACTCAATTTTATAATTGCTTCACAATTCTGTGTAACTGTTGCATTAAGGCTCTCTGTAACAGTTCCTGTCTGGTTCATAATTTCAAACTCATAAGCTTGATCAATTTTAAGTTCACAATTAGGATCAATATTCAATGACTGTACAGTTTCAGGGAATACATCAACAGTGGCAATTTGTGGTTCTTCAGTTAATAGTGGCTTTTCATCCATACATGTATCTTTAATAACTTCTGGTACTGACCCTATTGCCTCTGGATCCAAAGTCACTATTTTATTCTGCAAGTTATTGCCCAGTTCGAGATTTGAAGTGTTTAATGTTAGTGGTGGAGGTACAACAGTTTTATCTCCACTGTTTTGTTCTACTTCCATTATTTGTTCTGCTTTTTCAAGTGACAGGTTAATGATCTTATCAATCTCTGTTTGAACATTGATATTGTCTACAAGATCAGGAGGCAAACTGATAGGTAGGGTAGAAGCATCAGCCTCATCAGCAGGCATATTCAATTCTTTGTCAAGGTCGTCTTCATCTGGTAAAGGAATTTCAGCGGCCAATTCAGTCATTGATACTTCCTTAGGACTAGATTTCTCTGCATCATCAGGATTAAGTAATGATTTGTTTACTATTTCTTCTAGGGTATCAGGATTATGAATAGTTGTATTTATAGTCTCAGCTAAGTTTGAAGAGCTATGTTCACTAACATTTGTGGTATCAATATTAGTTTTATTAGGTTCAGTGTTTTGAATAATATCCTGAGTCGAATTATAGTAATTGTGGTCTGTGGTCAGTTTTCTTAAATCTTCAATAATTTGTATTTCATTAATTGATGTTGAATCTAGAATGTTATGCTGGCTGTCGAAAGTAACAGTCCGAGATGAAATTTTTTCCATTAATTTGGTTACGTTGAGTTCATCCTCCATAGTTGTCACTGAATTTGTTATTTCTACTGTTTGATCGAATACTGGCTGAATTACGTTGTCGAAAGTTGCTGTTACATTTGATTCTTCAATTTCATTTATGGACTGGTTTTTAACATCTACTGTTTGATTTAGTACAGGCCGGTCTTCTTGTGATGTTATTGAGTTTTCTTGGGTTTCAATAAATACTCTAGAATCAATTGATTCATTGACTTTTTCAAGTACAAACTCACTTGGCATTACTATTGTGTTTTCAGTCTGAGGTATCTGGTCCGCAATATTATCTTGTCCTGGTTTTCCTTGACTTTTGAGTAATGCTTCAGGAAGCAAATCCTCAGGTGTTATTGATAGTGTGGCATCTAATATATCTTGTGTAGTATTCAAAATTATTTGTTTCAGGCGGGAAGCACTTGTATTTTCATTTGTACTTTCTATGTCTTTTGTAAAGTCCAAATCTTGTGTTTCGTCATTCACTGGAGTCTTGTCCTGATCTTCTAATAGTGAATCGTTCTTAGTAAATGTTGTTTCACAGTCAACAAATTCTGCATCTGATTCACCAGTGAAAGTGCAGTCAGTTTTGTTCTGTATGTCAGTCATAGTTCTATCTCTAAAGGAGTCATTGCATGAAATATCCATATATTCCACAGTGGAATTCATATCATCTTGTATTTCTTGTGTAGGTATTGCCACATCTAGGTTGGTGTTTTTAATTTCCATTTGAGGTTGTTGAAAAAATAGTTTGTGTATTGGAATACGCTCCTGACTGAATATGATGGTTGTCTCATCTTTCCACTGCAGTTCTTTCTCAAGATCATCATTAAAAACAATTGATTCTTTATGGGGGCTGTTTCTTTTCGTTGGACTCGCTTCTTTCTTTCGATGAGTAGAAATAGGTGTTGAAGCTAACATTGCCTGTGAATTGGCATCCTCTGCTGATAGTGTAGCCTCTGAGGGGCTGAGTATGTCGGGTTTAACAATATTATCACTGTCAGTTGGTGGTATGGGACTCTGTGACGATCTAAACATGTTGAGGACAGTTTTGATCCCTCGCATAATAGGAGAACTACCACCATCATTCTTCAGGTTATCCTTTGTTGGTGTTGTTGCTTCAGGAGTTGGCACTGCAGATGATGATGAACTCAACAGAGACAAGTTTTCATCATTATCACTTGGACCACTAACTGTAACCGTTACATTTGCATTATCTTCAGTAATAGTGGTATCAAGAGGCCTAAGCACTGATGTACTTCTATTACTGTCACTAAATTGCTCCGTGGAGATTGACTGAAGCGGTAAAGCTTTGAGACATTTTACTACACTATCATTTTTAGTCAAATTTGAATTAAGTGATCGAGTTAAATTGCTATTCTCATTAATTGTAACATTTATTGTTTCATCACCTGATTCAAGGCTCTTGTTATCAACACAATTAGCGGTGTAGCTCTTAGACATAGGCGAGGAGGCCGGTGTGATGGAATACCTGAGTTTCATGTTAAGCTCCGACACGTCCAGCTCTTCGTAACCCTTCTCTGTGAAAGGCAGCACATTGTTGTGATGTAAACTGTTCTCTTTGTTATCAAAGTCACTGTCGATGTCCATCGGCTCAGCGTGGTGAGCCATCCCGCACGTCCACTCTTCCACTATGCCTCCACTAGTCACACACTTGAATTATCACCCGTCACACACCACCCGGAGTTCAGTCACTACAGAAGCCGCCCGCACTCGATACTCGATCCTCGATGCGTTAATCTGGAGCAAGACACAAAGAAAAAATCAGTCCAATGTTTACAGTTAGCCGATTTCAGATGGTTTCACTAAGATTTCTAATACGTCGTAGTACAAGCGGCGACGCGCGTATGTATGTCATTTAAAAACAAAAATGTCGGTGATGTGAACACGCAACTCACTCTGAAAGTCTATTTTTATCCTTTTTGTGTGGCACGAAACGCGACGTTCATTTATGTAACGCACGCGCCCGAGGGAATCTTGCCAAAATGCGATGCAGAGCTGTTGAACCCAAACACAAATACATCGCCCGATCCAAGACCGTTTGAAATCCGGTAACTTTTTATAATTTGAAATGTCAGTTTACAGAAAGGTGTGTGCATACCGGTACCACACCAAAGTAAAACGGTTACTTTTAAAATAGCCGGTCAATAAAAAAACGTTATTTTAACGTTTTGTTTATATATTTTTTTTTGTAATATTCTAAACTACACTTTATGACCTCAAAACGAACTCACCAAGTTGTTTTAATTTATTCTGCATGAGGGTAGGCTCTCATGAGAAAAATACGTAAGTAGTAAGGTTTAATTAGTAAGAACATCAACCTACTTCTAAATTAAAATATGTCACAATCCTGGTAGAGAATTTAAGTCCACTTTTGTACCTTTTGTGTGTGTAAAGTTTAAATAAATAAATGAATAACGAATCAATATGTTTATGACCAAGCATGGATAAAAATGATTAAGAATAAACGAGAAAAAAATATGCAGTAATCACATTTTAAGGTTATTTCGACAACAACAATGGCAAAGCAAATCCAGATATTCAAAGGCTTTATACTTATAAAACTCCAAGAAGGAGAATTCTCTCAAGAAAAACAACATAATTTGATAAGCCATCAGTTTTCTTTATAATTATTTCTTTGAGATAGGTAGCTATTTAAAGATTATTTCTGATTGTAAAATCTGAGGAAAACGCTTATATATTCGCCGAATGGCTTGCAACGTATGATCAAAACCAATTAAGATACATAAATCTATTCATGTAATTTATAAGCATGGAATTCTTTTGCGTAGTTGGCAGAAAGTCTTTAACCGATAACTACTGCTTTGTTTAACTAAAATTGTCACGAAGCCTGTCAATTGAAACTATTAATAATGTACACTGTTTTAGACTTTCACGGTTTATTAATTATGTAATTAGAACTAATCATCGTCAAGCACATGGTGGTTAATATATCATATAGCAAAATAAAGCATCGTGCTTATTATACATATCATATAGCAAATGCTATCGTGGCTCTCACTTGTTGCTATTTGCCTTATGCTTTAAATCGCACTCTCCGTCTCTGTACGTCGCGCATCTCAGTATCGCAATCGCAAGTAGCAAACTAGCAAGAAAGTAGGGGTCGGCGCGGTGGCCAGTCGTCGCATGCAAGTGAATTGTTTGCTTTCGGTCGCGTGCTTAATCGTTTTACGCACCACGTACGAATTCGCGATCTCGGGCGGCTCACATTATCACGAAATATACTTCAATGCTATTTTGCTTCTTGCTTTTTTTGTGTAAATAAACAGTGATAGGAATACATACCTATATTTCATCGAGATTGTAGGTAATCAATGTTGCGTACCTATATTGATTACCTACATAGAAACCTATATTTTGCTTCGTGCTTTTTAGTGTAAATAAACAATGCTAAGACACGAAAGTTTATTGGTTTTTTAACTGTTCCGTTTTATCGTAATAAATACATAAACGCGATGTAATATTCTTAAAAAGCATGCTGTCAGTAACAGTCACTGCGCTTGCTATATTCGCGCCCGCCCGTTTGGCCGTAACTAGTACCTACGGTATGTCATATAAAAAAGCATGCTTTAATAAAGCATATAAAATAGCTTGCTTAAAATATAAAACATTAAGCAAGTGATTGCCATGAAGCAACTTTGTACACCACTGATCCAAACTTTTGGTTCGGGATGGGGGGGGGGGGGACAAACATTGAAACAACCATGTGAACTACTGTGTGAAAATCGCTGTACTATAATTTTTAATAACCTAAACTACCGTAGTTTAGGATCCCGTTTATTTTTAGTCAGATTTCGGGGGTGGATAAATCCCAACTATCCTCCCCCCTGGATACGTATCCAGGGGGGAGGATAGTTGGGATTTATCCACCCCCATTTATTTTTTATACGATTTACGGTGATCAGGCACGTGCCTGATCACCGTAAATCGTATAAAAAAATAACAGTAACTGACCCAGCATATAAAAATAGCGTGCAAACACCTTTACTTTGTTAATGTCAGTTGTTGAAAAGTTCGTTAGCGAAGCAAGTTTTAAGTTTTGAACATTGTGGATGATAAAAGTAATTTGCAAATAATTTCATTTTAATTATTGATTAACAATACTAACTGTTTACAAATATTAGTAATATAATATAATCATTTTGATGCGTTTGTACGTATTGATTGCTGATAGGAAGTCACATAACTTACTCCATAAACTAAACAAAAATGTTTGTCACTTTAGCACTTATTCAGATGTTCGTAGCAAAATAAATGAAGTATAAAGAACTCTCGGAAGATTTAATACTAAATATAATTCAACGTAGGTAATAATTTAAACCAGAATTACAATGAACATTGTAAGTACACATTTGAAAGTTTTATTTAGCTCGAACCAAAACAAATGCCAAGGTTAAGTTTAACCTCATCGATGCTAACAAAATAATTTAATAAGTAAAAACTTCATTACTTTAGTAATGAAGTTGCATCATTTGCGTAAATTAAGCTGTTTTCACCAAACACTAACGTCGGAATAATTATTTGGCGATTATTGCATGTATAGTTTTTTTTTATCAGCTACTTTTTGTTCATGGTTCAGAGATCGCATTAACCAGTTATGGTTTAGAGACGTGAAGTCAGTACCTCAGTACCATACTTTAGTGCATGTGTGACCGTGTCATACGACACACGTTCTGTGCGAGTATAAATATTAATTACGCCAATTTATTTGGCGCACTACGAACCTACTCAGTTTATTCCTGCCATCCAGTTCTTTATTTAAATATTAGAAGACAAGTGCGTGGGCGCAGCCGATAGAGTATGTTTCTTTTTTTGTTTTCTTTTTTTTAATAACTTGTTCACAAGTGACAAGGGTCAATGAAAGGTGTACTAATGAAAGTTTCTGGTCATGCTATTATATATATCGACGCTTGAAAGGCAACCCTCACTAAACGACTTTGATTAAACTTTACAGGAGAGTGATTTAAGTTCAAGTATTAAAAAAATAAAAATTTACCGAATTGTTCAATTAAAATGATGTTAACACTCGTATAAATCATTTTTTTATAGCTATCCATATTGTCAAAATAAGACACCTGACACTTTTATAAACACCGGTTTGTGTTGGTTAGATTAAATTAACCTCATTTGACAAACAGGTAAAATTATCTAAATCTTCTTCTTAGCGTGTCGAT
The DNA here is from genome assembly GCA_963853795.1 of Xestia rhomboidea. Taxonomy (NCBI): domain Eukaryota; kingdom Metazoa; phylum Arthropoda; class Insecta; order Lepidoptera; family Noctuidae; genus Xestia; species Xestia rhomboidea. The sequence goes on from OY970777.1 coordinate 16,331,016, forward strand.
GGCAATCTAAATTGTGTCGGCCCAGAACTGAGACACTAGTTTGGCGCTTTCAGTAGCGTCCATCAGTTCCTGCAGTGAACAAACAACAGGACACGCAGCACACAATATTAAGTGCCCCATCGTTTGTGGTAAATGTGGTGCTGCCACATTTACACTCCAGGGCAGATTCATTAATGAATCTCCACCTGAGCAGGTTTTCCTTGCTGCGACCAACCTGGGTCCGGAGTCTATTTAAAGACTTCCAGGTCAGCCATGGCAACTCATGTCCAGGTGGGAGATTTTCAGCAGGTGGAACGAATGGGATTGGTAAGGATGCACTGCCTCGCCACAGCTTTAGTCTTTCCGTGGAGCACTCGCCATTGAGTGGGGTGACACACTTCAGAAAGCTGTTTCGGCTTTTCAGCCTTTGCAACACGAGGGTATTTAGGTGTAAAGGGTGTCGTGTGTCAGAAGCCATTTTGGCCCTTTCGCTAGAGCTTGCCACTGTTCTGCGAACTTCTGGATTAACTTAAAATAACTTCAAAAATAACTTCTGAATTATCTAAATTATCACTGTAGTGTGTGCAGTAACATGTAAAAATAGGTAAACTTACTTAGTTTAGAATTTTGATACAGAAAGATTGATCTGAAAAGATCTGACAATTTAAAATATATCAAGTAAGTTATATAAGCATTATTTAATGATTTTTGTGTTTTTTTTTGTGATTGTGGAAATTGTATCTTAGTTATTAAAATTACCCCAAACCTCCTTTCGTAACTGACATTTAAACCTGTTTAAGTAATTATTATCATGCACGAAAATTTGTGTAGGTAAAATCTAATAAGTGATTTCAATGGAAATATTTCTTAACAAGTAAAAATATCCAAATACAAATAAATGAAAAAGTCAATACATGAAAAACTGGCTAAGTTCATATTCCTAATTGTTTGAATGTCGTAACTGCTGGATATTCTTAAAATCACTTTTTTTTGGTTGTTTAATAAGCACAAAATGTACATTTGACCGAAGTCACGCAAAATCTAAGCGACAAGAAAACTCGTCGTAGAACTATGAGACCTAGACCAAACAACGCAGAAAAATCTGGCGGTTTTGAATGGTATTTATAACTCATTTTACGGATTTATGTCACTTTTAAGGATCGCCTTTCAAGCGTCTATATATGTATATATTTTAAACTTACAGTAAGTAAATTAATATCTGTATGAATGCTACCATTATTTTTTGATATTTGCACTGACTGATAACTTAAACTTTGAATTTCCTTTGAAAACACAGATCTTTCTTTGATCCAATTAAGTTTTACATTGTGTTATATTTTTCTTATAAAATACCTTTAAAATGAAACACTTTAAATGCCTAGATCAAGTTTTAGACTTGCAGTTATTAGTATAAAATATTATTGGCACTTATACAATAAAGTGCATGTCATGTTGTCATATTTGTAGCTGAAGTGTAATAAAAACAGCTAATTAATTGCCTGCCAATATTACAAGAGAGCCGAGGACGGTAATCATCAATACACACGTGTATTATACGACGTTTTTCAACACACTTGTGAAGAAAATAATATTAAATACATTTTCAACGGTGAAAACTATGAAAAATTTTTCGCGATGGCGGGAAAAATTAATCAGTTTTCCAATGCGCGCGCATCTAACAATGGCGATCGGCCATAGACTAAAAGAATGAGGTTTCTTTTTCTTTGGCTTGGCTTAATCATCAAAATCATCAATACAACCCTCCAAGCGCATAAAGGTGCAGGAATGACTTTTTCAAGGTCAAATTCATTCCTGCACCTTTATGCGCTTGGAGGGTTGTATTGATGATTTTGATGATTATAATTCTGTAACTACATACGTCTTACAGCCGCGAATCAAATTTTAATCAACATACAGCCTGACACTGACCTGAAAATTGCTAAAATTTGAATTTCGCGGGCTACCCTGGCATGATCCATATTAAGATTCTGCTATAGCGGCCATTTTAGGCCCGCAGGTGTCATTATGTGCCTAATTGCAGTGAAATTAGAGCCATTCTATGAGCAAGTGTGTTGAAAATTATTTAAGCTTGTTAAAATAAATATAATGTCCATCTTTAACTTATTTTTTCTTTTATTACAGTGTAAACTATGGAAATAGAGCATGATGTCACTGTAAAACTATTATTTTTCGCACGCTCTAAAGAGTTAGCGGGAACCAGGGAAGCCACAATACGTCTCCCCACAAAGATCAGCTACAAGAAACTCCTGAACATCATATGTGAAAACTACAATTTACAATCTATAGAGGACAATATTCTGTTAGCTAAAAACGAAATTGTTTGCGAAGAGAATATTGACATTGATTTAGGGGAGCGAGATAGTATTGCTGTAATCCCTCCGATCAGCGGTGGTTAATATTTGGACCCCTTTCGGAGAACACTGAATGCTAACGTTGAAAAACTCAGTATTTTTCTCAAATGTAATGCAATAGCTGACTGATATAAAATAGCATTACAACACAAAAACAAACCTAACTAGAAAGTAAAGCTACAAAAGACGAGCTAAGATGAATCACCTAAAGCTGACGATGGATAAGCTGCTGGTGGATGAGATCACGGATCTTGTTACCGATGACAAATGTGGAGCTATTTCTGTCTTCATCGGAACTACTAGAGACAATTTTGAAGGCAAAAAGGTTGGTAAAGTTTTTTTATTATTACTTTTTAGACTACCTACGCGATTGTTCGCAATAAAAGTGCTAACTACTGACGATAGGTAGTTATAGATTGTCGTAACAGCATCCTGAGTACTGAGGAGTGGAGAGTTATAGTCATTTTTCTTGTGCAGAGCGTAAATGGTTGGAGCACTAGATACTTGTTTTTTTTTTTGCTTGATCATGCGATCAGTCGAAAGACTAAGAGCAGATGTGTTGTAGGATCAGTGGCCATCAGAGTTAATTCCCCATTAGGAATTTCTATAGGTAAGTTATTTAGTCTAGGGTTAATAACACAATTATTGGAACTTTTTGTGTCCAAAATAAATTAAATTCATTTATTATTTCATTTTGGGGATTGTTTGCAAAGATATTAATTGTTAGATTACTTCTTGTACATCAAAATAATATGGCCATGTTTCTGTTTTGTTAACATTTGAATAATATTAACTCACTCACACTAAAATTATTACCTACAACATGCGGGATGTGTGAGCTCAGGCAATACACTAAGTGTTTGTCTCCAGTTTATCCAAATGCTATTATGACCTAAATACATATCTTTTTATCACCAAATTAAAACAATTTAAGTTAGAACTAGAAATTTTTGCACTAAGAATATTAAATGTAAGTTAGACGCCACAAAATAGAGTAATGATATGCTAAGATGATACTAAAAAGCCGAAACGGATACAGGTTTACATTCAGTGCAGTTATTCTAAGTATGAATCTAGGAAATCAGTAGTCAACTAAATAATTTTCTATCAAATACGCCTGTAATTCCCAAAGGGTTAGGCAGATAAGTACCTAATAGTACACCCTCATTTCCCCAGTTATGCTTAGGGGGACTACAGGAGCTAAACGCGAGTTTTATAATGCAAAAAAGCATTTGATTGAAACAAAACCAAAAAAATATATGATATTCTTCAGGATATATGCTAGTATGATAGTGTTTTGAAAACATAATACAACTAATTTTACTCAATAAAAAAAAATCATAAACGTATCTCAAAAAAATTCTTTTAAGGAGTAAAAACCATACTCAAATACCTACATGAGATCATTCTGATTATATTTTCTGAATAGATTTCGCACAAATGGGCCCGCAGTGACTGACGTAACAACCAGTTTGTAGTGCAAGCTGATTAGAACTTTATCCTAACAAATCCACAATCCTAAAACGAAGTTTGAACCGCCACAAATAGAGTTGCAAATTTAGCTCCTGTAGTCGCCTTAAGTCCCACGTAAAAGAGGGCGAGGCTACTTCTATCAACGGGGCACAAATCTCTCCGTAGCTGGTAAGTACTGAGAAATACCTGATGGTAATCCCAATAACACTTTGCCCGACCGGGAAATCGAATCCATTGAATCCATCCATATTGTTGCCAATCAATTTCACATGTTTAATACAATATCCTTTCTAAAACCCTGATCAATAAGATATGGTTTGAGGTTGCAAATCATAAGTACCTATCCACCATTACACAAAACATACATAAAACAAGAAGCAGAATAGTAGGCATTATAACAGAAACAAATTTCCCAAAAGAACCATGTGTTGTTGCGAATTGCAAGTCATTCGTGAGACAAATTCGGTGATAAGTTAGCAACTGCCAGATAAGTGATAATAGATGTTGGAACATTTTGCAAACGAAAATATTGTGTAATCTACAATAAGATACCGATAGCTAATTTTAGACATAAGTAGGTATATAGGTGGTGGTGAGTGCAATATTATCTTGGGTTTTTATCCCTAAGGAAGGGGTCAGCAAGGGCCGATGCCTGCCGGGGCTGCGGGACTGTTCGAAAGAGATACCGTGGCCCCGGAACACAAAGGGCGATGAAGATATGGGTGGGTTTTAGTCAGTAAAAGTCTGACACTCCGAAAAAAAAAAGGTTTTTATCCCTGTAGGTCTTTCGATAAAAAAAATGAAACTATACAGGGTGTTAAAGTAGTCGCGTGCCATAGCTTAGGGGTGAGTTCAGTATCGATAAAAAAACCCCTAAAAAAAATAAAAAAAATATATTAAAAAAATAAATTAAATTAAAAACATAAAAAAAATCAAGCAATCTTTAGAATAATTAAACTTATTTTATATTGCTATTTGAAGTTAGTAGGTACTAAATTAGGTTGATCTTGAATTATTTTTTTGTTCTTAATTTTTTTTTTTAATTTTTTTTTTTTGGTTTTTTTTAGTTTTATTTTTTTTACGGGTTCCTTTATAGATACTGAACTCACCCCTAAGCTATGGCACGCGACTACTTTAACACCCTGTATAAAGCTGTGGTCAAACTGAGGTGAATCCCACGCGGAATGCGGGATGCCAGTCAGAGGCCCATGGGCGGCATAAATACTCTGACACCAGGTTAACCACTAACCGCACGATACAAAACGAATGATCATAGCTGTATCATGGGTGTCTGTCGAATAATCGATGTAATGGGGCTTGTCTACGAAATGAATGTTTGGCACTAAACAGTGGATCAACACGACGAGCGTTATCTTTTATCAGTTGTACAAATACAACGTCACAAGTTAATTGAGTTCCAAATCAAACAGGTTTTGGAACACGAATTTTTTTTGCGTAGGTAATACTAATTAGTCGCCTGTTTTACTTTTGTTATTTTCAATTTCCGTTCCATTTTCATTTTAGTGTACTCCTATAAAATAGTGAAGAGACTGCCTCGTTGTTCCCGTGGTCGCAAGCGCGACTCCTGAGCATGAGGGACTGGGTTCGATTCCCGGGTCGGCCAAAGTGTTATTGGGTTTTTGAATCAGGAATTTCTAAGTAGAAGCCACGGAGTCTAGATTTGTGCCCGTTTGAAGGCAATAGGCTCGCCCCTTATTACATGGGATTAAAACATAACTGGCGAAATGTGGGTGTACTATTAGGTACACCTCTGTCTAACCCTTCGGTGATGATCGACTACTGGAGCTGAATTAGCAACTCTAGTTGTGGTGGTTCAAACTTCGTTTGAAATACTGTTGGAATAAAGTTCTAATCAGCTTGCACTACAAAGTGGTTGTTACTACGTGTTATAAGTTTATAAGTATGTTCTATAGTGAGGGGTGAAGGAAATCCACCACCATCTTACCTTTTTGCCTTTTTGTAGACTAACATAGATACTCCGAAATCATTTCGTCTTAGGGCCGAGTCACACCGGAATGGCAGCTGCCGGCAGCGACGCGGCATGCACTTTCAGTGTGAAATAATTTTAAACTTTATCTACATACTTAAAAGACCAGTATCGCTTGAAAAGCTTGAAAAGGTCGCGAGGCCGCCCGGCGCGTCTTGTCGGTGGTTCTGCCCGCGGCTACCAGCGGCGACGCGAGGCTACTCGCGGCACCGCGGGCGGCCGCGCGCTCTTCACCCACACACATCCCTTTTTCTTTTTTTCCTTTATTTCTTTTTTCTTCTTCTTCCACAATAAGTGCTATAATAACCAATTCCATCATGTTCAATCCAAACACACGAGTTTCCTTGCCGAATGTAGAAACTAAACTAGTCAAGAGGAGACTAGGCGCGTGGGGTCTGGAGGACGCGCGAGGCCGCCGGGGGCCGCTGGCGTCGCCGCCAGCCGCGCTGCCATTCCGGTGTGACTCGATCCTTGCTAGTCCTGTGATATTTACGAAAGGTTTTCTAACATATCGCCCTTCTTTATGTCGTGGCCGCACATACGTCACTTTAGCTGCATATTGTGGGGCTCAGCGGGCGGGATAGGAAAAGGAACAAATTTTTCAAAATAACTCCACACCACTGTTTTTCCGTTGAAGTAGCTCTTACAAGATGAAATTACATCTTTCCTCCTGGGCCCGGAGATGGTTCAGGGGCCTACAGGAAGACAATCACTCATAATTCTTATTGAGTTGTTTTTTTATGAAGTTACAACTTTCCTACTGGGCCTGGAGATGGTTCAGGGGCCTACAGGAAGACACTCACTCATTATTCTTATTGAGTTGTTTTTTTATGAAGTTACAACTTTCCTACTGGGCCCGGATATGGTTCAGGGGCCTACAGGAAGACAATCACTCATAATTCTTATTGAGTTGTTTTTTTATGAAGTTACAACTTTCCTACTGGGCCCGGATATGGTTCAGGGGCCTACAGGAAGACAATCACTCATAATTCTTATTGAGTTGTTTTTTTATGAAGTTACATCTTTCCTCCTGGGCCCGGAGATGGTTCAGGGGCCTACAGGAAGACACTCACTCATTATTCTTATTGAGTTGTTTTTTTATGAAGTTACATCTTTCCTCCTGGGTCCGGAGATGGTTCAGGGGCCTACAGGAAGACACTCACTCATTATTCTTATTGAGTTGTTTTTTTATGAAGTTACATCTTTCCTCCTGGGTCCGGAGATGGTTCAGGGGCCTACAGGAAGACACTCACTCATTATTCTTATTGAGTTGTTTTTTTATGAAGTTACATCTTTCCTCCTGGGTCCGGAGATGGTTCAGGGGCCTACAGGAAGACACTCACTCATTATTCTTATTGAGTTGTTTTTTTATGAAATTACATCTTTCCTCCTGGGCCCGGAGATGGTTCAGGGCCTACAGGAAGACACTCACTCATAATTCTTATTGAGTTGTTTTTCTATGAAGTTACATCTTTCCTCCTGGGCCCGGAGATGGTTCAGGGGCCTACAGGAAGACACTCACTCATAATTCTTAATGAGTTGTTTTTTTATGAAATAACATTTTTCCTCCTGGGTCCGGAGATGGTTCAGGGGCCTACAGGAAGACACTCACTCATAATTCTTATTGAGTTGTTTTTTTATGAAGTTACAACTTTCCTACTGGGGCCGGAGATGGTTCAGGGGCCTACAGGAAGACACTCACTCATAATTCTTATTGAGTTGTTTTTATTCTACCCAGGTGGTGAGGCTGGAGTACGAAGCATACGAGCCCATGGCCATCAAGGCTCTGAAGTCTATCTGCGACGAGGTTCGCGACAAGTGGCCCGCCATACACAATATAGCTATATACCACAGGTTTGTGCTCTTTGCTAATGCTAAAGTCGGCGAATTATTCAACTTATAATAGTGACATTTTTTATACATAGTGAGGAAAAACCTATGCTCGGATTTTTTTCTATTGTAAAGGATTGAATCCGGGACCGAGGTGATTGTAGACCGTTTAGCCATTGAACCGATAGTTGTTGGGGAAAACAACGAGTCCACGATCAATGCAGTGTGCGACGCCCTAACTAAAGCAAGTCTTTGTATGGTGGAAATTGAGCTGCAAATCAAGCCCAGTGATGTGTTAATAGACTTAAATTAATATCTTTTGCAATAAATATCCGGTCAATATTAAACGAAAAAAACCGGCCAAGTACGAGTCGGACTCGCGCACGAAGGGTTCCGTACCATTAACTATACGACATTAGACAAAACGGCTAAAAATCACGTTTGTTGTATTGGAGCATTAATTTTATTCTGTTTTGAGTATTTGTTGTTATAGCAGTAACAGAAATACACATTCCATGAAAATTTCAACTGTCTAGCTATCACGGTTCATGAGATGCCCGGTGACGGACAGACGGACGGACAGCGGAGGCTTAGTAATAGGGTCCCGTTGGTTGCCCTTCGGGTACGGAACCCTAAAAATAGCAGATTTTAATTAACTTTTGTTTCAAAATTATTATTTTATTGGTGAGTTAAATTTTGAAGTAAATATAGCCTTGTTGTTGAACACTTGAGTTAACAGACTTGGATATTATTCGATCGTCAATATTGATATAGATGACAGGAAATTTCACCGTTTTGTTCTTATGTTAGTAGGTACAGAGTTGTGCTCGCTTAGTGTTTCAAGTTCTCGGTCATTAATATTAATGAGGAGGCCGCATTTATTAGCATTACAGTTGATAATAATAGTTCCTATAGAATCTAAACGTTGCCTGTCAGGTGTCAACAGATTTGCTCAATTTTTGACGAGTCTCTCTTCACGATTTTCCGACATCTTCAAATTTCAAGGAACTTGGGTTGAGGCATGGATCATACCATACATAGGAAAAGGTTCACAGACAAACTAATTAGCCAGTGTGTCATTAAAATATGGACATTAACTTTATGCCAGTAAAGTTCATAGGCATATGAGACTCTTACTTTAGTTTCTGCAAATGTCCGCCCGTAAGAAAATGGCGCGATTTTTTTGTGCGAGTAAGGCCTCGTATACCAAGTAAGCGGCGGCCGCGGGTTCTAGCAATCCGTCCTCGGGGAGCGCGCCCGCGCCGCTGACTTCGTGAACAGTTCCATTTAAGGCGACGCATTGTTCTAAAACCGGGCACGCGCGCCCCGGGACTGAGCGGGGAACTGAGCGTCTGAGCGGGGCGAGGATTGCTAGCTTATAACTAAAGGACGTAAATAACAAAATGGTTTTTGTTATTTAATTTAGTTGGAAACGATAATTTGAGAAATTCCTTCTACAATTTTAAAGAGTATGTATAGACTCATACGTTTGATATTTTCTGTTATAAAAGTTACCTAATCATTTATTGAAAACTAACAAAATAAGGTTTTATCCTGAATTATCAGATCACCAACTTATATTTTCATTCGTTTTGTAATTACTGACAAAAATTGAGATCATTGACTCCAAAATTTCCAATGCGTCCTCTTAAATGTATGCATTGGAACGCCCGCGCCGCTGACTTGGTGTATGAGGCCTTAGGGTTCTTTCACTGAAGCTAGACTTACCAAAGGGTCACAAATCACTTCGTTGACTAGGGAATCAGTGTAAATGAACTTGATACGGAATGTCGTAATGATTACAAGGGACATACCAACGTACTGATACTCACATGCAACTTCATAGCCGGGCTCGGGTCCATGTGCAATAGATATAGATAAGATACCCACTCTTAAATTCAAATATTTTCGAATAAGTAGGTATTCTAACGGCTTTTTTAGGGTTCCCTAGTCCTGACAAGGAACCCTTATAGTTTCGCCATGTCCGTCTGTCTGTCTGTCCGTCCGAGGTTTTACTAAGAGACCGTTAGTACTAGAAAATAAAATGTTGGAAAATATTTTTACATGTGAAATGGGGATAATTTTTTTTTCGTCGTCTACCCCATCATGTGGGGTATCGTTGAATAGGTCTTTTAAAATGACTCAGGGGTTGGTAATACTACTTTTCGATTTAATGCTCCATTTATGAAATATTAAACTTTAAAGTGCAAAGTTCCAGTAGCCCCCCCCCCCCCCCCCCTAAAAGCTAAACTGCTGACTTGAAAAATCTGGTAAAATTCATGATGATAGTGCATTTCATGAACTTAAAGGAAAACTTTTTTTTACCAATTTTGTACCAAATACAAAATCCTTAGAATAAATCCTATAAAGTGACTTAGATGAAGTATGTAGTTGCTTGTTTATAACGGGTGAAGACTTGTATTGAAAAACAAAATGAAAATATAACGGGCTACTACGGAACCCTACACTGCGCGTGGCCCGACACGCACTTGGCCGGTTTTATTTTATTTATTTATTAGGTATTCTAAAAGTATAATTTTATTCTAGCATACCCGGCCAAACATATCGCGTGCAAATACATTTAAATTTGCCATATTACTAACTCGATGAAAGAAAACTACCTTGAAAAACAAGGGAAGTTTTCAAAAAAATAACTTTACGTCGCTTAGTTCCAAAGGTAAATTCATTCGTTTATGAGCTATCAGAAAAGTATCAGTTTAACATCCTGAACGAAATTTTTTGATAATAAGCAGTTTATGGTGGAGAGTTGGGAAATTTCCAAAAAAAAAAATATAAATTCGATTTCTCCAAAACAACCAAGTTTGGACCCCAAGTTATCGGTTCCTAAATTGTTGGAAATTAGGTCTAGTATCACCCATTTCAAGGAATGCACCCAATTATCCCCCTGTATATCTACATTCTACCATTTTGCAAAGTGAAGTTTAATTTTAATCGCGTTGTATACATCAGCTACATTTACGTCTAATTATAGCTACCCACTACGTCACTGCATATTTACTGTGTTCTGATAAAGTTCTCTCTTTTAAATTGGTGAATAATCCTCCTCTGAATTGGTTTGTCACTTTTTCACAAGAAACCCTATTCTACGATAAATAATAATTAATAATTCATTTCGCCAGTTTATTATGAAGTCAGATTCACAACCATGTAGAATTCCAAACTCCTTGATTTCTACCTGATTGATGCGAATAGGCTGCTAATCTGCTACTGAGAAATAATTCCTGGGGGCCTAAAATGGCGCTTTTGCAGAATCATAATACATAGAATAATAATATGAATTATTTTAAAATTCTTAAAATGGTCATAGATGTAGTTAATATTATGAATTGTCACTTTGAGACCATTTTACAAATTGTAACTAATTCATATTATTATCCCATTATGATTCTGCTAAAGCGGCCATTTAGCCAGACTGGGAATCGAACCTAACAATTCAGACTCAAAGCATTTATTTCAATTAGACCATTTACGGCACTTTTGAATGTCAAAAAAAACAAAAAAAAAAAACAAAGCTACAGTCCCAGTCACAAGGCATAATAACTTGAGAAAGTACTGTAGTTGCCCATTCCCTAACGTAGATCTCTATGGAAAAGAACGGGCAAGAAACTCCATGGACACTCTTTTAAATCAAAATGTTGTTACAAAATCTTGGTTACATCATTCATTTTGAGATTATCATAGGTGTGATGTTATGTTACGAGTATATTTTACAACAAATCTTATTTAAGTGACAAATATGGTAAAGCTATTTGGAGGTCGACTAAAGCTACAAGCAATTGAACACTTTTACAATAACTTGTGAGAATTGATAACAGTGTTTTATGTGGTAGTAAAATTGATTAAGTAGTCAAATGAAAAAGTAGCAGTCATTATGTTAACCGATAAAAATGATGTTTTTTAACTTTTTAATGAGCATTTGATGAGGTATTTGAGCTGAAAATCCGGAAGAAACCACAAGGTTACTAGGATTTTTTATCACAACCAAATTAATATTTTATTATTATTAATTATATATATAATTTTTTTTTATCTTTAAAAAAGTGTTTTATATCTATAATAAAATACGCTAGGTACTGATATTATTCCTTTATTTACAAAATAGTTTAATATCGACCAATAAATACGCAACCCGCTGCTCGCTACGTAAATTCTTTCTTCTTTTTTTTTTCTTGGATCTACTTTTCATTCCGAACAGAACTCTTTGACTACACTATTATAGCAGGAAAATTATTTATGGTAAACACAGAAACAAAATGACTGCCTCGTTGGTCTAGTGGCTGCAACCGCGACAGCTGAGCATGAGGTTCTGGGTTCGTTTCCCGGGTCGGGCAAATTGTTCTTGGGTTTTTCCATCAGGAATTTCTTAAGCCACGGATTCTGGATTTTTGCCCAATAGGCATGACGACAGTATCAAAAAATTGCAAATCTATTTAGTCCGTCAGTTAGAGTATTGGAAATTAATGGGCACGTATTTTTTGTTTTTGTAAATCAATGAATATTGACAAAGATAAAACGCATCAAAACTCGGGAGTGGGGGCTCGTGACGTCAGAACTAGCTATAAATTGCACCTAGGCGTGACGTATTGAGAATTTTAAAAGCGTCATATCTTCGTCAAGTTTGATTTACGTAACAAAAGAAAAAACACGGGTCAAATATTTTTTGATAATCTAACTGACGGACTAATTAGATTGTTTTTGTCGTCTCGCTTATTGATAGCAAGAGGCTCGCTCCATATTACAAGCGAAATATGGGTGTACTATTAGACACAACTCTACCTAACCCTTGGGGGATTACAGGTGTGATTATTATGTATGGAAACAAAATCACTGTCATAAAAAAAACGTGCTCAGTAAATACATGCTTTTAAATCCATCGTAGGTACGTTGCCAGGGTCAGTGAAACGGCATTAATAATTATCTATAGAAAATTGCTTACATCCTCTTTAACTTGTTACAGTATTTATTTTGTACTCTATTACATGTGCCTCTAAGGTTCATAGTTGAAGGCGTTCTTAGTAGAAGTCACTAGAAGTGTAATAATGTATGAATGCAGTATCAAAGTGATATGTGACCTTGATTTATCGTTTTTTGTTATTTATAAAAAGCTATTTAGAATTATCGTATTAATTAACATAAGAAAAAACTTGACTTTTGCGTCTTGGGTTCGATTCCCAAGTAGGGCAAGTGTTATTTGGTTTTTGCGTAAGGAATTTCTCTCTCAAAAAACACGTCTTTTATGCACGTGGTTAAAATTCTGCCCTACTTACAAATTCCTTTAGAGCTTCCTTTAAGAAGACATCCCACATGTCTTCGATAGTTCTGTATGTATTTTGTAAATTAACAATAGCGATATATGGGGGCCGCGAATGAATATAAATTGATAGATATTGATTATAAATGAATGAGAATTGGTATACCAACAGCAATACATACAGAACTATATCTACACTAATATTATAAAGAGGAAAGATTTGTATTTTTGTGTGTATATGTTTGTAATGAATAAACTCAAAAACTACTGCGCCGATTTCAAATATTCTTTCACCATTAGAAAGCCACGTCTTTATTGAGTAACATAGGCTATATTTTATCCCCGTACTCCTACGGGAACGGGAAATACGCGGGTGAAACCGCGTGACGTCCGCTAGTTACTTATAAGAAAAAACATGAAGAAAAAGAGAGTGCTGTTATATACGCCTATTACGAGAATTTCCGCGTAAAGCGTATCTATCATCCACTGAACAAATTCAAAAATCTGTTCCATTCAATTTTAAATAACCAATGCATTTCTTCCCCAGACTCGGCTTCGTCCCCTGCCGAGAATCATCAGTCGTTATAGCAGTAAGCAGTCCCCACCGGCGGGATTCCCTGGACGCTGTCTCCCACTGCATCGAGACCCTGAAGGCCAGCGTGCCGATCTGGAAGAAGGAGGTGTATGAAGGCGACGCCCCTGTCTGGAAGGAGAATGTCGAATGTGCGTGGTCAACCAAACGTAGATCCTGCAACGGTCAGACCGTCGGCTGAGTGTTTAAATAGATTCTCTGTAGATTTAGTGAGCGAAGCAGGGTGTTTGGCTACTATAAGAAAGTTTAGATCAATTAACCCCGAATAAACAAAAGTTTAATTAAAAACTAACCGTCCAATACAGGGTGGAAGAACGCCGACGCACAAAATGCTACCACGTATTCGGTCTAACATTGACGACTCGAATGGCGCAGCGGTAGTGAGGCTGCCTTACGTTCTTAGGGTCCCGGGTTCGAATCCCGGTAGGAGTATGTATTTACAAACACATAGTATCTATGTAGTATATTAACTATCTGGTGTCCACGACACAAGCCTCGTTACTTAGTGTGGCACTAGATGGCGCTGTGTCTAATGTCAAGCGATATTTATATTTATCATTCATTCTGAGCACCTCCACTTTAATAAAACAGTTGTTCTATACATTTTGACCGTGTAGGTATTGGAGTTTTGCAGGAAATAGCTGTTTTTTTCTAATAACTGATGAAATTTTTTATGTAGGGTCACAACAACGATGTGCTGAATAATTGCTAACCGTTTGTGCGTCGGGTGTCTCTTTCACCTTGTAGACTGTATAGTTCTGTTCAAACTTTATGGCGGCTCGGAAGTTAGCTGCGAGTGACGGTCTGCGCATTATACAGTCAAGACGACGCGACCTCCGCGCCTCGTTGATACCTAAAATTGTGTTCGGCCCAGCTTCACGTCAGATGTTTCGAGCCGCCATCGCGTTTGAACCAATGTACCTGCGCTGATCGGCCCTCTCAACTAACTTCCGAACCGCCGTAAAGTTTGAACAGAATTATCGTTGTTGGTTAATTTAGAGCGGTTTTACTACCCGGTTGTTTTAGATAAAATCGTGCTTAGGGCATTTTAGATTAGACAATATAACTGATAAAATCTGAGTGTACTTTAAGTACACTTCTACCTAACCCCTCGGGGACTACAGGCGTGATGTTATGTGTCTTTGTTTAGTTAGAAATCGTAGGGAATTAATGCCTTCGAATGTTAGTAAGAGCTTTCGTCTGCAATTTTGAGCTCTATTGTTAGTGGCTTAAGGGTTGTAATTTAGTCTTTGAATATTTTGAAATAATGTTGATTAGTGCTAGGTGTAGATGATAGCGCCTTTTGAGCTTCAAAAGTTCTTTAAAGGGTTCTTTTCTTAAAATGTCACTTACGGGATATCTTCCGTGATTATTTATTGTTTTTGAGCTCCCGATATTTCAACGCTGTTGCAAGCGCCATGATCGCGGGTCAACTGGGAAAAAATCTGAAATATCGGGAGCTCAAAAACAATAAATAATCACGGAAGATATCCCGTAAGTGACATTTTATGTATAGTTATGAACCGTGAAAGCTTAAAACAGGGTTCTTTTCTTGTTAGGATATTGAGAAAGGCTGTGAGCAAAATGAGGGTTGGATTTAATACTGTAGTGTATACAGGTAACCAGTGGCTCGCAAGTTTTACAACCAGTCTAACGAAGGGGTATCGTATTACCCAGTACTAACAGGGTTGTGGAGTGACCTCCACAACCCTGTTAGTACGAGTGAGTACGAGTGGCTAAGCCTACGTCAGTAGGCAAGTTGACAATCTACAATCGTTAACGCTAATAGAAAACTACCCAAATGTATGGGAATGACATCATTTCAACGTTAAGTCACGTGGTCAAAACAAACGAACTTTAAAGTTTAGCCAAAACTGTAAGTTGGCTACGATTTATATGAGATGTAGCGATCACGATTGTAGAAACGAATACATTTCATTCTATCATTTTGATCGATGTAAACTTGTCTACGAAGTTTCTATTCGTTTGTTTTGACCACGTGACTTAACGTTTACGATTGAAGAAAGAGAATCGATACAAGTCGTTTGTAACTTGGCCTGCTGATAAGCAGTCGCTCTATGTAAAATACTGGTATTCGGCTGCATCCGGTAGGACTGGAAGCCGACCCCAACATAGTTGGGAAAAGGCAGATCACGATGTGTATTTTCGCACTATTTACTTGCATAGCGTATAGAGAAAGATGGTGTTCTGTAACCGTTTAAAACGCGAACTAAATACAGAATCGTTCGACGAAATAAATTCCTATAGATTCAGCTGTTACGGTTGATATTAGCATATTTGTCTAGCTGCCAAAAGTTGCAAATACGTACAATGCAAATAGGAGTTTAGGGAGTGATAGAATAGGTATTAAATACGTAATATACATTATTTGCTGTTAACACGCCCTTCTAGCGTTTTAGCCTCTTACCTCGCGTTTGCATCAGGCACGTATACAGAGGGGTAGTTGTGATTTATCCCCCTCCGAAATCTGACAAAAAATAAACGGGATCATAAACTACGGTACTTGTAAGTTATTAAAAATTATAGTACAGCGATTTTTTACACAGTTCACATAGTTGTTTCAATGTTCAGCTCCTTATGAAACAACGAGCTGTTAAAAAACTGTTTTCTTAGATCTTCTTTGAATTACATACGCGCTAAATTTTAAGAGCGTTTACTTGATCGAAAAATGTATTAACGATGTCGAGAGACGTTTAAGCGATTTAGTGATTTGTGGTGCAAGCAGGCTGTTCGAGTCACTTTCATTGAACAAGTTTGTCCAAATAAAACAATTTCCTATCTTGTAACTGCTTATTGCGAGAAAAGGGTTGGCTACTCATTTTAGTTTTTTATTTTATTTTAAATATTATTTGTATGTATGTATTTATTTATATTTTATCGTTGATATAAAACTTACTTTGTATGATGATAAAAATGTAATGCATACTTCGTGATGCATACACACGACGTATACAATTGTCTTCACTAAGAGTGAACGTTAATAAAATTGTAAGAATAGGGAAACTAATTCTTCTATAATGAAGTTTTTAGAACTTTCAAGTTCATTTGAGTTGTTTACTGAACACTTTAATAAGTAATGTTTTATATCAATCATTTATTTTATAAATGTATACAGCATGAAATGCATGGTTTTCTCAATGTAATACTTTTTGTGCGTTGGTCTATATTTTTTTTTTAAATTCTATTAACAAGTAGGTAGATCTCTTTTTATTTACATAATTTACATTCAAACCCAAATTCGTTTTGATGTTTAATAAAAAGTTTGGGTGAAAGCAATTTTTTCAATTTTTTTTTTGTATAAGTTTTCTAAATTATAGGTTTTTTTTTTCTTTTTTGTTTGAAGGCAATTTATTTTTTAAGTGATCAATGCAGTAATCAAAAATAAAGTTTAAGATTGTTTGGAGTAGTTTTCATTGATAACCGAGTGATCTGCTGTGGCGATAACATTCTGATAAGGTCAGAGGTTCGATTCTTATGTGGTGCGTAGTTATAAAGGACTGTTTTCATTGACAAAAAGTTATTAAAATGCACCTTAAAAGCTTTATAGAACTTTGCACGCAGAATATTTTTTATACACACAGGTACCGTTATTATACCTACATATTTAAATACTAGCTGTTGCCCGCGGCTTAGCTCGCGTGAAGTTCGTAACAACTGGTTGTGGTAACAGTCCCACTGGATCATACTAAAGGGACAAATAGTATCCTACACGTTAATCCAGGTTCTAAACTATCCATGTGCCATATTTCATAATCATCACTATCACAATCACAATCACTATCACAATCACAATCACTATCACAATCACTATCACTATCACAATCACAATCACTATCACAATCACAATCACTATCACAATCACTATCACTATCACTAAAACTATCACTATCACAATCACTATCACTATCACAATCACTATCATTGTCATCGTAATCAAAAATAACCCAGTATAGAAGTCGATGGATTTCAAAATAAATGCCATATTTGTAATCAGCATCCCTAATAATCTCGGTATCGACACGCATATTGATTTTTAGATATTTCAACCCCATCGCACCCCAACTGGGGATGATGGTATTTCACGTCCACCATATTCAATCTTAAAATCGTTGTTTTTGTAATACACCATACAAACTATACCAATGTTGATTTTCAGACTTTGCCACCCCATTTCCCCCTCTTAGGGGTTGAATTCTGAAAAAAACTGAAACCCGTTTCTACTCATTTATTAATAGGAGCACTCCTGTGAAGTTTCGAATAAAATAGATTAACTAATCTTGTTTCCCTATACAAACTTTGGAGCGTTTAACCCCCTTTGGGGTTGAATTTTGAAAAATCCATTCTTAGTGCACCCTTAGACCACATAGGGAACCTACTTGCCAAAATTGGAATCTGTAGACCCAGCGGTTTGGGCTGTGCGTTGATAGATGAGTCAGTCAGTCAGTTTCTTCTTTAATATATTTAGATGAACCGTATTTCAATTGTATGAAGAGCTACATGCCGCATGAAATTTGAAATAAAAGTAGTTTACTAACAGATTAGCTACTCCATAGTAATTTAGTTATTTTTCATTTCGTATGACTCATTATTGTCACGATTCCAATTTTAATAAAATATAAAAATAGTTGAAATCATTGTTAAGGGGACTACAGGAGCTAAACGCGAGTTTTACAATGCAAAAAAGCATATGATTCACTGCAATAAACAAAACCAGAAAAATATATGATATTCTTCAGGATATATGCTAGTATGATAGTGTTTTGAACATAATACAACTAATTTTACTCGATAAAAAAAATCACGAACTTATCTCTAAAAAATTCTTTTAACGATTAAAAAATTAAAACCATACTAAAATGCATGCGATCATTCTGATTTTTTGGCAAATATTTCTACAAGCAACGTATTAGCATGATAGTGTTTTATTTTTTTAGTTCAATCAATAGATTTTTTGTAAATCTCAAAAAACCACTCATTTCGCACTATTCGGCCCGCAGTGACTGACGTAACGACCACTTTGTAGTGCAAGCTGATTAGAACTTTATTCTAATAGTGTTTCAAACGAAGTTTGAACCACCACAAATAGAGTTGCTAATTTAGCTCCTGTAGTCGCCTTAACCAGATTGATAAGAGTATGTGTGTAGATAAGTTATCGAAAAGAAAGTAGGTAGTGATTGAGGGATCAAGTAATACAGGGCACTGGCTGCCCTTTATGCATAGTCGCCACCGCATCAAATTACCACAAACCGTCAAATTTTCTCATTCGGTTCTGAACTTAACCGTCAACATTTTATGGTTTAAAATCATTTGGAGAAGTACAAATTTTGGTAACTCGATGTGCTAAGTAATTAGCGATTGTACCTAATTACTAAAAATTATAAAAAGTGCATAACTGATCGCCACAACGAGTTATTTATAATGATTGATAATAACAGAAATGCATTATTTTATTGCAATAAATAGAACTACTAACCAAGAACCTTGAAGAAATAACGTTTTATATGAAAATGGTGGCAAAAAGGCTTGTGAGAAATAGTCTGAAGTACATTTTGATCTGGCTCCTGAACTAAAACTAAGATAAGTTTTACCGCAAGCAAAATACGCGCTTTGACGTGGAGTTGCGGCACCAGTCAGTCATACAATACAAGATAAGTTTTAGTTCAGCGGGAACTAGATTACCTACACAAGTGACCATGAAAATGTGAGAGTAATAGGAGAGACGAAAAAAAAAATCTAATTAGTCCGTCAGTTAGATTATCAAAAAATATTTGACCCGTGTTTTTTCTTTGTTACGTAAACCAAAAATGACGAAGATACGACGCTTTTAAAATTCTCAATACGTCTCGCCATGGTATAATTTTTAGCTAGTTCTGACGTCACGAGCCCGCACTCCCGAGCTTTGATGCGTTATATCTTTGTCAATATTCATTGATTTACAAAAACAAAAAATACGTGTCCATTACTTTCCAATACTCTAACTGACAATTTTTTAAAACTGTCGTCATGCCTATTCCTTAAAATGAACCCGAACTCGAACATAGATGCAGTAAACTATTAGATGAGAGCGAGATAAGTCCTGACTCCTAGCAATTTTAAATTAGAATAAAGCTTTTCGGGGAGTGAATTACCATATCATCGATGAATACTATCTGATATAACAAGAATAGAACACATACTATCTACTCATGTATATCACCTTAGTGCAGATCACACTGCGATTCGCCCGGCGACGTGTAGCATGTCCACAGATCATGAAAATATGCTTGTTACTATTAGGGTGAGTTTCCATTCAAAGGGAGACTTGCAATAATTGACAAGAGACGCGGTGTGAATTTTAAGCAAAATCTATTACAACCTCTTCGGTTTGCTCGTCGCCACATCAGCAGAAACGCACCCTTTGAGCATTGACGACCCGATTGGCGCAGCGGTAGTGAAGCTGCCTTACGTTCTTAGGGTCCCGGGTTCGAATCCCGGTTGGAACAAATGTTTGTGTGATGAGCATGGACATTTGTTTCCGAGTCATGGATGTTAATATGTATAATAAGTATGTATTTACAAACAAAAAGTTTCTATGTAATATATCAACTATCTGGTGTCCACGATACAAGCCTCGTTGCTTAGTCTGGCACTAGGTGGCGCTGTGTGTAATGTCCAGCGATATTTATATTATTTATTTATTTATTAAATTGCAAAGTTAGATCAAAACCTAAACCCCACAAACCATTGCAGGCACAGTTCCAGACACAACACCGATCCCAACGCCGGCGCCGAACCCAGCGCCACCTGTCGACAAGACGCTGGTGCAGATCAACGTCTCCTGCGAAGAGCTGGAGCAGCGTATCAACAACTTTATAGAGAGGAAGAGGCAACAAGTGAACGTCAGTAATATTCACGACTTTATACCGGATAAGCAAGATGATATGGAGACCGAGACGTGTGCTAGGGTGAGGACGCAGTTCGTCAAGAGGAGTGACTCCAAGGGACATCTGAAAAGTGAGTGTACATATTTGTTTAGGTGCTACCGAATAGGCTTCTGTCCTGAAAAAATCTAATTAGTCCGTCATTTAGATTATCAAAAAATATTTGACACGTATTTTTTTTTTTGTTTCGTAGGCCAAAATTGACGAAGATACGACGCTTTTAAAATTCTCAATACGTCACAACGTGCTAAAATTACGTGTCCATTATTTTCCAATACTCTAACTGACGGACTAAATAGATTTGAAATTTATTGATGGTGGAAACTAGCCTATTCACTGAGGGTCGACCACTTATCACCCCTATGTAAAAAGTAAAAGTCTCGTCAAAAACGGTCCAGCCGTTTAGGAGATGAGCCGGAACACACATACAGACAGACAAAAAAAAATGTGTTTTTTATTATAAGCGCCGTATATATTTTCATATTAATTCTGTAAAAAGCAGTTTTTTTATATTAAAAACAGGCACTTCAATTTTATTTATTTTCATAGATTATGTTAAAGCGGCTATTATACACTGGCCTGCAAAAATAAGTACTACACTTTTATAATTTCAATTTTTTCTAAACTATAGAAGTTAGAGATTTAAAATAAAAAAAAACGTTTTATAGCAATTTTTATCAGCTTTCTTTGAAACTATAGACAAATTTAATCTATTTTTCGAGTCCTTTTTGTTTCGAAAGTATATCTTGTGTACTTAAAAAGTTATTGCAATTTTAAAAGTGTGATACTTCACTTAAAGTACTTACGGGATGATATCCGTGATTTTGATTTTGTTTGATGAGCTCCCGATATTTCGACGCTGTTGCAAGCATCATGATCGCGGGAATACTGAAGAGGTATGCGGGTGGGACGAAAATTATTTATTATGAGCAGACAAATCTGTCTACCCTCTTCCTTAGTCTTTTATTACGCGCACTACTGGAACTCGATTGTAACTCACGACAAAACGCTCTCACAGTATCACTAGGTTTTTCTTGATAATGGAGACGCATGTTATTTTTTATTAGGTTTACCACTGGATTCCACGTACTTGATAGTTTAAAACCATCCTCACGATTGAAGTTTTTATGTTTTGAAATTTCAATAGCTTCTCTGGTCAACCTTGGGATGTAGTATCGGTCTGTAGATAAGATTTGTGATTATGATTAGTGTGATACTTATTTTTGCAGGCCAGTGTAGACCCCCGGTCATACACGTGCGCGTTCGTTTACTATGCAGCTACCGCAGTCAAAATAACCAATTAAACAATTTTCTTCTGTTCCCAGTTCGGAGAGTCCACAACGAATGGGGTCCTCAGACCGTCACCGCGGCAGACATGTACCCGGAGCAGACAGTCAACAGTGGCTTGCCATCGTCCATAGCCGAGCGAGTGGTAGGTATCGAGAAATATCTGAACATCGGGCCCGTCTCCAAGGACGTGTACAAGCGGCTGAAGGACATGGAGGATAAGATCGCTGAGCTGCAGGCTGTGTCGCCGGAGTATGCTCAGTTTTGGGTACGTATTTTTTCGAAATAGTACATTAGAGTGCCTAGTTTTTTTCCAAATGTTGAGGTCAGCTTCCAGTCTAACCGGATGTAGCTGAAAACCAGTATAGGCGAGACGCCAAAAAAAAACCAATTAGTCCGTCAGTTAGATTATCAAATAATATTTGACCCGTTTTTTCTTTTGTTACGTAAACCAAAATTGACGAAGATATGACGCTTTTAAAATTCTCAATACGTCACGCCTAGGTATAATTTTTAGCTAGTTGTGACGTCACGAGCCCCCACTCCCGAGTTTTGATGCGTTTTATCTTTGTCAATAATCATTGATTTACAAAAACAAAAAATACGTGTCCATTAATTTCCAATACTCTTAACTGACGGACTAAATAGATTTGCAATTTTTTGATACTGTCGTCATGCCTATTTTACATGATACGACTGTCTATCCGACCTCCACTACCCACTTGTATTGGGTAATACGATACCCCTTGGTAAGACTGGTTGTCAGACTTTCGGGCCACTGCAACGACTGTCAAAGAACTACAATTGACACCCGGGCCTGCACCGACGGCTTGACGTGTTGTCCGAAACATGGTGGAAACTCGGTATGATATGGATGGTCACCCATCCACAGACCAACCTAGGCAAGGGCGGCTTAACCTGAAGATTGATCCGCGCGGATGTTATTATTTAGCCACGAGCTCTTATTTATTTATTTTATAAAAGGTAGCTTCACAGCTGACAGTACATTAACATTAAAAAAAAAATCGAACATACGCCAATTACGAAGTACACAGAAAAAACATTTGATTAGCCGAGAGTGACTCGAATTAATTGGCATTTTAATTTGTGGTGTGCCTGTGTGCGTGCGGGTAACTGTACGGTGTTTGTGAATGTGTGTGATGATGTGTGTATGTCTTGTATGTACTTATGACTAACTGGCACTAGTGGCGGCACTGAGTATCCCGCGTTTGATCCAGGATAATAATTATCTCTTTTTTAAGACGGTTCCGTGTGGTATTAAAGGGATGGAGTGTTGGGAACTTGTCGTTGTATAAGCTCTTCAATTTAATTAAAAATAGCAATTCTACAAAAAGTTTCTTTTTTTTTTTTAGAAAACTCCAAAAGATGCTGACAGGAAACAAGAAGGGGAGATGGACTACGCGTTCTCTGCCGATGACATCGCAAAGAAGATTGAACAACTGGAGAAGGGCATGATGTGATGAGATACTTTACACTTAAATACAGATCAATTTAGACAAGAAAGATATGCTATACTGGCCTGTTAATGTCTCACTGTTGGGAAATGCATTTTTCTGTTCTATACAGCAGATACAGGAGAAAACTAATGTTTCCATAATGTCGATATTGTGGTACAATTCTGCAACCATAGACAGCAGCAGCAATGACAGACCACAGTATGGTGTCTATGTAAGGGCCGAACTCCACCGAAACAGAGACGAGACGAGAGAAGAGATGTGTTGTAAACAAGCAAGAGAATTTCGTTATTTACACTTCTCGTGTTCGCTTAGCTTTAGTAGAAATGGTTGAGCAGACTCCTCTGCGGAGCAGATGTCTCGTAATTGTTTAGGCCAGCGGAGACGAGAAGAGACGTGAGCATGTCGCTTTGCACATCTTCGGTGGATGTCACAGTAAAATTGTAAGTACCGTTTGTAAACTCTCGAAAGATTAATTGGGAACACGGAACGCACCTCGCGCGCTGATTGGCTGAACATGTGCCACGCGCTGCCATATTTGTTTTCATCCCATCTATTCGAAAAGGACGACTTGGTTCGCCTTTAAGTGCACCCAAAGGTGGTGTTTTCTATAAGAAACTTTTAGCGGGCAGTAATGAGTTTTTAATCCTCT
This sequence comes from Xestia rhomboidea, assembly GCA_963853795.1. Lineage (NCBI taxonomy): Eukaryota > Metazoa > Arthropoda > Insecta > Lepidoptera > Noctuidae > Xestia > Xestia rhomboidea. The sequence goes on from OY970777.1 coordinate 16,354,897, forward strand.
TTAAAAGTGTGCCGCAATTATCATTGCCGCGCACTTTTTGAATTTGGAATATGTTATTGTTCAGCGCCTAAAATGGTTTTGTGTTGAAAATAACTCACAGCTTCAGAATTAATTTTATGAAATTGTGGTGGAAGTAAAAATGAATTTGTGATTAACCAGAGAAACAAACAGAACGGCCTACTGTTAGATCGACCAGTCAGGGATAGGTTCACAATCTCCCGAGACAGATTATAATCTAACGGTATTTACAATTTTACGGTGCCAGATACACCCTATAGCTTTTACGCATCTCCTCTCCGCTTTGTGTGGAGCCTGGGCCTCTCTTGGAGAAAGACACCCACTTCAATGTCGCCATCTACGATAGCGTTTCCATGGTTTATAACCCAGGGGTGCCACTGCGGTCATGTGGTTGAGACGACGATGACGTTGAACGTGAGCGGAGGGCATTGTCGGTTAGAGCGAACATGTTGGCTCGCAGGTTTGCACGAAGCTCACTTCCAGTCAAGACCACGCTCTTTCGAGCGTACAGGCCTACCATGACGTCTTAAAGCAGGATCGTTTTAATCGCGTTCCAGTGTGGGTAAGAGACGGAGCTATTAAGGACGTCTAGCGCCATCTCTTTCCCACACTGGTACGAAATTAAAACGATACTGTACTTCATTTTGCACGTGCAGCCTGTGGGCTAGGTGTACGCAAAGATCGCACAGTGCTCTCCGCGTTCAGTATAATAAGGCTGCCCGCTGCTGTAGTGTGTCGGGATGTGCACGTGGTTGTGCTGCGCAGGGTGTGGGGCAGCACCAACAGTATCTAGCCAGTCGCCTGGACTGTGTGCATGTGGCTCGCTGCTGTGCAATACTCATGGGTTGTCGCAGCAGTGATCCTACATTATTTATTGTGTTGTTTGTCTTATCAGAGCTTACTAACATTGTCGTAAGTTTTACTAATAACTTTTAGAGTCATGGGTACTCGAATAAAGATTTAAAGAGACATTCTATTCATTACGGCTGCGCCGCCGCAATTTGTGGTAGTGTTTAAAATTATACCTTTAGAGATTACAGGGATTGGCTTTCAGCCTTATGCCCTTATTTATAAGGTTGAAAGTGGTCGATCCTTGGTGAACCATGCGAATGTATCTAAGTAATTACTCTATGTATGTTAACTTGCAGCTTTCAGTATAGCGAGGTAACCTTTCAATGTACTTGTGTTAAAATAAAAACACATTTAAAATTAACTTAGTAACTTTAATGTAGGAATCAAACAACTGTGGTACAAGCACATGTTAGATATATAAATAAACTTTTTTTTAAAATAAAAGATTGTTTTTTATTTACACCCAGTTTTTTAATTAAGAATATATCAAACTCTACTTTTGATGATTACTTTAAAATTAGCAGGTTACATTGAATTACATCAAGAAACCGGGTGTTAATCTTTTAACAAAACTCCTATTTTTGTACCGTGAGGGAAATTATTTTTCAAGCTAATAAACTTTAAGTCAATTTGCTTACCATCATCTAAGAATGATAGTTTTATAATCCATTCCAGAATATAGTCAAGCCGCTTAACAATTTAACTTCCCTAACGTTACAATATAATAAAACCCCATAAAATCAATGCTAACTTGAACAAAACTATCCATCATTGCAAAAGCTACAAAATACTGAATAAAACACATTCAACTTTAATTAAAACATCTTCACTTTTTATTTACACAGGTAGTCAGGTATATTTCACTTTTATGTACACAACACGGTTCTGTCGCAAGAGACACTCACTACACTTTACAAGATAATTAAACTAGGAGTCTTAATTAGGGATCACACTAACGACAAGGAATCGGGTTGATCCGATCAGGGCTTTATGGCCATGCGGTTGAAATCTGGGCAAGTAATTATGTGAATTTTCAATTCATAATGTAATCAAAATCAAAAGCATTTATTTCAAGTAGGCCAGTTACACGCACTTTTGAATTGTCGAAACAAAGATGATAATTAAATGTAGCTACAGTACCAGTCACAAGACATAAACACCGTGAAAGTACTGTAGTTGCCCATTCCCTAGCGTAGATCTCTATGGAGAAGAACGGGCAAGAAACTCCATGGACACTCTTTTAAATCGAAATATTGTTACAAAATCTTGGTTACATCATTCATGTTGAGATGGTATATTATGTGAGAACAATGTAGCAAGATCTGCACGGTAGTGTCCATAGAAAAGCAAACAAAAAAAAATACAATTAAAAAACAAGATAATTCATTCAAATAAGCCATGGCAACTGAGAGATGACCAGTCACAACTGATAGCGCCCGTTCACGAACATGACGCATGGATCAGCACCATTCAACTCAACCACCACTGTACCAGCTGCATTAATTAGGTGTCCGTCAAGCATTAAGACGCTCAATAAAAGGGGGCATGAATGAATGCAGCCGTACGTACATTCTAAGTTTGAAACTATGGATAGACTTTGTGAGGAATGATATAAACGGTTGACAGAGGAGAATGGAAGAAAAATAGTACATTTTGATACAAGTGGAGAAAGTTTGTTATTGCATTAGAGGCGGAATTATGAAAAATATTTTTGACATGAACTAATAGGAGACTATGATTTTAATTTTCTTTTTTTTTCCGCGCTCTGCTTTCGCCAGGTTGAAGGAGAAGCAAAGGTATGAAGCCGTTAAACAGCCTAATATAAAACTTGTTTTTTTTTTTGCATTTTTGAATTTCGAACACAAATAAATATTAATTTGTCTATAAAAGTAAATATTAGTTTTAAATCATGTTTATCTATGATGTTCCATTTATAAACACAATTTGAATATTCAAAAAATATTCACGCCGTGAAGACGCATAATGCTTTGCCGAAATTAATAAAAAAAACATTCACCTCGGACCATAGGCATTGAACGGATTTGAACTTCGTATATCAGTGTTACCTGTGGAAATTTTTCCCGCCGTTTTCGAGGAAGTGTATTAAAAAATAGGGTTGCGCCAACCCCAAGTAACAGCAGGGAGATAAGTTTATCACGAACATTATTGACAGTGGTGGAGAAAAACATCGTGAGGAAACCTGGACTTAAAATTAATATAAGTCTAGAATCGCCAACCTGTCTTGAGCCAGCGTGGTGATCAATGCTCGTGCCTTCTTTGAATGAGAAGAGACCTTTGCCTAGCAGTTGGACACTAATAATCTGGTGTAATTAAAGCGGAAAATACATCATTCGCCTAATTTCGCGACACCGCGCTCAACTAAATACGTCACATGGTCATACTTGATCGGTTAAAGCCGATTCCAGTGTCAACAAGTGTGGTTGCTCCCTTCGGTTCTGACTCCAGCTCGGACTAGGCAGCTGGCTGCTGGGCCGGCCTCTTCAGGTAGGCCACGACGCACAGGGCCCCCAGGAGTGCGGTGATGAGGTACAGGTCCCAGTTCGAAAGCAACGTGAAGTCCGACAGGAACAGCACTGCCAACGGACTCTGAAAGAATGACTGATGATTATCGACTTTAGTGAGGTTACTGTGGATCAAAATAAAATATACTACTAAACTAATGCACATCACTACATATTATAAGGCGCCCGCCGCGTCTGCCCTCTGTATCCTTAGATCTTTTAAACTACGCAACGGATTTTGATGCGGTTTTTTTTAATAGCTAGAGTGCTTCAACAGGAAGGTTTTAGTATATAATTTGCGGGCGGGCGAAGCCGCGGGCATCAGCTAGTATTATAAGCGACTGTGTTCAAGAAAATAGACCTTATTGTACACAAATAAGGTTCATTTTACGCTACTGGACTTAGAATAATGAGAAGTTCACTCAATCATTTCGCTCAAATGACACGCGACGGACAGCGAAGGAATCAAAATGAAAATCGAGCAAACCACGAGTCAGTGCGAAGCGACAGTATACTCCCGCGAACGAAACAAATGCCATGCGCGTATTTTCATTTGACGAAAGTCGAATCGGGTGAAGCCTAAGGGCGTCCGCTAAACCTTCGGGCGGTCACGGAGCGGGTGGTCGCTGTCAAAATGGCCACATTACCTTTCAATACACACACGCGAAAACGCACCCACACCCGCGCGTGTGTTAGCGGACGGACGTCACGTATAGCAGTATACTTACATCAAGTATCTGATGGATAGCGGACGCAGCGTTCAGTCTGGCCAGAGCCAGCGCAGCGGGCAGACGTGCGTCGGGCGACGTGTCGGCCGCGAGGTCGTAGCAGCGCTTGGCCAAGTGAGCGTCCTGCGCGAGCCCTAGGCCTCGCTCGTGCATGTAGCCCAGGTTGAAGGTCGCCTGCGCGTTGTGGAGCTGTTCCGAGGCTATCCTGTAGGAATAAACATAAACATTATGTCTGTGATCCCGGAAGCGATAGACCAGCGAGGTAGTGGAGTCGAGATAAGATAGAGCCTACGATAAAAGTCGACTACACTAAGTTAGAAGCCAGACCAAACGCCTATTTCTTATGGCATGAAATAGTAGATTATTAACCAAGGGGATAAAGCAAAGTCTTCTGTCGCGTCTTGTCTTAAATCGCGAGCGTAACGAAGGATTCGAGGTTTACTCCCGAGCTTAGCGAGGGTGTTAAAAACTTAAATCACGAGCGAAGCAAGGGATTTAAGACGAGTCCTGAGTGTAGAGAGGGATTTAAGTTCACCCAAGACTAAGACAGCTTTATCACCGAAAAAATACTTTACTTTTCGTACCATTTGCGAAAAAATTAACACAATAATAATATGAGATAAGCATTTTAGAACATTAACTTATTTATAAAAATAAATTAAAATAAACAACGTTTACGTATTTGAAGAAAACAAAAACGCGGCAAATTCCTAGACTAATATTTTTTTGTCGGAAAAGCAAAGGCATCAAGCTCATACGGCCTCGTCGGTTTTCGTAATTTTATTTAATAATCATAACTGCATAATAAATGCGACATGACAATTCCCTGTACATGTACCTGTAGTGGTAGGCCGCGGCCTCCGCGTCCTGCGGCGTGCCCAGCCCGTAGTAGTGGTAGTCCCCGAGCTTGACCCGCGCCGCCCCGCAGCCCTGCGCCGCTCCCCGCGCCCACAGCTGCAGCGCGCGCGACCAGCGCTCCGACTCGCTGAACAGTCGCACCTCGCCTGCGGGATACACGTCTTGATTAAACTCTCTTCGCTATTCACGAATAACGCAGAGTAAAGTTATGAAAGGGTTATGCTAAGCATACCCTATAATTCGTGGCTAGCTGTAGCTGCCAAAGCCGAAAACGTGATAACAATGAAGGAGGCAGAAGAGGGAGATGTCTTCCACCCTGCTAATCTGCGCCTGAAGGGTTTGGGGGAAGGAGGAGGGCCGACAATGCCTTCTTTCGCGCCCCAGATAAAGTGGTCTGCTGGCGATGGACTTGCGGAAGTAAGTCGTCTAAGTCACATAAACCCGAGTTGGCGTCGTGTGGTGTTTCCGAGCGCCCCTCACATAGTATGTCAGGACGAGGAGCAGCTCACCCTCCCCCTTTACCCGAGACTAGGTTTGTGAGATTGCAAATGTGTGCCCGTGCACCAGCTAGAAGCCGCGTGGAAACCACACGGCTGTCTGAGTCTGACAGACTCTTCCGCTCGCCCAACAGCGGAGAACATCCATGCGGATTTCCCCACGTAAAACAGGCGTACCTTATAGTACACCCACATTTCGCTTATGTTTATGTCTCACCCAATAGGGTCTTATTGATGGCAATAAGACCCTATTGGGTGAGACATAAATACAGACCTGCCTGCAACATGCTACTGAGCAATACCTGGTAGAAAAACCCCATAGCACTTTGTCCGATGCTGGAACCGAATGAAACCTCTTAGTTCACAGTAAACAGTTGTTTAAACATGAGGCGGGAATTTTGGTGTTCACCACAACTTATTCTAGCTCGGTTAGGTAAACGAGCGTTTTAGGAATGAATGACCGAATGATTATAATACATGAGACAAATAAGGCGGGTAACTTAACACGTAAAAACCGTACAAATGCGAAAAATCTTAAAATGGTTGATTTATACCTGAGATGACTGTTCTTATAACCATCAAATTATCTGTTGTGTTTGAGTTTTGTTCGTTTGAAATAGTTACTTATAATTTGGGAACTCTCTATCTTTCTCTATCAGAGCAAGAACTTCCAGGGCGCTTGATTTAGTCTAGCGAAACCTTGATAGGAAGGCTCTTTTACCGAACTCCGTGAAGTAGTGTCGTCTGGTGGAATGCAAACGAGGAGTTCGCAAAAGTCTTACAACGGTTTCAAACTCGTCTAAAACGTCATCCTCTTCCAAAATATATTTCAAAGCAGACTGCATGTTAAATTCTCACAATAATATCTGGATGTAACCTTAAAATTTGTTATATTTGCAATTTACAAACGTCAAAATACACCGATTAACTACTAACCGGGACTTTAAACAACCTCTCCCACCTCGGTTAGAGAAAATCATAGAACCTAAAGAAAATCACGGATATCATCCCGTAAGTACTTTAAGTGTTGCGGAGTTGATTTTGTGAGGAAGCGATCCTGACTGCAGGATCAACTCATGTCTGTCATAAAAATGTATTGTCACCAGAACCAAAGTTTTATGCAAAATTTTAGCTCAGTCGGTTGGGGGGAACTGGTTCGAAATTCAGTTGCAAGATTTGACCACTACATACTAATTAACCAACCAACTAACAACGCAAGTTAAATAAAAGCTTATAAAATAACTATAGCATTTTTGATATAATTACGCCAGCCAACGGGTGCCAGCATGGCTCACGTCAACACACATGGCTCTTACGTGTACACTACTCACCGGTGTCAAGCAGGAAGGCGGCGTTGGTCTGCGCCAGTTCATACCCTCGCTCGGCCAGCGCGAGGTACTGCAGTAGCGAGGAGTCGGAGTCCCGCGCGCGCCAGGCGGCGTGCGCCAGCATCAGGCGGGAGCCCCACGGCCCGCGCTCGCACACGTTCTTGAATAACTGTTACAACAACGAAATGAGGATGTAATGTGTTGACGACCCGAATGCCGCAGCGGTAGTGAGGCTGCCTTACGTTCGGGTCCTGGGTCCGAATTCCAGTAGGAGCAAATGTTTGTGTGATGAGCATGGACATTTGTTTCCCAGTCATGGATGTTTATATGTATAATAAGTATGTATTTACAAACAAAAAGTATCTATGTAGTACAGGCCCGGACTGGGACCCAAAACCGGTCCGGGCATTTTAGAGACGGTCGGCCTTCCACTATCACGAGAAAGGAAAACTACTAGGTACCTAATGTAAATTTTGAGTCGACCGAAGAAACCATCTAAAATAGAATAATATGCTGAAATGTTGAGCTGCGACTTTGATAAAGAAGAGACTCGAAACTAAAAGAATAGCGACGCTGTCTAACAAGGGCGTCGCCAGCTTTTGAGCCAGGAGTGGGGGGATGGCGCAGAAGTTATTTGAGAAGTCTAGGAACTAAAAAATCGACTTAGGGAGACAAAACAAAAAGAAGTAAGGCTCCAAGAGCGAGCGAAGCGAGCTCGGAAATTTTAGCACCCTACCTTGGACAGGTTAGAAATACTGTTTCGACCCTTTATACAAGAGTTACTTGGTCGATTTGCAAACAAAGCCAAGATTCAAGAGTATGTAGTCTGCAAGAGCGAGCGAAGCGAGCTCGAAAATTTTTTGACGCCTTCCTTGGACATGTTAAAATTGTTTCGAACCATTGGAGTTCCTAGGTCGACTTATAATAGACAATGTAAAGATCCAAGAGAAAGTAGGTTGCGAGAGCGAGCGAAGCGAGCTCGAAAATTTTAACATCTTGCCTCGAATAAATTGAGATATTATTTCCTAATATGTGATTTGAGGTCAAAATGTCCACATGCTCCATTTTTCACGGTGGCCGGGGGCCACTTGGTGGCCCCCGGCCACCGTAGGCGCGGGCCTGTGGACGGTGAGCAATGTGCTAGCTCGCCGTCCGTCCGTCTTATAACAACAGGCCGTGTCGACGGCGCAGGAGTGTTCCACGCGCGCCTCAAAGAGATGTCAGCAAAAAGGAAGGGGTTCGCAAGGGCCGATGCCTGCCGGGACTGCGGGACTGTTCGAAAGAGATACCGCGGCCCTAGAACACAAAGGGCTAAGAAGGAACATGGATGGGTTTTAGTCAGTAAAAGTCTGACACTCCCTTCCGCTCCGCCCGGCGCCCCAGAGCGGGAGGGGTCATTGATGATTTCCCTTCCGAAAAAAAAGGGCTTGAAACATTTGCAGATGTCTTTCTTTTCGTCATATAAGGAAGACCACAGCCAGGACGCAATAATCTGATATTACGAAAAGGCCTCGTGCCAAAGGGCTCCTAATTTATTTCAGCCTCTGTCTACACCCAAGTCTATATCGGTCGACCATGCGAAAATCAAATAGGAGTGCCAATCCAGAGGCAGAAAAAAGGCCGCCAATCGGCCACACCGGCCCAACGGGCAACGGCAACGGGCATTTGCCCGTATGGCCAGTCCGGGCCTGATGTAGTATATCAACTATCTTGTGACCACGACACAAGCCTTGTTGCTTAGTGCAGCACTAGATGGCGCTGTGTCTAATGTCCAGCGATATTTATTTATTTATTTCACGGCTATAGGAGGTGATACCGAAATTGTGATCAAAAAGAAAATCCAAGATAGTCGACAAAAAATATGCATTGTTTTCGTCATAAATGGCATTTTCAAAGTTTTTGGGGACGCTGACACCAGAAATTAAAACAAACTGGCAAGAATTGGGTAGCTTCCATCATACTGAAAAAATAATTAATGGGCGTCATTTTCACGGTTTTCAGGGACGTTGATGCCGAAAATCAGATCAACATGTCTATAGACTCACCTCTACGGCCGTGGTACAGGAGCGCAGCACCCCTAAGCCCTGCGCGTGCATCTGTCCGAGATGATACAGCGCTAACACGTGGCCCGTCTGTGACGCTAGCGAGAAGTACTTGTTTGCTTGCTTAAAGTCGCGACGGACGCCGATACCACCTGTCATTCGGAAATAATCGGTTAAATAATTATTTTGTTAGAGATTTCTCAGTAGGAACCCGGAGCCTGAATTCGTGCCCGGTTGATGGGAATAGGCTCATCCTCTATTACATTAGAATCGAATTATTCGTTACTGTTGCGGAAATCCAGGACATTAAAATACTATGCAAGATATTTAGTTTTAATTCCGCTAAAAAGATCCAGGCTTAGATGCAGAACGTATCTTTCCCGACGTTTCTAGTTTATTATAATAAAAACTTACCAAAGTACATGAATCCGAGATGCAGCTGTCCCTCTACCCAGCCCTGGTTGGCGGCCATCGTGAAGTATTTAAACGCCGCGGTCGTATCCTTTGGAACTCCACGACCCTACGAATAAATTAATATTGTATCATGTGTTATTTTTAACCGACTTTTAAAAGGAGGTAGTTCTCAATTCGGCTGTTTTTTTAAATTACTATTTTCCAAAAAGAAACTCTAAAACGTGAAAAATAACTTTACTTCAGAAAGTCGTTAGCAAAAAATATTGCTATCATTGCATTGTTATTTTCCACTTTTAAGTGTAAAATAACAATGCAAATGCCAATAATGTTATTCACCTGTAAATACATGAAGCCCAGCCCGCTCTGCCCAACCGGGTTGTTCAGCTCGGCCGCTTTCCTGAAGTATCGCAGCGCTGTCTCATTGTCAGCCTTGATGCCGTCGCCGCCTTCTAGATATATCTACAATGAAACGAGAGCATGATTGATGGCTTTGAAGACACCTGTTTATACCGGTTAAATAATCTGGTGGAAAATTAAGACTGTATGAATAGCTTAATAGCAGAAAAACGAATTTTCCCAGATGTGAAACGTAGCTAGATCAATTTTTCACCTCCGTAAACTTCAAACACGCATATGTGTATGAAGTTTCATCAACTCCTTGAATTTACCTTTGTAAGGGCTCATTGTGTCCTGTTAACGATGACCTAAGATGCCGATGACATGGACGCTAACAAAAGAGACTGCGTTCACCGAATCTGAGTTTTCACAAAAGGCTATGGGCCTATGGACCGAGTGCGTAGCACCGAAGTCCGCCGTCGGACGAAAGTCTACGAAGGATGTCGGGGACAAGCCGAAACCCCTTTTTTTCCCGTATTGGAATGGATATCAAATGACTTCTCCCGCTCTGGGCGGAGCAGGAAGGAGTGTCAGACTTTTACTGACTAAAACCCATCCATGTTCCTTTATCGCCCTTTGTGTTCCGGGGCCACGGTATATCTTTCGAATAGTCCCGCAGCCCCGGCAGGCTTCGGCCCTTGCGGACCCCTTCAATGTTGCTGACTCTCTTTGAGGCGCGCGTGGAACACTCCTGCGCCGTCGACACGGCCTGTCGTCATGAGACGGACGGACGACGAGCTAGCCCATAGCTCCTCGTCCACAGGCCCGCGAAGCCGATACGCCTAAAGTGGAGTTGGACAAGACATCTGGCTAGACGCGGAGATGGCCGATAGAGTAAGATTTTGACCGAACGGTGGCCAAGGTTGGAGCTAACAAACCAAGCCCGTCCAAAAGCGTGTTGGAGTGACGATATCGTCAAAATCGCGGGAAACACCTCGATAAGTGACGCACAGAAAAGAGAAGAATGGCAGACGAAAGGGGAGGCCTATACCCAACACTGGGTGAATCCGGGATGAACTGATGATGGTGATAGGCACCGTGTTGCAGAATGCTCATAGAAATACATACCTTGCCTAGGAACGCGTTGGCGACGGCGTTGCCCGTCTTGGCGGCTTGTTGGAAGTAGTGCAGCGCCTTGTTGATGTCTAGCGTCACGCCGCGCCCACCTTGGAAGTGCAATTGGCCCAGACCCACCTGTAATATAGTATATTTTAATTACATATTTACAGTTAAAAACAATCAATCATTTTTATTCGGTACTTGGTCCCTTAGGAAAGTATGATACCCTTAATACCCTTACATATAGATACCCTTAAAATATTTTGGATTCTATCTTAAAGAAGGTGAGAGTTTGGGCCCAATAGAAATGTTGTGTCGAGAGGAGCTCGTTGCTAAATAATAACAGCTGCAGTTGATCTTCAAGGTTCAACCGCGCTTGCCTAGGTCATCCTGTGGATGGGTGACCATCATTACATATCAAGTTTTCTCCGTGCCTCGGAAAGCACGTTAAGCCGTTGGTCCCGGCTGTCATTTGTAGATCATGACAGTCGTTACAGGTAGTCAGTGGCCAGCAAAGTCATACAACTAGTTACCAATGGGTACCATATTACTCAGAACTAACTGGGTTTGGAGGTCAGATAGGTAGTCGCTCCATGTAAAATACTGGAGCTGCATCCAGTTAGACTGGAAGCCGACCCCCAACATAATTGGGAAAAATGCTAGGCAGATGGTGTGAAATGTTGTGTCAAGGGTCCGGACTCCTGGGTGTGCCGGCTAGCTAGTTACCTGCGCCTGCACATCGCCCTTCTCTGCCAGCAGCTGGTAGTACTCGATGAGGTCGGTGTCGAGCGTGCCGGCTAGCTAGTTACCTGCGCCTGCACATCGCCCTTCTCTGCCAGCAGCTGGTAGTACTCGATGAGGTCGGTGTCGAGCGTGCCGGCTAGCTAGTTACCTGCGCCTGCACATCGCCCTTCTCTGCCAGCAGCTGGTAGTACTCGATGAGGTCGGTGTCGAGCGTGCCGGCTAGCTAGTTACCTGCGCCTGCACATCGCCCTTCTCTGCCAGCAGCTGGTAGTACTCGATGAGGTCGGTGTCGAGCGTGCCGGCTAGCTAGTTACCTGCGCCTGCACATCGCCCTTCTCTGCCAGCAGCTGGTAGTACTCGATGAGGTCGGTGTCGAGCGTGCCGGCTAGCTAGTTACCTGCGCCTGCACATCGCCCTTCTCTGCCAGCAGCTGGTAGTACTCGATGAGGTCGGTTTCGAGCGTGCCGGCTAGCTAGTTACCTGCGCCTGCACATCGCCCTTCTCTGCCAGCAGCTGGTAGTACTCGATGAGGTCGGTGTCGAGCGTGCCGGCTAGCTAGTTACCTGCGCCTGCACATCGCCCTTCTCTGCCAGCAGCTGGTAGTACTCGATGAGGTCGGTGTCGAGCGTGCCGGCTAGCTAGTTACCTGCGCCTGCACATCGCCCTTCTCTGCCAGCAGCTGGTAGTACTCGATGAGGTCGGTGTCGAGCGTGCCGGCTAGCTAGTTACCTGCGCCTGCACATCGCCCTTCTCTGCCAGCAGCTGGTAGTACTCGATGAGGTCGGTGTCGAGCGTGCCGGCTAGCTAGTTACCTGCGCCTGCACATCGCCCTTCTCTGCCAGCAGCTGGTAGTACTCGATGAGGTCGGTGTCGAGCGTGCCGGGTCCGCCGCCCTCCGCCTCGTCGATGAGGCGCGTGCGCTGGATGGCTGGCCCGCCGCTAAATGTTACTTGACTTGCCACTGGAACAAATCACATATTAAATGGCTTCAAAAACAAAAGAAGGAAGTTCTATTGGGTGTCAAAATAACCTCAACGAAGCCGAAAGTTCCAACATGATCACAAGTTTTGTTTTAAACACATGTTTTAATGTAATATGGGGAGTTGTAACCATCGTATTAGGCGTATAAGTCCAAATGGAAAAGTGCCGGGTAAGTAAGTAGGTGCCATAACGCGTGTGGACACAAGAAATTACGCTCAGTCGGCCGCGCGTCCTTTTTCGTCCTATAGATGAAAAAGGGCCCAAGTGCGAGTCTGTCTCGCCCATGAAGGGTTCCGTAGCAGCAAGTAACATAATATAAAAGTTCTTGTGGTTCGTTGTAACTTTGATCGATGTTTTATTATTAGTGTATTTTTTTTTAAATTAAGTTAATGATAAGTAAAATGAAAGGTAAATTGCGGTTTACGATTTATGACGTATTAAAAAAAAAACGACTAACTAGATCTCGTTCAAACCAATTTTCGGTGGAAGTTTACATGGTAATGTACATCATATATTTTTTTTTGTTGGAGGGGGGACACATTTTACCACTTTGGAAGTGTCACTCGCGCAAACTATTCAGTTTAGAAAAAAATGATATTAGAAACCTCTATATCATTTTTGAAGACCTATCCATAGACACCCCACACGTATGGGTTTGATGAAAAAAAAAATTGAGTTCCAGTTCTAAGTATGGGGAGGAACACCCAAATTTTTTTGATGTTTTTTTCTATTTGTATGAAAATCTTAATGCGGTTCACAGAATACACCTACTTACCAAGTTTCAACAGCATAGTTCTTTTAGTTTCGGAAAAAAACGTGGCTGTGACGTACGGACGGACAGACAGTCAGACATGACGAATCCATAAGCGTTCCGATTTTTGCCATTTGGCTACGGAACCCTAAAAGTACGGTGATCTTGCTTGACGCGTTCACTGTTTTGGGGCCATCTAAGTCCTACCTTCACTTTGAGGTCAACTATGTCGAGATTTAAAATAATTATAGCTATGTTTGACCATGTATTTGAGGAAAGCCATGTCAGAGTATGTCACAGTCACTCAAATGTCTCACTGATGGTGGCGCGTGAGTCGGATCATTTAGTTCCCTTCAAAATGGTTGAGTTGAATGGTGCTGATCCATGCGTCATGTTCGTGAACGGGCGCTGTCAGTTGTGACTGGTCATCTCTTAGTTGCCATGGCTTATTTGAATGAATTATTTTGGTTTTTGATTTGCATTTTTTTTGTTTTTACTGTGGACACTTTTAACGTGCACATCTTGTTACATTGTTCTCACATAATATACCATTTCGACATGAATGATGTAACCTAGATTTTGTAACAATATTTTGATTTAAAAAAGTGTCCATGGAGTTTCTTGCCCGTTCTTCTCCATAGAGATCTACGCTAGGGAATGGGAAACTACAGTACTTTCACAGTTTTTATGTCTTGTGACTGGGACTGTAGCTATATTTAATTTTCATCTTTGTTTCGACAGTTCAAAAGTGCCTGTAACTGGCTTACTTGAAATGAATGCTTTGATTTTGATTTAGACCATCTACACAACTACACGTACCTTTCGAAGCCACCTTCATATACAAGTCCATGGCCTTGGGACACGAGCTGGGCACGGTGTTGCCGCTCCAGTAGCGGTACGCCAGCGCCATCTGCGCGTAATCGCTCTCACCCAGCGCGCCCATCGTGTAGTGCACTAGGGCTTTGCCCTGAGACACCGGGACTGCAATGCCGGTCGCGTAGAGAAAACCCATGCCCTGGAAAATTGTGTATTGTTAGAAATATGACAACCCGAATGGCGCAGCGGTAGTGAAGCTGCCTTACGTTCTTAGGGCCCCGGGTTCGTTCCCGGTTGGAGCAAATGTTTGTATGATTTGAGCATGGATATTTGTTTCCGAATCATGGATGTTTATATGTATAATAAGTATGTATTTACAAACAAAAAGTAGTAGAAGTAGTAGTATATCAACGATCAGGTGTCCACGACACAAGCCTCGTCGCTTAGTGTGGCATTAGATGGCGCTGTGTGTTAATGTCCAGCGATATTTATTTATAAATATGTAACGACGGCGAACGTCTATAGGGTTCCGTACCCGAAGGGTAGCCAACGGGACCCTAAAAGTTGAAATTTTGACAGAATGTGTATTCTGTTGTATGTGTCTATACTGTTGCCATTATAAATATAATTATATAAAAAATTAATTAAAAATATAAGGCGGCCCCCCAACTACGATGATACGGAACCCTTCACATGCGAGTTCGACTTGCACTTGGCCGGTTTTTAAATGTCCTCAGAGATGGAGTGTGCTGGTGCTATTGGATTTCCATTTTTTGACGCAGCGCGCTCAAAAATGACTCTTATAGCTATGGAACAAAGACGCTACCAGGTTCAAAATATGACTATTGACGTACGTTTGACAATACCACATCATGATCACTATCTTTCTAGGGGACCTGAACATCTTTTTTTTTTTTTCGGATGGGAAATCATCAAATGACTCCTCCCGCTCTGGGCGGAGCAGGAGGGAGTGTCAGACTTTTACTGACTAAACCCCATCCATGTTCTTTCATCGCCCTTTGTGTTCCGGGGCCACGGTATGTCTTTCGAACAGTTCCGCAGCCCCGGCAGGCTTCGGCCCTTGCCTATTGCTGACTCTCTTTGAGGCGCGGTGGCACACTCCTGCGCCGTCGACACGGCCTGTCGTCATAAGACGGACGGATGGCGAGCTAGCCCATAGCTCACCGTCCACAACTCTACAGGCCCGTGAACATCTTAACCCACAGGGATGTAGCTGGGGAGTTTGTTCCGCCACTTCTAGTCCAGCTGCAACACTAGGCAGTGGTGAAGTGCTTTTAAGTTACTGTTTTATGTCATTTTTGACGTTGAAAAACTGCTGATGCTCTAAACTGCTTTGTTGGTCTAGTAGTCGCAAGCGCGACTGTTGAGCATGAGGTCCTGGCTTCGATTCCCGGGTCGGGCAATTGGGCATCAGGAATTTCTCAGTAGCATCAACGGATTTGTTTTCGGTTGATGGCAATATGAGAGATTTGGAAGGGACCTGCACTCAGCATTGGGTGGCCAAAGGTTGAAGAAGACGAAGGAGATGGCAATACGCTCACCCCCATATAATAACCCCCCTAATACCCTATGTAATGACTGTTTTTGACCATAGTTGGTACTCAATGACTTGATTGATAGTATAATTATCTTTTCAGATGAATTCCATTTAACATTTTTTTTTTACATTTTTGCACATGACATTTTGTATTATTTTAATAATCCTTTTCTTTGTTATTTTCATTTTTTTATATTGTTTATACTTTATTTTTATTTTTGACGTAGTAAAGTTAAATTTTTGACATTTAAATATTTTTTTCTGTTTTTTTTTTTTTTGTCCGAATTAATTAATACTTTATGCACTCCATTATTATATTTAAAGGTTATCAATTATAATGTCAATGACCTCTATGAATTTTTGTACGCCTTCGGGCATAACATAGCGCGCTTGTAATCTTTTATAACAACAATTTTTTGTACCTACTTGTGTTAACAAATGATTAAATGACTTATGACTTACTCCCTATTACAAGGGACTTAAGCATAACTGGCGAATTGTGTGTGTACTTGTAAGGCACGTCTGCCTATCCCTTCGGGGATTACAGGCGTGATGGTATGTTATGTTAAAAACTGCCGATTCTGAACCAAATTGGAATTAAAAACTTTTGATTTCCACCATAATCAAAATCAAAATATTTAATTTCACATAGGCCTAGATGGGCACTTATAAAACGTCGAAAAAGGTGCAGGGTTCGCGTTGGTCGTTTCTATAGAGAAGAACCGGCAAGAAACTCCATGGTTACTCTTTTCAAATCATTTGGTATTACAATATTCTTTTATTACAGCGTTAGTACATAAGTATGGGGGGACAGCGTAGGCCCAACAATAGGTCGTTGCTTACTATACAAAAAACGTAAAACAGAAAAATATTTAGATAAAAACTTACAGCATGAGCATCAGCGTTCCCTTCTTCAGCTAACACCTCGAAAATGTTCTTCGCCTTATCCAAGTCGAGTTCGACTCCCGCCCCGAAGAGATAAGACCAGGCTAGCTTGATCTTAGCCGGCACGTAGCCGATGTCGGCCGCCTGTTTGACCTGGAGGATGGCGCCGCGAAGGTCCGGGGAGCGACGGTTTAGCTTCGCCATTGCGACGTCGTAGAGTTCTTTGGCTGTAAATAAGATACTGCTGAAAATGAAGTCCTGGGTTTGATTCCCAGGTTGGGGAAGGTGTTTTTGGGTTTTAGGGTGTGTATCGTGGGTGCGTTTACAAACATTAAAGGTGAACGCACACTTATCCGTGCCGAAAGAAACATTTTCTCATATGTATAACGTTATCTATTCGTCCGATTCGACGCGGATAAGTGTGCGAGGTTTTGTAGGATTTCATATAAGTAATTCTAAAATTAGATTCTTTCGGCTCTGATAAGTTTGTGTTCACCTTTAAACTCATATACACAAACAGCCAGATCCCAAACAACTACCTGTAGGCCATATAAATATTTGTTCCATCGGTAATCGAACCTGCTACACGCAGCGCAGCAGCCAAATGCTTAGGCACTGCGCCAACCGAACCGTCAAACCTTTTTTTCACCATGAATTTCTCAATAGCAGTCATGGAGTTTAGATTTGTGCCCAATTGATGGCAATAGGCTCGCCAACTATTACATGGGACTTAAAACATAACTGGCAAAATGAGGGTGTTAAAATTATCACATCATGAATAATATCGCGCGTGTTCCTTGAACATACAAGTTAAGAATGTTTAGAATTCTACAAGCTAGCCACAATCGCTATTTATTCACCAAGGGGAGTAAGGCACAGATTACTGCTTTATACTACACTTGCTTACAACGTCATCAAGACTTTAAAAAATAAAAAAACGCGTTAGTAATGGATTACTACCCTGATTTTCAGGGCACTAATGAAATTCCATACAATTTAACTGCCTAGATTTTCGAGAAGGTTTAATGAACTGCTTTCAAGCCTTTTAGTGGGGTAGTATTGGTACACTTACTAAGCAAGTGTATTATAAAACATATTGTTACACAATAATATTAAAACAGCAGCATGCAAAGTATTTAAAAGATAACATTACAAAAACAACATTTAATTGCTACTTGAAGTGATAAAATCTGAATGATAATGACAATCAAGGCTACCAAACAATCATTTAATGAAAGGTTTCACTAATTAAAGTGAAATTTATTCATTTTTCTAGACATGGGAGCTAAACAAGAGCTCAATCAATACTTGAGGAGGCTCTCGGTAGGCCGCTGGATCAAGGGCTTGACTCAGAAACCGGTACTCCTGGACATGGTTCGTATTGTTAGGCGGTTACTGTGTCTGGAGCCCTGATCGCGTAACTTGTTTCTAATACTGGTGGGCAACTATTTTTATTTTATATAGAAATATTTAAAAATTGAGTAAGTATAATGAATAAACAAAAACTTGAAATCTAAAACATTATATTCCTTTAATTGAGCTCTTGTATAAATAGTTCAAACTATCTAAATCTCCCCCTATATAAATCTCTCCCTATATAAATCTAAATGGGAAATTTAGATAGTTATAACACATTGAACTTTAGAGATTAAAGCTCAATGTGTTATAAATGAACAGCCAGCCTAGTACCTTCTTTCAGCTCTGGTGACAACTCAGGTTCTTCCTCCGTGGGCAATGGTGGCAGCGTGTCCAAGATGTCTTGTGGGTTCTCATCCAACTTCTGCATTAGGCATAAAATTATTGTAATTAAAACCGAATTTGCAATTATTATGTAGCAGGAAAAGTAGCAGCGGTGGCCTGGTGGTGCCGGCCACCCAGACAGGCGCATTACTTTGTGTAATTTAATTCATCACCGCTGCTCTCAAAACGGTGAAGGAAAACATCGTGAGGAATCCGGCATGTTCTAGAACCAAAAAATTTGAACGCACTGGGCCCGCGTGGTGGATTGTAGCCCACTCCCTCTCATAGAGAGGAGGCATGTGTCTCAGCAGAGGGCACACATAGGCTGATGATGATGAGGTTGGAAAGTATATAACACATTAATTTAGCAATAAAAGTAGTATTAAAAAAATGACCAAGGAAACTTTTGTGTTGATACCAGTTACTATACTTTAATTTTAGTACTTGAATAATTTATATTTGAAACTTTATTTTTTATAATAATTTGTATGACAAAACATATTGAGAACCTTTTGATTTTAAGATCCTTCATTTTAACACCTAAGTTTATCAAATAAATGATTCTGATTTTAGTAAAAGTTTAACAAATAAAATCTTTCATAAAAAATAATAATCTTAAATCTTTAGTACCAATTTTATTGAATGTGTTGCAAGTTTTATTATACATCAGCAAACTGAATTATAAAATGCCTTTAATATTTTGTTTCATTAATCGAAAATAAAGGGAAGCCAAGAATACAATAGTGAATTTTAATATTTGTGCTATTATTTACCTCAATTTCATGTTCAGAATGTTCGGAAGCCTTGGGGTCATGTATCCAGGCGGTCTCCGTGTGCCTCAGGAGGCTCTTCTTCAACAGTTTGAGGGTGTACTCCATTTGGTCTAGATGACTATCTGCAATACAATAATATTCACCACACACATAAATGTCACCCATTCAACATACACATAAATTCTATTCAAATGGATTTATATCTATAGTTTGTTCATTTTGTCTCAAAATGAACTGCAAGTTTTAGACATACTCTGTGTCCAGCAGAGGATATAGATGAAAACTATTTATACTACAACTACAAGAGCCTATTCTGAGTAAATGTTGTATGTTTAATGCTATTGGTGTCCATATTAAACAAATAAACGGCTATCAGCAAGGATGACAAAGTTGATAATGTACTGCAGGTCAAATTGTGTGAAGTAGGCACACAACAGCAACTACGACAAAGTACCGGAAATCGAGTATAAAAACACAATAAAGAATAATCAACAAAACATCACCTTTATTGCTTTCTTCATCCTTAGGCACATCTTTGGTATTCCTCAGAGCCTCAGCATACTCCTGAAGCGTCACAATTTCCTTATTCATAGCATCTTTCAGCTCTTTGAAGTAGTCGGCATCTACCGTAGTATATTTGGAGTCCAAGCCTTCATTACCTTCCTCTTCTTCATCATTTTTCTCGCTTTTCTTGCGTGCGTCTGGCCCCAACAGCTCGCCGGCCGACAAAACAACGCACAGATACAAGACGTAAAGTTCCAAACGCTTCATAATTTCAATTTATTATCACACATCGGTCCAAAAGACTTACGTGTCCCTAAATCCAACACTTTTTGTAACCTGTTTTTTGTTTATATGATGAAAGAGAGCAAACAATTACCACCTCTAGCGAATGTACACGTATCCTTGCATTGTTTAGAGTCGTATCAAATTAAATAATTTGCCATTAAACTAATTTAATTCACAATTTCTCTCGAAAAATAGTATTTCCACAGTATCACCAGTCAAACTCAACTTCAGCTGTCAGTGTCAATACTGTCAATCTGGCAAGGAAATTATATACTAACTGGAATGAGTACGAACAAAATGCTAAAAAAATAAAAATAAACCCTATCTCAAAAAATTAGAGTTTAAATTTGTACAATGGATTCAATAGAAAAGGAAAAAAAACGTTCCAAGCGAGAAACCGACAAAGGTGGATGGTATCCCTGTCTTGCCTTGTCACCGATGTAAACAATATGGCCGATACATTTTCGCGTTGAAGTCATTTAGCTACTTTTATTGTATAGTGAAATAATCCACTTTAAATATGGTAAAATTGTGTTGTTTGAAGGGGTGTAGTAGTATGGGTTTGCTGGATGTGGAATTTTGTTTTTTAGGGAAGTTTTTTAACTTTGGTTGTATAATACGACTAGGGTTACCAATGTTTAAGATTGACATACGGGAAATATCCAAATAAATTAAGTAAGTAAGTTTGTAGTTTCGAACATCGTTGTCGTACTTAGTAATTAAAAGTATTTAAATAAAATACATCGGACATCGCACATGGTTTCGGTTGTACCTAGTTTGCTTTTTAAATACAAATATTGAAAAGAAAAGATTCCGCCGCACCGTGCCATGCCATGCCGGTCCTAAGGATATTTCCATGCTTCTCCAGCAAAAGAATCCATTTGGCGAGCTGCGAGTGAAAATGAATGGTTTCGGAATATAAAATAAATATTGGCGAATGCTACTAAAACGTTATAGGTAAACAGTCATAGCATGAATATGCGATTTTCTATGTCTGAAAAAATATATAATACTAACGGTAGTCCTCGAATCCCCGAATACAAAAGTCGTCTGGATAGACAGGTTGCAAAATTGATAATTTGCAACTGGACGGTACAGACATACATTTATGTTAACATAAAAAGTTAATGACATCCACTCTTGAAGCTATTTCGCCTAGAATGCTATTGAGTTGTGGTCATCATCAATAAATGTGATATACTAATAAACGTAGCGTGAGCTTTAAGGATCCGTCGTTTGAGTAGTCCCCACTTATCCCGGGCAGTGAGCACACGTACCCTTAAAGAGTTCATCTACTTACTGTTAATTTTATGGTTTTATTCTAAACCCTAACTGGTGTTTCTTGTGGTGTAATAATAAAATAACAGCTACTCTGTAACTGTCTCAAGAGTCAGTATGATTATTGGACAATTAGAAAGAGACAACATCCACTCTTGAAGCTTTCTCGCTCGGAACGTTTTAGGCTTGCCCGTCCTCATTCCAGTTAGTATATAAGTTTCTTGTTGACAACAAGTAAACAGTTTTTTTTTTGTGAAAATTATTATTCTAACTAATCATAATGCATTGTTGCATTTCTGTATGTACTAATACATCCACAAAAATGAAAATAAATCAAATATAGCGTAAAATTCTATTACTTTCCAAAAAATAGTACTGTCATAGCATGTTTAAGTGAAAAACACAAAAAATTGATAAACGCAGTAAAGAAATTTTTTTTTAAACAACTTGTTTTGGTCACACTCTGCATTGACGGGACGGGACGGTTGATTTTGAAGGCTACTGAACTTTTCAGTAGCCTTCAAAATCAACCGTCCAAGCAAACATGCCAGAACCATTTAAAGCGAACACACGTGTTGTAATAGACTGCATTGATGTTCATACCGAATATCCCTCAACAGTTAAACAAAGAAAAAGAGTCCACATGCACTCAGATTATAAACATGGTTTTACAATAAAGTTTATAGTTGGCTGCACTCCTTGTGGTTTCATAAGTTTTGTATCTAAATGCTACCGAGGGCGTTCTAGTGATTGCTTTATAACAAATGATTGTGGACTAATTGATTTGTTAGAGCCTGGAGATACTGTTCTCGCTGATAAAGGATTCCCTTCCATTATAAAAACATGTGTTGAAAATAAGAAAGCTTCTAAGAAGCCACCATTTCTTCACGCACCACAATTTAGAAAGTAGACGAAAATTCATATTACGCTGACGATCATTACTGATAGACGGAACCCATATTTTATACCTTTTATCCTAATTATTCAAAAATAATATAATTGAAGAGATAATTTTGTTTACATTCAAAGCACGATGACAGCTGATAAGTTACACTTAAAGTACTTACGGGATGATATCCGTGATTTTGTTTAAGTGTAGTGAAAAACCGTGAAAGTCTAAAACAGTGCAGCTGATAAGTTTCTTTTACTGTCCGCATAGTGTCTCTTTTGTCGAATTAGTGCTGCTACCTATAGTTCCTTCACGTTTCTTAAAGTTCCTGTCCCTGCTCGTTCCCTTTTGGTTTTCTCCAATGAACTTATATACTAACTGGAATGAGTACGAACAAAATACAAAAAAAAAAACTATCTCAAAAGCTTAGAGTTTCAATTTTTGCAATGGATTCAATAGAAAAGAAACGTTCCGAGCGAGAAACCGACATTGGTGGATGGTGCCTCCGTCTTGCCTTGTCACCGATGTAAACAATATGGCCGATACACTTTCGCGTTGAAGTCATCTAAGTGCTTTTTATTGTATTTAAGTGAAAAAATCCGCTTTAAATATGGTAAAATTGTGTTGTGTGAAGTTGTAGTAGTGAAAAACGAAATTCCACAGCCAGCATCCCCTGTATGCTGGATGTGGAATTTCGTTTTTCATGTAAGTTTTTTTTAACTTTGGTTGTTTATTACGACTAGGGTTACCAATGTTTTAGATTGACAAACGAGAAATATCCAATTAAATTAAGTAAGTAAGTTTGAAGTTTCGAACATCGTTGTCGTACATAGTAATCAAAAGTATGTTTTTATTTTATAAATTAGAAACATCACACATGGTGTCGGTAGTAACTAGTTTGCTTTTTAAATAGAAATATTGAAAAGAAAAGAGTCCGCCGCACCGTGCCGTGCCATGACGGTCCTAATGATTATTCCATGCTTCTCCAGCAAAAGAATCCATTTGGCGAGCTGCAAGTAATAACTACCAGGTAGAGAATAACAACACGATAGTTTTCACAAGTCCGTATATTGTTCACTTCACTTCACAATAATTCACACGAATGATACACACAGTAATTCACACGACCATAGTGACAGCATAGATGTGTCTTATCCGATAGCTAGCGCACGAATGACCGAATGTTTTTTTTTTTTTTCGAAATGCATCTCGCAGTTCAACCAGAGAGGTTGTCGTCTGCTTAACCGGACTTTCCTGTGGGTGCCTTAAGTGTAAGGCCTCCAGCCAGGGCAAAAAACTTACAAAGTAAGCGACTACACGCTAAGGGCACTCCCTGTGGGGTACGGGCCTCGGCTTAGGGCGTCGCTGGGAGAGGACAGCAAGGGGACAGGCTGGATCGGAGTGGATGACCCGAATGAGTGCGCTCTAACCTATTTGACAGCTCTGTTTTTCCCACCACCCGGCTTTCGCGTGATAAAAATGTTAGATGCGCACACATCCGGTGTCAAGACAAGTTTTAAATAAAATAACCTAGCGATATTAAAAAAGGGAATACCTATTACTACTTATCCTTTCATATAAAATGATATTTACTATGACATTTCTAACACAAGTGAAAATGATTGGTTTCGGAAAGTAAAATAAATATTGGCGAATGTTACTAAAACATTTTAGGTAAACAGTCATAGCATGAATATGCGATTTTCCATGTCTGAAAAAAATATAGAATTCTAACGGAGTCCTCGAATCCCCGAATATAAAAGTCGTCTGGATAGACAGGTTGCAAAATGGATAGTTTGCAACTGGACTGTACAGACATACATTTAAGTTTTAGGTAATAAGTTAACATAAAAAGTTAGTGACATCCACTCTTGTAGCTATCTCGTCTAGAATGCTATTGATTTCCAGGTCATCATAATAAAATAACAGTAGTCTGTAACTGTCTCAAGAGTTAGTATGATTATTGGACACCCTACTAGAAAGAGACAACATCCACTATTGAAGCTTTCTTGCTCGGAACGTTTTTGCGTTGCCCGTCTTCATTCCAGTTAGTATATAAGTTCATTGGTTTTCTCTTTTTGGATGCTTTTTGGACTGTCAACTGACGGTTGTTTTTTTTTTCTCGTTTTGGCATTGCACTATTCGTGCCTAATGCCACTGACAATATTTTATTTGATATCAAAACGTAAGAATCAAGTACTCGCGAAAGGAAAAAATATACTAACGGAAAATTTGGAAATTGAAAGGAGATTAGTTGTTAAATATAAATATAATAAAATTATAATACGTTTACCGTAGGGAAATATATTACAATAGAAAACTAACCATCTCAACAAAAAGGTCGAAGCGGTGCGTAAACTAAGACGACGGTTGATTTGACACCACGAAGGAGAAAGTGACACTGACACTGACAGTCAGAATAATGACAGGTAAAACTGCTCGAGTTTGCCGAATTTTACGAAAATTTACAAAACTGTAAAACTTATTGTTTACAGTGAGTTTTCGGTGGAAACGAATGTAAATCGTGTTGAAAACATTTAACCTGTTATTTAGAGTGGCTATAACAGCTCCATAACCTAAAATGCTTCGGGCACCGGTTAGAAGAGGTATCGTTCTCCACCAGCCCTGGGTCCGGTTAAAGTCCTCAAGTAGTTTTATAAGGAGCACTTTTATTGAATTTTTTGAGTCGAATCATGGTCATAAACACGTCAAATCGAGCTCTGTGGTCCCGCTGTACGACCCCAGTGTGCCTTTTGTAAATGCTGGAATGAACCAGGTAAGTAACAATATTTTTGTTATTTACGTAGATAGTTTCCTAATTTTACGCCTCACTTTGATCTATGAGAAGCTAAGTTTAGTTAGGTATAAATATAGTAAGCCAACTTGACCAAAATGGTAGTACTTGTTGGCAAAATGCCAACCTTGTGTTTTTTCAATCAGTTTACAAACTTATAGACTGTTTGGTTCCGAGGAATAGCAATGCCCTTGGCAAAAGCATACCACTCAAGGAAAGGATCTTGCCAAGGAATTTGACAAGATGCCTGTTTATTATAGCAATCTTATCTGTCCGGCTGCTCACAATTTCAAAAAAGTTTTTATTTTCACAATATTTATTTATTTTCTCCATCTTACGACTATCTTTACAGGGTTACCTAATGCGATAGTGTACACAATAACAATATAAACATAATAATTCTGAATTTCAGTTCAAAGGCGTGTTCCTTGGCAAGGTGGCTGCCCCTGCTGCAAGAGTAGTGAACTCACAGAAATGTGTGAGGGTTGGGGGCAAGCACAATGATCTGGATGTGGTTGGCACTGACGGACACCATCACACTTTCTTCGAGATGCTCGGCAATTGGTCTTTTAATGATTATTATAAGGTGAATATTATTGTAACCTCGCCTCTGGAACCAATGCTTGTTTTCCATGTTTTCCTATACACGAGAATTTAACATGCAGGCACAGTGCTTGTTGGTAAACTTTGCATTATAAAATCAGCCTGATATGTCCACTACAAAGCTAAATTGGTAACTATCCATCCACATTGAACTCAATTTTACCATTCTCCTTCTTTATGTGTTGATGTGTAATTTTACCCTACAACATAGTAATATGCTATACCAATCTGCTCGAGGGTAACTTTCAAGCACAATAACAATAGTTTATATAGTACCTCCATAAAGGGGATTCAACTATAATTTTACCTGATTAGCCAGAGATGGCTAACACCAAGAGATTTGGAAAGGAATGTGGGAGGCCTTTACCCAGCAGTGGGACAGCTAATATAAAAATATGGTTTAGAAATACTTTCTAGTTTTCTTCCTTCACTCAATGCCAAACAAATTATAATAT
Organism: Xestia rhomboidea; assembly: GCA_963853795.1. NCBI lineage: Eukaryota > Metazoa > Arthropoda > Insecta > Lepidoptera > Noctuidae > Xestia > Xestia rhomboidea. The sequence goes on from OY970777.1 coordinate 16,380,667, forward strand.
GCTATAACAACCATTGTCTTTCTGTTTCAATAAACACATTCTTCTGTTTCAATAAACACATTCATCGTTTTAACGCTTCATTTGTTTCAAACACATTCATAGTTTTAACGTTTCATTTGTTTTTCACAGAAAGAGGCATGCAAGATGGCATGGGAGCTGCTCCTCGGTCCATACCAACTGAAACCGGAGAACTTGATGGTGACATACTTCGGTGGGGATGTTGCCATTGGGCTGAAGGCTGATACTGATTGCAGGGATATCTGGAGGTCTATTGGGTAGGGATACAAAGTTTTAAAAATGTTATAAGAGTTCTAACACCCATACATATAGCTGTGCAGTCTTCTGTCACTTTTTCTCACAAGCAAATGCATTAGGAAGTGAAAGATGGCGTTCTTGTTATACATATAGACATGTAATTTTAACAGTCAAAAAGTGCTGGATAAAAATCTAGTCATTTTTAAAAGCTTAAAATTACTTTAGATTTTGATTTGACACTGAAACGTGGCGGAGCGAGACGCCGCTCGCCCTTATTAAGATACAATATCTAAATAAATTATTAGCTACATAAAAAGGCGTTGATTTAAAGCGAGCGCGAAAGCGTGTACTCATGGAAAGGCAACAATTGATGCACGCGCGTGTGTCTTGACGCAAGTCACTTCCCTTCACTTGTGATGTGCAGGTCGCATTGTTGAGATCCGTGAACAGGGCGTTATTGCGAATAAACCTTTTTTTTTCGGATGGGAAATCGTCAAATGACTCCTCGCGCTCTGGGCGGAGAGGGTGTCAGACTTTTACTGACTAAAATCGGCCCTTGCGGACTCCTTCCTTTTTGCTGACTTTGAGGCGCGCGTGGAACACTCATGCGCCGTCGACACGGCCTGTCGTCATGAGACGGACGGACGGCGAGCTAGCCCATAGCTCCCCGTCCACAGGCCCGCGCCTACGGTGGCCGGGGGCCCCTACGTGGACCCCCGACGATTGCGACTGACCCTTACTTATTATATTCATGTAACAATTAACCAAAATAACAACCATCCTCACAACATCGTGGAACATTATCTATATAAATAAATAAAATTGAGTGTCAGTTTGTAATCAAAATAACAGCTTTTTACTGAATGCATATGAAAGTATTTACGGTACTTATAAATAACAATAAAACAATTTTTAAAATTTTCGTCTGTGTGTGTCTGCTAATCTCCGCACCGACTTTGGCGAGACTTTTACTGGCAGATAGCTGATGTTATATGGAGTAACTTAGGTCACTTTTATTTTATAAAAAATATTAGGGTTCCGTGCAAAAAAAAACCCTTGAAATTGTTAACAAAATCGATTGAAATAGTTATAATAATTTCATGCTGACGAAGCAGTAGCTAGTTTGTCTCATAAGTTTGCCGTTAGCCAGCGTCTCTGGCTCTAATAGCTGATTTCTTTATCCTTAGGCTTAAATATGAGTATTTTGTGTCTCTTCCAGCGTTCCAGAAAGCAGGCTCCTGGCTAAAGGAGCCAAGGATAACTTCTGGGAGATGGGCGACAGTGGCCCATGCGGTCCATGCACGGAGATACACTACGTCAATCCCGATGGATCCTTCACTGAGATATGGAATTTAGTTTTTATTAATTGTCGCAGGTTAGTTTGTATTTATTTACAAGTAATCGGACAAACTTACTAAGTATATCGATGTTACCCCATTTATTGAGGCAGGCAAAGGCTATAACATCACGCTACGGCCAATAGAGCGAAGCATCAATGTTGCAATTAAAAAATAATAATAATGGATTTATTGGTTAGAATATTGCTGTTGTTGTTATTGTTGTAGTGGTTAACCCCTCTGTGTATTCCTTAGAGATGAGAAGGGCAAAGTGAGGGGACTGATGAAGCGCCACGTGGACACGGGCATGGGTCTGGAGCGCATGGCCGCCATCCTGCAGGGCGTGCCCACCAACTACGACACCGACCTGTTCCAGCCCATCATCAAGGCGATTAAGAAGGCATGTATCATCATTTTGCCCCATTTTACGCAACACGTTTTTTTCTGCCATTCTCCCCGTCAACCAACACAGCTAGATGTAGATTTGTTTCACCAGATTACGTTTAAAGGCACACTATACCGGCACCTCTCCAACCCATCAATTAGCTTGCCATTCAAATTATAGCATTAAATCGTGTGTCGTATAATATATTTCATAATGTCAATATGAAATAGCTCACGGCGAGCAGCCAGCGAGCTTGCCGCTACCATACAACTCGACTCGCACGCAGCCCGCGCGCTGCAAGCGAGCTGACCGCATGCTTACAGCGCGCCGACTCCGAGTCGCCAGCGAAACAACGTCGATCAAAAATGCCGCGGATGCCGCGTAGTTAGCGCGCTGGCGGCTAGCCGTAGCCTAAATTCGAGGCGACGCCGTGCTGCAGCTGTGCAGTTGCGGTGCCGGTATACTGTGCCATGACCCTAAGTCCCATGTCTTATATTGATCGTAAGGGGCCATCCATAAATTACGTCCCACGTTAATGGGGAGGGAGGGGGTCGACGATGTGTGACATTGTGTGACAAAGGGGGTGGGAGGGGTCCTAAATTTCGGTGACGTCACATTTCAAAATCTTTATTGTATATCGTAATTGTTTTGTTGGCCATTCGCTCTACTAGTGTCGCGCCGACCGCCTATAAAGCGCCCTTTGATAAATGCCGTCAAACTTACCGCGCCTATCGATAGATGATTTCTGTGCTGTGTGGTTGGATGAGAAAAATGTTCCTGGCGGTAAAAAGTCCATGGAATCAAGATGATTAAGTCGGAATCTTTAAATAAAAATATTTATTCGTTTTAGTTTTGTTAATTTTTTGTAATGTTTCATTTGATGATAATTTTATTTAAAAAGACTTTAAGGGTCCGTGCACCTAATTAACTCATTTTCAACATTTTTGATCACTGTTTGTGGGAAAGGCAAGAAGAATTTGAACCTTTTTTATTTTTATTACAAGAGTCAGTTTCTTATTCTTGTCGACTGTCGGAACAATTTTTTAAAATAATGTATATATTAATGGCAATCACCCATATTCAAAACCCCTTTTCCGCAAAAGTAACGAGCGAGTGATGTTTGGGGTTCGCTGAACAAAGAACTACAAAATATTCCGAACATTAAAAAATATGAATAGCATCATTATATGGTCTACTCGTAAAGTATCAGGAAACACTATTGATTTCAATACGATATATAGCAGAAAAAAAATGATGAAAAAACGTAATTTATGGAAAATATCGGGACAAGTAAGTATAGTTTATACATAGTAGTTAGTAGTAGTATATTTCTATACCTTAGAAACACTTTAAAGAAAATTTGAAAATTACTCATTAATCTCAAGGTACCCCTTTAATAGAATCTAAATTTTAATTTATAAATAAACAATAACTTCATTTCGTAAATTAATCGCAAAGTGAACTATATTATCGACCACGCAAACCCAGTCCCGTCAGTAACGACCGGGCTCTCCCAGCGTGAGCACGTATCACTTTGCTTCGCAAGCGCTCGCGAGTTATACGTAAATATATTTTCGAGATATACGCAGACTACCACATTTTGATGCAGTGATGATTTAGGTATTTTTTGACGTTGATTGTTTAAAAATTGTTAAGATATATTTCGTCTTCAATATTTTCATTTTTGGAACGTAGTTCCATAACGCGGCTTACCTACTAGGACTAGGAGTGCGATTTAGTAGAAATCGTCAGGTAAGACATATATATGCCGTATGCTGTGTGTGTGTGTGTAGTAGAAGGTACTACACAAGAAGGGTATGGCGGGGTCGACTGAGCGAGCCATATTTTTCTTCATGGATGTCGTTTTCGAGGTTTTTGGGGTCGCTGATAATAAAAATTAGGTCAAAATGAAAATCCAAGATGGCGCCGAAAAAAAAATCGGTTTTTGTTTCATGGGTGTCGTTTTCGTGGTTTTTGGTGTCGCTGATAATGAAAATGAGGTCAAAATGAAAATGCAAGATGGCGCTGACGAAAATTATCGGTTTTTTCTTCATGGGTGTCGTTTTCGTGGTTTTTGGTGTCGCTGATAATGAAAATGTGGTCAAAATGAAAATCCAAGATGGCGCTGACGAAAATTATGGGTTTTTTCTTCATGGGTGTCGTTTTCGTGGTTTATGGTGTCGCTGATAATGAAAATGAGATCAAAATGAAAATCCAAGATGGCGCCGACGAAAATTATCGGCTTTTTCCTTATGGGTGTCGTTTTCATGGTTTTTGTAGGCGCTGATAATGGAAATGAGGTCAAACTTAAAATCCAAGAAGGCACCGAGGAACGTATTCGGTTTTTTCTTCATGGATGTCGTTTTTGTGGTTTTTGGTGTCGCTGATAATGAAAATGAGGTAAAAATGAAAATCCAAGATGGCGCTGACGAAAATTATCGGTTTTTTCTTCATTGGTGTCGTTTTCGTGGTTTTTGGTGTCGCTGATAATGAAAATGAGGTCAAAATGAAAATGCAAGATGACGCCGACGAAAATTTTCGGTATTTACCTCATGGGTGTCGTTTTCATGGTTTTTTGTGTCGCTGATAATGAAAATGAGGTCAAAATGAAAATCCAAGATGGCGCTGACGAAAATTATCGGTTTTTTCTTCATGGGTGTCGTTTTCGTGGTTTTTGGTTTCGCTGATAATGAAAAAGAGGTTAAAATTAAAATCCAAGATGGCACCGACTTCTACAAATAATGATACCTATGTTGATTTTTACATGAGACATGATGACATTTAGATAATTATAAGAAATTTATATTTCTTTGATATTGTACAAACAAAGTCTATATGAAATGCCTTCCTGCAAACAGAGAAGATCAAGTTTAAGTTTTCATTACGTTCCTAATTCCTAGTCCTACATAGATAATCAACCAATACCAAATTATTATATAAAAAAGCTATGTATAAAACGTATTTATTTTATTATTTTCAATAAATAAGAATAATAAAGACTGATTTGAAAATATAAAAAGGCGTATTTTATTGGTTTTATCAATGTCCTATTGAACTTGCATTCAAAACCGGACTACCGGTATTGATGTAGGCGCCATCTTGGATTTTCCTTTTTACCTCATTTTCATTATCAGCGACCCCAAAAACCATGAAAACGACACCCATGAGGAAAATACTGAAAATTTTTGTCGGTGCCATCTTGGATTTTCATTTTGACCTCATTTTCATTATCAGCGACACTTAAAACCACGAAAACGACACCCATGAGGAAAAACCAATAATTTTCGTCGGTGCCAACTTGGATTTTCATTTTGACCTCATTTTAATTATCAGCGACAACAAAAACCACGAAAACGACACCCATGAGGAAAAAACCGATAATTTTCGTCGGCGCCATCTTGGATTTTTATTTTGATCTCATTTTCATTATCAGCGACACCAAAAACCACGAAAACGACACCCATGAAGAAAAAACCGATAATTTTCGTCAGCGCCATCTTGGATTTTCATTTTGACCTCATTTTTATTATCAGCGACACCAAAAACCACGAAAACGACACCCATGAAGAAAAAACCGATAATTTTCGTCGATGCCATCTTGGATTTTCATTTTGATCTCATTTTCATTATCAGCGACACCAAAAACCACAAATATGACACCCATGAAGAAAAAACCGATAATTTTCGTCAGCGCCATCTTGGATTTTCATTTTGACCTCATTTTCATTATCAGCGACACAAAAAACCATGAAAACGACACCCATGAGGTAAATACCGAAAATTTTCGTCGGCGCCATCTTGGATTTTCATTTTGACCTCATTTTCATTATCAGCGACACCAAAAACCACGAAAACGAGACCCATGAAGAAAAAACCGATAATTTTCGTCAGCGCCATCTTGGATTTTCATTTTGACCTCATTTTCATTATCAGCGACAGCAAAAACCACGAAAACGACATACATGAAGAAAAAACTGAAATTTTTCCTCGGCGCCATCTTGGATTTTCATTATTACCTCATTTTCATTATCAGCGACACCAAAAACCACGAAAACGAGACCCATGAAGAAAAAACCGAAAATTTTCTTTTTTTTATTTATCGTTTTGTAAAATGTTCATGTGTCTGAATTCTTCTAATACAAAATTTATATTTTGATTGTGATAAATGTACTGTTCACACACATTCCAGACTTTTATTTCTAAGCCGTACTGACTTTATTTTATAATTATGTATCATAAAATAATATCGTCTACACTCTACAGGATTAAAATTGTTTAAGCGATCACTACGCTCGAATATCACCCGTGTGTGCGTGTATCTGCATGAACAATGCACACAAACATAGGATCGCAACGAATTTGCCTAAACTCTAGCGAGTGAATATTATGCACGGCCTCTTAAATCGAAATAAAACTGAAACGGAACTGCTTTTTTAATTCAATAATTTGTATATGTAAAATATGTGAAGTCACACTAGGGCGGGGGGGGCGGGTCTCACAAATGTCACCAGCTGTGACAAGGACGAGGGGGGGGTGGTCAAAAATCATGAAATTCTTGTGACGTAATTTATGGATGGCCCCTAATAGGCTCAACTGGACACAAATCTAGACTCCGTGGCTGCTATCGAGCTGCTACTAATTCCTGATGTAAAAACCCAATAACACTGCCCGATAAGCGGTCCACTCGACCAACGAAAAATCATAATAATTAAACTTGACGTTTTCCAGAACAGTAAAGGAGTTAAGCCGTACGGCGGCATGTTCGACCCTAATGCTGTAGTGGATGCGGCTTACAGGAGGCTGGCGGACCACGTGAGGATGATCAGCGTCTGTCTGGCGGATGGAGTGTTCCCTGCTTCTAAGTAATTCTTGTTCCATCTACCTTGAAAAGTTAACTGCACGAGTGTATGTAATAGGCATGACGACAGTATCAAAAAATTGCAAATCTATTTAGTCCGTCAGTTAGAGTATTGGAAATTAATGGACACGTTTTTTTTGTTTTTGTAAATCAATGAATATTGACAAAGATAAAACGCATCAAAGCTCGGGAGTGGGGGCTCGTGACGTCAGAACTAGCTAAAAATTATACCATGGCGTGACGTATTGACAATTTTAAAAGCGTCGTATCTTCGTACATTTTGGTTTACGTAACAAAAGAAAAAACACGGGTCAAATATTTTTTGAAAATCTAAGTGACGGACTAATTAGATTTTTTTTTGTCGTCTCGCCTATTTGTAAAACACTGGGTAAAATGACATAAATCTCGCGTGGTATCGTGGTATCGCGATGGAATCGAGTTGTGAATGATTTATGTGATAGTGGTAGCGGTACCGAGCGCGCAAAACGTATAAGGATAATAAGGGTAGATCGTTTTGTCTGCTCATAAACTGGCGCATCAACTTCAGGTTATCCGTGATCATCGTTTGCAACAATGCCGAAATATCGGAAACTAATGATCGCGCAGCGTTTTAATAATTACGAATCCACGCGCACGTTTGAACATTTCCACATAACCGGCGCGCGCGCATCTCGTCCTGTATCCTTCACGAGATTCGAGAGAGAGAACACTTAACACTTGAACTATGAATGCCTTTTCGCTAAATAAATAAAAAATATCGCTGGACATTAACACACAGCGCCATCTAGTGCCACACTAAGCAATGAGGCTTGTGTCGTGGACACCAGATAGTTGATATACTAAATAGATACTTTTTTGTTTGTAAATACATACCTATTCTACATACTAAACATCCATGACTCTGAAACAAATGTTCATGCTCATCACACAAACATTTGCTCGTACCGGGATTCAAACCCGGGACCCTAAGAACGTAAGGCAGTCTCACTACCGCTGCGCCATTCGGGTCGTCAAATCACGGTCCTGGGCCAATCTCAGGGCAATCTGGAAAGGAAGTTCCAAGGTCTGGAGCATCAGGTCCATGTAACACTTTTGTTCATCGAAAAAGAACACTTACTCATATTAATATGACACAAGGGCACTGTCAATGTTCATTTATAACTATGGACTCTAAATTAAAAATTTTTGAAGCTTACAAAAAATAAAATCTAAATGAATACATTTGTTCCAGTCTAAACCTGAAACAAATAATGAGGAAATCCTTCAAAATCTCAACGGACGTCTTCCAAAACCCTGAACTCATGAAGATCCTGTATAACGAGGTGGCAAAGACCCTGGGTTCCACCTACCCTGAACTACAAGCTAAGGAAGCGGATGCCAAGCTCATCATAGACCACGAGGGCGAGGCTTATGCCAAGATGAGGGCAGGGCTCAAGAAGAAGTGGAAGGAACTGTCGAAGCAGTACCCTGAGGTGGAGTACCTGAGTGATGTGGAGCTGCCAGGGTTTGCGCAGGGGTATAAGGAGTTCAAAGAGGTAATTAGACTGTTTTTATCCCATCTATTCGAAAAGGACGACTTGGTTCGCCTTTAAGTGCACCCAAAGGTGGTGTTTTCTATAAGAAACCTTTAGCGGGCAGTAATGAGTTTTTAATCCTACGCCACAATTTGTCTTTACTTAATTTTAATTATTAAAAATACTGATGTTGTATTCTTGTTTTCGCAATTAATGATTGTTGGATAAGATAAGATAAGATAAGATAATAAAAATAAATGATAATAAGAAAAAATGAAAATTAATGAATGATGAATGATAATTAATTGTTTCGATTAAATTGCTTTTTTTATTTCCATTTATAAGATATTTGCTATTTTTTTATGTATTCGGTATTCGGCCGAATACTACTTACTATTCGGCCGAATACCGAATACTGAAAAAACTGGCCGAATAGGCCGAATACCGAATAGTTGCCGAATATTCGTTGCTTCTCTAAAAATTACTCATGGACCCGGTACTGGGTCGACCCACTGGGACCACGGGTAACCACCCAGAATTCATGGTTTTGTTTTGAAAAATTAGTTCTTCAAGTGACAGTGAATAAAATATGAGGCGCCATTTATTTTCTCATAGTGGGTGATGAAAAGTAGAGTGTATCACACGGGCGCAAATATATTTTTGGCTCGGGCGACGTACTTTGAATCCCTCGCTACGTTCAGGATGCTACTAAAGAATCCCTCGCAAAGCTCAGGATTCTACTCTAGAATCCCTCACTTCGCTCTGGATTCAAAAAAGCGCCCTCGCCGTAAAAATATAATTTTGCTCCCTTATGATACAATCTACTATTTATTTCTTATTATTTTCTTTGTGGTGTGTTTCGTGTAAACTTTTAAAAGGGCAACAGTGATAGCCTAGTGGTGTGACTGTCGGACTGTCAAGCTATAGGTCTTCGGTGAAGGAAAACATCGTGAGGATACCAGCAAATTATTGACGGCATGTAAAGCTAAGTAAGAGCCCATGGCATGGGCGGCATAAAGACTCTGACACCAGGTTAGGCACTAACCACGCGATAAAGAAGAAGAACATTTAAAATGTTTGGGCATCTCGGAAAAGAAGAACAACAAGTTTATAATTCCATTTTATTTGTATAAAAACGTCTGCAGAATTTCGCTAGCTAATTTAATTTAACCTTGTAGACTACGGACTTTTTAAAACCGTTGTATAACGGTACTGTTTTTTAAAAAACCCAAGCATTCTGGTCATTCCTTTCGGTGCGGCTAAATACAGAACCTCTTTTTCATTAAAATCAGTTAATAACAAGTTCAGTTTATGTTACTATCTTCTTCAAATTTTAAGTTTTTAATCCTATAACTTACTAACCTTTCCAAACTTCCACAGACAGTGGCCAAACAAAAAACAACCGAAATACCAGGGGAACTAGTATTCAAGTTGTACGACACACACGGCTTTCAAGAGGACGTCATCTCCCGCATCGCAAAACTGAACAACTTGACCATCGACAACAAAAGCTTCTGGAAACTTTTGTCGAAACACAAGACGAGGCACAAGACTGCATTCAAAGAACAAGAAAAATCTAAAGGACTTCTCATCGAAGAAGCTATTAAAAGTCTTAAGAAAAGTGGTTACAGCAATACAGACGATACACCAAAATATGACTACACGTACACAACCAACGGAAAGGACATAGAATTCAAACTGTTGAAAACGAAACTAATAGGCATTTTAAACGAGGATTGGGTATGGATAGACTTTTTACAAGCATGCGAAAACCGATCGTTTTACCTAGTAACAAAAGAAACAAATTTCTATTGCGAGGAAGGTGGTCAGGCTGGAGACGAAGGAATGATATTCATCAATGATAATGTTGCCTTTGATGTCAGAAGCGTCTTTAAGCTCCAGGATTTCGTATTCCATAAGGGCAATTTCTCCCTGGAAGGGGATAGAACAACAGTACAGCCTGACATGGATGTGGAGCTAGAAATTGATGAAGATAGAAGACTAAAGTTGATGCAAAATCATACAGCGGTACACTTATTGAATGCTGCAGTGAGAAGGGTCTTGCCCAATAGTGCGGTGTGTCCTACAGGTTCTAGTGTTACCGACAAAGGTTTGAGTCTCAATCTGTCTGTGTACGGTGAAAAGTTGTCGCAAGATGTGATGTTGGATGTACAGAATCTTATTAGGTGAGTTTAGCTTTAAAGATTTTTTTAAATGGCCGTTAATTTCTACTCTGGGCAAAGGCCTCCCCATAGGGATAAAGGCACCCATTGCATGCAGACTTACAGGTTTGGATAAAACTTAATGTGGAAGTCGTGGGTTCAAAGTTCGAACCCAAGCAGGCGCGTTACTTTGTGTAATTTATTTCATCACCGCTGCTCTCAGAAACGGTGAAGGAAAACATCGTGAGGAAACCGGCATGTCCTCCTAGAACCAAAAAAATCGAACACATGTGACAACTACCAATCCGCACTGGGCCCGCGTGGTGGATTATAGCCCATTCTCTCTCATAGAGAGGAGACCTGTATCCCAGCAGTGGAAATATTAATAGGCTGATGATAATGATGAATGCGGAAGTGTGTATTTTCACACTTTTCTTCAGTCTGTATTCTTGTAAAGTTCTGCCAAGTTGCTGCGATTTTTCTGTGGAATACGGGACGGAATTTGTTCAGTGCTGATTTTGGTAATAAACTTATGTATATATATATAACACATACATAATAAACTTATGGAGATGCAAAAACTGGCGCGAGTAGTCGTGTGACTTCCTTATCATTAAAACAATAGACGCGTGCAATCGCGTTTTAGACGGGATTCGCCTCAGTGTGGACAGAGCAAAAGTAATTTTTGATAAGACTGATCCGATTGCTTAAAACTTGACACTATTCCTGAATGGTAATATAAGTATTTTCATGCTAAATATGGCCGGATTCCTGGGAATCTCCAAGCAGTATAGTTAACTGCTCACAATTTTATATGATAGACTATCTTCTACTTCTTGTATCTTTTCAGAGAATCCATAATCTGCAACGCGCCCATAGGGACCCGCGTACTGACGAGCGTGGAACTATCCCGTGAGCAGTCAGTATTGACGGTCCCCGGCGAGACATACCCCGAGGTTGGTCTGAGGCTCGTCACTGCTGACCCGCCGCTCGTGTCCAAGTGAGTTACTGTCAGCGTCAATTGAGTTATTACTGTCAACGTCCGCTAAGTTGCTGGCAGTGGCCACTGAGTAACTGTCTGGGTCCACTGAGTTACTATCTGCGTCCACTAAGTTAGTGTCTGCGTCCACTGAGTTACAGTCTGTGTTACTGTCTGAGTCTCATTACTTCAGGTTCTTTGTAGGTCATCCACATCTGTCACTGGAAAGTGTTTCTAGAAAGAACAAATAGTGTATATTAGTCTTAAGAAATGTATTTTCTTTCTTGCTTATTTTTTTAATGCGACTTACCAACACCCCTACTGCTGACTGATATACCGATATGATGTATTGCTAAGGGAGCTGTGCTGCGGTACCCACGTGCCCTCAACGGGGGCGCTGGGCGAGTTCTGCGTGACGCTGGTGAAGGGCGCGGGCGGACAAACGCCCACCGTGCATGCGCTCACCGGCGAAAGAGCCAAACAGGTATCATAGCACGATATGGAAAGTTATCGGTATACAATATTTGACAAATAGATATGAAAGTAGCCTTTAGACAACATAATAACAAAATATCAATGAAAATGACAGATTTTTATAACTTACTGTCTTCGAAGCAGTTATGACGTTACCATTTTTTGAAGTGAAAACTTCTTTAGGTGCGTTGAGCACTTTTGGTGAACAAAAATCATGGAACTCGCGACATCGTTCGTTTGTCTCGCTAAAACTCGAGAACGGCTGGGCCGAGTTAGCTGATTTTGGTTTTGAAATGTTTGTCGTAGTCCAGGGAAGGTTTAAACGGTGAGAAATATATAAGTTAAGTTCAACTACTGCTTGTCGCACAAAAATAATATTAAACTCCTGCAATTTTGTACGACAGTTCAAACGTCCGTAGCTGTCGCGGCCATGATGTGACGTCATTATCCACACTCTGCCTTGTTTACATCTAATTTTTTGGCCTTAATAAAATAATTTTACCAATTGTATGTGCTGTATTCAAGTAAAAAATCCAATAACAATATTATAATAAAATTTTAGTGAAAATTTTAGCACTTTTCAAATAAAAGTGTTTTTTGACACAATGAACTTTGACGTCAATACCGGCTTTACCGAAGACGGTGTGTTTTGACAGTGCGTTCCGTTTCCCCAAAAACATGCTACATAAAACAGTAAAATAAGTGATGTATTAGAAACTTAAACAAGTGTACCACAATGTTTTTATGCGCCAATACAAGGCATTTTTCATAATTAGAAATAGTTTTTTATTTCATGCATATTCCCTATTGTTTTGGATAAACATCAATAGTAACGTTTTTAATGCTTGAACTGAAACAGGCCTCTCTCTTGCTGTAATCCACCAATTAATCTCAGTTCGACTTGGTGGATGTTAAATGCCCTCGAATGGGACATTCAGAAACACTAATTCACAAAAGTCATAAATTACAATCTTGGATCTTTAATTAACAGGTTCGCGAACTGTTCTGCCGAGCCGAAAAACTGGAGCAAGTCATAGACTTGGTAGACCCTGAGAGAAAGAGAGAAGAGGTGTCTCTCATCAAGCAACAGCTGACGGAACTGTGCGGCACTAGTGGCGTCCCCTACGCGGAGTACGCCAAGTGTCTGGCGCTGCTCGACAGCTTCGCCAAGAGGGACGTGCAACAAAATGATCTGGCTTTGAAGTGAGTATTTGAATTTCTTAAAGGAGCTTGTGGCTAAATAGTAACAGCAGCTCGGGTCGATCTTTAGGTTAAGCCGCGCTATTACATACCGAGTTACCTCCGTGCCTCGGAAAACACGTTAAGCTATTGGTCCCGGCTGTCATTTGCAGATCTTTGACAGTCGTTTCAGGTAGTCAGTGGCCCAAGAAGTCTGACAACCAGTCTTACCAAGGGGTATCGTATTACCTAGAACTAACTGGGTTTTGGAGGTCAGATAGGCAGTCGCTCCATGAAAAATACTGGTATTTAGCTGCATCTGGTTAGACCGCAAGTCGACCCCAACATAGTTGAAAAAAAACCTTAATTTTTCAACATTAGGTAACATTCACAATAAGAATGATAAGGGAAAAAATTATGTGTTATCAATTTTTCTGAAACAAAGTTTCTCAATTCGTCTAGCTCGATAGCAGAGACAGAAGTCCGTGAAGCAGTAAACCAAGCATCCCAAGATGGGCGCCGCTTCGTGGTCCACTTCCTTCGCTGCTCATACCTCATGCAGAGCGACGGCGTGCGGTCTGTGCTGGCCGAGCGACGCACCATGCCCACCATGGTGCTGGGCTGTGCCGGCGGAGTCTTGGTAGCGGCGTGCACTGTGCCGCAGGTACGTCATTTAGACCAGGGATGTTGCCAGTTGCAGATTTTTTGACATCGGATTTTTGAAGGCTCACATCCGCAGATGCGGAACTAATATGTTTTTTAAGAAGCTTTGTTTTGGTGCAGTTATTGGTCAACTAGCACGTGCCCACGGCCCGCACCACTCGCAAGCATCAATTTCCGCATCCGCATAAACACCGGCATCGATTATTGCGAAAGCAGATACGGATGTCCAAATCGATGCGTATGTTCCGGGCGGATGCAAATATCCGCAACAACACTGGTTTAGCCTACAATGTTCCTGCTGCCGGCCGAAACCCGCGTCTGTCAGAGGTGAAGTCCACTAGGGGACGGGATCAGTGCGGAACTTAGTGGGTGGCCTTGATATGACTGACTTCTGACTATCAGTCGCGGGCTCGAACTCATTGGTGGGCGTGGCCAAAAAGCACGCTGTCTCACCTGGCATCGTGCCCTACAGAGTGAGTTTAGTGAGATGCACGATAATTCATAGTAAAAAGCGCGCTTAAAAAAATACGAAAAGGTCTTTGGCTGGAAATCGAGTTTTATGAAAAAACCACTGCATAAATCAATATTACAAATAAAATTGATTGAATTCTTCGATAATTGTGCTTTAACGATACCGACTTTGTTTTGGAAATTTGACACTTCTTAAAGTTGCGTTAAAATTGACAATAAAAACGAATCTTTGGTAGCTCGTAACTTTTTAATGGCTTTTTATTTTACTATTCTGTTTTCGCACAGACAAAATTAATAATGAGACAAAACGATATCATGTTTAACTTTGGATATACAATGTTAAATAGTGGAGTAATACCCTCCCGAAATTCCTATGGAAAAAATGTCGACTAGTGTCACCCTTAGGTGTACAGCCTAAATCCATGCTTCATCCTTTATCTAATCTCTAAATAAATATATAACCATATGCAGAGACGACAACTCAGCATATAACAGTCCTGCGCTTGACAAACATCTTACCCACATTATACCCTGTCCTCCAGTATGGGGGGCTTGCTGATACGCAGCTTCCACTTCAGGAGTCATTTTCTTCATCGGTCATTGGGATAAACATAGCCAGCCGACTGACACTCCCACACTCACTCTGCAAACAACTCCAGTTGCTCTAATAATGTAATCTTCTTCTTAGTGTCGAAGTCAAAAATTCCGCTCGTTGAGGCATTTATAAGATCAAGTGCGCACGGCCATTGCTTGTTGAGATACGCTTCATACACAGTTTAAATCTGTAGATACTGTATTTCCTGCGGTCGACTTGGGTTCGGAGTCTATTAATTTAATATAAGTGATGTAATAAATAAATAGCCGCTCGGGCCGATCTTTAAATTAAGCAGTTCTTGCCTAGGTTGGTCTGTGGATGAGTGACCACTCATTACATACCGAGTTTCGTCCATGCCTCGGAAAACACGTTAAGCTATTGGTCCCGGCTGTCATTTGCAGATCTTTGACAGTCGTTCCAGGTAGTCAGTGGCCCAAGAAGTCTGACAACCAGTCTTACCAAGGGGTATCGTATAACTCAGTACTAACTGGGTTGTGGACGTCAGATAGGCAGTCGCTCCATGTAAAATACAGGTATTCCGCTGCATCCGGTTAGACTGGAAGCCGACCCCAACATAGTTGGGAAAAGGCTAGGCAGATTATGAAGTGATGTAATAAAGGAATGTGTGTGTGTGTGCAGGAGATGGTGTCGCCCCTGTTCTCGGCGTGCGGGTGGCTGGCCTGCGCCGCGCGGGCGCTCGGGCCCGCCGTGCGCGCGCACGGGGACCTCACCAGGGCTGAGATGACGCCTTCGAAGGTACTCCTGCTATAACATTACAAGGCTTATTTGTCCAAATATTCTGACTGATATATGATTTGTGACCAGTGCTTTGTCGCTAACAAGCGTGGACAGGCATCTTCTGGGCACGCTCGCTCCATCAGAGACCTCATCCCTCGCTTTCTATCACGTGTGATCGAGCTCAAGAGTAGGCCCATTTTGTAGAAAAAATAAATGTATTATGTTTAACAGCTTTTTTTGTCAGTTTAAAAGTTACCTTAATTTACAAATTGACGTGCAAAGGTACATACTATACATCATTTCGTTTCAGCAACATAGCCTAAATAAAAATATTTTTCTTTGCAGGTGAGCCTAATAAACTGCGAGCAACTAGTCCAAGACGCGATGCGCGTCGCCATCAAATTCGCGCAGTCACACATCAAGGAGAACACGGAACCTTCCATAGACACACAGAATAGACAACAGAACTGATTATCATAGTTATCTCTTTGGAGAGACTGTAACGACCGCACGGAGGCGAGAAATACCGACTGGGAGCTTTAAAGCCATATACGTGTCTCACTAGGGGACATATTGTCCCAAGAATTGTGACAAGAGATATCGCACGAAGTCGCCCGGCTTCGTGTTGTTTGGCAAGATCAATTTCATAGTTTTCGATAAGAGATTTGGGAAGTTTGTCCCCTAATGGGCGAATTGATTGGGTATTGGGAGCTACTTCTTTAAGGGGGAAGCGCCAACGTAGCTCGCGAAATTCAATTTTCTTACGTTTTTTTGCAATTTGCAGGTTAGTGTCAGTAATTAAATGAACTTGAGGGTTTTAATAACGATTTATATCTATACTAATAATATAAAGAGAAAAGATTTGTATTTTTGTATGTAACGAATAAACTTAAAAACCTGCCAAGTGCGAGTCGGACTCACGCACGAAGGGTTCCGTAGCATTATCTATACAACACAAGACAAAACGGTAAAAAACACGTTTGTTGTATGGGCGCCCCCCTTAAATATTGATTTTATTCTGTTTTCAGTATTTGTTGTTATAGCGGCAACAGAAATACATATATATATACTGTGAAAATTTCAACGGTCTAGCTATCACGGTTCATGAGATACAGCCTGGTGACAGACAAACGGACGGACAGCGGAGTCTTAGTAATAGGGTCCCGTTTTTACCCTTTGGGTACGGAACCCTAAAAACTACTGGACCGATTTGAAAAATTCTTTCAGCAATAGATAGCTACATTAACAGCGAGTAACAGGCTATATTTTATACCCCACGGGAACGGGAACTACGCGGGTAAAACCGCGTGAAGTGCGCTAGTGGTTAATAATTGTGTAAAGCCATATTTGTGACGGTCGCGAATCAATCAACATACAGCCTGAAACTGACCTAGAAATTGCAAATAACATAAGGAAATTTGGATTTCGCGGGCTACCTTAGTGTATCCTCCTGAAATGGGGAAAGCTAACGCATTATTGGCACCGGCTCAGTTAACTGAGGTAATTTTTAGTTCAGCTCAGGCATTTACGACATCCCTCCCGTTCGGCGCAGCTACCATACCAAACACTGTCTATGTTATACGGTAGACCTGGTGCACTAGCATGAGCGCGCGGTCTAACCTACGTACTATCGAGGACACTCCCGCCTGATCACCACTAAGCTATTTTTTGCTTGCACTTACAACATAGAAACGCTCTCTAGCCCCGCCCCGTTGACTTTGTATGGAAATAATGAATGAAAGGCAATTCCGATCGGCCGAGCGCACTGACGACGCACGCTAAACGAGGGTTATTGTTATTTTGCGCGCCAAATTGACGCTTTCCTAATAGGCCTAAACTTTAAGGGGGCGTGGCTCGGCGCCTCCGCATGATGAAAGCGAAAAAAATTACAACTGATCAGGCGGAAAAGATCACGACTGCACTTTTACACCGCGCGCGCTCATGCTAGGCTCTGCCTGCAGTAACTTATATATTTGCGCTAAAGTATTTTTTGGTCCGATTCGCTTGAAACATCGAAACTAATGGTTTTTTTTAAGCATAATATTTATTATTTATATTAATAATAAATTAACATTTATATTTCTTCTTAGTTTCTGCGTCCCAGAATTCCAATGATATTGATAAAAAGACAATCGAGCCGCGTTTATTACTAAATTATGGTTAAAAAAACATAATATATATATTATATTTTTCCTTGAATTTGTATGTATTTTCTAGCAAATAAAAATTTTTGATTTGATTTGAAGAATAATTAATTTTATTTATAATTTGTGACACGACACGTAGGAGTGCGTTTTGGAAATAGTATTTATTTTTAGTTAAAATGTATTTTATTTTCTAAGGCTAAACAAAGCCGGCAATAATAATACTGCCTGTTAAAAGTTTAATTATTGTTCAAGCTCCCAAGTTGCGTGTGTGAACTGCCTTAGGTATGCTGTACTGTTCGGGTCGGTATTCACTTCGGTAGTATTTCTCGATTATTTATTTGAGTGCCTTTAAACTCGAGGCAGTTGGTCTAGTGGTCGCAAGCGCGACGGCTGAGCATGAGGTCTTGGGTTCGATTCCCAGGTCGGGCAAAGTGTTATTTCCTTTAAGAATTTCTCAGTAGCAGCCACGGAGTCTGTATTTTTGTGTGTTTCTGACGACGCGAATGGCGCAGCGGTAGTGAGGTTGCCTTACGTTCGTTGGGTCCCGGGTTCGAATCCCGGTAGGAGCAAATGTTTGTGTGATGAGCATGGACATTTGTTTCTGAGTCATGGACGTTTATATGTATAATAAGTATGTATTTACAAAAAAAAAAGTATCTATGTAGTATATCAACTATCTGGCGTCCACGACACAAGCCTCGTTGCTTAGTGTGGCGCTAGATGGCGCGGTGTGTAATATCCAGAGATATTTATTATTATTTATTTGTGCTCGGTTGATGTCAATAGGCTCGATCTTACACATGGGACCTGGCGAAATGTGGGTGTACTATTAGGTACACCACTGTCTAACCCAACGGGGATTACAGGTGTGATGTTATGTTATGTACTTATTTAATTCAGTTCGTGCCGTTCGGTAAACTCCGATCGGCATTTTCCGTTTCTGAATAATGTTGGGGCTCCTTTCAATCTAAGCCGAGTGGCTGTTTCCCTAACGTATCTACATAACTCTATTCCGCATAGCCGCCCGGTGTTGCCGGCACATACCGACCCGAACTTGTGTGCAGCACCCGTTAGTAGTAAGTAGTGTTTATAGTAAGTTTGAATGAAATTCGAAGTGTATTGTTGAAAGTCTTCCTGTAAATAATTAGAGCATCTACCTCTATTTTTGTAAATAAAACTTTTTGGAAACGAAATGGTTGTATTCTTTATTTTGTAACCAATCACAGGTGCCGCATCGAGTTTTATCCTTTTCTGTCGCTTACAACCGTAATAGGGAATATGCATGAAATACAAAACTTTTTTTATTTATAAAAAATGCCTTGTATTGGCGGTTATAAACATTGTGGTACACTTGTTTAAGTTTCTAATACATCACTTATTTTACAATTTACTGTTTTATGTAGCATGTTTTTGGTGAAACGGAACGCACTGTTAAAACACACCGTCCTTGATAACGCCGGTATTGATGTTAAAGAAGTTCATTGTGTCAAAAAAACACTTTTATTTGAAAAGTGCTAAAAGCTTCACTAAAATTTTATTAAAAATATTGTTATTGCAATTTTTACTTGATTATACAATTGGTAAAATTATTTTATTAAGGCCAAAAAAATTAGATGTAAACAAAGCATATTGTGGACAATGACGTCACATCATGGCCGCGACAGCTACAGACGTTTGAACTGTCGTAGAAAATTGCAGGAGTTTAATATTATTTTTGTGCGACAAGCAGTAGTTGAACTTAACTTTTAATACTTTTGTTGGGTTGATAGTACTGTATTTTATTGATTTAAATGAAGAAAAAATTACCTGCATATTTCCTATTTGCTAGAGCGAGAAACAGCTACCTATCGTGCTATAGCATCTTTGCGCCGCGTCTCCGAAAATAAGTCCTAACACCTTCTCAGCAAGTGCTTGCACCTGAATTTTCTGAAGAATATCATCAATAAAGTCACCATGTGAAAGTACCGGTAAAACAAAAAAACTCAAAGCAAAACAATTAACAAGACAACCCTTCATACATTACAAGTTATTTATTCAAAGACATTAATGAATTGAGAAAACCGTCTGAATAATATACACGACTAATAATAAGTTTCATAGAAAATTACTGGTATCTAATACGTAGACAATATATTGTACATCAAAATTGTAACAGCTTTTTACAATATTGACAATTCTATGGTTACAATATATCAATGATAATATTGTTAAGTACTTCGAATAATATACACAGATTATGTGGAAAACTATTTATTACAATAAAATTACATTCTAATTAAATATATTTACAGTCAGTTTTAAAATCCAGTGGGATCGTATCACTCATCACATCACTAATAAAAGTTTTTATTTTATTGAGAGAGTTTTCATGTCTATAATATTTACGGTTTCACTGACCTATTGATTTCGGGATTTCCGTTTTGCTAACTTTTCGGTCTCGAACGCAGTTATAAGGCGACGTTGCAAGTTCGAGAGTAGCCTTAGTATGTGTGCGTTCGCGCAGCGGAATGTTGTTGAATTTAAAGATATTAATTATGCAGATATTTAGTGTATGACGTCGTATAATTGTGTATGGTAAAAAAAAAATTGTGTACGCAGCCATTGTGGAGAAATTCACCAAAAACTGATTCCGCTGGGCGAACGTTGTCCTGGCGGAACTTATTTTAATCCATAGACTTTAGAAGAAAAGAGGTGTGTCCAAAAATTAGTGTGTATTTGTGTGTAATTGTGTATGTATGAATAAAATGAGTGCATGCATAAACTTCGGAGAAATTCAAGTTTCCGCTACGCGAACGTTTGGCCATTAGCTAGTTTTCATATAAAGCGCTTACATAGAGAGCTGTAGATTTTTACATACGTTGTTTTGAATTTGTTTATATTTGTTTAAAAAACAGATTTAGAAAAAATCGTAGGGCTTAAAAGATAAAAATATAAACGTAAAATACACTTAATAGGTCTTAGTTCTTAAAGTATGCACTTTGGGGTCTAGATTTTCACGTTTATACAAACCTTGTAAGTATCTGAAACATGTTGCCAAGTATCAATGATGTTCCGTTAGTAATTAAAGAGTTAAAGGACAATTTTACCATGAATAGATCACTGTTTACAAAACAGTCAAATATCACGACGTTCTAAAGGAATTGCATGGTAAAATGTATGCCAAAAATTAGTTTATTCATTCAACTATTCACATGCAAAATTTCATGTCATTAAATTTAGTAATTAAAGAAATCAATTAAAATACTGACGAAGCATCGAAAACCTACATAACCCGACCAAGTTCGGATAGCTACAAAAAAGCGGCCCAGCCATATATCTAAGAGACGTTCTTAACCTTCCAATATAGTATTTACTAATATGGTACAGTTCCGTACACAAGCGTTAGGAAAAAATAAAACAATTGCATTTCTTGAATTAAAAATATTTTTTTAATAATAACCCAACTATCTACGATAAAAACAAATCTTCAATTAACAAGTACTTTTCTATTTAAATATCCGTGTACAAATTTTTTTTTTATTAAGTACATACTTAATTATGTTTCATTACACACTTAAATAAGTAATTATAATAACGTTAACAAACGCTTGCAACGACAGCAATAAACTTAAATGTGTTTTAACTAACATAGGTTTAATAAACGATTATGAATATAAGGGTAAGTAAAATATTTAGAGCTTCAATAATAAAATCACAGATTAACAATCTCAGATCACATAACTAGACTATTCAGTTGTTTAGGTTTGAGAGTCTGCCTAATATAAAAATAAATCAACATTTAAAAAGTACTTATAACATATTATTGCCCTCTCTTTTCTTCAAGGATGGAAGTACCGTTTCAAGTGGGAAGCCGCGCGCGTCCTGTTCGACTAGCAGTTTGTGGAATATTCCACAGACGTTAAATTACGTGCGTTCACAAGAATATAATTAAATCAAAATATTAACTTTTAAAAAATGTGAATACCTATCGGAACTCCGGAATTATTCCAGTCAATTCTGGAGCTGAAAAATCAGAACAATTGAACAAAAATTTGGTGTACAAAAATAAATGACCTTTAAATTATATCGAAACAACAATTGTGTTATCACCTATACCAATTCAATACCGGTATTATACGGTAAATTTTGGGATGTTACCTAAATATATTGCATGGACGCTTTTTTGTAGCTATCCGAACTTGGTCGGGTTATGTAGGTTTTCGATGCTTCGTCAGTATTTTAATTGATTTCTTTAATTACTAAATTTAATGACATGAAATTTTGCATGTGAATAGTTGAATGAATAAACTAATTTTTGGCATACATTTTACCATGCAATTCCTTTAGAACGTCGTGATATTTGACTGTTTTGTAAACAGTGATCTATTCATGGTAAAATTGTCCTTTAACTCTTTAATTACTAACGGAACATCATTGATACTTGGCAACATGTTTCAGATACTTACAAGGTTTGTATAAACGTGAAAATCTAGACCCCAAAGTGCATACTTTAAGAACTAAGACCTATTAAGTGTATTTTACGTTTATATTTTTATCTTTTAAGCCCTACGATTTTTTCTAAATCTGTTTTTTAAACAAATATAAACAAATTCAAAACAACGTATGTAAAAATCTACAGCTCTCTATGTAAGCGCTTTATATGAAAACTAGCTAATGGCCAAACGTTCGCGTAGCGGAAACTTGAATTTCTCCGAAGTTTATGCATGCACTCATTTTATTCATACATACACAATTACACACAAATACACACTAATTTTTGGACACACCTCTTTTCTTCTAAAGTCTATGGATTAAAATAAGTTCCGCCAGGACAACGTTCGCCCAGCGGAATCAGTTTTTGGTGAATTTCTCCACAATGGCTGCGTACACAATTTTTTTTTTACCATACACAATTATACGACGTCATACACTAAATATCTGCATAATTAATATCTTTAAATTCAACAACATTCCGCTGCGCGAACGCACACCCTTAGTATCCCGGTATAGTTAGGTTAGTTTCCGTAAACATTGATAAACATAAGTAATTACGTGAATTTGACTCTCGACTGCGTAACGTTTTGTAACAATCATTGATAATGTGCTCTTTTTTCTTTTTTAAGTGTATTTTTAAACTTTTGTAATGTTCATTTACTTTTTTAAATCGGTAAGTACATTTTTTGCGTAAATAATTGATTTTTAAATAAAATTATTCCAATTCCACATTACAGTGAATGCACGGCGACATACTATGCATTTCCAGTATAACATGGCCTCTCTTTGTATAGATTTCTAATACAATAAAAGAGATGTTTTGTATTGTTTCATTGGTCGTCGTTTGTACTAACGTTTGGCTAATGTGATGTCAACTGTTTATTTAAGAAAATATTAGCTGCCAATGGAATTATGAAAACCGCCCTTACTGCTACGCAATAAAGACGATCTATACGTCAAGTTGTATCAATTTATGATCAACTATTATCATGGGACTAACCCTGAAGTAAATCCAACTGAGCCATATATTACAAAATATATGAAACGGCTGATTGTTACACCTTGGGCCTATTCCACGATGTCCGAATAGTCGGTATTTATCGAATAAATTCAAAAATGGAACAGAATTTGTATGAAGTTATCTGCCAATTAAGTTAACGGGAACTTAATCGTAGGTAGTGAAACAGGGCCCTTGTATTTGAACATGTTACTCTAATTACACTTTAAAAAGAAGAAAGAGCACATCCAAACTCACTCTCTTAACGCGAGAGTGAGATGTTAGAGAAAACGTGACGCACGCGAGGGCCAAAAAGCACGGACTAGTGGTTGTCCATGTACTGCAGCTCCGACAGCAGCAGGACCGTGTTGGGCAGCGGCCGGGGCTGCGGAGACAGGATCGTCAGCATCTGACGGTCCATGTCCACTGCCGTGCTGTGGGAGATTACACTCGTTACTTTTATTTGTATAGTAGAATCGTTTTAATCTGCCAAAACAATTAAATGTGAACTTGTAGTACAAATTTGGTAGTTTACCACGAGTTTTGAAAATGAGTAATTTATAGATTTCGCTTTTTCCCAATTTCAACTTTGCCAACAAACGACAACAAGATACGAGGTTAAGTAAGAACAATAGTTGTGGCGTACGAGCGCTGCAAAGTGTACTTCAAAACACGTTTTGGCCAAAAAATATATTCCAATATGGCGCGGTGCGAGCGGCAAATTTGAAATTCGGAAAGAGAATCACCCCTTTTCCAAAACTCCCGGAATCCTTTCCAGGAATCAAATGACTGTACTATTGTACAATAATCTCGCAATTTTAAACGATAGCTATCGCTACTGTTGCTTAATATTCTTTCGCACGCGTATCATAATACAGGACCTGTGTATAGCGCTTGGACTATAGTAGGGCTTTTGTAACATAACATGACGACTTTATTCCCTGAAGGGGTAGGCAATGTAAGTATAGTACAACATTGATACTGCCTGGGACCGTGTGAACCATAATATTCTCCGCGAACCCAGTGCGAATTGGTACATATCTTGGAATATTTAGTACCAGAACATGTCGGATTCCTTCACCGTTTTGAGAGCAGTGTTGATGAAATAAATTAAATAAAAAGTCCATTATCAACGGGGCAGCACAAACCCAGTCTCTAGCAGAGGCAGCAGAGTGAGACACCAAGCCGCTGTAGCGGAGATGCGATGCAGAGCAGTCCTGCAGCAGATACCGGGTATCAGCAATCTTAGCTTAGGGCGCCCCACAACTACAGCGAGACGTATCAACTACTCTTAAATAATACGTGGCACGGCGATAATGTCGCCGCGATTATCTCGCTCGTGGAGACAGCTCCTAAAAGACTACTTTTTGTCCTGGTAGTTCTTTCCCATGGGATAATAGGGTAGATGACAAAAAAAAATCTAATTAGTCTGTCAGATAGATGTCCAAAAAATATTGGACACATATTTTTTGTTTTTTCACTTAGACAAAAAATGCAGACAGACAGTGCGTCGAAAACTCGTGTGACGTCATATTTGAGTACATTTTTTACTCAAATGTGACATCACAAGCCCCCACTCATGATCTTTGACACGTTTTATCTTCGTCAATTTTAATTAATTTGATAGAACAAAAAACACTCTTATCCAATATTTTTCGATAATCTAACTGACGGACTAAACAGAATCATATTTTTTTTAGTCAGTCGTCATCGCTATTTCTGAGATCTACACGGGCAAAACCTAGTCACCAATAATGAACAATGATTGGATACTCACACACACACGAAGCCAGCCAAGTTGGAGTGCAGCACATCGTCTTCCGGCCCCGCCGCGAAGGACACGGCCAGGATGCGGTGGTGCAGCGCGGGCGACGGCCACACGCTCACCAGCTTCGTCAGCGCGTCCTCCGCGCGCATGCCCAGCGGCATGCACGAGTCGGGCAGCGACGGCGCTCCCACCTAAGGGGGGGCACAGGATATCAACAGGCCCACCATCTACTCGCTCTGTATGCCCAACTAACATTTAACAAAAATAATTACTGGGTTTAGGCTTTTCAACTGAAAAAATCTAATTAGTCCGTCAGTTAGATTATCAAAAAATATTTGACCCGTATTTTTTCTTTTGTTACGTAAACCAAAATTGACGAAGATACGACGCTTTTAAAATTCTCAATACGCCACGCCGTGGTATAATTGTTAGTGCGTTCTGACGTCACGAGCCCCCACTCCCGAGTTTTGATGCGTTTTATCTTTGTCAATATTCATTGATTTACAAAAACAAAAAATTCCTGTCCATTATTTTCCAATACTCTAACTGACGGACTAAATAGATTTGCAATTTTTTGATACTGTCGTCGAATATTTTGCTCATACGCTACGTGCATGACACGCGACGGTGTTGCTCGGTGACGGAACATAGTTTCATACTTTTCAATACAAAGAACATTATTTTGACATGTACGTTCACGATGATGATGAGATGACGAGTAATAGAGAAGTATGGAAGAAGAAGACACTGTGCGCCGATCCCAAATGAATAGGCATGACGACAGTATCAAAAAAATGCAAATCTATTTAGTCCGTCAGTTAGTGTATTGGAAATTAATCATCATTTATTGAACTTACGCGTTGATTTCAATTAATTTTAAAACATAAAAATAAATCTTAAAATTTAAATAAATAGCATCATACATTCGACACTAGTACATACACTACAGCCAGTTATCTCTTATAAATAAGGTACTTTTTTGAAAAATGTGCTGTGATTTGATCAGCTTGTTACATAATGTATATCACACTACAGAGGATAAAATGCTGTATAACATTCCAAGAGCCTACTCAATTCAGTCATTGCGGTGGATGGCAAGTATTTGTGTTCTCTATGCTGAATAAGCTCTTTCACGTCTTTTAGTACAATTAGTGGTAGTATTATTAATGGACACGGTAAGTTTCTGTAAAACAATGAATATTGACAAAGATAAAACGCATTGGTGCGATAAAAAAAAAACTGTGCAATAATGAAATTTCATACATTTTTATTGCTCTAGAGCATTAAAGACTCGCTTTGTACTGAGTTTTTAGTGTGATTGTGATGAAATTAAAGCATAGTTGGAAGAAAAGCTAATTGCTGCACACTTATAAAGAGGATTAAAAACTTATTACTGCCCGCTAAAAGTTTCTTATAGAAAACACCACCTTTGGGTGCACTTAAAGGCGAACCAAGTCGTCCTTTTCGAATAGATGGGATGAAAATTTCTTGCGTGTATTGTCTATATCGTAAGGTGGCGTCCTTTAGTTTCTTTCGGCTTACTAAAAAGGCGTGAGTTTATGTATTTACTAGTCTGATAATATTATAACCTATCATTTAGACTTTAGAGAGATTATACCTCCAGCAATTGGAAACATTTTTGGAAATATAATTTCAGGCAATAAAATGTAGTAAAACTCGTAAAGTCATACATTGTTACATATGTTTAATTATGTTACAAAATGTTGCTAAAGATAAAATAATTTTGTTGTGGATGAATCACATAAAGGGAGGAGTGGAAAGCAATGGAGTGCTGAGCAATGCGCCAATAGGCTAGTTTCCACCATCAATAAATTGCAAATCTATTTAGTCCGTCAGTTAGAGCATTGGAAAATAATGGACACGATTTTTTTGTTTTTGTAAATCAATGAATATTGACAAAGATAAAACGCATCAAAACTCGGGAGTGGGGGCTCGTGACGTCAGAACTAGCTAAAAATTATACCATGGCGTGATGTATTGAGAATTTTATAAGCGTCGAATCTTCGTCAATTTTGGTTTACGTAACAAAAGAAAAAACACGGGTCAAATATTTTTTGATAATCTAAGTGATTAAGAGAAGTGAGAAGGACTAATTAGATTTTTTTTGTCGTCTCGCCTATTGGGATACCGGCAGGAAAATGATACGTTCATAACACGGTCATGGTATGGTACGGTATAGTATAGTGGACAGACTCCAATATAGAAAAATATGTATGTTTAAGGTTGCATGCAACTGTAAAAAGGGATTGAAAAATGTAGAAATAATTCACTACTTGCGTAACCAAAGGTTCCCAAGTATGGTACAAAAATTGACCTAAAAACAATATTTATTTTAAACCATGTTAGAAATCAAGCCTCAAGCCTCTATACTAAATAACCTCCTTCTCTTTAAGAACTCGGTTACAATACAAACACAAGTGTAAAGACAACCAGTTTTTAATTAAAGTTATTTTCTAGCTACTAACCTTGTAAATCTTGAGATCTGTGAACTTAACATCGAAGGAGTGCGGGTAGTAGGGCGTGCGCTTGCCGTAGAAATACTCGCGGATGCGCGCGTCGCGTGACTCGGCGCGCTGCGTCGATGAACGCTCCACTACCTATTATTTTCACCATATTTTTAGGATTGTAGATAGCATTTGCAAATGTTATTGGACGCCCCATCAAATGGTAAGCGATCATTGCCATTATGTATGACACAAGGTTTCAAAGAGATTCTAAACATGACATCGGGATCTCAAAACAAAAATAATCACTGAAGATATCCCGTAAGTGACAGTATAGGTTTGATTCTAAACATTTTAATGCACATTTATGCTAATAATTATTATAAAGAGGTAAAATATGTTTGTAAAAAAATAAATAATAAAATATTTATTCAAAAATAGAATTAATTAGTTAAATTAATTCTGAGTTTTTTTTTATAAATATATATATTTTTTTTTGTTTCTTTGTAGCGGTAATCTTCGGAATTACTGATCCGATTGCGAAAATTCTTTTACTAATGTGAAGGTAAACTTTATAATATTAGTATTTATAAGGGAAAGTAGAATAACTCACGCCTCCACTCTTTGGCAGGTACACGACTTTGACGAACTTGGGCATGTCCCTCTTGAGCTCATTGTATAGCCTTTCGTTGTCCAGCACCAGGATTACATCCACCTGCAAGGAAATAGGGAATCAAAGCTCGCTTTAGTCTATTACAAGCATTGGTTTGTACTGTACGTTAGTAGGTAGAAAACTTCCAAGCTAAGTATAAGAATTTCATGGATAATGACGTAAACGTGCTTGCAACAACGCCAAAGTATCGAAAACTCACAAATAATAACAAAACATCCCGTTTTAAGTGTTAGTGACCATGTCAGTTTAAAACTTATGACATGCACTGGTAGGTTAGGGATGATGACTGACTAAAAAAATTATGATTCTGTTTAGTCCGCCAGTTAGATTATCGAAAAATATTAGATACGTGTTTTTTGTTTTATCAAATTAATAAAAATTGACGAAGATAAAACGTGTCAAAGATTATGAGTGGGGGCTTGTGACGTCACATTTGAGTAAAAAATGTACTCAAATGTGACGTCACACAAGTTTTCGACGCACTGTATCACTGTCTTCATTCTTTGTTTACGTAAAAAAAGAAAAAATATGTGTTCAATATATTTTGGAAATCTACCTGACGGACTAATTAGATTTTTTTTTGTCATCTACCCTATTTTCCTCAAACCAACGTTCGGATCAACGACGAGAGTCGAAAATGCACAAACGCGTTTTGATTACGGATAAACTGAAGTTATTGCGGGTGGATGTTTATGAGCAGACAAAACCATCTATCTACCCTCTTCATTATACGTATTGCGCGCTCGGTGCCACTACCACTGTCACATAAATCTCTCGCAACTCGATTCTATTCCCGACACACAAAAGCCACTGTGTTCGAACCACACAATTTCGGTACTTTTTGCGTTTTTTTTTTTCAAAATAAATAGTAAACATGATAAAATATTCTGTTTTAAATGTTAATGACAGTGCTCATGTTTTCAAATACCTGTCAAGAACGAGTTAAGTTGCAGTGTGATATATGATGAAGATTTATTTTTATCTATCTATATCTCTCTGGCAATATTGTTGAGCCTGCAAGTCTGCTTACCTCAAATGCCTGCGCGGCGTGTGTGAGCACCTTGTACCCCGCATTCTTGATCCACCCGCAAGTGTTGATGATCACTCCTGAGGTTGAAGCTGCAATACAAATTATAATCAATTTAAAATGCCATAGAGTGGTGTTGGGGAAGTGCCAGGGTAGCCCGCGAAATTCATTTTTTCCGTCCGTCTGTCTGTCAAGACCCTTTATCTCGTTTACGCGTGGAGGTATTGAGTTGAAATTAAAACCATATACTCAAGTCTTAGTCCCTTAAAGCTGTGAAAAAATCAACCTTCTAAATTAACGTAGAAAAAAGATACGGGCGTTTATGCCGCAAATAACGTATAATTATATCGACACTCAAGGGATTCAAAATTTATAGGGTACTTGCCGTTGACCTAGAATGATGAAATTTAGCAAAAAGCAATGTCTTACAGCACATGTAAAGGAAAAAATCAGAAAACCGTAAATATGTGGCTTAATAACCAAATACCTACAAGTTTATACGGAACCCTCGGTGCGCGAATATACAGGGTGTTAACAACCTCATCACGAAGCCGTCAACCAAGCATTCTGTACATCAAACGAAGTAACTTTACGCAAAAATTATTGCTGGGAAGCGACTTTTTTTTTTGGGAGTGAAAAATCATGTTTTGTGGTAGAACTCAATGTAACGCACTTAAAACATTGTGCTGATAGATGGATTATATAGTACGGGGGTCGTGGAGGTGTTTAAAGTAAAAATCTTACATTAAAAACTTGTATTAAAAAAAAAACTTGTCAAATAGTTGGAACTTTGACCCCCAATATCTCTGTAACTAGAAAGTTCCCAGGTATGGTGTAGAACAAAAAAAAAAGAACGCAATGACGAGGAGAACAAGTGCCTTTCGGCTTCGTTAAGAGTGTTTTTACACCCTTTACGATTCGCGACCGTACCGTATGTATTTACAAAATTATAATCATTAAAATCATGAATACAACTCTCTAAGTTCATATAATCCTTTTGAATTGAATGAGTATTTCATGAAAGTCAGAATCTACACTAATATTATAAAGAGGAAAGATTTGATTGTTTTTTTCGTTTGTTTGTTTGCATTGAATAGGCTCCGAAACTACTTGACCGATTTGAAAAATTCTTTCACTGTTGGGAAGCTACACTATCTCCGGTGAAAATAGGCTATATTTTATCCCCGTAGTCCCACGGGAACGGGAACTACGCGGGTGAAACCGCGTGACGTCTGCTGGTAAGGAATAATCAACTGTTACCTTTCTTATTATTTTCGCACCGCTCAGCAATGACCTCAGCCAGTCTGGCCACAATAGTGTTGTACAGCTCCAGGTTTTCTCCCGGAGTGTTGTGACCGAAGTGATACACCAGAGGTGCTTGTTGACTGAAACCTTCTTCAATTGATGCCGGTCTTTCCACCAGGAGTGCTCCTGTTTATGTAACATATTGATATAAATTTTATAATACTGGTATCACTGGTAATTAGGGTTGCCAACCGTCCCGCTATACGCGGGACGTCCCGTTTCTGGGACCCTTAATGAGACGTCCCGCTCATGGTGTGTGCGGGACGCTGAATATCCCGCTTTTCGGAATAAGCTACATCGACTGCGCACGACATAGATTTTTTCTATAAGGTTATAGTCTATACCATTTTTATTTTTATATAAGTAAATATGGACTGCTATTAATCTAACCGGGTGTTTTATTTACGTTTCATCGTAATTGGCGAAGAAAAGTTTACGTTTTTTTGTTTAAAATTTTTGTATCCGGCTTTTTAAACCTTCATTCCACATTTTTAATCTTCATTTCCCGCAAATTTCGTATTTTAAAGTTGGCAAGCTATACGGTAATGTATCCTGCTAAACTGGAAGCAGATATTTCGATAAAGCAAATCATGATAAGCTCAGAAGCAAATGAAGGGATTCTGGGTTTTTTCAACAGAATATAGCTAGTGCAGTATTAAAATGTGTGCAGAGCAGATGGAAGCAGAGATTGCAAAGACAAAGAGGTTTGGAAGATAAAAGAAGATGTGTTTTCCCAGCACTGGGATCTGACACACAGTATAGGCTAACAAAAAATAATACTAGATCATTTTACACTGAATCATCTATAAACATATCAATATTTTGCAATAAAAATGAATACTATTTGATTGTGAAATATTATGAAACAAGCACGCTCCGGATCGGATTACCCATCAACAATAATGATGAAATTTTACCCTCTATTTTTTATCCCTAAGAATTTACAGAAATCCTTCCAAAGTGCTCACTGTCATTATATAGATCTTTAGAACATAATTTCATGCTTGCAGACCTATCGATTTAGGCTGCACATTGCCTGTCAATGTCAGAGTTGAAGGTTTTTATTAAACAGACACAAAAGACAAAAGTTACCACTTACCAATAGTGCCCGGTACACTAATATGCCCCTGGCCTACATCCAGCTCCACATAAATAGGCCTCCGACCCATCCTCACTGCGTAGTTCAACAGTATCCTCGTCAGGGTAGACTTGCCCACATCCCCAGGCCCCACAACCATGGTGACGGGGCCTCTTGTGGACTCCTGCTCTGCTGCCACTCTCTGTTGTTCAAGAGCTGCATGGACATTGAGGTATACAACCTGGAAGGAGAAGAGGTTTTAATCAAAATACTGCTCTGAAAGATATTCTTTTGCTTAAGATCTGATAAACCAAAGTATATGATTAGACTGCAATCATTATTATCATCATCCACTGTTGGGCATAAGATTCTCTATTCTAGCTGCCAATTCTACTTCATCTAACAGCTATCAGGCCAAAGAACTTAAATACGAGTCACTAGGGTCCAAACATGATTAAACAGCCATCACAAAATGTAAATTGGGATGACTAACATTTATCTACTATTGGATGAGTTGCAGAAGCACAGATTAATGTAGCTTATCTGTTTATTGAAGACTTCAAAGCTAGGATCAATGTTATGACAATATAATATGGCAGTGTCCAGAACTGATTTGCCTTAAAATTCACTACCGTATGGTGTGTCAGATTGTTAAGGAGGCTTCTACCATGCAGTGGGACAGATGGTGGCCAGAGGGTCATCCCAGGGGTGAGTTTTTGACGAAACTCACCCCTGGGTTTATGACTTACCATAGGTGTTTCTTTAGCTATGTAGCTGACTTCAGTGCGGCCCCTCAGCTCCACTGTGCAGCCGTGCCACGTGAAGACGGCCACCTTGGCCCCCGTGTGGAACTCATAGGGCTTACCCTTCACTAGCTCTGTGCCAAAAAGCTCCGCATATCCACTCTTGACCTACAACAAGATATTTAACCTAACATAAGCTTTGACATTCCCGAATACTATTCAGATTTACAATCTCAATACACTATGCCTTATGGCAAGAATTATGCGACTGATTTCGTTCGATATTACCTCTAAAACTACTTTTTCGTTCTTCGATTCAACTTCGAACCTAAGCTCCGAATCGGGGTCTAGTTTGAACTCCTGTAATTGAACTTCAGTCATTTTAACAACGTGAAGTTATAGTTGATTGAAATGATGTAAGGAGAAATCAAATAACTTTTCTTTTTAGGAAATAATTTCAATTCGTCGATTCAGCAGCAGGCAGATGTGCATCAAATTCAAAACACGAAATAGGACTGCGTTTCAAATTACCGAAACACAACTGTTTAGCATTAGATCAAAACAATTACTACAACAATAACTTTGGACCATGCTTCAAAACGTGATAATTGTGTACGTCTGGAACGCTTTAATGTCATCCACTACAAAAAAAAACATTGGGTCTTCATGAATGGGAACAAAACGTAACTTGAAAATCTTATTTTTTTTTAATTTCTTTGTCTTTTTACAGTTAAGTACTAATGTAGGTTTCTCTAAATTTTCACAATAATCATTTTTAAGTTTCTGTTGTTTAATTCAGTCACCATGATTCAAGAAGAAGCAAAAACAAAACGTTGAAAACGACAATTTAATTTCAAAAATTGTTTTGAATGGTGGTCATTATTTTTATTTTCAATAAATAATGAGTGTATTGTGAATTAGTAGTTGTTATCAAGTGAATACAATGGAGAATTCATTCTTTGAATATCGTAATGAGACAGGCGCCGATAGCGGCTCCGAATCGGAATTTATTGACAATAGTTTAGCTGAGGAGTCTTTTGGAGCAAAGAAGAAAAATCACACTGTTTTCGTGGCAGAATCTGAAGAATCTACAACAGACGGTAATAAAATGCATCCAATTGTGTAGCGCTTGCAATCCTAACTTGTTTCTCATGGTATTTTCGCAACAAATGTCCATATGTTTTCAGATGAATGAGCTTTCGTCGGCAATACTATTTTGAATCCTTAATTTTGTGAAAAACATTACTTTGTAGTTTCTGCGTATCCCCATAGGTTTAAGGCGTGAGTTTAAGTGCCTCTATAATACTGTTTTTAATTAACTTTGATTCATTTATTAAAGATAACCACTAAATACTTCATGCACAAGAAATTATAAACAAAAAACCATAATAATGATGTTTAGCCAGTTTTTCACTAGCACCAAGTTTTTACAACATACTCACCCTTAATTAGATACTTCTAATTATATTATTGAAAGTTTTTTTTTTATATTTTAGAAGAAAGTGAAACGGAGAAAAATGCACCAAAGACAGTGTCTAAGTCAGTGGTTAAACAAAGCAGTGCTGCTCACAGCCATGTCATATCCAGCAGCGATGAAGGTTAGTGAAATATTTGAAGTAAGAATAATTAATATTAATTACTTAATATTTCATGAAAACATACAGTAGTCTCAAAACAACAAGACAACAAGAACACATGCTGCGCCGACCCTAAATGAATTGGGATAAGGGCAAGAGAATGATGATGATACAGTAGTAGTCTCGTCATCAATCAATTTTCAGACAACTTTTTTTGAGGAATGAAAATTCAGCTCTTAGTAGGAATTTACCAAACATGTAAAACCTGTATGGTGTGCTCTAAGTTATTATAACAGTACCACCTGACATCTTAGGTAAAGGATACCAAACTCTATTTGTAAATCTGGATGTTGTTGACTGCATATGATTATTTGCTAGTTTATGCCCGCGGCTTCATCCGCTTCGAGTTTGGGTATTTGTCCCACAGGATCATACTACTGGAATAGGGAGTATCTTAGGTGTTATTCCAGGTTATAAACTATCTGTATGCCAAATCCACTCAATAGTAGTAGTTATTGCTAAAAAGAAAAGAAAACAAAAGAGTAACAATTATCCTCACAAACTTTCGCATTATAATAGAAGTAAGAAGCAATGCCTCCTTGAGACCAAGAAGTACATCAAAGATAAAGATGCATTTATTTGTTTAAACATGTGTGACATGATACATAGATATGCACATATGGATGAAATAAGAAATAATTAAATTACAATAGTCAAAATTCAATCAAATACATAATTACAGTCAATATAAAAATAATAATTAAGACAATAACATTATTAGAACTAAAATACGAATAAAATTATATAAATTCAAAATTTGTCACCTAAAAACTCCGCAACATTATCCCTTAGTAATAAGCAATTTTTTTAGTTCTCTCTTGAATTAGTTAATATCTTAAGGGAATTGAGAATTTTACTGTATATTAAAGTTCATCGTTTTTTTTTTTCTTAGATGCAAGCAACAGGGGCAGTATTAGAAGACAGTCAGAGTCTTCCAATAAAGTAGTTTTAAGCTCTTCAGATGAAGGTAAGAATTATTTATAAAATTAACTATAATGTATTAACTTATTTTTTACTTTATTAAAAATTTCTGATCCCAATCCCAGCCAAAAAGTTATGGAATTTACCTAAAATCAATTAAACTTAATAATTAGTAAGCAAACCAAAATTTTAACAAAGAACTGTTAAAATCCAAAACATTTTAAACATTTTCTGTAATATTATATCTCTCATTTCTCTGATGCTATGAAACTATTGTCCGTTTTTACTAAACGCGCATGTTGTTAGTACTTGAAAACAGGCGTTAAACTAACTACAAATACCAATTCCATTATTGCCTTTAACAGAAGAAGTATCACCAGAAATAGTGCCAAAACGCAGACCTCCAATGAGGAAGAAGTCTCTAAACCCTAACGAGTCCATAATTGGACGTAAAACAAAGAAACGTATGATACTCATTGATTCCGACACAGAAAACTCAATTATCATTGAACATGACAAGCATACGAAATTGAAATGTATGAAAGACACTCCCTTGAAAATTGACAATGGGAATAGCCAACAAGTACTTGAATCTAGTATAATGGAGGATGATAATCCATCAGAAAGTAATGAAAGTGACGATGACAACGATGACGGCAAGAAAAATGAAAGTACAAAGGCTTCACTCAAGTATGATGGTTCTGAAGATAGTGATGAAGCTTCAGAAGAAGCTGATGAAGAAGAAAGCGAAGACGATGGTCCCGATGAGGATCAGATGGTAATGTCCAGAGCTACGCGGATGAGTATCATGGGCGTGGTACCGAAGGACAATGAAAGTGATGAGTCGGACTTTATCGAGTCTGATGATGTAAGTATGGGCCCAAAAGGCATTGGTTTTCATTTTTTTAATGGTTTTTATATCACCGCGGTGGTGTCAACAATTCCTCGTCCAAAGAGCGTATTTTGCCTCAGTTTGGCTAAAGAATAAACAACATACCTACTACTAAAATATTAACTTTACTACAATCTTTACTCATACACAATTTTACGGTAGAACTTTCGTCTATGGTTTGTGCCCGGTAATCCGCTTCCTAACCAAAACAATCAGTCGGGCGAAGACTGAACTGACGGACCCGAACGCGTGGTCACGCTGACAAAGGCTCCTTCCAGTTTTCCGAAAAAATGTGTGACAGTGACATATAAACGCGAACCAGTCGCTTCGACATATTCGACACATTATTTTTCAGACATAAATCAACCATAATCTAGTTGCACTGTTAGGCCTGAATTCCTCTTTCGCTAATGTTGGTTGCGTACGGACGGTCGCGTACGGACGGTCGCGTACGGACGGTCGCGTACGGACGGTCGCGTACGGACGGTGGCGTACGTCAGCGAGAAATACAGTAGCAACGTACGCGCCGCTGATGTCAGCGTTGCATTGTTTGTATGGTGCTGTAAAGAACACAATTTATATTCGGCCTTACGCTCCTATAACACCATATTCCTTTCAGACCCCACGAAACTCAAACCACGGTTCGACAGCGAGCCTCACAGACCTCCCCGACCCTGGTCTCCCGCCCAAGACCCCTGAAAAGACAACAGAAGACCTGGACTCCTCAAAGATAACCTGCTCCCCATTCTCCAGTCCACTTCAGGACATTACAAACGAAACAAGAAACGCTAGGAAGTCCTTAGGAAATAAGGATGAGTGTATCATAATTAATGATTCAGAGAAGAATGCGTCTAATGGCCTTAAGAATATAGTGCTAAATCACTTGATAGCGAACAAGGAGAGAGAGAATTTCATACGCTATGACGATGACGTCACTATTATTGATACGAAACCTGAGATTATTGCGCTGAGCAGTGATGAAGATGATGAGGTAAGGATATTCATTGTTTTTTGCTGGCCTATTATGCTCCACTTCCTCAACTTTTCGCGAACTGCTTGTTTTTCTTTTAATGTCCTCAGATGCACCTCTTTTGTTTTTGATGACTATGCGATATGTTCTGGAGCTATAGCGCTAGATGGCGCGTCTCTTCCGGTCTGCTTCGAGTTTCGGTATCACGGTTCATCACTCATGCAAAGCGATGGCGTAATAGATCGTAGTGTAAGGGATAGATGAAATGGAGGCAGGTCACGGGAACAATCTGCGACTCCCGCATTCCCCTTTAACTTAAGGGGAAGATTTATAAAACAACTAGCGGCCCGTCCCGGCTTCACACGGGTTTGGTAATTTTTTTTGTTTTTTTTGTTTTAGCTTATATGACACGTTCGTAGATTTACCATAGCAGCGCCATCTATTGATTACTTACTCAACCCAGTCGAAAGGTATCGACATCTGTTAGAATCATTTGGAGTTAACAGATAATTGTGACTGTCAAATAATAACAGACAAATAATTAGCAATAAATTAAAATTGCGACTATAATTTGAGATTTAAACTATCCTATCTCTCAAGTTGGATCGAACTGCACATGGTGTGCGAATTTTATTATAATCGGTTAAGTGGTTTAGGAGTCCATCGAGGACAAACATTGTGACACGAGATTTATATATATTAATATAAGATGGTTAGACCTGCTGTCTTGTATGGATCAGAATATTGGGCCTAAAAAGGGATGAATGAGAGGCATTTACATGTCGCGGTGATGAGAATGCTAAGGGGAGTGTGTGGTGTTACGCGAATGGACAAAGTAAGAAATAAGCACCTATACGACGTGTTCTCGGACGATATCGATACACTTCGACCGGTCATTGTACTCATCATTATGAACAACTTTTGCTATGGAACCAAACACTGAATCACAAAAAAAGAAATCAGCTGTTCCCTACAATTATGTTCGCATAACTCGTCAAAATGTATGGAACAACTGATTTTTTCTAGAAGTCTGAAAGTGACGCCGGTGACTGAAAAGTTGTGTGGTAATGGATTGTCGTGGTATGGGCATGTGATGCGGAAAATGTCGTGAGGAAAGTTTTGAGTACGAATGTGGATATATATGAGTAGAGGAAGACCAAGGAAACGATGGATGGATTGCGTTAAAAATGATATGGCAAGAAAAGAAGTGTCTGATGAGATGACGAAAAATAGAGAAGTTTGGAAGAAGAAGACATGCTGTGCCGACCACACATGAATTGGGATAAGGGCAAGAGAATTTGATGACCTATGCAATATTATTGAATGAATTATTTCCACTTTAACCAACATATATTTTCGGTTCAGGCGGGAAAACAAGAACTAAAATAAATGTACCAAGTTTGACATAATATATGGTTGCAAATTTTCTTCGCAAGCTGGCTATACTATGCATACAATGTTCTCAATGTTATTTCCATAGTTTTTTTTTTTTAGAAAAGAGAAGTATACTCGTTCCTCTTTCGTGTTATAGGTCATTTAAAACCTCAAAAGTAGGTATTACCTACTTGTTGACGTTCAATAAAATTAAAAACTGAAGGTAGATTGACATTCCATTTGACAAATTCAGTTTCTCAACGGACTTTTTACGCTATCAATTTTTTGTCGTGTTACTTAATTTTGTTTATCGTCGTTAATTAGTTTTAGATAGTGTTCTTTAATTGTTAGGTGTGTTTTTACCGATAATAATTCCATGAACGGTATTCTTATTGTTTCTCGTTATTTAATGTGAAGTGAGAGAGATAATAAGTCATGATGCCTAGAAGTCCCACTCCGAAACCGGTAAGTTATGTAGTGAATACGTGGTAAACGTTTTAGCTCCGGTGTGTCCACCTTGTATACAATATTGAATGGTAACGCGTTAGTATGAAGTCCAAATTCATCATCATCTGCCTAGCCTTTTCCCAACCAAGTTGGGGTCGGCTTCCAGTCTAACCGGATGCAGCTAAATACCAGTATTTTACATGGAGCCTGCCTATCTGACCTCCACAACCCAGTTAGTACTGGGTAATACGATACCCCTTGGTAAGACTGGTTGTCAGACTTTTTGGGCCACTGACTACCTGGAACGACTGTCATAGATCTACAAATGACAGCCGGGACGAACGGCTTAACGTGCTTTCCGAGGCACGGAGGTAACTCGGTATGTAATGGGTGGTCACCCATCCACAGACCAACCTAGGCGAGCGCGGCTTAACCTAAAGATCGCCTCGAGCGGCTGTTATTATTTAGCCATGAGCTCCTCATGAAGTATGAAGTCCAAATAACACCAACTATTATAGCACCCCAATTGTGTAACGCGTAATCACAACACATTGCTACTTCATATGTTTGAAAACTCCCCTTGAAAGCCCTTATCTCTATTTATTTGGGGTCGGCGCAACAAGTCTTCTTCTTCCGTACTTCTCTATGGTACCAGATCAACTATGAGCTTGTTTACCTAGCCCAAAGCAAACTCGATAACTTCATGACAAATATAAAAGCCTGTGTATTTGAATAGCCGCCAACAGAAAAAAAGTCGCCGAAGCCACGGAAGTCTCCAACTCCTAAACAAGACCAGACCATCAGTATGAAGTCTGCATCCCAAACTATGACAAAGTACCTCGCGCCACCGAGCTATCCCAACCAGCAGGTGGTTTATGTCAAGAAACAAGTCAGGGAATCGGAGCTAATGAAGTTAGAAGCGCTGAAAGAGGACCTGAAAAATATTAGGGTGAGTTTTGTACTCGATTTTCTTCATCTCTAGATTTTAGATGACTGTCTCTTTTGTCCAGTGGACGTAAGTGGGACTGCTGAGCGTGAGGTTCTAAGTTCGATTCCCAGGTTGGGACTTTGACGCGTTCTCATTAATTCATGCTCAGATGTTTTCAAGCCACGTAAATAATAACTGAAACGAACAGTTGTGATTGGAACAACTTTTTCTGTTTTAAAAGTAAACACAAGCTTTTTCTCTGCGATAGATTTCGTCGTAACATTAGTGAATTTTACATCTAAAATATTGATTTGAAAATATCTATTTAAAATTACCTTTGCATAAAATTATACGTAAAAAATTAACCAACGTTAACTTCAAAATTACTAGGGCTTCTGAAAGATGTGCATAGTTCTTATACATTCCTATTTAATACTTTAAGCATGTACAGAGGTGGTGACATAGACATTTTCTACCAGTCAACCTTTAGGTAATGCAGAGACAAAGAGTGGTAAGTGCGATTCCGGAAAGTATATTCCTGCCTCAATTTGCAGTATCTATTAGAAGAGATGGACGTGGACACTCTCCCGGACCGGGGCAGCAAGCTGATCGAGAGGCTGACGAATCTGGAGGAGCAGGTGCGGCGCCAGGGAGACAAGGTCGCCAATATGGTGGTGGAACCAGGTGAGGACAATCAAACTTAGACATCGTTTGTCGGGTGTTGTGTGGTGTTGTGGTCATTCTGAAATAGTCCCTATATCATTGAGATAATATAGTTCAGTTGTGTTCTGATCACTTAGAACTTCGTGCTAGTGCCTAATATTTGACGATGACTTTGCAATTTCGAGGTTCCATTGTAAAGGGTGTAAAAGACCCTTAACGAAGCCGAAAGGCACTTGTTCTCCCCGTCATTGCGATCATTTTTTTTTTCTAGACCATACCTGGGAACCTTCTAGTTACGGAGATATTGGGGGTCATAGTTCCAACTTTTTCACAAGTTTTTTTTTTATATACATCTTTTTAATGTAAGATTTGTACTTTAAACACCTTCACGACCCCCGTACTATTCAATCCATCCATCAGCACAATGTATTGAGTGCGTTACATTGAGTTCTACCGTAAAACGTGATATTTCACTCCAAAAAAGTAGTCGTTTCTCAGCGATAATCTTTGCGTAAAGTTACTTAGTTTGATGAACAGAATGCTTGGTTGACTGCTTCGTGAAGAGTCGAACCGGGGTTCCTGTTCGATCAACGTAAGTTTGACCATCTCGGACTATCCAGCAGCCGGGGCTTGTGGAATGGGTACTCGTGGAAACCGAAACCAAGGGTTTATTTAAATAAACCCTTGGTTTCATTTTCCATGTTAATAATAATTCACTTTTCGTAGAAAATCCTACTGCTGCTGACATCTCCAGAGACGGATTCGCGAAGGACAAGAAGATGACCTGGGATGAACTGCAGAAAGCCAGCAATGCTGTCCAGCCGAGGATGTTTGGCAAGCAAGGTGAGTGCATAATTACTTTCATAAGTATTTGTGAAAATATTATTTTTCTTCCAACTATGCTTTAATTACATCACAATCACACTAAAAACTCAGTACAAAGCGAGTCTTTAATGCTCTAGAGCAATAAAAATGTATGAAATTTCATTATTGCACAGTTTTTTTTTTAATCGCACCAAAAGGTGCCAATCTCAACTGATTAGCTCTATTCAGCCAGCCGATATCAATACTTTTTTTTAACGTACGTATTATTCGTTTCTATCCTACTTGTTCCAAATTTAAAAAATGATTGCTGCTATCTCTGATTTAAAAATGAAAGAAATTTAAAAAAGTGATTTGGCGGGAACTTTGTTAATTTTGCTTGACAATATTTTTGGAAACGATAAAGTGTGATACTATCTGATTTCGAGTGCTTCGGCTTCGAATTAAAATGGAATCATCTAGCGACACATTAACTCCGGAAAACATTATAAATTAAGCCGACAGTGTTATAGAAAATCTTTTTTAACTGTTTGATATGAGTTTCTTTTATATACTATTCCTATAGGTAATAGTTGAAAGAAAAGAAGATTATGCACCTCGCCTTATGTAATTTATATTGCCCTCGTGCCTGTTAGATTAGAGCCCTCGCTAACGCTCGGGCTCTAAATCAGGCACTCGGTGCAATAATAAATTACTTTGTGCTCGATGCAATAATCTACTATAGTCTAGGTAGCATGTGGTGGTCTTGGTCAAATAAAGATTAAAATGACTTCTCAAATCGCTTTATTAGATTAAAACTCACATTCAAATGTAGACGACAAAAGGACGCCAAATAGTCATAATTATCAAGTGCTAAAGACAGCTATAACAATTGACATTCATATTTAAGAAATAAAATGTACTGATAATGCACATAGGCATATCCTCTTCTGCAAATATGATGCTGTAAGAAAACCCAATTCTTGGTTAAGCTCGCCGCTGTATATAAACTATATTTTTGTAATTTTTTGTTATTTTGTGTGTAATTATTATTATTAATTTAAATCGAACACACATGATTCATATTGTTGTTAGTAACACTTATAAACTATGTTAGTAATATTCTCATTAAAACAATAATATAAATAATAACTAATTTAAAAACCTATAACTATAACTAAGTCCCCCTCCCGCTGCACCAGACCTGCAGCTGTGTATACGGGCAGTCAGGTTTATCCACTATCACCTTTAAGATATTAATTAATAAGAATAGGACATTGGTAACGAGATGAATGTGTCGAAGATATATGATTCTGTAAACCTTCGAACACACACACGCGGGATGTTATAGCATAACTTCCCTGTATCCAGCCATGGCGACCCACATGGCGGAACGCAACTTGATCTTGGACCGCCTGCGCGACTTGTACGAGTCGCTGGGCTCCCGGCCTGCAGAGAGCCAGGAGGCACCGGCTCCGAAGGCCATGAAGTCCACGCTGATGCCGCATCAGCTGCACGCGCTGGCCTGGCTGCAGTGGAGGGAGACACAGAGGCCCAGGGCTGGCATACTGGGTAAGTAGACCTGTCACTCGTGAGCCACGAGGCACTGACTGCAGCTAAAAATTAGTTACAAAAACTTATTTTAATTACAGGGAATTTAAATACTGCCCAGCCCGATATGTAAAAAATACTGTTATTTAGCTGCATCCAGTTCATCAGATGACACCAGCCCGCGTAGCATGACCACCTTAGAAACAGTTGTTCCTCTGCCTAGCAGAGCTAGGCAGATGGTCTTTCAAAAACCGTAAATGTCATAGCATCAGTAACATTTCCCTTCCTCTCCTCTCCAGCGGACGACATGGGTCTCGGCAAGACGATCACCATGATAGCTCTGATCGTGAGCGACAAGGAAGGCAAAATCGACGATGATGAAGATGATGATGATGATGAACCGCCCAATAAAAAGCGTTAGTATTACATTGTTATTGATTTATATACTATACGGGACATAATTCGTGTCTTGGTAACTTATTGACTACTAGCTGATGCCCGCGGCTTCGCCCGCCCGCAAATTATATACTAAAACCTTCCTCTTGAATCACTCTTATCTATTAAAAAAAACCGCATCAAAATCCGTTGCGTAGTTTTAAAGATTTAAGCATACATAGGGATATAGGGACACAGATAGCAACTTTGTTTTATACTATGTAGTGAGTCATACAACAAACTATCGAAACTCTCATCTATACGAAATTTTAGGCCCAATTGTTGAATTGGGCCTAAAATTTCGTATAGATGAGAGTACACCTCACCCCTTTTGAATGTGTATATATCATTGTTTTAACCTTTTATTGGATGTTTTTTATAAAACCGAAAAACTTTATTATTATTTAAAACATAAAAATGTTTTTGATATCCATCTTTAATAAAATTGACGGATAGCGTATCGGCTTCAGTAGAAAAAACGCGAAAAAAAAATTGCTGTCCCATACATCTGGGGCGAGTAAATATTTAACTTTTGTATGAGGGCAGCTGTTTAATTTTTGCAATTTCGAGATCCCGTGGAGAAAGTTGTTCCATGGTGGTCTGAGTCATATCCTAACATAATAATGACCACACCTTTCTGTAACACGCTGTATAATTTGAGGCCAAAATCCTGAAACAACCGTATATTTATTCAAGCAGTGGTGGCAGGCGGCACCCTAGTGGTCTGTCCAGCCTCCCTCATAGCGCAGTGGAGCGACGAGGTCACCAAGCACTGCAAGGCGCACGCGCTGTCCGTGGCCATGCACCACGGCGCACACCGCGCCACCCTGCCGCACCGCCTGGCCACACACGACCTGGTGCTCACCACATACAACATCATGCTGCGAGAGAACGAGAAGGTACTGTGAATATGGACTGTTCTACTTACTTCTGTCCGTGGCCATGCACCACGGCGCACACCGCGCCACCCTGCCGCACCGCCTGGCCACACACGACCTGGTGCTCACCACATACAACATCATGCTGCGAGAGAACGAGAAGGTACTGTGAATATGGACTGTTCTACTTACTTCTGTCCGTGGCCATGCACCACGGCGCACACCGCGCCACCCTGCCGCACCGCCTGGCCACACACGACCTGGTGCTCACCACATACAACATCATGCTGCGAGAGAACGAGAAGGTACTGTGAATATGGACTGTTCTACTTACTTCTGTCCGTGGCCATGCACCACGGCGCACACCGCGCCACCCTGCCGCACCGCCTGGCCACACACGACCTGGTGCTCACCACATACAACATCATGCTGCGAGAGAACGAGAAGGTACTGTGAATATGGACTGTTCTACTTACTTCTGTCCGTGGCCATGCACCACGGCGCACACCGCGCCACCCTGCCGCACCGCCTGGCCACACACGACCTGGTGCTCACCACATACAACATCATGCTGCGAGAGAACGAGAAGGTACTGTGAATATGGACGGCTCTACTTACTTCTGTCCGTGGCCATGCACCACGGCGCACACCGCGCCACCCTGCCGCACCGCCTGGCCACACACGACCTGGTGCTCACCACATACAACATCATGCTTCGAGAGAACGAGAAGGTACTGTGAATATGGACTGTTCTACTTACTTCTGTCCGTGGCCATGCACCACGGCGCACACCGCGCCACCCTGCCGCACCGCCTGGCCACACACGACCTGGTGCTCACCACATACAACATCATGCTGCGAGAGAACGAGAAGGTACTGTGAATATGGACTGTTCTACTTACTTCTGTCCGTGGCCATGCACCACGGCGCACACCGCGCCACCCTGCCGCACCGCCTGGCCACACACGACCTGGTGCTCACCACATACAACATCATGCTGCGAGAGAACGAGAAGGTACTGTGAATATGGACTGTTCTACTTACTTC
Source organism: Xestia rhomboidea (assembly GCA_963853795.1). Lineage (NCBI taxonomy): Eukaryota > Metazoa > Arthropoda > Insecta > Lepidoptera > Noctuidae > Xestia > Xestia rhomboidea. Next base: position 16,425,497 of record OY970777.1, read on the forward strand.
TGTCCGTGGCCATGCACCACGGCGCACACCGCGCCACCCTGCCGCACCGCCTGGCCACACACGACCTGGTGCTCACCACATACAACATCATGCTGCGAGAGAACGAGAAGGTACTGTGAATATGGACGGCTCTACTTACTTCTGTCCGTGGCCATGCACAACGGCGCACACCGCGCCACCCTGCCGCACCGCCTGGCCACACACGACCTGGTGCTCACCACATACAACATCATGCTGCGAGAGAACGAGAAGGTACTGTGAATATGGACTGTTCTACTTACTTCTGTCCGTGGCCATGCACCACGGCGCACACCGCGCCACCCTGCCGCACCGCCTGGCCACACACGACCTGGTGCTCACCACATACAACATCATGCTGCGAGAGAACGAGAAGGTACTGTGAATATGGACGGCTCTACTTACTTCTGTCCGTGGCCATGCACCACGGCGCACACCGCGCCACCCTGCCGCACCGCCTGGCCACACACGACCTGGTGCTCACCACATACAACATCATGCTGCGAGAGAACGAGAAGGTACTGTGAATATGGACTGTTCTACTTACTTCTGTCCGTGGCCATGCACCACGGCGCACACCGCGCCACCCTGCCGCACCGCCTGGCCACACACGACCTGGTGCTCACCACATACAACATCATGCTGCGAGAGAACGAGAAGGTACTGTGAATATGGACTGTTCTACTTACTTCTGTCCGTGGCCATGCACCACGGCGCACACCGCGCCACCCTGCCGCACCGCCTGGCCACACACGACCTGGTGCTCACCACATACAACATCATGCTGCGAGAGAACGAGAAGGTACTGTGAATATGGACGGCTCTACTTACTTCTGTCCGTGGCCATGCACCACGGCGCACACCGCGCCACCCTGCCGCACCGCCTGGCCACACACGACCTGGTGCTCACCACATACAACATCATGCTGCGAGAGAACGAGAAGGTACTGTGAATATGGACGGCTCTACTTACTTCTGTCCGTGGCCATGCACCACGGCGCACACCGCGCCACCCTGCCGCACCGCCTGGCCACACACGACCTGGTGCTCACCACATACAACATCATGCTGCGAGAGAACGAGAAGGTACTGTGAATATGGACTGTTCTACTTACTTCTGTCCGTGGCCATGCACCACGGCGCACACCGCGCCACCCTGCCGCACCGCCTGGCCACACACGACCTGGTGCTCACCACATACAACATCATGCTGCGAGAGAACGAGAAGGTACTGTGAATATGGACTGTTCTACTTACTTCTGTCCGTGGCCATGCACCACGGCGCACACCGCGCCACCCTGCCGCACCGCCTGGCCACACACGACCTGGTGCTCACCACATACAACATCATGCTGCGAGAGAACGAGAAGGTACTGTGAATATGGACTGTTCTACTTACTTCTGTCCGTGGCCATGCACCACGGCGCACACCGCGCCACCCTGCCGCACCGCCTGGCCACACACGACCTGGTGCTCACCACATACAACATCATGCTGCGAGAGAACGAGAAGGTACTGTGAATATGGACTGTTCTACTTACTTCTGTCCGTGGCCATGCACCACGGCGCACACCGCGCCACCCTGCCGCACCGCCTGGCCACACACGACCTGGTGCTCACCACATACAACATCATGCTGCGAGAGAACGAGAAGGTACTGTGAATATGGACTGTTCTACTTACTTCTGTCCGTGGCCATGCACCACGGCGCACACCGCGCCACCCTGCCGCACCGCCTGGCCACACACGACCTGGTGCTCACCACATACAACATCATGCTGCGAGAGAACGAGAAGGTACTGTGAATATGGACGGCTCTACAAAATTCTATCCTCAAAAGGCTAGTTTCCACCATCAATAAATTGCAAATCTATTTAGTCCGTCAGTTAGAGCATTGGAAAATAATGGACACGATTTTTTTAATTTTGTAAATAAATGGATATTGACAAAGATAAAACGCATCAAAACTCGGGAGTGGGGACTTGTGACGTCAGAACGCACAAAAAATTATACCTAGGCGTGACGTATTGAGAATTTAAAAAGCGCCGTATTTTCGTCATTTTTGGTTTACGTAATAAAAGAAAAAATAAGGGTCAAATATTTAATAATAATCAAACTTACGTACTAATTAAATTATTTCAGTTTCAATCACCCCCCGGACCATGGAAAGAGAGGGGGTTGCAACCCTCGATTTTTTCCCCTTGTCGCATGATTTTTGTACGGCGTTGCGGAATAATGGATTAGAAGCTGTATTGAAGCAGTATGAAACTGATGCCGTACAGAATGAAATGACCAAATTTACCCTGGAAATTGTCAGAAAATCAAAAAAAAATACCGACTTTGTGGCGCACCACTTTTTTTACGGCACTGCGCGCTTTCTTATTATTTTTCATGGATCTATCGATGGTAAAAATGCCGTACAAAAATATATGACCAAAATGTACTCACTCTACCGTCTACCTGCACTTTTGAATTCTCACCAACACTCAGTTGGACAGCTTACATGTGGCATAGTGCTGAATCTTATTATTTTATGCTCTTATATCGTCCTATATACGTCACCTGGTGGTTCATATGACCCATCCCTTTTTTGGACGGGCTTGTAGTCTAAGAACCGCGTTTTGACAGCTCTTAAAAAGTATGTCAATTGATTAGTGTGTCATCTACCCTATTCTATTTCTCTTCGTTCTCTACCCTTCTCTCTTAATTCTCACGGCCCCGAAAACAAATACCATAAACCAGTAATTAGATTTCAAGCGTGTTGCCAATTCGCCACCTACGTCTAAAACTGCACTGGTCGGTATCGATAGCAGATATTTTGGCGGGCGCCCAGAGGTTAATGATCCGCGCAATAGGACTGCTTGTGTTACAGCCGATCAGTTCACAATGAAAACTATTCACATAACAATGATAACGTAAGGGTACAATTCCTAAGGGGAGGGACCACAAGCAAACGCATAAATAAATAGCAAGGTTTCAACTATTTCAAGAATACAGTGACTTTCCAAACGGTGCAAATGATTTGAATATCCAAAAATTTTGGAATACCGTCTGGTATGCATAATTTTCCGGTAAATTCGTATGCTTCCAGTAGAGAGGTTGTCACGTTGACCTTCGGTATGCAACTGATTAAAAATCCAAAATTAACAGCCAAATGCGTGTCGGCCCACGCGCATTGTAGGGTTCCGTAGTAGCCCGTTATCAAAATCACAATATAGAAAGAACCCTTTGGTACAGCGCCATCTAGCGGCAGCTTTGTGAAACTTATGATAATTTATTGTTTTTTTTTATTTTAGATTTTATTTTTCAATGCAAGTCTTTACCCGTTATAAACAAGCAACTACTTCATCTTAGTCACTTTATAGGATTTATCCTAAGAATTTTGTATTTGGTACAAAATTATCCAACACCCAAGTTCAACGACTATTACTGCTAAACTAATAAAGTTATCTTAACCGCTATAGTTTTCCTTTAAAGTTCATGAAATGCACTATCATCATGATTTTTTTCCAGATTTTTCAAGCAAGCAGAGATTTTTTAAGCTTTTAGAGGGGGGACAAAAATTACTGGAACAAAAATTTGCACTTTAAAGTTTAATATTTCGTAAATGGAGCATTAAATCGAAAAGAAGTACTAGCAACCCCTAAGTCATTTTAAAAGACGTATTCAACGATAAACGAAAAAAAAATCATCCCCACTACACATGTAGTCCCCTACATGTGTAGTGGGGATGGTTTTTTTTTAACCATTTTATTTTTTTTTCAAAATTTTATTTTACCACATTGTCGGCGTTATTGATATACATACCTCTACAAAATTACAGCTTTCTAGTACTAACGGTGTCTTAGCAAAACTTCGGACAGACAGACAGACAGACGGACATGACGAAACTATAAGGGTTCCTTGTCAGGACTACGGAACCCTAAAAACCGACTTTTTTATACCTGCGGGTAAGGGTGCAAGTAGGGACATGTATGCTTCATTTTTGCCTAATGATTTGTCTAATAAACCAAACTAGAAGGGGTGTGCTGCTTTATTGCTCTCGACTGTATTTTGGGGCATCATTGTGACTTTGAGGGCAACCCATAGACTATAATTTAGTTGCATCCTTATTTGCGATCAATTGATTATACTTAAAACATTTTTGGTCCTGTTGGTAGTGTAGTTTCTGGCAAGGTCCGATTCAGCTTTTTAATTTTGACGCTCTCTAACTGATGTCACCCAGAACGGCGTCCTCATGCGCGTCCTGTGGCGGCGCGTGATCCTGGACGAGGCGCACGTGGTGCGCAACCACAAGTCGGCCACGTGCGGCGCCGCCGCCGGCCTGCGCGCGCGCCGGCGCTGGTGCCTGACCGGCACGCCCGTGCAGAACAAGGACCTGGACCTCTTCGCGCTCTTGAAGTTCTTGAGGTGTTCGCCGTTTGATGATCTTACTGTGAGTATACATATAAATATAGCATTATTAGCCTATACGGGGTGTACGGGACAGTCCTCCGCAAACTGGCAGGGTGCACTCGGCTCCTTATTTTGAATCATATTCCACCGGAATTTTTCCCAGGAAAATATTCATTTTTAAATCTTTTTACACGACTGCCCTTAAAAAAGGAGTGTTATTTTCAGTTACTATTCCTTTATTCCAATGTAAAATTACATTATCTGTACGCAATACTACATTTATATAAATAATACGGCTAGAATACTCCAACGAACGTCGCGTGAAATCAGCTGTTCAGCCTAACTACAAAGTTCATCGAACTCGTCGTCGCACTTGCCGTTCGCTACGTGCGTATTGTCACGGCAACGATACATTAAGTATGAGGAAATAAACCAAATTAAATTATAAAAAGAAGTTTATCTGCAAAAACGATGTATAATTTACACTCAAAAATATTCGCTCATATTACGCACAAAATACTATCTATTTCCTTCCCAGATGTGGAAGAAATGGATCGACAACAAGTCCCTGGGCGGTCAGGAGCGTCTCAGCACAATAATGCAGTGCCTGCTACTGCGCCGCACCAAGGTGCAGCTCGTGCAGCGCGGCCAGCTCGCCTGCCTGCCCGAGCGCGCGGCGCACGTGCGGACCGTCACACTGCAGCCCAGAGAGATGAACGTCTACCAGAAGGTCCGTACGACTAAACTCTGCCATCATTAGGAACACCTCTGCAACAGGCCTCTCCAATCTTGCACTCTCGCGGTTGCCACCCTACTACCACGCGCCCAATGCGGGTTGGTTGGATGTTTACATACAGGGTGTAAACAGACTCTTCACGAAGCCGTCAACCAAGCATTCTGTACATCAAATTAAATAACTTGATGCGAAAATTATTGCTGGGAAACGACTTTTTTTTTGGGGTGAAAAATCACGTTTTGCGGTAAAACTCAATGTAACGCACTCAAAACATTGTGCTGATGGATGGATTGAATAGTACGGGGAAAATATTATAGTAAAAACAGGTATTTAAAAAAAAAAGCTGTGAAAAAAGTTGGAACTTTGACCCACAATATCTCCGTAACTAGAAGGTTCCCAGGAATTAATTTGACCTTGAAAAAGTCATTCCTGCACCTTTATACGCTTGGAGGGTTGTATTGATGATTTTGATGATTATAATTCTGTAACTACATACGTCTTACAGCCGCGAATCATAAGAAAATTTTAATTTCGCGGGCTACCCTGGAGCATCCACCTTAACGGTCTATTTACACCCTTTATCAGTGTCTAATGATCCGCCAATCTTACACTCCTCCACTCTTCTTCTTCTTTGCGTGTCGATGAACTCAAATAATACCCGACCAGTATATAGCCACCTGCACAGCTCTTTCGTTGGCTTCGTTTTAATCCTGGAATGTGCAGGTGGCTGTGCAGGATGGGCAAGAAAAGATGTGGGGCATATCCTGCAGAGGGGGCTCCACACCAAGATGACTCAAAACTCCCCCGGTGACTACCAGCTTCCATAATACCACGCGGGCCAAGTACGGGACGGTTGCGTGTCACCATGTCTTTAAATTTTTGCTTTTTTCATTTTCGTACGTCTTAATTACTTATGCGACTGTTGAAAGCAATTCTCATTATAATTTAATTCCAGGTGCTAGTATTCTCCAAGACGCTATTCGCTCAGTTCCTCCACCAGCGTGCGGAGAAGAATGCAGACGCGCAAGGTTTCACAAACGTCGGCAAGGACAGCGCGTACGCTAAGATGCATAAAAAAATGATCGCTTTACAAGGTACGTAAGTATACATAAATAACTTTTTCCCGCAAATTCGCTCGCGTAGTGGTGGGAAATTATCCCGCAGGATCCTTAAAATGCCTGTCACTCGGAGATAATGAAGCATCCCATTAGTAATAGTACATTGTTACCCTAGGGGTGAAAGTGACTTATTTAGTCTATAACCCGAGGTAAACACTGTGCTTTTCATTACGAATACAAGGAAAGTAAAAATAAAAACATGAATCAATTCGATAAAACAAATGAAGATCGGATTGCCGCTTTCTCATATACATTTTTTAAATAACTTTATTATAATAAAGTTTCAACTATTTCTTTAAAATAACATAGATCTATTTGGGCAAAATATTTACCATTTTTTCGATGATGAAAATGAAAAATTGGTAAGAGCTGAATAGCTGGCTGGCCACAGAAAAAAAAAAAACAAAATAGGCGGGAAAGCGGCAATCCGATCTTCATTTGTTTTTTCGAGTTGATTCATGTTTTTATTTTTACTTTCCTTGTATTCGTAATGAAAAGCACAGTGTTTACCTCGGGTTAAAGACTTATTTAGTCCCTCGAACTATTAGCGCCCTCGCTGCGCTCGGGCACCAAGCCCCGTCTCGGGACTAAATAAGTTACTTTCACCCCTAGGGTAACAATGTACTATTTCGGAATCGGATCTGTAGATCCCTAGACCACCTAGTCTTATAAAGGCTGTAAAAAGACTCTTAACGAAGCCGAAAGGCACTTGTTCTCCCCGTCATTGCGATATTTTTTTTGTTTTACATCATACCTGGGAACCTTCTAGTTACGGAGGCATTGGAGGTCAAAGTTTCAACTTTTTCATTTTTTTTTTATTTAATACATATTTTTAATGTATGATTTTTACTTTATACACCTTCACGACCCCCGTACTATTCAATCCATCCATCGGCACAATGCTTTAAGTGCGTTACACTGAGTCCTACCGAAAAACGTGACTTTTCAGCCCAAAAAAAAAGTTATTTCCAGCAAACATTTTTGCGTAGAGTTACTTAGTTTGATGTACAGAATGCTTGGTTGTCGGCTTCGTGAAGAGTCTGTTAACACCCTGTATACTTGCTTTTTCTTCAGGAGCCCAACCAGTCAAGTCCCACGAGATCTTAGTGCTACTCTTACGTCTGCGGCAAGTGTGTTGCCACTGTGGCCTCATCGCGGCCATGTTGGACGAGGAGAGCGCGGCCGACGTGCAGGAAGACCCGGCCGGCCAGGATCTACTCGCAGAACTCACCAAGCTGTCGATCGAGGACAAGAGGAAGGTAAGACTTGGCACAACTGTCGAAATACGACAAACTTAACTGTGCTTTCAAACCTAAGGGCGGATCCTCGGATTTCGCCACTAAAACCTCACCTGAACCTCGATCAGGATCCGTCAGTAATCTGTGGCTGACTGACAGCTTGAACGCGATTTAAATGAGCTGATCACGTTCATACTGGTGGATTTTGCCCTAACTGTTCTAACCCCTTTAATGCTTATATTTCATATCACAGAGTCACAGCAAAAAGTCAGATGACGAGGATGAATACGACGGCCCAGCTCAGGAAGGCACGACGGCTGCAGAGGCTATCCGCTCGGTGTTGTCGCCGAACAACCCGGTGTTCGACCTCCGCAACCCCTCGTCCAAGATCACGGCCGTGATGGAGTGTCTCAACAACGAGGTGTTCGCTAACAAAGGTAGGGCCGTCGCAACAAATACGCGGCGTGCGCTTCTGTTAGAGCGGCTTATAAATATTATTTTTGCAAGCTGCACACTGGTTTGATAAGGTTTTTCAATTACAATTTAAAGACCCATGAGCACTGACTACCACGTAACTATGCCTTTTTCCATGTCGGCTTGCCTAATCGTTATACGTAACAAAAAATACATAAATAATAACAAAAATCGGAACTATAAGATTGATTTTGGAAGGTCAGAAGACCTTCCAAAATCAATCTTATAGTTCCGATTTTTTATTTTTTTATTTATTACTGTTGAAACATCCAAAAAAGAATTTTTGGATGTTTCAACAGTAATCAAAACTTATATTTAAAAAAACATTCCGCTCTCTCGGCTCGCCACCTTATACATGGGGCTTAAACATAACTGGCGTGTAGGTGCACTATTAGATACACCTTATGTTATGTTATTACTGTCAAAAGGCCGTGTACAATAAGATACACCTCTATCTCTTCCTTCGGGGACGTGGTTTTTTATTCCTCCTCAGAAAACAGTAACAATATTACATAATGTTCTCAGGCGACAAAGCTGTAGTAGTATCCCAGTGGACGTCAGTGCTCCGGCTGGTGGAGGATCAGCTGAAGAAGGCCAACGTCCGCTGTGTGACGCTGAGCGGGAACGTGCCTGTACCCGCCAGGCCGCCGCTGCTGGAGAAGATCAACGATCCCAAGTCTGACGTCAGGGTATAACCAACTCTTTAATTTGATATCAACCTACATTGGCTTGTGTACTGGAAAAATCTAATTAATTCATCAGTTAGATTATCAAATAATGTTTGACCCGTATTTTTTCTTTTGTTACGTAAACCAAAATTGACGAAGATGCTTTTAAAATTGTCAATACGTCACGCCGTGGTATAATTGTTAGTGCGTTCTGACGTCACGAGCCCCCACTCCTGAGTTTTGATGCGTTTTATCTTTGTCAATATTCATTGATTTACAAAAACAAAAAAATCGTGTCCATTATTTTCCAATGCTCTAACTGACGGACTAAATAGATTTGCAATTTATTGATGGTGGAAACTAGCCTATTGGCGCATTGCTCAGCACTCCATTGCTTTCCACTCCTCCCTTTATGTGATTCATCCACAACAAAATTATTTTATCTGTAGCAACATTTTGTAACATAATTAAACATATGTTACATTGTATGACTTTTCGAGTTTTACTACATTTTATTGCCTGAAATTATATTTCCATAAATGTTTCCAATTGCTGGAGGTATAATCTCTCTAAAGTCTAAATGATAGGTTATAATATTATCAGACTAGTAAATACATAAACTCACGCCTTTTTAGTAAGCCGAAAGAAACTAAAGAACGCCACCTTACGATATAGACAACACGCAAGAAATTTTCATCCCATCTATTCGAAAAGGACGACTTGGTTCGCCTTTAAGTGCACCCAAAGGTGGTGTTTTCTATAAGAAACTTTTAGCGGGCAGTAATGAGTTTTTAATCCTCTTTATAAGTGTGCAGCAATTATCTTTTCTTCCAACTATGCTTTAATTTCATCACAATCACACTAAAAACTCAGTACAAAGCGAGTCTTTAATGCTCTAGAGGAATAAAAATGTATGAAATTTCATTATTGCACAGTTTTTTTTTTAATCGCACCAATAGGTGCCAATCTCAATGGATTAGCTCTATTCAGCCAGCCGATATCAATACTTCTTTTTTACGTACGTATTATTCGTTTCTATCCTACTTGTTCCAAATTTAAAAAATGATTGCTGCTATCTCTGATTTAAAAATGAAAGAAATTTAAAAAAGTGATTTGGCGGAAACTTTGTTAATTTTGCTTGACAATATTTTTGGAAACGATAAAGTGTACTTAAGTGTAAAGTGATACTATCTGATTTTGAGTGCTTCGGCTTCGAATTAAAATGGAATCATCTAGCGACACATTAACTCCGGAAAACATTCTAAATGAAGCCGACAGTGTTATAGAAAATCTTTTTTAACTGTTTGATATGAGTTTCTTTTATCTACTATTCCTATAGGTAATAGTTGAAAGAAAAGAAGATTATGCACCTCGCCTTATGTAATTTATATTGCCCTCGTGCCTGTTAGATTAGAGCCCTCGCTAACGCTCGGGCTCTAAATCAGGCACTCGGTGCAATAATAAATTACTTTGTGCTCGATGCAATAATCTACTATTTATTGCCGGGCACTTTTTGAATTTGGAACATTATATTGTTCAGCGCCAAAGAAATCGAACGCAAATATTGTTTGAATAAAGACTGGCTGGTACGACGGCCTATAATCGCGCCACCGGCTGAATAAAAAAAAAGACCGCGTTTTCGTCAATTTTCACGGATTGTTAGAAAATCATGGTTTTGTTTTGAAAAAAGAGTTCTTCAAGTGACAGTGAATAAAATATGAGGCGCCATTTATTTTCTCATAGTGGGTGATGAAAAGTAGAGTGTATCGGGAGAGTACTCGGGCGCAAATATTGTTTTTGGCTCGGGCGACGTACTTTGAATCCCTCGCTATGTTCAGGATTCTACTACAGGATCCCTCATTGGATTCTAAAAAGCGCTCTCGCCGTAAAAATATAATTTGGCTCCCTTATGATACAATCTACTATTCTCGATCGTCGCGTGAAATCTATGTCAGTAAAATAGACTTTATCTAATAATTGAATATGTATGGCAGGTGATGCTGCTATCCCTGTGCGCGGGCGGCGTGGGCCTCAACCTGTGCGGAGCCAACCATCTGCTGCTGCTGGACCCGCACTGGAACCCGCAGCTCGAGGAGCAGGCGCAGGACAGGATCTACCGCGTCGGCCAGACCAAGGACGTCAACATATACAGGTGACAACAACTACCATCAACATATTTCATTATTAGAAAAAAAAAATGCGAAATTGCGAGTTTTACTCGTTGAAATTATATGTTTTCCGGTTTGTTTCTTGAAGTAACAATTATTTGTTACAAATAGTTCGTTTTCTATACTTCAATAATAATAGAACGAATTTCAAATAACTTATTTATTTATTTAGTAATAATCATTCTCCCGAAACTCCCGATGCATGTTTAGGCAAAATTAAATGATTTCATGATTTGTATATGCTATTGAATATACGCCGTGTTTCTGGACGATATCGATGAACAACTTTTACTATGGAACCAAACCCTGAATCGCGAAAAAAAAAAACAGCTGTTTCATACATTTTAACGAGTTATGAAAACATAATTGTAGGGAACCAGTCAGTCCACCGAAGAAGACTTGTCCTTGGATGTTGAGTGTAATCAAACCCCATTCTCCTTCAGTCTAATCCGATTAGAAAAAAGAATACCCCTTGGTAGGGCCTAGTTGTTAGACTTTCGCAGTTAGTACCCGTATCGACTGTATGATCTACGATTAACAGCCGGGCGGAACCAACAGCTAAACTTTTTTCTAAAACTACGTATCTAAACAATATTATCTAAAAATCAAGAAAAAGTTAGTCATAGCGCATCACAACGCAGTGTTATCTCAGGCGCATTTGAAAATCATAGTGATTACCCGACCGCGCTAGCTGCCAAGTATTCTCGTAGCAAATAGCTCCTTTCTTGATCTCTTTATCGCACATGCCAGATATTCACACCGCCGGGTAATCTGTGACGTCACTGCATAGTTGCTCCAATAATAAAATATTTGCGGATTCTTCCACTTTACTAAAGTGATCGTTTGCATAATAGAGATATGTTTTTGTTTTTCCCGGCTGCCGAGCTTGTGGTCCTTGTTTCGTGGACACAACTTCGGCCTATTTTGGCCGAAGCCTTTTTTTTTGGCGGAATTCACCACTCATCAAAACAGTAATAGGTAGTAAGGAAAGCATCGCCAGGAAACCGGAAGCTAATGTCGAAGACATGTGAGATAACACCATGTCTTCGTTTTTTACCAACCCGGACTGGGCCCGCATTGTAGATTACATTAAGAAGAATAAGAAACTTTTATTTGTAAACATAGGTAGTTACACAGTGTGTGAGATGTTACATTGCCCATCCCCTCGCAGAGAGAGGAAGTCTGTGTTCCAGGCAGCTATCGGGACTGCTGACGTACGTCAGAATCAGTATTTATATATATTTATAGTATTTTATATATCCTTCTAATTTACCTTAGTATTAATTAAATTATTTTCAGATGTACACCTACCACTGCTTGTCTCTGCATCACCCAAAGGTTGACTGGTAGAAAATGCCTACGGCATTAAGTCCGCCTCTGTACTTTGTGCTTGAAGTGTTAAATAAATAAATAAATAATCAGCCTAAATTGATTGCAGTTATTTGGTACCTTCTGTGTACCTTTACGTACCTGTCCTGAAAATCTGTGTACCTACACCTGTGCATTGATATTTTAAAAATTAGGTACACCCGCCAGCCTGATGACAGAACCGCGGGTGTACTGCTAACCAATAATGTATCTAAGTGCACTGTATCTTGTGGTAGGTACACAGATTTTCAGGAGAGGTACCGTACCTTAACGGTACAGTCGTGGTCTTTTCCGCCTGATCAGTTGAACAATTTTTCGCTTAAATCATGCGGAGGCGCCGAGCCACGCCCCCCTTAAAGTTTAGGCCAATTAGGAAAGCGTTTTGCGTGCGTCGTCATTGCGCTCGGCCGATCGGTATCTTTTCGTTCATTATTTCACTACAAAGTCAACGGGGCGGGGCTAGAGAGCGTTTCTATGTTGTAAGTGCAAGCAAAAATTAGCTCAGTGGTGATCAGGCGGGAGGGTCCTCGATAGTACACAGAAGGTACCAAATAACTGCAATCAATTTAGGCTGATCTGAAAAGTACACCCGCGATTCTGACGTACATGATTACACATAAATTGAGATATAATTGATTTCTTTCTAGATTCATGTGCGTCGACACCGTGGAGCAGTCCATCAGAAAGCTGCAGCAAGCCAAGCTGGAGTTGGCAGAGAACGTCCTCACGGGCGCCAAGAAGACAAACAACTCTAAGCTCACTATAGAAGACCTGAAAGTGCTATTCAATATGGGCCAGTAAATGTTATGCTTGAACTGTAATGAAGGTCTGTTTTTGGTAATTAAAATGTGATTCATGCTTGTTTAAAGACAACAAGCCAACTAAGATAAGTATTGTGTTGAAGGCAAACCATTATGTTAGATCTTCTTAAGCCAAATTAGACTCACACGTACACAGATTTAGACATGAGATTTTATTGTCACAGGGGAATCGCTGTATCAAACTAGTCGTCGTGCGCCCCTAGCGTTAGAAACGTTGATAGATCAGTCAAATATTAGCGAATGTGGCCACATCTGCGATCAGATTCATTAATATTTGAACTGATTGATTTGGTAGGTAGACCACATTTGACATCTGTCAGTTTAGTACTACTTCATTTTAAAGTTACCTTATTTTGTCATTATTACAATAAATATGTAATCATAATTGAAAAAAGTTAAGCAATTGTGTAGTTCTAACTTCGAAGAAATAAATATTAGTTTATGCCAGCCGTTACAAGGTTACGTTGTTGTATTTTGATGAAGTCTCAAATGTGGTCTATTAAATTTCAAAATAACAATGCAAATCAAAACGTTGCTAAATGTGTATCGTCAGAAAATAAGATTATGTGCCATTTTAAAGTTATTGTAGGTATCATGATAATGTCTTATTATAATTTTACAAAATAATAAAATGCCACTTATCAAAATGCCATAGTATACTCTCGGCGCTGATCCGAGGGTTGGAAATCCAAAATAATATGACATATCTAGGTGGTGTTAGTGTTAGTGAAAACGGGGAATTAGATTCTAGAACAACCTCAACACATTTTTCAATTCAGTTTTATTATTTTTATCGCAAATGGCAGGGACCAACAAATTATTTGAATTTAGAATGACATTATTATATGCTGCATTTAATAATTATGAGTATGATCCTGTAAAATATAGGTTTAAAGAATTATTTCTGATACTTGTAATATGTTATAGATTATATTGTTGTAAATTAAATAATTATGTAATCGAATATTACCGTACTTTTATTCTTCTCTGAGTATATTAGTAACAATTATCAATCAGCTACTGCACCTGACTAAACCCAATTTTAGTAACTAGCAACAACGAAAGTTACTGCGTTTTCAGATACGAGGGTAGGATTCGGCTAGAAGGTAGAGAAACCTGAGAAGTTTCGTCAAAATCAAAAATCATTTAATATTTAAATTAGGCTACGAATAATCTCTTTTTTAACAAAAAACTTAAGTCAGTCAGTGGTCAAAACGACCATTCCACCACTTCCTAGATTGTAGTGTTTGCTAGGGAGAAAAAAGTGGCGGAGCAAATTCATACAGTCGTAAATTATCTGACCAGGGACAGTACTACCACCCAGGCGCGGATACAGGATTTCCTTAGAGGGTGGGGGCAATTTTTTCAAAAAAAAATGAACTTTTGATAATAATTGGAATCAGGCGTTACTTTACGGAAATCCATAATATGCAAGATACAAGGGCTTCAGAAGGGTGCGAGTAAAAACAGATTTATAAAAGGGTTAAGTTTACTATTTATGGATGCAGCTGAAGTTCTTCAAAGAATCTTAAATGCAATAGCTAGATATAGGTACTTGAAATAAGCTCTCCACTCTAGACAAGTTAGCTATTCTTTAGTGCTTTTATTAATAGATGTTACTTAATCGACTTAGGGCGACAATTTTAACAACAAAATGAACTAAGGCTCCAAGAGCGAGCGAAACAAGCTAGAAAATCGTAATACCGTAATACCTTGGACAGGTAACAATATAATTGTTTAGACCCTTCATCGGGAGTTACTAGATCGACCCTCAAAGACAAAGGCAACATTCAAGAGGAAGTAGGCTGCAAGAGCGAGCTCGAAATTTTTATGGCACCTTGGCTTGGGTAGGCTAGAATGGTTTCGATCCTTCATACAGGAGTTACTTAGTCGACTTTTAGATAAATTCAAGAGAAAGTGGTCTGTAGAGCGAGCGAAGCGAGCTCGAAAATTTTACACTTTTCCTACCTTGAACAGGTTAGAATTGTTTCGATCTACTGGAGTTACCCGGGCCAAACAAAGGAGCCTTTTTTTAATAAATGTTTTGAAAGTATTAGAATTTGAGTGACTCCATTTTACGATACAATATAGGTACATATTACGTACAATACCATTCTATAGCATCAAGCAGGAAAAGCTATAACTTTTAAAAATCCTGAGCCTCTAGGGGCAGCTGCCTCCTCTTGGCGACGCTCATGACAAGATATACACCTAGAATTTAGTTTGAATTCCGTCAAACTATGCACTTCAAGCTTGGCCAATGACGTATTTGATATTGTTCAGGGGGGGGGGGGGGGCAATTGCACCCATTGCCCCCCCCTGTATCCGCGCCTGCCTCATAAGGCACCTCTTAAAGGTCCGTGCACGTAATTTACTCATTTTTGATCACTGCTTGTGGGAAAGGCAAGAAGAATTTGAACCTTTTTTATTTTTATTACAAGTGTCAGGTTCTTATTCTTGTCGACTGCCGCAACAATTTTTTAAAATAATGTATATATTAATGGCAGTCACCCATATTCAAAACCCCTTTTCCGCAAAAGTAACGAGCGAGTGATGTTTGGGGTTCGCTGAACAAAGAACTACAAAATATTCTGAACATTAAAAAATATGAATAGCATCATTATATGGGCCACTCGTAAAGTAGCAGGAAACATTATTGATTTCAATACGAAATATAGCAGAAAAAAAATGATGAAAAAACGTAATTTATGGAAAATGTCGGGACAAGTAAGTATTTTTTCTATACCTTAGAAACACTTTAAAGAAAATTTAAAAATTACTCATTAATCTCAAGGTACCCCTTTAACAGAATCTGAATTTTAATATATAAATAAACAATAACTTCATTTCGTAAATTAAGGACAAAGTGAACTATATTATCGACCGCGAAAACCCGATCCCGTCAGTAACGACCGGGCTCTCCCAGCGTGAGCACGTATCACTTTGCTTCAACAACAACAACATCAATTTATTTCAGGCTACAACGGCCCATAAATATATACCTCATAAACTAACATAATAAAGTAAATACAAGACTTGTGTTAATAAATAAGACTTAAAAACTATAGCACTTCACTTAGTCACACTTCACTCGTGTTGGCTGTCCAGTGGAACTTGTCCGCGGAAGCGACGGAACACCACGTCCTGCGGCCAAAAGTCTTCCTTCATCACCATGGGCAGATAACAATTCGGTATTCGCACCACGAACGCCTTGAAGTTGACGTTGCGGCGCGACTCCAGTAACTGCACCCTCGGTGTGTACCTCGTCTTTTGGCGCACGTACTCCACGATGTCCTCCGCTTTAGTGGTGTAATGCAAGCGGGAAATGTACACCGGTGTATTCGGTTTGGCAGCACGCAGGCTCACTTTAGGGTCCGCAGGAGCCTTGCCACAAAGGTTCTTGGTTGTTCGCGAACGGCGCTTCCTCCTCTGCACCGTCACGAAACCCTTGTCATCAGCCTTTCTCGGCGCCTTTTCAGGCACAGGCTTATTACTAGGAGCATCAGAGGGGCTCGCGGTGACGCTAGCGTAATCCCTCCGTAGGGCTCGGGCCGCGCAGCGCGTAGGAGTCACCGCGGGGATGCGGGGCGCGCGGGCGGAATGCTCTGCAAACTCAGCAATCGACGTATGCGCCGGTGTGGAAACTGCTGACGCGGAATTCGCCGACGATATATCGTGGCCGGCTCCGCGACACGTGTCAGCGTTAGGCGCATTACCTGCTGACCTAGATACTGCCACATTGTCGCGCAACTCACTAACTTCCTTGCGCAAATCGGTGATGATGTTCTGGGATGCATCCAATTTTGCAAGCACATCCGCAAGATCCACACATCACTGCATCCGCGCATTCGCAAGCGCTCGCGAGGTATACGTAAATATACAGTGTGTTAGGTTAAACGAGGGACATATTGAGGGAAGGTATTCAGTATTCGATTCTCGTCCCAAATATGTAAAAAAAACTATAACCTTAATTTGTGACGTAATTGCCCAATAAAATACACTATTCATGGACACTGAGCGCGCGCAAGAAGTGAACTTGTAAACAGTAAAATAATCACGCGGCAAAACACGCGCCGATTCTGCCGAAAAGGAGGCTCGTGCGCAAACCCCGCCCCTTTCCTTTGTGTTGTCCCCGATGTACCGACAGGGCACACTCCCGCGCCACCCTGCGCTGACCCCAGCCAGTCTAGGCGCGCGCGCCGCTAACTCCGTATGTGCGCTTCCGGGTATCGCGTAAACAACCCCGCTTTTACTTCGCGATAAGTGTGCGTGTTCTTGAATAACCAAAAATGACGTCTTATCAATATTCCAGTGAAGAATATTGGGATATGGTTCGTGCCTACTTGTTATCTAATGAAAGTGTGCGAGGAGCTATTGATTTGTACTGAGAGATGTTTCCCAACCGCCAGATTCCGTCGTATAAACTTATGCTAGGTATCATCAACCAACGACTGCGAACATTCTGTCAGTACCTAGTAGCAGTAGCTAGATATTTTTGCCTGTCATAAGCCAGGTAAGTATTAATGGGAAAATGGATTATACCTAAAAGTCATTGACCCGCGCACATGTTCTGCGTTAGGCACAAGGGTGTGTACACGTTGCGAGACTTTTGCGAAATTTTTGGTATGGTTCTATCTGTTATTTATCAGTGTTTTTTTTTGTTCATATATTTATTAGTATCATGTAAGCATGCACTATTGCGGGTTTGAATATGTCCCTTGTTTAAACTAACATACTGTATTTCCGAGATATACGCAGACTACCACATTTTGATGCAGTAAGTATTTAGGTATTTTTTGACGTTGGTTGTTTATAAATTGTTAAGATATATTTCGTCTTCAATATTTTCATTTTTGAAACGTAGTTCCTTAACGCGGCTTACCTACTAGGAGTGCGATTTAGTAGAAATCGTCACGTAAGAAATATATATGCCGTATGCTGTGTTTGTGTAGTAGAAGTTACTACACACACACACATGGGTATGTGCGGTATGGCGGGGTCGACTGAGCGAGCCATATTTTTGTTCATGGATGTCGTTTTCGTGGTTTTTAGGGTTTTTTCATGGTGGTTTTTCATGTTTTTTTCATTATCAGCGATACCAAAAACCACGAAAACGACACTCATGAAGAAAAAACCGATAATTTCCGTCAGCGCCATCTTGGGTTTTCATTTTGACCTCATTTTCATTCAAAGCGACACCAAAAACCACGAAAACGACACCCATGAAGAAATAACCGATAATTTTCGTCGGCGCCATCTTGGATTTTCATTTTGACCTCATTTTCATTATCAGCGACACCAAAAACCACGAAAACGACACCCATGAAGACAAAACCGATAATTATCGTCGTCGCCATCTTGGATTTACATTTTGACCTCATTTTCATTAAAAGCGACACCAAAAACCACGAAAACGACACCCATGAGGAAAAAACCGATAATTTTCGTCGGCGCCATCTTGGATTTTTATTTTGACCTCATTTTCATTATCAGCGACACCAAAAACTACGAAAACGACACCCATGAAGAAAAAACCGATAATTTTCGTCGGCGCCATCTTGGATTTTCATTTTGACCTCATTTTCATTATCAGCGACCTCAAAACGACACCTACGAAGAAAACTATCGCTCGCTCAGTCGACCCCGCCATAACCTTCTTGTGTGTACTACACACTTTTTTTATTTATCGTTTAGTAAAATGTTTGTGTCTAAATTCTTACTAATACAAAATTAAACCATTTTGACGCCTATTGACGTCGTTGGATGTATGTAGGTACTTACGTTTAGTTTTTATTTTTGTAATTATATAGAGTTCTAGTTGTAGACGTTGTAGTATGTTTATAACCATTTTTATTTTGATTGTGATAATTGTACTGTACACACCAAGAAACTTATATACTAACTGGAATAAGGACGGGCAAGCCAAAAACGTTCCGAGCGACAAAGCTTCAAGAGTGGATGTTGTCTCTTTCTAATAGGGTGTCCAATAATCATACTGACTCTTGAGACAGTTACAGAGTAGCTGTTATTTTATTATTACACCACAAGAAACACCAGTTAGGGTTTAGAATAAAACCACCAAATTAACAGTAAGTAGATGAACTCTTTAAGGGTACGTGTACTCACTGCCCGGGATAAGTGGGGACTACTCAAACGACGGATCCTTATAGCTCACGCTACGTTTATTAGTATATCACATTTATTGATGATGACCACAACTCAATAGCATTCTAGGCGAAATAGCTTCAAGAATGGATGTCATTAACATTTTATGTTAACATAAATGTATGTCTGTACCGTCCAGTTGCAAATTATCAATTTTGCAACCTGTCTATCCAGACGACTTTTGTATTCGGGGATTCGAGGACTACCGTTAGTATTATATATTTTTTCAGACATAGAAAATCGCATATTCATGCTATGACTGTTTACCTATAACGTTTTAGTAGCATTCGCCAATATTTATTTTATATTCAGAAACCATTCATTTTCACTCGCAGCTCGCCAAATGGATTCTTTTGCTGGAGAAGCATGGAAAAATCCTTAGGACCGGCACGACACGGCACGGTGCGGCGGACTCTTTTCTTTTCAATATTTGTATTTAAAAAGCAAACTAACTAAGCAAAACAAACGCACATGGTGTCGCTAGATGATGATGATGATGATGTGATGTCCGATGTTTCTAATTTATAAAATATACTTTTGATTATTATGTACGACAACGATGTTCGAAACTTTGAACTTACTTACTTAATTTATTTGGATATTTCCCGTTTGTCAATCTAAAACATTGGTAACCCTAGTCGTAATAAACAACCGAAGTTAAAAAACTTCCCTGAAAAACGAAATGCCACATCCAGCATACCCTTACTACTACACCCCTTCACACAACACAATTTTACCATATTTAAAGCGGATTATTTCACATTTTATACAATAAAAGTACTTTAATGACTTCAACGCGAAAATGTATCGGCCATATTGTTTACGTACTCATTCCAGTTAGTATATAAGTTCCTTGGTAGACACACGTTCCAGATTTTTATATTTAAGCCGTACTGACTTTATAATTATGTATCATAGAATAATATCGTCTACAGGATCAAAATTGTTTAAGCGATCACTACGCTCGATCTTCACCCGTGTGTGCGTGTATCTGCATGAACAATGCACACAAACATAGGATCGCAATGAATTTGCCTAAACTCTAGCGAGTGAATATTCTGCACGGACTCTTAAAGTTTTATACAGGATTTCCAAAAAACTCACGAAAGTCGTCTCCATGCTCGGGACAAAAACCCCTACCCCTTCTCTCTAGATCCGGGCTAGACAAACACCAAATGTCCACATACAGCAAGCGAGTGACGCACAACACAACAGATCCAGTGAACCACCTAATACATAACAAAAATAAACCAAAGGTCCAACAACAGAAAAGGAAACTGAAATCATTGAGGAATTCTTTGAAAAAATATCAAAACGGACAGATCATTCACCGACGGAGACACAACATGCACAGTTATCTAAAAATAAAATAGGAATCACGGCCGTCCAACAGCACTCACGAATTATTACCATTTCACGCGGGAAACGACTCGAGTGCCGCGAATATTTTGTTAATAAAGTTACTTATAATTCTTTTTTTTTTTAATTATGAGCGTGGAGCGCAGGTCTTGCGTGAGCCAGGATCCACAAGTCACCAAGCGCCTTCTAACCATCATTTTGCTTCTTACTGGCCTGCTATGCTTGTTTGGAGGTAAGACACTTTTCTAACCTATTCTTTAAGACCATTAGTATTATACTTACTATTTTTTTTTAACTGTCGACAATTTCTGCCAATGTCAGATTAATGGGTAAAACACTTGTGTTGGTAAGCGTACATATGATTAAAATAAGTGATAGCAAATTATGCGATGTTATTTACGATCACTGGCAGTTTTTGAAGCGAAACACATATTAGTCGAGGGTTTATGAATGAAATACTGAAGAAAGAAGAAGAAGACTGTGCGTTCCCGCCGGCAAAACATTCGACTTAACCATATAAATGTTTGAAATCTCTGTTTTTCTCTCCCACTTCTCTTATTAGAAATCCCTAACCGATCAGACAACATGTTAATGTGTATGTGAATGTTTCCCTACAAGGAAGTCGCACTTCACCGTTCTACCACGTTCTACTAACTTTTCCAATATACCTACCTACTACTAGCATAACGTATAATTATCAGAAAATAAACACCCATGTTCCACCCAAAAATATTCAGTAGTATTCATACGCAGAGTTCGATGGACGGATTTGAACCTGTGGCGGAAAATAGTTATCCTAAGTTACTCATGATAGCTTAGTACACATACTCAGGCTGATTAAGTAATTTAGTTTCTAAACCTGTACGTATATCATGTGTTTTACAGAACATAACTTTGACACCTACACAAAGTTTAGCGTGCGCTACATCTTCAAGCCTTTTGTTGATTAGTTTGTAATTTGGAAATATCTACATGGAATTGAATCAACGCAGTCGTCTGTACGGACACTCGTCCTGCTATTTCCATCTTTTTAATAATATTAATTTATAAAATAATATTAATCGAATATAAACTGATCCCGTTACTGTCCGGCAATGCGCATACTTATGCTAATTTATGATATTTTCAGGCTATCTTCTGGGGCGAGCGTCTCGTCCTGAGCTGAGAAAAACAAACGACATGCTGACTTACAACTTAACAATCTTGGCAGAAAGTATTTACAAAAAGGCCAAAAGGATACCACCGAAACTTATCCAACAGAATGAACCAGAAAAGATTCAGTTAAGATTGTTAGAAATATTCAACTGTTGTCAGCCGTGCGATGAACTTAATAAGAATAATCTAGCTGAGTTCATCAAGATTTCCATGAATTATCAAGTGAAAAAGATAATGAAGGCTGTGAATAACGCGTCTGTGTATTTAGATAGCCTTATAGTCCAGTCATTTAAGCTTAAATTAGGTAAGAATCTCGGAATTCGAGATACCCAGCTGTAAGTCTGTAAATACTTGTATATTGACACCCTAAAAGTTGTCTCAAAACCTACATATGGTAGGGTGTAGGCAACTATTAAATTTCAAGGTCAAAGGTCACAAAAATTGTTTTTTTGCGTTTTTTTTTTGTAAATATCTCATTTCCTATGGGTTTTTTGCTATTTGTATTTATCATCAATATTGTAGAATAAAAAAATCTCTACAAATTTTGTTTAAAAAAAATATATGGTGAACCGTTTTCGAGATAGAGGGCGCGCGGTCACAGCATCACTTCAGGTCAACCGGTGCCTCCGGTCGAAAACGTGCCATATATAGTTCATGAACTATCGATAAATCAATGATTATAAATATTTGTCAATTTTTATTAGCTATCATATTATATTTTATCATTTTCTTAATGCATTAAATCAATATCTATTCAATAATACTGATAACCGTTTCCTAAAATTAAAAAATAATTAATAATTAATTTTAAAATCCTTCCACTACGTCAAAAATTATACCTGGGAATTATACGGGCCCTTAGACACTACGGACCTTTCTATTTATAGCCAGTAGGGACAGATGTTCAATTGAATTGTATAGTTACGACCGTCTTCTCTTTCTTTCAGTTTGAATCTTATCTTGGTAACTACGGACGTACAATTTCAAGAACTATGGCTGATTTGTGTTGTCTATGTAATAAGTCAGAATCGGGATGTGAATCGCGCGGTATGAAATCTCTACGAACTGCAAGTGTCGAACGAAACGACGGAAAAATTTATTATTTAAAATCAGTAACCTCTGTTAAAAAGTGCATGTAAAGTGCGAAGTGTTTACATTAGTAAAAACTGTATCCAAGCAGCAAAACGGAAACAAGAAGAAGGAGAAACTATAACTTCTCCATTAGTACTGAAAATTAATACTGAATAAAAAGTGGATAGGTTAGGAAAAAAATTCTAAAATATAATATAATAGTTAATAAAATTGACAAATATTTATAATCATTGATTTATCGATAGTTCAACAACTATATATGGCGCGTTTTTGACCGGAGGCACCGGTTGACCTGAAGTGATGCTGTGACCGCGCGCTCTCCGCCGTCTATCTCGAAAACGGTTCACCGTTTAAAAAAAATTAAACAAAATTTGTAGAGAATTTTGTATTCTACAATATTGATGATATAATGAGATATTTACAAAAAAAAAGCGCAAAAAACGATTTTTGAGACCTTTGACGTTGAAATTTAATAGTTGCGTACACCCTACCATATGTAGGTTTTGAGACAACTTTTAGGGTGTCAATATACAAGTATTTACAGACTTACAGCTGGGTATCTTGAATTCCGAGGTGAACTTACTATAATGACTGGACTATTAGCTGACATCTGTTAATGATAAAAGAGTCCTAACCATTTTCGGTCATGGTGGTCACTCGACGCGGGAAATATTGTACGGTAGTGCACAAGTGAGTGCGCACACACAGGTGCACTCTCTCTTCCCGCAATCTCTTATTGTAACTAATGGAAAGACTATAATTTAGTTTAGAATACGGTGTCATCGGCATCATGTCGTATTTTGAGAAATATTGGTTGGATCTTTTGTTGCTTGCATGACATTGATTACAGAGGTGTTTGTAAACATTTTTTGTGAATTGAAAAACAAGATGGCGGCGGTAGTTTTGGTTTTGGCCACACGCCAAAAGATCTTTGTGCAGCGGTATCTCGCTGGGTTGATTGATTTCAGCTAAATGTAAAGATAGTATAAATTTTAAGTAACAGGCGGAAAAGAAAGACTAACTAATACCTACAAGGTCAAAATGTATGGAAATGAAGGTTCAGAATTATGTACTGAATACGTGGTAACCGCGTTTTAGCATCGTTTGCCTTCCATCTTGTATTCTTGTCTATGGATGTCACTTCACAAATGTGGTAGACTACCTAGAATATTTATTTTATTTCAAATTTTAGCGTGCTAAGTGTACGTGGTGTGTATTCATATTAAAAAAAAAACAGTAACTGAGTTCATAAACAGCTGTTACATACACAAATGCAATGAATTATGTTGCAAAAGTGACTTAGACATGGTAATTATTAACTTTGTTGTTTATAAAACCTACTTATTCCTGATTCTACTAGTGTTTATTTTAAGGTGGATGCTCCAGGGTAGCCCGCGAAATACAAATTTTCTTCCTTAATCCTCCAAGCGCATTATGGTGCAGAAATGACTTTTTCAAGGTCAAATTCATTCCTGCACCTTTATGCGCTTCGAGGGTTGTAATGATGATTTTGATGATGATGATTATAATTCTGTAACTACATACGTGTTACAGCCGCGAATCATATTTTAATCAACATACAACCTGACACTGACCTACAAATTGCACAAAACGTAGGAAAATTCGAATTTCCCAAAACAAATGTTTATATTTTTAGAATGCACTGTTTTTTGTTTTTTGACATGTAACACCAGAGTGTATCAGGCGAAAAACGTGTTATTTAGTTTATTTCTAGCTCAGACTAATAAAAAGTACATTACTATGTAAATCATCATAATCTGATTCTTCTATCGTATAATATTCCTTTTTTCTATTATTTGTATGGTTTGATGTCTTTTTGAATCTTCTCTTCTTCCTCCTGGCTATTATCCCAATTTATTTGGGGTCAGCCCTCTTATTACTTCTGCGCCACACCGCACGGTTGATATCACTTTTTGAATGAAATAGTTTATTTGATAACAAAAAACTACGAAATCAATCTACTTTTGACATTTGTTACACTTACAGTACTTTCTCAAGTTAATGCCTTGTGACTGTGACTGAAGCTTTGCTTTTTTTGTATTTTTGACATTCAAAAGTGCAATCTGACACTGCTTGTGAGACATTAGTTGTTATTTCAAGGATTTTTCAAGGCTAAAAATTACCGTAACTAAATATTTCGTTTGCAATAGTTGTACAAGCATTGTAGCAATTTTTGAATACCCACCGTTGTGGCGGAATTTAGCTGGATAATTATTGCATAGGCGCAAAAAACAATGTTGCATTTCCACAAAAAAAATCACACAAATTTTGTCTATGGTATTTTATGTAGGTTGTGGTCTATGGTGCTTGGTTTGTATTGGCCAACATTTTCAGCGATGTTGTTTTCAACCAATCACAATCGCTATATCCAGTTGGTGTACACCGCTGACCAATTACATTCTATCCTTCGCAACCTTCGATGGCGTCGTTGACTTGATGTTAGCATCATTCTGCAAGTTCCGGTCCGCCATTTTGATCGGAAAGTAGATTCGGTGTATTGCGCTAAAATAGCGGCGGTGGTTTTTTGTGATATATTTAAGTTAAATTAGGAAATTAAGTGACAATGGTGCCGGTGAGTGAAATTCTGTGTTTTGTATAGCAAATTGTACGATTTCTTGGGCTAGTCTTGATGAATATTCGTCTCGTTTCAGCAAACGAAGGTGTTCGTCGGTAGCCTGCCGCAGGGCTCGAAGCCGGAGGAGCTTCGGAAATTGTTTGAGCGCTTTGGCGTTGTGACGGAGTGCGACATAATGAACCGGTGCGGATTCGTGCACATGCAAACAGAAGATCAAGCTTCGGCCGCTATTCGCGCGCTCAATAGTACGACGTTTAACGGCGGCATCATCTCAGTGGAGCGCGGACGCATCAAGGAGCGAGGCCAGCGCGGAGGACCAGGAGGAAGCGGAGGCCGCGGCGGTGGCATGAGTCGGGGAGGCATGCGTGGGGGTATGGACCGGCGCGGTGGCGGACCCATGCGAGGTGGGCCTCCGCCCCGCGACTCGCCCTACTCACGCGAGCGGCCCTCACACCCGCGCGGCCCGCCGCCTGGCGCTCCGCCGCAGATGCCGCGCCAGTTGCCCTACGAGCGCGCCGAGAGGCCGCCGCCGCCCGCGTACGACGACCGCTACAACGGGTACGGCGGAGAGGACCGGCGCGGGTTCGCGCTGATGGAGCGCGGCGCGCGGGATCCGTACGCCAGCGCGGCGCCCATGTACGCGGAGGAGCGGCGCTACGACGAGTTGCCGCCCATGTACGCGGACGAGCGACGCGCGCCTATGTACCCGGACGAGCGCGACCTGATGGAGCGCCGGGCGCCGATGAGGGCCGCACCTCAGCAGATGCCGTACGAGCGCTCGCTGCCGCCGCGCCCGCAGCAGATGCCCAACGGTGACATGTTCAGCAGGCGCTCCCCAATGTGAGTTGTAGAACTTGTACTGTTATTCATTACTCTCATTTGTTTGCAGCCAACCAAATTAGTTGTATGTATGTTGCTGGAGTGGCCAGTAGCGTGTTTGCCATAAACAGGACTGAACACTTTTCTAATAAATGTCTGTTAGATATTCATTTTCTTAATCACAATTAACGTCATCAAACCCTGACTGTGACTCATTGACTCATTGATTAACACATCATTTTAAATTCTGTAATAGCATTATTGTTCATATTTCTTAAGATACGAATCTTGTAAGTTGCAATTATGTTGTTAACATTTTATAAAAATTACCTCTGACAGTTTGTCCAAAATTATTTGAGCTTTGCCCTAAAAATGAAAAGCCGTTGAGAAGAAAATGTCAATTAGTGCCGAATGCTGTTTTGCTACTGTGTATAAAGTAAAGGAGACGGATGCAATTCAGTTTCATCAATGTGTCTATACAGTTATAGAATTCATAAAGGGTATGAATTTACTTTTTCAAGGTCAAAGTCATTCCTACACCTTTATGCGCTTGGAGGGTTGTATTGATGATTTTGATGATTATAATTCTGTAACTACATATGTCTTACTGCCGCGATTCATAGTTTAATCAACATACAACCTGACACTGACCTGCAAATTGCAAAAAACGTAAGAAAATTTGAATTTCGCGGGCCACCCTGGCGCATCCACCTTAAGTCCGCCTTTGCACATTTTGTGCATAAAGTTTAAATAAATAAATAATATGGCCTGCTACAATCCTTACATCCTTTTACTTCTACATTCCGCAGCATGTTTTAGATACATCTAAATATATTAAAGGTACTTGTGACACATTCCAGGCGTGGCGCAGCTGGTCCCGGTGGATATGACAGAGATCCCTATGCGCAGCAGTACCCTCCCATGGGACGGTAAGATGTTGCACTTACTACCTAAGTAACAGCTGGCATGGAGTATACAGTCATCCTCTAGTTACATGATTTCCTATCTGTTCAAAATTGATACTAAAACAGCCCAAACAGCACTAAGAAATTTTATACCAGTAGACACAGGATATTGTGAGACTTCGCCCTAGTGGAGGATTACATGGCCTCAAGTTTGATCTTGGGAATTATTTTTCAGTGATTTCGAATTGACTGACACGACTGTGTCAACCTTAACCGTCCGTTAGTGAATCTCCAGGAGATTTATGTCAATTGTTAACTATTGTGTCTACTAATTAGTTGTTTAAAGGTTTATGCAAGGATAAACGGGAGTACAACCTTTGTTAACTGACTGCCCAAACATAAACACAACACAGTGTTGCGTTTAAGTATTATGACTTACAAATGTTACTATAGTAAACAGTATAGATAAAGGAAAATATACCACAATCATATTAATTTGAGCAAACAGGAAAACATGCTAACAAATTCCTAAAAACTAGATAGTGCAACCAACATAAACAGAGAAAAACATGTTTCCTTTACATTAATATCATGTGAGACTGACTTTATAAATAACCTGCTAATCACCTGTCTACTTCTTGTTAACTGTTACATTCCATGCGGCACGGCATCATCATCTTTAATGGATCATACTCAAATTATCCGCAAATATCTCGTTAAACATAATCAACATAAGAACACTTAATGCTGCTAAAGGTCTATGGACCTGGACAAAATGAGGTCACTTGTCATAATATCAATGTTGATCGACGCTCGCTCCCAGATAACTGTGTGACGCCTCTTAGGTTGTAGTGAATTAAACGTTACATGCGAAACATATTAGAAGACGGTTGTTGACATTGATGATATAGTAACGATAGCGCGTGATCTAGTCGAGGTGCGGTTTCACTATGAGCTAAGGCGGTGTGGTCACTGTTTCCCTGAGGGTCGGTCGTGACGTGTCGTGTTGTTTGTATAGCGGGGGCGGCGCGGCGCGCGGTAGAGAGCTGAGCGGCATGGGGGGCCCGCGCCGGTACTAGCGGCGACGTCTCTCCTAGGCTAGCCTCGTAGTAGTACCTCGTGACACGAACAAATCAGTACCTAGTGCCGGGCGACGATCGAACTAGCCGCATTCGCGATGCGACCCTATGCGTGCGAGCGTGCGAGCGCGCGAGCGTCCCGGACCCGTAGCTTGTAAGTCCAGTACGAGTGAAAAATTATGTGAATCACTTTATATTGTAATAAATGAGAGATTTATTGACGGAACGTTTTCATTTCACCTGCTGATTGATGACATGCTCCATGTTACATATGATCGAATTAGTTTTATATAATTGTTTGATTAATTTCCGTAATGATAAGTCTAAATGTTAAGATACATTTTGTTTAAGTTGTATATTTACATTTTAGATTAAATTCCTTAGAAATTATTTTTTACTTTAATTACTCTCCTACCGGCACTAAACTCTTCATGCATGTAAACCTTGAGATCTTTGGCTTAGAATACTGCTACTCCTTGGTTGCGGTACTTCTGTTAAATTTTGTGGTTTTATTGCAGGATGCCTACCGTAAGGTCGCGCGTTCAGCTCGGTCTGACCGATACCTGACATGGGTTGTTACAAATGTATGACTGTTTGCAGGCAGCGATCTGTAGAGGGGTGCGTTCATTGACATCTAACGATCTTCTTAATCTCTGATCTCTTAAAGATATAAAAAAACCTCTTAAAACTTGAACTCGATACGATTCGTTTTAGGCTACTTAAACCCCGCCTCCAAACCTACACTCAAAATAATAACCAGAGTCCTACTCTAAAATTGCGTCCACGTAACTCGATGCGAGCGCACCCCAGGCGGCCTGCCCTGCGTGTGTCACTGTACGTGATCACAACAAACCGACGAATGACCGGCTCTGCTAACATTACATAACGCTGTCGAACGGCGACAAAGTGCGTGCGAGTCCTTTCAGATAGTTAGATGCGGCATGACGATGACGAGCTTACGGCGGCGATGCGTAGTCGATGCTAAAGCGACGGCGTTACGCTGTATACGTTAGGCGACAACGGCAGAAGACTGAGGATTGCGAAAAATTACAAATCGTAAGTACGGCTGAGAAAAGCAAACGTTAGAGGCGTGCGTTACTAAGCCAAGAGCTCGACAGTCGAACTTCTAAACCAATGTGCATACAGTGCGTTATATTTGTAATCCAACAACATTGCACAGATCTAAATTTCGAGTTTTTTTACGGAATAATAATTGCGTTTAAATCTTCAGTACGCATGAGGGCCGAAGATACCCTAATAAAATAACGATTGCCAGGCCTAGTCAGCGTTTCAATTTACAATTCTTCAATAAAGTTACGTAAACGTTCTACTGTCAAAGCAACAAAACGGTCAAGGCTACCATACATGGGCATATTCATCAGAGGTATCGATCGTCTACGACGGCCGGAACAAAGCAATTCGTTGAAACCAAACAACCCGATCGACGCATGTTTCACGCATTTTGTCAAACCGATCAGATCCATGTATGGTAACCTTTACGTCTCACCTGGCTTTTATTTCGTGGTGCTCATACCATTTCTATGTTCCACAGGGATTGGGCGCCAGGATGAGCATGCTCAAGACTGGGAGCATTGTGAATTTGTGACTTCCCCAGAAGAATTCTCCCTCCCCTTTTGTTGGACTAAGGACAGTGTACTGTGTAGTGTTTTATAATGCAAGCAAATAAATGTTTTCTGCTAAAACCACATTTTTTTTTTACAAGAAATTCCAATGTTGGTTCCATTGTTGTTGTTGCAATGTTGGTTGTTGTCAGACAATTTTTTCAAGCCATACCTATGTGGCAGATAAAAGATTCATCTAATAGAATCCTATATTATGTAGTTATATAATTACCTAAGTAGAGTCATTCAAAAAGTCTAGGAACTAAAGAAACAATAAGTTCTCCACTTCTCACAGTTAAGAAATATATGTAGAAAGGTTACGTAATCGACTTAGACAGGTTAGAACTGTTTTGACCCTTCACAGGAGTTACTTGGTTGACTTACAGACAGTCAAGGTCAGAGAAAGAAGATAAGCAGGAAGCAAGAGCAAACTTGAACAATTTTTGTCACATTGCCTTGGACATGTTAGAATTGTTTCATAAAAGAGTTACGTCGACTTTTCGACAACGTTCATTCAAGATAAAGTTGTTTGCAAGTGCGAGCAAAGCGAGTTCGAAAATGTTAACATCCTACTTTAGTCACCGACTCTCTGGACAGGGTAGACCCTTTAATAAAGAGCTACTTGGACTACTTATATACAAAAATAAGATCCAGGTGAATGTAGGCTGCAAGAGCGAGCGAAAGGAGATCGAAAATTTTTAATCTTGCCTCAAATAAATTCAGAGATCAAAATACTCAAGAGCAAGGGGCTTCTAATTTATTTCTATTTATGCTGCTGCTGGTCGATCATGCGAAAAGTCAATCCCCCCGAGGCAAATGCCAAAACAAAATACTATTGGGCTAATAACAAGACAATGTGGGGCAATATAAATTTTCATTTTTCGAGGACTAGCAGAATAGCTACGTTTTCAATTGCAGTAAAAGTTGTTGCGAAAGGGGTTTGAATTTTTTGGCCGGATTTTTTCCGCCATTTTGATTTTTTTTACAAAGTAGCGGCCACGCATATGACCTATTTATATCGATAGCTGGTATCAATACAAACAAGTGTTCGCTACCAGCACAACTTTGATAGCTAAACTTGGGTATCAGGACACTTGAGCGAAAGACATTTGCGCGAAAGACACTTGCGCGAACCCACATGCGCGAAAAGACAAATGCGCGAATGGACTTTTGCGCGAACAGACTTTTGCGCGCCAGGACACTTGCGCGAATGGACTTTTGCGCGATTGGACGTTTGCGCGAACGGACTTTTGCGCGCTAAGACACTTGCGCGAAAGGACATTTGCGCGAATGGACACTTGCGCGACTGGACTTTTGCGCGACTTAATGGCCACTGAGGTTTACTCTGTACAGAAACATAACATCATGCTTGTTATTACTTGAAGGTGGTTTTTTTTTGGTTTTTCCGCCATGGGTGTCGTTTTCATGGTTTTTGGGGACGGTAAATTACGAAAATAAGGTCCAAAAAAAAAAACGACACCCATGATGGAAAAAACAAAACTTTCCACGGCGCCATTTTTGATTTTCATTTTGACTACATATTCGTAATTAGCGGCCCCAAAAACCATGAAAACGACACCCATGATGGAAATACCAAAAAAAATTCTCGGCGCCATCTTGGATTTTCATTTTGTACTCATTTTCGTAATCAGGTACCCCGAAAATCATGAAAACGACACCCATGGCGGAAAAACCAAAAAAAATCCACCTTCAAGTAATAACAAGCGTGATGTTGTGTTTCTGTATTGAGTAAACCTCAGTGGCCATTAAGTCGCGCAAAAGTCCAGTCGCGCAAATGTCCATTCGCGCATGTGTCCTTTCGCGCAAAAGTCCATTCGCGCAAGTGTCTTGGCGCGCAAAAGTCCGTTCGCGCAAAAGTCCAGTCGCGCATGTGTCCTGGCGCGCAAAAGTCTGTTCGCGCTAAAGTCCAATCGCGCAAAAGTCCATGCGCGCAAATGTCTTTTCGCGCATGTGGGTTCGCGCAAGTGTCTTTCGCGCAAAAGACCCAGATCCCTAAACTTGACACTAGAACATTTTGTCTCAGACAATACCTACTTGTTTGTATTGATGCCAGCTATCGATTTATATACCTAGGTCTTATGTGTGGCCGCTACTATCGATTGATTCACGTTTTATGCGTGTCTGATTAAATCAAAGTTGTGGTGAAGATTGCCATCGTGAATGGTCTTAATTAAACGTTGATAGCTCATATCTCGGAAACGTGACACTAGAACATTTTGCCTCATACAAAACTTATTTGTATTGATACCAGCTATCGAGGATCGATTAAGGTGAAAGCGTCAGGCTAGCCCGCGAAATTCAAAGTTTCTTACGATTTTTGCAATTTGTAGACCATTGCTAGGTTGTAAGTTGATTAAAATATTGTTCGCGACTGTAAGACGTATGTAGTTACAGAATTATAATCATCAAAATCATCAATACAACCCTCCAAGTTCATAAAAGTCAAGGAACGACTTTTTCAAGGTCAAAATATTTTGACCTTTATAAAGTCGGAGGGTTGTATTGATGATTATAAATAGAAATCTTCCAAGCCCTAAGGTTCAACGGTTCAGCTAATTGAACCGTGAGAAACGACTTATTGTCCGGGACGTTTGGGGTCCCTAAACTACTTCCACATCACTTTTAGCTAATCTTGAACTGCTTTTCTTAGGGTTATTACATTTACATTACTCACTGTCTGTTTAGCTGTAAGTTTTCCTAAAAATGAAATAAATAAATATTAAACCTTCGGCATAGCCGATCAATCGGTCTCGGCCAGAATCGATCCTCGGTCGGACACAATGTGCTTACAGCCAAGGCCAAGGAACGACTGCAGCTGTCGTATGCAATGTTACGAAAGGCACCAATTATTCTTATGGAGTGCCTAAGTCCTGGGTTATAAAGGGCCACACTTGTGATACTAACTTGTAAATCGAACATTTTTTGATAAAGCTCAATTATGGTCATCCATTAATCTATAGACAATTATCCCAGGGGGTGTAATACAAAGAGGGAATTTGTTGAGTGAGTTATTCCAAGTTTTAAACACCAGTTAACGTTCTTTCACTCATACTGACGCGACGCGCCGTACTTTTATGAACTCCTTGTTCCTTGTTGTAAATTGACAAGAGAGTTGATTTATAACGAAAAGCTGGCGAATTAGCCCAAGCATGGTGATTCCGATTTCGATTTTCCGGCTCGTCCGAACATTGGTCAATGCAAAGGCTTCGTAAATAGGTGTGATCGGTCAACCGTGATTTTCTATCGTAAAAGGTGGCCTTCCATCTACAAGATGGATGCAAAAAAATCAGCTGTTCCATACATTTTTACCTGGTTTTTATTGTTCCGTACCCAAAGGGTAAACACGGGACCCTATTATTAAGACTCCACTGTCCGTCTGTCTGTCACCTAGCTGTATCTCATGAACCGTGATAGCTAGACAGTTGATATTTTCACAGATGATGTATTTCTGTTGCCGCCATAACAACAAATTACTAAAAACAGAATATACACTTTAAAAATAAATAATTAAAATAAAATAAATATAGGGGGGCTCCCATACAACAAACGTGTTTTTTTTTGCAGTTTTGTCCACTGTTGTATACATAGATAATGGTACGGAAACCTTCGTGCGCCAGTCCGACTCGTTAATATTACCAATTAAAAGTTTCTATGTGGCCCCGGGGGGGGTTCGGATAATGTACTGAACGATTGGTAACCGTTGGTGCATCGATGGCACTTCAACCCTGTATAAAAAGCCAAACGCACAGTAAGAGGAACTCCAATAAAACAACAAAAATTGCTTCCAACTTTTATTTAGCATATTCAAAATATATTTTCACGTAGTATATAATAATATGAGATTAAAACTTTGCCGATGTATCTCACTATTTCACACTTTGTACTCAAGCTAAGCTTCACTCGTCAAGTCGCGGTGATAACAATAATACAAGGAACATTGCGACTTTACATCTTTGGGTTATGGCACTAGTTCTACAAACAAGCATTTTATAAAATTAAAAACGTCAATGATATTTGTTAAACACAAAGTTAAAATAAGAATTTAATATTCAATAAATAGGGGAATATTTAAAGCAGCTGAGCTGCAAATAAAGGAATTTGACGAATATATTAGAATAATTAATACAAAAAGAGATCTGAATTAAGTGGCTTAAATAACGGTATTACAGCTACAACGGTAGCATCTTTGCTTAAACATGTTACATTTGTAGCTGAATTTACTCGTCGATATGTAAATGCATTATATTTTCATAGCTGCAGTCTCCACAACAGTCATTCTAGATTTAGAGCTAAAGAATAATTTAATTTTGAATTATCACAAACAAACACAACTAAACTAAACACTGCTCGCTTAAAACTAGTAATACTTTTTAAAAATATCAATCTAAGTACAAATTAAAATTTCATGAGATTCTTACCTAAATAAAATGCGATCACGCGCAGTGGACGGTAAATCGTTGTAAGTACAGACAGCACGTCAACCTACTAATCTGTCAAAAATCTTCAATAGATTTTCAACTTTATCGCTTAAGGATTAGGCCCAATGTTGATTGTGACAATTTTGACAGTTTTGTGTAGCTTGATGTGACTGTAGGTACCAAAAATATTATTGCATAGTTTTGAAATTATTTTCTAGAAGAAGAATGATGTGCAGTTTTAAATATAGCTACAACTATAAATCACTTCTGAGATTTCCAAATACATATTATTTTAAATAGCTAATTAATTTAAATAATAAAATAAATAATTCGAGACTTTGGCGTTTGCGCACTGTGTGTGTGTGACCATGTCGACTAGCATACATTTTCAAATCACAACGAGTTACAATACTACATACATAGGAGAATGCGCGGCATGCATAATACATAGTTATACTCGCGGAATCATTTAAAACGGATAGGTAATAATTAAATTTCTAATGACATGTTCAAATCGATGTATTTCTCATGCTTTCTCACACATTATATTGCCCACTCCGAGAATTCATTTAAAACTTCTTAAATTGTAAAGAAGTAGCACACATTAATTCATATAAAAAGTTTCGCCCGCGTATAATCCTCTTGAACACTTAATTATTAAATGTTATGCAGTAGAACTACTAAGAGGAGCCTCCCAAATCTAAATTCCCCATAGTGTGAAATATCGACGGTGTAAAATTTGAAATGTGACGTCGTGAGGCATTTGCAACGTTCAGTTTAACGCTGAAAGTAGAAAATGCATCTGCATACTCAATGTCTTACAGCATTTCAAATTTCCACCATCACTATGTAGGTATAAAGGCTTGATCTCCCGATATTGCCCACAGTAAAGATAAATGATGAGAATGGTAACTCCTGACCTCATAAGAAGGGTCTACCTGACCTGGCCTTTGGTATCAACTGCTCTACCTTTTGCCTATAGCTAAAAACGGTCCGAACTTAAAACATCAAACCATAGACTAACATCTGGTAATAGAGCAAGCCAAACTACCTGAATACAATAATAGAAATCACATGTAACAGCTGTTTGTAAGTACATATTGCTAGTTCAGTCTATAGCATTTCCTTGGTAGGCGATCGGTACAATGCAACTAGCACTTGGGCAACATCTGAAGGAGTATAGTGTACTTCTTGATGCCAAAAATGAAGAGTGGGAGCGGAAATATGTATGTAATTACGTGCAGCGCACCCTGGGTCCGCTACCATCTTGCGTTCCATATGGACTCAATCCAAAGAGAAGTAATCTATATTTTTCTTCTAGTGTCGATGACTTAAATATTGTCCAACGATTACGTAGTGACCTGGACAGTTCTGTCGATGCCCCCATTTAAGTCCTGCATAGCTATTCACAACGCTTCGATTCGATTTTCGATTAATGTCGTATGTCTATCTCGCTCGATTTCGTAATGTCAAAAAAAGTTAGACATACGACTATCCGAATCGAAAATCGAATCGAAGCGTTGTGAATAGCTATGCAGGACTTAAATGAGGCATCGACAGAACTGTCCGGGTCACTACGTAATGGTTGGACAATATTTAAGTCAAGAGGGCTAGAGAAATAAGGGTAATAAGGGCCCTGGAGACTGCAAGTAGTTGTGCACGACAGCCAGGACAGATGATTCGGCATATCGCATGATGGGGCTCCAGTCTCTATACACATTAAGTTTGGGATGAGTCAATCATACGAAGTGGAGCATTGTTTGAATTATTTTATAAACGCATTCTGCTTGTAAACCGCATTTGATACAGTAAAAGGGAACATTAGTTATTCTTTTATTTAAAAAAGAACAAGAATCTCCATTTAAAAAAAGTTGCTAATTGGTTACAAGTTTAAATGTGTTCTAGAAAACGTACAGTCGAATTTAGAACCTCCTTTTGAAGTGAATTTTAAATGGACACTTTAAAGTGTTACCACGGGGTATATTGTTACCTAAGGAAGTTGGTTCTGCTGGAGGTCAGATAGGCAGTCGCTCACACGTATAATACTAGTATTTAGGTGCATCCGATTAGACTGGAAAACCATGGTTGGAAAAAGATCAGGCAAATGTTGTCTTGTGCTAGTCTCATCGTAAATGATCGCCACTAAACTACTAACAGGGGGTCTTAAATGGCCGCTTTAACAGAATCTTAAATGAAACACGTTAAAAATTTAAAGGACCTTATGGTTATGACCATAAAGTCCATTTTAAGAATTTAAATTTTTTAACGTGATTCTTATTTTGATTCTGCTAAGGCGGCCATTTCAGGCCCCCAGATTCGTTAAACATAGCACCGTCTGATCATTATATATCTAGCGCCAGGTACGCAGTAAATAGAACATGTCTTAAATAACATCATGTTTATATATTAATTATTGCTAACTTTAGAAGGCAAATCGTGCATTTGATTGTTGTACTATAAAGGAAGGCAAATGTGACGGGTTGCGCGGATGATATCATATCGCACTACTGATTAACTAATTAGGGAGCGATGATTACCAATGTCCCCACTTGCTTGACCCGCACTGGTGGACAGTGACATGATCTATTTAGTTTGTTTTTTTTTTATATAATATTGTTTTACTTTTAATTTAATCATTTATTTTTAATAACAATAATTATTAATATAAATAATTCTCACTGGCCACCAGATGGTGTCACTGTCCACCAGTGGGGGACATCGGGAATCATCGTTCAAGGAGTAGCCACACTTAACGATGCGAATCAGCTTGAGTCGATCACGTAGTACCATATTTGTTGCATTCAGTTTGATGCTTTGTTGTTCAGAACGGCCAGGTTCGCAACTAGAGTGCGTGTATGTCCAAATGTATGACTGTGGACGAGCTGAAAGGAGTATGTAAGGGTCGTAATTTACTGCTTAACTCCATAGCAAAAAGCTTATTATGTAGTTTGCCGTGGTGCCGGGTGAAACTCGGAGAATGTTTTTTCGCTTTTATTGCAAAGACAAAGTCCTTTCTGATCGGCTCAAACCAATTCCATGTCGACAAGTGTGGTCACTTCTTTACTTGATAACAATTGACGGAAAGAGATAGATTTATACAGGGTAGGTAGTACTACCTCTAACTTATGACATAATAAGGATGGTTGCAAAGCTTACTACTATAGACCAAATCTACCATCAGATCATGCAAAGTAAGCCTATAATGTTCCCACTGCTGGGAAACAGGCCTCCTCTTTTAGAGAGGGAGTGAGAAATAATCCACCACGGGCCCAGTGCGGGTTGTATTTTAATTTAACTTAAAGATCTGACGATAAATCTTACCTACGAATTTTCCCCCCGTTCCATATATCCCTACCGACTTATCCCCACTGGTAGGGATAGTTGGATTTTTTTTTCCATTTATCGCTACCAGTAGGGATAAGTTTTCAAGGGCTTCTTAATATGATTTATTAGTGGTTCCTGAATTACTTGTTAGCCTGTTTAAATGTCCCACTGCTGGGCAAAGGCTTCCCTTTTCCCCTTCCAAACCTCCATGGGAGTATAATTTTATATTTTAAGTTAACTCAAAGTTATGTTTTTAACAATAGGTAATTTAGTATGGGTTTGTTTGATTTAATTAAAATATTTGTTTTAGCGATTTTCTTTTGTTTTTTTTTTATATTTTATATCACAAGTCATTCAGGAACCACTAATTAATGATATAAAGATACCCTTGCAAACTTATCCCTACTGGTAGCGATAAATGGAAAAAAAAATCCAACTATCCCCACCAGTGTGGGTCAGTAGGGATATATGGAACGGGGGGAATTTTCAAACGGCACCTGTAGCCACGTTGTTTTTTTTTTTTCAACTATACAATGTATTTTAATGCGGTTTTTCCGCAGCATTTTAACCAGCATGCCTGAGAGATATTTCTCGACGGCATGTTAAGCCAAGTCAGAGGCCCATGGGTGGCTAGAAACTCTGACACCAGGTTAGGCACTAACCACACGATAAAGAAGAAGAATGCGGTTTTTATCATAATTTAAAACATTATTTCCGGATTGTTTATGTGTCTAGATATAAATAAAATATCGCTAAAACCGTAAGTAGTAAGAAATAGGCTTAGCTTACTATAAAGAAGAAGCGTTTGAAAATTCAGTTGTTAGATCCATATGGTCCAATGGCCGCCAGACGTAACTTATTTTCTGATTAACAAATTGTGGCATCGAGTAGGGTTAGTGTGTACTGTGAATGTAAACTAACAATTGTCCGTCGGCACAAGTATGCAGATAGGTATGCATACGTTCCCAGTTCATACCAACACTACTTGATTATCTGTGCTACTTGATGCCACATATTTTCATAATCAGAAAATAAGTAACGTCTGGCGGATCTTGCTCTATAATTCATTATGAAACGATGTTTTCGTAACTAGTTGTTTTTGGCATTAATTTGACATTACAATCTGATGGTAAATCTTACCTCCGAACTCTCAAACAACACTAAGTTCTTTAAAGTGTTCCTGTGGCTATAGTTCTCTTACCACAAAATTGAAAATGATTTGCGTTTGAGAATCCGGTCGTTAGGTCCATAGTTAGCTTTCACATAACAATTTGTACATTCATATTTTAATCTAGATTTGGTATCATTTGTACATTCTAAAGGACATGGACTGGAAAGAATCTCGACAGTGGAATTTTGAAATGCCGTAAGTAACTTTGATATGCTGTTGGATATGCCACTCTCGATGCAAGGTCGAAAGTTGGAAATCCGTCAGCGATCTTAACGGGGAATAGCATTTCAAATTTACACCCTCGGTTTGTTATCATTGGGATCTTATAGTGAAAAGGGGGGTAAGTAGAGAAGCAGAGGCAAGGAAACACGAAGGGAGAGCTATCTAGCAGGAATGACTAGCAGGACGTAAGTTAACGCACCTGTCTAAAGATTTTGAAGAAGAAAACTATAGTTTGTTTAAGAATATATTGAGACATTTGCGATACTCCTCGGTTCTTCTCCATAGAAAACGACTAATAGAACTGTGCATCTAGCTTCTTCATAAGAAGGTTTATGTGATTAACTTCTTCAAAATCCCTAGCCAGTACGGCATCGGAAGAAGACACGGTATACTAACATTGTTATGAGCGCGCGTACTTCAGCGCTTGGTTCAGAGGCTTCTCCTCCTTCAGGGATTCCTTAAGCACCAGGTCGGAGTTGGTGAAAACCACGGTCGGCTGATCGTTCTCCGTGTCCGTCTCCGAACGGCTCTGGGAATCTGTGGACCTAGGAATTAAAATAAGTTATTGTATAAGCGACGTAAATAGTAAATACTCTTTTTGTACTATTGTCGGGTGGTTACCCCTGGTCCCAGTGGGTCGACCCATTACCGGGTCCATGGGTAATTTTAATTACCCGTGGTCCCATTGCATTAGGGATTGTTTCCTGTACTTCTGGAAATATCGATAGAAAATACAAAGCCATAGTAACAGCATATCATATCCCACAGGGACTACGGGTGTGATTGCATAATTTGACTACGGGTTTATTGGTTTTCTATTTTTTATTTATCTACCAACTACCAGGAGGGCAGAACCATAAAGGAGGTACTTATTTAATATTTTTAATAGGAATCTCATAATCAAACCGTGTACATTTCGAGTATCACGCAGTATGCAATGTAGAAAATACTTCTTCATGATTCTGGCGTCCTGGTAGTTTGTGAGATTTTACTATCCTTAAAAAACAAAATAAACCCATTGTCAATTTATGCAATGACTTGTTACCCGTAGTCCCTGTGGGATATGATATGCTGTTACTATGGCTTTGTATTTTCTATCGATATTTTCAGAAGTCCAGGAAACAATCCCTAATGCCATGGGACCACGGCTAACCACCCCTATTGTCAAATTTACTGCTTTTAATTTCGTTTTATCCTTGATTCATGTGGCCTTGATTGATGTTCGGTTAACAGTCTGTCAGTCAAAGTTTTTAATAAAAATCGTTGAAATAATCACAAGCCTCGTTGCTTAGTGTGGCACTAGATGGCGCTGTGTGTCACTGCACACAGCGCCATCTAGTGCCAGTAGATTAAATATCGCTGGACACTTCCAGCGATATTTAATCTTCGTATTTTTGGCTCCAGTAAGCACCAATTAATTCAGCATTCAACAGGGATGTCATGGTTTATATATAAAATGAACTTACACTGCCAGTTACGGGATATATTCTGTGATTTTCAATTATTGGGAGCTCACAACAATTGAAAATCACGGAAGATATCCCGTAAGTAACATAGTAACTTTAGTTATAAACCGTGAAAGCTTAAAACAGCGTTTGATATCAAAATGATGTTGAAGAGTTCACGGCATGTGAGTATAGTTATTTTTATGTCATTGTAATGAGGTATATGGGCTACCCTGGAGCATCATTCTTACCGAATTAACTCACCCCTCAAAATGTTTGCTAAAAATCCTGATGCAATTTCGATTGTGATTCTTATGTCATCGCAATAAGGTATATGGGTTACCCTGGAGCATCCTTCCTAAGGTGGATGCTCCAGGGTAGCCCGCGAAACTCAAATTTTCCTACGTTTTTTGCAATTTGTAGGCCAGTGCTAGGTTGTATGTTGATTAAAATATTGTTCGCGACTGTAAGACGTATGTAGTTACAGAATTATAATCATCAAAATCATCAATACAACCCTCCGAGTTCATAAAGGTCGAGGAATGATTTTGACCTTGAAAAAGTCGTTCCTCGACTTTTATGAACTTGGAGGGTTGTATTGTATTGTTGTACAAATTGCAAAAACGTAAGAAAATTTGAGTTTCGCGGGCTAGCCTGACGCTTTCACCTTAAAGAATTAAGTCACCCCTTGAAAATGTTCCCTAAAAATTTGAGGCAATTTCACTGTTAATTTTGGTATGGTTCGTCTCGTCTTTTAACGAGACAAACGAAAGAGAAAATAAATTTAATTTTCGATGTGTGTGTGTGTGTGTGTGTGTTTTGTTTTCTAAGCATCTAAAAAACCTGATGCAATTTCGATTGTGTTTCTTATGTCATTGTAATAAGGTATATAGGCGGTAGCGGTAAGGATGCTCCAGGGTACTGGAGCATCCTTCTTAAAGAATTAAGTCGCCGTTTGAAAATGTTCCCTAAAAACCTGATGCAATTTGAGTTTTAATTCTGGTAAGGTTTGTCTCGTCTTTTAACGAGACAAACGAAAGAGTAGAACTTTTTCCCTCTTATTATAAAACGTGGTCTTAAAAAAACTACCGTGTTTAGTACTAGGTTTAAACCATGAACTTGAATAAACGTTATTACAAAAATAAGTTTATCGCTAGTCCTAGAACTATCTATGGTACCAAAGTTAGACCATCGATCGTGACCCCTAGTTTAACTATAGTACTAAATTGTAAACTCGTTTTTTACATATTTATATTGGTTTTCTTTGACTTATCCTAAAGTATTTTAGCCGACTCGACATTATGTTGACGCAGTATAAATCCGAGAATTAAATTTGTATTAATGTAAATACTGTGGCATAGGTTATAGTTTAGCTCTAATGCATCAAATACTGTGTATACGTAATCTAACATGTCAGTTATCACTAACCTTTTCTTCTGAACTCCAATTTTTTTTCCCCCTTTTTTTGTGGTTGTTCCATTTTTTAAAATTTTAATGCACACACGATCTCACCACAAAGAATACTGTGCCCAAAGAACTGTGCCTTTACTTGTATTCATAATCTTGAAGTGTAATCGGACATTTAATTTACTTTAAGAAGTAACATAAACATTTCGATAACCTTAGGTACTCAAATTACGCGCACCGCTCAGTTCACTCCATTATACGCGCTAGCTCGATAGTTGTTCCAAAACAGAACAATTGGATTGATGCAGACAAAAAATTACAAGTCGGAATATTTAAATACCTCTAGATAACTAAACTTTATATTTTACCACTACAAATAACAATTTCTAAAATATTTTTTCTTCAAATTACGTAACAACATTTTGTAAAAAGGAACGGCGCATAGAACGCTGAACGAATGATTGAATAGTTTAAATATTTTGTTGCATAAATAATCTGTGGATAATGTTTAGACCGCGGACTATCTTTGGTACTAACTAGTCCTTTGTTGGTCTACGATTTGTAATACGAATGAAAGAACTAACGTTAGTACCGTACTAAACCAAGACCTTTTAG
This sequence comes from Xestia rhomboidea, assembly GCA_963853795.1. NCBI lineage: Eukaryota > Metazoa > Arthropoda > Insecta > Lepidoptera > Noctuidae > Xestia > Xestia rhomboidea. The sequence continues at coordinate 16,467,916 of OY970777.1, forward strand.
TCCTGGTTTAAACCTGGTACTTATGAAAGTTTTTATAATAAGACGTAAAATTTAATTTTCGATGTGTGTTTTTGATGTGTGTGTGTGTGTGTGTGTGTGTGTTTTGTTTTCTAAGCATGTCTAATTAGGGTATCTCCGCCGCAATATTATATAAAGCCTCTCGCACACTAGACAACCACGGTCTGAGCGACAAACGTTTTATTACGTTATGTTAGTAAATAAAGCGTTAATCGCCTAGTGTGACGCAGGACTAAAACGTCTTTTGCGTGAGTTATTCAGTGCTTGTGTTATGTGTGTAGGCAAATTAAATGTGCAATCAAAGTGACCAACGTGTAGTGTTTTTGAAGACGTAGCTAAGATTATGTCACAAAAATCAAAGTATAGAAAACTAAACCTTGCCTGTAAGTAGCACTAAAGTAAGCAAATAGCTTACGAGCCTTTATGCCATAACAACTTCTAAGCCCACGTAATACGGATGTTTTTTCCTCGCGGCGTTTTTTTACCGCGCCCTGCATTTTCAACGGCTGAAAGAGTTTCAATTCCAACAGCGCGCATTTAACGCATACAGAATGCGCTCCGTTGTATTGAAAGGTGAAAATCCAGAGCGCAGTAGAATTTATCTGTTGTGAAAAATTACCCGTATAGCCGTAGGTTAAGAGGGAACAGCGGCTCTACAATTCTCCATACAAATGTATTTCCCCATTTTCTTCCTAAATAATGCCTCTAGAGCAATCATTATTTTTTTCATAGAATCAATGTCTACTGTAGCCATTTCCCTGTCATTTCCTATTTTTTGGCAAAAAATAAGTAAAGAAAATATGACCCTCCAAAAATGACATAAAATTTTAATGTCAAAAATAATTGAATCTGCTCAGTTTTTAAGAAGAAAAAAAGGGGAATACGAAACGTCGATCTCGTCAAAATCTTTGTGATATAATCTGTCTGGGCTGCAGCTGTCCCTATCGCACTCTACGGAGCAGGCTTAACGCAGAGCGATGGCAATAGTTTCTTCAAATACCTATCTATTTTTCAAATACTTCGCAGGCCCTGTTCCCTCTTAACCTCTTAATCGGTGATGGCAATAGCATGCAGCTTGCATACTTTTGTACAAGATGGCATGTCTAGGTTTTACGTGCTTTATTGTAATTACCATTAGTTGCATGCATACACACCGTTAATAACTACCTCATATCTTTTGCTGTTAGTACCTGCTAAAGCCACACGAAAAGATTATACCGCGACTTACACAATCTTGATACTTTTCTTACTATATTTTGTCGTTACGCTGTGATTTTCTTGCCCCGCTTCACAGATTTGTCGAGACCCCTTATAAGATCTCCGTTCCCAACCGGATAACTAGGGGGCATTACTTTATTATAATTTAAACACTAAATATCTGCATTCAGTACCAAACATCAAGACATTCGTATACCTGCAGCTGTCTTAATAAATCAGTTAAAATGTGAACCACGTTGTAGGGTTCCGTAATTAGCAATATTTAGGGCCTGCTTCAGGACATGCACTTACTCTAAAAGTAACCAATGACACCGATTTTGTATGAAACGGCCTCAAATACGTGCAAGGACTTAATTCCAATTCATTCAAAGTTTTAAAAAGATTTTAAAAACAACCTTGGTTCGGTTTATCGGTATTTTATCATCATGATAAACACCTATCGCCAATTCGACTACGGAATTCTACAACGTGTATTGTATTGTTAAATAGAAAGAAACACTAACATTGAAAGCAAACTTAAGCCAATCTCGTCATTCAAAGATTGTTACAGAAGAAAAAGGTTGCAAAAAGAGTAAAAGTTTTGAATAAAGAAAGTTTAAAAAGCCAAACATGTATAATTTTGTGTACCCCAATTTGGAAGCCGTATTGATCCATGTCATCCACTCAGATCTGAGGGTCAAAGATAGCGAATACATTAGCATCGAGACACTCCTAGTCCGGGCTGAAAACATTCGTAATTTATAACACTTTTAGGTTTAAAGGTGTAAAACAAAGGTGTAAAGCTCCTCAATACAGCAAAGAAAAAAAAAGAATTTCAAAAAATAACACAGAAATATCTAAAGGGTGTAAAAAGACCCTTAACGAAGCCGAAAGGCACTTGTTCTCCCCGTCATTGCGATCATTTTTTTGTTCTGGACCATACCTGGGAACCTTCTAGTTACGGAGATATTGGGGGTCAAAGTTCCAACTTTTTCACAAGTTTTTTATGTTTTTAATGGAAGATTTGTACTTTAAACACCTCCACGACCCCCGTACTAATCAATCCATCCACCAGCACAATGTCTTAAGTGCGTTACATTGAGTCCTACCGAAAAATGTGACTTTTCACCCCATAAAAAAAAAGTTATTTCCCAGCAACAACAATTGCGTAGGCTGCCTTAGTTTGATGTACAGAATGCATGGTTGTCGTCTTCGTGAAGGGTGTATCTACAGCCTGTATATAAAGTTTAGAGTGTCAGATCTACTGTGGCGCGAGGTCCGTCTGACCTGTACTTCCTGGTGTTGCTGGGCGCCAGGCAGGCGAGGTGGCGCAGCAGCGCGTGGCGCGCGGGCTGCACGCACAGCTTGCTGGGCGGCAGGTCCACGCACAGCGAGTTGCGCGCGTCGCCCAGGAACGTCGTCTGGTAGTTCTCCATACGCAGCTGTAGCAGCAGGACGTCTTCTAGGTCCGCCTCGCTGCAAGGTAAACTTTGACATTACCATCATCGATTTCGTTGGTGGATGTTTTTGTCTAGACCCAACAACCTGACAGAGTTACAGCTAGGATGCGGAATCCTGTAAGTCCGTCAGACTGTTGGGCCGGGATGAGAGAATCACAAAATCAGTTATCATACGATGTTTAAAGAGGTCTATGTCTGCTGGGACGAAGGTTCGTCTCTGTGGGAGAGAATTAGGTCTCCACCGTGCAGGCTTATCGGGGTTGGTAGATATCACACTCACATGTCTTCGAATTTTTGGTTCTAGGATTCGTCACGATGTTTTTTTTATCAATTTTAGAACAGCCCGCGTAGCATGACCTCGTATCATTTTGTCGATTCAATGACAGAGGAACAAATGATTTGTCGATTCTTTATTCGAAGAAACCCGTTTCTACGGTGGTCATGGTACGCAGGCGGAAATGATGAAACAAACGCAAAAAGCCTGTCTGGAAGCTTTAATTATAAAGTGTCCACAGGATTGCTTGGCAGAGCAGCCGAACTCATAAAGTTGAAAAAAATCAACTATACCATATTTTAATATACCTGTCTAGTTTCAAACAAAAATCTTATCAGACCCGAAGGCACCTCAGAAGTCGATTCCTGGCGGCTTCCCTTCGGGAGCAAGGCAAGCCCTATACACAGTGTCTACTGTAGTCAAATAGTATCGGTCCAGCGACAAATTGCGGGGAGACTTGATTGTCCCTATATGAGGCACTGCTGTAACCGGCATGTTGTTAAGGCCTAATACTTACATATAATTATACCTATACCATTGATTTGACATTTAAATTTATTTTGTAATCCACATTTTGTAATCTTTTAATAATATGATAAATTATTTTGACATTTATTTATTTATTCTGAATTAATTGTGTATTTTTACTTTTAACTTATTAATTTAATCTAGTTTTTAATTCAATAATGTTTCTAATGTAATTCTGACCTTTCAGTTATTTATGTGTGTGTATTTGTGTCTATTTATTTTTGTTTTTAAATAATGTTTCGTATGTAATTTAAATGCAATTCTGAAATTTCAATTATTTATGTGTTTGTATTGTTGATTAATATGGGTCTCGGACCTAAAATAAATGTTTTTTTTTTAAACTCTTACCTAGCGGAGTACAAGAACTGCGCAAAGTGTATGTTAGACACGCAGCCCTCCTTGTCCTCGCTGTCCGTGTACAGGTCCGTCTCTCTGTAGTACATGTACAGGAAGTCGTTCAGCTGCTTCGCGATGACGGCGCAGCGGTCCTTGTCGCACATCTTCGCCGGTGGACCCTAAGAGCTCGAGAATTAATCGGTACAATAAGGGCTAGCGGTACGGGCTGCCCCAAGGGATTATCTTAAGGCCTGTGCAGACTAAATGCATGCGCGAGGCGTGTACTTATCGGTTGTAATGTATGAAACTCTTATGTTAGTGATCACAATGTTTGCTAGATGTCACGCTTGTCAGCCCTCTCGCGATGCGTCCCGCCGACATCCTAAGCCGAACGCCCACAAATAGTACATTGTTACCCTAGGGGTGAAAGTAACTTATTTAGTCCCGAGACGAGATTAGTTCGAGGGACTAAATAAGTCTTTAACCCGAGGTAAACACTGTGCCTTTCATGAGACCTTTATCAATTATCTTTTCATTACTCATACTCTGAAAGTAGGTCTGAAGTTGCCTGAGGAGCGGGTTGAAAGTAATACTTTTCAGCCCTATGGAGAATCGTTTTCAACTGACAACTGTCAAATTATTAAAAAAAAAGTAGTTCGTTTTTCTATTGAACCATGTTCCAACTTTCTATACAGCCACGATGTAAAATTGAAATAACATAAACTTAAGTATTAATTAAACTACGCGGGAGTCGTGCGGTCCATGGCCCTTTACGGGGTCCCGGTGTGGGCACGTTCATTGAGGCAGCGAGCTGCCAACCATTTGAACGCGCCCCAAAAGGTGGTGGCCGTAAGGCTGATCTGGGGATACCGCACGATCTCCCGCGAGGCGGCGAGCCTCCTTGCCGGATTGCCGCCATGGGATCTGGAGGCGATAGTCCTCGCGCGCCTACATGAGTGGCGCGCGGAGGCGCTACGCCGGGGGGAAACTCCGCTGCCGCGGCAAATTGTCGCTCAGCGGACGGACTTCCGGCGGGATCTCATGGCGACATGGAGAGAGCGACTGTCGCAACCCCGTGCAGGGCACGCCACGATAGTGGCGGTAAGTCCCCTCTTTGAGGAGTGGCTGGAGAGACGCCACGGCGTCCTCACCTTCCGCCTGACGCAGGTTCTTACCGGACACGGATGTTTCGGTAAGTTCCTGCACCGAATCGGGCGGGAGGAGACGCCCGGGGGTTTCCATTGTGAGGATCGACCGGAGGACACGGTGGAGCACACGGTGGAGGTGTGCCCTGCTTGGGTGGAGCACCGCCGTGTCCTCGAGGTGGCGATCGGCGGCGGCGACCTCTCGCTTCCGGCCCTGGTTCGTGCCATGGTCCGGAGCGAGACGGAATGGGACGCCGTCACCTCCTTCTGCGAAGCAGTCATGCTAGCGAAGGAGGTGGCGGAACGTGAGAGGGAGATATCCTCACGTCCCGGCCGCCGCGGGAGACGCCCCGGGCGTCGGGGGCCACGTGGTGGCTACCGGCCACCGTAGGCGCGGGCCTGTGGACGGGGAGCTATGGGCTAGCTCGCCGTCCGTCCGTCTCATGACGACAGGCCGTGTCGACGGCGCGTTCGTGTTCCACGCGCGCCTCAAAGAGAGTCAGCAATAAGGAAGGCACTTTTAATATCCAACAACAATAATGAGACTAACAGCTCTTGAATTCGGTTTAGATGTACTGATCGCGTTCATTTTAAGTGATGAAATGAGAGAGCTTTAAGGGCGCGTTTGCATATCAGGTAAAATTATGCTGTTTTTCGGTACAATTGTATGGCATAACCAAACAAAATCCAATATAACTAATAACTACCTCGTATAGATTGGTTCTTCATCTTCAAATAATAGGTACCTACTTGATCATTGAAAATTTTAGTTTTTTATAATGTAAAATCGATCTGTCGTTGCCATTTTCCATAAAATTAACGATACAGGGTTGAGTTTAGGTACATTTTTTGTGCTATTATTAACATATTTTACTATTTCTAAAAATACCGTATGTTGGCAAACATAATCAATTCTTAATGCAAGGATTTTTTTTTTATCTAAATGATTTATATAGTTGCAGAAAAAATGAAAACCAAATCTTATTTTTTTCACATTTTTTGCTATTCTGGATGAATCTTAATCGATTGCATTAGGGGTTATTTTATTTTTGATACCCGTCTTGATTTATTGCACAAGCACTTTGAATGAAACTTTAGTCCGCGCACGGCCGCCGTCGAGAGTGGACACGTAACGCCTGTTTGGAGCGGCTCGAGTTGAAAAAGATCGCTGTACAAACACAAAATATTCAATAAACCAATTTTGATACTTGACAAGGCAAGATTTTTATTATTTATTAGTTATGATGAGACCTTACCTCCGGACTTCATGAAGTGATTGGTGACTCCTACTGGAACTCCTTGACGTGTTGTACTAGGTGAGCTGAGTTTGGGCTCGTTTTGTTAGTTATGATGAAACCTTACCTGCGGACCTGATGTAGTGAACTGAAGGTGTACTTCGATGATTGCTACTGGAACTCCTTGACGTGTTGTACTGGGTGAGCCGAGTTTGGGTTCGTTTTGTTAGTTATGATGAGACTTTACCTCCGGACTTGACGGAGTGACCTGAAGGTGTACTTCGATGATTGCTACTGGAACTCCTTGACGTGTTGTACTGGGTGAGCCGAGTTTGGGCTCGTTTTTTAGTTATGATGAGACCTTACCTCAGGACTTGATGGAGTGACCTGAAGGTGTACTTCGATGATTGCTACTGGAACTCCTTGACGTGTTGTACTGGGTGAGCCGAGTTTGGGCTCGTTTTGTTAGTTATGATGAGACTTTACCTCCGGACTTGATGGAGTGACCTGAAGGTGTACTTCGGTGATTGCTACTGAAACTCCTTCACATGTTGTACTAGGTGAGCCGAGTTTGGGCTCGTTTGTCGTTCGTTGAACAGTCACTCCATCAAGTCCGGAGGTAATTCGTAAAAACAGCAAAATGCATTTTATTACCGATGATACATTGTATCACCGGTTTTTAAAGCAGATTGGATTAAAATGTTTTAACGCGATAATTATGAAAATTTTAATTCAATTATGGCAAGAAAGGAGGTGTCTGATGAGATGACCAGTAATAGAGAAGTATGAAAGAAGAAGACATGCTGCGACGACCGCAAATGAATTGGGCAAGAGAATGATGATGATGAACAAATTAAGTCATCCAAACATTATGGACACTAAAATATAAATTATGACAAATAAAACAAATAACGTCGGACATTCACATAATAATCATGATGGTGATTATTATGTGAATGACGTCTCAACTACACAAAGCCACTGTGGACTGTGGAGCGTGCAAGAATACAGTACAATTAAGGGTGTAAAACACCTTATAACGAAGCCGAAAGGCACTTGTTCTCCTCATTGCGATCATTTTTTTGTTCTACACCATACCTGGTAACCTTCTAGTTACGGAAATATTGGGGGTCAAAGTTCCGAATTTTTGACAACTTTTTTTTTAAATACAAGTTTTTAATGTATTTTTTTTAAACGCCTCCACGACCTCCGTACTATTAAATCCATCCATTAGCACAATGAATTGAGTGCGTTACATTGAGTTCTACCACAAAACATGATTTTTGACCCCAAAAAAAAGTCGTTTCCCAGCAATAACTTTTGCGTAAAGTTACTTAGTTTGATGTACAGAACGCTTGGTTGACGGCTTCGTGATGAGGTGGTTTACATCCTGTATAGATCAAGTTCCCACTGTGTTGTGACAACAGGAAGTCTTTCTGTTCAATATCGTCGAAATTCATTCAGCACTTCAGAATGGGAACCAGCTCTGATATTATGTTAGAAAAGCTTACAAACATACATTAGTATCGTCAAGCCAGGCCACTTGCCGGGTAGGCAGATAGACAGCGGGAAAAGGAACACATTTACAGTACACAGACATGGTTAGTATGGTCATAATAGATAAATACAATATTAAATTTCAACTCTACATTCGACAGGCCACAAACAAACAGCCAATTGATATTAACATTCCAACAATATTTAATTTAGGCATACATAGAGATACATACTATTTAAATACTGGGTTATTTAATATATTAAACCGATCCCCTAATTACTTTGATTATCTAAAAATACAGAAGATCCACTTGTTATCGTGTAATACTTACTGATTGTTTTTTGGTAATAACCAAACTGAACACCTTGTAAGGTCAGTTCTGATCTAATTTAACGCATTTAGTTAGGGAACCTTACTAAATGTGTAACTTTAACGGAATACATGCTTTCTAAAAGGATTGGAAGGATAACAAGATTTAATAGAATTTCACAAACGTGGTGTTTTTTTCAGTCATAACGTTGGGCCTACACAGATGGAAGATTTTTTGTATGAAGCGTGACGTCGTTTATCTTCCACCATTGTTTCAAGTTTCGCTGATGGCGAAAATTGCAACTTTTTGTATAGATGCCAGCTAGTGGTAGTGATGCTAGTGGTTCGTTCCATCCGACTCGCACTTGGCCGGTTTTTTTTTATTTTTCTAGTCTTTCTTGAGTAAAAAGGTCGATTATGTTTACCACAAACATAATCAGCCTATAATGTTTTCACTGTTGGGACAGATAGATGCTAAGAAAGTATTTAGGGGATCAATCCAACGCATCGTCGTGTGAGTATAAGCAGGTGCAGCATGCGTATAGCTCGTCACCTTTACATTGTAGGGCATGCGCAGCGAGGCGCAGGCGCGCTTGAGGAAGCGCAGCACGAGCTGCGCGTGCGCCGCGCCCAGCTCGTTGCTAGGCGACGACACGCGCTTCAGCACGTGCGTCAGGAACAGCCCGAACGCGCGCCGGGACTCGCCCATGCTGCAGTCAACGTTAATCATCACCGATCTACCGTGTTTTGTTTGTAACATAATATTATGCATAGAGCTGAAATCCGTTTCCGGTCATGGCAGTCAATATCCAGTTCGTCTTCAAGGACCCACCAAGCAGACCCACCGGTGGGTCTCCGAATACTGATGTGTCTAACAAGACCTACTAGTGGGTCCTGTGAGATTTTATTGTCTTCGAAGACCCACTCGGACTAGTAGTTTTGGAGAAAAATGGCAATTACATGTATTTGCACAAACAAACAAACAAAAAAACATCCTCTCACCCCAAACGCATATTACCGTCTCCGTTCCGTCGTGAGTAAAAATAGAAAACGTAGCGTCAAAGATAAGGGTTCGTAAACCCTACATATTAAATAACACTCTTTGACTTCTGTCCCCGAAGTGTCGGGCCTCCACCGGCCTCCGTCAGCCCACGGCCCGGTGCCCATGCCGCCCATAAAGGATTATTTGTAATTGTTTCTTTCGTACATTTAAGTTCCTGGTGGGACTCAGGGGATATAAAACTAAATAGTCACATAGGTCCTACCAGTCAGTAGGTCTTGGGAGACACATCAGTATTCGGAGACCCACCGGTGGATCTGCTTGGTGGGTCCTTAAAGACAATCCCACAAAGAATCTTTCAGCAATGAATAGTTAGCGATAACATAGGCTATATTTTCCCGTACTCCCACGGGAACGGGAACTACGCGGGAGATGCCGCGTGACGTCCGCTAGTTAGAAATAAAAGAAAAAATATTTTTTTTTAGCTTTTGTGTTCTAGTAAGTTCTACAGTACTCACGTGAGCTTCATGCCCTCCATGAGCTGTCTCTTAACGAGCTCCTTGGCGCGGCGCGTGTCGTGATGCTGCGGCGTGGTCTCTCCCAGCCACACCGCAGGCGCCTGGCAGGTGATGCTCACTGCTTCGTAACGCTTTAGCCTGCAGATAAACATTTTTTCAATACACTTCCTCGAAAACTGGTTGTTATCGCACTACGATTAGGTTCAACATGCAATGTATTTCACACGCGTGCGATTTTTCGTATTTTCCAACACGTGTATGAAATTGCCACAGATAACTATACCTATACTTCGTCCAAATTGGTTCAATGCCTATAGTCGGAGGTGAATGCTTTTTTTTTAATTTTGGCAAAGCAATATTGCGTCTTTACGGCATAAATATTTGTTGTATATTAAAATTGTGTTTATAAATAGAATACCATAGATAAACATGATTATTTAAAACTAATATTTACTTTTATAAACAAATTAACATCTATTCGTGTTCTAAATCCAAAAATATAAAAAAAACTATGTTTTACATTAGGCTGTTTAGCGGCTTCACCTTTGCTTCTCCTTCAACCTGGCGAAAGCAAAGCGCGGAAAAAAAGAAAATTAAAATCATAGTTTCCTAATAATTCATGACAAAAATATTTTTCGATCTTTTATTTTATTTCTTCAAAAGTGTATTGAAAAACGTCGTTTGATACACGTGGACATTTGTTATTGCAGTTCTCGGCTCAAAAACACCCTCGCCTGCGGCTCGGGAGTTAATTCCGCCTCGAATGCAATGACGAACTTTCTCCACTTGTATCAAAATGTACTATTGTTATGAGCCACAGAACATACATTTGGAGCTAGATGGCTATGTTCCTCCATGGTAAGGATCTGGCCAGACAGGTGTCCTAACAACCTAACGATACCAGCAGGTTGTAGTTGTGCTGCAGCACCTGGTACGGGATGTTGTTGTTCAGCGAGGTGGAGCACACCGGGATGACCCCTTACCTCTGCGGCGTGTCGGTGAGGCTGGTGGCGACGGTGGCGTGCTGGAAGTGCGGCAGCACGTGCGAGTGCACCAGCAGGTTGTAGTTGTGCTGCAGCACCTGGTACGGGATGTTGTTGTTCAGCGAGGTGGAGCACACCGGGATGACCCCTTACCTCTGCGGCGTGTCGGTGAGGCTGGTGGCGACGGTGGCGTGCTGGAAGTGCGGCAGCACGTGCGAGTGCACCAGCAGGTTGTAGTTGTGCTGCAGCACCTGGTACGGGATGTTGTTGTTCAGCGAGGTGGAGCACACCGGGATGACCCCTTACCTCTGCGGCGTGTCGGTGAGGCTGGTGGCGACGGTGGCGTGCTGGAAGTGCGGCAGCACGTGCGAGTGCACCAGCAGGTTGTAGTTGTGCTGCAGCACCTGGTACGGGATGTTGTTGTTCAGCGAGGTGGAGCACACCGGGATGACCCCTTACCTCTGCGGCGTGTCGGTGAGGCTGGTGGCGACGGTGGCGTGCTGGAAGTGCGGCAGCACGTGCGAGTGCACCAGCAGGTTGTAGTTGTGCTGCACCACCTGGTACGGGATGTTGTTGTTCAGCGAGGTGGAGCACACCGGGATGCCTGTCACCGGGTCTGTGGGCCAAACGAAATATGTTACTAACTTGTTATACAAAATGACGAAAATTCTAATCTATACTAATATTATAAAGAGGTGAAATTTTGTTTGTAAGTTTATATGTAGGGGTTAATCTCCGGAATTAATGATCTAATTAAAAAAAATCTTTCATTGGCAAAAAGCTACATTATTCGAGGTTGGTATAGGCTATTAGCCGAGCTATCACAAGTTTTGCGGACAAAGTCGCGGGCGAAGTGCTAGCTTCAAATGTGTTTTTTACGTTTCAGTGTAACGTTAAAACACCGGAATCTGATCATCTGACTGACGGCTTTCACGAGTGTCCTCATTTTACGGTCGCTAAATAACTGCACTGCTCTTTTAGGGCCGGCGCACATGTAGCGCAGGCCCTTAGAATATCTATGTAGAAAGGTGCGACTAGATTGCGGTCGATCGATGGCAATAATTTACCGTTCAGATCGTTTAAAAGTGGTGCATGGCAGTTGTATAACACCGATCCATCGTTGATCTATGCTTTGAGGCAAACTATATCGCCTGGCTGATATCGATAGACCATTAACTAGTTATAACTTTATGCAACCGTCTGGACAAGTCACGATCAGTTACCTAGATACTGCGAGTACTTCTGCCACGAGTCCTGCGAGGGGAAGATCCTTACGAAGCCGCCCCGGCGCGCGTACTGCGCCCGCACGGCGCGCACCAGGCGCAGCTCCTCGCCGGTGAGCGCGAGGGCGGGCGCGGCCGTGGCCCCGCCCCCCGGCTCGCGCTTCCCGCGCACGAACACGTTCTCCGCCGAGTGCACGCGCCGGCACTGCGCCAGGGAACGACAGTTGATTCTTATGAAATTTTGTGTGTATATTCAGTAGGTCTGAGAATAGGACGTAATCAATTTTTTTTTTTTTTTTTTGCCAATTAATTTTATTTTAATTTTTTATGATTCGGCACCTAAACTTTCACCATTCCACCACCAACATCGTAGACGGTAAGTAAGTAGGTAGGTAGGTTTTTCTCCTTTTGTGTGCTTTTTCTCTCTTATGTGATGCAGACGAAGTTGCGTGGGTCAGCTAGTTATTATTATGTAACTTAGTTAAGTTACTGCACTTAATGCGTGTACTCGTGCAAATAATATTAGTTTTTATTTCATCGAAATCGGGCCAAGATATCCAAAGTTACAGCGTTGTAAAGTTTCACCGTTTTTTTTAAATTTGCTTTCCGTTTACACACTCGCAGTGTGACGTCATGCTGCGAGTGTCATATCCGATTGCGGGTGATGATTGATTTGCAAAGCGGTTTGCACTTATTATTTTAGAATGAGGGCTATCGTTTTTCAGCTCACCAGATGGCGCCACTGACGAGTACAGACCTGTCATTAATTCTACTTTATACCTGAAAGTATCAAAAACTTCACAAATAATAATTATTTTTGTTACGTATAACAACATAGTGTAAACTTCAGATACATATATTCCAATATTGTCCCTAAAATTAGCAAGCATGAAACATTGAAAAATCATTCATGACGGAAATTATTTTTTCAATGTTTCCCAATGTTTTAACCAAGGAGTAATATACTCCTTAGACACATATGTATCTAGCAGTGGATGATGATGAACTAACCGCGCCGATGCGCATCCTGAGCGAGTTGTTCTGCGTTGAGACGTCGTTCTTGCACATGGGCACGGCCGGTAGACCCACCAGGGTCAGTGTGTCTGCCAGTAGAGCTGACTTCACTCGCGCGTCCAGTGGACTGTCGCAGGCCAGGCTGGGTGAGGAACACAAAACTTTCATCAGTGAATCATAATAAAACTATAACTCAAAAATACGACTTTGTGGTGAAGGTCTTATTGGGAGATTTAACGTAATGTCTAATTCATGAGATGAGATTTGGAAGAGAGCCCCAAACTATGTCTCTTGTCTAACCCAAACTATGTCTTGTGTCTTGCTACTTTTACGGGATTATCCGTCGATAGTACGAACATATATGATGTTGATTGGTTTCGTGTCTATTTTTTTTTTAATTTTGGTATTATTATCACATTATGGATGTAGAAAGTATTACCTGGGCGACAAATTGATTTCCAGCAGCCACGGCTTCAGCATGTCGTCGATCAGAATGTCATAGCCGAACAACTCTGAAACAACAATGTACTATAGTAGGGTTGTACTTGTAACCATATCCAATCGGCTTCACGATACGGCTGGACTGGAAATAGATAAAATAACTCCTGTTAAACCTCCAACTGTAAATAAAAATACAAATCTTCATAAAATAGAAGGGGAATAATTAATTTTCGTTCCATAAAAAGTAGCTAATCATCTAAAAATTGTAATATAAACAACAACCAACAGTTGGAATCAACAAACCAACAACATAGTTAAAAACGACCTATTACCTACCCATTATTAAAAAACCGGCCAAGTGCGTGTCGGGCCACGCGACAAACTCCGCGATTTCTGACGTGTGGCGTCGTATTTCAATTGTTCTGTTATGTATATTGTTATTTTCGGATAGTGTTATATATCAAATTAATCGTGAAAATCTGTGCTACTATATTATCATAAAGGAAATCTAGTTTTCCAGTGTAGGGTTCCGGAGTAGCCCGTTATATTTTAGATTTTGTTTTTAATGTAAGTCTTCACCCGTTATAAATAAGCAACTACTTCATCTTAGTCACTTTATAGGATTTATTCTAAGGATTTTGTATTTGGTTCAAAATTATCCAACACCCTAGTTCAAAGACTATTTCTGCTAAACTAGTAAAGTTATCTTAACCGCTATAGTTTTCCTTTAAAGTTCTATCTGTAAATGTACTATCATCATGAATTTTTCCAGATTTTTCAAGCCCGTAGTATAGCTTTTAGAGGGGGGGGGGGGGGGATGCCCCAAAAATTTGCACTATAAAGTTTAATATTTCGTAAATGGAGCATTAAATCGAAAAGTAGTATTAACAACCCCTAAGTCATTTTGAAATACCTATTCAACGATTCGTTTCACGAACGATTCATCCCCACTTCACATATAGGGGAGCCTAAAGAAAATATTTTCCAAAATTTTATTCTACCACTTTGTCGGCGTTATTCATATACACACCTCTACGAAATTACAGCTTTCTAGTACTAACGGTCTCTTAGCAAAACCTCGGACAGACAGACAGACAGACGGACGGACATGGCGAAACTATAAGGGTTCCTTGCCAGGACTACGGAACCCTAAAAACGTTGTGGTGTTGTGTTGTAGGGTGTTATGTGTTTTATTTATTTTATAATGTAACTTACCGAAGCAATTAAAGAAGTTGGGTACGAACACCCTGGCGGCCGCAGTGATGGTCTGAGCTGAAGACAGGATGGACTTGACCACCAGGTCCTCGATGGCGGCCATCAGAGCCGTGGTGTTGCGGCCTTGCTTGCGCAGGTGACGCAGTAGTGCTGAGAGCGTCCACTTGTGGCCTATGTTGCCGGCGTTTGGGTCGTCGCATCTGTTGGACAACATTATTGATTAAAACTCCAAAAAAAACCTGGGAACTAACTTTTGGGACCCGATGACTTTTGTTTCTTTTATTGACTTTTTTGCCAACGACCGCAGAGTATTTTGCTACAAGTTATGTTAGGCCTGAATTAGTGTCGCGCTGACGGTCGGTCGCGTACGAGTATACATTGTGTTCTATAAAGGATGTAAAACACCTCTTAACGAAGCCGAAAAGCACTTGTTCTCCTCATCATTGCGATCGTTTTTTTGATCTACGCCATACCTGGGACCTTCTAGTTACGGAGACATAGGGGGTCAAAGTTCCAACTTTTTTTTAAATACATTTTTTTAATGTAAGATTTTTACTTTAAACACTTGCACGACCCCCGTACTATTCAATCCATCCATCAGCACAATGTTTTGAGTGCGTTACATTGAGTTCTACCACAAAACATGATTTTTCACCCCAAAAAAAAGTCGTTTCCCAGCAATAATTTTTGCGTAAAGTTACTTAGTTTGATGTACAGAGTGCTTGGTTGAAGGCTTCGTGATCAGATTTACACCCTGTATAGCACCATACTGCGACGCTGACTTCAGCGGCGACCGACAGCCGTATTTGTTCTCGCTGATGACGTCACGACCGTCGGTACGCGACCGACCGTCAGCGTGACAGTAATTCAGGCCCTAGATGCGTTGATTTACGTATAATGGAAATAGCGAAAACCTTTATTTCTTCGATTTTGAATGATTCTTTGCAGGATTTTAAAATAAAAACAAACTAAATAAAAAATCACGACTTGGTGTGATACAGACTAAAGTCACCGCCCGTGTTTACTAACAAAATAACTTTGGCAGCGCCTTCAACTTATAGAGCGGTTTTCGTAGCTTAAGATCGGTACCACTTGCGGTTACTTATTAATAAAACTACTGTTTAATCAGAATCAACTCACTTGATATAATCCGTATGATACTTATTGATGCTGTAATTACACAGATGCATACAGGGATTCCAGAGGTTCTTGTTCGTCTTATCATACTTCACGGTAGCGAACCGCACCAGTCCCTCCTCGTACAGGTATATGAGGAGAGGGTCGATGGAGGTCACGCACACGTAGAGGCGGAGGTCGCATTTGTGACCTCCGATTAGAAGAGGCTTGTCTATGTACTTCGCTACTACTACGTTCTCGCCTTTTGGGATTTGTTCGGGCTAGGAAAAAAGAGAAGTTTACTCAAATTTTGTAAAGAACTTAACTCAAATTTTGCAAAGAAACTACTCAAATATTGTAAGGAAGTTTACTCAAATATTGTAAATAAGTTTTCTCAAATATTGCATAGACGTTTACTCAAATATTGTAAGTAAGTTTACTCAAATATTGTAAACAAGTTTCTTAAATATTATAAAGAAGTTTTCTCAAATATTGCAGAGAAGTTTACTCAAATATTGTAAAGAAGTTTACTCAAATATTGTAAACAAGTTTCTCAAATATTGTAAAGAAGTTATCTCAAATATTGCACAGAAGTTTACTCAAATATTATACCTAAACAAGTTTACTCAAATATTGTAAGTAAGTTTACTCAAATATTGTAAACAAGTTTCTCAAATATTGTAAAGAAGTTTACTCAAATATTGTAAGGAAGTTTACTTAAATATTATACTTAAACAAGTTTACTCAAATATTGCGAAAAAGTTTACTTAAATATTGTAATGAAGTCTACTCAAATATTGCAAAGAAGTTATTTGCTTGAATTTATGACCGTAGAATTCCGTAAAGCCAGCCTAATAAATACCTATTTACTTAAATATCGAATTTACAGCGAAAAGAAACGTACAGTATTAACAATATAAATCCCTCGACCCCTACTCGACGCAGCCGGCTTCACAATCCAAGGGCCTTTGGTACGGTAGTGGGTAGTACAGAGATCCTTGAACTCTGCCGGCATCAGGAACGTAGTTGGGATGAAGTCGAACTGCTTCAGACCTCGGAAGTACTGCATCTTCTCTATGTTTTTGAAGAGTTTGTCTTTGCGAGTCAGCTCGTAGGATCTGAAAGGGTAAATAAAGTCCTTGAGTCACCTTCAATTTGTCTTTTCTCAAGTATGTTGGGGTCAGCTTCCAGTCTTACCAGATGCAGCTGAATAACCTCCACAACCCTTTTCGAATCCCGGTACGAGCAAATGTTTGTGTGATGAGCATGGACATTTGTTTCCGAGTCATGGATGTTTAAATGTATAATAAGTACAGTTTACAAACAAAAAGTATCTATGTTGTATACCTATCAACTATCTAGTGTCCACGACACAAGCCTCGTTGCTTAGTGTGGCACTAGATGGCAATGTGTGTAATGTCCAGCGATATTTATTGATATTTTTTCATCCGATTTTGAATTTCGCCGGCTACCCTGGCGCTTTCACGTAAGTTATCTTTTTAAGGTTCCATACCCAAAAGGTAAAAACGGGACCCTTTTACTAAGACTCCACTGTCTGTCTGTCTGTCTGTCACCAGGCTGTATCTCATGAACTGTCATAGCTAGACAGTTGAAATTTTCACAGATGATGTATTTCTGTTGCCGCTATAACAACAAATACTAAAAACAGAATAAAATAAATATATAAGGGGGGCTACCATACGACAAACGTGATGTTTTTGCCGTTTTGTCTAATGTTGTACAGATAATGAAACGAAACCCTTCGTGCGCGAGTCCGACTCGCACTTGCGTCTGTTTTTCTGATAATGGAGGATGGATATTGTTTTGATGATGCAGTCTTTTCAAGAGACATCGTGTTACCTAACCAACTGGGTTGTGGAGGTACTATACAAATTCAATCAGTGTCCAAAGGCTGAAGAAAATTCAAAGCAAGAATTTACCTTGGGAAATGATTAACTTTCTGATGTGTTTTCATGTATTGGAGGACTTCGAAGGGGATCAGGGGCGAAGACCACAAGAGTGTCCAGGTGGTGGAGTCCACGCCCGCTTGTTGCAGACCGTGAGCATCCAGGATTTGGCGCAGTAGACACATCGGCCTACAGTGAACTACTGTCAATATTCTTGAATAAGAGTTTTTTTGGGTGATTCTGGGCTGGATTGGTGATTTTGATGTCATATAAACGCACTAATTTTCCTGAATGGATGAATGTGAATCTTATAATGTTACTTTTGACAACGTGATGTCATGCCAGCAACACAGAATATCCCATGATCTGTCCACGAAGTAGACCCAATAGTTAAACAATGGCGTCCCGACCAAATCGGTCATTCGACAGATCATGATTTATAAAGATTCGCATCGGAATAACTTACTTGCTATGGCAGGCAAATAGAGTCAGCTTCTTATGCTTAGATAAATATATAGAATAATAATGCTTTATTGTAGACGAATATTTTGTCCGTGCTTCTTGTACATTACGTAAAAATCGTAGAATTAATTGACCCTCCACTCTATCAAGTTTAACTAACTTTTCAGATATGTAAACTCATAAACTTCCAAGAAGAAAAGCAAAGAGATGGATTAAACGCGCGTTCTGGTAATCAAATATAGACCACAAAATATACCCAACGTTCTTAAATTTTAAACTAATGGGTTTAAAACCAAATTCAAAAATACTGACAGTAATTCACGTTTCCGTACACAAAGCCTCACCTGGGGAAGTGGTTGACTCTTTGGTATGGTGACAAGGCCCTCAAGACATCAGGCTTGGGGTGCAGGCCTGACCAGAGTAGATTGAACTCCTTGCCTTCAGTCACGGTTTCCTGAAGACCATGGGCTTGGAGTAACCGGTGAAGGAGTTTGGTCTCCGTGTTGACCAGTTTGTAGGTGATTTTGAGGAGTCGGGCTGGCATGTGACTGCTTTCTAGGACCTGATGGTGGAATGATAGTTTAGTTTTAGTTGAAAACCGTTGTGTGCAGGTTTTCCGGGATTGCGGCGGTAAATGAGTGTTAGTAAGCCATAAAATAACGACAAATAAACACTTTGTAGGTGGGTAACGAGTATTTTTTATTGTTGAAAAGATCAGATACCTAGTTTTTGAATCAGATTTATTATAAGCAAAACTGTTTTTTACCTATCAGACTTTTAGCCATAAACTCGCTTGCTTGAGTTTTTAATTCATTATTTGTAAAAAAAATTGTTCGTCCACGTAAAAATACATGTGATGTACATATTATCGCCAGACCCACATTGTGGTTTTTTATGCCCCAGTCTTCGAACGCCACGTGAATAAAGGACGTCCCCGAATATTCTCGTTCACCGTTTCTATAGCAGTGTTGATGAAAGCAATAACACAAAGTAAAGTGCTAGAATAGGTTAGAACGTATAGAATGTTGGTATTTAGTCGATTTTAATAAAGCAAAAATTAATCTTTAATCTTCTTTAAACGGCAACACTATTAGTACTGTCACTAAACGAATGTTATAAAAGCGTTGGTTGCCTTGAGTCAATTTTTACTTCTATCTACACTGTGCTAGGCCTAGGAGGCCGATATTATAACCTTCCTTGTGAGTCTTTTAAATTTGAATAATAAACGAGTTAACGTGTATTTAAATTCAAACCGCCGCAGTTTTTCTTCATGCCCATTGCCTATACAGGGTTATTTGTAAAACACCGACAACCTCTCAGGACTGTGTTACTAACATCATAATCAACAACTTTTGTTCTATGACTTTTAAAAGTTCATCATATATTAGTTCATCAAATTTTCGTACAATAATAAAAATATTTAAATAGAACCAGCTACTTCTTCTTCAACCTTTGGCCACCCAATGCTGAGTGTAGGTCTCTTTCAAATCTCTCCACTTTTGGTGGTTTTGTGTCATGGCTATCCAGTTTCTTTCCGGCCACTTTAATGATTAATTAAATTACTTTAATCGATTTTCAACTTCGTGGTCTTTGACAACTGTCGTGGTCTTTTCCGCCTGATCAGTTAAAAATTGTTTCGCATAAATCTTGCGGAGGCGCCGAGCCACGCCCCCTTAAAGTTTAGGCCTATTAGGAAAGCGTCAACTTTGGCGCGCAAAATAACAATAACTTTCGTTCGGCGTGCGTCCGTCAGTGCGCTCGGCCGATCGGTATCTTTTCATTCATTATTTCTAACAAAGTCAACGGGGCGGGGCTAGAGAGCGTTTCTATGTTGTAAGTGCAAGCAAAAATTTGCTTAGTGGTGATCAGGCGGGAGTGTCCTCGATAGTACATAAGTCAGAGCCGTTACCAGTTGGCCATCACTGCTCCGGATGGGACGTGAAGGTATCCCAACATCTCACTACTCTGTCAAATGACAGTGGTTACAAATACAGGCCTTAATACCTTGACGCTCTCGACTTCCTTCACCAGCAGATGTTCCGAGTCATCACTGTCGACACCAGGCGACGTCGAGCGCTGACACACTGGGGCCTTACGCTTGTGCTTACCCTTGTTCTTCTTGCCCTTTTTATCGTTACTGTTGTCTGGAAAGGGGATATAAGTGTCAAATTGTACGAGAGCTGAAGTTTAGTAGAATTAAATTATACTATTGGGTTTTGGGGGTAACCACTGCGATCATGCGATGACACCTTTTCTTTTTTCTTCCGTAATGGCATTTCGCAGGTCAACCTAAGAGGCTGGTTTCTGCTTAACCGGACTATACTGTGGGTGCCTCGAGTGTTAGGCTTCCAGCCAGAGGCAAAATACTTTTAAACTAAGCGACAGCGCGCTAAGGGCACGCTCTGTGGGGTACGAGCCTCGGCTTAGGGCGTCGCTGGGGAGAACTGCAAAGGAACAGGCTGGATCTGAGTGAGATCATTGTTTAGGAGCTGATTTAAAACTACTGGCTCAGCATCGCGGGCTGGCTCGAGCTAGGGCGTACAGTTATATGTACAGTCGTGGTTATTTCCGCCTGATTAGTTTTTTTTTCGCTTAAATCATGCGGAGCCACGCCCCCTTAAAGTTTAGGCCTATTAGGAAAGCGTCAACTTTGGCGCGCAAAATAACAATAACTCTCGTTTGGCGTGCGTCGTCAGTGCGCTCGGCCGATCGGTATCTTTTCATTCATTATTTCTATACAAAGTCAACGGGGCGAGGATAGAGAGCGTTTTTATGTTGTAAGTGCAAGCAAAAATTAGCTTAGTGGTGATCAGGCGGGAGTGTCCTCGATAGTAGGGATGAAAGGAAGTGGAGGGAAATTAAACAATATTTTAACGGATCTTTTCCGCTCAATCTTCGTAAAAGACCGAAAATCGTATTGGTTACTCATTCGCTCCGCCTCAATAGCGTGTCAACCTGCATGCTACAACAAGACTACACTCCTAATTTGTGTCCTGGGTAAAAGAGCCACGTTACAGGAACTAATTGACGCTACTGAAGACGCTTAAATCGAAGTCTTATCATGGGCAGACTCCAATTAGATTGCTATCGACATGCTAAGAAGTATTTAACAATATTTACCCTTAGAACTCTGAGGTGGCGGTTCTTCCGGCGGTTTGATATTAGCCGTTGTATTCTCGATGTTCAGATGTTTCTTTAGCGTGATCTTGCTGAGGTCGTTGAGAACATCCTCGATGTCCCGCTTGTGGGTCACCGAGCCAGTAAGTTCCTCGTGCCCCTGTTCGTCCATGCACACCGACTCGAGCATGTTCGTATCACTAACGTGACGCACCACGTAAGCATTCCCACCATACTTGTTGTTAGTACTCCCAAATGTCTCCATCACATCGTGCATTATATTCTTCGGTCTCATCGCGAAAGTGTGAGGCTCCGCGACCAGTCTCCGCGCCATATTCTTAGCTTTGTTAAGTAGTATTGCAGTCCCTGTGTTGTTACCTACTGTTTTAGTTTCCGACTCCATGGAAGGCGTCCTGGATGCGAGAACGCAAGACCTGAAGACCAGGACTGCTCCTTTTGTGCCGATGGGTCCGCCAGACACCCAATCTGAAACGGACCCCTCGTTTTCTTTGGAAGGGGCATCTTCGTCATTTCTTCTCATTTTGTCTTCGTGCTGTGTGTCTGCTGTCGTAAGGCCTGATGTAGACGGATTCGATGTGTCTGACGATACATGTGGACTAGAAAAGGAATAACATTATATTATAGTACGGTGATAGGTTAGGCCTGGTTTCAACCAAAGTGGAGAGGAGTGGATCGGTGCGGTAGCGCGATGTGGGTGTCAGCCAATGTGGTTGATAGGATCCCCGATGTCTTAACGTCTTCTCGTCGCAGCGCGTTTCTCGGTTTTGGTGGAAACCAGGCTTTACGTGTAGATTTGCTGAATGAATTGTGATTTGCAGTCAGGATAATAATGTACTCGTATATAAAATGATAATGGAAATCTTTCGTTTGGGAACGTGAACCAGATTCGTTTAACTACTGTGTTTGTAAAAAATCTAGACGCAGGCATGCAGCTTGGGTTGAATTATTTATATATTGTATCCAGTTCAACAAAAATCCTACGTAAATAATGCAAGTATATATATTTTTTTTTAAAGCAAAAACATCAAAGGAAAAGATTGAAAGAAGACAAAGAAGAAAAATCTTTAGCCAATAGTTTAGCATGCAGCCATAGAAATCACTGTAAATTCTATAAGCACATAGGAGCCATGCCAACATGTGGTCGCTATAGTCAATCAATGAGTCGATTGTGTCGCCATATAAGGTGAAGGCCGGTGGGTATATTCTATTGAATCGATTCGGTTCATAGTTGCTTTACGGCTGTGTTTGACCGAATACATATTATTACTGACTTGTATATTTACTAAGTGTAGCCAGCCGTCGGTGTTTTTAGTTGCGGTAATCTTGAAAATTGCTGAACGGAGTTTATTTATGTTGTCGACAAGAGATAGTGTCTTTTCCAAAACGAATTAGTCTAGTTTTTGATTAGTATTATCACAGATAATATAATACTTCGGTATTATTGAATTTGATATCGGTTTTTGAGAATACGATAAAATGTTGGTCTCTTTACTTATTTAAACATACTCGAATAGCCATATTGGCACGATAAGTTAGCACGTTTGAAAAAAAAACACCTGAAAGCGTTTCGTATTGTCGTAACGAATTTCAACAAGAATTACAAAGCTTTGCGGTTGTTTATTTTAATCCAATACATTTTAGACTTTCCATTAAACGTAAATATTGTAGAATGCCGCCGAATATCCACAGACGCACTGACTTGCTGATATTATATTATATGTATACTGATGAGTAATATCTACGAATTTCTCATCAAAAATTCTAATCAGCGCTCTGTATCCTTATTAGGAAGGAAAAAGTAATAAAACCTTCTTGAACTGTAGACAGGAATATTGGCACGAAGAGTAAATTGACAATGAGTTTAAAAAGACTACCAGGGACTGATTCCTGAGCATTAGAGACTATTATAATAAGTTTTTTTTTTTAGTTATTTTTGATAATGTAATTAATGTGTACAGAAATAATAGAACAGTAACATAACAGGCATGTGTTGCTGGTGAGATTGCTGTCGCTCTTCTTCTTTCCAGCTAAAACTCTAGGAAGTGGTGACGGATGGATGTTTTGCGCAGTCTGTCAGACAGTCACTCGTGTCTTACGTATTTTCGAAATTCGATATGTGTTGTGAGAATTCTCAATCTAAGGGTTCTTACAGACGAGCAGCACGTTGCCAACTGCAGATAAACTGCAGCCGTCGCCACCTGTCGACGGCTGAGGTCCACGCTTGCAGTTGTGGTGTCGGCAACGCGGCAACGTGCCGCTCGTCTGTAAGAACCCTAATTAGAATTAGAATAACTGATAAATTACAGACGTCAGAGTCGAGATGTTGTGTCGCAAACGTTTAAAATAATAAGAGGTAAATGTTCTTCTTCGATATTTTTATGACGTCTTGTTAGAATGTTCTCTAATACCGCCAGAACTCGAGAATCTCTCGCAGATCTTGGCTAAGCCTAAAACACACATTATAATGCCAGACTAAGGAGCTTTTCCCCTGTCTACAACCACCGTGTAATAGAAATGTTCACCGCACTAATTTGCTTAATTAGTACTTCGCTATTCAACACAAATTTGATTGGCCCATTTGGGCGCCAAATAGCCAGTAAGACCATACTCGGCGAATTTATGGCCAAGGACCCTAAATCCGTCGTTTAGCGCCAGGTATCAAATAAATTCGAACGTCGGCACGCGAACTTAGAAGTAGAACATAACTTTACGAATGCAATGAGAATATTGAGAATGTTCCAAATTCTGATCGAATGGTACAAGTTGTTACCAAACGAAATATTTTGCATATTTGAATATTACCTAGCATATACAGCATGTGTTGCTGAAATACTTGAATTAATTATGTTTGCACATAGGTACATCTCCTGCGAGATCTACCACGTGTCTTTTGGCTGTGTCAGGGCTCCACATCGTGGTTATTTAGGCCCACAGCTCGTCGGGCATTCGGCAGACATGGCCGCCAGCCCAGTCCCACTTTACCTTAGCGGTTTTTTGAGTAACGTCAGTGATTTGTGTTTTGAAGCGCAGTGTGGAGTTGCGTACATGGTCAGTAATTTTAACGCCTAGGATACTGCGCTCTATTGCACGTTGGCAAACCTGCAATGGATGGCAGGACGAGCTAGACAAAACCAACGACCAGTGGTCCACATTGGCC
This sequence comes from Xestia rhomboidea, assembly GCA_963853795.1. Classification (NCBI taxonomy): domain Eukaryota; kingdom Metazoa; phylum Arthropoda; class Insecta; order Lepidoptera; family Noctuidae; genus Xestia; species Xestia rhomboidea. The sequence continues at coordinate 16,492,090 of OY970777.1, forward strand.
CTGGATCGATAAGTTTGGAAGTCATGGGGAGAGGCCTTTGTTTGTTTTGGCCTTTGTCTTTGTGTTTGGTAGCAGTGGGATGACACAGGCTAACAGTAACACATAATACTATGTACAAACAAAGAGTCACACTTCTTCTCACGGAGTAGGCAGAAACTATAGAAAGCCACCTACTACAATTCTTACAAACCCATTTTTGTTTCGCCCACGTTCATACATCAGTAGGCTAATTCACGTAACTAAAGAAGTGCTGTTGCAGTGCAGTTGCAGTTAAGTTTCGATCAAAACAACGCTTTTCGTATTCTCTACCGCTGTCAGACACGCTCGCGTCACGCGAGCGCAATAACGGCATTCTATTGTTGTACGTCTTTGGTGCGTGCTTCGGAACGCAACATGATCGGTATTCAACTAAGTAAGAAAAAGCACTAAAATCAGTACTGGGGTATTATTTTCATATTTTAATAACGTCTTATTCATTGAAATGTAATCGATTCTATTCGATTATTTAGTCAGTAATATTTTTCCTCTCATATGGCCACACCATAAGTAAGATTGGTAGAGTGCAGTTCACGCGCAGCTTACGCGCAGTTCAAAAATTACAAGAATACCGTTTATCACTCGAACTTCAACTAACTGCAACTGCACTATAACTTTATCGGCGCGTCATAAAATTACGTGAATTAGCCCTCTGGTGGCCTACCATGACGTCTTAAAGCAGGATCGTTTTAATCGGGTTGCAGTGTGGGTAAGAGACGGAGCTATAGAGGACGTCTAGCGCCATCTCTTTCCCTCACTGGCACGCAATTAAAACGATCCTGCTTTAAGACGTCATGGTAGGCCCGCTGAGTGTCTAAAATCATAATAATTATAAATAATGTTAAAATTCGTAAAATGGTCGTAAAGTGCCAATTCATAATATTAACTGCGTCGACATTTAAAGAAATTTAAACGTATCAGGCCTTTTGCTAGTCGCCTTTAATTCATCCTCTCATCATGATCAAGCCATCTATTTTTTAAATTAACTATCTTTTATTTTTTCTTTCTTGTAAGCATAATATTGACCGATGATTCAACAGCTTAAAACCTGATTATACCGATCATATGTATTTATTGTCCCTTTTAAACTTTGATGTTCAAGTGCTGAAATCTACCTACTTTGAATAATAATAGGATTTTGATTTGGTTGCCACCATTAGAAAAGCGCCCATACAACCGTAACGATAATAAGTTATCGTTAAATAAAAACACATAAGTATAAAGTTTAATACCTAATCAATCTAAAAAAAAATCGTGTCCATGTACCGTGACGGGTGTCGGCATAAAAATAAGGCAATAACCCAAGGGTTGGTTTGCCAAATGAGAGTAACCTTAGCAACGCGCACCTACATCTATCGATCGCCGGTTTTATGGCCACATGGCGAGGGAGACACCCTTGCTTTAGGGTGAGGATACGGTGCTGGGTTTATTAACATGTTTCTTGGAGGAGGTTGTCAATATTATTGCATATTTATACCCAAGGTTTTATTAATCTATGATTTAAACACATTCATAATTGCAGTCAGCAGTGTTCTTTTAATTTAAATAAACTATTATAACTGATATTTAATTTGAATTAAATTGAGTTCAGTTTTCATTTATATACTTGCCATTCAAGCGTTACAAACCCAAAATAACAATTATACAAGGTGTCCAAAAAGAGTATCGGGTATTTGTTTCAGCGCTGAAGTAAGCGATATGGAGCGAAACTTTTTGGGCCCAGAGTTGCAGGAGTTTCAAGGTTTCAATTCAAGAACCTGGTTCCAACAAGACGGAGCCACTTGCCATACGTCAAATCAATCAATTGAAGCTGTTAACGAAGTATTCCCTAATAAGGTCATTTCACGTAGAGGTAACATCAACTGGCCTCCCAGATACCCCGACCTTAGCCCACTCGACTATTTCGTATGGGGATACCTTGAAGTAAGGTTTATGAGAATAATCCGACGAACCTAACGCAATTGAAACAGACCATCAGGTAAGAAATGGCAACACTATCGAGGGCTATGTGTCAGCGTGTTATCACCAATTTACGTTCCAGATTAGAAGAGTGCCAGCAGCGTAACGGTCACCATTTGGATAACATTATCTTTTCGAAATAATTTTCCATTTTGTATTCTAATAATGAACAATAAAAAAAGTACTTTATTACTACCAGTTTTTGTTTTATTGAACATACAAATACTCTTTTTGGACACCTTGTATAAGCCACAAACAGCTGTGAAACTCATTCATTCTTTGCAGCTTCCCGCTCTGCTCATCAATGAGTCACAGGCTCAATATAACGTGCAGATTTCCGATGCAAATTCTACAATAGGCAGCGGATTTTCTAGACTACACACAGCAACTGCTGATGCTTATAACTTTATTTTACAAACAATATATGGGCCAAAATTGTAGTCCTTTTGAAAAAAAAAAAACTTTATTGCAAAAAATAAAACCGACTTCAAAAACACTAAAACGTAAAAAACAATTTTAGCTTTAGAAGTTGGTGACTTTTGTTTGTCTGATTCATTTTTTTTATGGTAAGTTAGTTTACGTTTTAGTGTTTTTGAAGTCGGTTTTATTGTTTGCAATAAAGGTTTTTTAATTTTTCCATTTTTAGTTGTAAGTAATATCCTACACAAATATTTGCTTTGCATTTATTTTTTTGGTAACAATACATGTCATGGTAATAGGCTTATACGCTGAGGTAACAAACAAAAAAAAACAGTCGAATTGAGAACCTCATCCTTTTTTAAAGTCGGTTAAAAAACAGCTGCGAAGATAATCTCTATTTTTAAAGCACGCACGCAGATACACATAAATGTACACTTTTGAAATACTTTTAAAATAAATTATTCTTATTCTATTATTTATTTTATTCATGGTTTTTCAATTCAAAGTCTAAAGAGAAGAACCATGCTAAACTGAGGCAATACCAAGTTCACTGACTTTTCAACCTTATTATTACGGTAGTAGAGACCCTAGACGCCAGCACATCAAGCTAGGTACTACAATCTGCCAAATTTCTTTAATACAATATTTTCTACTTTATCCCTCAAGCATTAGATACAAAGTTGATTTAGAAAATTTGACATTTTCGGGTAGCTTAAAGTGCTACCGTCTGTACATTGCAGCATTGTTCTTTTAGCAGTCATTTTAGCTTCCCGCTCCGCTCGTGAATGAGTCATGGGCTCAATATACCGTGCCGATTTCCGATGCAAGTTACGATATGCAGCCCTGTCAGACTAACATGCATGCTTCCCGACCTATTGCTATTTACGTGTTAATCGCAATAATTATCCGGGTCATGAGATTATAATGGTGTTTTATTAACAAGTGCAGTTAGAACGTTTTTGTGTACCTGCTTTTTTCCCTGCCCAATAAACAGTAACATTTTTCACTTTCAGGGCTTGGTCATAAAGCAACTTTAAAAAACGCAAAAAAATATTTTTTATTTATTTAATAATAACAAAACAACAGAACAGTTGAAAGGGAATCGACTGTCTTAGTAGGGGCATGAGTGATGAATATAAATGTAGATGGATGGAGAGGGAGAGGAAGACTAAGGAAACGATGGATAATAAAATAATAAATAAATATCGCGAGACATTACACACAGCGCCATCTAGTGCCACACTAAGCAACTAGGCTTGTGTCGTGGACACCAAATAGTTGATATACTACAAATATACTTTTTGTTTGTAAATACATACTTATGGATGGATTGTGTGAAGAATGATATGAGGGGAAAATAGTAAAAATGATTGCGTGACGGTTGCCATGGGAGAATGGAAGAAGAAGACGTGTTGCGCCGACCTCAAGTTTCATGGGATATGGGCAGGAAGACGATGATTAATAACAATTAGTCGTTTTAATCTAGTTAACGACTGGCGTGCGATTTTATTATTACACGTCAGGTGAGGGCTATCCATACCGACTAATATTATACAGAGAGTTTTAGTTTAGAGTTATTATATATATATATTATCTTTTATTTCAGGCATTAACCCATATAACTCTGTTTACATTATTATTATATAGATTGCATTAGAAAATTAAATCACATTCCATTATATTATTAAATCCAATTCATCATTAAAATCTAAAATTAAAATCCAAATTAAAATCAAAAACATAATTAAAATCAAAGTTAAAATCAGATTTAAAGTCAAAATTAAAATCAGAATTAAAGTCAAAATTAAAATCAGAATTAAAGTCAAAATTAAAATCAGAATTAAAGTCAGAATCAGAGTTATTAATCTCCGAAACTACTCCTCTGATTAAAAAATCCTTTAACTAACAGAAAGCTATAGTATCTATTGCCGAGTGCCATATGATTTATTTTATGTTAAAACACGCGGACGAAGTCGCCAACATTTCAATCAGGAAACATAATAATTGGATCACGATGATACTTATAATAAGCAACTGACGAACTTTTGCGCAGTCAAACAATTTGCATTTATTTTGACGCACATGACTCAAAACTGACGAATTTTAATGCAAAACGCAGAGTTGCTTGCAGCCTTGAATCTCAACAAAAACGAAAAAAATTACAATCAAATAATTGAAAATTGCCCTTGAAATCCCTGGAATCAAGACCGTTTTATTAAAAATGTTGAGATCAAAAAACTGTCTTCGAAGATCTAATTTAAAAAAAAAAAAACAAGAAAAAACCTCACGCAAATCATTACAACTCAAGAAAAAAAACTGTCTTCTAATTTAAAAAAAAACCAGTAGAGTCGTAGAAAAAAACCAAGAAAGAAAAAAACTACTTACACAAAAACCATGGCTACGAGAGTATTAACAACGATCGTGTTGAGTCAGAGCGTCCTGAATAAGTTCGCGTTCGTAAATAAACAATGATCGCGGGGCACAATGCGTCTGTCACGGTCGAGCGATGCACACTGACTGGGGATTCAGGTGATTGGTTAGTGTATTGACAAGTTTTTAGAGCAGCGATGTAGGGTTAAGTTTTTGATAAGGGCTTTTACAGGCTGTAAAAAGTTCAGAGATATAACTGTTGAGTTTAGTTTTCAAAGGTTTTGTTCGTATATTGGAATATAATTCCTCCGTGCCTCGGAAAGCACGTTAAGCCGTTGGACCCGGCTATCGAAGCTGTAGATCTTTGACAGTCGTTACAGGTAGTCAGTGGCCTGAAAGTCTGACCACCAGTCTCACCAAGGGGTATCATATTACCCAGTGCTAACTGGGTTGTGGAGGTCAGATAGGCAGTCGCTCCATGTAAAATACTGGTATTCAGCTGCATCTGGTTAGACTGGAAGCCAACCCCAAAATAGTTGGGAAAAGGCTAGGCAGATGATGATTACCCAAATACCCAGTTGTCACAAGAATTTGTTTGCGGGAAAAACTGATTCTTTTTATTGAAAACAACCTTTGTTCGGTACTGGACAGACTCTTGGATTGGACAGATTAGTTAGTTCGGCAGATTCTCTACTCGACTGATTCGTGGATTCGTCATATTCTAGGGTTCGACGGATTAGCTATACGGCAGAAGTACAGGTGAAAGCAAAAGAGTACCTACCTAATAAAGTTTCAAGGTTTCTTTTTCGTTTTAGGTGTTCGTGTTACAGGTATAGCGCCACGAAACGTAATGGTTCGCGAAATACTACAAGTTGAATTACATTTAGAGTTCGTTCACATGGAGAATCTTAGTGTGGGTTCAGCAGGGCTATTACGTATCTTTCTGATATCCAGTGACTATCAAGCATCGGTTGTACACCGAACTTTGATGACAACCGTGAATGTCATAATATTGGTATTACGTATCACACTGAGTGGATATCACTTTACGGTGACTAACAGGGTCATACATAATACGACACTAGCCTTTTGACAGTTAATTGCCATCAATTAACTGTCAAAAGGCTAGTGTCGTATTATGTATAAATAATATATTTTACGACGATATTCGTGAAATGATAGTAACAGTGTATGGACACTCGAGCCCAGTTACTATCATTTCGAGCTGTCAACAGAGATACGTAACAGCCCTACAGGGCAAACTTTTATATTGCAGTGGCAGTCTTGGATGTGATGCGGAGGAATGAGGAAAATGTTGAGAATGAATGTAAATAGATGACTATAAGAGTAGAGGCAGACCAACGAAACTTTAGATATGGACTGTGTGAAGCATGGTGGCTAGAAAGGAGATGACTGTTGATATGACGAGTAATAGAGAACTATGGAAGAAGTAGATATGCTGCGCCGGCCCCAAATAAAGGTTCTTACAGATGAGCGGCACCTTGCCAACGGCAGATAAACTCAACGACGCGTCGACGGCAGCCGCCGAAACGTCGACGGGTGGCGACCTTGGTCGACTGCAATAGATTTACGCGGCACGCCACAACTGCAGCTGTCTGCTATCTGTCGACGGCAGTCGTCGGCAGGCGGCGACGGCTGCAGTTTATCTGCCGTTGGCAACGTGCCGCTCGTCTGTAAGAACCCTAAATTGGGAGAAGGGCAGGAGAATGATGCTTGCACTGCAATCTATTGCATTCGGGGCATTTACACATGCAACAACTGCCTCTGTCCAGTCCTTTTATTCTACGCTTACAAATGTTTTCTCAGCGCGGTCATCGAAGCCACGACCCGTAACGCAAAAGCTAATCGATCAGCCACGAGCCAACCACAATTTAAACAAACAAAATTTTTACAAAAAAAACATTGATTTTAATGGCAAAAAAAAAAGACTTTAATTTCCTTAAACCCGCTTCCGTGCACAGTTCCCATAAATGTCGTTACAGCAAATATGACTGATCCAAAAAATTGGGGGAGCATTACTCCTAAATAGGTCGCGGAGTAAATAAATTTTTGCATCTTAATTATTTCCTGAATTATTTATTCGAGTTGCCTTTTGTCAGTGAGGTTTACGAAGATTTTTCGTGGAAATGGCTGATGACCCAGTTTTCGTGGCCTCATCGGCATGAACTGCCTTCAATAATTTTCGTACCTACGCAGGTAGGCTGCTGTAAATACAACTTGGCAAAATGAGGGATTACAGTCCCTTTCGACACACAATGTGAGTGCGAACTTCTCCAGAACATTACCCATTTACAGAACCGTCCGTAATGTCCATACAACTACACTCCTGAGGAACTAATGAGCGTCACTGACGCTGCCATTGGCGTGGCCACTTACTGGAGCTTAGTGATTTAAAAAGCATCACCGATACAATAAATAAAACCGAGGATGGCATACATTTTGGATTAAAATAGACTTAACCTTAACTTAACTTTTTTTAACTTAACTTAACCCTAGGCTAGGGTGTTCTTGGAACTACTTTGGCCGAGAAGTCTACAATTGCAGTTTCTTTCTGCTGCTCATAACATAAAATAAGATTAAATAACAGCGTTCATGAACCATACCCAGCCCGGAGGAGGATTCATTTCTAGAGACTATTTATTTTAGCCCTGAGACAGTTACAAGGGGTCGAGGCAAACCGAGGAGAAAATGGCGGGTGCCTTGGATGGCTTTCTCGTTAATTGGCGAAAAGAGGCGAAACACTGAGCAAAGTGGAAGGAGTGGGGGAAGGCCTTTGCCCAGGAGTGCGACAGATCAAGCAAACTAAAAAAAATATATATTCACTATTATTTTACATCGATGCTTTTAATTACTTTATTGGCGCGTTTTTAATTGAAAATAAAGTTGTTGAAACAGTACTACCGGCATTTTCGTGACTACCGCTAGGTCGGTGTATTGCAGTGATTCTCGCTATTACACCGTGATGGGGCAAAAAAGTCGTCCATCAGTGCCTGGCACAGGGTTCGCGTGAAAGAACGAACTACTCAAGGGGTACTTTACGGACTTACTCGGTAAGGCAGAGGGTTAGGGTGACAGAAATGCCATAAAACAAATAGATTATTGAACTACACCGGATTAGAGAGGATTTAAACGCTCAGCAGGCTTAGCCAAGTTGACAATGTACAATCGTTAACGCTAGTAGAATGACATCATCTCAACGTTAAATCACGTGATCAACACAAACGAATAGAAAATTCGTAGACAAGTTTACATCGTTCATAATAATAGAATAGAATGTTATCGTTTCTACAAAGTTGATCGCTATACTCTTTGGTAGGAACGCTCACCATAGACTAAAGTGTAGGTTTTTTCTGCACACATTGGAGAACGAGCGATCGACTCACGTCATGTCAACTTGGCTACCAATTTAGCGCTTTCTACAATCACTAACGCCGAGGCGTTTAGGATTGTAGAAAGAGAATCGATATGAAACGTTTGTAACTTGGCTAGGCCTGCACGCCTGCAAGCTAAAATATTATACCATGTGATTTTTTTAAGTGATAGGATTAGGCGGTTAAATCCGAAGCTATGAGCAGTAGCCAAAAATGCTCCAAGGAGTCTCGGGGCTGATTTTTATGAAAACTAAAGATGCATGGGCCCGAGAAAGCCCTTAAATCTGTCTAACACGGAAGTCGTAGTTTAGAGCAGTCTAGAAAACATAAATACATGTATTCAAGGAAATGGCATTTCATATGCTTTCCGTCATTTATAAGTTCTACGTTACAGTGAGCTAATCAAAACTTCGGGCAGTTACTGAGAATTTTCAAATGGAACAAACATCACAACAACACGTAGGCAGAGGTGTACTATCGAGGACACTCCCGCCTGATCACCACTAAGCTAATTTTTGCTTGCACTTACAACATAGAAACACTCTCTAGCCCCGCCCCGTTGACTTTGTATAGAAATAATGAATGAAAAGATACCGATCGGCCGAGCGCACTGACGACGCACGCCAAACGAGAGTTATTGTTATTTTGCGCGCCAAAGTTGACGCTTTCCTAATAGGCCTAAACTTTAAGGGGGCGTGGCTCGGCGCCTCCGCATGATTTAAGCGAAAAAAAAATTAACTAATCAGGCGGAAAAAACCACGACTGTACATTTATTTAACCCACATTTCGCAATTTTATGACTGCCCCATCTAATAGGAGCAAGCCTATTAATGACATCGACAATCCAGACTCCGGGGTTGGGAATGGATTCGTTCTTTCATTCAAAAAAATAAATGTTGCCCCACACCAATAATTTCTCCTGAATCGTGGATGTGTTAATAAACATTTAGACACAAACAGCCAGACCCGGAATACCTGGGCTATACAAATATTTGTACCGTGCGGGAATCGAACCCGCGACACGCACCGCAGCAGCCAATCGCTCAGCCACTCCGCCAACCGTGCCGTCGAGAATTGGATCTTCAAGTCAAGGCGGTGTAACATACTTTGCCCGACTCATGAATCGAATCCGGACCTAGCGATCAGCAGCCGGGCTTGCAATGATACCTTCCTACCCGCTCCGTTTTGTTGAGACCTTCTTCAAGGAAGAGTTTTGGCCGAAGGGTCATCTATCAGCGATTCCGTGGAAGGCTACGCGACACCACGCAGCGAAACATGACGCCATCTCTTCGTGTTCAATCGTTTAATCAGGTTTTTGTGGTTTTTTTTTTGTGGTGTTAGTCTTGTAAGTTACCTGAATTAAATGATATATTAATTATTAATGATGAAACCATCAATATAATAGATAGGAATACCCTTTTTAAGAATTGAGAACCCGTCCTGTTTTATTTGCTAAGGAAACGTTTCTTTTCGTCGAATTCTAACGAAATTATGAGAAAACACGTAGAATAATTCTTGTGACACTGAAATTGTCGTGAACTTTTTAGAGGGTGATACCTACTTAGCTTATTTAATAACTTTAACAGTGTGGAACCTACATTATGTTTTAGTGCTTTATTTTATCACTATTCTGGATTCCGCAATTTTATTGGACCTAAAAACCTACTTCGCCATTGAATACCTACATATTGGATTTTGTCAGAGTGCGTAACTGGGTTGTGTTCTGGTAGGTACTCATATTTACGTATATAGGCAGTGATTCTACGTAAAATACTTGGAAAAGGCTCGGGAGATGATAAAGAGAGTCATTTGTTTAACTTGGTAACGTGATGCCAATAACTCAAACACGTTTTTATTTTATAACATCAGTGTTACAATAGAAGCAGTCACAGCCGGAAAAAGTATAATAACCGTTCCGTAAACAATAACTGCGACCTTTGCAAGTTAAAAAAATACACACCTACTTCAATCCGTCGCAATACGGTACCTAGTTATAAACTTTTTATTATCAAGGACGTAAACATAGTACCTACTTACTTGATTCTGTGGAAACGATTTCCATTTGCCATTATTGTGATTAGTTTGCAGGCCACTGCTTGTTATTTGATATAATGGAGCTTCAGAATACGCGCGAGATACCTACATTCGACTCAGTCTGTAGCTGTACTTCTTTTTTTTTTTTTCTTATTGCGTCTTTTTTTTCTTTTATTTTTAAATCAACATGAATAAGAAAAATGTGCCACTTTTAATCTTCCTCTTTTAATCATATTTTTTTTTAAATTCAGGCAAGACAGGCAAGATATATTATATCAATCAATTAATCAATTGATTTTATATGAGTTAAAAGTACGCATGTTTAAACTTTCATGGAATAATCACCCTTATAATATGAATTCGAAAATGTGTCGCTTTTGCCACCCAATTTAATTTATCCTGTATATTAATATGAATTCGAAAATGTGCCACTAGCTTTTTTAAAAGTATTTAAAAAAATGCATAGATATTATACAAATGTTTTATTAAATTTATGTGTAAAAATCTTGAAAGCTGCATGAAAGAGTGAAAGAGGTCTATAAAATGTGTGAATCATTTGTGTGCTTTCTTACTTGACTATTTGGGTGTGTTTGTTTGCTAATGTAGGTATAAAGAAACATATATTTATAGGCCTGGTCACACCACCAATCAGGAAATACAGCTCTGATTTTTTATAGAACTATAGATATTGTTATTATTATTACCAAAAAAAAAAGTCAGAATTAAGCAGAATTATATATTTATTTTTAATGCAATGAATAAATGTGATGCAAGCAGGCCTAAATCTATGTACATGTGTAAATATTGTTAATTTAAAAAAACATGTGATGGAGTAAATATTAAAGTGTAGATGTGAAATCCAAAAACAATAGTTAGTCTTTGTTATTAAATATGGGAATAAAAAAATAAAAAAGGTTTATTGCAGAAACTTGTACAACTTTTACAGTAAATCTTACTGGACCTTATCAAAACGAAGGTTTAAAAAAAATGCTGATTTATACATGTATGGTGTTCCAGATATTGTGACAAAAAGGGACAAATAAATCAGCTGTTCCTTACAATATTTTCATGGTCAGATGTTGCTAATTTCAATGCTGGTGGGTCTAGGACTATAAACTGAAGACGAATGACGCTAAAAAAGCTTGTGTCAAGATGTCCTTACACCATGTATATTATGTTTTAGTTCGGTACATCTTTTTTTTTTTTAATAAATAAATAAAAGAAAATTTATAAAGTACAAATAAATAAATAAATATGAGGAATCTTGAGTATAAAACTAGTTTTATATAAAAGGAACCTGGAGTGTGGACGGCGTTGGTTGAGTACTGAGTGGACTTTGGGTATATCGCCTGGTGGTAATCTAAAACTAGGCTCACCCTCATCTTCCTGATCCATGGCTCTTTAGTAGCAGAAAACAAAATTATTTACTTTTAACTTACCATTATTTTGAATTAAATTAATTTTGTCTATACGCTAGCTAAGCATACATCTTGCTTCTGATATACAATCCTTTAGAATATTAGATTGTAAAATTGACCATTATATTTACTAGGCTGCTACATATCATAATTGGGAGTTAATAAATATAATATTGTATAAGATTTCTTGTATTTACTTTTAAATTTAAACTTATTCTAACTTGAATACTTGTCAAGAAAAAGTAAGACAAAATGTATGCGAAAACTGAAGGAAAGAGTTTTTACATAGAACAAATTAAGTATAATATCTGCAGGGTACCCCCCCCCTAAACTAACTAATAACTGCAGGAGAAGGCAATACGACAGAATGCAGAAGGTTTCACGAAGTAACAATCAAGCTCTAAGCATACACACTGCAAATCGGAAAAACAACCACAAATCAACAACGGCTACATTTGCCCACAAATTATGCTTATGTACAGATTTTTATCTGTAATATAACCGATGTAAAATTGCAGTTTTTCAAGTGTAGGTTATATTTATATACTTACGACTTAGGCCAGTATGTCTTCGCCGGTGGTATTGATATCTATCGAAGTTTAAATTGCTAACACTAATAATTTCACATTTCTACGGTTAATTTTTATTTTGCTATTTTTAAATTAAATTACAACAAAAAATCTACAAAAATTTTATCTTTGACTTTATTTTTGTTTCAAAATTGACGCACGCACGCGCGTTGCCAACTTTTTAAAGATGCATTCGTAAATAATTTTTCGGTTCACCAATCGTAAAAATATTCATGAAAAGCGAAACAACCGGAAAGCAGTTCTATTAATTTAACAAGATTATGCTTAAGTTTTGAAAAATAAAACTTACTGTTCGGTTTATTTTGGAAGATGACAACACAGTGCAGCAAGGTAGGAAGGTTTTTCTTTCACAACCGGTCTATTTTGCACCATTTTTTTGTACCGAAGTATGGCCTTTGAGACCTATGCCTGAATCTGGTCTTTCTTTGTTTGGTTTAATCACCAAGAAGTTAGCAAGCCAGATTTTTATTAAGAGTAGTTACCCTCAGTCAGGGGCGGGTACAGGGTTTCGTTTTGGTCTAAGATCCAGTCTAAGAAATTTTATAACATGTAACATGTGATTCTGTGGCGCAACACTAAATCGTTGAGCAGACGATGGACAATTTGTTAGCCGGTCAGAAATGACCGCTCCTATTGCTGCTAACTGTCAAGCAGCGATTAAAACCTCGAAGACTTTTGTGGGAATGCAGCCATGATTTTGTTAAACCTTTTCGATGCTTATCGCAGATTCTTTAATATTAAGGTCAAGAAAATCGTAATTTTAAATATCTAGCTTGTAACCAAACTGTATCAACCAAATTACTGCTTTGGTGACTGCATGTTGCGGAAATGTTGACGCTCGTTGCGGGTGAATCACAGAGCTATCGCGACGTGTGACGTCTCCGCACTACGTAAGACTATTACTTAGACTGGGCATAAAAGATAGGCATCCAATAAAAACCCAATAATTTTTCTATATTTTATTTATACAATAAACTTACAAATTAACACGCAACTCATACAATAGCGGCTTAAGCATAGTAGCTGAGGTTAGCCTTCTTCTTGGCCTGCACCTCCAGAATGGCGTCCATGAAGTCTTCGTGGGTGACGGCTGTGGCGGAGCGACGGAGCGCGATCATACCGGCCTCCACGCACACCGCCTTGCACTGCGCGCCGTTGAAGTCGTCCGTGGAGCGGGAGAGCTCCTCGAAGTTCACATCGGGACAGACGTTCATTTTTCTGTGGAAGTATGTCATGATTAAAATACGTGACGTGAAACTTCCGAGATGATTGTGGATAGGTATTTTGTCCTGACCGCTTTCGGTCACGGCCGCCAATCTGAGTGGAGACTAACCGATAACGCAGGGACAGCAACCGCACAAGCGTGTGAAACACAGGTGCACTATTTTCTTTCTTCTCTCATAAACTATAGGGCCAATTTAATAGACCACATTTGACATCTGTCAGTTTAGTACTACTACATTTTAAAGTTACCTTATTTTGTCATTATTACAATAAATATGTAACCGTTATTGAAAAAAGTTAAGCAATTGTGCAGTTCTAACTTCGAAGAAATAAATAATATTTTATGCCCGCCGTTACAAGGTTATGTTGTTGTCTTTTGATATGTCAAATGTGGTCTATTAAATTGGCCCTACAGTACGATGGGCCGGCAATCCGACACGACCAAAGAGAGATCAGGTGCAGTACCAACGGCTAAGCGTGCTTTCTGAGGCACGAGGGTACCCTACTGCCTACTTCCAAACACCATGCTGAGAGATACTTAATGGCAAACTCCAATAACACTATGGTTGATCTGGGAATTGGATCCAGGATCCCACAATCAGAAGTCGCGCAAGACTAGGGAAAGTTTCAAGAAACAATTTATGGACCCTTTTTTCGGATCGGAAGTCATCGGAATTCCTTCCGCTCCGCCCAGAGCGGGACCCGTCATTTGTCACCCGTCAGTGTCGGAATTTTACTGACTAAACCCGTTCATGTTCCTTCTTAGCCTTTTGTTCCAGGGCCGCGGTATCTCTTCCGAACAGTTCCGCAGCCCAAAGAATGGACCCTTGCAAGATGATGACGGCTTGAGAGGTAAAGAAGCATACCTTGAGTGGATCTGCATGATGCGCGCCCTCGCCTCCTCATTGGGGTGAGGGAACTCAATCTTCCTGTCAAGACGTCCAGAACGAAGCAGGGCAGGATCCAAAATGTCTACTCTGTTTGTAGCTGCAATGACCTGAAATTAACGTCGAATAATGACTAACTTAAATAGCGGATATTGGAGAAAAAAAGTCAGGCTGTAGTAGGAGTGGGCTGGTCGGGTGGATGTATCTAGTAATCAGCTAAGATCCTTGCCGCCGAAGTCAACTGCGGCACAGGATATTATCATGTTTGCGGGGCAGACAAGGCAAGAAGTCTTTGCCCAGCAGTATGACATAAATACATGAGACATAAATAAATAATAAATACCAATAACGTCCGTCCCATTTGAAATCATTATAAAGTTAGGCTATTGGGGGCGTCCATTAATTACGTGAGGCTATTTTTCGACCCTCCTCCTTAGTGAGATATCATGAGATTTTATTTTTTGATTTATCAAAACGCGAAGTTTAGTATAAATACGGTAACCTGTGCTTGAGGGTAGACGACAAAAAAAAATCTAATTAAACCGTCAGGTAATCTACCTGACGGTTTAATTAGATTTTTTTTTCCAAAAAATATTGGACAGATATTTTTTCTTTTTTCACGTTAACAAAAAAAATTAAGACGATACAGTGTGTCGAAAACTCGTGTGACGTCACATTTGTGTACATTGTGTACTTATGATCTTTGACGCGTTTTATCTTATAAAACAAAAAACACGTATCCAATATTTTTCGATAATCTAAACGGACTAAATAGATTTGAAATTTTTTGATACTGTCGTCATGCCTTAAATATTATTGTGTACGATTTGGCTATGTTTTATTAGAGAAACATAACCCCCCCCCCCCTCTCTCCCTCGTGAGATTGCCTCACGTAATTAATGGACGCCCCCTTAGGTAACAACGAACAAGGCACAGCTATACCTAGGTTGTTAACCAATTAAGTAAATACCTTAATATCAGCAGTAGAACTGAACCCATCAAGCTGATTGAGAAGCTCCAACATAGTACGCTGCACCTCCCTGTCTCCAGCCTTTTCAGAGTCGAATCGTTTAGTACCAATAGCGTCGAGCTCGTCAATGAAGATGATTGCTGGGGCCTTTTCCTTGGCGAGGGCGAAGGCGTCACGGACGAGTTTGGCACCGTCACCTGTAAGTTAAGAATTTTGTTTATCATACACCTATACAAGACTGACCTACATTAGCAATGGACAGAAGTGGGAGGCCTACAAAAACTCGTTAAATTAAAAAAACAGATAAAAATTAAACATCACACCTGTAGGCTTAGCCAAGTTGACAATCTACAATCGTTAACGCTAATAGAAAACTAACCAAATGTATGGGAATGACATCATTTCAATGTTAAGTCACGTGGTCGAAACAAACGAATAGAAACATTAAAGTTCAGTCAAAACTGTAAGTTGGGTACGATATATATGGGATGTAGCGATTACAATTGTAGAAATGAATACATTTCATTCTATCATCTTAACCAATGTAAACTTGTCTACGAAGTTTCTATTCGCTTGTTTTGACCACGTGACTTAACGTTTACGATAGTAGAAAGAGAATCGCTACGAATCGTTTGTAACTTTGCTAGGCCTGCTGTAATCTGCGGTTAGCCAGAGGTGTTATATAGTACACCCACATTTCGCCAGTTATGTTTAAGGCCCATGTAATAGGAGGCGAACCAATTGCCATCAACCAGACAAACAAATCCAAACTCTGTGGCTGTTACTGAGAAAATTATGATGAAATGGAAAAATCCAGTAACACCTTGTCCGACCCGAGAATCGAACCCAGGACCTCAAGCTCAGCAATCGCGCTTGTAACCACTCAACCAACAAGGCAGTCAAATAAAAAGTCATTATCATCTTATTCTTTTACTACCCTGTCCCATTATTGCTTCAAAGTCCATTATCCACCATTTATTTCAATTAGGCAATATTCAACACAAGGCCATTGATCGATTTTTGGTTATCTAGTTGTGAAGAATACACAAAATTAGCTCATCAAGCAATAAATTTTTTAATAAATTTTATTATTTATTGCAACTTATAAAATGTGAAGCTGGTATTCCAACACTAGTTTATCTTATAGAAACTGACTTGAAGTGGAACAGATCTCAGGATAAAACTTTCTGCATTTCCCGCGAAGGGAAGGGGGGGGGGGGGTGTTAAAAACTATTGAATGGGTCAAGAATGGGCAGTGTGAAAATTACCGAGCCATGGCAGAATGTAGAAATGTTGCAAAAAGGGAAAATTTGCTTTTTTTAAATAATTTCACACGGATGAAAGTCACGGGACTCGCTGGCAACAGCTAGTGAATTGTAAAAATAAATGTGATGAGAACTTGGTATACTACAATAGTTACCAACAAGGTATTTAGATTGAAAGAATGACAGAAAAAGAAAGAAAACAAAATTAAATGAAATAATGATGAAATGAATGAGAGAATGGCATGGTGCTAAAAACTTTAAAAACATTGCATCCATAGATTGCTGTCCTATTTGACCCAAAGGTTGAGTGGTAGAGAATGCCTTGTGGCATTAAGTCCGCCTATGTACCACTCTTGTACATGAAGTTTAAATAAATTATAGACTTTTTTCCAAATATTTATTGCATTTTTGGAAAACAGTCTCTATCCTTCTCTAAAGAGGCTTCATGCACTGACCATTACACTATGGTAAAAGAAAATAGTGTAAAAGAGCTGAAGAGAACTTCTTCTTAATCTATCTATGGTTATAAAAGAGCTCTTACCGATGAACATCTGCACAAGTTGTGGTCCAGCCAGCTTCAAGAAGGTAGACTTGGTCTGTGCAGCACATGCTCTTGCCAGCAAAGTCTTGCCTGTACCAGGGGGACCATACAACAGCACACCCTTGGGTGGATGAATGCCGAGATTCACAAACTTCTCCTTGTGTGTCATTGGCAGGACCACAGCTTCAATTAGCTCCTGGAAAAGACAATTTAAATTTGTTTAGTATTCTGGTACAACTATTTAAGGTGCCATTAATAATTTGTGTCACAGACATTAATGTATTTGATTCTAGTCCAAAAATCTTGTGATCTAACAAATTGTTGTATTTTTTCCAAAACTAGGTCTATAGACAAAGAAGTACCAACTTTTTTTAATCATTCGTTTTGGTTATTTAGCCTGGCGAAACCGACCCTAAGGTGACACTTACTTGAACTACAAAATAGGCCAACTGACCTGAATCTGTTTGTCCAAACCACCAATATCTGAGTACTGCTCCGTAGGTCTCTCGTCCACCTCCATGGCCTTGACCCTGGCATCGTACTCGGCGGGTAAAGTCTCCAATATCAAGTAGGAATCCTTGTTGACACCAACAAGATCACCTGGCTTCAATTTCTCAGCATCTACCAGGCCAATGACAGGCAAAAAGTACGTTTGACGGGTGGAAGTCTTGATGACCGCGCATTTCCCTTTACGCTGCGAGTCCAGATCCACCACAGCACCATCCTCCTCCTCTTCTTGAGGGTCTACATCCAGCAATTCTATCACGTTCGATACAAGGTAGGGCAATGTTTTGTTCACTTTGATTTTCTCTGTGTTCTCCTTTATTTTGTCGTTCTGCGCCTGCAATTCATGTGAGATCCTCATAACTTCACTCTTCATGATTTTAATCTCATTGTCTAGGAGTCTCGTACGGCTGATGATTTCGTCTGTCGGCATGCGGAGAACTTCCTCGCTGAGAGCCTCCTCGCCATCTTCCCAAATAGATTTATCCTCTAATGTTGTAGCCATTTTCTGATTGATTCTAAATGAGTTGTGGAGACTCGGTATTAATGCCGAAACGATGCAAAAGCAAAACAAAATTATTGTTCAAAATCTTGGAGTCACCAAAATGAATTGTCATTCTGTCATTCTGCTAGTTTTAGGGATGCGACACAGACAGACAAAACCACAGAAACTATATCTGAAACTCAAATCCCTTTTATTCCAAACGATTTCAATGATTATTATAATACATCATAATTTAATTTGATTTACTCAGCATCAAGAAAATTTTAATAATATATTGCTGTTGAATTTTTTAGATTCTAGAGTCTAGAATACTGTCCACCTACATAATCATAGCGTAGCGTTAGGTGCTTTTTTTTTCAATCCCTGCGTGACGTAACTTAACTGACGTTGTGTGACACTTGTGACAAGACAGTGACAATTGGCAAGTCGGTCACATTTCGATTTTTGAATCGGTGTAGTTCTAGTTATTTTGAGTTGACAAAAATTTCGGAACTTGATGTCGTGTTAAAATATTTGGATTGTTTTTCTTTTCTGTAGTAAAATACACCGAAGTTAGCCCAAAAATGGCCTTATCTACGCTTCTTCGGACGTCAGGTAATTAGACAGCTGTAGCGGTTGTTTTCCTATTACATAACAGTAGCTGTTTCAAGTTTTTTACTCTCTGCATTTTTTATATATTATTCTCAAGACTGGTGCTTGTCTTAACACCTTTTTTCTTACCTAAAAAGTCAACCATGTCAAAAATACTTGAATAAAAATGCAGTTCATAGTTGTGTTAAAAATCTTTAGGTATCTCAAAAGAAGGCTCCTTTGCTGTGTTTGTTGAAGTTACGATTGCGTACCTACCTGTATTGGACACAGGTTATATGTTTACCACCACCTTAATGGTGACTTCGTATACACAATGCACTTAGGACACTCAAAAATCCACTCGCATACAGAATATGTTGTAGAATGTTAAGTGGAAGAGCAGAGTCACCTAACACTAACACAAGCATCAAAAGGTCTGGGCCCTGTTTTATAATAAACAGGGCACAGTTTAAAAAAATATTTATTAAAATTATTTATCTCCAAATCATGTGCTTTAACTGTCTAGTAATTGAAAAAAACATTTAAAAGTCTGCAATTTCTTGCACACTTGTAAAAAATTGCATTGAACACTAATATAATAAATTCCATCAAAAATTATCATTACATAAACCTGTTTAAATTCATTCAAACTGGTTTCAAATGATGTAAGAAGATATGAACAGTAAATTCTATTATAAATTTAATTTCCAAAGCACATAGCCTAGTTTAATGAAATAAAATGTATTTAAGAACCTGTTTGCTGTAATGCATTTAGAAGATACAGAAATCTTCATCTGTGGACATAGATTTCACAGCAATTGGTCTTTAATAGGTATGAAAAAAACTATCATGCTCTATATATCTCTCTGCCACCCTTGGTTGACTGGTAGAGAATGCGTTATGCGAAAGGCATTAAGTCTACTTGCCCTGTTTTTTTGCCGCATAGTTTTAATGAACACTTTTTTAATTGAAAAGTAATAATGATAAGAAATTGTAGCAACAGCCAAATACTTTAAAAGCAACAACAAGCAGCAACATCTATGATCCAAGATATAAACAAATACCCGACAAATATTGCTGGGCAGTAGGCCACCAGATCCTCCCTTTTCAATGGAGTATGAGGTACTTTATACCCTGTTTCTCATACTTCTAAAGATTATGGTTTAAATTACAGGATGTGGAAGCCGGATGTTTACGCAACAAATTATGAAGTTAGCAACACAGGCAACCGTGCAGCGGCACGGGGCTAGCATGGCGCCCGTCACCACACGATTGTTCAAGGAACTCAACAGCACACCAATCATTAACTCAGTAAGCCAACTCTATTTTATGCTATCAGATTGCAAATTTTGCGAGAGGAAAAAGCCCGCTCCATTTGTGTCAACAAATTTTTGTGGAGGTGTTTAATGGCGCGAATATGTACAGTCTTTTCCCAGTCAGTTTATGTCTGACGCGGCAACAATCCTAATGTAATGCACTAATGTGCTTATTCCTCTGTTATTTGACAGACCTGTCAACAGCAACCAAACAGCAAAATGATTGTAACAATCACTGCCATGCCAATTTGATAGTGTTGACCTATCAATATGAACTGTGAAAGAACAATCGTCTGGTCGCGTGTTTAATCATTGAGTGGGCGGCTCAGTTGGGAGCGGGTGCGCGCAGCAGAGAGGTCGGTGTGTAAAACAAATGCTTGAAACTTGTAAGAAATTTCAAAGAAATAGCGCGGACGCATCCTTATCACGAGCGGGGGCGGGAACTCAAAAACAGAACTTTAAGATTACATCATGTGGGTTTTTCAGGTGCGTTCATTCCGTACGTCGCCTGTGATGGCGGGCCATCCGCACGACGCATCTAAACTGTGGGTGATTGAGAAGGGAGTGGCTGTCCTCTTGGTACCCTTGGTACCTTTAGGTCTTATCATCCCGAACAAGATTTTCGACGCGGCCCTGGCTATCCTCATCGTCGCACATTCTTTCTGGTAAGCATATATTTATTTTACAATGAAGTTTAAAGTCTCCCTCAGTGTAAATGCGGTGCTCCCGACCAGACGATGGACCACTTGCTTGAGTATCCAGTGTCCCTATATCTGCATTTAAGAATTAAGAGGACTTAAAAACGCTTCAGGCTCTAGGATTAACGTTGCCCGCCGGGTCCAAGTTATATGATATGGGTACTGTCGATACGAAAGAAGAAATATAGTATTTCAGCTGAAGTTAAAAGTTGGTGATTAAGTGACAGTGGTTTGTTGAATCACATTAAACTGCTCTCATTAAATCGACGGTAGCATAACCTTCTCTATTGTTTGATTCAAAACAATTTGCTGGAACTGTAAACTTATTGGTCAGTCTATAAGGTGTATGAACAACTTTTACTATTTGTGTTGTTTTTTCATCTATTGGTTGACGTCCATTGGTTGTTGCAAATTGTTGATGGACAAATTATCCCCCTTTGCGCAGGCCTAGTTATAGTTACTGCCAGTTAAGATCGCAATAGCGGTCATTGCCCTTTCCCTAATATCTCATCGTACGAACCAAAACAAATGAACCATGTATTGTTTTTCATTAAATAAAATGTTGAAGATAACGTAGATGACGATTCAAGACTTGAACAGGCTTATTTTTGGATTTCAAAGTTAAGAACTTTAATAAATGTAGGTGAGTCAATGACCGCTATTGCGATCTTAACTGGCAGCAAATATAGTAAGTTCACACTTAAAAAAAAATGAAACAGAATATACATAGGTTAGTACTTATTTACTTAATGAAGGTATGGTTAAGGCATCTCTGCTTACTCCCGCAGAGAATACAGGCATGGTTACCAAGTCCTATGCTTCCTTCCTATTCCCATTCATCCTCATCTTCCCAACCTAACCCCATTAAATGGCGCAACACGTTTTCCCATTCCGGGGGCTGTACCTCCAAATCATTGCAGTATCACTTTTATCTTACTTTAATGTGGGAAAGATATGGAGCCCCACAGGAGGCCTAGCTCCGTCTCTTTCACACGCTAGAATAAGATTAAAATAATGCTTCTTGAGGTCCGACTCCACCAAAGCCGTAGACGAGCGGA
Organism: Xestia rhomboidea; assembly: GCA_963853795.1. Taxonomy (NCBI): domain Eukaryota; kingdom Metazoa; phylum Arthropoda; class Insecta; order Lepidoptera; family Noctuidae; genus Xestia; species Xestia rhomboidea. The sequence continues at coordinate 16,513,847 of OY970777.1, forward strand.
TCGGGGAGATTTGCAAGATTAGACGAATCACGAGGGACACGCGTGATTTGTCGGTTTCCGCTCGTCTCCGCTTTGGTGGAGTCGTGGCCTTGAGAGGTGGTAGTAGACCCTGTGTTCCTATCCTATTTTCCCACTCCTCAGGGGCATGGAAGCCATGGTAGTCGAGTATGTGCGTGTGCTCCTGTTCGGACCTTTCATTCCCAAGGTAGCGATAGGCATCATCTACTTCCTATCCGTGTCCATGCTTGGAGGCCTGTTCTACCTCGTGTTCAATGATATCGGGCTATGCAGAACCTTCTGGAGGATCTGGAGGAACATGAAAAAACCCAAGCATACCAAGAGGAAGGGCAGAGGCGGCAAGAAATGCGATTAGATCAAGGTTTTTTTTTGTTCGGTTGTTGGTAGTGCTATAGAAGTATAGAGTATAAAATGTGTATTAACACGCCTGTATTCCCAAAAGGGGTGGGCAGAGGGGTGTAGTACAGTCACGAGGGAATTGAAGCGATTTAGTTGTGGAGATCGAACACAATTCGTTATAATACCGAAAAACTATGTTTAAGAAAATTACAGTGGGAGAAAATCACTTTAAGAAGTTGCTACGCGTACCTATTCATACTTGTTCTCGTGGCTGTAGTACGGGGTGTGTCTTTAGCCATAAACCAGGCTCGCATCCAGGTTCCAGGCTGCTACTGAGTAATTACCAATAACATAACCTGATCTAGAAATCAGGGTCTCACGCACCTAGATCCTCGTGGGTCTTATGGTCACTTGGAGCAGAATAAATCTCGGTGTGGTTCATCAGTAGCAAACTTCATTACCAGCATTTGCCTAGCCTTTCCCAACAATGTCCAAATGCCAGTTGCTGGGTAACGCGATACCCCCTGGATAAGACTCCACCAGTAGCAATCAAGGGTTAGAAAAAAAATACGAACGTAATGTAAGAGGATTACTGCACGGGCCTGTGAGCTATGGGCTAGCTCGCCGTCCGTCCGTCTCATGACGACAGGCCGTGTCGACGGCGCAGGAGTGTTCCACGCGCGCCTCAAAGAGAGCCGATGCCAGCCGGGGCTGCGGGACTATTCGAAAGAGATACCGTGGCCCCGGAACACAAAGGGCGATGAAGGAACATGGATGGGTTTTAGTCAGTAAAAGTCTGACACTCCCTCATGCTCCGCCCAGAGCAGGAGTCATTTGATGATTTCCCATCCAAAAAAAAAAAGGATTATTGCAATGCGTGTTCCGTCGACACCTATGTCTGGTGTTCGCAAGACTGCTGACCATGAGGTCCTGGTGTCGATATTCAGGCCGGGCAAAGTGTGATTGGTTTTTTTCCAACAAGAACTTTTCAGAAGTAGCCCCGGAGGCTTGAGTTGTGCCCGGAATACGGCAATAAGCTCGTTCTTACGTTTTTTTGCAATTTGCAGGTCAGTGTCAGGTTGTATGTTGCTTAAAATATGATTCGCGGCTGTAACACGTGTGTAGTTACAGAATTATAATCATCAAAATCATCAATACAACCCTCCAAGCTCATAAAGGTGCAGGAATGACTTTTCAATACACTTCCTCGAAAACTGGTTCATAACGCACTATGATTAGGTTCAACATGCAATGTATTCCACACGCGTGCGATTATTTCATTTAAATATTCAAATTGTGTTTATAAATAGAATATCATAGATAAACATGATTATTTAAAACTAATATTTACTTAATTAACATTTATTTGTGCTCTAAATTCAAAAATATATTAAAAAAAAAAAACTATTTTTTATATTAGGCTGTTTAGCGGCTTCATACCTTTGCTTCTCCTTCAACCTGGCGAAAGCAAAGCGCGGAAAAAAAGAAAATTAAAATCATAGTTTCTTATTAATTTTTAAGACAAAAATATTTTTCGTTATTTTATTTTATTTCTTCAGAAGTGTATTGAAAAACGTCGTTTGATACACGTGGACATTTGTTATTGCAGTTCTCAGCTCAAAAACACCCTCGCCTACGGCTCGGGAGTTAATTCCGCCTCGAATGCAATGACAAACTTTCTCCACTTGTATCAAAATGTACTATTTCTTAGTCATTCCTGCACCTTGATGCGCTAAAAAACGTAAGAAAATTTGAATTTCGCGGGCTACCCTGGAGCATCCACCTTAAAGTTAAAACATTACTGACGAAATGTAGGTTTACTATTAGGTACACCTATGCCTAACTCTTTGGAAATAATATTTGTATTGAACGTAATATTATGTTACCTAGATATTAACGACTAATTCTGTGCATTTCTATTGCAGGGGACTCGAAGCCATCGCCATAGATTACGTTCGCGCCAGTGTTGTGGGGCCCATTCTACCCAAAATTGCCCTCGGGCTTGTGTATCTCATATGCATAGCAACCCTTGGCGGTCTCTTCTACCTCATCAGCCATGACGTCGGCATCGCCAACACCATCAGGCAGATCTGGGCTATCAAGGCGGACCGCCAAAAATCATAAATTTGTATTGTTAACAGAACTATGCTAGTTAGATTGAAGTATTATTGTCAAGTTTACGGTAATGGCGCATCGAGTTTCAGAAAAATGTCGAGCGTTGTCTCTTTCACTCCGTTTTACTGTCTCTTTCTGAATCTTGATGGGTCAGTGTCGGGCGATTCTGCCCGCACCTATTGCATTATATAACTATTACGCAGGAGGTTGCAATTTTGTCTTTCGGACATGCAATCAAGGTCCATTGTGCTGTGACTGCTCAGCAGTTTAAAAATACTAAAACTCGGCAACAACTAACTTTTGATCATTCATTTGATTAAAAAAGGTTTCTTTTCAAGTTTACAAATGAATGTTCTATATTAATTAAGAATTTGCTGAGTAGCATGACTGCAGGGTAGTCTGCGAAAATATTTACATTGGTAGGTACTTAAATGCACAAGATTCGACATGTTCGAAATATCGTTGTTTTAACGAGCTTATTATTGTATTGTTTACCGTTATATCATTTATGTTCTTATAAATTTGTAAATTTATGCGCCTTCTGGTGGGATTTTATTTATTGTAGAATAAATGATAATTGAGAAATGCTTAGTTTTATTTTTGAGTTTTGCCTCTAAACGTTAACATTACCTACAAACTTTCTCAAGTATAAAATAACAAGGTTACAATTTAACTCACTACGCAACACGTCTCAGGCCAGAGGTCTATAAATGTTAGGCCTTGTCCAGAAAGGGCGAATCTGTGCGCATTGCCCATCCACTTGATACGTGCACTCGCATTGAAGCATAGATAAGACACTATAGTTATAACTTCTCTGAAGTTCGCGCGTAAACTGGCCGCGAAGAAGTTACCTCGAAAGTGTCGCCACACTTCCGGGGAAACGTGATTTTCCACGCGAATAAACTCGCGCCATTCGTCCCTTTGAGCAAGGTCTTAGGGACCTGTGCACTACACGGCCAAGACTTTTGGTGTCAGAAGCTCCGACCAGGGGGCTGAGTCTGCTATCATAATTGTAGATTTCCCGACCAATGATCGACCATTATGAATTTAGCAGATTACGAAATTTTAGCAAAATGACAATGGCATCGGTCAACAAATATGAAATCAATGATAGACCATTCTGACACTATTGCAATAGCAGACTTGAAGCCCAGGACCAAATTTTGGTCGCAAAACCGGGCTTCCAACCCGTTTAGTTTAAAACAGGTGCGGCCGCGTAGGGCGCGAGGTCTCTATGGACCATGCGCACAACACGTCAGTGTCTGTCCCACAACTGTTCAAGCCTTCAACTAAGTACAAGATGATGGAGACGGGGACATGTCTAGGCAAAGGCACGGGCCAAGTAAGCAATTATTGATTTGCGGTAAAAGGCTAGGGTTTTTAGAATAAATAACTATTTTGGGGACAAGCCAGTCGGTGAAGACAACGTTTTAAAATTTATTTGCATTTATAAATTTAAAAAACCTAAATTAACTAACATACAACAATAATCTTAAAAAAATTCGTCAACAACCTCCTCAACCAGTCTCTTGGGGACAATCTAGTTGACAGAAATAGATTGTCCCCAAGAGACTGGCGGCGTTGCCACGCTGTATGGCAACACTAAGCAAAAATAACTTACATGTAATACTATTGTCATGATCATGTTATTGAAATTGTGTAAAATCCTTATAATGCTTCAATTTATTTTACAGAAAAACAACACACACTTGCTTGTATATTTTATTACTTAAAACGCGGTCAGAATAACCAAACATTGCGAAACTGAAATCGATTCTGATTTACCTAGTAACTGCGTGCAAATTTACTATTTTAAAAAGCGTTATTTCATAACGAAATAGTAAACAGGGTTACTCGTTTCAACGGTCGGCAAATAAAACATGGGCGTATTAAAATAATAAATTTAATAAACAATAAAATATTTATTATTTTTAACAAAAATAATAATTTAAACTACTTACTATAATAAGGGCGATCACAGACGAGCGACACTTCGTCTCAGGACTCCCTAATTCGAAAACGATGTACTTACTTTGTGTCAATATTGTTTTGTATGAAATTGTCTAACTAATATAACATAATATTACACCTTTAATTCCCGAAGTGTTATGCACAGGTGTAGTAGTACTTTTCTTGTGTCAATATTGTAACTATGCAATTGTCTAACTACTTAGATACAATGAGATTTTACCAATAGAGCCGTCATACTCATTAAAAATAAATAAAAACATGGCAAATATTCGAACGCGTCGTTCGAACTGACAACGCCGCACGCAATTATCTCGTGCTCTCTGTCACTCATATGCAACGCACTACTTGTCTCGTTCGTGTAGGTGTCAAAGCGGCAACAGCGCGGCAGTGATTTTTGAGTAAAATAAAATTTATGATTTTCCATTTTAAATAAGCTAAACAGTACTAACAAATGAAAAGATAATTCCTTCTTGATTTTTACAGCTGGCCCAGTATAAGTATTGCACTTCCTGAACACACAATTTACCTTATTTGTTTATTTTCATACACCAAACTCCCGCTTAAACGTCAGTTCGCGTCGCACAGGACGGACTGAGGTCACACAAGCTGATCAGCTTGTGTTTGCATTGCCACGCTGACGTCGGTAAAACGTAACTACCTCAGTATTATTTATAACATTGTTGCATAAATAGGTATTAATATACCAAACAGTGAAATAGCAATAGGGAATATGCAAGTTTAAAATTATTTTTTTTGTTGAACAAGGCAAATATAACATTGAATACCTTTTTTAGGTTATATAAATAGTACGGGATTTTATTAATTTAGGTGTTCAAAAAATTTCATCCATATTTCCTATTGTTAGTACAAGAAATACTGGGCAAGCCTACAAACTGAAAATATTGCAGTTCGTCTTCAAGGACCCACCAAGCAGACCCACCGGTGGGTCTCCGAACACTGATATGTCTCCCATTAACACTCTTTGACTTCTGTCCCCGAAGTGTCGGGCCTCCGCCGGCCTCCGTCGGCCTACGGCCCGGTGCCCATGCCGCCCATAAAGGATTATTTGTAATTGTTTCTTTCGTACATTTAAGTTCCTGGTGGGTCTCGGAAGATATACAACTAAATAGTCACATAGGTCCTACCAGTCAGGAGGTCTTGGGAGACACATCAGTATTCGGAGACCCACCGGTAAATCTGCTTGTTGGGTCCTTGAAGACGAAGCTAAATATTTCTGGCAACAGTCACACACAGCATTACAAATTTGGCCCGTAAAGCACGTCAAATAAAGTGCAGCACTGCACGGGTTCACCATCGCCTGACCTCAAGCCACTCGGGATTCTTATGCAACTCCATATAGCAACGCAGGCTTTAGCACCGTAACGGCATCGCCTCGGATCGAAATCAGCTAGATAAAAAACTTTCTACAACACAAACCGACTTCCAAAAATCACAAAAAAAACTGTAAAATGACTTTACTTTCGGAAGTCGGTGACTTTGTGAGTTTCATTTATTTTTTAACCGACTTCCAAAAGGAGGAGGTTATCAATTCGTCTGACTTTTTTGCCGCCAACTGTTTTTTTGGAAGTCGGTTTTTTTTTTTGCAGAAATCTTTTTATTTTGCCCATTTTAGTTGTAGTATCCCACACAAATTCTTGTCATGAATAATACATTGTAACTAAAAGTTATTAAGGGACTATCATGTTATCAACATAGCCCAAAAAGGAGAAATACGTATTAAAGGAAAAAAACCGGTTCATAAATGACGGAGTTTAAAGGTAACAAACAAAAACAATAGGCATGACGACAGTATCAAAAAATGGCAAATCTGTTTAGGCCGTCAGTTAAGAGTGTTGGAAATTAATGGACACGTATTTTTTGTTTTTGTAAATCAATGAATATTGACAAAGATAAAACGCATCAAAACTCGGGAGTGGGGGCTCGTGACGTCAAAACTAGCTAAAAATTATACCATGGCGTGACGTATTGAGAATTTTAAAAGCGTCGTATCTACGTCAATTTTGGTTTACGTAACAAAAGAAAAAACACGGGTCAAATATTTTTTGATAATCTAAGTGACGGACTAATTAGATTTTTTTGTCGTCTCGCCTATTCAACCGATTTGGAAACCTCTTCCTTTTTTTGAAGTCTGTTAAAAAGAGGTGGGGGTGATGCCTCTCCGGTGCAGTGCTAACAAAATCTTCATATTACTGAAATTGTTTGTGAATAAACCATTTTCAGTACTAGCGCTTATTCTGGTTCATATTATAAAACGTTACAATTATCTCATTGAACACAATAACCGGGTACTAGAGTACAAACAAGTGAGGTCAGTATTTGTGCATTTTAATATTTTCTCCGCTGGCAACACTCACGTCCTCGTGATGTGTTGTCTATGGAAGATGTCGAGCGCCTCCCATTGCTTCGTGTGGAGAAGGACATGGGGCCGTCGTGTGCGCATGTAGGTCACGGCTTCGGCGGGGGACCAGCCGTTCTTCTGTTGAAATGAAAATGTTCAAGTTAGGGCTGGCTTATAACTTGGTCAAAGGCAATGCCGTACAACTTTACAAGGGATCTGATGCCACATTTGCAGTTTGACATTCGTCTCACTTGACATACGTCAGACGTGACATATTATGTCACATGTGACACATATCGAACGTGACACTTACCATCATGAGGTAGCAGCCGACGAGTGTGGCGCTGCGCGTGCGTCCGGCCTTGCAGTGCACGTACACAGAGCCGCTGTTTATTTGTTCGCAGTCAGTTGGTACGCCTGATAGTTTCCTGTCAAGTGGCAGGAACCTGACGGAAAATCAAACGCAGGTCAATATTTGACAGAAAGAAATCTTAAGCGATTTTGAACCTTGTGTGAAGCAACTATTAGCTGTCACCTTGACATGACAAGATAATGATTATCGTCTTGCAGTCAGTAACATTATCGTTGCAATAGATTAGTTATTACATACATTTACAATATTTAGCACTTAAGATTTTTGAATTCTGATAAACAACTACATAATTCTTCAATTTATTTTAAACAATTCTATTATGGTATTTGAGGGCCTAGCAAAGGGACATTGTAGTGGCGATAATGATGAAAAAGTGAAGAATTTATTGGATTATACATAACATAACATCACACCTGTAATCCCCGAAGGGTTAGACAGAGGTGTATCTAATAGTACACCCACATTTCGCCAGTTATGTTTAAGTCCCACGTAGTAGGGGGCGAGCCTATTGCCATCAACCGGGTACAAATCCAGACTTCGTGGCTATTACTGAGAAATTCCTTATGGAAAAGCAAATAACACTATGCCCGACCCGGCAATCGAGCCCAGGACCATGAGGTCGACTGCTGAGCATGGTGCTTGCGAACCACTAGACCATCGAGGCAGTCTAGACATTGGTTCTTCTTTAGTCTAAACATTGGAGTTCAGTTGCAGTATTGACATAATATGCTACCGAAAAGCGATGTATTATAATTAGAGATGCAACGAATAGTGATTTGGCCGAATACCGAATATTCGACGGGAGATCCAGTACACTTCACGCGAACAAGTTACGACATGTATTGGTGCGGTGCGTGCGGAAAAATACCTGTTATCATCGTACAGTAGTGTTTATAGTGAAAGACTATTCTCAGAAGCAGGTATTGTGTATGAAGAAAAGCGCTATCGTCTCTTACCAACAAATGCCGAAAAACTTGTTTTTATTCATCACAAATTGCCTTTAATTAATTTTAAATATTAAAAAAAAACATCAATATTCTTGTTTTCACAATTAAATTTTATATATATATTTTTTATTTATTTATTCAGTAGTATACATACATATCATACATTTAAGTTGCTGCCAACATAAACTCATTAGAGTTTTACCGTGCACCAAGATCATCGACTACATAATTTAGAAATAGATCAACTTAGGTAGGTACTTGGTTAAAAATGAAGAAACAACCACAAGAGTTACAACGGGTATTTGGCGAAATAATATTTAATACCAACAAGCGAGCCTCGGTGACCAATCCGACCGTCCGTTCATAAAAACAGAAGTAAGTAGTGGAGGAAGTTTTAAATGGTACAGGTTGTTCCTAAAAGTATATTACTACTATATGATTATTTGTTAAATAAATGTTTTGATTAAATTGCTTTTTTATTTCCTTTCATGAGATATTCGGTATTCGGCCGAATAGTATAGTAGTATTCGATCGAATACCGAATACTGAAAAAAATGGCCGAATAGGCCGAATACCGAATAGTTGCCGAATATTCGTTGCATCTCTAATTATAATCTAAAACCAAGTCTTATTTTTTCTCAAAAACATTAATATCCTTACCTATTGATAAAAGTGACTCCTTCGAAAAGTTTATCCTGGTCGGGTGCTTCGAATATGTCTGTTGTTGCTAGCTGAAGGAACTCCACGCCTTGGTCCCGCCATTTCTGAAACATAAACCAAATTATTGTTATGAAATGGAGGAAAATACAGGGTGTAAGCCACCTCATCACGAAGCCGTCTACCAAGCATTCTATACATCAAACTAAGTCACTTTACGCAAAAATTATTGCTGGGAAACAACTTTTTTTTGTTGGTGTGCAAAATCATGTTTTGTGGTAGAACTCAATGTAACGCACTCAAAACATTATGCTGATGAATGGATTGAATAGTACGGGGGTCGTGGAGGTGTTTAAAGTAAAAATCTTTAAAAAAGTTGGAACTTTGACCCCCAATATCTGCATAACTAGAAGGTTCCCAGGTATGGTGTAGAACAAAAAAAATTTCGCAATGACGAGAAGAACAAGTGCCTTTCGGCTTCGTTATGAGGAGTTTTACACCCTTTATATTAGAATTTAAAAAAAATGCAATGACGGGGCGAACAAGTGCCTTTCGGCTTCGTTAAGAGTAGGTATTTTTACACCCATTAATCATCTGCCTAGCCTTTTCCCAACTATGTTGGGGTCGGCTTCCAGTCTAACAGGATGCAGCTGAATACCAGTATTTTACATGGAGCGACTGCCTATCTGGGGGTCTAAAATGGCCGCTTTAGCAGAATCTTAATATGAATCACGTTAAAAACTGACCTCCACAACCAAGTTAGTACTGGGTAATACTGTATCCTTTGGTAAGACTATACTTTTACACCTTTTATAGTTACTGAAAAATATTTTGTCTATTTTCTAGTTGTTATTAAAAGAGCGAACAGATTGCCTTGGGTGCTCAGTACCACAATAAATTCCAAAGTTATATAATTGAAGAATTTCTTCTAGAAAACTGTACATACTCGTACTTACTCAAAATTATTAACATCACAATGCTATAACGTCGTATTTAAAGTCAAACGCAAGGTTGAGTATACGTAACAAATTGTGGACATTTATGAATTGAATAAGTAATTTAGGTACCTTCAGATCTTACACAAGATTTCCATGATTTTCTTCACAATATTTTAAGTATCTGAAGTTATATATTTTTCCAAAATAATAATGACATCATTGCGAATTAAACGTAACGACATATTCGCCGTAAATACGTGACGTGGTTTCGAAAGAAATGCTGCTGGTTTAAGGGATTGGAAAAACCAATGACCAAAATTGGTGCCTTTTTATTTTTTCAGAGGAAACTATCGAAACTATACGTGTAGGAGAAACTAAATATTGCTCAACCGGACTATCCTATGCCAGGGCTTACAAACTAAATATAACCGCTCGCTAAGGGCACCCCTGTGGGTTTCGGACCTCGGGTTTAGGGCGCCATTGAGATACGAGGGGACACCCCCTTTGTATCTCTCTTTCTCGTAATATTATTATTAAGGGAATTTTAAGCTACTAGCTCATTGGCGCGGGCTGGGTCGTTGAGCAACAGGCGATAGCAGGACGGAGGCGTCGCGATGGACTTCGGCGGCGAGGCCGGGAAACGGAACGCAGTCTGTTTTTGCTGTTAAGGGGGTGGTATCTGCTAACGAGAGGTTTTCTCCATGTATCTCCTCTTTGATGAGTGCATTTAGAGGTGCAAAAAAATATATGTTACTTATTAGACTCTAAACTTTAATTGGTACAAATGAAATAATTCTAACTTTATTAATTACCATATGAAAAAAATATTCAAATTGAAGCAGTTTTTCTTTGAAATTTCGTAACTAAGTTTTAGTTTTTTTTTTTTCACACAAATATTTGTCACTTTTTTCTTCACAACGTGTACAATAGGCATTTGATCTAATGATTTATTAGGCTTCAATTAAATAAAAACCAACATTTCGCACTATTCGGCCCGCAGCGACTGACGTAACAACCACTTTGTAGTGCAAGCTGATTAGAACTTTATTCTAACAGTATTTCAAACGAAGTTTGAACCACCACAAATAGAGTTACTAATTTAGCAGATACCCCAGCCTTAAGGTGAAAGAGGCAAAGGGGTTAAATAGGGGCTGAAAGTTTGCCCGGAAGGACTTCATTTTTCCGAAGGGAAATCCCATCGCACACACAGCTCGTTTCAAATAACAGGAAGGAAAATCTTCTAAATCAACATCTTCATTGTAGATCTCCACACGATTTAACAATATAGCGAATTAGCATAACAAAACGAATTTTAATAAGTTCCACAGACCCTTGTGCTGATGAACTGCTGTACTGTAGATACGGACACAAAGGTTTCATTCAATGCTTCTATTCTAAACTGAGATAACCGATCAATTGACAGTAGCGTGTCATGCGCAGTGCAGTTCGGATTCTTAGGATTATTGGAAGTTAGATAAAGTTACATATTTGAATTTTAGAATTATCATTACTTCCTAGAATTTGATCTTTATTAGCGACACTATATCGAATGGTGTGTGTTTTTTTTCCAAAATCAATGGGTTCGATTCCTGTATGAGAATGTAATTAAAAAAAAAATCTAATGATGCAGTTTTAGTTCTCGAGACTCCTTTTAGTACTTTTCGCTATTTCTCATAGTTTCGGATTTGGCAATCTACGCCCACTTGAAAAATTCACTCTGTATACTAATCTGTTTATACATTGATTTCCCTCACTGCAAATTCTACACAATACATAAATAAGAATGAAATAACTACGTGATTGTCTTAAGAATTCTTGGTAATCTTAATCTTCCGTATTCATGCACTTGAGCAAGCATCCTTAAAAAAAAAACAGTCAAATATTTATAAAAATAATGTAGTACTTAAATATGTGATTGGAGTCTGTACCTAATTTTTATACAACAGACACGTCACTAAGTTTGCGTCAAACTTAAATTTAACGCATACTTATTCATGAACGTGTTTTTTTTTCTTATTATTAGTGTATAAGTATTCTGGATTCCCCTTAAACGTAAGGGGAAGATTTATAAAACAATGGTCAGACCTGCTGTCTTGTATGGATCAGAATATTGGGCCTCCAAAGGGATGAAAGGCATTTGCAAGTGGCTGACATGAAAATGCTGAGGGGGTGTGTGGTGTCACGATAATGGACAAAATAAGAAATAAGTACATAAGAAGAAGTCTGAAAGCGGCGCCGGTGACTGAAAAGTTGTGTGGTAATCGGTTGTCGTGGTATGGGCAAGTGATGCGGAAGAATGAGGAAAATGTGAGGAAAGTTTTGAGTATGAATGTGAATGGGTATAGGAGTAGAAGAAGACCAAAGTAAATAAATATCGCTGGACATTACACACAGCGCCATCTAGCGCCACACTAAGCAACGAGGCTTGTGTCGCGGACACCAGATAGTTGATATACTACATAGATACTTTATTTTTTGTAAATACATACTTATTATACATATTAACATCCATGACTCAGAAACAAATGTCCATGCTCATCACACAAACATTTGCTCCTACCAGGATTCGAACCCGGGAACCAACGAACGTAAGGCAGCCTCACTACCGCTGCGCCATTCGAGTCGTCATAAGTAACGATGGATGGACTGTGTAAAGGATGATATGGCAAGATAAAAGAATGAAGAGAACAGAGACACCTCCTGTGTCTGATGAGATGAAGAGTAATAGAGAAGTATGGAAGAAGAAGACATGCTGACCCCAAATGAATTGGGATAAGGGCAAAAGTATGTTGATGAAGATGAGGTACAGTCGTGGTCTTTTCCGCCTGATCAGTTAATTTTTTTTTCGATTAAATCATGCGGAGGCGCCGAGCTACTCCACCTTAAACTTTAGGCCTATAATTATGAAAGCGTCAACTTTGGCGCGCAAAATCACAATAACTCTCGTTTGGCATGTGTCGCCAATCGGTATTTTTTTCATTAATTGTTTATTATAAAGTCAACGGGGCGAGGATAGAGAGCCTTTCTATGTTTTAAGTGCAAGCAAAAATTAGCTTAGTTGGTGATCAGGCGGGAATGTCCTCGATAGTACACTTCGGAGAACTACAGGCGTGTTGTTATGTTTTATTAAATGTGATTCAACGAACAAAAAAAAAAACATAAAAATAAAAGAACATTTCCTGTCAACATGATAATAGTTTGTAAATAGTGTTTTATATGTAAGTGTATATATATAAATATATTGTATGTATTAGTTTAGTTAAGTAATAAAATAAGTTAATTTAAGTTTTTAACTGTATTGTTTGCGCACATAGGTATATCCTCTTCTGCAAATTTCGCAACAAAAATAAGGTTTGCTGTAAGAAAACCCAATTCTGGGTTAAGCTCACCGTTGTACATAAGCTACAAATTTGATTTTGTGTGTATATTTTTGTAATTTTGTGTGCAATAAAGAATTTGAATATGTGATTGCTGGCAAGAAAAGGCCGGTCAGTCTTACCTCTGCATCATTGGAAAATATTTTCAATTCGTATGTCTCGTTCATTGACACCACTCCTTTCATGTTCTCGTCATCCTTCAACTGAAAAGCAAAATAATAAGGTCATTCAAATATTATGACTTGCACAAAAAATAAAAATATAAGTTTACTAAATTATTTTTCTTGTAACTAAGTATGCTTTAATTTCATCACAATCACACTAAAAACTCAGTACAAAGCGAGTCTTTAATGCTCTAGAGCAATAAAAATGTATGAAATTTCATTATTGCAGTTTTTTTTTTTAATCGCACCAAAAGGTGCCAATCTCAATGGATTAGCTCTATTCAGCCAGCCGATATCAATACTTTTTTTTTACGTACGTATTATTCGTTTCTATCCTACTTGTTCCAAATTTAAAAACTCTTAACCTTACGTTTAATAATTGCTCAAGTATAACTTTTAATTTCATTAATTAAACTTCTATTTTAACTGTTTGATATGAGTTTCTTTTATCTACTATTCCTATAGGTAATAGTTGAAAGAAAAGCAGATTATGCAACTCGCCTTAAGTAAATTATATTGCCCTCGTGCCTGTTAGATTAGAGCCCTCGCTAACGCTCGGGCTCTAAATCAGGCACTCGGTGCGATAATAAATTACTTTGTGCTCGATGCAATAATCTACTATTAAAAAAAACTTTGTAGGTACTATACGTCGCATACCAGGGGGTCTAACATGGCCGCTTCAGCAGAATCTTAATATAAATCACGTTAAAAATTTTAAATTCTTAAAATGGACTTTATAATCATAACCATAAGGTATTATTTTAAGAATTTAAAATCTTTAACGTGATTCATATTAAGATTCTGCTATACAGGCCATTTTAGACCCGCAGATTAACTTTTGGTATGCCGTACGAACGTAGATCTTCGCAATTCTACAGCCCGAAAAAGGTTCCACGACAAAACGACATCACGCGTTTTTTTTTTGAATAACATTAGTTTGAGTCCCGGTTCCAAACGCACACATTCCCAATCAAATACCAGAGGTAGACAACTCAAAAAACTTTCATTGTACTAGTTACGATTGGTTAGTTGCGGAAATAAACTAAAAACTCTTTTGAGTTTTGTGACTCTTAATCTAGGTATTTTCGAATTTTGAGTTGGGATTTTAAAGACGAAATCTGATTTGGTGTGCTACACGCTCGATCAGATCGGCATTGCACATTCGAGCCGCTGGCAAAGCAGACCCAAAGCAATTAGTAATTAACTAGGTACAGTCGTGGTCTTTTCCGCCTGATCGGTTAATTTTTTTTTCGCTTAAATCTAGCGGAGGCGCCGAGCCCCCTTAAAGTTTAGGCCTATTATGAAAGCGTCAATTTGGCGCGCAAAATAACAATAACTCTCGTTTGGCTTGCGTCGTCAGTGCGCTCGGCCGATCCGTATTGTCTTTCATTCATTATATCTATACAAAGTCAACGAGGCGGGGCTAGTGAGCGTTTCTATGTTGCGAGTGTAAGCAAAAATTAGCTTAGTGGTGATCAGGCGGGAGTGGCCACGATAGTACATATAGTCGACTTTACCGCCTGCCTGTGTCAATAAAAAATTGAGGAAAGTATCGAAAACAATTATGACTAGAATTTTATTAAGGAAATAAAAATGATACTGAGAATAGAGGTGGTCAATGTGGACATAGTTTGAGACATAATACATAGTTAATGCCTTTTGTTAAATCGTTTTCCTGAATCAATGCAAAGTTTAGGATTATTGTTCCAATTTAAATACTTAAGGCTACCTATTCATAATTATTATGATTCTGCTTAAGGCGACTACAGGAGCTAAAATAGCAACTCTATTTGTGGTGGTTCTAACTTCGTTTGAAATACTGTTAGAATAAAGTTCTAATCAGCTTGCACTACAAAGTGGTTGTTACGTCATTCGGTCACTGCGGGCCGAATAGTGCGAAATTAGTGGTTTTTTGCGATTTACAAAAAATCTATGATTGGAATAAAAAAATAAAACACTATCATGCTAATATGGTGCTTTAGAATTATTTGCCAAAAAATCGGAATGATCGCATGTATGTTAGTATGGTTTTTACTCATTATAAGAATTTGTTAGAAACAATTTCGTGATTTTTTTTTATCGAGTAAAATTAGTCGTATTATTATTATATTTCAAAACACGATCATATTAGCATATATCCTGAAGAATATCATATATTTTTCTGGTTTTGTTTATTGCAGTGAATCATGTTTTTTTGCTTTTTATAACTCGCGATTAGCTCCTGTAGTCCCCTTTTAAGTGATACTCAAGCCCATTTTCCTGTAGGTACAGGCGAAACCTAATTCTTTTTTTTCTTCGTCTTTGCTCCATCCCACATTAAGTAGGGTCGGCTCTCCTAATTTTCCTGCGCAGAAAGGCGAAACCTAATTATTGTTTTTAAATCATCATCATCTGCCTTTTCCCATGTTTGGGTCGGCTTCCAGTCTAACAGATGCAGCTGAATTTCAGGATTTTACATGGAGCAACTGCCTATTTGACCTCCACAACCGTGTTAGTACTGGATAATTTGATAATCCTTGGTAAGACTGGTTGTCAGACTGCTGGGCCTCTGACTACCTGTAACGACTGTCAAAGATCTACAAATGACAGCCGGGACCAACGGCTTAACGTGTTTTCCGAGGCACGGAGGAAACTCTGTATGTATTGGGTGGTCACCCATCCACGGACTAACCCAGGCAGCCACGGCTTAACCTGAAGATCGACCCGAGTGGTTATGGCTGCTGTTATTTATCCATATGTTCCTCTAAAATTGGCAATGGGCGGGCCACGTAACAAGATACGCAGACAAAAGGTGGACCTCGCAGTCAACAAAGTGGTCTGGCCCACTGGGAAAAAGAAAAGTGGGAAGACCAAAGAATCGGTGGGCAGACGATTTCATACAAGTTACAGGCAGCAACTGGTGGAATCTCGGTGCAAAAAGAGAGGACTGGAAGAGGTTGGAGGAGGCTTTTACCCAAAAGGGATCCATTACAAGGGCAGAAAACAAAGAAATACTCGATTAACATAACAATGTAATAGGTGTATACCTTTTACTTTGAAATGGAATAAAGAAGCTTTTTATTATTATATTATTTCGTTTATTTATTTTATAACATATTTAAAAAAAAAATAATATTCCTAACATAAAAACAATATAAATAAAAACATTTAAAAATATAAAAATAGTAGCCCACCAGCGCTGGGAACAGGGTCCGAGATGCCGGTGGTCAGGGCTCTTGAGAGGAACCTCCTAACAATACGTGCCGTGTCCAGAAGTACTGCTTTCTGAATCAAGCCCTTGATCCAGCTGCCAAGCGAGAGCCTCCTAAGATGTTGGTCGAGGCTCTTGGCTATTAAGCCATTGGCCGACACGACTATCGGCACAATGACTGCTGTACTCACGTCCCACATGTCAACAAATCTTTTTCTGCTTTCACGAGGTTCTCGTCATGCGGGACCGTTATATCAACAATCATTGTGCGACGCTCCAATCGATCTATCACCACAATGTCAGGCCTATTGGCAACAACAGTCCTGTCAGTGGTGATAGGTCGATCCCAATACAACGTGATATTACCATTATCGAGAACTGGGTCGGGCGCATACTTATAGTATGGCACTTCTGATTCCACAAGGTTGTACTTCAAAGCAAGTTGCTGGTGGATAATCCTGGCAACAAGGTTGTGTCTATGCAAGTACTCTCCGTTAGCCAGACTAGAACACCCAGAAATAATGTGTCGGATCGATTCTCCCGGACGGTGGCATGCCCGACATATGTCAACCGTGCCATCTTTCACAATGTATTTCCGATAGTTATTCGTCATCATAACTTCGTCCATTATTGCACAGACAAAACCTTCGGTTTCCCCGAAGAGGTCACCAAAGCGTAACCAGGATACGGACGCTAAGAAGTCTACATCCGGGCCATGTAGTGCCCGGTAAAAGCGTCCGTGAAGCTCCTTGGCTTAGCCATTCCTCCTTGCGGTCATTAGTGTCTAATACTTTAGGCTTGCGCCAGTTCTCGTTAGCCAGGGAGAGCGGGGTGAGGCCCTTGTCCACTGAGACCACATCTCGATGCATCTCCCCGTCGGCTTCAAGGAAGTATTCCCTGAGACTGCATACCTCACGGTTGTGTAGGGTCTTAACATTAAGAAGCCACGACCCCCGCACTTCCGCAGGATATACAGTCTCATCACCGACGACCGTGGGTGATGCATTCGATTTGCAGTCAACAGTGTGCGTACCCTCCTGTCCAGGGCATCAAGTTCCGTCTGAGTCCATTTGAGTATGCCGAAGGAATACATCAAAACCGGCATGACCCAACCGTTGAAGGCGCGCACCTTATTTCCGCCTGACAAGAGACTGCATAGCACCTTATTCAGGCGGCCAAAGAAGCGCTCCTTCAACGATTGATTCATGCCAGTTACGTTAATGCCTAACGCTTCCGACATACCCCAAATACTTGTAGGTTTCTGTTGAGGAGAGGGATCTAAGGTGTATGGAATCCGAGAGTTGGGTTCCCACGGATTCCATAATCTCCCCGAGGCACGGAATCATAGGCCTTTTTATAATCTATCCAACATGTAGACAGATTCTTTCGGGAGCGGCGAACCTGTTGGCTAATGGCCATATCAATGAGGAGCAGCTCCTTAGTGCCGCGGGACCCGTTCCTACATCCATTCTGAGAGGCAGACATGATAGTATTACTCTCAATATGTTGGTTGATTTTAGCTCTCAAAATGGATGTAAGAACTTTATAGACCGTTGGTAAACAAGTGATTGGTCTATAATTTTTGGGCTCCGCAGTACTACCTGATTTATGGAGCAGGTGGCATAGGTAATTCCTGTTGTCAAGAACTGGGGCAGTAACCCTGACTCTTAGGCTGATTGAAACTGGGACGCCAAGCGAGCGTGTGATCTTTGGAACCACTTGATCCAGAAGTTGTGCAGTCCGTCCGGCCCTGGAGATTTCCAGTTAGGCAACGGACGGACCGCACGAGCTACGTCTTGGGGGCTGATGATGATTGCCCCCATTTCTGGTATAGGATCACACGCTTGTTCAACCTCCCGGGTCCAATCGCCCTCAGTGTGACTGACAAGCACCGACCAGATGCTGCGCCAAATGAACACATAGTTATCATCCGGCAGACGCGTGTCAGTCACACCTTGGTCCGGTCGCTCCCAAGCCCTATATACCCACCTTTCATCGCTTTGGAATGTGCGATTCTGAGTGTACCGCTCCACTCGCCGCTTGTACCGACGAATACGGCTTGCCCATGCACAGATCTTCTGCTTCAGGAAGTCGATACGCTCTGTGACGCGGGCCAAGTAATCTCGAAAACTAACATCAGTTCCCGAGAACGCCCGCCTCACAAAACGCATCACTCTAGGGCGAGTATTGCCTTCCCTGAAGCAGATTAACTTGCCGATGAGTGCCCTAACCTCACCGATACGCCGCTCAATCCTGCACTGCCAAGCTGGAGCAGCTAATTTTGGTCGTGTAGCTCTGTCGTTGTTGGGAAATTTGACGTGAGCTACACGACATGCCGCCACAGCTCCACAGTACAATATTATATTATTATTATTATCCTCTAAAATTAATGTCCTAAATATTATTGCTCCTATTGATTTTATTGAAAATCAAACAAACAAGCTTTATTTAGGAATTAATTGAAGTGTCATTATGTATTTGTGAAAACAGGTATTAATCATGTAACATTAACAAATGAGTATTTGTCAACTAATGGTATTATGATAGAAGCAATTAAGCCATAATTATTATAAACATCATTGGATACAGAATTATTATAGTACAATTTTAATATTTATTTTTTGCTAAATAAATATGCAAAGAACTTGTCTTGGAAGAATGATGTAATAACAAAAAACACAAAATGCATTTTCTTGCTTCATTATAATAGAGAAGAGGGTTCTGTCACGGCCAAATACTGAGTCCATATGGTGGAGTACGTCCCACTCCATCTCATAGAGACAAGGCCTATGTCCCAGCAGTGGGCATTGCCTGTTTCCCAGCAGTTTCTAATCCTCCCAGCATTTTAGCGGCTGATAATGCGTAGGTAAATTCACCATACACATAATTTTTAGCGTTTTGTTGCCAAATGGCAAAGACGAAATCCTTACAGATTTATCCTGTCCATCTGTCTGTCTCAGTCCGCCTCGCACTTGGCCAGTTTTTTCTTAAAGTAATGATTAAAATAAAGAGGCACTGTGACAAACCATGTATGGTCACAATTCACAATAATTTTGTGAATTGCATCATACTTCAACAAACAAACCAATACTTTATGACTTGTTTCTAACTACGTGTACAAATATTTTTGCCCTTGGCTGTACCATGGAAGTGGTTGTTTCTTGACGTAAAGATAAAAAAGAATGCCATTAAACTATATTTTGTATTGACTTACTAAGAATATTTGTGATGTTATTTTTACAATTCACTATTTTCTTTATGCTCAAAACTCAAATTCTAAACATTTATTACAAAGGGGCTCTTTTGAATTGTCAAAAAACTAAAAAGAAGTCAAAGCTACAATCCCAGTCAATTTGCAGAATAACTGTGATAGAACTGTAGTTACCCATTCCAAAGCATAATCTCTATGGAGAAGAATCAACAAGAAACTTTATTGTGGACCACCCAAATGTATGTACAGCTAATTGCTATTTAATTGACACAGTTAGTAGAAAATACCCATATTCTATGGTATGGTGAAGTTTTTTGTCTTTGTCCCTATATTAAAGGTATGGGTGTGGATGGGTGCTTCCTAGTACCCAGTAGACGTCACTGAGTACGTTTTTGAGTAGAGTACCAATAAAATTCATAAGACAAAACATTTAAATACAAACAGTACCTAACTATATACAGAGAACTTTGTATGAACATGATTAATAAAATAAACATGAAATAACTACCAAGTACACACCAGTCATACTATTTACCATGCTAACCACCTCAAGGCTACTCAGATGTACCTTTGCCACATACCATATACTATGGTTTCATTAAAAAAAAAAACAAATTAAAAATAAATTGGTCATCAAAATAACCTACAAATACATACCTGTTTTGACATACTTTGGAAAGGTAGTGCTCCTAAGATCACAGTATCGTCCATCCTATCATACCAGCGCCTGCTAGTCACCTTTTCCATCACCACATTGTATAATAAGGTGGGATAGAAAGTCACCCTCGCGAACATTGCCGTGGCCTGGTGAATAAACAGTTACAGTTAGGTTTAGCGTCAGAAGTTGGCCGGCGGTTACTAAATGACGCTGTGAAGCAGTGACTCTGGAACTCCGGTACCATGGTGAAAGCTGAATTCCGTGGTGGGGATTGAATTTTAATTTCTGTTTGTATCCTCCTTCCACTTAGAACTGGCTGACAGACAGAACTACTGCTGACAGTTTTGCAATTGACAGTGACAGCCAGTTACATTTATCTTGCCAGTGTCAAAGTGCCATTGACCTTCTGTGTTGCCATTATTAGATTCATTGCTAATTCAACAACGAATTATTAGATTGTGGTTTTAGATTTTTTTACATTGCTGATTTGTATTTTATTAAGTCTAACAATTTAAAAATAGCATTTTATTGCGAATATTTTAATGATCTTTGTATGCATGTTATGTTAATGATACGCCTTACACTATGGCATAGCAATATGTCTCATTAATATAAAATATTGCTCTTATACGATTCGCAGGCGTTCTCGATCCATTTTAAACCGGTAACCCAATAATTATATTTTAATGCGAAATTTGGCTGCAATATTCTTTCATACAAACTATTACTTACAGCAATTCTTGCAGTATTTTGCGATCGTACCGTACCAAACCAAAAAACCGGCTGTCGCTGAATATGGCAAAATATTATAGAACCTAGCGATATAGCGATAGCTATTGCTGACACAAATTGCAGTCAGTTAGTCAAAATGTGACCTATAAATGATACCTATTTATTCATTGTGAGTTGACTAATCTTCATCATAGTTAATTATGTAGGACAACAATTAATTCACACACGAATGGCGTCTTTAGTCCCCAAAGATTAATTAACTCTTCAACTAAAACCGCAACCGAGTATCCATTACCTAGCTACTGTCAAAATCAGTAATTTTGAACATGTTCGCCTCCTAATATTTCACTATGTGGGATATTTTTTTTAACGTATAAAATTTATTAATTTGCTGGCCACGCCGGGTTGCGTTCAAAAGTTGAAAGAGATATCATCGCCGTGATGTATCGCCGCCATTTGTTAACGCGGCGGGGTACCAGCAGCGCAACGACATTCCCAATTCAAATTAAATTAAAACGCGGTAAAAACAACGTGTTTCCGTTCGGTGCGTCCGCTATTCAAATTCGGGTGATTCGATCTGTGCTAATTTATCTATGACTTGAAACTATGGTACGATATATCATGTACCTTCAATAAGAAATCTAAACGATAGGTGAGTAGTAGGTACCTACTTAGAACAGCACTGAGAGAATCCCAGTTTGCATTTTAAAAGTATGTAAATGCTTTGACCGACTGGTGGCCAAGGTTTGGCCAAAGAAACCAGGGCCGTCCTAAAGCTCGTTGGGTTGACGATAACGTCAAAGCCGTGGGAAACACCTGGATCAGGGCCGCACAGAGCCGGGAAGTGCGGCAGAAGAAAGTGGAAGCCTTCACCCAGCAGTGGGTGATTCCGGGCTGATATGATGATGATGATGATAGAGCCAAACTCGGACATGCTGAATTACTGATTGACAGGTGTAAGAGGATTATTTTGTAAATCTCGGAGACAAGCAGCACCTGTACGAAAAACAAATCGACTTCCTTTTGCTGTCGAGCATGAAAATTAGAGGTAGTCAGCATTACCTATGGTGAAAATCTGTCATGTTCATGTACCTACTTCATGTCAGTCGAGTTCAAGTTCGGGCGCAGTGCAGGGTTCGTGTTAATGTCCGAATTTAATTAATTATTTTGTTAAGAACATGACCTCACCGAGCTTCTCAGAAAGCAAGTTGATAATTGTCCAGTTAATGATGGACATTAATCTTACAAACAAAAGGGCTCACTCCGATGCCTTTCTTTGAACGTAATAGTTTTGTTATGTTGATTACGGCAGCCCAACATTAATAAAATGCAATGTTCTGTCGCGATAAAATAACATTAAATATTGTTTTCAATTACGCATTTTAAATACTTGATATCTTTGCCATTTGCGTTTACTGCCCGTTAAGTAATTACTTGCCTGTAGTTCTACACCCAACAGTAACTGTGTGGGTAGATAAAATACTGAAAATAGACATCTGCATGTCTGGTGAACGCTTGTGTGGACGCACACACGCACGGTAATTGCCTTCGTTTCGACATGAAATAAATAATTTACCCGAATATATTTTGTAACTATCAACAAACTACACTGCGCAAGCAGGCGAGCAGGCGAGCACAACTCCACAACTCGCCACGGAGCGCATTAAGCCGAAATACCCCGCCTCATCTGTCATCATTAATGCCACGGTATCCTAATAAGTTTGCTACAATAAATAAAATAAGAAATATCAAAGAGTTGCGCCCCGTTTAATGGTTGTAATTGTGGCCAAATGAAATATGGCCGAAGACGATACGGACTCTCTGTCGTGGGTGTCTACTCGCCTTAATATCGACGTTTACACGCTATAAATATTTTAAATGATTATCTTAATGCATTTGAAGTCGTCATTTACATAAGCGCCGATGGAATGAGGTTGAGACGAGCCCGCTGCAGTTAAAACATTCACACCCCGTTCGCGAAATAGCCGCCAAAGTAAACGCGCTTTCATCACGTGCGTCTCATAAATAGCGGCGCGGTGCAGCTCGCGTCGGGGCCGAACTAAATCTGACCGTATTATGCGCGTCCTGTCGAACATCAGACGCTTATTTGTGTCCGAAAAGCGCTCGAAAGACTTAAAGCCTTCCCGGTTGATGTATGGCGGCGATACGTGAATGCCGACCTTTATATTCAAATCGGCGGTATTCAAATGCGCTCGTTGTCTATGCGACGGTTGACAATTCGCGGGCACTTTCGAAAAAGGAACGCGGGAAACGTCATATTACCGACGGGGTTCGAAACTCGAATTTTGCTTTTTGGCGCATCGATACGCATCTGGCTTCTGGGCTGCGTTCAAGCGTCATGTTTGGTTCTTTGCTTTTATTTCAGTTCGATTGTGTCGGACGGAGATATAGTTTGAGATCTGTAGATATTTTGACGTGGGCCGCTGATAAAGTTAGTGTTTCGCGGCGGCCGGTGAGTTAACGAGCGTCTGAGTAATGAGCGATGCTATTGTGATGTGAACAATGGCTGGCGATCGCTATTGTTTATATAATTGAAAATGATATTCGATAACGACGCTTGTGTACCAACGTACGTTTGTGTTTAGATGCGGCACCTGCATACGATAAATTGTCAGATTAAAGTACAATCTCTACTTTCATTAATTTGTGGAATTTTTTGATGATATCTGTGGTAGATATTACTCAGTTTTACGTGATATGTTACGGTGTACGGCCATCGTGGAGGTTATAATTAGGTACGAGGGCGGTTTATTTACAAATTTCTTGTTCCGAAAGTTGATGCAAATTGTGTCGGAGAAGTTGGTCGGATGTCCTCACATCTGCATACAATGCAGCGGTGCATCGCTCCAGTTCAGCGGTAATTTACTGGTGATCCCACCACTGCTTAGATGTCGCCTGAAGATAGCTCGTATCTAATTTAAATCGAAAATAAAAGGTGTACAAAAGTGCCGAAATGTATCCCACATTTGGACACTTTGGCGCAAATGTGGGGTTTAGAATCAGAGAGACTGTTGTAAGACTTAAAAAAATGGACTATCCCATAACAAGATCGGACCATTTTTTATGATTAATACCTGTAATAGATGATGAACTAACAAATGGAACCTGCGCACCACAATGAAAGTATCACTAGTGACGAAAAAGCTGTAAAGTACCTATAGCCGATTGTTGTGGGAGTATGGACATGTGATGCAGAGGAGAATGTGAAGACATAGAGCCTTGAACGGTGCATTATGATGGTTTGTATGGTTAGGGTACCATAATTATGATAAGAAATGACAGGAAAATGAGAAACATTGATTGAAAGTAATATGTCATGAAAGACGATAGGTCGTATGGCAAGAAAGTAAACTCGTTATAAAAAAGAGACATCAAATAAAACATGGATTCATGTATGGAAAGAAAGATGTCATAGCTCATAGCTAGAAAGAAAATGAATCTCAGATGACGGAAAATAGAGAGAGTATGAAAGAAAAACTGAACTGGGCCTATTTGGCGCAGCCATGAGACACAATATTATCGATTTTTCTGTCTAGATTTAAGTTTTTATTGTGTAGATTTAAGTTTACTCTTTTGTTTACTTATACTTTATTTTTTGTTGTGTGCACTTAAAAGGCAAGTGCCGAATAAATATGTTTTCTTTCTTTTTTACAAAAAGACGAGGTTGATGTAGCTTGTCTCGGTCAGCGCAGGAAAGAAATGGATTTCAAAGATATTCTACCAAGTATGTTTTGACAACAAATTCCTTAACTAACTACACATTAATAATATCGTGCTAAATAAACGTTTAATCGTAGCAATCATTTACTTCGATAAGCCTACATTTTATTTAGAAAAACATTGTAAAAAATAACGCAGGGCGTGTCGTATAAATTTTAAATTAAACAAAGTTTTTATCATCAGCTGTTGGTAACCAATTAACTGTAGTTGGAACGCCTACCGTTGACAAATTGATGTGTATTCCTGAACGGGACCGCGCCCTTTAAATTTTAAAATGGCCGACACTTTTTACAATCTATTTCGTGTCAAATGATGGGATTAGGAGTTGTAGGTTTTGAAAGATAGCATTTTACGGGACAATTAATGCGTCCATAATGAATAATGACGCATTTGGAATCGGCGATCATTATGCTGATATTGTCACGGTCAACTGTCTAATAAACCCACGGCAAAATACTTGCCAACAATAAGTCGGTGAAGCATAAATTTGGATCGAGAAAGCGTTCTTTAGGAAACGGCTCGACTATATATTAGACAGCCAAGTGACCAAGGCAAAGAGACATGCTGTTTTTTTTACACTACCTCCGCGATATTAAAATACAAATGGGTTTTCCCACAATTCCAGAGATACGGGGTCGTTCTTCATCAGGTACCAGGCCTTTTAAACCACCTCGACACAAAAAACACATGCCCTATTGGGCCCACGGGGCTCACCCAAAATCCCAGTAATCCATGGACCATCTTTATTCCCAAGAGACCAGAAAACTGGCCTTTAATATTCAGATCCCTCCAGAATCTGTCCACGATTATGACAGACGACTCCAGCGCATTCTGCCCGTTAATTTACATAGTGTGTAATTTAACTGCGTGCGCGCAGCTTGCGAATGCTCACCTGCAAAGTCCTGCCGCCATTACTCTTTTTAATTGGTAGCTTGTCTTATAAAATAATTTTGTAACAGACTATTAACGTCTCATTATTGGAGTTCAGGAGGTATTAATAAAATCTATGTGTCTGATATGGAATTGTATGGATTTTATTTCTCTGTGTGATCTGACAGGACGGAAAAGTGGGAAAATAGAGTGGGGCAGGGCAGGGCCTTTGGTTAACGTCAAGACTTCAAGGCTACTGATATCTAGTCCCAGCATCAGTATTTTCTATGTTAGTAAGTCGTTCCTTTTTTCGTTATGTGGCATTTTGTTTCAGTGGTTTGTCTCTGTGGACTGACGTAAAATTTTACAAGTATCTCCAATACTCCATCTTCATTCTTACATGCTGAAAAGACGTCGCAATGATTCATCTTGGAATCGATCAAACCACAATCGGAAACTCCTTAGTATGTAAATGAATGACGTCACTTAAACCACACTTAACTACCCACATTTCAGTGCCACTGTAGCCATTTAACAACTTCAGCTTGCTATCGCAGTCGTTAAAAAAACTAAAGGCACAAAAGCACATGCAAATTGACTTAATTTATCTACATTCATTGAAAAACCTTAGATGTCCAAACAAAAGTTTAGAGGATTCAATTCAAATCCTGCCATTGTTGTCTGCCAAAGTTTTTTTTTTCTTTTTAAGTTGATAAACGGTTCTCTGCCGGTAATTCGTTTAGAGTCGTCCATTAATTATGTTTTAAATCGGCGAGTCTATCATCGATTTTGACGGCGCGTCACTAGGGATGTAGTTTGTCAAAATCATTCCGAACGAGTGATTTGATGCCACAATGTTTGGGCTTTTTGAGGTGGGTCAAATTATAGAGCTAAAGATTAATGTTGCTATCGACAAGCGAGGTAGTCAAGGCGATCTGGCTTAAAGCTTTTGCCGTATTAGAGATGTTTCTGGTATCTTAAATGTTTGGCTTTTTGGATACGTTTTGATTTGAGTTAAGGGAAATCGGGATTCTCTTGTCAATTTGCAGTCCTAGTTTAGGAATCTTTAATACTTTTTATAGTTGTGAATTTGACCAACGAGTTTACTGTCTCAATTCACACTTATTACGTATGTGTGAGGCAATCGGATTAAATCTACCTATTATTATGCAGTTACTAAACTACACGGAACCACAGACACTCCACTTCATCTTTACCTGCATTTTTTTAATACTTCTGCTACCGGCAATCTTGCGTGTTCGCGCATAACTAATAGACAGTTGTCTGTGGTAGTTTGACAGTTTGACTAATGTCAGTCTATAGTCGATGCTCAAGTTTGACAGGTGAATTAAGACATAGAATGGCGGTGTCGACATCGGGGATGGCACTGTGATGAACTGATGACGTCAAATAGATCTTTTAGAAGCAATTTTTCTAGACTAGGCAGGTAAATGATTGGATGCTAAAGAGTTTTTGTTCTGAAGGATGGTGATAATCATCATGTTTCATGTTAAGTACTAATTTCATTATTATCATGGTATGAACATTAGGTCCTGTACGCTAATAATACACTAACCAATCTAAACATACGTTAATAAATAAAATAGTAGTAGTGTTACCAAAATATTTTCTACATGAAAGCATTGAAAAAAGAAAAAACACGGATTGTATGTTTTCGTGAAGGTAAATTGGCAAAGGTGACACTAATAATTCCTAAATACTTTTCACTCATATGTCATAAGATCCCCATGCCAAGGATAGAGAATTAACGTGATTGACTAGAAGAAAAGTACCAGGAAACTACTCGTAGCATTCAAAAGATTTAGCCTTACTGCGTTACAAAGGCCCCTCAAATCAGTCATGTCCACATCAGAACGGCGCAGTTATTCGAAGTTATGAGAGATATATTCCTAAGAATTGAGACGTACCATCGACAAAGAGGTATGCCGAGTGTTCTTAAATCTACCAACACATAATGCACTCAACTTTTGACAGTTAATCCTTCGGTACTTGTGTCTTTGGTCGAAAGTCCCGTGCGGTTGGTAGTTTTGATTGTAGATTAGTGGTTGTTATTGCTTGTCGATCGGTGGGCTCGATTAGACAGCAGATGGGTTATCAGGCTGAGTGTGCCGAGGTTGGAATGTCAACCGGTGTTCTGTCGGGTGTTTGTTTATATACCTATCAGATGTATTGGTATACGTTATTATTATTCATTTATTATCAGAATCAAAAAAATATTCCATACATTGTTAGTAAATCGTACTTATTGAGGCCACGGTTTCTTTTGTCTACCAATGGCAATATTTGAATTTATTATTATTTTTAGTAAAATTAGGAAGCTACAAGCAAAACAAACACTACAAGCTAAATCCTTCTATTCCTTTAATCGCTTCCTTAAATTTGGGTCTTAAAACGTAACTGATGGCGAAATGTGGGTGTGCGTAATAGGCTACCTCTGCCTATCCCTTCTGGGATAACAGGCATGCTATAAGAACTACCATCGCTTCACATTGATAGAGAGAAGCATTCTTATTTATCTCCCCATATTCTCACGTAGAACCTAAATAGACTGGGTTAGTAGGTGTGTCTTAAAAACTAGCTTCGACTTACCTAATACTTGGTGTAGCTATGTCTCCTTAGTCAGTCTGAGTTAGGAATGATAAATAAATAAATATCGCTGAACATTAACACACAGCGCCATCTAGTGCCACACTAAGCCACGAGGCTTGTGTCGTGGACACGAGAATACGAGATAGTTGGTATACTACATAGATACTTTTTTGTTTGTAAATACATACTTATGATACATATAAACATCCATGACTCGGAAAGTAATGTCCATGCTCATCACACAAACATTTGCTCCTACCGGGATTCAAACCCGGGACCCTAAGAACGTAAGGCAGCCTCACTACCGCTGCGCCATTCGGGTCGACAAACTCAGCCTAAGATTTTACACAATTTTTAATTTTTAACCGTTAGCATACCATTTTGAAATCATTTGAAACAAATGCGCGAAATTAGCCAGTCTTACATTTATTTAGTCTTAATAACCTTACAATTTCGTGTCAAAATAGCATAATTATACGTGTATACGCTACAATTTTTAACCCTTATCAGCATACCATGTTGAAATCATTTAAAACGAACGCGCGGTTTAGCCAGTCTTACATTAACTCTTTCTTACTTAAATACTTACCAATTTCGTCTCAAAGTAGCATGTGTAGAGCGAAGGGCCTTTGTTAAGGGCTTATTAATCGTCAGCCGGCCAACCCTGGGCAGGGGCGGGGCCAGGGCGCGGCAATAGCGTACAATTTGCATCGCTAGCCACCGCTACCTGACCGCACGCAAACCGTCTGATAATAACGCGTTAATAGTACGTTAACACATGCAATCGCATCGCGAGGGTTGATTAATTGCTTTCTGTAATGGACTGACCGTTCTAGAATCTAGGAATTTTTAGTTATTATAATGCTAGATTAACGTAAGCTATTGTAGTTTGTTAGGGAGCTGTGGTATTTAAATTTATAATATGCTGTTATCTTTAATGGTTTAGTTATTAAGTGAATGCCGGAGCCCCTTTGGAATAGAATTAGCATTGTTGCACGTCGTATTATATTAAATGCAATAGAGAAATGGTTTACGATTAATTCGGTGACTAACGTTATTTATATTATATAATACTATTTTTTTTCATTTCCTTTATTTATTTCTTTACAAAAAAATATATAAAAACATGAAAAATTGTAGCCCACTGGTATCGGGTACAGGGTCCAAGCTACCGGCGGTCAGGGCTCCAGACAGAGGAACCTTCTAACAATACGAGCCGTGTCCAGGAGTAACGCGCACTGAATCAAACCCTTGATCCAGCTGCCTAACGAGAGCCTCATCAGGTATTGATCGAAAAACTACATTTTATTATTCTAAAGAGGAAAAGAGGTACTTAGATACTTTTAGAGGTGGGAAGATGATGTAAGAGCTACTGCGGGAGGGACAGAGGACAAACTTAAGACCGTGACCTATGGAATCACGTGGGGGAGGTCTATGCTACAGAGCAAAGCGATCTGGAGATTTCTGATGCTATCTTCTTACACAGGGGGTCCGGTAATTAATGGATAATCTTAAAATGGCTTACTTATAGAAAAAAATACGAAAAAAAAATCTATCGTCGTACTTGTAAGCAAGTTCATTTATTTGGGAAAATTGGTATAAATTAATTTTTAAAAAAGTTTTAAGATCTTCGGTAAAAAAAAAATGTATTCATTCATGCTATTAATGTAGACAAGGAGAAAAATTACTGAAGCAAAAAAAATTAATATGGCCCCCCATTCTTATGCAGCATTTTTTTTCGTATTTTTTTCTGAATGGCCATGGGTTCTGCTATGGGCCATTTCAAAGTTATCCATTCGTTGCCGGACACGCTGTATATAAAAATCTCTCACAATAGAGGTCAAGGAAGACACGTTCCTACATAAAAAAATACTTCATCAGCCTTCTGTGTTTACCCTAATTTATTTGGGATCGGCGCAGCATGTTTCATCATCATCATCATCATCTAGCCTAGCCTTTTCCAAACTTTATTGGGGTCGGCGTCCAGTCTTACGTACCGGATGCAGCTGAATACCAGTTTTTTCCTTGGAGCGACTGTTTATCTATGTATCGCAGCATGTTTTCTCCTTGTTTCCCAGCAGTGGGAAAATTATAGGCTTATGCTATTTCATTAAAGCTCGAAATTACGTAATGAATTCGTTATTCCGACACGTAGGTTTCAGCTGTTGGCACCGCTTCCGTGTTTGTTGACGAAGCGCGCGAAATTATCCAGATTTCGCGGCAAATCTCCCGCCCGCGGACTTTGTTTATGACCTGACAATAGCACATTTTAAGGCCAACACAGACGAGAAACTTTTGTAGGTCGGGAATCGAGATGCGTGTGTGTTGCGTTATTACTGACGCTGTCTGTTCAAGAAGTTTCGCGAATTTTGTTTTTTTCATAAAGTATTTATTTATTCGTGAATATCTATTTTGTCCCCTTCAAAGTACTCCCCATCAGATATTATACACTTGTGCCAACGTTTTTTCCAATCCCTAAAGCACTTCAAAACATCATCTTTTGTGATCTTGTTCAGCTCCTCCTTCGATGTCGTCTTTATCTCCTTAATCGTGGCGTAGTGTCGTCCTTTCATGGAGTTTTGGGAACAAGAAAGAGTCACAGGGGCCAGGTCTGGGGAATACTGCATGCGGCATCATTAGTGTGTGGTTTTCGGCAAAAACTCACAAGCAACGATGTGTGAGCGGCGACCCGTCCTCATTCGCAAATCATTGTTATGAATCGAATGGCACGAACCAATTGATATGTTTGTGTTTTTGTTTTGTTTGTTATTTCTCTGCAACTTCTCTAACGGTGATTCGACGATTGGCCAATACTATTTTCTTCATGTCTTCGACGATCTCCTCCGTTGTTGACGTGCTCGGGCGTCCGGCACGCTTCTCGTCGTGCACATCTTTTCGGCCCTCTGAGAACATTTTGTACAACCGATTAACGTTGCTTTGGTCCAAGGTAGCTTTACCATATGCCACAGTCATCGTTTGGAATGCGTCCGCGCACTTAGTTTTGTTTTTCACAAAAAAAATTATACAGATTCTTTGATATTTTTTTTGGGATAGGCAAAAATCGAAGACTTGCCAAAATACGTCCAAGCAAAATAGCTGTCAAAAATTAACTGGACATTCAAAATGGCCGAGCTTGTCAGCATAAGTGAGAGAGATACATGAGTACCAACATAATGCCACAAAAAAATCGAAAATCGAATATATACGTGCAAACAGATGACATCATTAACGTTAAGGGCAGAGAACCCAGGGGCTGGCAGTCTCAACAGAGATAACGACAAAATCGCTAACTTTCGATTGCTAATTACTAACGAATAAATTCAGTTGAACTAATGATGCTTGCGAGAAACGCATCTTGGATGTAAAGACTTGCTTTACTCGCAAGCATCATTATTGCAACTGTTTTTTTCATTGTTATTTTAGCGATCGAAAGTGAACGATAATCTCGTTAACTCTGTCGAGACTGCCAGTCCAGGGCCGCCCAAAACCGTGTTCGGTTGACGATATCGCCAAAGTCGCAGAAAACACCTGGATGACTCACAAAAGCAGGAAGCATGACAGACAAAAAAAAGGCCTATACCCAGCAGTGGATGTTTTCGGGTTTAAATGATGATGTAGTAAGTTTAGTTTAGTAACATAACATAGTTATTACACGCATTTTTTTGTAAGGTTTATGAAGAGGTGTTCTATTATAGTAGTCCAACATTTCGCCAGTTATATTTGAGAGATTTCGATTTGACCTCCGCCGACAAAAGCTCCTCGTCTGCGGCCACCTTTACTACTGTTACAGAAATTATAACTTTATGTAATTTTAAACTGTATCTCGTTGAATTAGAGACTGTTAAAGTGTAACGTGATGTATTTTTCAACGGTTGTTTAGTTTGACATGGTGTTTTGTTTACTTGTTGAAAATATTCCGGTGCGTTTGGTGCGCGCGCGCATTCCGTTTGTTTTGTTATTAATTTAGGATACAGCAGTTATTGTTATGTTTAATGTGTTTATGTATTAGAGTGCTGAAGTAGGTAGGTAGGTATCTGTAGTTAGAGATTGATCGGGCACTATGTATAATTTAGTATTCTATGTTTGATTTTGAGATCCATTGGTTTGGTACGGGACATTTCCTTTGAAAAATGAGTGACAGCATTGTAATGAATGTAAAAAGACCCTCAATGAAGTTGAAAGGCAATTGTTCGTCCCGTCATAGGGATATTCGTTTTAGTTTTAACTTTATCGCAATTCATAAATTGACTTTAAATATTATGTCCATGTAGTACAGGGAGTACAACTCAATGCATCCATCAGCACACATGATTTTTCACCCAAAAAAAAACCGTTTCCCATCAATAATTTTTGTGTGGAGTTACTTTGTTTGATGTACGGAAGGCTTGGTTGACAGCTTCGTGAAGAGTTCGTTTATAACTTGTATGGAAATGTTCAGTTTGTGTAACAGATAGTGTCCTGAAGGCTTGAGTGAACATTAAAATGATGGAACTGTCAAAAATATATATGGAATTAACATATTATCATCATCATCATCTGCCTAGCCTTTTCCCAACTATGTGGGTAGGGGTCGGCTTCCAGTCTAACCGGATGCAGCTGAATACTAGTATTTTACATGGAGAGACTGACTATCTGACCACCACAACCCCGTTAGCAATACTGGTTAATACGTTACCTTAACTTACCGTTAGACTTAACTTGTTGTATGGAAAAGCATAACTCAAAACTGTTGTGGAACGAAGCGCTGCTAAAGTGATTTCCATTTGTCCTGCAAAACCTCTGTTATATCTATCTTCCGCGGAATTTTATTTTGTTTACAGATTTCTATGTTTTATTTTAAAGCTATTAATATTCGTAGACAAGTTTACATCGGTTAAGAATTTAAGATGATAGAATGAAATGTATTCGTTTTTACAATCGTGATTGCTACATCCCATATAAATCGTAGCCAACTTACAGTTTTGACTGAACATAAAAGTTTATATTCGTTTGTTTTGACCACGTGACTTAACGTTGAAATGATATTATTCCCAAACATTTGGTTAGTTTTCTATTAGCGTTAACGATTGTAGATTGTCAACTTGGCTAAGCCTACAGTTCTTTTACTTCTGCCATCAACCTAAGCAGCAACTTACCAGCAAACATATTGCGATGATAATAATTATCACTTTCAATCATTTTGTCTAGGTATTTTGTATGGGAATAAAATCGCTGTGTGACTGTACTTGACATGGCTTACATGACCAACATAATATTTTTAAAAAATCGTCTAACCAGCGTTACCATCTCCGACCCGCGAGAGATATGAGATATATATTTTTAAATAAAAAACCGGCAAAGGTATCGTGGCATTAATCCGTTGGCATGAAAGGAGGCCGAGCGGCCCCCCGTGGGGGGTGGCAGGTGCGTGTGCGCAATGTAGGCGAGCGGGAAATATGTGGGGACAAGTGTGATCCCGCCATTGTGTTGTGTTTAACCAGTTTTAGAACTTTTGGGGCTTTTTTGAGACTTATAGTCTGGCTAAGACGGACCACAACAATCTTTCCTGAACAATAATAATTAACTATGGAAACAATAATTAATTAGAATTAGAATTTATTTATTTGTAAGAATGTAGTTTTACATAGTATGATGTTAATATATATTTTTCATTACTCATACTCTGAAAGTAGGTCTGAAGTTGCCTGAGGAGCGGGTTGAAAGTAATACTTTTCAGCCCTAGGGAGAATCGTTTTCAACTGACAACTGTCAAATTATAAAAAAAAAATGTTCATTTTTCTATTGAACCATGTTCCAACTTTCTATACAGCCACGATGTAAAATTGAAATAACAAAGTTAAGTATTAATTAAAGAATAGATATTTTTTAAATAACTTTATTATAATTAAGTTTCAACTATTTCTTTAAAATTACATAGATTTGGGCAAAATATTTACCATTTTTTCGATGATGAAAATAAAAAATAGGTAATGGCTGAATAGCTGGCCGGCCATAGAAAAAAAAACAAAATAGGCGGGAAAGCGGCAATCCGATCTTCATTTTTTTTTCGAGTTGTTTCATGTTTTTATTTTTATTTTCCTTGTATTCGTAATGAAAAGCACAGTGTTTACCTCGGGTTAAAGACTTATTTAGTCGAAGCCCTCGAACTATTAGCGCCCTCGCTTCGCTCGGGCACCAAACCCCGTCTCGGGACTAAATAAGTTACTTTCACCCCTAGGGTAACAATGTACCTACTATTTTAAGTTCTATACACTCTACCACATTATGTGGTGCACAAATATTAAATAATTAAATGTCATTCTTATAACTAAGTACAACAAGTAATACAAGTAATTACCTACTAGGGTATCTGCTCATACGGCTTCGTCGGGTTAAAAAAGGTGTTCGGTCAGGAAATTCAGTAGCGAAGTTGAGGTCAATTGTCTTCTAGAAGCTCTGCACGAGTGTACGGGATTAATGTCGCTTCATTTCAAATCGTTCGGGATTCTTTTTAAAAAAACTCCGTACTGCAACATACACTTATAGATTCGTAACGATAATGACTCGGATCCTGAAAGATCAGCAAATCAAGTATCTTGACTTGGCTCGCGAGGTTGTTGACATGTGGGACGTAAGTTCAGCGATCATTGTACCGATAGTCGTTTCAGCCCATGGCTTAATTGCCAAGAGCCTCGACCATTACCTGAGGAGGCTCTCGTTAGGCAGCAGGCTTGATTCAGAAAGCAGTACTCCTGGACACGGCTCTTATTAGGAAGTTCCTTTCTCTAGAGCCCTGTCTTCCAGTAGCGTGAACCCTGTTCCCGATACCGATGGACAACATTTTTAAGTGTTTTTTTGTTGTAAATATTGATTTTATATAGGAATATTTAACGGGATGATCTTATAAAAAATAGGTGAGGTGATACCGATCAAGCGCAGTACATATAAGTGTTAGGATGCATTTGTTTGATCATGGATCCCTAAAAACTGCTCAAAATAAAAGAGGTCGTATCGCCCGCAGCGCCCCTCGCGGCGAGCAGGCGGAACCAATCGTTCGGTTACGGTGCCACTATTATTTAATGTGTTCAGACAGGATCACACAGGATTTCTGGATAATTGTTCACACGTAGATTTAAAGGGTAGGCAGGACTCGTGGCCACGTTCCCAGTTCCACAATATCGTAAATGAAAAGAGTTAGTGAATTCGCTGAAATAATAAAAAAGAACATCCAGAACTCAACAAATCATGATTTCGTAAGCTGGATTTAACTTCACAGGGTACCTTGGATATGGAGTCCATATAGACTGTCCCCTTAGCTTTTCAAAGGCCAACGTCATCTTCTTTCAGGAAGTTCTCCTTTCTGACGGACCTGCTTGGTGACTTATGGCCCTCTCCATCTCAAATACTGGAGGCCTGTGTCCCAGCAGTGGGAAAATTTTAATCTGACTTTACTTACATAACATAACATTACGCCTGTAATCCCTGAAGGGTTAGGCACACGTAATCGTAATCGCGTATCTATTTGTACACCCATATTTCACCAGATAACCCTTGGATCTGTCCACGAAGTAGACACAATAGTTAATCAATTGTGTCATGAACAAATCGGTCCGTTGACAGATCATGATTTATGTTTAAGTCCCATGTAATAGTGAGCGCAACTATTGCCATTAACCGAAGTGAGAAATTCTTAATGGAAAACCCATTAAAACTTTGCCCGACTTGGGAATCGAGCCCAGGACTTCATGCTCAGCAATGGCGCCTGCAACCACTAGAACAACGAGGCAGTCACTTTATTAATAATTTTCTTTTAAAATTCCCGCCTATTGCTCATCAGGGATTCGCTCCAGGCCGTCAGCATTAATTTACCTGTTAAGGTGAAAGCGTCAGGCTAGCCCGCGAAATTCAAATTTTCTTACGTTTTTTGCAATTTGTAGACCAGTGCTAGGTTGTATGTTGATTAAAATATTGTTCGCTACTGTAAGACGTATCAAAAATCATTCCTCGACCTTTATGAACTCGGAGGGTTGTATTGATGATTTTGATGATTATAATTCTGTAACTACATGCGCCTTACAGTCGCGAACAATATTTTAATCAACATACAACCTAGCACTGGTCTACAAATTGCAAAAAACGTAAGAAAATTTGAATTTCGCGGGCTACCCTGGAGCATCCACCTTAAAACACTCGCATTTTCTCATAATAGACTGCTACTTTATGAGTATAGGAGTATTTTTACGTCTGAGTAAAATAAAACTACACGCGAGTATACGATATAAATGTGACTCGTACGCCGCAGGAGTCTAATCGATACCTGCGATAGTGCTGCACCGAGGTCCATATCGATTATCGATAGACTGACGTTTGGTCAATACTTGTTGTGCCGCTTTTAACTGGACTGATCGGAGTTCCCACAGAATCTAAGACTACGCTTCGTGTTGGGCCTCTAGCTTCAACTTTCTGACTAACTGATCTTTGACAAGTTGACAACGGGGCGTTGTCTGTTGTATGACAGTATACCTATACACCTCTCTCCTTCAAGTGTTCTCATGTACACAGCCACGGATGGACGGTTCTGCCATTTGCTCATCCAAGAGAGTGCAGGTAGTTGTGCATTATGGACAGGAAATAACCTAATTATTTTTTTACTTTATTGTTTCAGATTGCCGAATGATTGCTTAGAAATTCCTGCACACCGAGATGAAGATGAGGATCTAAAGTATCAAACTCCTGTTACTTTACTGTTGCCAAGTAGGCTAGTATTATACAGTGCTCTCTTAAAACCCGAATACATTATGTATCATGTACAGTCGCCAGCACATCAACTTACCACAAACTGTAAAATTTTCCCAAATGATTTTAAACCATAAAATGTTGAGGGTTAAGTTCAAAATCGAATGAGAAAATTTCACAGTTTGTGGTAACTGGTTTTACGCTCGCGACTGCACTTGATGTCAGAAATAGGTGTGGTATTGTGCCCGGACGAGCTCCTCCACAAACATCTCTAGGCGCACTTATATTTCCGGAAAGCCCACGGAACTCCATGTCTAGATATTACGTAAGTACATGGTATATAATGTCAATGGCATAATTATATAGTCGCGCAACAGGAAGCACTCACGTTGTGTTGCTTTCAAGTAATTTCACTTTCTCTTCTTCTCTGAGCACTAGCTCACAATCTCACATCTAGGATAATTTTAGCTTCGTTGCATAATCTATGCATCATGCTGTGGTCAATTTTAAGGCTTTAGCTTACTACAAGCGAAGATAAGCGATGTGAAAGCTGTACGTGGTAAACCGGGACGATTCACTCACCACACTGTGCACTGGGCCCGCATGGTTCATTCCTACCAAAGAGGTTTATAAGAGTTATAGAGCGGCATTGGGAATATTATCATAAAACAAAAAAAAAATCCTACCTTCCCAGCAATTACTTTTTTTTTTTCAGATGGGAAATCATCAAATGACTCCTCCCGCTCTGGGGGGAGCAGGAGGGAGTGTCAGACTTTTACTGAATAAAACCCATCCATGTTCCTTCTTTGCCCTTTGAGTTCCGGAGCCACGGTAGGTATCTCTTTCGAACAGTCCCGCAGCCGGCCCGCAGCCATGGCGGCTCGCCGCCTCAAGGAACGCGCCCACATCGGGGCCCCGTAAAGAGCCATGGACCGCACGACCACCAGGAATGCTACCTTACAAGCGAGCGTATGATACTAGATAGGACGATTTGTTAGTAGTTGTAACTGCAAGTAATATATTGTAACGATTTTCTTCGTCTTGTCCCGACTATCGCTCGTAAATATTTAATGTCTTTGATTCGAACCCGCTTCTGTCACATAACGGTAGAGGAAAGCATCGTGGGGAAACCGGCATGACCTACAACATAATTTGGAAAATATGGGTCATCTACCAACCCTCACTTGGTCCGGAGAGCTGATTATTACTGCCCACTCTCCCTCACGGAGAGGAGGCCTGTATCCCAGCAGTGAAAACATTATAGGTTGATGCTGAATAAATTAATGTAGCAACCGCTGGTACAATGTAAGGATCGCTGCACGTTAGCTACTGCCTCGCTTTTAATATGAAAGTAGGTTCCAGGGTAATCATTTGTATCTGTGCTAGATTACTTAATAATGAGTGCAGTTATCTTTAGTCGGTTAGGAATACTCACACGAACATACATATCAGGTGAGCAGTTGCTCCATGTAAAATAACGATTTTCTGGGTGGTAGTCAATCCTCTTGTCGAGAATGATGATGGTGGCTTGCCCTCATAAAGCATCTTTGGGTTTCATCTGATGTTTGGTTGTTTGAAAACCTACTTTGTATGACCTTTTATTGTATTGGTCCTGCTCCTGATTTCACTCCGATCGTGTCGGATTGCCTTCCCATCGGACTAGGAGAGTAGGAGAAGCGAGCATTTACCTGTTTCTGCGCCAAAGACATTCAAATATTTACAAGCAACGACGAGTAGGCGGGACAAGACAAAGAAAATCGGAATCCAATACTTGTTACTACTTAGTAACAAGTCGGTCTGTCTAGTCAAGTCTAGTGTCATACGCCCGCTTGTCAGGTAGCATTCGTGTGATAAAATCGTAAATGTCTGGGATTCAAATTGTATAAAAAAATTCCCAATGTCTGCTCCATAAGACTTTTAAATCTCTTTGGTCTGCGCACACACTTGCGCCCTATTAGGTCTCCCGCACCGATGGTTAGGTCCAGGTTAGATTTAACGCTATGGTAGAAATTCGGTCAGCAGGGCATTGTTTAAACTGAGGGATGGGTTTTTTCCCGGACGCTTTGAAAGTAGCCCTTATAACACCTGTGTACAAGTCTGGTGCTAAGTCTGACCCGTCGAACTATAGACCAATTTCGGTCCTACCGTCCATTTCAAAAATCCTTGAGAGACTTATTAACTCACGCCTGATTAAATTCCTATCTAAATATAAAATTCTGTCGCCTTCTCAGTTTGGGTTTAGACAGGGAAAGTCTACTGAGGATGCAGTTCTGTCACTAACTTCTGCTCTGGTAGACGGTGTAGATCGTGGAGCCAAGTGTCTAGCTGTTTTTCTTGACCTCAAAAAGGCGTTTGACACAGTGTCTGTCCCCTTACTTTTACAGAGGCTTGAACGCATCGGCATAAGGGGACCAGCTCTTGATCTTTTTAAATCCTACCTCAACAATCGCAAAAAAACGGTTAAAATTGCAATGTACACCAGTTCCGAGTCAACCATCACTTTTGGAGTCCCCCAGGGTAGTGTTCTTGGGCCGACCTTATTCCTCATTTATATAAATAATCT
This sequence comes from Xestia rhomboidea, assembly GCA_963853795.1. Taxonomy (NCBI): domain Eukaryota; kingdom Metazoa; phylum Arthropoda; class Insecta; order Lepidoptera; family Noctuidae; genus Xestia; species Xestia rhomboidea. Next base: position 16,553,395 of record OY970777.1, read on the forward strand.
CTGCAACATGAAGATTGATGGCGGACTCCTTTTCTCATACGCCGACGATACTGCCATTGTCTTCACTGCTAAGACTTGGGATAATGTTCGTAGGTTGGCCGAGCGTGGCCTTGCTAAGATAGCAGCCTGGCTAAACCATAGTCTCCTCACGCTAAATGCCCCCAAATCCAACTACATCTGCTTTACTAAGTATAATAACTCCCAACCGTCTCAAGATTTCCAAATAAAAATTCATAACTGTCCCAACCCCCCAAACCCCAGCTGCTCTTGCTTAAAAATTGACAGGCTACAGCATACCAAATATTTAGGTGTTGTGATTGACCAGCGCCTGTCCTGGCACATGCACACCGAACTTGTTATGAAAAGAGTTAGGAAACTCATTTGGACGTTTAAAACACTGCGACATGTGGCTTCAAAGCAACTTCTGAAGCAAGTATTCATTTCACTGGCTCAATCTATCCTCATGTACTGTCTGTCTTGCTGGGGAGGGACTACAAAACAAAAAATTTTAGAACTTGAGAGGGCGCAGAGAACTTTACTTAAGGTCATGTTCTTTAAACCCTATAGGTACCCCACCCACAGCCTCTACTTATTATCTGACCTGTCTGTAAGAAAGCTTTATTTGCTTCAACTTTCACTAAAAAAACACACATCCCTTCCGTATGACCCCTCTAAGCCAAAAAGCAGAAGGAGCTACTTAGTCGCTCCAACGGCCAGGGTTAGATCTGTTTTCGCTAAAAGACAATACTCAAGGCAATCATCTTATCTATACAACTTGCTGAATAAAGAGTTACGAATATATTCCATGAAGCTCCGAGACTGTAAAAAAGTTGTAACCGAGTGGCTTAAAACTAAAACCTACGACGATGTTGAGTCTATTATTTCTACTTCTCAATAACCAAGTTACATTTGGGTTGTTGTGCGCTGGGTTAGTGAATGAAGACTTGTGTAGATTCTTTCGATCCCAAGACATTGTCACAGGGCTAACCGACAAACAACAACCTACATTAATTTGGACTTACGCTTCATCTATGTGTGAAAGCAGGACTAATAAACAAACAGACAGGACATTAAATAGGACGAGTGAACTAAGCATTGCTCGTTATCTCACACACCACACAATCTCACTTTCACACTCACACCCACACTCACTCATAACACTCACTCACACACTCACTCATGATACACATACCACACGTACACGCGCGATCTGGCCTTTTTCTACATAACGCTCATCAAACTGCAGAGCTGTTAGTATAATTTTTAAGTTACCCATTTATCATTTATTTTATTTTAATTTTTGTTTAGTCTTTCATGTTTACACTGTCTAAATTTCGATTGCATAAAAATAACAAGTGGAAGTGCGGAGTCCCCTAATACAAGCAATTCCTTGCTTAAAAGGTGATCTCCAATAATATGTATCGAAATGCCTATTGTAATTGAAATAGACGTTTTTTTTTTTTTTTTTATTATATCACGTTCTAAAAAAATCCCAATAGAGTTCATACTTGACACGCTTTTTGGTTCCAGCAGATTTCACAACGTGTACACAACTTTTGGAATTCCTAATTCCTGGGAAAGGCCTGTCTTCAGTAGTGGACAATTCTCAACTGGGAGGCTGATCCGAATAAAAAAATAAAAATAAAAAATAAAAATCCATTTATTTCATTTTCAAAGAGTAAAAAATAATTTATATTTCAGTTCGACGTCACGGTCGCCGTCGTGTCGGAGGACCCTTCTTGGATTTGTCTAGAACTGTGATCCATACCTTAATGGTTTTGCTCAGCTCGTCCCACCACCTTCTACTTCTTCTCCGCTTATTGGGAGAACCTAGGGATCCTACTTGTTGAAGCTGTGTGTGTGTTTAGTTTTAATTTTCATCTAAAACTTTACTATCAATTTGCCAGACTCTTTTAAAATCTCTTCTATCTTTAATTTTATCTACTTTCCTATTTTAAACAGAACGCTTTATCTTTCTGTACCCACCAAACTGCAGGCCCCCTAAGGCTCAGGAGTATTGGAACGTTATAGACTACAACCAGCGTGCATATTATGTGGACGAGGCGAATGGAGTATGTCGGAATTCTAGCAGGTAGCGTTCTGTAGTTTCTGTCTACCCCCATTGTAGAAAGGCGTGAGTATATGCATGTTTTCTCCCTATATCAACAATCCTATCTTATTCCTTAATTTATAACCATAACATCCAACTGCTAAAAATATCCCCAATGACTCTAGCGTAAACAAAAACAAAAAAATAAACGAAGGATCGATATTATTTGCGAGCAATCAATTGATGAACCGAGTAAATAATCAGTCACCCGCATGCAACATTCATTACCGGCTTACAATGATTAAGAGTTGCTTGTATGCATACATGTGAAGCAATGCATGGTGGGTGTGTCGAGTGTCTCGTTGTGTAGACTTGGAGTCATTGACCGGAGCCTTGACCGCCGCTCAGCAGTGAAAGTTGAACTGCAGTGATACCAAACAAGATACTAACTAAGATATCGATTTACTTTTGAATCGATTTCAAGTATCAAGTATCGGAATGACAGAGAAGGGAACCATTTTGCATTCATAGATTATTTTGGACCACTACGGTCCGGAAGTATGTAGATTGAAATGGGACAGCACAGAACCCAACTAATTACAAAAAAAAAATAGTTTTAATCATTGTTTTAATGTAGGTACCTACAACACTTAAAATTAAAAATAATCAACAACAATTACACAATAGTCAACAAAAACGCGATCAACAGCACAGACAACAACATTATTTGTTTGCACACAACAATAAATATCACAACATTATAACATAAGTCAACACTGATGGAATTACATCTCCATCAGATCTACGAACTTTGTATTTACACTGGCAACCCCTGCTTATAAAAATAAGCTATAGAACCTCTTTGCCCCTTAATTTAAATTTGTTTTTTTTTTTAGTGCTTGTGGCCTCCCTTGTGGTGGTAGACGTGTTTGTAGACGGGAACATGGACGGGGTAGGGCTTGGGAATTGGGACCTCGACCCTCTTTTCGACCTCAACGGGGTAGGGCTTCTCGACCTCATAGGGGACAGGCTTCTCAACGGTGTAGGGAACTGGCTTCTCCACAATTTGTTGCACGACCTGTAAATGAATTTCGAGATTAGTCTTGGTTTCTGGATGATGTCCATCATTTGTGGGCTACGGAGAAATTAGTTCAACGTCATAAATACTCATTGGCATAATTACGATTATTTTGGAAGAAGAAAGTGTACTGAAAGAGTATTTGGGGGTTAATCTTTTGCATTTAAATAATGGGTGTCCAATTTTGAATTTTGGGGTGATAGAACGTATCCGAATGTAACTGACTGCAAACTGTCACAAACGCACTGTTCTTTTTTCAAACGCACGCCTGACTGCCCGCGCTTTTACTTTCTGTCATGGCCGACTGAGTTATGTAACTTGATGCAGCAATGAATGGGTAACGTTATGAGATAATTGCAAAAACGCATCTAGACACAATAACTGTGATATAACATCTACTTTGTACTACTTTATTTGCCGTGTAAAATAAGTGTATAGTTTCTCCTTTGGCAGTTACTTTGTGGTTTAACTTTAATTGAATTGATGTCTAGGAGAATGTCGTTTTGCCTGTAGGGAGTAGGTGTACTTAATTAGTTCCATGTTTATGTTATGGCCAATGTAAAATGGCGATAATTAGTTTTTACCGAAGGTAGACAAAGAAATGCAATTTACGGCGATTAATTTTATACCTTTTTATGAAACTAACCGTGAAAGTCATAAAGAGCTGTGTTGTGTCCGTTTTATTTGCGTATTAAATTGTTATCTTCCTTTTATTGTTTTTGTCGACTATAAACGTGTTTAAAATTAATGTTAATTTATTCATATTTTTTGTACTTGATACAGACTGGAACCTTAGGCATGCCAGTCAGTGTAGCAATAACAAAAAAATAAGACAGACTAATTCTGGAATGATAGTTAAATCGAGAAGAAAATGAAAAATCAATGTAAGTGCTGCCGTTGCAATGATGTAACACGACAGTGTGATGTTAATGACTTATTAACAGATGATTGTGTGAGTTCAATTACCCACGGTTTAGCGGTCGCACCATTCGCGTAGCATTTCTTAAATTAAAGTCATGCAGCAAATCAACTGAATTAAGAAAGAATCATAGCAGTAATTGCAGCAATTAATAAGCAAAAACAATCAGTCTAATTTTAAAACGAAGGAGAATTTAGTATGTACTGTAAACATCGGAAAAGAGCATTATTTCAACATAGTAGGATTAATTATTTAGATGAAGTAACTGGAGATTTAAGATTTAAGACAAATTGCGGTACTAACAATTGCATAATTTTTACATCATATTTTACACCAACGCAGAAGAATTACCTACATGTTTAACAAGAATAAGTCGAGATCCTTATTTCAATTTATTAATCATCATTGTCTGCCTAGCGTTTCCCAACTATTTTGGGGTCGGCTTCCAGTCTAACCGGATGCAGCTGAATACTAGTATTTTACATAGCGACTGCCTATCTGACCTCCACAACCCAGTTAGTAGTGAGAAACGATACCCTTTGGTAAATTGATTCCCGATTTCCTTATATTGCACTGACTTCCTTATTTCAATGATTAAACTGACCGAAAAATGAATTCGCAGAAGAATTGATATTCTAAGCGGAATTTGCTGTTGACGTACTCCAGCCTTTAGGTCAATTAAATCTAGCTGCAAACAATAATCACTGGGTAACCCTAATCGAACTTATTCATACAAAGATAAGATTGAGCACTAAAATCACCCTATTTACGAAACACGTGGACAGACTATCGTGAAGTAATGGACATTGTCAAAATGAAAGGGAATGTCTTTCTCCGTGCGTTACGCAATAGCTGAGCTATTTGAATGGCCAACACCGTAACCACCTTCGGGATTTGAAACAATCGCTTCCAAAACCTTTGTAGTTTTGCAACGACTTCCAACAGAATTAACATACCTATTGAGCTTTCTTCGGTAGCTTTTTGATTTTTTTTATTTATTTATTAATTATCGGGTTTGAGTTTGGCCGCCATTCGCTTTATGTCAAAGCGATTATGCAGCCTAGGTTGGAGCACGCTTGCCTGAAGAATGATTGCAAATGATTCACTTTCCCTAGGTTCTTTGGGCTGTTTCTAGGTAAATTGCTATTCTTCAGCAAGGTATTATGAATTATTAAATACTAGAATTAAAGGTGTACCGAACCAATCGAAGAGGATTGGACCATTTTCATTTGCATTTAAGTTTTTGATGTTTTTTTCCAGAATTTCCCAATTTTTCCCTCATAAGAACCATGTGGTTTTATTGTTAAACGCACTTTTAAATTTTTACTATCTTATAATAGTTGGCAGTTTTTAAACTTTTTCTAATGAATAATAACAGGAGTCAAAGCTTACCTTATAAACTGGCACATGGATAGGCTGTTCCACTGTAACGTGGACGGGGTAAGGTTGCGGGATGGGGATCTTCACGTACTGCGGGACGGAGACCGCCACGGGATGCGGGACCGGGACTCCGATCTTCTTCACAACCGTGACGTGGTAGGGTTTCGTGTGCTCGGAGTGGGAGTGACCTTCCGGCTCCCACTCGTCCGAGGGTCGGGCGGCTGCGAAGGCCGCTAGGAGGAGGATGGCTGTTGTTTTCTGGAAGGTAATGGAGTTTTATGTTAGTATTAGATTCCACTGCTGGAGCTGGACAGGTTGCAGCAATGCTGAGAGGGCGGACAGGAGTCCTGTTTGCCTAGATTGTGGTGCCTTCTTTTTTTTCAGAAATGTAGTAGTATAATAAAAAATAAGTGATTTTGGACTTTAAAGGCAGGTTTCCGCCACAGTTAGATTAATTTAAAATGTAAACTAGTACCTACACACACTGTTCTTAAGCTTTCACGGTTTAGAACTAAACTTATATTGTCACTTACGGGATATCTTCCGTGATTATTAATATCGGGAACTCAAAACAAATATTAATCACGGAAGATATCCCGTAAGTGACATAAGTTTAGTACCTACATATTGTAAATTTTTGAAAAGATTCGAATCTGCAACACCGCGCTTATGCACTTAACTTCCGGGCTATATGTATTTTGAATGTATTACATTAAGACTTACGATTATTAAAGGTGGGAATTAGTTTCGAATTTTAAATTCTATTTCAAAATCAGAATATCATTTGACGTTAATGACTGTCTATGGTGTCAAGTGAACGCATAGCCCATTCACCATAGAGCAGGTAGTAGCAAAGTTATGATGTAATACATTACAGAATCATTATGTCATTATGTAGCTATCTATCAACGATATAAACTATGCATTATGTATTATTAATTCTCATTCAGAGCGTGAGAAGTAATAAAACAATATTCTAACAAAAACATTTTGACAGTTCAAAAACCCGCCATGTTTTTTGACAGCACTTTTTTTAGAATGAACTTCCACGCAAAGGAACCACATTATACAGCCAGGAAAGCTGTCACAATTTCCCGATCCATTTTAAATGTCGTTGTTACGTCACTTTACATAAAATAATTAAGAAAACACTTACAAAAGCGATCATGTTGAATAGTTTAGATGCTGTTGTCGACTTCTAAGTATTGACTGGTGCATTCTGAGATCCCCACAAGCGTTTTATACTTGGTGAAATGTACAACGCGCCTTTCCATTCAGTGATAGGATCGTCGGACCATGATGCCATCAAATTTGAGAACTGAGAAGGCAATGTTGCCTTATTTCTTGTACATTGCGGTTTTAAAACGAGGTCGGCAATTTGGATAACCAATAAAAGAAGCATGTATACTATACATATTGGTTTTATACAGTAGTATGTAATTCCATAGTGAAGTTCGATTGTACTATTCGGGCTAACAAGGAGAAGTAAGTATATCAGGCTCTTGGTTTTTGTTTTTTTTCTTCTCTACTTATATGTGCTCAATTCTTTTTTTAAAGTTATTATTATGGGCGATAGAAAGTATGACAGTTAAATTAAAAAGGTTTTATGCGACAGATTGTTTTATTTTATCGTTTTTAATTAGTTATTGTCGATGTGTAATTACTTAGGCTTACAATACATTGTGTTACGGCTAATTAGTTTCCATATTTGTGTGTGGTACTGGCTGGCAAAATGACTTATTGCAATTTATGATATTCATTGGACATTCTGCGAGTAGACCCCTGATGATTGAGTTCCTCCTGGCAAAGTACTAACAAGGAGAAATATTCAGAGATGATGGAGCAGAAGAACATACAGAAGCTCGTGGCAACTGGGTTGAACAATTTCTAGGTTATAACAACTACACTATTCTTAGTGGATTTTCCTAATGATCCTAATCATCATCCATAGCCTTTAGCACTGATGGGCATAGGCCTCTCCAATCCCACGCCATTAAACTCGATCCTTGGCTATTCTCATCTAGCTTCTGCCAGGCATGTGTGTCCGACTCAACGGCTAGACAGGTTCGCGTTAGACATAGGCGAAGATGGCGGGACGCCTTGGCTTTCTCATGTTTTGGCGAGAAGAACTACAACATCGAGAAAAGTGGAGTCGGAGGACGCCTTTAGGAGTGGGACAGTTCAGGGTAATAAAAAAAAACCAACCAAGTGCGAATTGGACTCACGCATCGAGGGTTCCGTACCTATAAACTAATAATTCAGTTCAGTAATTTTCTTATTAAACTACATATTTACGGTTTTCAGATTTTCTCCTCAACAGTAAGACATTGCTTCTTGCCAAATTTCATGATTCTAGATCAACGGGAAGTACCCTATAAGTTTTGATTCCCGTGTGAAATCGCAAAATGTGCGACATAAACGGTCATATCTTTTGATCGCGTTGACTTGCAACTTTGATTTTTTCTCTGCTCCAATGTGAAGTGAGTATTTGATATTATTATAATACCTCCAGCATATATTTCAGCTTGATACCTCCACGCGTTCCTGAGAAAACGGGTCTTGACAAACGGACATAGAGACGGACAGACGGACAACAAAGTGATCCTATAGGGATTCTGTTTTTGCCGACTGAAGTACGGAACCCTAAACACAACAACAACTCCAAACAAACTTCACGAAATAGGTTATTCGTTGGTTACGATCTTAATTCTTTTAAAGGTACTTAAGTAACATCTCAATAAGAAGTGCTCATTTAAGATCGGTTATGTAAAAACATTCACGCCATTAAAAAGGTGAATGTAGTCCCAGCAGGTTAGTGGAAGACCAAAAGTTACTTTTACATTGGTACTTAAAAGGAACAAAGAACGCAATGTTGGTAAAGATTGTTGTTACAGAACCTGTCTCTTGCGGATATAAGAACTGAAGACATGTGTTGGACTAGACAGGTCTGGTTGCCCCTTAGAAGGTTACTATTGATGGTATATGTTATCGGGTCTACAGGAGCTAAACGCGAGTTTTATAATGCAAAAAAGCATATGATTCACTGCAATAAACAAAACCAGAAAAATATATGATATTCTTCAGGATATATGCTAGTACGATAGCGTTTTGAAAACATAATACAACCAATTTTACTTAATAAAAAAAAATCACGAACTTATCTCTAAAAATTTCTTTTAACGAGTAAAAACTATACTAAAGTACATGCGATCATTCTGATTTTTAGGCAAATAATTCTACAAGCAACATATTAGCTTCATAGTGTTTTATTTTTTTAGTTCAATCAATAGATTTTTTGTAAATAGCAAAAAACCACTCATTTCGCACTATTTGGCCCGCACTGACTGACGTAAGAACCACTTTGTAGTGCAAGCTGAATAGAACTTTATTCTAACAGTATTTCAAACGAAGAACCACCACAAATAGAGTTGCTAATTTAGCTCCTGTAGTCGCCTTAATGCTGATGTTGTTTTCGAAACTGTCGATTAAAGCTACCTCTAATTGAGTAACACGTAGTACACGCAATGACAATCCCCTTTATTTAGGCAATTCAATAAAAGTCCCAGCATTCCTTCTCAGAGCTATTTCCCGTGCTTCCGCGAACAAGCCCTCGCGGTACGCGTCCAGATCAGATCGAAGGAATTGGGGGAGGCCTTTACCCAGCAGTGGGACAGTACAGACTAATAAAAAATAAAGTCATAGAGTTATGTAATGTTTTTTTAATTCCTATGATGCAGCATAAAAGTAATTGACCCTTTTTTTAACTCTTCCGAAGGCTTCCGTTTTTTTTGCTATCTATTTGCTAACCGCAGCCACTCGCAATGACTGGCACTTTTCATGGAGTTACTTAGAGAACCTAATTGGCGGTACTTTCATACAAGCTTATAAGCTTGACTTGCAGTCATAACGTACTACTCTTCATGATGTTAGGGTTACTGAACAGTCTACTTGAGTACTTGCTCTAGGGGCTTGCCGTATTGTTGGCTCCTAGACACGCTACTGTACGACTGCCAAATCCTTCAGAGAAATAATATATAAATAAATAAATATCGCTGGACATTACACACAGGCACATTACAACGAGGCTTATTGTGTGGTGAACACCACATAATTGATATACTACATATATACTTTTTGTTTGTAAATACATACTTATTATACACATAATCCATGACTAAGAAACAAATGTCCATGCTCATCATACAAACATTTGCTCCTACCGGGATTCGAACCCGGGACCCTAAGAACGTAAGGCAGCTTCAATAGCGCTGCGCCATTCGGGTCGTCCAAAATACGCGACATGATTGCAAAGAAACCAGTAATTATGTCGTTGCGGTCTGTCATCTATAGCAATTTAAATAAATAAATAAATAGAGGAGTTTCGTAAAATCTTCTTCTTATCATAAGTGTGGCTTGCATAGGTTGGTCTGTGGATGGGTGACTACTTATTACATACCGAGTTTCCTCCGTGTCTCGGAACGCACGTTAAACCATTGGTCCCGGCTGTCATTTGTAGATCTTTGACAGTCGTTATAGGTAGCCGGTCGAAAATCTGCCAAACTGACAACCAGTCTTACCAAGGGGTATCGTATTACCCGGTTCTAACTGGGTTGTGGAGGTCAGATAGGCAGTCGCTCCAAGTATAATACTGTTGCACCCAGTTATACTGGAAGCTGACACCAACCGGATTGGGAAAAGGCAGGCAGATCATTATGTAAAACCCTAACAATACATACCGTTATGTGTTGTAATACAAGGAATTAGCATCACGAAGAAGAGAACAATGCCCCTTGGTCTACATCTTACTTAAAAACACTTTATTCGCGTCAAAAATGCGAAGTAATTGCAGAAATATGCAAATACGGCCGCCATTAACTAATTGATCGTACGCGAATGTAGATTATTACAGCTGTGCTTTTGCCGCTGAACAGAAATGTTGCAGAAGGCTCAGAACTATCAAATTCAACGTGAAAGTGCAGAAGAAAAATAAAAGTTTTTGAGATAATTATTGATAAGACTAGGATAACACATCCGTTTTTTTTACATGTCACACTTTTGACGCCTCTAGCCCTCTAGCTGTCTCTATTTTTTCTTATTCTAATTTCAACCATATTGTACATGTTCGCCGCACCCCAAGAGATACGTCGCGATTACGCTCAGATTTTAGAATAAAATCTTTATGAAATCAAAAATTGGTCTTTTGAAAAAAAAAAGCAAATCAAAAAGGCTAATTTATGAAGAGAACTAGAGAAGCATGTTATAAATAATTATTTCTCATTTCTGTGGTTTCGTTGTGAGGGGATTCTTTAAACATCATACTACTTAAAAAAACTACCATTTTGGAGTCAAGATTATTTGGTTTTTTTTTTTTATTTGTTATTGTGCAGAAAATAAAAGTTTTTGAGATAATTATTGATAAGACTAGGATAACACATCCATTTTTTTTACATTTCACACTTTTGACGCCTCTCTAGCCCTCTAGCTGTCTCTATTTTTTCTTATTCTAATTTCTACCATATTGTATATGTATTTACTTTTACTACGTAATGAAGTAGTCTCGGGCGCTTGCGAAAACGAAATGCTATTTTTAACCGACTTCAAAAAGGAGGACACTCATTACGCTGAGAATCATGATCCGATTTACGTGATTCTATGTAGAATAGTTGCCATTTGGTTCCATCAAAATTTAACATAGTTTGGCCCCGCAGTTTTCATTTTATTAAGATTTTCTTTTTATAACACTGTGTATAATTATGCAATATGGTTATATTATTTCCAAGAAAGGGACTTTAAAAAGACATCAACGCGGTATCATTTTTTGTGTCATTTTATGACTGCAGTCGTGTCGTCTAATTTTATGTATGTTCACCGATTTCTCCCCCATTTGTGCAGCGATTCTCAAAATTCTTTGTTTTTCTTTGAAAGAGTATACTCCTGAGGTGGTCCCATTTAAATTTGGTGAAGATCTGATGCTGATCTTCGAAGATATACAATTTAACTCTTCAAAAATAGACGGTAATTCGGTCGTGATTGCTGCAATCGCTTAGATGTTTATTGTTTATACAACATCATGACGTAACATCACGTCTGTATGCTCTGAGGGGTACGCAGATGTGTACAATACACCCAGATTTTGACAGTTTAGGTATATTAAGTTCCATTTATTGGGCATAAGCCTATTACCATGACATGTATTGTTTTCAACACAAATATTTGTATAGGATAATATTACAAGTAAAAATGGAAAAATAAAAAATCTTTTTTTGCAAAAAATAAAACCGACTTGAAACCGACCGAAAAACACAAAAAACAAAAAAATTACTTTGTCTTCAGAAGCCAGTGACAAAAACACTAAATCAATCAAACAAAGGTGATTGAGACTTCGAAGCTAGTCTGTTGAAAAAAAACGAAAAAATAGCATAATTTTCAATAATAGATTGCCTATCTATTAGTATTTTAAGTAGCTAAGCAAAATAATGGTTAATTTACGAGAAGCATGTTAAAAATAATTATTTCTGTGGTTTCGTTGTGAGCGGATAAAAAAAAAGAACCATTTTGGAGTCTTGATTATTTAGAAATTTAATGTATATTTTTTAGTTGGTATTTCTTTTGGATAAAGAGAAGTTGGCTCCAAAAAACTGCACAAAAAACGGCTTTGCACTGGGACGCGCCTCAAACCTAGTGGATTACGAAATGAGGGGTGCAGGCAATAATGCATTAATTTTCATTTCTTTTTCATTAACTGGTCCTAGTCGTGTTATCGATTTTGCAGACTTAATTGTGCTTTGCAGTTTGCCATGTTATCTTGGTTGTGCTGCTGCTTGTAATCAACTTTGTATGAGTCCTACTGTTTTTTTGGTCATATAAAATTAAGTTATTCATGCTGTCATGTATGATCACGTGAAAATCGAATGGTTATGTTACTAAGAGAAGTTAGCGATGCTGAATTTAATTTATTCGTTTTGCCAGATAGGTAGTCGCTCCGACGTGTAGACTGTAAACTCTTGGTATTCAGCTGTATCCAACAGAGTTGAGAAAACGTTAGTTAGACGATGATTTTGTCCTCCGCACGCTAAATCGACTAGTGGCAAAACTGTTTTACGCCCGTCACATCACCATCTCAGGTCCAGTTGAAAACCAGCGTCGGGCACTAGCTGCTCCGCAGTTTGCAGAACTGGGCCTATTTGGCGCAGCCGTGAGACACACAATCTTATCTCATGTTTTCTGCCTCGATTTAAGTTTTTATTGTGTAGATTTAAGTTTACTCTTTTGTTTCTACTTTTTTTTATGTTGTGTGCACTTATGGCATGTGCTGAATAAATATGTTTTCTTTCTTCTTTCTTTCACCTTCTGAAACTTAACTTTCTACTGACATCACTGCTGACGTAATTTGTACTCGGAGTCTCGGACAAAAACACGTGTCCGTTTGTCCGGTGCGCGGTGCGCGGCGCGACTTGATAGAAAGTAGTTCTGCTTTATTTTTGTTTTTATTTTTTGTAGCTTTAAGTAGAACTGGCACTTTTAGGTCATGTAGGTGACGGCAAATACTTGGTCGGTGGAGCGTAAGAGTTTTATTGATTTTGGCGTTTATTTTTTAATTTAAAATAGATTTTTTTTTTCTTTCTTCTGCCCTTTTCCCAATTTATTTGGGATCGGCGCAGCATGTCTTCTTCTTCCATACTTCTCTCTTGTTTGACATCTCTGCCTGCAGTCACCTTCTCTCTGTCATTATTTTATTATGTTATTATCAATCCTTTCAATAAGTAAATCATAATAAATTTCGCTTTCAACACTCACTCCAATTATGTAACACATACGGAATGTCAATCCCTTTCACTAAGATGTTCCAACAGTAAATGAATGATACATTACATACGTACGTAGTATTAATGTCAAGATAACTAACTTGGCAAGTTGTCAATCATATAAACGTCTTCTTCTTCTTTCTCGCTTGGTTTTATGTGCCTAACCTGGTGTCAAAGTTTTATGCAACCCATGAGCCTCTGATTTGGCTCAAACTGTTTATTTCTCTTAGTTCTTTTTCTCTTTACATGCCGTGGGGAACCGCTCTTAGGCATGCTGGCTTCCTCACGATGTTTTCATTCACCGAAGCAAGATATAATACGCACATGAATTCGAAAACGTTCAAACTTCAGACTTATGACTTGGCAGTTCGACGGTCACATCACTAGGCTATCACTACCCGCGCTATGTCGCACCCTACCTCACGCCACAGCGCAGTAGCAAGACAGCACGCTATCTTCCGGAGAGTCACTTCCGCATGCATTGTTCACTTATCTGCTTCTTTTTGTACTTACGTACAGTCACAAGCAGTGGGCGAGTGGTATCGTGGGTTCGAACCCAGGCAGACGCACTACTTTGTGTAAGTAATTCATTTTCATCACCACTCTCAAAACAGTGAAGGAAAATATCGTGAGAAACTGACTTGAACTCGGAACGATTGGGACTGTTTTTTTCAAAAATTAAAATATATTTTTTAATTTATTATAAAAATATTTTGTTGGTGAAATTTTTTAAAGAATAATAAAACAAGTATAAAATTATGAAAATTAAATTTATAATCAATTTTATTTTATTGTTATTTCTCCCCAATAGTTTTGAGTTCGATGATCGAGTTTATGGCCTTCGGTTCCAGAACGACCTAAAATTAACCGTGTATAAACATACATAACATCACGCCTGTAATTCATGAAGGTTTAGATAGAGGAATGCCTTTTTTTGTTTTTTTTTTCGGATGGGAAATCATCAAATGACTCCACCCGCTCTGGGCGGAGCAGGAGGGAGTGTCAGACTTTTACTGACTAAAACCCATCCATGGTCCTTCATTGCCCTTTATGTTCCCGGGCCACGGTATCTCTTTCGAATAGTCCCGCAGCCCCGGAGATAGAGGAATGCCTAATAATAAACCCACATTTCGACAGTTAGGTATGTTTAAGTCCAATGTGATAGGAGGCGAGGCGAGCCTATTACCATCAACCGGGCACAAATCCAGACTCAATGGCTACTGCTGAGAAATTCCTGATGGAGACACCAATCAAAACAAGGAGATAAATATTTATTAAAGTTGTGACTGTACAACATCATAATCTGCCTGCATGCATTTAGCCAACTACGTTGGGGCCGGCTGTCAACCGGACGCAGCTGAATACCCGTATTACATGGAGCGACTGCCTATCTGACCACCACAACCCAGTACTATTTCTGTCTGTTGGTCGATTCTGTAAAATTCAAACAGCAACTCGCATCTCACATCGCTATTCACTCTCACTTCGCATAAGGTTCAAAATGACTTTGATTTTACATTCTGTAAGCATCATCTAGTCACTTGCGAAGTGAAGTGAGCTCCGAAGCGTCATCTCATACTTTATCTGTCAAAATCTCCCTGTTAATTTAGTTCAACTCGCTGGCACGCTCGCAAGGGTGGCGCTAGTGTAAATTCGAATTATCAACCGAGTTTTTAGAATGCCAATCAAGAAACTCACAGCGAATTCACATTCGAAGTTTAGAATGAGATCTTACAGAATCACATGGCTGCAGTGGGTTCTGTGTTGTTGTTGTTGATACCTCTTGGTACGACTGATTGGTAGTGACTGTACTAAGAAAACGTGCCAATATAAATACTGCCTTCTTGAAGGTTTTATTTTAAAAGGTGTCACAATCGCAGTGTTTTACATAATAAATGATTATGTTGTGTCTTATGAGAGTGAGGAGAGGAGGAGAGTGTTTTATGGAGAGTGTTTCACTACATAGTATAAAACAAAGTCGCTTTCTCTTTCCCTATATCCCTATGTATACTTAAATCTTTAAAACTACGCAACGGATTTTGATGCAGGTTTTTTTAATAGATAGAGTAATTCAAGAGGAAGGTTTTAGTATATAATTTGCGGGCGGGCGAAGCCGCGGGCATCAGCTAGTTATAATATAAACCTTTCGAAGCAAAGTCCAGCTAGTCCTCTTACGGAGAAGGAACGAGCTTCGGTCAACGCGATAGCTCTCCGGCTGTCTGTATTTCCCCAATTTTGATTTTTTGCTGAGGTGATGCACCTTTATTGCCCATCAGTGGGATGACACAGGCTAAGAGTAACAGTAACTCTTAGTTCACCACTTAAAAATAAACGTTACTGTTCTTAAAGTGAAAACAATGGTGATTGTCTCTTTGTGAACTGTTTGGTACCATGAATGATGTTTACAAAAGATCCTTTTTAAACCTTTAACGACATTTACAAACCTGGTAAAACGCATGATAAATAAAGGTTCTGTGTAATTACTTGTTTGGTACTATCGAGGACACTCCCGCCTGATCGCCATTAAGCTAATTTTTGCTTGCACTTACAACATTAAATCGCATTCTAGCCCCGCCCCGTTGACTTAGCATAGAAATAATGAATGAAAAGATACCGATCGGCCGAGCGCACTGACGAGGCACGCCAAACGAGAGTTATTGTTATTTTGCGCGCCAAAGTTGACGTTTTCCTAATAAGCCTAAAATTTAAGGGGGCGTGGCTCAGCGCCTCCGCATGATTTAGGCGAATTTTTTTTTTACTGATCAGGCGGAAAAGACCATGACTGTACCTACCACGGTAAACCTCTAAACATAACATCACTAATCCCCGAATTGTTAGACAGAGGTGTATCTAATAGTACCTACACCCACATTTCGGTAGTTATGTTTTTAATTCCCATGTAATACGGGGCGAGCCTATTGCCATCAACCGGGCACTATTTCCAGACTCCGTGGCTGCTACTGAGAAATTTCTGATGGAAAAACCCAATAACACTTTGCCCGACCCGGGAATCGAACCCAGGACCTCGTGTTCAGCAATCGCGCCTGCGTCCACTGACCTACGAGGCAGTCAGAGGCTATACAGTATATAAAGTTGTGCGGTTGTGCCGCAACTTGAGCCGTCCGGGACTCTTACAAACTCCATACTTACTGCAAGTTGCAACCCAACTTACCTACAAATACACAACGTGACAGTATATCACTTAGGATCGGGATCAAATATTTAAAATAAAGTTAGATGCTACTGATCCAGTGCAGTACTTAGTTATACAGGGTGTAAACAACCTCATCACGAAGCCGTCAAACAAGCATTCTGTACATCAAACTAAAAAGTCGTTTCCCAGCAATAATGTTTACATGTTTTACATTATTGCTGGGAAACGACTTTTTTTTTTGGGGTGAAAGTACATGTTTTGTAGTAGAACTCAATGTAATGCACTCAAAACAATGTGCTGATGGATGGATTGGATGGATTGGACAGTACGGTGGTCGTGGAGGTGTTTAAAAAAAATCTTACAATAAAAACTCGTATTTAAAAGAAAACTTGTCAAAAAGTCGGAACTTTGACCCCCAATATCTCCGTAACTAGAAGGTTCCCAGGTATGGTGTAGAACAAAAAAATGATCGCAATGACGGGAAAAACAAGTGCCTTTCGGATTCGTTAGGAGGTTTTATTACACCCTTTATGTATGCTACGAGTTTAACAGTTAAAACTAACCATACCATTCCAAACCGTATCAGCATTTGATCAGGCACTTGCGAAATGCAATTAAACACAATGTTAGCTGCAACATTCGAAACTGTCCAGGGGTAGTCCACCTGCATTGCATAGTTGCATACCAGCAACGAATGCAACTGTTTGCCGATGGAGCTGATATGGTCACATTAACTGCGCCATGTTAACTAATGGCTGAAACTGACGTTTGTGTATTAACATTACTTATAAAAATCATACTAGTTCAGGCACGTGCCTTTGCCCGCTTAGATGTCAGAAAATTATCCAAGGGGAACTTATAAACGGGATAAAAAGAAGGTATCCTATGCCCTTTCTCGGCCTAAACTTCACTGAAATTCGAACCTACAGCTATTATGGCGTAAAAGGTAACAGACGGACAAACAGAGTTACTTTCGCAATACAATAAATAAATATCGCCGGACATTTTGACAAATAGCGCCATCTAGTGCCACACTAAGCAACGAGGCTTGTGTCGTGGGCACCAGATAGTTGATAACGTCACACGAATTTCATGAATTTTTTTACCTCTCCCCCCCCCGTCCTTGCCACAGCTCTGAGCACATTTGTGAGACCCCCTCCCGCCCTAGTGTAACGTCACATATTTTGCTATTTTACATCTACAAATTATTGAATTAAAAAAGCAGTTCCGAAATTAGTTTTATTTCGATTTAAATTCTTTTTAATAAAATTAATATCAAATGAAACATTTCAAAAATTTAACAAAACTTACGATTATTATAATTACGATTAATTATTTATAAAGATTCAGACTTTTATAGATTCGTCACAAAATTTAGGACCCCTCCCGCCACCTTGTCACACATTGTCGCAATTCGTCGACCCCCTCCCTCCCCCTTAACGTGTGACGTAATTTATGGATGGTCCCCTAACACTGTAACGGTGGGAAACGAAATCAGGAAAAGGACGTTTTACAGATGCGCTTGGTGCCATAGGTAGGTACTAGACAAGTCGATACAAATGGAAATGTGTTGAAATAATCGGTAGGTTATCAGTAGGGTTATACGCCGAAGTGGATGCAGAGACAGAGAGAGCATCCTAGTTTCATATTATATTTTTGTCACCTGGGAGGTTGTGTCTAGTGTGATTCAGAATTGCTGTTTTGGAGCAAAAAGTTCAAATGAACATGTTTCACCCAAAATTCAGCAACGTGATATCCTCTTGGCTTAAAAAACATTTCTTTTGTCACCTTTTCGTGACAACGGGCAGGCTGTCACAACTACAAGTCACAACATCCTTGACAAAAAGATTTCTGCTATGGATTGATACCGTTTCTAAAACAATTCAAGATAAAAACTGTCTACCCCAAAATCTGTTTTCAACGTATCAATATTTTGGGTAAAGATTTTGTCATTGCTATTCAAGTGGACCACACAAGTGAGCAGTGTGCCATAGATCTAAGATGGCGTCTGGAGCTGTCAAAATGGGGTGAAACGGTTTGATTTATGATAATACCTTCTGTTTAAACGCTGTAGGTGGTAACGTAACATGTGCTGTAACTGTTTAAAATAGTTTGTTTACGTTGTATAGCTTTTCGAATCTGCAAACATTTTTTTACGTTTGCAAAACGATTGGCCATTTTTTTGGCAAATGAAAGGGATTTAGGGTTTTTTCATTGAGTAACATAATTACGCTTTATTGGATAGATTTGTTAAAGAGTTTAGCAGCCAAGACTCACGCCATTCTTCATGTTTACTTACCACTGACCTGGTTAAGTACTTCAGACACCCTCAATTGTGCAAAATCCCGCCAATGAATTTTCGAATAGCCAAAATTAAAGCGATCGTCATTCAATGTGTTACGCAGGAGCCCCTGCGTGCCTAACTTAGATTCCCAAGGGCTTAAAGAAATGGGAATTGTAAAGCTTTTGGTTAGAACTCGGTGCAATGTAGAAATACGAAATAACTTTACGGTAGCTTAGACATTTCTTATTTTAATTCAATACCATCACAGTTATCATTGATACGAGGTAGGCTTTCTGGTACGATAGAAGTTTTAGGGTTAAACCTCATCTAGCAGCACCGAATCGGTCATTTGCTAGAGCGAGAAGGAGAGCGTGCTGCCGATTCCTCCTCTGTTTAGCGATCTAACAAATGACGTTCAGTAGGCTAATTCACGTAACTAATGAAGTGCTGTTGCAGTGCAGTTGCAGTTAAGTTTCGATCAAAACAACGCTTTTCGTATTCTCTACCGCTGTCAGACACGCTCGCGTCAAGTTCGCGTCACGCGAGCGCAAAAACGGCAGTCTACTGTTGCGCGTCTTTGGTGCGTGCTTCGGAACGCATCATGATCGGTATTCTACTAAGTAAGAAAAAGCACTAAAATCTGTACTGGGGTATTATTTTAATAATTTAATAACGTCATATTCATTGAAATGTAATCGATTCTATTCGATTATTATTGAGTGATATTTTTTCTCATATGGCCACACCATAAGTAAGTTTGGTAGAGTTTGGTTGTCGTACAGTTGACGTGCAGTTCACGCGCAGCTTACGCGCAGTTCAAAGATTACAAGAATACCATTTATCACTCGAACTTGAACTTAACTGCAACTGCACTACAACTTCATCGGCGCGTCATAAAATTACGTGAATGAACCCTCTGAGCGACAGAAAAGGATATAGGAACATGAATAACTGCGATTTCATGCTGCTTGATGAGGCGCAACCCTTATAATAGGGAATATGCATGAAATACAAAACTCTTTTATTTATGAAAAATGCCTTGTAATGGCGCATAAAAACATTGCGGTACACTTGTTTATGTTTCTAATACCTCACTTATTTTACAATTTACTGTTTTATGTAGCATGTTTTTGGTGAAACGGAATGCACTGTCAAAACACACCGTCCGGTATTGACGTCAAAGTTAATTGTGTCAAAAAACACTTTTATTTGAACAGTGTTAAAAGTTTCACAATTTTTTTATTATAATATAGTTATTGCAATTTTTACTTGATTATAGCACATACAATTGGTAAAATTATTTTATTAAGGCCGAAAAAAATTGATATAAACAAAGCAGATTGTGGATAATGACGTCACATCATGGCCGCCACAGCTACGGACGTTTGAACTGTCGTAGAACATTGCACGAGTTTAATACTATTTTTGTGCGAAGCATTAGTTGAACTTAACTTTTAATACTTTTCTTGGGTTGATAGTACTGTATTTTATTGATTTAAGTGAAGAAAAGATTACGTGCATATTCCCTATTCGAAGAAGTTTAAACTTAGACCCATTTAGCAGTAAAAGGCTTAATTGCCAATTACATGGCGAAAATAATGTGTGTGGTCTACACAACACCCTGCTTACCCTACGAGACGCTATGCTAATTTATAAAAATAGCTTCGACTAACAAGTCTGAACATCTGCCTCTTCGGCCGGTAGTTAATATGGGACACCTCGACGTGTGAATTAATCTAATGCGGTGATGTTATCAGCGACCGTTGTTCCGACAAATGGACATCGGACTGGCTTCTAAAGGGCGATGGCTGCTGTGATGAATTGTTTAGCGATGGTGTCAACGGTAATGGGGTTTGGGACCTATGACAAATTCTAGTTTGAAGTAAAAGACATGACTTTTAATGCTTTTTTTTTATTTTGACGCTGATGAAGCTAGATCTGTTGCAAGAGAGACAAAGGGACATCTATTGACTTTTTTCGAGAGGCTAAAAAATACTACTGTTACTCGTACATTTCAAAAACAGAGAATGTTGCTCTTTTTCCAATGATAATCAAAAAAATTGTAACTATGCTGGTGAGGTCTAGAATCATGTGCTGAATTCATGCTAATTGCTAACAGTTTGCGCGTCCATGTCCCTTGCCTACACCCTGTAAATTTACTCAAACGATATATTTTTCGATATGGCCAAATAATAACTGCCGCTCTGATCAATCTTCAGGTTAAGTCGCGCTTGCCTAGGTTGGTCTGTGGATGGGTGACCACCCATTACAAACAGAGTTTCCTCCGTGCCTCGGAAAGCACGTTAAGCCGTTGATCCCGGCTGTCAATCAATTGTATTTCTTTGAAAGTCGTTGTAAGTAGTGAGTGGCTCGTAAGTCTGACAACCAGTCTTACCAAGGGGTATCGTATTACCCAATACTAACTGGGCTGTGGAAGTCAGAAAGGCAGCCGCTAAATGTAAAATAGTGGTATTCAGCTTCTCAGACTGAAAACCAACCCGAACAGTTGGGAAAAGGCTAGGCAGATGATGATTAAGTATATGTTTTTCGATAAATCGATCTTCCGAGATTAGATCTTAGATTTCTTAGAAGTCCTTTCATTATTATAGCCCTATATTCGAAAAAAAAAATATTGTTAAAGAAATCAATTTAAAAATAGTATTGTATGAAACCAAATACAACTAAAAGCTTTAATGTAATTAACTCTAATATAAATGTAAATGTGATATAAAAAATAGGAAAATGTTAATTAATCGAGTATACTCGTAAAATTTTATTATGATTTAATATGAATGTCTAATGTGCATCAAAATGTTATGAATTATGTAATATTGTTTTTGGGAAATAAATCATGATCTATCGAATGACCAATTTGGTCGAGACGCCATTGTTTAACTATTGTGTCTACTTCGTGGTGGATGGGATAAAGGCTTTATTTATTTATTTATATTCTAAGCGACTCTTCTGTCCGCGTTGTTCATTAAGTTTAAACTTGTTAATGAATGGCGCTCGGACTAGTACCTAGGTACTAGCACAGAATAGTCCCCCGTTCCAATGTAACCTTTCATGCTAGGAAAAGGGTTGCATAATCTTTATCAGAAATCACATTTTGTAACGAATGTTACTAAAGTCAGATACATTCATAATGATAAACTACCTCAGTGGTTAAGTATTGCAGTGAAAAATTACAGTAGCACGAAGTCATTATTGCTATGACAGTTTTATCAGGCCTTTGTTCAATGTATGCTGTTTTATTTGAATTAAGCTGTTGCTAGCTCTAACACTCGTTGAGACTACCTTAGTGGGACGTCGCAGGGTACGTTAGGGGCATTCTGGGCACTATTTTAGGTCCCCCTTTGATAATTAAAAGCTAATTGGCTAATTTTAAATGGGAGTTATTAATTGGTCTGGTGTTCGCAAACGCGACTGATGAGGATGAGGAGCCTGGGTTTGATTCCCGGGTTGGGCAAAATGTTATTAGGTTTTTCCATTAGGAATTTCTCATTAGCAGCCACGGAGTTTGGATTTGTGCCCGGTTGATGGCAATACTAAATAAATATAATAAATAAATATCGCTGGACATCACACACAGCGCCATCTAGTGCCACTTTAAGCAACGAGGCTTGTGTCGTGGACACCAGATAGTTGATATACTACATAGATACTTTTTTTTTGTAAATACATACTTATTATACACATAAACATCCATGTCTAGGAAACAAATGTCCATGCTCATCACACAAACATTTGCTCCTACCGGGATTGGAACTCGGGACCCTAAGAACGTAAGGCAGACTCTCTACTGCTGCGCCATTTGGGTCGTCATAAATGTATAAGTCAGTGATATATGTTTAAGTCCTATCAACCACCATCGACCTGGCGTAAATCCAGACTCCGTGGCTGCTACTGAGAAATTTCTGATGGATAAACCCAATAACACTTTGCCCGACCCGGGAATCGAACCCAGGACCTCCTGCTCAGCAGTCGTGCTTACAACCACAAGAACAACATATCTGGCAATAGACTGCCCGTCTATTACCAGAGATGTTGTTCTTATTGCAAGGTTTGCCTGTGCTTATCCTTTCGGGCAATACAGGCGCGATGTTGTTATATTACCTACAGCTACAGGGCTCAGAGCTCATATTGTGAGTTCAACCAGTTTCGTCAAACTGGTTTTTAAAAGAATTAATCATGTCGGCTGTAATACTTCTCTTTTTGACTTCGGGCATTTTAATTTTGTTGGAAACGAAATTATTTTATTGAATCAACGATTTCAAGAATGTTGTAGCCTTGTAGTGGCACGGTGGTTTAGTGAATTATATTGTCAGGAATGAGGTGACGGATTCGAACCCGATAAATAGTTGTGTAGTAGTTTATAACTTATATTTTGTATTTAGTATATTTTTTATGTTGGAATGCAATTTTGTGTATTTTATCTCTGGGCCTTAAGATGTCTGATAATAAAATGATTGATTGATTGATTGAAGCCTAAGTTTGAAGTTTTTGGGGAATCCCGTGTATTGTGTTTTTGTGGATTATGATTATGAGTATTGGATTATGATGACCTTTTTTATAAAAGTCACAAACTCGCTTCGCTTTTAGTCACAAAGTCTTTTGCTCGCGGTTTCGCTTCCGTGTCGGTTGGAAATCTTCCCACGGGAACTTTGTACTGTATAATAGTAGTATCCTTTACGTCCTAACCTATTAATTAAAAATGTTAGTTAGGATTATCTTGGTTCAACTTCAACTTCAAGGTGTTTGTGGTGCGAATACCAACGTGTTATCTGCACCTCGTCTTGGAGGAGGAGTTTTCGCCGTAGGGAGTGGTGTTCCGTCGCTTCCACAGACAAGTGCCACATGAACGCACGGTGACATAGTGCAGACGTGAAGTGTTACTAACATAGTTATAAGGTTCTATTAAATAACACAAATTGTACTTTAATAAGTATATGAATGCTAGTTTGTAAAAAACCTCTTAACAAAGCCGAAACGCACTTGTTCTCCTCGTCATTGCAATCATTTTTTTGTTCTACACCATATCTGGGAACCTTCTAGTTACGGAGATATTGAGGGTCAAAGTTCCAACTTTTGACTAGTTTTTTTTTTAATACAAGTTTTTAATGTAAGATTTTTAATTTAAACACCTCCACGACCCCCGTACTATTCAATCCATCCATCAGCACAATGTTTTGAGTGCGTTACATTGAGTTCTACCACAAAACATGATTTTTCACCCCAAAAAAAAAGTCGTTTCCCAGCTATCATTTTTTTAGTTACTTAGTTTAATGTATAGAATGCTTGGCTGACGGCTTCGTGATGAGGTTGTTCACACCCTGTATTATATCTATGGGCCAAAGTAGCCTGAAATTAAATGGATGTTGTTGTTGTTGTTAAAGGTGAGGTCAGGCGTCGCGGGCCTGTGGACGGAGAGCTATGGGCTAGCTCGCCGACCGACCGTCTCATGACGACAGGCCGTGTCGACGGCGCGTTCGTGTTCCACGCGCGCCTCAAAGAGAGTCAGCAAAAGGAAGGGGTCCGCAACGGCCAACGCCTGCCGGGGCTGCGGGACTGTTCGAAAGAGATACCGTGGCCCCGGAACACAAAGGGCGAAGAAGGAACATGGATGGGTTTTAGTCAGTAAAAGTCTGACACTCCCTCCTGTTCCGCCCAGAGCGGGAGGAGTCATTTGATGATTTCTTATCCGAAAAAAAAAGGCTGGTTAAACCGTTGGTCCTTCTTCCTCCCTGATCTCTTCGGATTGCCGTCCCGTCGGATAAAAAATATGACATTGAGAAAAGAGAAGAGTGCAGAGTGCTTGTTTGCGCACACACTTGGGCACTAGAATATCTCCCGCATCGACTGTTTCACCGCCATGACCGGATTTGGCCAGGAGGACATTTAAAAGATTAATCGATACAAGGTATGAGGGATCCTTCACGAAGCCGACAACCAAGCATTCTGTACATCGAACTAAGTAACTCTACTCAAAACATATTGCTGGGAAACGACTTTTTTTTGGGGTGAAAAATCACGTTTTACGGTAGGACTAAAACATTGTGATGATGAATGCATTGATTCACAGTACCATTGGACCATGGAGGTATTTAAAGTAAAGTTATAATAATTAAAAAAGAATGGGAAAAAGTTGGAACGTTGACCTCCAATATCTCTGTAACTAAGTACTTAGAAAGGCTCACTGTAACTCGGAAAAGTATCGTTCAATACATTTTGAAATTTACTCAATTTTTGATCTTTGTCCTGTTTTAATTACCATCAATTACCTACCATTACCAGAAGTCCAAAAGTAAGAGGCTCATGGCCAAGTAAAACAGCCTCACGGATCCATCAAAGGTGAAGCTAAATTGGTCGAGTTCGGTCAATGCACGACCATCATCATCTTCTTCTTAGCATGTCGATGGCAATCTAAATTGTGTCGGCCCAGAACTGAGCGACTAGTTTGGCGCTTTCGGTAGCGTCCATCAGTTCCTACAGTGAACAAACAACAGGACACGCAGGACACGATATTAAGTGCCCCTCCAGGGCAGATTCATTAATGAATCTTCACCTGAGCAGGTTTTCCTTGCTGCGGCCAACCTGGGTCCGGAGTCTATTTAAAGACTTCCAGGTCAGCCATGGCAACTCATGTCCAGGTGGGAGATTTTCAGCAGGTGGAACGAATGGGATTGGTAAGGATGCACTGCCTCGCCACAGCTTTAGTCTTTCCGCGGAGCGCTCGCCATTGAGTGGGGTGACACACTTCAGAAAGCTGTTTCGGCTTTTCAGCCTTTGCGACACGAGGGTATTTAGGTGTAAAGGGTGTGGTCGTGTGGACACACCATCATCATCATCACCTGTCCTTATCCCAATTTATTAGGCGCCGGCGCAATATGTCTTCTTCTTCATAGTTCTCTATAATTTGTCATTTCATGAGACACCTCCATTCTTGCCATACCAGCCTTACTCTAGCTCACACAGTCCGCATCCATCGGCATCGTTTCTCTGTGACCATCCCATCCAAAAAGAGGACTATCCAATACACTTCGGGACTTCTTTGTGCCTGTATTGGTCCCGGCTGTGAATCGAAAAGCTTCGACAAAGTTGTTGCGGGTTATAAAGCTTGTTATCCATGTAACCAGGTTTACTCACCAACTTGTTGTGGAGGGCCGAAAGGCAGTCGCTCCATGTTAAATAAAGGGTGTAAAACACCTCATAAATCATGATCTGTCAAATGACCAATTTGTTCGAGACACCATTGTTTAACTACTTCTTGGACAGATCAAGGGTTAACGAAGCCGAAAGGCACTTGTTCTCCTCGTCATTGCGATCATTTTTTTTGTTCTACACCATACCTGGGAACCTTCTAGTTACTGAGATATTGGGGGTCAAAGTTCGAACTTTTTGACAACTTTTTTTTTTGCCACAAGTTTTTAATGTTAGATTTTTACTTTAAACACCTCCACGACTCCCGTACTATTCAATCCATTCATCAGCACAATGTTTTGAGTGCGTTTCATTGAGTTCTACCACAAAACATGATTTTTCACCCTCAAAAAAAGTTTTCCAGCAATATTTTTTGCGTAAAATTACTTAGTTTGATGTACAGAATGCTTGGCTGATGGCTTCGTGATGAGGTGGTTTACACCTTTATAAGTACTCAGCTGAAGTCAGCTGCATCCGATTTCAACCCTACCCTAACAATTACTATAACTTCTTTATCCTATTTTAGTTGAAAAACTTAACTCCTTAACTCCGCCGTTGTGTTGGTTGGTGTGGAGTAGACCCACGCCTTAAACAATCAACGCCGAGTATCGGGCGGCGGTAATTAACCCAACAACCCTAAGAGGACCTAGCGTCCACGGGGCGGTAACCAGTGACCGTGAGGACCTAAATACCATCTAAAAGACTGACGCGGAAGGAAATGGGAACCCACCGCGCTCATCTTCCCATGATAACCAGGGGTTATGGAATCGGTATAGCAGATAGAGTGAGTATTTTGGGTGACCCGACTAACCATCGGCGCCACCCAGTACCCTGGCGGGATGGTGTGAATTTGGCGACAGTTCACAGCGCCCGTCACACAGCCACAGAGACAAAAGTGAATTGACAAAAGAGAAGAGAGTGATACAGAATTGAGGGCACGACGCTCGGCATCGACGAATACGACGCAAAGAGGAGTTGAGAAAAGTCTAGGCGATTTCCAGGTTGGGCGAAGTTTTATTGGGTTTTTGCATCAGGATTCTCAGTGGCAGAATTTGTGCCCGGTTGATGGCAATAGACTCAATGGGACATAATCCATGATCAGTCCACGAAGTAGACACAATAGTTAAACAATGGCGCCTCGACCCAATTGGTCATTTGACAGATCATAATTTTATACTGGCAAAATGTACTATTAGTGCACCCACATTTCAACTTAAAAGTTACCATTATACTTTACACGTTTCCGAACTAATAAGGTTGGAGTTTATAGTTCCTTGTCTAAAAAAGCAAGTTAATTACAGATAAGTATGTGTCTAAAGTAACAGGCAACAGCAGGCTAAGTATTTCCACATAATGTAGGGCATGAGGAAGGAACACTCGACCACCGGAAATAAAATAAAATTATAGTAAAGGGTCTTACGATACGACGCACGCATCACGGCATGTATTTAGGTATTACACAACACCTTGAATTTCTGTTAGCCTAGTACTTTTATGTGGGTTATCAATGTATTACCTATTCAAAATACGGTATCACCGGATGAGTGAAATGACTAAGCACGGTCGTATTTCGTTTATAATGTGACTCTGTACTCTTTGACAGCCATGTCGAGGTGAAACCAAAGACAACGCATCAAAACCAAGAAAAATTACGAGTCGACATGGCGGGAATAAATAAATAATAAATATCGCTGGACATTACACACATCGCCATCTAGTGCCACACTAAGCAACGAGGCTTGTGTCGCGGACACCAGATAGTTGATATACTACATAGATACTTTTTGTTTGTAAATACACACTTATTACTTCTTAAAGCTCGTTTTACATATAAACATCCATGACTGGGAAACAAATGTCCATGCTCATCACACAAACATTTGCTCCTACCGGGATTCGAACCCGGGACCCTAAGAACGAAGGCAGCCTTACTACCGCTGCGCCATTCGGGTCGTTAAAAATGATTCCTTTACCTAGGTAACTACTTATGTTGAAAGGTACTGTTTTATCTTCTATATTTACAAAATCAAAATAATAACAGCCGTTCGGGTCGATATTCTGGTTAAACTGGATGGATGACCACCCATTACATACCGAGTTTCCTCCGTGGCACGGAAAGCACGTTATAAGCCGCTGATGGTCCCGGCTGTCATTTGTAGATCTTTGACAGTCGTTAGGTAGTTAGAGGCCCAAAAAGTCTGACAACCAGTCTTACCAAGGGGTATCGTATTTATTACCCAGTAGGTACTAACTGGGTTGTGGAGGTTTGATATATAGGCAGTCGCTCCATGAAAAATACTGGTATTCAGCTGCATTCGGTTAGACTGGAAGCCGACCCCAACATAGTTGGGAAAAGGCTAGGCAGATTGATGATGACTTATATAAAATCGTTTCTCCGACTATCAACGCACAGCTTTAACCACTCGAGGATCGGGCTAAAGTTTAGTATACCTAGAGATAGCTGGTATGACGTAGATATGCCCTAAGAAAGGATTTTGAAAAAAATCAACCCCTAAGCAGGTGAAATAGGGGTTGAAAGTTTGTACGAAAATTCATCACTGGCTAGCTGGTGCGGGGCGGCTAGTTACATGAAATATGACAAATAAGATTTAGCAAAAAAATTTGTGAATTGTCTCTAAGAACCAAAACATTAAACTTTTTTCGGATGGGAAATCATCAAATGACTCTTCCTGCTCTTGGTGGAGCAGAAGGGAGTGTCAGACTTTTACTGACTAAAACCCATCCATGTTCCTTCATCGCCCTTTGTGTTCCGGGGCCACGGTATCTCTTTCGAACAGTCCCGCAGCCCCGGAACATTACACCTGTATTCCGTAAAAAATGATAAAAGTAGGTACCTACTCAGACCGCACTTCCGCGCAGGATAATGTCAAAAGGCTTGCCCCAATTAGGTACCATTACATATAGGTACCAGTACACAGGTAGTAGTACAAAGAAATCAAAATAAATAATGACAATTGAAGCTTCCTCAGAGTGTCTTGACAAAAAGCGATAAATCTTAAAGGAAAACTGCAAACTAACTTTCCTACACACCAAGAAAAATACCTGCGTCGACAACCGAGCAAGATGCGTGTGAAGACTAATCTCAGAATGAATCCCTAATTGACCTATTAACAAAACCACTCATAACTCAACACATTAAATGCGCTTTTAAATTACTTAGACTAATTAAACATGCCAATTGCAGGAGCGCAACCAAACGGCTTTTCTCGCCGCCCCCCTCATTTCCCCTCGCGGCTTTCCCGGAGGAGGCGCGCAGCCCGCCAATCAACACGACCGCCATATTGTTAACGGGGCGGAGTCAACGAACACAACTCCATCCATCTCGCTCTATGTTTTAGTTTTCCCGCTCGCACACAACGCTCGCTCATTGGCGGGCCTGCAATTAAGCGCGGGAATCCGAATTCTATTTTTGAAGTAAATGTTTTTTCAGCGGCAGTTAAGTCGCCAGTTTTGATGACACGCTGTCCGAGAAGGTTCGTATCGATCATAGGGCCATCAAAACTTGGTGAGGTTACATAAAGTAAATCTTGGGAGATTTATGTTTGTGAATTAACACGTTAGGATGTCTGGCTTGATTGATTTATTTGATGTTTTGTTACAAATTGATCGATAAATCTGTTGTATTCGAGGTGGGCGGTTGCTACCCCCTGGTTTATGTTAAACATTTTCATATGTTGACGGTTTGATAGTTATCTAAGACATGCTAATGTTGCAGTGCGTTGCGTAAAACTGCGTGCATTTATTGGTAATATGCTGAAACAAATTAAAGGTAATGTCGTGACTTCTTTATAACTTCGCGATAATACTTGTTTCCGCATGCCCTGAGGTATTTTGCTAGTTAAGTGCTAATTATTTTTAACACTAGATAAGTTTTTGTATTGCCTACAAATTCAATAGGTCTACCAAGGTTACAAAAGCACCAAAATCACCAGTCTTGGTTGACAGACTAGTGTTAGAAATTTATTGCTATGAGGCAGACAGGAGCGAGGGGATATTGGTACAAGCAAACATAGGCTTTTGAACAGCAGCGAGTGAAGTCGGGCTATGGATGAAGATAACGATAGAATAGATGCTTTGTATTTTACGTAATAGGACTGAAATTCATTTGAACCTAATCGTTAATAAATCCACGGATGGAGAAGAAGTAAGTAGCTCTCTGTCTTAACTTCGAATCTCGTCTACTCTACTTTTATTTATAAGTCATCTTAATCTCCTGTCGTTTGCCAAATTAATTTGCGTCATTTTAAAAGGTCGTGAGGCAAGTTTTGAGTATGAATGTGGATGGTGATTAGAGTAGAAGAAGACTAAAGAAACGATGAATAGACTGAGTGAAAACAATGATTTATGACTAGAAAGGAGATGACTGGTGAGATGACGAGTAATAGAGAAGTACTTATAGAAGAAGAAGACATGCTTCGCCGACCCTAAATAAATCGGGAGAAGGGCAGGAGAATGGTGATGATGATGATATAATGATGATATGATGATAATATACTTCATCTCAGCAGTCTACCCTCTTTCTAACGATCTCGTAACTTAACAAAATCCGTGCCATCCATTGCATCGTTTCTTTGCACTCCCGACCTTATTATGCTGAAAGCTTAATTCTCACGGCATTGCTCATAATGCTCATTGATCCGTCAGAAAGTTGAAGCTACTTGCCTTTATCTATCTATACAGGGTGTAAACCACCTCATCACGAAGCCGTCAACCAAGCATTCTGTACATCAAACTAAGTAACTTTACGCAAAAATTATTGCTGGGAAACGACATTTTTTTTGGGGTCAAAAATCATGTTTTGTGGTAGAACTCAATGTAACGCACTCAAAACATTGTGCTGATAGATTGATTGAATAGTACGGGGGTCGCGGAGGTGCTAAAAAATCTTAAATATTAAAAACTTGTATTTAAAAAAAGTTGCCAAAAAGTTGGAACTTTGACCCCCAATATCTCCGTAACTATAAGGTTCCCAGGTATGGTGTAGAACAAAAAAAATATCGCAATGACGGGAAGAACAAGTGGAAGGGCCGGAGTCTTATTTAATATTACTATATTAAATAATAGGGCTCCGGCTAACTTTATTCAACATAATAGGGCAAATTGGGAATGACTTTATTCAACAAAATAATCATAAAGTAAGGTATTGGAACATTATTTATTTGTTATATTAGAGCTAAAATTACCCATATGTAGCCGTAGAATGTTGCTATCAAATCATGCACAAGGTTTATTTAAATAAATTGTTAAAGGTGTTATCGAAATAAAAGCCATTTCCATTCCGATTGTGTTCACAACAGGCATGACGACAGTACCAAAAGAAAAAACACGGGTCAAATATTTTTTTCATCCCACCATCTCGGAAAGAGTATTTTTAATCTTCAATATCTGAGTGGAAAAGCCGTTTTTATTCTCTAGAGGATAAAGTAAATTGAATTTAGACGGCCATTCTCCGGTTGCAAGTTTTTACTTGTCCGGGCTTACATAATCCGTAATATTATCAAATTCAATCATGGTTTTTTTTTATATGTTAGTTAGCATCCGTATCTAGCTGTAAACAAAATATTGGGTTCTGTTTTTAATTAGTTAAGTCTAAATTAATTTAAACTTTGTTCAAAGAGCCTCTATTCTCTAATTACCGTGGCGTGTCCGCACACCAACTTAATGTTAAAACTTGCTTGTAATTTCTAAAACGTACAGATTTACTTTGATCCATTCAACGTTTTAAACGATATTAAGTAACGTGTATCGCATAACAAAATATCGCCTCAATAGAACCAGTCTGTAAATAATTATCATGAAATAACGGCATGTCCGCCCGAAAGTTATAATTGCCGTGACATTTTCTGTTCTCGGGTGCACATCCTTAAATAACGGTATTTGGCAAATCACTACCGCACGCGTCTGATCTCCTAAGTGTGGGCCGCGGCCCATCAGCAGTTGCATGTCTGTTACGTTAGTGTACCGCCAATGAAGCACGTGAGTATATAATTACCGTAGCCTTGGTAAAAAAATAATCTAATTACCGTTTTTCTTATTTAAATACTTGATTTTTTAAGTTAGACCCTAGTTGATAATGTAAATGGAACAGTACTTTGGCCTCCGTACGTTGTGATAACCCAGTATTAGCATACTATGTTGGTTTTCGAAATATTGAAGAAAGTCTATCGTTTTCTAATTACCGTATACTAATTACCATGTGTTAATAATTACCGTTGTATGAAAACATAATACTTGTTTACAAACTGTAGCCACGACGTCGTCGCGTCGTATTAATAGAAAGTTTTTGTAGAATATTATTATCATTATCCGTAAATACGTTTATACTATATGCTGACCATTAATCAAGTTATTTAATTTGTAGGATGGGAAAACCTGAAATATAAAAACACACTACATGTGTGCCAAAACAAAGTCACGAAAGGAAAACGAAACAAAGTATTTACATAATAATAATAAGGAGACTAATATAGAGAAAATTAAACAAGACGTCCAATTTTTTCTAGAACAAGACGAGAATAGTCGCATTTGTCTTGGCAAGAGAGAATACATTTCAAGATAAACAATAAAAAAACAGAAACGTTTCTTGACAGACACTTTATTAAATCTTCACACTAAATTTCTTATATTTATAAAATCAGCTATCTACTCAACATTTTGCAAGATGCGACCATTTTGGGTCGTGATTCCTGATTCACGAGCAAGAGAGACTTGCTTGTAAGACCCCCATATCGTAGATTACTTGTTATTTTTAAATAGAAAATTACTATAAAACAAGACTGATTCAACTGTATGACATACTAGTCGGTGTAATTATGATGATTAATAGAATATAAGTTCTCAGTGATACTAATATACGCAAATTTTAAAAGAGCTGTGAGTAGCTTTAAGCTAGATCTGTCCTTAATATCCAAGATAATTAAGAATATTAGTCATAAATTCCATCCTACTTACCTTTAAAATATTACCAATTAAGACATAATATTTTTTTAATTTGTTTTTTGCTGATTTTCATTGAAAGTGTCTGATTTTTAATAAACGATAGCAATGATAAAGTGTCTTTTTTACGATTGGATATGAGGTACATTGTTAATTCTAATGCTATAATTTTATTATGATTGTGTAAAAATGATTAATGCATGTCGAAAGAGTGATATTATCATTTTTAATATTTTACACGGAATTGATGATATTTTCTAATTACCGTTGCATCAAATATTCAACTTATCTAATTACCATACATAATTTTTTTTTAAGTCTCATTATCTAGAAAACCACCACTAATATTTGAATGCCTCATTAATGATTGAATTTGTATCATTGATGTGTTTCATATTTTAATGTGTTTAATGTCAAACAGTGAAAAATAAAAAAGGGTACGGTAATTAGGCAAAGAACGCCTAATTGGAGAATTACCGTAGAACATCGTGTGCACTAAGTTTGTGAATTAAAAAAAACATTAAACCTATTTACGGCTACCTCTATGGTGCTGAATATATCATACAACTTTTTTTTAATTTGTTAAAAACTCAGACTCGGAACCTTCTTGGTGTTCTTTTTTCAATTTGCTTTGTCCGCGGTTCTTTACGCGGCATTTTTTCACGTCATTGTTAAACCTTATATTAAAAACAAGAAACTTGAAAACAAGTGAAAAAACTAAAATGAGTGATTCTAGCGACGAGGAAGTTTGCTTGACGCCAACAGAATTGACTGAAACTGTTAATAATGCGCAAATGAGCTTTCTCCCTCAACAATCACGCGAGAAGTATTTAAAACAGTACGATATGTTCAACACGTGGCGACTAGCAAAAGGAGCCAAAACTTTCTCAGAAAACGTTATACTGACATATTTTATAGAATTATCCGAGAACAAGAAAGCAAGCACTCTATGGAGTACGTATTCGATGCTAAAAGCAACAATAAAGATGAAAAAAGACAAACATATCGATACCTATCCTAAATTAGTGGCATTTTTAAAAAGAGCCTCATCTGGTCATCAACCAAAAAAATCGAAGGTTTTCACAGTATCTGATATTGAAAAGTTTCTTAACGAAGCACCCGATTCCGTATATTTGGCGGCAAAAGTAAGTCAGTTGCACATTCAGTATCTACTTAAGTATATTAATCTCAATTAAATAGTATACTTAGTAGATGTTGATAGGCATAATTATGCGTTCATATCAATTTTATTCATTTATCTACTACAATACTCTTTACGTTACAGGTTGTTCTTATTATTGGAATAAACGGAGCATGTCGAACTAATGAACTAACACAACTTAATGTCAAAAACATTGAGAAACATTCAGATGACTTACTATTAATTAATTTACCTAATGACAAAAAGAGACCGCAACTTCGTCATTCGCAAGGAATACGTAACGATTGTTGAGAAATATCAAGCCTTACGCCCGCCTAACACTCCAATCAATCGATTTTTTCTACAGTATCGCAATGGAAAGTGTGTTAGACAGCCTATGGGTACTAATAAAATTGGCAGTATCCCACGAGAAATAGCAACATTTCTTGAACTTCCAGAACCCCTGTTGTACACGGGTCATTGTTTCCGACGAACTTCAGCCACACTTTTGGCTGATTCCGGAGCTGATCTCCTGTCCCTTAAGCGCCACGGAGGCTGGAAGTCCAATGCAGTTGTAGAGGGATACATAGAGGATTCCATCC
This sequence comes from Xestia rhomboidea, assembly GCA_963853795.1. NCBI lineage: Eukaryota > Metazoa > Arthropoda > Insecta > Lepidoptera > Noctuidae > Xestia > Xestia rhomboidea. The sequence continues at coordinate 16,587,965 of OY970777.1, forward strand.
AAAATAAGTCTAAAATATGTGAAGGCATCGTAGGAGCCATTACACTGAAAGAGCCTCAATCGGATCCTTGGACTGGCCCTTCTACATCAAAAATAAGCCGTTATGAAACACCTAACAATCCCCCTCTCTCTCCAACATTCACGCCAAGTTAATCCGATGAATCGGTACAACTATTAAGTATGACAGATAGTTTACCGAAAAACAGTACACAAGTGACTAACACCAATATTACAGTACCAAACAAAAATATTACACTCAATTTAAATAACTGTAGCAACGTTACTTTAAAATTTTCTTAATTATACCTTAGTATTATTTTGTTATAATTTAAAGATTATTCTGTAATACTTACCTGTCATAATGTAGTAATTAATACCTAAACTGAAATAAAAGTGTACCTATCTTGTGATTGTAAACGTTTTTTTTTTGCATTTAGTCATTTCCTCGCTGAGGTGGAATGAAAAGTTACGTGTTGCACTCGAGTGCAAAGATTTTTCACCTCGTGCTCTTTTGATTCCCTCGCTAACGCTCAGGATTCTAATTTTGAATCACTCGCTGCGCTCGTGATTCAATTTTAGAATCCTTCGCTTGCTCGGTCATCAAAATTGAACACGCGGTTAAAAAGCAACTTTGCACTCTTGTATAACAAATAACTATTTATAATCTAACTGACGGACTAATTCGATTTTTTTTGTCGTCTCGCCTATTAGGGTACAAAATCCATCATCTTCCGAAATCCAACACCAATGTTATAATGATGAACATGGAATGTAAGAATACTAGGGTAATGAATCCGAAAAAAAAACATTCTATAATTATCACTTACTTCGGTGAAGCAAAACATCTCGTGAGGAAAGCAGCATGGCTGAGAGATATTTCTCGACGGCATGTAAAGCCAAGTCAGAGGCCCATGGGTGGCATAAAAACTCTGACACCAGGTTAGGTACCTAACCTGGTGTCAGAGTTTTTATGCCACAGTACATAGCCATAGTACTTCTACTTCTTCTACATCACACGATAAAGAAGAATGAAGGGTAATGAATGTCCGGGCCTGTGGACGGTGAGCTATGGGCTAGCTCGTCGTCCGTCCGTCTTATGACGACAGGCCGTGTCGACGGTGCCTTCGTGTTCCACGCGCGCCTCAAAGAGTCAGCAAAAGGAAGGGGTCCGCAAGGGCCGATGCCTGCTGGTGCTGCGGGACTGTTCGAAAGAGATACCGTGGCCCCGGAACACAAACGGCGATGAAGGAACATGTATGGGTTTTAGTCAGTAAAAGTCTGACACTCCCTCCCGCTCCGCCCAGAGCAGGAGGAGTAATTTGATGACTTCCCATCCAAAAAAAAAAAAAGTATCATCATCACCTGCTTAGCCTTTTCCCAACTATGTGGGGGTTGGCTTCCAGTCTAACAGGATGCAGATGAATACCAGTATTTTACACGGAGCGACTGCGTATCTGACCTCCACAACACAACCCAGATAGTGCTGGGTAATACGATACCCCTTGGTTAGACTAATTGTCAGACTATAGGGCCACTGACTACCTGTAACGACTGTCAAAGATCTAAATGACAGCCGGGACCAACAGCTCAACGTGGTTTCCGAGGCACGGAGGAAACTCTGTATGAATGGGTGGTCACCCATCCACGGAACAGCCCAGGCGAGTCCGGCTTAACCTAAATATCGACCCGAGTGGCTAATACTATATAGCCACGAGCTGAGAGTTTTGCGGAAGCTTACGCTAATTCAACGAATTTTTTTTTCTGTTTCTGGAAAAAAATGTCGCTGTCTGGACCCTAGGAAGTCTTTGCCCAACAGAGTGACAATTACAGGTCAGTATTTCAGTAATATAAAGGGTGTAAAACACCTCTTGACGAAGCCGAAAGGCACTTGTGATATTCATAGATCATTGCGATATTTTTTTTGTTCTACACCATACCTGGGAACCTTCTAGTTACGGAGATATTGGGGGTCAAAGTTCCAACTTTATGACAACTTTTTTTTTAAATACAAGTTTTGTCTCTTGAGATTTTTACTTTAAACACCTCCACGACCCCCGTATTATTCAATCCATCCATCAGCACAATGTTTTGAGTGCGTTACATTGAGTTCTACAGCAAAACATGTCGTTTCCCTGCAATATTTTTTGCGTAAAGTTACTTAGTTTGATGTACAGACTGCTTGGTTGACGGCTTCGTGATGGGGTGGTTTACACCCTGTATGTACCTACTTACATAAATTATTACAATTTATTATAGGTACATTTCTGGCGTAGTTACATAGTGTGCCCTTTAAATGCAATGCCATTAAATAAATTATAAAATAACAAGCAACCATGGCATAACATGCCAAGGAAATAGAAAAGCTCATCTATAGAATTCTACATACTTTCATAAACTTACGACCTTACCCACATGGGGTCGGCAGAAACTATACAACGCCATCTGCTATAACTCTACCTAACAAACTTAATATTTTTTCTTCGTCCAATTCATACAAATCGTCATTCAATCACGAACTCACAGGGAGTTTGTGCTTCTATTATTCTGCGGTAATTTGAAAAAAAAAATTGCTGTTCCATACAATTGGGAGGTATTGCACTTGTAAGTTCTAAAATAAGAGAATGATAAAACTAAAAAAAATATATGACATACATTACCATGTAAACTTCCACCGAAAATTGGTTTGAACGAGATCTAGTAAGTAGTTTTTTTTTAATACATCGTAAACCGCAATGAACCTTTCATTTTACTTATCAATAACTTAATTAAAAAAATACACTATTATTAAAACATCGATCAAAGTTACAACGAACTACAAGAACTTTTATATTATGTTACTTGCTGCTACGGAACCCTTCATGGGCGAGACAGACTCGCACTTGGCCGATTTTTTGAAATTTGATAAGTAAAATGAAAGGTAAATTGCCTACACTCGCATCAGTTATGTTTAAACCCCATGTAATAGGGGCGAGCCTATTGCCAACAACCCTGCTGCTACTGAGAAATTCCTGACGGAAAAACCCAATAGCACTTTGCCCGATCTGGAAATCGGACCTGGGACCTCATGCTCGCAGTCGCGCTTGCAACCAACTAACTGGACCAAGGAGGCAGCAGACTAATGAATCAGTTCTAATGCCTGTGTTTCTTTGCTAATTCTTACGTCTTCCTTAGAAACGTCTCCATCAGTCGTCCTGGCATCTAAACTAATATTATAATAAAAAATAATTTAAAAAATTTAAAAACCCGACTGCATAAAACGTAACTAATAACTTTAAATAAAAACTATTATAACTAAATAAAAAAAAATAAAAATAATAATAACTTTAAATAAAAATAAATACTACTATATTGACAGTCGGAACCCATTAAATAATCTAGACTAAAATCATTACATCCAATATGGGTCCCGACTGTTGCAGTCAATATGTCCTGTTTCGTGAACTTGTTTTTTTATTTTCAGTTTTTATTTAAAGTTAAAACGGGGCTATTTGGGTTTTGAGGGCTATTTGGGATGACCCAGAATTTCGAACAAAAATATCGATAACTGTCGGTTGGTGTATGGTTGAAGTTATTTTACAATGTCTAGAAACACTTTGATTGGCTACTACTGAAAAAATCCTGATTGAAATACCCAATAACATTTTGGTTTATATGGGACTAAATAGCCCCCAAAAACCCAAATAGCCTTGTTTTACTGTGCTAGAAAAAAAATAGGGGGAGGGGAAATTAGGGAAAAATAAATACTTACACCCCCGTGCGAAGCCGGGACCGGCTGCTAGTGGTCAATAAAAAATCTGTGACTGATCTACAAGATAACTTAGACGTAAGACAATTTGTAGAAATTGTCTTAAGTCTTTCTTGAATCGGTTGAACCAGGATCCTTGTGGTCGTGGAAAGGCGATGGTTTTGGCATTCGACCGCTTAAAGACATTTTTAATTGTTCTTCATGTTTATTTGTGTCTTATCAGTGGATTATACAAATGGCAATCGTTTTCAAAGCTATTCATCGCAACAGGGTGGAAAGATCCCCGGACGGAGTCTCTTTGCCTTGTATCAATCCGATATAGTCTAATTTGTTGACTATTCTGCTAACAACCAGTCTTACTAAGTGGTACCGTGTTACCAAGTACTAACTTGATTGTGGAGGTCAGATAGGCAGTCGCTCCATGTAAAATACTGGTATTCAGCTGCATCCGGTTAGACAGGACACCGATCCTAATAAACTTGTAGAAGATTGATCCCAATAACTGTATGCCCTCAGGACCCGGACATTAAATGACACATCGGGCTTTACAAACAGGCCACTCCACAAAGCTGAATATTTTTATCGCTCAATATGCCGTATTTTAAAGCCACAGTAACTATAGAAGCCATCTTCATAGGTCCACAAACAGACCACCATGCTGCATTTAAGCATTATCACACTATCAGTGCTTTTAGCGACGTGTTGACATCTGTAAGTAGTGTTTGACACATGTTACGCTGACCAGCTACCATCAGTGGCGCACTCGAACTGGGCTGAGTGGCCGGTGCCGGCTGGCGAATAGAGCGTACAGAGTGATGTTTAAAAAAAAATATAGATTTGAAATTTTCGGGTGTTCTAAAAAAAAGAATAAAAAATAAACAAACATGGAAATATTAAGTACTAAAAAAAACAATAACTGTGTGTAAAGAATAATTAATTTTCTACATGGAATTTGAAACAATGAATTGGGTTGTGAAATAATAATGCTGTAATATATTTCCTATCTGGGGTAGTAACTTAATTGTGCCTTTAGTTTTTTTTGGTAAATCGTATTTTATGAGCAATGTTGATTAACGAAGTAAAGTAAGCAAATAAATGAATATCAATGGTTGGTAAAACAATATGTTGTGTTGAAAATGCATAAGTAATTGAAGAGTTAACAGCATTATTGCCTATTTTCCATTTATTGACTTATTTAGACGTTTGTTTTGATATCTGCCTATTCCACTTCAGGTTTTTATTTGTGTAAAACATAAATAAAGAACGCAACGGAAGGCACTTCGGAAGTGATACACGATAAATTGTAATAACGCGGCCATAAAAAAAATATTCAGCCAGTAATGCCTAGTATTAATAACCGGCCAGTTTACCGCATATAAATTATAACGTTAATTTAAAACATTTCTAATGCGTTAAATGGAAAATACGAACTAAAAACGTGAAAAAAATTACGTAAATCTTGCAAAAACCTTGCATTTTAACTAGAAACGTATTGCATGCCGACACGCAATGATGCCATTAAGAAAAAAAAACTATACTTATTTATGGTTTTGTAAACCGCACGATTATAAGTGTTCTGGACGTCCGGGCCATTCGTCTGTCAAAACGTCCCACATTAAGCTATATTGTCAACATAATTGTTTCATTCTCGTTATTAATCTCGTTTCAAATTTAATCGGACGCGCGAAATACCTGGGTGACGGAGCCGAACGCAGTGGTAAGTTTGCGCGCGAAACTAAACGTCACATTGACATATTAACGCGCGAAAACTTTAACAGCCGCGCACTTTCACAGATAATTTCACTCATTTCCCTATCACCCGTTAACTAAATCACAGGCTTCGTTTCTTATTTCGTGTAATAAAACGTAATTTACATAGCTGTACGTACATTTTCGTTTAAGGCTAATACCAGTTTCTCGCTGTCGTTTACGCGCGCTGTGACGTGTGATTGACAGGTGAAAGGGCGCGAAATTAGCCGGTCGGACGGAGACCGAACGATTCCTTAAGACGCTCCCATTGTTCGTTCATTACATTCACGGTTCATTGATACAGATTAATAATATTTCCGTAACAAAAAAGCACATGCTGTGTGTTAGTGTTTTAACGTTTGCATAAACGATTTGGATTTTAGGGAAATGTTTGAATTATAATAACTCCATTAGGCGTTTAGTGAACATATGTTGTAGAGTGGGTGTGATAAGATAGAGCCGTATGTCATGTAACAGCTACCGTTTGGCATCCGCCAACAAAGCGAGGAAGCGAGGATTAGTTGGCAAACATTGTGATGTTGTTATTAAAACCAAAACTCTTTAGATAAAGACATGAAACAACAGGCCTGAGGAGATTTGAGATAGCGGGCTTAGTAAGCGTCGGCTCGTCGGGAGACACTATCTTGTGCGTCGGCGCAGCGTGCGGCGCGCGCCGACCGAGCTCACTCGCACACACAAACAAACATGCACATTTTGGAATCAACTTATTGTTTTATAACGTTTTCTTTTTACTGCCGTCAAATTAAAAGTTTCATTTATCTTTTTTACTTAAACATAGTTCGCCCAGAAAGTCTTTATTTTAATGAAGATAATATATCTACAGATTTCTGTATTGTTTTATAGGTACCTGCTACGAAGTAAATGTTTGTTGCGAAGATAAACCTATCATCAAGTTGTAATTTGCAATTCAGTAATTTCGCTAAGTTTGGCACATGTTTGAACTTAATGGTGACTAATTATTATTTCTTTTAAAAACTAGTCACTTTCTGAAAGAAGGACGTTTTTCAAACTGATGTTCATACTCATTTTGTTAATACATAATTAGGCACCGTCTAGGAAAGGCCGATATGTGCTAGCGTACGATTTGCTTTCGTACGAAAATTACCATATCATCATGTGCGCTGCAATAAGACTCTACCAATTTTATGAATGCCTGATATATACATTAAAAAAAAACTTTCTTTAATTACATAAATTACATTAAAACATAGTCTAAAAGCTAAGCGAATCGAAGGCCAAACGATTAATCATAAGGTCTAAGTAACACAAATTCGAAACAAAATTTAACAAAATGAATACTGTCATTTTGAACATTCGCAGAATAAACTACAAAGCCAATCACCTTCGGAATACGATTATTACAAGCACGGAAGTGCATTCAAAACATATATGACATAGGTAGCCCTTAATCATCTTGATGTCAATTATAATTTCCTTGTCACTCTTAAATGGGAATGTAATGAACGAATGAATTATCAACAATCACATTCACGCGTAATGAAGACATGTTTGCTTTTAAATTATTCACCGAATGACATATTTGGCGTAGTATCGATTATAAAAGAATGAAATATCGATGTTTTGCGGAAATAAATTATTTTTTCTTTTTTTCCGTGTTTACCTTTTTGCTGACTTAAGTGTTTTCACACCGTTTCTGTAGACGGCGGGTGAACTGATAAAAAGGGTTTATTATCGGTTAATGAGGGCTTTTTTCTGATACTAATTAACTTATTCATGCATAACCAGTTGTGTTGGCAGAATAATGTGTCTCTAAATAAGATTGCGTGATCGATTTAGTGGCAAGAAGTCAAATAGTGAACGAAAAGAAATGGTTGCGCAGTTCCACGGAAAATTAAAATCCGAAGTGGTTGCCATAAAAATCGTCATCATCATCAGCCTAGCGTTCTCCCAACTACGTGGGGCTGTCTTGCGGTCTAACCCCGATGCAGCTGTATACAATTAAATTCGAAAAGAGAATCTGTGATGATTTACTTTAGAAAAAAAAATAGACAAACTTCAGTACCACAGCTGTCAGTAGAGAAGAAAAACAAACTTTTTGACAGCCTTTCTTCTCTACAGACAGCTGTCGCAGAGATCAAGCTATCTTTTATGAAGTATAGTCGAAGTTCGAAATTGAAAGGACCAAAGACGAAATATAGACAAACCATAGACAAATAAGCTTTTCGATAGCTAATGTCAGTCCTAAATCTTTTTGACTGTATAAAATGTCAGTTTGTCCTCTTTCCAGAGTCCCTGTGTCTACATTTAAACAAGAACATTTATTTTAGTGCCGATTGTTAGTAGGTGCTTTGTGATAAGTGCTAATTTCTTGTACAAGAACACAATTAGTAATAACTTACTATAATATGAGATTTAAAGACACAACATTGTTGCAAATGAAGACGTATCCATCTTGTAGAGGCACACAAAATGGCCGCGTTTAATTTGGCGGGGTAAAATGGTTGTTATTTTTACTATAATTTAAGTTTATATTTAAAGGAAATGGTAGTTTATCTTTAGACCAATCCTGGAGAGTCATCTCGATCTCAAATTATTAAATTAGATCATGAAAGGAAATCACTATTGAGATGACGACTAATACAGACGTTTGGAAGCATTGTATGGAAGAAGAAGACATGCTGTGCCCGAAAAAAAAATAGTTAAAGACAGGAAAATGACAATGATGTAGAAAATACAAGGAAACGATGAATTGATCTATGACTGTAAATATGCAGGATCAACCGATTATTAGGTAAAATGTGCACTATCTCCATAATGTATTTGCATGTAATCCGGTCTCTACGTAATCATATTTAAAATTCATCTTCATAACCTAATTCAGTCACCATTATCAAGGCATTATCTTCTAATTATTGTCACAATTGTTTAATCGTTGTCACGAAAACAGTGCCATGCGATCGTATAAATCATTATCAAGGTAAACAGTGACGTGTTAAAACAATGACAATAATTATTTTAATTTGTTATTGATTCGATTAGGTCTCTAATGAATTAGGATGATAAATAAAACTGCGTCAACCGAATAGTACGGCAGCGAGAGCAGTAGTATAACATAACATCATCACGCCTGTAATCCCCAAAGGGTTAGGTAGAGGTGTACCTAATAGAGCAGTAGTATATCTATAGCAGAATCGGAGCATAATCGGCTGTATCGTTCCCACTGCATGGCCACTTGCTTCCTGCGGAATTCCAGATCCGATTCCGGAAATTCTTTCACTAAGGGGAAACTACATTGTCCCCAAGTCTCATAGACCATATTTAAAACGATTATAACGCGAACGAAGCCGCGGGAAAAACCTAGTAATCTACACAAATTACCTGGGCCGGCAGTCTCGACATAGATAGCGACAAAATCGCTAACTTTCGATCGCTGATTACTAACGAATAAATTCAGTTGCAATAACGATGCTTGCGAGAATCGCATCTTGGATGTAGAGACATCCAAGATGCGACAATTAGCGATCGAAAGTTAGCGATTTTGTCGTTATCTCCGTCGAGACTGTTAGAGTTCCAAACCACAACCATCAATTCGTAAGTGGCGTCGTTTCTACCGGGCTACCAATACTTTTATATTCTACAGAAGCCATATAGGTAATAAAAGTAAATAAGCCTTCGTTTCTGGTTCATATTACATAGTAAAAAGGTGTTATATTAGACATAACTCCTACAGGTGGTATGGTGGCCACCTGTATCACTTTATGAGTCATAAAAAAGCTTATAAAGGCTATCTCTGATCCGCTATGGTCGTATGTTACTAAACTATTTATAAATGACAATGATGTGTGTGTGTGTTTGGGTGCGAGTAACTTGAAAACGACTGAACGAATTCTGATGGGGTTTGACAAGTCGTTTAGTAAGTTACAATAGATGTAAAGTTGTGTTTTATTTGGGTTTTTAGAGCTAGGTAAGTCATTGTAGATTAATGCAAATTGCTTAATTATAAATAACAAGGCATAAATAAGCAATTACTTTTAATTCAATTTAAGCACGCTTTACCTTTGCATAGTAACTAATTTCTAACCATTATGCATATTAAGAATCTACGATAAAACATGAAAAAACTACACGATTATGTAAAAGTAAGTTCGTTGACAAAACAAAATGCTAATTCAGTCAAAAAGGTGTCTGTTACGACCGCAATATGTCCAAAAACGAGATCGAATAGATAAAAGTCAACAAAATTAATGTGACTTCGTTATTTTGACGGTAACATTTCGTCAAATTGACGCCACCAAACAAATGAAAAAATCCACCGAACCGCCATCTTTGAATTTCAAATTTGACATTGGAATGTGCATGGTAGCATTTATTGGCTCGTTACAAACGATGTCATCGCTTGTTGTCATTGATTTTTATTCCATTGCCTTCTTTAATCGTTTGTTTCACAAGGATATAGAAGAAACAGCGCATTGTATTTCCCTTACTTAATTTATGCTTAATCGCCCAAGTTCAGCGCATTATCCTTTTTCTAAAAAAGAAACCATATGATTTTATACTTTATAATTTTTATTTGTACAGCAAACAAAAGGCAGTTAGTGTCTTTCGATTAGTTTTCGACGTCTGAAAGAGCAATTTAAATATTAATTTACGCGGTAATATTTTAACAAAATGGCGGCAGGCTAAAATGGCGGACGGTTTAGTTAATTAGTATGGCGTTGTTATTGCGTTATTGTTGTATTAACCGAGGTTGATTGGTTGCTTTGTTCCCGATCCGTAAAGTAAAATTAATGTCTGAATTTAGAAAGTTTTCTTTTAAGTTATATTCCTTTTACGTGTGCTTGTTCGTTGGAGATATTACGGGCTTTCTAAATGAAGGAGGTTAGGTTATCTACACATCCGTTTTTCGAAGTTTGAAATTGATGTTGTATTGTCTATGGGAAAGAGAATACCCGCTTGTCTTTGCCGATGGTCTGTATCCCGTTTAACTAATTACGACGAATTGTCGAAGTGTAATAAGTTAAAGTGTCCATAGAATAAAGACGTATGGTGTAATTGTTTCTTAAACTACGGACAGTTGATGTCACAACTCTCGTTATTTAGCTTTCGTTTAGAAAAGGAAACACTATTTTTGTATTTATATTGAACTTTTTTTTAGCGTGTTGCTGGCAATAAAGTCCACATTAGGTATGTTTGTCGGATGATTAAGGTAGTATGTCATCTATGATTCATTGATGCAGCTCACGAGCTTTACGTCAGTCAGTACCTACGTCTGAAAACTCCGTTCGGGATACGAAGGGACCTTACAAGTAAAAAAATGGATTCATAGATTATTATTAAGCAGTATTTTTTTTTCAGCTGCATCCTGTTAGACTGGAAGCATAGGCAGATGATGATGAGATTATTTATTATCCTAAAGGTAAGGTAAGGTACACCGGTCAGGTAAGCTTGAGCTGCCTCTTGAGGAACAGGTTTCCTCACAGTTTTGCAACATACACGCTCCGGTTTACCTGTGCAGGCAAACCTGTCAGGTACACCCTAGCGTGTATGGCTTTAGATAGTACGTATTGAATATCGGGCCATAAAGAAAGTCGTTAGACAATGAGGCAAAAACTACATTATATGTTTAGTCTATCTGTTGATAAATGGCCGAAGATAGAAAATAGTACGAAACAAAGTTAATTACTGCATTCATATGGAAACAAAGGAAAATATAGCTGTCGTTCAATCTGTAACTTTCTAGTCTGGTAACATTACGGCGGGCTGTGTTGCTACTGTTAACGTGTCGCTATCGATTAGTTTCGAATTAAGTGTGGTAGTGCCCTGTATATTTGTAACAGCCCATAGACACTTACCTACGCATAGTTTATTACTAGAATATACCTGAAGGAATGCCTAAAAAAAGTCCATTAGCGTTGGCTGCTAAGTGTGTTTGTTTTAAACCTATTATTTTGTATTGTAGGTACCTATTATTGTAATCATAGTATATTTTATATCGAGGGACTAAACGAAGCCATAATATACCAGAGGTGGTTTGTCTCCCGAGCGTGCGAGGGAGTCAATGAAACCGAGGGTACTTATATTAAGTTGGCGTTTAGTCTCGAGGTGCAAACTGTACTTTTCACTTTGAGTGCGAGAAAAATAGTCAATTGAGTACAAAAACATGTATTATTCCTCCAGTCCATAGAACTTACGTAAGTTTTTAGGTCAATCCTCCGCGATTTTGGCGGCAAAAGATTATCTATTATGTCTTTTGCTCTTTGCTCGACGTCAAACTCTTCATTGTCACTGGACATTCTTAATAAATTTATTTAAAACCGAACAAATTTACACTCGACACAAATTCTGAAATTTTCGCGGTCAGTTTTTTCTTCTAAACCAGTCACAGATTAACAATATAAAACACATGGCGCCACCTTGCGGAAAACCCATGGAACTAAAACTCTCAACATTTTCGCAATGAAGATGGTCCACACTCCACAGATCATAATATATTTACTGGCTGTTTGAGTTTGTCTATGTCACATGAAGGAAATTAAAAAACTAATTACTTTTCACTCGGACTAAAGTGGTCACTTTACTCCCGCTTCGTAGGGCTATATTGGCGTACTTTTATGAGAAGTGAAAAATATAACAGCTCACTACTTAGGACCTATTAATATTAATGATTTAAGTATTATATATCCGTGGTGATTGGCAACTGGGCTTATCCCAGTTGTAAACGACCCTTTGTGCCTTTTGGACTTGTTCAGTTCTGTTCCTGCTGTTATGGAGGGAAGTGGAAATTATGGATTTCCTACTCCTCCGCTATACTTTTCTTATTCATTTCGTTGCGGGATCCAAGACAGTTAAATTTATTCTCTGGGACTTCGTTGAGCTTCATTGTCTTGGCGCTTTTCGGGAGGTCGCCACAGTTGATTCTTGGGGTCGGGAGTTACAGTGGTTTGGGAATAGTGTGGCCGGCTTGTCCCAATTAAAAAAAAAGTGACTTGAGCAAAAACTTCTTGGACTATGATGTCTGTTTGCCTTAGTTTGCTGTAATGTTGACCCATAGAGTCGCCACTGCTCCGCAGTGAGACAATATTGACATTAATTCAGAGGAAATGGGAAAATATACCCTATTGCGACTCCCACACTTCTTTACCTTAAATAATAGGTACGGAATCCGGAATTTCTATCCCAGATACTAAGCAGATAAAAGTGGCATTCCAAAACAAATTCAAGGACAGCCAGGTCATTAAATATCTCTAGAAGTAAATAACGACATGAAATGGACATTAAAACAAGCAGAACATCGTTTTAAAATAAGCCATTGACTATAAAGTATTTCTGAATGAAAGAACTTTGGAGTTGGCTCTATTTACAACTAGGTTAGTGTTTTTTATTTGTTCGGAATTAGTGTTGGAAAATGTCTAAATTAGATTGCGAATGTAAAGGTGTATTAAAATAGAGTAAATAAACTATTTAAAGTAATGGCAGTACATAACATAACGCCTGAAATGCCAGAAGAGTTTGCCGGGATAGAGAGCAAAGTAGTCGTCTAATAGTACCTACACCCACATTAAGCCACTTATGTTTTTAGTTCCATGTTATAGAGGACGAGTATATTGCCATCATCCGGGCACTAATCTAGACTCCGTGGCTGCTACTGAGAAATTCATGATGAAAAAGTCCAATAACTATTTGCCCGACCCGGGAATCGAACCCCGGAGCTCATGCTCAGGAGTTGCGATTGCGACTCTACCAACAAGGTAGACAATGTTAGTACGTAGGTTATTATTCACGCTTATGTATGTACAAAAAATATCAATATTGAATGCCACACATCATTATTTTTGGAATTAATCAGGCTTTCTACACAAATGATCGACCTGACCTGATACCAGCTAAATACCAGTGATTTACATGGAGCGCTCTGACCTCCTCAACCCAGTTAGTACTGGGTAATACGATACCCCTTTGTAAGACTGGTTGTCAGACTTATAGGGCCACTCTGACTACCTGTAACGACTGTCAAAGATCTACAAATAACAGCCCGGGACCAACTGCTTTTTAACGTACTTTCCGAGGCACGGAGGAAACTTGGTATATAATGAGTGGTCACCCGTCCACAGACCAACCTAGGCAAGCACGGCTTAACGAACTAAACATCTTACATTGAGCGATCTGACCTCCTCAACCCAGTTAGTACTGGGTAATACTATACCCTTTTGTAAAGCTAGTTGTTAGACTTTCGGGCCACTTACTGCCGTGAAGACGAGCTCCTGTCTCAAAAACCTCGTGAAATAAAAAACTCAAGGTATGTAACTGTCAAGAATGGCTATTTCATGAAAAAGTCATTCTTGGCAGTTACATGAACTGAATATGATTTTTTGATGATTTTAATGATTATAATTCTGTAACTACATAAGTGTTACATCCGCGAATCATATTTTAATCAACATACAACCTGACCTGCAAATTGCAGAAAATGTAAGAAAATTTGAATTTCGCGGGCTACCCTGGAGCATCCACCTTAACCAAGTCGTAAGCATACGCCTCCCTTGACCGAATAGACCGACACACTGAAAAAGGCGTTGCTGACAAATTAGATCCAGAAGGCGAAGAACCAGGTGTTTAAGCACAACTTGAGAGGGACCTATATCCAGCATAATTATGGACTAAGTATGTTATATAACTTATTGACTGGTGGTATTTCAACATACTTTGACCTTGACGCCTATTTACTCATTAAATTAATGAATGAATCACCCCCTATTACATTGGACTTGATCATGGCTCGCGAAAGGTGGGTGTTTTTACCCGACTGCGCCAGAAGGAGGGTTATGTTTTTCGAGAGTATGTAAATGTATGTATAATTGTTTGGCACGCTCTGTGGCCTGAACGACTCGATGGATTTTAGCTTGAGAGGTGTCGTTAGATTAGTATTTACTCTGAGAGTGACACTGGGTATATCAAAATATGATACAAAACAAAATGGCGGATTTTTGGCGCTAAATTCAAATGTTTGGCACGCTCTGCAGCCTGGACGGCTCGATAAAGGGCTCATCATGAAGTTTTTAAAATGGTATATCTAATAAGTAACTAAACGTAATGAAAAAAAGATAATAATAAAAAAAACCCCCGACTGCGTAAAAAATAACTAATAACTTTAAATAAAAACTGAAAAGTAAAAAACTAGTTCAGGAAACAGGACATATTGACTGCAACAGTCGGGACCCATTAACTAATCTAGACTAAAATCGATACATAACACACACATACACAATATGGGTCCTTGGGAACTTGTATTATTCTTTTCAGTTCTTATTTAAAGTTATTTTTGACGCAGTCGGGTTTTTGTTTTTTTTTTTAATAATCTACTCTGTACAAAATAACTACTTAACTAGAGTGTAACATAGGTGGGGAAAGCCTATGACGATGAATGTATTTATTTTGATCTTTTCTTTGTAGGGCGAAACAACAGTTATGGACGAGAGATACAAGTCATGGAGATATGATTCACGATTTGAGTTTAGAAAAACGTAAAAAAATGTTTTTTTTTAAAGTATTTCTAAAGTTTTATTGGGCTTTTGATATTATAAATAGGTAGTTGATCTATTAGTAGGATTCCATTTATTTGGCGGCTTAAGCGTTATCCTAAAGTTAAGGGTAGCAATAATTGCCCTCAAAAACATAATTATACACCATTTTAATCTAAATAATAATAACGTCTTGTCATTTGACGAGGTACCGCCCGCTGGCCCATATGTCCGACAATTTCAAATGAAATCGAAAAAACCGATCCGCATATGACGCCTTCTAAATCCGAAATTCTCTCCAAAAGCGATCTCACGCTGAGAGCGGATTGAAAAAAAAAATCTCTCGACTCGTTCTTTTTTCGAATACATATTTTTTTTCTAACCATTGTCACGGCTGGATGCTTCGTAAGTTCGTATTGCCAGTGTTTGGCCTCGATTTAAAGAATTTAAATATTATTTAGTAAATCAATCTGCGAATTTAGTGCGGCTGGTATATTTTTATGAAAAATAAAATGCCTACAGATGTGTAGGATGACTAATATAAAAGCACCTTTTAACTTGCGGAAGTGGGTGAATCATCGAACCTTTTAAGCAATTAAGCTGGGTGCGGTGTTGATAAAAGTTAATATCTAGGTCTAGATTAAAATTATCTATGTCCAATAAAAGCACTGGCAAAAAAGTACAAATACATATGATAATGAAGAGTCTTTCTATAGTTAGCCATTATGTACTTCACACACTTAAATGTCAGGTAAATTCTATACTTAAGTAAAAACACACAATACCATCTTTTCACCTGTGAGCCGACATTCTCGACCCTCTAGAGACTTTATTAACAAGATTTTGGATATCCTATTGTCGCTAACACTTTCTATGTTCGAAATTCGAAAATCTTCTTTTTTTTTACAATACAGTTTGGACATTTCGCTTGAGTTATCGCTGGCCAGTTCTGTTAAAAGGTTTAAGGTTTTTTTTTCTTTCATAAACGTCAGTGTATGGGTCGTTTTTGACGTGGGTGAGCGCGGTTATAATTGCTGTTCGGATTGGGACGCATGATTTTTGTAATTGTCTGGATAAGTCCTATTTAAGTAGTCTTACCGCGTTTCATCGATGTATGTATATTACCCAATAACAAAGTCGTGGCGTTTATAAATATAGGCCGTCACTCGTCATGTAAAGTACTGGTATTCAGCTGCATCCGGTTAGCCTGGAAGCCGACCCCAAAATACCTAGTTGGGAAAAGTCTAGGCAGATGGTGATATGTCTTATTTTGACTTCACTTTAAGAACTAATTTTATTTTGATTTACAAATCTATTAAAATAGAATAAACTAACTAACTTAAACATTTTTATTATTTACAATTTACAAATCTATTAAAATAAAATAATTAATTTTCAAAAACACAGACAAGATATTTCGTAAAAAATAACACAAAAAATGCATGCAAAAGAAAACGCCAATTATATTATTCTAACCACAAATAACAAATCATCTAAATATCGCCTCTTTTAATGTAGTATTTAAAATTTAAAAGTCATAAAATCTTTTATCCCGCTTTACCCAAAAAGATGGCGACCATACAGCCAGGTAGTTTCAAACTGGGATTTGGAAATATATGGATAATTATAAGACGGCTTAACGTGGAATTTTTGTCAAAGTTTATCGTCATTTTGATTGAGGTTACGACTCTTGTATCGGTGAAGATATTGTGTCGGTAGCTTTATTATAAGAAAAGGGGCTATAGCAACGGTTGTTGGCTTATGATATGGGAATCGGATATTACTCGTTTGGGGACTAATGAGAATTGACCAATATGTTTATTTTCTGACTTTGAGACATGTTTTATTACGTAAAAGAAGCAAACATTTGCTAAACCAGCTAACATAATTGGTAAATTTACTCAACCAATCGATTTCAGCATTACACATCGATTAAACGGAACCAATTCCCAAATTCAATACCTAACCACTTATAACTCACAAAAAATAATCTATCATGGTCACGGACGATAATTGGTCCACCCACCCGACATAAGTTCGTAGACCAATCGCGACACGATTTGTCTTGCTAGATTATTTAAAACATGTCGTTAATGTGAATCGCTCGTAAAAATTGTATAGAAAACTCCTTTGATTGGTCATTATATTTAATGGGTAACATTTTATTGCATTTTTATAGTTAATCGCCTATTTTTGATGCGGTTCAACGATTTAACGTATGTATAACTGCTTTATAAGTAATCGAATGTCTAGTAAAGTAGTAATCTCTTCTACTACACCTGTAAAGCTAATTAAAAATGTTTGTAATACGGAAAACTCCATCTTTTATTGAATATTCCACTTTTTATTGAATACCTCCTATTTAAAAATCGATCGGTAGAACGGTTTTAGTGACAGGTTGAAATACGTGCCATAAAAATAGGTGTTCGATTCTTAAAATCGTTTTAGTTCTTTGTTTATGAATTATTATCTGTTGACGAATAAAGAGCAGTGGAAATTAAATTCTTTTTTTGAATGACGACGTTTCATTTGATTCTGAATGATAGACTGACTTTCAGAAATGAAGATTTTTCTCTAAATACTTGATAAATGTGGCTTCGTTGGTATACAAAGCGGACCTAGGCTCCTGAGTTTTCCATTCAAATATGTATAATTATGTTTTTAATTTACCCACACCACACGTCATCCAGTCTAACCTTATGCAGCTAAATACCAGTATTTTACATGGAGCGACTGCCTATATCTGACCTCCACAACCCAGCTCGTACTGGGTAATACAATACCCCTTGGTAACGCTGGTAGTCTAGGCCACTGACTACCTTTAACGACTGTCAAAGATCTACAAATGACAGCCGGGACCAACTGCTTAACGTGTTTTCCGAGGCACGGAGGAAACTCGGTATGTAATGGGTGGTCACCCATCCACAGACCAACCTAGGCAAGCACGGCTTAACCTAAAGATTGACCCGAGCGGCCGTTATTATTTAGCCACGAGCTTGACCTTCAATAAATTGATTCTATGAAAATTGAAGACAATTTTTATAAATGTTAATCCATTGCATTGCTAAGAATTATGAAGTGTTTTAATGCAAATAAGTGATCATCTACTTACATACCTAATAATTTTGCTGTCAAGAATGAGGACTGAAATACAGTAATTATCAGTACCGAGGACTGTGTGATTTAAAACCCCATACAAGTTGTTACTGAATTGAAAGAATATTGTTACATCACCTCACATCAAGTAATCATTATTTTACAATTAAATCTGCGGTAGAATTTTAGGGGAAGTATTTAATTGAAACAACTTCACGTCCGTAATCTTCGAAGGGTTCGTAGCTGTCCTACCCATAGTATCAACCAATATTCTAGGTTAGTTAGCCAAAAGGAAGGTTCGCACGCTCGAGATATGGAACCTGTAAAAACTGGCTAAATTCCACCACACCACACTTATTTTTCTGCCTACCCGAGGAATAATGCGTGATCGGAGAAGGCAATACAGGGAGTCCAGCACAATTTTTGCGCGATTTGAGCACATAAATTAAGCCCGAATCCCGCAACATTAAATAACTGTTTATCCCGCAAATATCGGGACTAAGCTATCTTGCAGGAATTCTGTAGACGTTATGTTACGTTACAACTGGCGTCAAACCATACCCCCATACACATATTCACGACTTTTCCCATGGGAACTGGCAGAAGCTACAGTACGCCACCTGTGAATATCCTTAGATAGTCCTGTTACTCTACTCCATCAACATGCATACATCTAGCCATAAACGCACGCCAAATCACCAACGATTAATGACCCCCCACACCACACCAGCACACGTACCTACCACAGAACATCATCTATCATCATCACGTGGACTGCACGGGGGCAAGCAGAGACGATTAGATCGGCACTTAGCTCTCCACCAATCATATGCCATGTCAGTAGGTGTGTGTACTGTTGTTGCTCGAAAATTGCTTCACTGGTTATGATGTTGTACTAGTGTTTTAAAAGCTCTTATATTTAAGGCTTCTGCCACGGCTTCAGGCAATGCTACCTTTTTTACGTGTGAAGGAGTTCGTGGCTAAATAATAACAGCCGCTCGGGTCTATGGATGGGTGACCACCCATTACCTATCGAGTTTCCTCCGCGCCTCGGAAAGCACGTTAAGTTTGGTCCCGGCTGTCATCTGTAGATCCTTGGCAGTCGTTACAGGTAGTCAGTGGCCGGAAAGTCTGGCAACCAGTCTTACTAAGGGGTATCGTATTACCCAGTACTAACTGGGTTGTGGAGGTCAGGTAGGCAATAGCTCCATGTAAAATACTGGTATTCAGCTGCATCAGGTTAGACTGGAAGCCGACTCCAACATAGTTGGGAAAAGGCTAGCAAGATGCTGACGTGTGGTGTGACAGGTAACGCTTAAAATCTTCAATGGATATCTGAAGGGGTCTGTCCTACTGACTATATACATACGGCGTTCCTTCTCATCACTTCTGGCTAGGGTACTGGGACATTGTTGCATTCTCCACAATCACCCTCTACCCAAGTCAAGATACGCGATACACGGTCGTGTTTCAATTGTTTTCTTAGCGTGAGTTCTGTTGCGTCGCAAGTCTCGTGGAATGCTCCAAGCAATAATATGCTTTCTTTTGTTTTTTTATTGGTAAGTGATTGGGGATAAAACAAATGAAGAAATTCAAAACACGCGCCTCGCTTGAGTGTGTATATTGTGGTCAAGCTGTAATAGTTTCCTGAGTGTTTTATATGTATTTAAGTTAGTCAGGAAAATGATTGTGTACTTCTGCCCACAATTGTTTTTTAATGAGGCTGTTGTCAGATTGAAAAGGGCTTCTTTTATAGAAAGTTCACGCTTGTTTGTTTGATTTCAATAGGACGGTTTCTAATGATGGTTTACTTCATAGCAAATCATTAATATCTAAGTAAGAGTATAACTGATATTACTACTAACCAACTTAAAAAAAAATGTGCTAAAATTGATAAAATCTAACTCAGTTTGGTAAGCTCGGTCAAGATAGAGCCACAAGTTGTCATGAAATAAATAATTTCAGAGCCGTTTTTTATGACGACTGAGGACAATGAAACTTCAAGGAATTACTTGTAACAGAGCAGACAATGACAATTTATCCTGGCTAAGCTGTAAATATTATATGTTTTAATAACTGAGTCCATAATAAAATTGAAAACCATAAAGGTATTTCACGAGCTTCGTCGCCGCTTAACTACTTTTTTGAAGTAATACCTTAATTATTTAAATAACACTGAAAACTAAAGAATAACTTGCAACAAAGCAGGTTTTTGTCAACCTGATCCTACAAACAGGTTCCTGACCCTCCACACTTGTACCTAACCAAGTTATAACTGACTAATTCCAAGGCTAGAAATATGACTTGGCAATAAATTAAAATGCATACGATATTCAGCCGTACAACCGATCAGGTTACCTAGTCAGGTCGTTATCAGCAATCTAGCGAAGTAGACAGGGCTCAATATAGTTAATAAAACATAGTACGTCTTAAATAACTTGTCACGAATTAGTTGTTGCACCTGGCAATACCTGTTACTTGAAAATAAAAAACTATGACTTAAGTTAACTGTGCCTCGCGGTTTCCCTCACCGTTTCTCTCTTTTCCCGATTCCTAATGGTTGTAGCGTGATGTTGAATAGCGTATAATCTTTCTTAAGAATTGTACTATCAAAACCATAAATATAGTTTAAATCTGACGCGTAGTTGCAGAGATTGGCGCGTTCAAACAAACAAACTCTTCAGATTTGTATGGAAGGCTAGTGAAGATGCCGGAAACAGGTATTTTTGTGTATGATTGACTGACGGACAACGAACAGCTTAATTCCCGGGTTTACTCTTCCAATAAACCTCTTACTTATACGACTTACTGCCGTGGTAACAGATCATAGGGTTACAGAACAGAATTTCAGTGAATTATTCAGGTTTTTTAAGCCTAAGGGTTTTAGTATTTTCAAGAACTAGGTTGTAGAGGTCAGATAGGCAGTCGCTCCTTGTTAAGTTCAGGTATTCAGTTGCATCAGACTAGACTGGAAGTCGACCCGAACGTAGTTGTGACAGATGCATGCGGTGAATGATGATTTCAGATATTTGCGACTCTTGCCAGTTCAATTGAACGTTTCGTATTTCTACAACGGTTTCCGATATGATTTTAATTACATTTTCGGTAACTGCTCTTTAATATGTCAATAATACACATTTTCGGCTTTTGTTATTATCAGTGTTACTGCTAATAGAATGTCACATTGTCTTGTCTCTTGTCTTTGTGTGACACGTGTTAGGCCCTCTGGTCCAGGAAATAGCCGCAGAACTCGACCTAACCGTTAGTCTCTCTCTCTCTTCCAAATCTCTCCACTTTTGGCGGTTTTGTGTCATGGCTATCCAGTTTCTTCCGGCCACTTGAATGAGATCTATCCACCTAGTTGGTTGTCTTCCCACATTACACCATTTACCGCTGGTGTTATGAAGGCTTATGAGCACCTTGCTGAGATAGGAGCCTTTTGACCTTGCACAGGACCAATCAAATTTAATTGTTTGTTATGTTTCTCATGTTTACTTTTTTAAATAATTTTGTCATACCTAATTCTATATTTTTGTTTCTATTATGTCCTGTGTGAGTTTAATAAATACTTTTTCTTTCTTTCTTTCTTTACTAGGACCACCATATTTCCCACATTATAAACCACTACCAATAAAAAAATACTTCTTTAAATACTTCGCACACGTTTTTATTATCTTTTATCTATAACTTATCTACCCAAGTCTTCAATCATTCAGATTGACCTCAGCATCACCTCTTTAATAAAAAAGAAACAATAAGAACTCCATACGATAGGTTATAAAAGTTTTAATTCAAACATTTTGTGCCGGCGGCGGCGTATGCGCATCGCACGCACTATCGTCGATCAGACTGTGACCTATGATCTTTGCCCAACGGTGGGTCTATAGCCGTGATTTGGACTACATACCGAACTATGAATAAATTGGTAAATAAAGTACCTATACCTTACTTTAGAAATGCCGGCAAATCATAGGCTATGCTATTTTGTTTTTAAATAGATTTCAAAATTCCTAAATAAATATTTTGTAGTCAAACTGGTAAGGACAGATCGCGAACTGGACTTTGCATACAGGACTTCCATATTCACAGCCAGTCCGCAATAAATTTGATAGAACCCTAAAAGAAGCTCGGCAAAAACTTCTCAAAAGATTATTAAAACCAAGTGTGAAAACTAAACGAATCTGACAGTTTAACATCACACAGCCCGCCATTTCACTCCGAGGCATAGACAAAAAACACAAAATGGCTGACTCATCGCAATCAATCACCTTTCCGACGACGATTACATTAATTTCGTTATACTATTATTTGCCTAAGCTAGACACAATGGTGCTTGAGTGAGAAAAGGGCTTCAAGATGACGTGTCAATTAAATAACTATCCATTATTGTTAGAGAAATGATGATTGGTAAATGTTTTGTGGTTAAAATCGTGTAGTCTGTGGTAAGGGATAGTTTTTTTTTTATTTCGGTTGATGACCCACCTAAGACTGAGTCAAATTGACATTTTATCATCGATAACGAAGATAGAAATGTCAAAAATGTGTTAGTTGTTAGATTGACTGAAATAAGCTACCGAAATGATTATGTCTATCCAGTTATAAATTGTTGTGGAAATGCGGAACGCTTAGAAATTGATTTTCACAAGGTGAACCTAAGTTAGAGGATTTGGGAAGGTTGCAAGAAACCGCTGGATACTAAGAAGTACAGGACTGGTTGAGGCGGCCTAAGTCCAACAGTGGCCAGTGGTCACAGTGGTATCTATCAGCTGATATCTTACATCATCATCATCATTTCAGCCGCAAGACGTCCACTGCTGGACATAGGCCTCCCCCAAGTGTCGCTACATTGACCGGTCCCGTGCGACGCATCCAGCGGATTCCCGCACTAGGTTATCGGTCCACCTAGTGGGAGGCCTTCCAACGCAACGTCTTCCGGTTCGCGGTCGCCACTCCAGAACTTTTCGGCTCCATCAGCCATCCGTTCTGCGAGCAACGTGCCCTGCCCACTGCCACTTAAGTTTGTCAATTCTTCGGGTTACGTCGGTAACCTTGGTTCTCTTGCCTTACTAATATTATAAAGAGGTAAAGTTTGTAAGGTTGTAGGGGAAATCTCTGGATCTACTGAACCGATGATGAAAATTCTTTTACCAATTGAAAGCCACGTTATTTGTGAGTGTCATAGGCTATATTTATTACTCGAAAAATATGGGGGGGAGGGGGATTGGAGGAAAATAAATGCATACCTGTGCGAAGCCGGGACGAGCCGCTAGTTGTTAATAATAAGCAACATCAGCCAATCAGTCAATCATCATCATCAGCCTGTTACTGGACATTTTCCTCTATAATTACACACACTAAACTTGATCCCCCGTTTCTGTGTCTGCCTTCACATTCAATTCGGTTTTATTTTTCGTCTGCGCGCGATTACATAGCATTTAAGCAATATACCTAACGCCATTTTAGTATTTACCTACCTCTAAACATGTAACATATTTTTCTTACTAACTGTACTATTTGACACGCAAATTTAAACTGGTGACGAATTGTGAATTCAATTCAAAGTCAAAATTTTATTTGTTTTCTTATGGTGACGAGTCGAGACTTCTAGTATGGAACAAGTTATTGGTGACCAATCGGAACAGTGACGAGTAGGGCATAAGTCATACCTACAATCTTACTATATGTTTAAATCCAGCCACGCACACACACACATGGTATGTTTAACATAATTAGTAGAAAAAGCGAAAACGGCCGAAAGGCAAGGTATGCAAATTGAAGGGGGAGGAGCCAGCCTCTACTTACTTTATGCTCCGTATCATTACGAAGACACCAGAGGCCATGCATATTTACATTTAAAAAAGAAAATAGTTTTTGTGAAATGAGTTTGTGGTGTGTTTTGTAAGTGAAAAGAGTTTTGTACTGTAGTGACAAAAATGTGCCTGTACTATTTTTAGTAAAGAATGAATTTCGAGAATTAAAAAAAAAAACTATCACTTAATTAATAATCTACATTTTTATGGTTGTAAAAATTAAATGAAAATTTTGATTGTTAACCAATATTTGCAACAATCGCCAAATATTTAGCTTTAAAATGACATTCCAAAAAATGCGATATCTTCAAGTATATTTTTTTTTCATCTTCTAATATATTTTTAATTATAATGACCGCTACGTATTTTACAATAACACTGCACAAGAAATAAACTCTACATTAAAAAAAAAAAAACTTTTGTAAGAAATCAATCTTGATTTACATCCCCGAACCACTCAAAAATTTCTCAGAAAAAAAAACTAAACCAATTTCAAAACACTAATTCCAAATTTAAATCCATGATAATTTAAAACTCCAAAATGGAGCCATATGTTTGTATTTCAAGTGAGTAAAAGAAATGTTCCGTCAATCGTCGGCGACGACTTTCGCAGTCCATAAATGTTGTGCTTTCAAAATATTGCCATATACACCAAGGGTCGTAGGGCAGAATTGCACAAAAACGTGGGCAAAAAGTTTTAAACTTCTCCGAAAAAATAGTTCAAGAGGTAAATGAAACTTGTCTGTGGCTGTCAAAGTTCTGGTCATAGTTTTTCTTGCGTTTTCGTTAAACATATAAAACCTATAAATTCAGGGGCATCTTTTTGTTTTCTTAGTAATAGTGTGGATTTGCAGAGTTTCCTCCGTGCCTCGGCAAGCCCGTTAAAAACCGTTGGTCCCGGCTGTCGATAGTAGTTCTTTTAGTAGTCGTTTTTGAGTCGTGGCCCGAAATTCTGGCAACCAGTCTTACTAAAGGGTATAATATCGTATTACCTAGTACTAACTGGGTTGTGCAGGTACGATAGGCAGTCACTCCATGTAAAACACTGGTATTCAGCTGCATCCGGTTAGATTTAAAGCCGACCCTAACATAATCGGCAAAAGGCTAGGCAGACAGACTTTCGGGCCACTGACTACCTGTAACGACTGTCAAAGATCTACTGATGACAGCCGGGACCAAAGGTTCACTTGCTTTCCGAGTTACGGAGGAAACTCGGTATGTAATGGGTGGTCAGGCATTCACGGACCAACCTAGGCAAAAGGTTTAGGTTTACACAAGTAGCCTTGACCTCCTCATCATTCTCCTGCCCTTGGAAGTCTTCGTCTTCCATACTTCTAAAATAGAAATATCATAATAAGAATATTTTACCTACTTATGTATTCTTAAAATGACTACCAAGTCAATATTCAAGATTCAAGTCATATAAATTATGAGACAATAATGTAACCTTGAGTCGAGAAGCAGTCACATATTAACAGGGCCTTAGTAAATGAATAATAGACGTTTTTGCTAGTTTCAGTATTGTCAACTTATTTAACTATAGCTTAGACAGCTGGTTATGCCTGAAAATATATCGAAAACATATATGATAAGGGACGCACTTAACAGAGAAGAGTGGCAGAAGAAAGAAGACCCAACAGTGGGTTATTCCGGGGTGAAAATGATGATATCGAAAACTTCCAGTGACTCTATGGTTGAAAGGATTTGTCTTGATGTCGGTGTGACTGCAAAAAAATAATGATTTTGTGCCCTAATATCACATTCGGAGCATTTCGATATTTTGCAACGACTTTCGATAAGGTTAATATATTTTAAGCCCTGCTTTAAGCTTTCACGGTTTAAAACTAAACTTATACTCACTTACGGGAAATCTTTCGTGACTATTAATTATTTTGGGCTCCGTTTTGAGCTATTTTTGCTATCCGCTTTTAGATATATTATACTTGTGACAGTATAAGTTCAATATTAATTTGGTAGCTTATCCAATACTTACATTTTATTGTTTTCGCCTATAAATGTCTCTCTTTCTATTTATGCCCCGTTTCATGATTCTTTAAGTTTGACTTACAGATATTATTCTTCTCTCATAAGTTTATTTATTTAGTTGCCTATATCATTAACACACACATTTAACTTTGGAAGCCCCTGTTTTTACATAGTTTTCAAGTGGTTCTGTCTTGATAACGAAGAGTTCTTATAATGTTTTGGTACAAAACCCTGAGGTTCAGCACTACAGTGCCAACCGCCCAGTAGTCACTGGCATTTCAAGGTTTCAAGCTATTTTAACCGAAAATTTTACGTTTTTCAGTGTATAGAACCTTAATTTTAAGGTTAAGAGTGATCCAGTTTTTACATAAGTTATTCAATAGTGTCTGATAAAATTCGTTGTTTCGCAAAATCCTGTGAATTGGATTTGACTCAGGTGGAATAAAATTGACAATTCGAATTATAATTAAGTACTTACATTTGTGTGTCAAAAACAGTGTTTAAAAATTAGCGGAGTGTAAATATTATCTACATTACAGAACTTGCCAAAGTTTAATTAGATACTCAATTAAAGTTAAGTACATTTTAAATGTTACTATGGTGAAGGTCTTATACGTTTTTACTTGTTTTACGGATTATAAAACGTCACGGTTTTATTTGCCCGCCATTTTCGACGCCATTACGGATTTTTCGAGCAATTTTGTAATCCGTTTAGTTAACTCTTCTTTTACTAGTTTTGTGAGGTGCCTAAGGCGATTATGTTGTTAAAAGTAAGTAAACAAGATTACTTTTATATTCCTTTTGGCACCTATTTAGTGCAAAAAAACTTTGTTTTCATGCGGGCACGGGCACTAATTTTATAACGTCGCCTACAATGTTCATATTTTTTTCTATCGACGACAACATGCTAGAAGCTATGACTTTTATTTAATCTTTTAAAGGTGGGGTTTTTTACTCTAAGTTCAATTCATGTTCAAAGAAGCAGGTTAGACATACATGGCTAAGGTTTTATTTACTTCCTAGGTTATTATCCCGTGTTGAAGCCAAGCTTTTGAATTTTCCAGTTTTAATTTCCTCAAATAAAAAAGGCGGTTAATAAAAGCAATGATTCCGCTTATTACGACACCGACGAAGAGGCCAGTCCTAAGCAGAAATATAAATTATATTTCTATTAATAGTCAAAAAAGTTTTTATTACAAAAATGACAAGTTACCTCACCGCACTATCCAACGCACTGGCCGGTTGTAAAACTCAAAGTTGACTTTTACGATAGCTGTCAAAAAGATACATTAGATTCTTTTCTCAAATTTAAAAATTAACAAATAACTACTCCAATTTCTATTTCAAAACACATTTTATAGCCCAATAACATTAAAAAAGTAACTAATTACAACAAGACCATTATTAAAAAAGTAATTATTTTTTCCAAAATCATAACTATTAAAACGATGTGAACGTAAAATAACGACATTATTATAATAATTATGATTTTATGACGTAAATAATCGCCGATTTACGAGTTTTTTTATGACGCGTTTAAATGTCCGAAGAGAAATTAATGGCACTAGATATTTATCAATGAACTTATTAATATTGATTCATGCGTCGTTAAGGGGTTATTTTAAGATTAGCAGCTGATCAAAATTGCCGTAAATCATAATCTATGACTGATGATTGAACCATGTGGATAATTTCCTTTAACATCGTTGAGAATTTTCACATTAGGGTTTGTCTCACTTGATGTATTACTCATTAGTGATGATGTGGTCGAAGATTTTGCACGTTCGTCTAGAAATTTCTATTCTAATTCTAGTATTCAAGGATATACAGACTCTGTCAGGAAACTCGATTCCTGAGCATTAACGTGTTATTGACATTCAAAAGCAAGAAGAGTCTAAACAATAACAGCTGTTGGTCGATATTTTAAGTTAAGCCGTGCTTACCTAGGTTAGTCCGTGGATGGGTGACCGCCCATTAAATACCGAGTTTCATCCGTGCCTCGGAAACCACGTTAAGCCGTTCGTCCCGGCTGTCATTTGTAGATCTTTGACAGTCGTTACAGGTAGTCAGTGGCCCGAAAGTCTGACAACCAGTCTTACCAAGGGTTATCGTATTACCCAGTACTAACTAGGTTGTAGAGGACCGATAGGCAGTCGCTCCATGTAAAATACTGGTATTCAGCTGCATCCGGTTAGACTGGAAGCCGACCCCAGTATAGTTGGGAAAAGGCTAGGCAGATGATGATGACATTCAAAAGTCAAACAACCAGTTTTTGAGGTGGAAGTACTTACCTGTTGATATCCTAACGAAGTTTTTTTCACTAAACGGGGTTCACATTCAAAGCCAAGCACGCACGACATTAGATACCTACATATGTATATAATTAGAAACTACCTACTTTTAATATGTAGGTATTCGAAAACTTACTATGCATTTAGGTACTCAGTTTTGCGAGGCATTGTCCTATGATTTATGAGCTGTACCTAAGTGATAAATATTTGTTTTGCACAATATTATTTGTGCCTACCTACTAATGTCATGTATTCAACTAAGTTTTGCCCTTGACGTTGTTCCTTTTAAAAGACATTAATAAAATTGCACTAAAACATTCCTGAAATCGTCATCACGAGCAAATTACTACTTCAATACATTTCCTTGAGCAAAATACTTTTCGTTCTACTATTTTATTTCATCGATAGTGTATTGAAAACGTCGTTTGCCACACGAATTTGTTACTGCAGTTCTCGGCTCCATGACACTGCCCCGGCTGCAATATCAAAGTTTCCTCACTTGTATAAAAATAATACAAGTATCATCGATCATGTGCATTTTAGCATAATTATCTGCTGAGTAGAAGCTTTCTTTGAACTAATCAAGTAAAGGCCTTATTACATTACACGATTTGTCGGGCCCTGCCGATCGTGTGCCCTGCCTGCAGGGCAGGGCGCCGCTTATTACACTTAGACACTAGAAAAAGCGTCCGACCTCAGTCCTTACTCGAACGTGGAAATGTTTGCACGTCTAGGATTATGGCGCCGACTTTATCTAGACGTCAAAAAGTTTCTCCGGAGATAAGGCATTTCTCGGTATATATCAATAAAGTAGATCGATCGACGTGTTGACTCTGCGCTTGCGGCCATGCAACTGAGCTCCCTAGCTCCCTGCCGCCTATTACACTACACGATCGGCAGCGCGGCAGGGAAGTAGGGCGGTCGGGACCACACGACCACCCGATTTAGGGACCCTAACTCCCTTTTTCTTATTACACTACTCTGTCCCTGCAGGCAGGGCCCGACAAATCGTGTAATGTAATAAGGTCTTAAGCGATTGCTAAATAACTAACCTAAAAGCTCGCCCCTCGCTCTGCTATGTCTACACTGGTTTAAGAGACACACGATACACTCAAACACTGTTTTAAGCTTTCACGGTTCGTATGTATATTCCTAAAAAAAAAAAAAATTGGGAGCTCAAAACAATGGATTATAATCACGGAAGATATCCCGTAAGTGAAATTTTAAGTACATGATACACTGATTAGCTATTGGTCAAAATTGTACTCAAAGTTGAATCTTCACAGCAATCTCATGTTCCTAACATGAAGTCAGGAACATGGGTCGTTCCTAACTTCATTTCGATTTTCATTATCCTTTTCGCTATCTGGGTGTCTAAAATGGCAGCTTTAGCAGAATCATTATACTTAGGATAAAAATATGAATCACGTTGAAATTCATAAAATGGTCACAAAGTGACAATCCACAATATTAAGTGGGACTGTTACCATTTTTGGTTGTTCCTGTACCTGTTCTTTATTGGGTTTTGCGTTGTTTTTTCACACATGGTTAAGGTGGATGCTCCAGGGTAGCCCGCGACAGTATATAGTTGCCGCAACAGTTTATTTATTCATTTGCAAAAGAAAATGTTTTTTTTTCTATCTAAAACGATTACTAGAGAGTTTTTTTAAGACCCGTTGTTTATTATGCACTGTTTTAGACTTTCTCGGTTTTTCACTACACTTAAAGTAGGTACCTACTTACGGGATGATATCCGTGACGTTGTTTATCACTTGCATTACAGGGAAATTCAGGAGCAATTCTAAATTATAGTGAATTTTAGTTAAAGTCTCATTGAACTGCTGAATATAGATGGGAACCTTATTTTGACCGGATGCAGCTGAATACCAGTATTTTACATGAACCGACCGCTTATCTGACCTCTACAAATTAGTTCCTGGGTAAAACGATATCCATTGACAAGACTGGTTGTCAGAGTTTCGGGCAACGGACCACCTGTAATGACTGTCAAAGATCTACAATTGACAGCCGGAACCAACCGCTTCACGTACTTTACGAGACACGGAAAAGTCTCGATATATAATAAATAGACATTCATCCACAATAACATACGTACTAGTAATATATAACTCATATTGCCTATGAAATCGTTAAATATATCACAAGTAAATCAACACCTCAACACAGAATGGCCGTCGGACCAATATCTCTGCCCATAACCCTCTAAAAATCGTTTATTACAAACTAAAACGAATCAAAGAGGTTTAACGAGAAGTTTTTAATTAAAAACGAACTAAATCCTGGCCATTAATAATAAGAGAAGCCTCATTTTGTGTGGAATTAGATAAAAAAAAAACTATAATGGGATCAACTCACGTCATGGCTTTCCGCGTACATATTTGTCTGTGTAGATTTTTTCAATATGGCGGAGAAGTATGGTCGTCTTAAATTTCTTAGGAAATTTTTGGCGTGATGATGATGACGGTAGGTATGGTGGTCTTTATCTTTTTGCTGAGTCATTCATATTTGTGGTTATCCCAACGATCAATCTAGGATTGTACTTATATTATCCTCGTTTATATTTGTTCTCAGTTATGGTAGGATCGAGATCACCCATAGCAAACCAACTGGGTCTGCTATGGGTGAAAGACAACAGACTATTAAGCAATTTAAGATGAAGGAAATGAAATGAAAATTCATACCTAAAGCACAATAATTAGCATTATTATTAGGTACTTTAGAGTCTTTGTTGGATAATGTGATCAATTTTTAAATGTTAATATTAACCCTTTTTAAGTTAAACTATTATATTTATTGTAAATTGTTTTGTGGATAGCTTTAAAGAGTAGAAGGAGATCAAAGAAACGATGGATGGACTGTGTAAAGGATGATATGGCTAGAAAGGAGGTGACTGGTAAGATGACGAGTAATAGACAAGTATGGAAGAAGAAGACTTGATGCGCCGAGCACAAATAAATAGGCATGACGACAGTATCAAAAAATTGCAAATCTATTTAGTCCGTCAGTTAGAGTATTGGAAATTAAAGGACACGTATTTTTTGTTTTTGTAAATCAATGAATATTGACAAAAGATAGAACGCATCGGGAGTGGGGGCTCGTGACGTCAGAACTAGCTAGAAATTATACCTAGGCGTGACGTATTAAGAATTTTAAAAGCGTCATATCTTCGACAATTTTGGTTGACGTAACAAAAGAAAAAATACGGGTCAAATATTTTTTGATAATCTAACTGACGAACTAATTAGATTTTTTTTGTCGTCTCGCCTATTGGGATACGTAGTACTTACAGGAGAATGATGACTATTATACAGGGTTATTTGTAAAACACCGACAACCTCTCAGGACGGTGTTACTAACATCATAATAAACAACTTTTGTTCTATGACTTTTAAAAATTCATCATATTTTAGTTCATCAAATTTTCATAAAAAAATATTTAAATTGAACGCTTTTACGGGCCCTCGCCGCCCTGACCCCGCTCCCCTCACTATTGTACTATCGCTTTCTTTTGCTTCGCATAGATTTCTTAACATTTAGAGCGTTCAATTTAAATATTTTTATTTTTGTACGAAAATTTGATGAACTAAAATATGATGAATTTTTAAAAGTCATAGAACAAAAGTTGTTGATTATGATGTTAGTAACACAGTCCTGAGAGGTTGTCGGTGTTTTACAAATAACCCTGTATAAATTATAAATTGGTGTCTTAATCAAAACGTATAATTTTTCAGTAAGAAGACCTTTTTCTCTCTTGTTTCTCTTATATAAAAACACAGATCATAGATTTTCTAAGATCGAAAATAAGTATTTTAAATAACGGAAATATAAATACAGCATGCAACGTTACAATATTTTTCACCGTCGTTCTTGTAAAACAAACTTCTCCAATACGAGTTAATTTGCGATCCAATAAAGCGATCAAAATGTCTGCGAAGTTAGAATTTTGCAATAAACAAACTATAAGCCTAGCGGATTTAATAAAAATAAACCATAAATACTTTCTAGTGGATGGTATTTCAAATATCATGTATTTTGTGCCTGAAATGTTTTTTTATAAGACCTACATTTAAATTTCATCGGTTTGTGAAGAAAACCATGTTTTATAAGAGTGGTTTATGCTGAAATTCAGCATGAAGTCCTTATGTAGGCCAAAAGTGTGTGGCTCACTGCAGGGCAAATTAACCTTCAAATCTCAGACCAAATAAAAAACCAAGACAGCGCTGCGAACAATAAAGTGACGCCGGTTTCGTAAACATGTGTGCATTTTTTGAGCTTTGTTTAATTGTAGTTTGATGTAAATGAGTGCGTGTGAGCGTGTACGCACAGAGCGGAGCTTAGTTTTGCGCTGGCTTCACTTTATTGTTCGCAGCGCTATTGTCCTGGTTTTTCTTAGGTGTGAGCTTCAAATGAAGAAAGATACGAACATGTATTAGGTAAGTATGTAAGTACTTATTGTATGTTGATTGTTTTTAGTTAGCGATTTCAGAGTCGAAAAAGTTTTCTTCACGATGATTTGAAGTCAGTAAAAGAACAAGTACCTACCTACTTGGATACAGTTGTTTCCGTTGCTTGTAATGGGAATAGGTTTACGTCTGGAATAATTATTTTATTTATTTAAACTTCATGTACAAGAGTGGTACATAGGCAGACTTAATGCCACAAGAGATTTTCTGCCAGTCAAACTTTGGGTCAAATCGGATAGAAACAGGTTCCCAGGTATGGCGTAGAACAAAAAAATAATCGCAATGACGAGGAGAACAAGTGCTTTTCGGCTTCGTTAAAAGGTGTTTTACACCCTTTATGTTAAAATACATGCAAATAGTCCGAAATACGTGAAACCTTATGCTACGGAACGCTGGCTAACGAAGGAAGACGCTACCGTGGCAAGCCCTGATGCACTGCCTTTTTTTCAAAATTCAAAGCAAACATTTATCGATTTTCCTAGATTCCTATAATGTTATTAATTTGTGTTTGTTATAATGAAAAGTGTTATCCTGAAGCAATAGCTTTGTTGTTGAAAGAAAGGATGTCTTTGCATAGCTATTGTAGGATAACATTTCTGACTGTAAAAGCAGTTCAGAAAGAATTCATGAAAGCGTGAAATTGTTGCTAATCCGAAAATCAATAAATATTGTTTACTTCCTATAACAGACTTATTACCATTGATACTGATTTAAGTACCCAAGTAAACGAATTGCACCACAAATCACTAAATACATTCAGCACTAAACCAATGTAAAACAGCGCTTTGTTCCTGTCAATTGTTTGAAGTTGACAGAGACAAAATGATGTTTTCTAAATATTGTCTTTAAAGCTAAATATATTTCATCTTCTTCTTCTTTCTACTTCGTGGCACAAGCGAAAATCTACAGTGCTGAAAACTATGCATCTTTAGATCTAAATCAATAATTATTTATTTATTAAAATCTCCCTTACAACTATCAGTACAGGAATGTTCCTAATGCGAAAACTCGGTCTCAAAATTAAATTCACTTAATTTACAATATAAAACTATGATAAACACAAAAAACAAGAAATATAAATATTAACATCTAATATAATCATAGCTTATGTACTACGTTCCCTAACTATAAAACCCAATATTTAATTATTTCTTTCGAAAGAGTGTTGTTTGTATGGTGTACATAATAAATAATATTCTATTCTATACAATTCATCTACGAAAAGTATAACCTGCTTACCCGCTTTAATTTAGTATCATTTTATTTTATTACACCTACTGCCACTTTTTATTTCTAAATAAATCACGCAAACACGAAAAATGACTTGCGAAAAAGAGACCACAAAAAGTTGAAAAGTCCTGTAAAAACTTCTGTATAGTTCCGCTACTCCATACGAGATGGCGCTAGTAGTACGTTTGTGCATGACTCGCAACTTTCCTACATAGTTAAGCGACGGTAATTTAACATTGAATAAAACTTATATTTTGTTTTAAATTAATGCTGCTAAAATATTGTTAATAGTTTGGTTTTCATTAGGTATAATTTTTATTTTTTCATGAGTTGTTATGTAAGTAAAGTTTTCATGATTACTGTTAAGTCTTGTTATTTTGCGGGATTACTAGGTACCAAAGGAGTGGAGAGAGGCGTCTTTCCAGCAGATAAAAAAAAAGAATAATATTAAAGTCTAAATTAAAAAACCTTATTTAAATCGACGATCAAACAGTCTTTCCTTCAACTCAAGAACAAATCAGTAATCAAAAATAATAATAAAACATAATTTATGTCTGTGCTTATATTAAGCAGGTATTGTTTCGCTAATATTAATACTTCGTTATTATTTTGATGTCGTCAACATGATGGGGACTAGCGTCCTTCTGTCTGTGACTGCGTGTTTGCCAAGCAAGGTAAAAATCATGAACAGCCTAGAAAATACTTTTTTTTAAATTTAGGGTGATACATTTCATCTATGCGTTAAGCCGCTGTCATTTGTAGATCTTTAACAGTACTCGTAGTTACAGGTAGTCAGTGGCCCGAAAATTTGACAAACTGTCTTACCAAGGGTTATCGTATTACCTAGCACTAACTGGGTTGTAGAGGTCAGATAGACAGTCGCTCCTTGTAAAATACTGGTATTCAGATGCATCCGGTTAGACTGGAGCCGACCCCAACATAGTTGAGCAAAGGCTAGGCAGATGATAATGATGATGCATTTCATCTAGTAGGTACTTTTATACAATAACTGGTCGTTTGTCTCATCAGGCATAGATAAGGTTACGTACGAATCGTTTGAAATAATTACTAATTGTTTAATAAAACTAACGGGTTGTTAACTTACCAATCGTTTTTAGTTTATTTAGCCGAACTTCGTTTTACAAGGAAAATTACGGAAAGTTTAATTATTGTCTCATTTACTTCTGGTTCTTGAAAGTGGGGACTGAAGAAGATTCTTGTGGTAAAACGTGTTTTAAAGAACATGAT
Source organism: Xestia rhomboidea (assembly GCA_963853795.1). Lineage (NCBI taxonomy): Eukaryota > Metazoa > Arthropoda > Insecta > Lepidoptera > Noctuidae > Xestia > Xestia rhomboidea. The sequence goes on from OY970777.1 coordinate 16,623,103, forward strand.
AGGGTTTTTTTTTAAATCAGGTGCTTTTGTTTATAATTTAATTTCGCTTACTCAGAGTATATCAGAATTGTAGAAGATTATTTTGTTTTACGGGAACATAACATAACACCAAGCCTGTAATTCCTGAAAGGCTAGGCAGAGGTGTTAACTAATAGTTAACTCACATTTCGCCCGTTATGTATAAGTCCCATCTAATACGGGGCGAGCCTATTTCCATCAAACGGGCACAAATCCAGATTCCGCGGCTGCTACTGAGAAATTCCTGATGTTTTACGGGAATTTCTACATTTTTCATAGTCTGACATAGAAATTGTAAGTCACCACTAAGTTAACCCTTGATCTGGCCACGAAGTAGCCACAATAGTTAATGAATAACAATGGTGTCTCGAACAAATTGGTCATTTGACAGATCATGATTTATGGTATATATATTATAAGTATCGATTAATTAAACATCATTATATTATACCCTAATCTACCGCACAAAATAAACCTCTGATATGCCAATTAAATGCATCGTTTTATTGAACATTTAAATGTAGATAAAATTGATGACTTCAACATGTTTTGAAATGTTTTTAAATAAATTTTATGTGATTTATTTTATTGTTTTTTAAATGGTTTTTAAATCAATAGTTCGGTGACGTCGAAATAGGACTTAACCCGTTTTTTATTTGAGCACTTGATTAATATAGATCTACTTAAATTGAAATGAAGGTGTTTCTATAAATGTTAAAAAGAAATCTTTTCTCAGAATTTAAATCTTAACTAAATCCTCAACTCAATTACCCAGGTACTTACTAAAATTAGAAACCGGCAATGTGTCTGATATAGTTACCATAATGCAACTGTGGTGATTATGCACACCAATTGTTTAAGATATAACGGTAGGATATTTAATAAAAAACTTAAATAAACTAACAACAAAGTACACGGCAACGAAAAACTCCTCCTCAACACTGTCAGCTGGTAATGTGCCCAAGAGACTGGCGGCGTTGCCACGTTGTATGGCAACACTTAGCCTCTGACCAAGGTATTAAGCCAGCCCTTGGGTCATGGGAAGCGTCAACTAGGCGTTTTGAGAGTTCTTTGAACAGGCTATGGGCACTCGGACCCCACGGCCCCAGAGTTTCAACCCTGAACGGCTCGAAAATTTAGTTACCACACACTATTAGTTATTGTTTAATGTCCCATTTAGTCGCACTGTAGCTCGATCCAATCCCCCTACCGCGTATACTTACGATGCTCAATGCGCTCGTGGAGACCAACCCTGGATTGGACTTGTTTGCTGATGAATGTAAGACGATAATGTTGGAATGTTTGTGGTTCTGCGAGAAGACCGAGTAAAAGGATTAGGTATTTAATTAAGTGTTAATGGTTTTAAATACTGTACTAAATAAATAAATAAATAGGAAACATACCTACTTAGTTTCAATCATCAATCTTTACAATCCTTAAGAGGCTAGCTTCATCATGATGATGATAGTGATATAACAACAACAGGTAATCTTCATTGCACAGCTTTCAGCTCTCAGCTTTTAGTTCAATACATTAGTGTCGATATTACAGAGTCATGAATATCTACACTAATATTTTAGAGAGGTCACAATTTTTTAAGTTTGTATGTAGGGGATAATCTTTGGAACTACTGATCCGATTCCGTAAATCCTTTCACTAATGGGAAGTTACAATATCCCCAAGTGTCACAGGCTATATTTTAAACGGTCCCGTGGGATAATATCCGATCCTAACGGAAGCAAAGCTGCGAGGAAATGCTAGTTGAAAGTAAAGCAGTTAGGTACCCATCGAGTAACACAGGTCCCTACATAGCTACCTAAAAACGCCATTTTAATAACTCAAGAGAAAAAAGCCACGTACAATATACATCAAATGCCACTTTCAACCCTGTAATTTCAAATACACCGCATACTTCAGCCAATAGGACTGAAACTCCTATTTCTCAGTCCACACCCTGTGCAGTGTATAAGCGTGATTGCCCTGAAGGCGGGGCGCACTGAAACATGCAACCGGGCAATAATTAACATTGCGAATATTATCGACTACTGACCTTAGTTTAAAACATCAATTTGTGCTTTAAAACCCAGTTGAAGTTGGTTATTTTGTTTACTTTTCAATGATCTAAAATAGACTTTTTATTGGCTTTAGTTTGGCCTCTGTCGCACATAGGTAATCATCATTATTGGTAGCTGTTATACCCGCTGTTAAGTATAGGTTTCCTTACTTTTGTGCCCTGTTTTCTGGTATATGTGTGGGTCTAATGCAGGTCATGCCCAAGATCTTCTGTAGGTCCATCGCCCCGACGGTTGATGCCACCGACGACTGTCTAAGCTTTTCTAGAAGTCCTAACCTATTCACACAAAACTTTCAGGCTACAAACGGTAAAAAGCATAAAGTTGTGTTGCTGCTTCTCCTGTTGCTGAAAGTTGATCTTCAAAACCGTGATTCTTCTGTTAACATTACATCTCAAGCAACGTCCATTTACGTCAGTTATTGCAAAAAAACATTGCCATACAATACTTTTTGTTTGAACGATGATGTTAATATCTGTTTATAAGGCATAGAACTTAGAAATTAAGCTACAAAAAATCTAGTCTTGTGCCGATAGTCGTCAGGTTGCCTAAACTAACCTAGACAGAAGATTGTTTTCGTACAGAATCAAAAATATAATATCTTTCTGGGTAAAGACTTTAAAATCTTGAATGCTTGAGAATAGGATTTTTTGGTGGTACATCTTGTCAAGTTGTGCCGGTGAAGGTATAATTTCGGTGATTATTAGTGTCATTGTAAGAAAGGCAATGAACGAAAGTACCTACGCCTTTGGAGTCCGAGGTTGAAACTCTCTTTGATGCTCATACCCGTGACAATAACCATTATGGCCAGTAACAGGTACATCCACCCAATACAGTTAAAGCCTTAGAGAATCTATCGGTACTCCTTTGTAAGAAAAATTCAATCGATTTCGATAAAAACTTCTTTTCGATTAAACTTGACAAGAGATGAAAAAGTTGCAATACAGATTTATAGGTACGGCAAAAATTCTGGAATGAAATGCGTTGCGAAGGTTTTTATTAGTTTCTATTAGAGAGTAAAATAGACACTTTAACTAGATTTCCTCAATTTTTGTTGGATTTGTAAAAGAGGTGTTTCCGAATTTGTTTAAAAACCTTGTTTTTTTTTATTTTCGGTCCATTTTGGCGACGAAGAGCTGTGACGCACAATTTATTGCTAAATTATTTTTCATGATTGTAGTTTTTTCTGTTTCTTCTCAGCATTTGAGGCTTATATTTTCTAGGAAGCTAGGTATCTCGCTGGGTAGTCGTTTTTTTGAAAACGAAGCGGCTATCGGTATAGTCAGACATTTTAATAATTAAATTCATCAAATATAATAAAGACCGATGGTTTTGAATAGACAGTCGTATTTTTGCTAGAAAAAAGACGGAAGGGGTTGTTTCCATACCATTCAAATTGTAGTAGGTAAAGTAATTAGGATGTAATTAAACTTAGGAAGACACTCTGTGAATGAGGGTTCTTCTAAGTTTGTTCAGCGCTTTCGAGTTCTATAAGTTACTGACTGGTGACCATCCTAAACATGATACCTTAACCATTGTACTTCATAAAATAACATCACGCCTGTAATCTTCAATAGATTGGGCAGAGGTGTACTTAATAGTACACACACTTTTCGCCAGAAGTAATAGAAGGCGAGATGCCTTAACAAATCCAGACTCCGTGGCTGCTACAGAGGAATTCCTGATGGAATAACGCAAAAAAAATTGCCCCACCTGGGAATCGAACCCAGGACCTCATGCTTAGCAGTCGACCACTAGACTAAGGAGGTTGTCAAGATTCGGCCACGCGGGTCAGTCTATTAAAAATGAATTTATAACTTATAGAGTTATGGATATTTTTTTTTTTTTTTTTTTTAATCATTCATCCATACTGAGATGACCACCGCCTTACCTTAGCGTGGTTATTTAAATATACACAAATAATTAAAAATTCATATGATATTTTTAACTATCCCAAAATGACTTTATTGTAGCGTTTGATGCTCTGCAAAAATATCTCCAAAATCACCTAAAAAGGATCAAAATTATTCATGTAAATAAAATTAACAGTAGCGTCATTCAGTCTATTAATAATTTCGATCACCGATCCGTCTGCCAGCAAGTGCCTGAATCCGCCATTTGTTAAAGTGAGGTCATACTTTGACCTATTTTCTTTACCACCGTCTGATATATTGTGTATAATTATTCATTTAACAAGTAACTACCTAAAACTAATGGAATTTTCCAAAACTCACACTAGAAGAATTAAATATTTTGTACAAGCTTCCACCCGCGAATTCGGGTGCGTTGAAGAAACATACCGCATAGCGAATCTTAAGCAAGCTTTATGCTAGTAGATAAAATATATTTTTAAATCTGTTGAGGAGTTTTTAGAGTTTTTAAACTGACATGGTTACTTATTAACATTATCATTAAAACTGAACACGGAATATTTACCATTTGCCGTTGCAAGCACCATGGCAGGATCACGGATAAACGGTTTATCCGTGATCATCGCGCTTGCAATAGCGCCGAAATATCCGGAACTCAAAACAAACAGAAAACATAGTAAATATTCCGTTTTCAGTGTTAATGATAGTTTTGGAGTGTATCTCCTACATCCAAATTTACAAACTCTTCCTCTTTCTTTTATAAGTGTAGATTTTGCGTAGTAAATAAGTTTTACAATAACTATATAAGCCTAAATTAACTTCTAAGCTTCTTCCTAAGCTTAGTTCATCTTCAATTTATCTGTAGACATCGTCGCAGCATCTTCTTTATAATATCTCGACGCGTTAACTACAAATAACTTGGTAGTGAATGTACCGTTAGGAATGTCTATAACACCTTAGACATAGCCAAGTCGTGAGATCACATGTCTTGCAATTTGTACTGTTATTGTATCTTGTTCGAAAATTACAATATCATCCATAAAACTAACTTGAGGAGAATTTTTCAAGTTATTTTAATTTCAATGGAGAGTTTCGAATAAAATGCAATGTAAAATTAATCAAATACGAAACTAGATTCTTTGAAATATGTTGGATATATTTTAAAGCAATTTATAAAACAAAATATCATCTACATATGCAAATTAAGACAGTATTGATTTTTTGGGAGGAATGATGTTCTTTTGTGATTAAGGAGTCCGAAACCGTAATAACATATTGTAGAGCAATTGTTTTCGATTGAAAGGCATTGCAAGACACAAAGTTACTGTTGCACCTGGATCTGGTAATAAGCCGACAGTAAGTCTATGAGCAATAATTGGTTTCAGCTTACTCTGGATTTGCAAGATATGTTGCTTTGGCCAGTGTGTGGTTAAGTATTGACTGATTCCGCCGCAAGTTTTACTAAAACCATTCAATGAAATCATTGGAGTTAAATTTATTTCAAAAGTAAATATGTACGTGTGTGTATGTATGAACTTGAAAAATTGTGAGAGATAGATTTCTTACAGATATGTGAAATTATTTTATCTCCAAACATACAAGATAAGATACAAATCTATTTAATAAATTGCTATGTTTCAATGTCTGTCTGTTTGATAATAAATCAAAACTGTAGTAAACGGGACAGTAGACGAAAAGTGTGGTGTTTTTTAATAAAAGTGGCAATAAGACTAATAGGAGAAGGATAAATGATTGTTACTACTTTAATCATAGACATTGACTAATTGGGAGAAATAAAACTATCTTAAAGGTAACGTTTGTTGAAAAAATACCTACAAGCGTATGTGCGTCATGGTAGCCTGACCCTTTATGAATTTGTTCAGGTCTTCGTATAAATTAAAACCTTTTGTTTTACTCTTCTATCCGCTCCGCTAATGAATAATATAAATGTTAAGTAGTCATAAAAGAATATAAAGGAAGCAGTTTTACACCTATATTTCATTTTTTTATACAAGAGAATTGATTTGTATTTTTTTTGTCCCGTGTGTAGTGTAGTTTAAAGAAGTTTCAAAATACAAAGATTGAATCTAAACGATGAATGGACGCGGGTGAGTGTAGCCATCACAAAGTTTTCACATTAAGCACTTTTACCTACGGCCGTCCTACGTCGGAGGTGACCGCGCATGCGCGCAATCCCACCAACGACACACTTGTTATTATTAGAAAGGATTCTGTAAAATGTTCAGCTGATTGCAGAGAAGAATCTTGAATAAAATTTAACATCTTTAAGATGTTTAAAATAAATAAAGATCCAAAGTCATCCCATTGGCGCGCTCCAAACATACACAAGCGAGCATAAACCGTCGAACGCCGATACCTAACTCACAACGCGTTCCGTGCGAGAGGAACTCAGCAATTTTGATTAGGTACAGAACAGAAAATCCGAACAGAGGAAAACTCTCATGTAATTGCCGCAAAAACCGTTGAAAAAACGCGCACGACCGTCTGTGTCGACGCGCGCGCGCGGAGTGGCGGGCGGAGAGGCGCACACACGCGCAGCGCCGGGCGGCGCGCTTGCCGGCGCCGGCTCCTATTGGCGCGGCGCGCGGTGGGCAGTACGCCCCGCCCCGGCGTCGGCCCAGCTCGCGCGGCCCGCGGCAGTGTCCGCCAGACTGCCGAGCGCGCCGGGCCTCCCGCTTCCCCGCGCCTCGCTCGGCCACGCCGCGTCCCGTGATCGAACCATACAAAACCTCTAGTTAACATCCGTCGCGAGTGCATTATGACACTAGTGAGCTAGCGGGGCCGCTGTGACGGTGTCAAATAATTGATGTGTATGTGTTCACGTGCTAGTGTGTTGTGTTAGATTGGGCCCGTGACGAAAAACGTTCGTGGTGGCCAGCGGAGCCTTGCACCCGGGCTCGGGCCGAGCTTTCATGGCTCAGCCTAGGGTATGTACACTGATGACCAGCACACAAACAACACTACACACTCACCCAACCAGTATGACAGCTGCGGCAGTAGTACAGTTGATAGCCTAGAGGCAATAAATCCCAAATCCTTAGATAATGACATTATGATAGTTGATAATGATAGTAACAACAGTGACAAGTGTTCAAAACAAAATAAACTTCGGGAATCACTTGTTGGTCGCATACTGAGAGACCGTGAAGTAGTCGAACATGAACAAAGTGCAGCAAATCAGAATTGAGACATGTTTCAAAACTGGTCAGACGTTTGTAACGACACATTAGGCGTGTTCAACAGCAGGGAAGTTGTTATAACAAGTAAGACGCGGTTGGAATACGTAATGGCAGCTGAGAGCGCGCTCTAACACCACCGACGCATTACCGGTGATAATGAAAACGAAATGAATGCATTATGAACGAAAACACTCTGTGATAATGTAATCACGACGGTATCTCTCACTCAATAAAAACTTTTAACTGTGATATGAATGAGCGATTCCATTACGGTTCAGTGGTAGCACTAGTGGGCAGTGACGTCTTCGCGAGATGTGGAAGCGATCATGAGAATAAATCGGATTGATGCATAAATGAATAAGTCTCCATATTTTGGACACCTGACGGAATAGCAACTCCGGTTTATGAATCGGGACAATAAATGGGATAAAATGGCGTGCAGCGGGGAGTCTATTGTTGAATGCTCTCTTACGGGCGTTAGGGACGGGACACGGTGAAATCTGTGGAGTTACAAGCGGCTTTAAACGCACAGTTTGACACAAAAGAGTATCTCAGAAACCGACAATAAAATTCAATTGACAATGAAAAGGAAAAACTTTTTTTGGTGCGCGCCACAAAGATGTGCCCCTAACGGAACTCTTGGGGACAACTTTCTAAAGATTTAGGGTTGTATTGTTTTTGCCGTAGGAAACATAAAAGTTTTAATCCTTCTTTGTTAAGAATTAGTATTATTAAATGGTAAATATAAATAACTGACAACCCATTAAAGTGTCAAATAAAATGCTCTTGTAGATTTTGGGAGATGTTGCTTACTAAATAGATGGCCATTATATTTATAAAATTTGATGCATAGATTGGATAGCGAACAGTGGTAGCTATTTACGTATGTAAGTGTATAATTATTCAAAAGATTCAGTTGTCTTTTTGTCCGTTAGGCTCATTCCATTGACAATATCTCATTAAAACCAAAATGCAATTTGAAATGTTTACCAAGAACAATCTCAATGAACTTAAAAGAAATTAGCATCACATAAATTGCAAATCTAAGACTAAATTAGCAATAACATTTAAATTAACTTATTAAAAATCGACTACAATTAATAAAATCTGTCAAATGATACCCAATAGGAAACGATTCGCGGTTCATAAATTAGCTGAACACGTCCAAAACAAATTGTATTCGATTCATTGATTCCTCCAACGGTCGTAAAACTTCCTCAAGAACCTTTATAAAATACTAGGTTTTATACGCGACTTCGCCCGCTAAAAACAGATTCTACAATAGTGTAGCTCTCCATTAGTGAAAGATTTTTTGAAATAGGATCTATAGTTACAGAGATTTATCTCCATCACATCCAAACTTAGAAACTTTAAACCCCTACAATATTAGTATACCTAGAGTTGCTAACATAATAATACTTATACAACTTTGGATAAAATGATCAAAAACACAATATGGCCCCTTAAATACATTAAGGACCCTTAATTCATAGAAGTGGTCCCGTCGCACTGATGCACACCAAAACAACGGTCAAGTAATAAATAAATCATTTCGATTTTCTGCGTAAATTCTAAATTTTCCGTGTTTCTGCACAGAGAAAAAGTAGACGTTTGCTGCTGTTATTATGCAAAAGTATAAGTACAGTACCTACTTACAGTAAATAGTCTTTTAAAATTATACCTTTGCATTCTCGGATATTAAATAAAGTGGTTTAATTACGCTAACGTTAATTCAAGATTACACATAGATATGTTTGTAAATGCAGCAAGGTACAGCATAAATATGTGTATTAAGCATTAGTGATTTTACATGTCAATAATGTCAGCGGCCCATGGCCGGCATTAAAATTCTAACACCAGGTTTAAGCACTAACCACACGAAAAAGAAAGAAGCAGATGCTAAAAATAATTGTCTCTTTAAATTATTTGACTATCTCGTATATAAATCAAAAAATCTTTGTAGAGCAAAGCGTACTGAATTTCTTCTTAGGCCGTGATTTGTGTAGTGCAGCAAACTTCCATGTGGTAGGCTAAAATACCACTCTTTACCAATCGATAGAAAAACTTTTAAAACATTAGTTTAGTAGGTAAGTAAAGCTAAAATAGAATTCCACCGTAATAAATTAACACACGGCCAGAGTTTAGGTATTTACAGATTAAAGAAAATTTAATTGGACACATTTGAAATGCGTTAGACGCCATATTGGTACTCATATAATTTATATAATAATTATATCATATAATGGCATAACGTTTAGCATTAGCCTAGTTATGAAGGTATGTGATTACTATTAATTTTGAGGCCGAGATGGTTTAGTATCGAATTAATTTTAATAAAATTGATATAAAAAGGTAGACAGTAGTAAAGCTTCGATTTAAGATGAATATTACAATGGAAATAATATTTCAATCTATGAACTCCCGACGATAGGACAGTATAGGTTAATAAATGAATGTTTTGGTAGGAAAACGCAGACTATAATGTTTGTTAAAGACGGATTTAAGTTTTGAAGAATATGTATGTAGGTGTACGTACCTACTACATAAACGTTTCTTCTAAAAGTTATTTCGTGCTATTAAAATTATATTATTTCCATTTAATCAATGTTTTTGTACATAATTACACACGAAACAAAAAGTTACACACACTGGTAAACAGCTGTGCAATGAAACTCAAATATTTATTGAAAATAAAAATATTCACTTCATGACGTTGAATGAAAAAAATTGTTATGTGCCTAGGTGTAATAGTTTTTGTGAGTACATTTAAATACACATGCGTATATGCTTAAAATTCATACGTTTTAACAAGAAAAATACATTTTTACTACATTCAATGTTTTTGGGATGCAATTATTAAGTTCCGTTTAAAAAGTTAAAAAACGACATCAGAAGTAAAGTATAGAAAAATCATTTTCTGAACACTGGATATAAATTAATTCCATAATAAAAAAATACTGAAAACCCGTATTATAAGAGTATACTGAACGTTACTAACAAATATACATTCCCGTATACTTTAAAAATTAAATATTAATTGCATAACCACGTACGATAAATAAAGATGATATGAATTTACATAAATTATAATTTAAATCACTAAAGTAGCAAACAAGATAAAACATTAATAGTAGAGGAAAATAATAACGCGTTTGTTTTAATTCGATAACTTTTCGATTCTCGCACTAGTGCTATAAAAACACACACTTCGCAAAAAAGTACAAGAAAAACCATGACATAGATAAATAGTATAATTAACATGTTACTAAAATACATTATCTTATAACATTGTTGAGTTTAAACAATTTTGTATTTATTTAAAAATTATTAATTTCTGTTTTTCTTGTGCGTCCGTAAAATAATGAACTCCGACGGTAAATAATACTGGGGTTTTTAAAACAATTATAATTCGTTATTTTAGTGTGATGATGACCTGTTTATTGATTCTAGTAAATCGGACAAAGACACCTAAATGTAATATAGGTAGTTTGTCTAAAACAGCTTTATATTAATTGTAGTAAGATTGCAAATCCGTCGGTTTTGTTCGAGCAATAGGGGCTTCAGACAAAATAAGAGCAAATTACTAAATGCTACTAATTTAGTCTGGACTAAGTATTGTATCGTCACTACAATAAAATAAAATACAACACTCACAAAGTTTTTTACAAATTATTTTGATAAGTAAAGTCCTGCTAAGATTTCAACAAAAAATCGATTCAATTTTAATACCACAACAATTATCACCGTCGCACATTATCTCAACATTTGAACGGTAAGCCAAAATTGGTAAACAACATACGATAGCGAAAAGGCGCCATTTCTCGCAATTATCGATCATTACGCAATAAAGTTAACAAAAATTAATTCACACGTAACTGAACCAAATTATATTTGCACAAGACTTGTCCGTTCATTGTAAACGGTGGTATAATCGTAAATTTTACGATATACCAGATAAGGATATCAATTTGTCTACTAATAGTTAGTCATAATCGGCGATACTGATGGTTTTCGGCGGTGGCCCACTAAATAACGTGATAACATGTGTACTGGATACGGTGTGTTGACTTGTTCCTGTTATAAATACGTGTATCTGTGGTATCTATGCGATACGCTTCAATATTAACAATATTTTGTAAATTTTCCCAATTTTATACACGCCAACATAAATTACGAGTGTGGCCCCGCCGCATTGACGGACACATTAACAACTTATTTGGCCTATTTACGTTACTTTCTTTCTAAATAAATATTTTTATTACTTTAATACTATAAAAACTTAGTATCTACCTTGAAACAAATAAATCAGCTGTTTCTTCTAAATCATTGGTTGCTTTGAATATTCTAAGAAGTAAAAGAGAAACAGTTATATGGAAACAACGAAACAACACTATAAAGGTGCACATTATACACAAAGGTATTATAATACTCATCGAATGTGAAAAAATCATTATGGAGAAAATCTTGAAAGACAAAAATACTCAAACGGCCATTATAAGCGCAATAAAAGTGGTTAAATAAAAAATATTTTATGTTATCTTTTGACCAATCTTGCCAACATGAGGGATGTAAAAACAATTTATGATCCATAAAATTTTCGGCGAAATCATTAAACTTTGCAATTAAACGTCTAAAGTATTTATATTTCCGATGCACCGTAGGAACAATGTACTTAGATTCTAATCAAATAATTATGTGAAAAATAAAACAAAAACAATTTGTAAGACATTTTTCTTTTAACTAAAGACTGATTTTAATCACACTACTCGCAAAATGTCATGTTTTTGTGGTAGCCTGCAGAAAAGCATGTAAACCTACTCAATATTTAAAGAAAAGATTTATTACATTGATCTAGGGACCCACATTTTCTCGAAAAAGATACTTTAAACAAAAACAAAGAATAAGAAATATGTAACTGAGAAATTCTGTCCATAGTACTTTTCTGTACCTACTTATTTATAAGAAAAAAAAAATAACTTAAGGTAACGGAATAAACCACTGGTATCCCAACGTTGTAATACTTGAAAAACTTAATAACAAGAACCATAAGGAACAACTGAGACCAAACATAACGTATCTTTATCTACGATTTAGAATAAACTAGAGTAAGTTAATACAAAAGCTCAATAAATTTCAAAAGTAAAGCTATGTTATGGACTAGCTTTCGGTTCGTAGCGTCGCATGTCCACTTGTAAACAACTATCCATCCTACACGATCACTTTTACAACTTCTGTACCTCTAACAGCTGATGGTCATTGTACCCTATCACCTGTAGGTACCCAGTAATACAAATATGGGCATTGAAGTACACTATATCTGGCCAAAAATAAATAAAAGTATAGAAAGACAAGTTTCCATCAATCATCATCTGCCCAGCCTTTTCACAACTATGTTGGGTTCGGCTTCCAGTCTAACCGGATGCAATTTCCACCAATTACAAAATAAAATTAATCCCCCCCCCAAAAATCATATGTTTGCCGGCCGCCATTTTATAGTATTTTTTCTCTAAGTCTTTGGCGCCAATCTGCGGGCGTTTCGGCCATTCCTAAAACATTAAAACTTATTATTGGCACTTATTTCAACAGTAAAGATAACACCAGTATTGTATAGGCAGTTCTGTTCACATTACGCGATAAAAAAACGCTCGATTTTATGTTTTTAAGTGTTGAAAAATGTCCCGCCATTGCTTGAGGTATAAGATAACGTGGCAACATTACTGTTGTCTTTTTTTTCAACTTTTTCAACGCTGGCAACATTGCGAAACCTGCAGCTAAGTTACGACGTTGTACGGGAAGTGAAATAGATAATAAAATATAATTAAGTGTTGCCACTTACGATTATTTTTATCGGCTTAAATGGTACTATTATATTTTCATTAATAATGTGTAGCGATTAACTAGTTTTAGTAAATTATTTTTTCATTACGGCTTAGTTATAACTGCTGGCAAAGTTGATATTCAAAGTCATTAAAAACTAGAACTACGAAAACATAAAATACTGCCACTAGGCGCCATTAGGCCTTTTTGTACACAACATCAATGTAATAGAAAATAGACAAAATGCTCTGATTGCGCGCCGGAAACATTTTCGCACTTATCATCATAATAACTGTATCTTACTGTTTTAAACTTCTCATGTGAGGATCAGTTAAGAAATCATCAGTGTAATCTCAAGAAACGTGTCAGTGTCATAGAAATGTCATGGGGACTTGATAGAACCCGCTTGCTAATTCTAACGAAAATTAGCTTTAAATTGTGTTAAAACATGAAGACAAAAAGCCTCTAAACTAGTTTTATAAATTATGATGCACATAAACTATGTTATAGAATAAGTTTTCTTTTAGTCGATCCAAAATATTTGAAAATACTGAAATACTGTCCCTTAATAAGAAATATTGTAATAAATCACGAGCTCCTTGCTCCAAATTCTACTATGAACTTGATTCGGTTTTGGAAAGTCAAGTTGGTACCGGATACATTCTCAGACGGAACACTGATTGTAAAGCGTAATCTTTTAACAAAGCACAGAACATCTAAACATCTTCATGTTTAATTTAAATATAAAACGGTCAAGCGCCCCAAGTTGACCATATAAATAATCTTTGATGAATTATATAACTTGGTATACGACAATATGATATATTAATATAATAAAGTAAAAAACCGGAGGAACCACTTCAGGGACATTACTTTTTAATGGCCAGAAATATAGCTATTTACCGGAGCCGGTCAGCCGTAGGGCCTTAGACCAGCCACCAATGTGGGCGTAGATAATACACATATATCGGTATTGTCTAATGGATCTAAGGAGACGATCGGAGACATGGGAGATTACACTAATGTGACGTAATGTACGTTTTTATTCCTCTCCATGTTTTATTTCTTGTGTCCGATAAAGATTGTCCGACTTGAAACTGTTTTGAAACAGTCCCAGCTTTTAATATAATGAACAATATTGATGGCGCACACGATTTTCTCTCGACAGACGTACACACTGCCAGTTTAATGAACGGCGACGCACTCTTGATATTTTATAATAGTTAGATTTATGATTGCATCCGCAAATGTAGGTATGCAATAAATTGGTTGCTTATACAAACTGACGAACATGTGTTCAGCTATAATATGTAGGAAATATATTCAAGATATGATTTTATATGCTTTTAAAGAGCGAGTCCTGTTATTTATAATGTTCTATTCGCGTACTATCGGACGCGCACTCTTAACATAATTCCGACATCAAAATCAATTGGAATCAGTCTGATGCTCGACGCGCTTTATAAACGCACCCACTAATTTGTTATTTAAATTTTGCTGTTCGATTCCATTTTTGAATTGGGATTCGCGGCGGGCCGAGCGCGGCCGAGCGCTCTAGATGCTCGGCTCGCATACCGAGCACCCGAGGGCAGGTACCCGCTTCTCATTGTTTTATTCGCTGCGCGTTCCATTTTCAATTTGAATATCGCTGTTCATTTTCGAATTGGCTCTTTGTAGACGCGCGTTAATTGCGCACTTTAGATTCAACGGTAATTCGCGCGATCGCTAATTTGAGGGTTTATTGTTGGCCGAACGACTGACATCCTTTTTACGCGGACACCCCGTGAATTACTGATTGATACGCGCCGTTCTAGTCAAAATACTATACGCCATCAAACACCATGTCGTAAATCAGCATGATCCCGTCTGGCGACAGTTATTTGGACGCTCATATCGAAATATGTTTCCTACTCACATATTTATGTCACGCTATTTCTTTTGCTGATCAAACACTACTAGTTTATCGCGCGATCGACAAATCTTACCGCGGTGACTCCCGAAACGTTATAATTCCTCTAACACGCCGACGGGATCTAGATACAGATTAAATAATATTAATTGAAGTAACATGACTAGGCGGTTCGTGCGAAGGGCTGGAACAATGCGCGTCGAGTGCTGGCCGGCTGTAGCCCAGCGCGGCCCAGCGCTCCATGTGTACGAATCGAACGTTCCATTTTTAAAAACTTGTTGTTTGATTTTTTTTCCGAATCCTTTTTTGATATCTCGTTCAGCCTCGTCTTTTTTCGGGCAGCGATAACGAGGTTTGAAATTGGAATCACGACGGTCCGTTACTAGGCTATTTAGCGCGCGCTTTTCTTCGTTGACACTTTTTAAAATATGGCCGCCGCGAGATGAATAGTCGGCCGTTACTGGTAATTAGTGAGGCTTATCTTTTAGATTAGTGTTGCTGGGCACTGCGTATTGTATCTATTGATTTATTTAGTTAACCATGTGTCGGTTGTTTTCGTCGGCGGCGTGTTCGGTCACTTCGGCCGGGGCGATGACCAAATTATTGCCAAGAACGAGTCCCGCCGGTGGCTGGTCACCGACGCGCGCCCAATTCACATGATCCCGCGGCGTCTGTAAATCTTGATAAAACATTTTAGACGAAATTAAAAATTCTCTTCGGCCAACTATTTGTCGACGTTAACGAGGTTGACACGTCGGTGTTAGACTATCGCGGGTGATTAAAAATAAAAACAGTTTTTCACTTACAAATGTTTTCTGACGAAACAATTTTATTTATAAGACAGACGTAACACACTTAACATAAATCTGAACGCAGCCGTAGCACTTATACAGATTATACAAAACAAAATACCTAAAGCGAACGCGTCCGAGCCGCGATGGTACAAAAGACAAGCAACTCAGGTCGGTTCAGAAATGCGTCACTCACAGAATTCGAAGTTTAAATAGTCAATCACGAGTGTCGGTGTGGCTAATCTCGCATTCACAGCCACAATAGAGGTAACGAACGGACAAACGGACAGACGCAGTAATAAGCGGCGCGTGGGCGGCTCCGCGGGACAATGTCAACCTTATTTATGATGATACACATTTTTCGGACTTTTTGCCTGACGGCCCTATCGGCTCGAAATTGGAATTTTCTTAGAATAAGTGAGCATTTTAACGAGGCGTGGCAAGCGCGCTCATTTTATTATTAACATGGAAATCCTTTAAGTAGTTAAGTATGTCCTTATTTTAATACTTTGAATAAAAGCAAAAAGATACTGCGGCCGTCGCGTCGAAAGGAAATCGTTATCTTAACGACCGCGTATTTACGTGAAATCTGACTGGGAGAGAGTCTCGAACTGTCCCTTGAGTGCAGCAGCCGATAAGAGGAGGGCACGGCTATCGTCCGCGGTTCATGTGCCAGCTATTGACCTCACTGTTTACATTACACACGTAAGATATTCATATTACGCAGAACTACGATAAACGAAGCATATTAGTTTCAATTTGTAAACCTAATCGCGGGTCCACGGGGTTAATGGTCGCTTAAAATTAATTTTAATAAAATAAAAAGTTTAATTGCGCGTCTCTGATAAGCTGTAAAAATACTTCATCAAGAAGTCAGCTGATACAGATTTACAACTCGCGAGACGGACATTACCGCGGCTGTGTTTTAAAGAGTTCAAATTAAAAATGGAATGGGAAGTAAAACTTTCATCCGCGGCCTTAAAACAAGTGTTAACGTTTCCCCCGCGGTACTTTCTGAACGATAAATCTGCTCGCGAATCGACCGAATTCGAGCGCCCGGCATCGCTCACAGTTCTATTATTAAAAAAGCAAGAAGAAAAACATTCTAGGCGTAGAATGGATATCGAAGCGATTCGGCTCGAGAGCGGCGCAACCTTACTCGAATTTAGAACGGGCCCTACGAGATTCGAATTCAAATATAGAACAGTGAAGTGTTGCCAGTAATTAAGGTAGGTGCGCAGCGTTCGGATACGGCGCGCGATTGGTTTATTGACACGTGTTAGCGCTGTCGCGTCGGTGTCGTGCCGCCGTGTCCCCATGCGGATGGGCAAATGGAATAATGGACGTCTGGGCCCGCATCCGCCGCGGGAGTCGGATACAACTCTTGCAACGCTCTGGATACAATTTTTCAATTAAATCGACCAGACAGAAGATCCCTAATAGGTGTCGTTAAGAAGTCGTGTGCCCGATTTTCGAACTGTCCCCGTAACGAGGCCGTTTTATTAGTATTTATGGTCGTGAAACAAACGCATGGAGCATTCTTTGGTCTCTTACGCTGTGTGTATCATGAATGAAACGGAATTTATGACTAGCGCCCGCTATAATGTTGTGTCGCTGGTAAATTGAAGAGGTCGCAGGCGCGGCATTAATTCTCGACTCGGCTGGCACATCTCAATCTGGCCGGCTAATATTTTAATACACAAAGATTTTTCTAAGTTTTACGGTCGTATTACGTTCGAGTCGAACGGGACGCAGTAAAATTCGATACGAGCATCTCGCAGCGTCTAACGACGCTTGATTTACCACTATCAATTTAAAGAATACATAAAAACACACCTGAATGATTGCTACCTACCTCGCTTTAATGTATCATTTTTATAGTGCCAATTTATGCCTGTAACAAGTATTGTTTGGGAATTAAACAGTGTTTTTTTTTTGATGTGGCAATTGTCAATTATTATTATTAGATGTATGCTATTCATATGCATTATTCACTGTTACGAATCGGTTCTGGTGGCCCCTCAGCCGTGTGAATAGGTTGCCAGATGACAGCAAGGCGACGGCTAGAGGCGGCGGGAGGCGAGCGCGAGAGGGACAGGCGACGCTAAGGGTGGCGTTCATCATGTCCCACCCCGCGTCGGGCACAAGTGACGGTTCTGTCTTCCCCAACCGCCTGCGTTCGAAAACCTCGTCTAATTTTATCTACTTTTTATATATAAGCGCTTTCCGTGGCAGAGGTAACGCAGAGCAAGACGGCCCAGCTCACCGCGACGTTTGAACATATCATTCATATTCTGTTGCCGCAAAAGAGTTAATTTTTTACTTCTCGGAATCGACCTACTCTAATCTCATAACCGCAAGTCGTAAAAAACGATAACCCCACGGCCACGGGCGTTTCAAGCAAAATTTAAATAACTGAAGCGATTAATAACGGCGAGCTTAATTAGCGCAACAGGGTTCTGAACTCATCAGCGTTTGACGGAATGACGTATGCGCTGCCCCCACGACAATGCACGACCCACCAAAATTTTAATCATATTTTGATAGTGTTAAAGGAACAAATCGAAGAAACAGTAAGGCGCGCAAAAACCGGCCGCTCCGTAAACTTATTACTCAGTAAGATTCCCAGCGAGAAAAAACCACAAGAATGTCATTTAAAAAAATTAAAACGCTAAGATGCTTATTTTTTCTTTATGGCAACCCAAATGGACTAAAGGTTATCTCGATGGAAAAAAGGCGGGACTGAGCGATTCCATTTTTAAAACGTATCATTTAATTTTGGAACCGGCTCTCGAGCCGTCAAAAGGTAGTCATTACACGTTTTGTGGCGGACGATTCTTAGCGCCCGCACATTACACAACTATTTATGAATTATGGGCTTTATTGACAAAAATGTTGTTTATGGACTGTGAGCGCTGGCAACACCGTTTGGAGTCAAGCAATTGGGCCACGGACTGGTGATTGATTATTAGGCCTCTTGTTTGTGATTGTCGAGTGGCTGACATGTCTAAATGAGACCGATCTTATTAAGACAAGCTCTAAGCAACCGTTGATAGTTCAAATGAAGAACTGATAGAATCAGCTGGGTAGCCAGACCTTTTTTTATTATAATAAAAACACTGGCAGGCAATCAACCAAGCTTGAATTATGGCTCGTTGCGTTGGAATTTATGATGCGCCCTGTGCAAGAAATTCAGGGACTGCACAAGCATTTCAAACGTCACAAAACCTTGGAGATTCACACGGAAATCCACATCAGGTGTCTCTGGAGGAACAAAAACAACTTTCAGAGCCACCGCGCCAAACGGACATCCCTTAGATTTTTTGCTGCTGACAATTCCACTGTTATTTCATTTATTAATTGCCAGCGTTGTAATTGTGGCGAGGTGTGAATATGATCAGGACAGAATTTTAATTACCCGGTATCCATACGTGATGTAATGTGACCTAAAATGTTATGGGAAAATAATTTATGGATCTTTGTGTGTTGTTCTTTGGCGTTGAAAATGTTGTGGTGTGAGTGAGCAGATGAGAATGTCCGCCATATGTCAACCGCCCACGCGAGTGACGTCACCGTGTGACCGTCACTATTTAGATTGATTGTGGTGGAGAAATAACAAGGGTTTTAGGGCCTCGGTGGAGGTCGGGAATGAACAAATATAATATTATATAAAAAAAATCTAACTTCAAAAACACAAAAAAGTGAAAAATAACTATAATTCGTTTGTATTGTATAAACAATAAACATCCAAGCGATTGCAGCAATCACGACCAATTTGGCGTCAACTATTGAAGAGTTCCCCTGTATATCTCTGAAAATCAGCATCAGACCTTCACCAAACTTAAACGGGACCACAGCGAAATAATATTCTTCCAAACAAAAAAAGAACCATCAAAATCGCTTCACAATTGGCGAAGGTATCGCTGAAAATACACACAAAAAAAACAGTCGAATTGATAACCACCTCCTTTTGGAAGTCGGTCAAAAAACTTTTCAACGAGGTACAAAGACGGTATGTCAGCCTTACTGGTGTCCTAATAGGAATATGAACATTTCACACGAGGTCCTGTTAGTAGTATTCTTATACCAAGTTTGGAAACGAGTGACAATGTATATAATAATCCCGTATGTGTTCAACATGTAAATAAATAAATAAAGTACTTAGGAGAAAATAGTGGAACTCAAACCATTGAAGCCATTCAAAACCAACTGTGCTTTCTCTATACCAACTTGCAATAAATAAAAAACCGTATCTTCTTAAACCGGAGAGTGTGACATGATGTACTTACCTGCCTAACTACAGTGATTTAATTATTTGTCCAGCTATCTTTCCGTTAACATGGAGACTGGACAGGCAGGGACATGTTAAACCAAAGGCTCTTTGACAATATAACGGAACGCATGAATAGCCCGCCTTATAAAAAATACAAGCTGTTTGACGTTGTAAAGAGGTTGACAACAAAAAAAAGATTACTGTCACGTTGAATTTGATTCTGTCAAAATTACATGGTATACGATCGGATGTATAAAGGATGAAGTCTTGGTTAAACATATTATAATTAATTAATGTATTTGAGGAAAATAAGTGTGGTACCACTTCCTAGAAACACTATCTAGTTTTAATGATCATTTCATGTCTTGGGAAATATAATGGAAAAAGCAATTAAATGAGATCATTACTATGGGAAGGAAAACGTAAAGCAAATCACGAAAACAGATTTTTCCATAAATTACCCAGAATCTAATCAAAGTTTAACATAACCTCAAAAAAAGAACAACACCACTGAAATGAATTCGAAAATTAGACATGGCGGCCTCGGTTGCCCACGGCTAATTTGTTTCATGGCGACCAAACGAAATGTCGATTAAATAAACGCTAATTTCACCCCCGTATCACCCCCAAACGTAGGCGTAGTTTGTTATCCAACTAAGATCAGTGCGTGTTGTCGAATTATTATGAATGGAACGCGCCTTTCCACGGTAGCCATTTTGGAAAAATGGGCGGTAAAATTTTCTCGGCGCTATGACAGAATTTAAAGGTATTTTGCTGGTACTTCTTTTTATTGATGATTTTTTGAGTCGAAGCATGACTTTTCCATAGTATTATGTGAATAACATATCAAATAAAGTCATAAGACACTCATTGACCTGTTTTATTAAGTATGTTAAGAACTCAATCGTTGAACATAAAAATGGTACAGTGTTGTACCCAATCTGTAAGCATAATCTTAAAGTTTCTCGACAGCGACACGTTTATCAAATTCACAAAAGTCCGCAATGAGCTTCGACGTACACAAAATAATTTTAGGCGTTCACAAACATCCATTGTTCCAAACATGCTCCAATAAAAATACCTAACTTCGACGCCATTTTCATAACGCGCCAACACAAATATAACCTCAAAACTGAAACAAAACCTTCAATACACCAAAACAAAGTCGAAAATAGCTTGATAGGTTTTTTTACGACGATTTGTTTATTATAGGACATTTTTATAATCCTTATCACTTGGTAATAGAGTTCAAAATGCGTGTCATATGTGTGTACGATTCAGTTTATAAGTAATTATGATTTAAGGCGACTTTTACGACACCGATTATTGTTGAGCGCTTGTAAATAGTTAGTGCTGCGATTTTGTACGGTTATATACGTTTGGTTGCTTAATTGTAACCATTTAAATCGAGTTGATTGTCAATTCAGCGAAAAGACGTCATGGTTCTGCTAACTCTTGCGACGGCGACGCTTTGCTCTGGTTGTGTTGATGTCTCGCTTGTTCATTTGTTTGACTTTGTCATACTGAAGTGCTCAATGTCCTTTGCTTGATTCATAATACAGCCAGAGTAATTAACTCATCTGGGCTTGGCTCATGGCTCGATAATTTGGGCATCCCCCTTGTTAGCTTGTCACTTTACACAAAGCCCTTCAAACGGTTACCAAGAAGCGAACACCACTATGGTTGTGAGCATAAGACATATATATATATAAATAAATATCGCTGCACACTACACACAGTGCCATCTTGTGCCACACTAAGCAACGAGGCTTGTGTCGTGGACACCAGATATTTGATATACTACATAGATACTTTTTGTTTGTAAATACATACTTATTTTACATATCCATGACTCGGAAACAAATGTCCATGCTCATCACACAAACATTTGCTCCTACCGGGATGTCGGGATGTCTACCGCTGCGCCATTTGGGTGGTCATGTATGTATATAAACAGAAGATTTCACCAACAATGAAATCTTCTGTTTATAAATTAAAGTAGCTAAGTATGACCTCAATAGAATTTTAGTACTGTTATCCATCGAAAAGGGTATTGTTCAGGAGCATATCTAGTACTGCTAGTCTTCCTTACTATTACCCTCTGTCATTTTTACATGTAATGGTCATCAAATGTCCTTTTTACCTGACTATACGGCGAACCAAGAGGAGAGTAATAATTATTTGCTCCTTAGCATTGTCCTATCAGGACATATTATATTATATACCTATATAAAATAATATTGAACTCATTCACTGTTATTTTGTACAGTATCCAACGGCATAATTTTTTTATCTGCCAGCTCTTCATACGCAGCAGAATGTCCTCTTTTACAGCAACAAGTTCCAGGACCCAACGCCACAATCCAATATTTATGAATAAAAAAACAATGTTGACACAATAATTGACAGGTGTCACACAAATTCTTGCTTATATGTAGATTATATTAACGATTAGGATTTAATCACAAATCTAACGCCAGCCTTAGATAAAACTCATTGAATGTTGTAAAAAAAAACTATCTACTTTATCGATAAGAAATCATTACATATTATCTTGGGTTTTTTTAGTAAATAAAAATAATCCTATGACGCTATACGCTACCTGTATTTTGAAAGTATGAATTAGATTAAGATAAAGAAATTAGCGCCGAGCAGACAGTGAGTATTACCATTAAGGTGTTTAATACATGTGCAGTTCCACTGTTTATCATGATTTTCCTACTAAAAGCATGACCACAGTATCAAAAATTTGCAAATCTATTTAATCCGTCAGTTAGAGTATTGGAAAATATTGGACACATATTTTTTGTTTTTGTAAATCATTGAAATTTGACAAAGATAAAACGCATCAAAACTCGGGAGTGGGGGCTCGTGACCTCAGAACGCACTAAAAAATATACCACGGCTTGACGTCTTGAGAATTTAAAAAACGTCGTATCTTCGTCAATTTTGGTTTACGTAACAAAAGAAAAAATACGGGTCAAATATTTTTTGCTAATCTAACTGACGGACTAATTAGATTTTTTCAGTCGACAAGCCTATAAATTGTATCATTTATGTACGCAAAAAAATTGTATACTCTTACTCGTATCTAGGTTCTGGGCCGACTCATTTGCCTATAGATTGTCCTCGACACGCTCAGAAAAATAAAAAGTATTAATAAACTAGCTCTATGTCTGACCATGGGTTCGTTCACGGTTATTTGCCACCTGAGGATAAAGGCGACAGATGAATATTTTTAAAAAAAGGCAAAGGGGCATGCCCAATTTCTTCCTAATAATACCAAGTTACCAACAGGGAATAATTATGCATATTTTTTTTTCGATATGTTATGTAAAAATACTATAAGAATATTGATAACGTTCACTCGTTGTGCAACAAGACCAAAATCGGTCAAACAACACAAAAGTTTTAACCAATAAAACTTTTGTTTCTATCTCTTTCTAGATAAACTGAATTTTGTATGGATTTTGTATTTTCGATATGTCGAATGACGTCATGAAAGGTATCGGATCTCTCTGTCTAGTCAGCAGTTTCAAACGCTTATAACATAGTATTTTTTATAAATATATTTAAAAAAATAATTTAATTTTGCTATTTCTGACGTAAATACGCGTTGTTAAGAGTGATACAAAAAATCATGCATAAACCCTATTGTATGTATAAAAGGAGAGTGGTCCTTGCAAGGAAACATTATTGGCACTGTCCTTATTCTAGTTTCCATCATAAAACAGATAAATCTTGCTCAGAAATAGTCTTAATAAAGGTTAACAGAACACAACAACAATAGGAAAATTATTTAGTCAATAATAATATTCTCGTTTCTTAGAATTAATTTATTCTATCATTGGTTTGCTTGCGTATGATCATTATATTATTGATGAAGGTCTGTCGTAATGGTCTGTATGTCCACTATTATACCTTCGAAGTAGTAACACGTATTATAAAGATGACTGGTTTTAAGGGTGAGCAGTCTATGGTCAGTTAATTAAAATGTTCCTGTGATGAGCATGGACATTTGTTTCAGAGTCATGGATGTTTATATGTATAATAAGTATGTATTTACAAACAAAAAGTATATATGTATGTAGTATATCAATTATCTGGTGTCCACGACACAAGCCTCGTTGCTTAGTGTGGCACTAGATGGCGCTGTGTGTAATGTCCTGCGAAATTTATTTTAATTAAAAATAACATAACATCACGCCTTGTTATTTCCGAAGTGTTAGGTAGATGTGTTTGTAACAGTAAACCCACATTTTGCCAGCTCTGTTAAAGTTCCATGTAATAGGGGACGGGCTTGTTGTGTTGAAAGTCTAGTCGTAGTAGTTTAAAAATGGCCTGTTCTGAAATATTTGAAAAAGTGGGTTATATCCTTTACTTTGTCTGTATTTAAAGAAAATTATTAATTTGTATCGTTCGAAATTAATGGAGACAGAATGATAGTACTTAATGATTGATCCAAACTTGTGCCCATGTTACATAAACATATATGATATCTTTCACTCAAACACGGTACACCTTTTGCAGACTACAATCATACTTGGACATTATCCTTTAAAAACTTAGTACGGAAAGAAAAT
The DNA here is from genome assembly GCA_963853795.1 of Xestia rhomboidea. Classification (NCBI taxonomy): domain Eukaryota; kingdom Metazoa; phylum Arthropoda; class Insecta; order Lepidoptera; family Noctuidae; genus Xestia; species Xestia rhomboidea. The sequence continues at coordinate 16,647,637 of OY970777.1, forward strand.
TGCCCCCCTCCGATAATTTTCCATTTGAAACTCTTCACATATAAATAGACCCACGTACAAACCATCTTTAAAACGCATGCATTAAGGGACAACGTTTACCCATAATAACAGGGGAAACCAATCCCTTGGCATTCCCCTTTATAACAACTAAGTAAGGGTGATGGCGCCAAAACTGTAAAACCTAGTCTAGATAGAAGTTTGCAATGATTGCAGATTCATTTTTAATGAGTTAATGTGCCCCTCTTGCTAATTACTGCTTGTAGTCACTCCCCTGCCGACAAATTACGGTTAAACGCTAAGGTTGATCGGCTCCCCTGGTAGGAGGCATGTTTTAATTGTTTGGGCTAAGTCTTGAGGATTTTATGGTCCTTTATGAGGTAGTTGTTAATCTTTATTTCTTGCTAGCTTATGGCTGCGGCTTCGCCCGCGTAGAGTTCGATAATTGTCCCAAGGGATCGCACTACTGGGATAAAAAGTATCCTTTGTGTTAATCCAGGTTATAAACTATCTGTGTGCCAAACTTCATCCATATCCGTTTAGTAGTTTTCGCGTGGAAGAGTAACAAACCTCCATCTATACATCCATCTTCACAAACTTTCGCATAAAACTTACGAATATAATACTAGTAAGATTTCTACAAGAGATTTGTTGCTTAGATAAAGTAAGGTTTAAAAACCAACGTGTACCAGGAGAAGAGATTTTATAAGATCAAGAATTTGAAACCCGAACTATAAATGTTCAAAACTTATCAACATCATTCTCCAGGTCTCGAGGTTTCTTCTCCCATAATAAGCCCGTGTCCTGAAAAAATCTAATTAGTCCGTCAGTTAGATTATCAATAAATATTTGACACGTATTTTTTCTTTTGTTACGTAAACCAAAACTGACGAAGAAACGAGGCTTCTAAAATTCTCAATACGTCACGCCATGCTATAATTTTTAGTGCGTTCTGACGTCACGAGCCCCCACTCTCGAGTTTTGATGCGTTTTACCTTTGTCAATATTCATTGATTTACAAAAACAAAAAATACGTGTCCATTATTTTCCAATACTCTAACTGACGGACTAAATAGATTTGCAATTTATTGATGGTGGAAACTAGCCTATTCTCAGTTTCGTGCGACACTCTTACAGGTGATATGAGCGACTATCATCATCACCAGCCTACTGCCCTTATCCCAAATTATTTGTGTTCAGTGCAACATGTATTCTTCTGCCATACTTCTTTTTTACCAACCTTCTTTGTAACCATATCATTCTTGACGCATCATTTCAAAATTCGAACCTGCAAAGTGAAGAAAAAAAAAAAAAAACATGCTGTAAACAAAAACAAAGCCGCAAGATTAGTGACACAGTTATGTCCTGATAATGTCCGAAGCCAATTGCAATCATTACTTAATCTAAATAAGGCTCATACATAACACATTCACCCGTATATACTGGGCTAGCGAAAATCTCAAATATTCTCATACGCAGGGGAAAAACACTGCGCTCCAATTTCGCTGTTTTTGTAACAATATTAAGATTTTGTAACAATATTTCGATTTAAAAGAGTGTCCATGGAGTTTCTTGCCCGTTCTTCTCCATAGAGATCTACGCTAGGGAATGGGCAACTACAGTACTTTCTCAAGTTATTATGCTTTGTGACTGGGACTGTAGCTTTGTTTTTTTTTGTATTTTTGAAATTCAAAAGTCGGTAATGGTCTAATTCAAATAAATGCTTTGAGTTTGAGTTTTGAATGATGGGATTAATTGTATTTTTAGCAAAACATCACGCCTGTAATTCCCGAAGGGTTAGGAAGAGATGTACCTACATCTCTTCCTAACCCTTCGGGGATTATACATTATATTATACCCTATAGTACACATTTCCCCAGTTATGTTTATGCCCCATGTAATAGGGAGCAAACCTATTGCCATCACCTGGGCACAACTCCTGACTCCGTGGCTGCTACAGATAAATTCCTTAGAGAAAAACCAAATAACAATTTGCTCGACTCGGGAATCGAACCTCATGCTCAGCAGCCGTGATTGTGACCATAAGGCCAGTGAGTCAGATTTAGCATTGTTTTAATTATAAATTGAAATTAACAAGAAAGAGCGAAGAGAAAGAAAGAGAAAGAGCAGGCCCAGTGGCGGCCCCGACTTACGAACAGTAAGTCGTGGGTTCGAGCCCAGACAGGCGCATTACTTTGTGTAATTTATCTCATCACCGCTGCTCTCAAAACGGTGAAGGAAAACATCGTGAGGAAACCGGCATGTCCTAGAACCAAAAAATTCGAAGGCATGTGACATCTACCAATCCGCACTGGGCCCGCGTGGTGGATTATAGCCCATTCCCTCTCTTAGAGAGGAGGCCCGTGTCCCAGCAGTGGGAACATTAATAGGCTGATGATGATTACCAAGAAAATAACAAATATGCATCGTAACAAACATCTGGTACTGTACTAGATGTTTGTTATTCAATCACTTTAAAACTACTTACTAAGAAATGCTACGTGACATTGTGGTGTAGTGGACGCAAAGTTGACTGCTAAGCATGACATCCTTGTTCGATTCCCAGGTCAGGCAAAGAGTTTTAGGACTTTTCAATCAGTCACAGAGTCTAGATTTGTTTGTGTTTGGTTGTTGATAATAGGCTCGCTTCCTATTACACACATAACTTAAACATAACTGGTGAAATGTACTAAGAACTTAATGTACACAGTTACGCAATAAATATATCTTTGTCTTTATGAGGTAGATGCGTCTCTGGCCCTTCGGGGATAAAGTTATGTTGCGTCAATTAATTCTAAATTTGAAAACTCTTGGATGATGCAGAGACAAACAGAATTCTAATGCGTGTTGAACCGCGGCTAATGCCTAGTTTCAAGTAAATAGTTTTGCCCTGCACTATGCAGTTATTCAGAGGAATATCTAAATTAAAGATATAAAGGTTGACAGTTCGGTCGCCAGGTCCGTTCACTCCGTATAATTTAGTCGTTAAAGTGCGAAAATTTAAATTTTCTAAGATTAAATTTGATTGGGTTGTATATTGGTCAATGTTGGGTGGTTTAAATTGAAATTGTTGGCTAGTTTGTCTTATTTGTACCTACCTATAAAATTCATGAGAAGAATTTTAATTCTGAAAAAATAATCATCATCATCATAGGCATGACGACAGTATCAAAAAATTACAAATCTATTTAGTCCGTCAGTTAGAGTATTGGAAATTAATGGACACGTATTTTTTTGTTTTTGTAAATCAATGAATATTGACAAAGATAAAACGCATCAAAACTCGGGAGTGGGGGCTCCGTGACGTCAGAACTAGCTAAAAATTATACCATGGCGTGACGTATTGAGAATTTTAAAAGCGTCGTATCTTCGTCAATTTTGGTTTACTTAGCAAAAGAAAAAACACGGGTCAAATGTTTTTTGATAATCTAAGTGACGGACTAATTAGATTTTTTTTGTCGTCTCGCCTATCTTGCCCTTATCCCAATTCATTTGTGGTCTGCGCAGCACGGCGACTTCTTCCATACTTCTCTATTACTCGTCATCTCATCAGACATCTTATTATTCTGAAAAAAATTTCGAGCCAATATTTGTTACGAAAATATTTCGTAGTACACGAAAAACAAAACTTGAGGGAAAATAATTTCTTAAGGAAGAAAAACAATAATCAAAATAAACGTTAGCCGAAAATCTTTATTCTTTCTACTAGGAATACCTACATAAATTAATAGTAAGCCATCAGAGGCCGAACTTTTAAGTACAGTCAGCAACACAAATTTCCGATACCGGTAAAAACCGATACCACAAACACGTAGGTACCACAAAAACAAATTACAATGAACTTAACATCAGTAACGTACTAATAAAGTGACGTATTGAATGCGCAGTAAACTTGCGCAGGTACAGCCAGCAAAACAATGGGCTTTATCAGAAATAAAGTCACTTACTTTAACGTTGGTTATCACGATTATAAATTATGTTTGAGTACTAATGTTGTTAGCGTGTCGTCTGTTACAGAAGTAAGCCATTTCCTTTACTGTGGTACGGCTAGCAATGTAATCGATGAATGTGAAGTTCTGTGCTTTCTCAATAGATATAACTATCTACAAAATAAGTTCATAAGGAAAGGTTTTTTGTAATTATCATAGTATAGCTATGACTTAAGTTACTCCAAAACCATAAATGCTTAATTAGTGGTACTCTCCTATCTGCCTAGCCTTTGCTCAACTAAATTGGGATCGGCTTCCAGTCTAACCAGATGCAGCTGAATACCAGCATTTTACATGGATTCACTGTCTCTCTGGGGGCCTAAAATGACCGCTTTTGCAGAATCATAATAGATAATGGCGAATTACGAGAATTAACCCAAAAAATAAATTGGACTACTTTGAGCGTATACTACGTATACATATGTAGCGCGACGTTGTGATGCTGCGCGTTTTTTTTTTTGCTATCAGTGTGCGTGGCCTACCCTCCGTGGAGAACCACTGCACGCCACTGATAATATGAACCATCTTAGAATTCTTAAAATGGTCACAGACGCAGTTAATAGTATGAATTGACACTTTGTAAGCATTTTACGAATTGTAACGTACTTTATATTATTATCTTATTAAAAACGGTCATTTTAAGCGCCCTGATCGCTAAAACCCAGTTACTGTGTAAAACGAGGATACTGGTAAGTACTTACCAACAATTAATTTTGAGTCCTAAATAAAATTGGTCATTGAATCTAGTTTGCTGTCTGTACATTAGCGTATTGTTTACTTGGCATTAAGTAGCAAGAGAAGCGGGTATTGAAGCCTAGTATATCGCACAAATACATATTTACTATCACAATATATACATAGGATTATATATTATATACCTTCTACATTTAAACAGCGTAAGCGTAAACAGGATGCAAGATTACCTTGCCAATAGTATAGCAATAGAAAATAAACTTAAAAAAAAATTTAAGAAGTTTTTTTTTGAGAGAATTATTCGGTCAGGGTTATGTTTTGTTACGTGTGATGAGGAGAGATGAATCTCATGTAACTAAAAGAGTGATGAATATAAATGTGGATGGATGGAGAGGGAGAGGAAGACCAAGGAAACGAAGGATGGATTGTGTGAGGAATGATATGAAGGAGAAAGGAGTAAATGATGCCGTGACGTCTGACAGGGGAGAATGGAAGAAGAAAACGTGTTGCATTTCATCATCGGCCTAGCCTTTTCCCAACTATGTTAGGGTCGGCTTCCAGTCTAACCGGATGCAGCTGAATACCAGTATTTTTCACGGAGCGATCTGACCTCCACAACCCAGTTAGTACCGGGTAATACGATACCCCTTGGTAAGACTGGTTGTCAGACTTTTGGGCTACTACCTGTAACGACTGTCAAAGATCTACAAATGACAGCCAGGACCAACTGTGTAACGTGCTCTCCGAGGCACGGAGGAAACTCGGTATATAAGGGTGGTCACCCATCCACAGACCAACCTAGGCAAACACGGCTTAACCTAAAGATCGACCCGAGCGGCTGTTATTATTTAGCCACGAGCTCCTCTCAGAAGAAGAAAACGTGTTTCACCGACCCCAAATAAAATGGGATAAGGATGATGAGGAAGCTGATGTTGAGGTTTTGTTACATGAACACTGTCATTTAGAACAATTCAAAATAATATACTAATAATTGAATCAGCATTGCCATCCAACGTGGCAATGCTGCCAGCCTTCTGGGCGCTTTTCCTGTTGACAGCGATGTGGACGAATTTTTTGACGCCCTGTAACGGTTACAGGTTGTTGTTGTACAAATTATTTTATTATTATTTAGAGTTATAGTTTGTATAAAAGTAGTGTAATTATTTAAATAAATATACTAATAAATAATGAGAATATTTTATACTCATAAAATGTTCTCATTTTGAATAAAATGATGATCTGGCAATCAGCTGTTACATTTTTGAAGGATATAAAAATATGATCTATTTGATATCCTAATTTCCACAACGTAGCTTCATGTAAAATGCTGGTATTCAGCTGCATCCGGTTAGACTGGAAGCCGACCCCGACTTAGCTGGGAAAAGGCTAGGCAGGTGATGGTGACCTCAATTTCCACATCCTCACCAAGATATCACCAAGCCATTACCGATCTCAATCAGTTAAAAATTAAAACCTTTGAAGATCAGAACCAAGCGGGGTTGAAGTGTTTGTGTAAAAAAAAAAGAAAAAAAGTAAAGCAAGGTGCGGTAATGACCGGTCATGTCTATCGATCGGTGCAAAACGCATCGTCACCCTATTTGATGGCTCGGCTTCACAAAATGGACGATATCAATATACTGCATGAAGGTTTAATGTGGCAGTAAAAACGAAAAAGAAAACAACGAAAAATTGGATCAGAGTGCAACCGAAAATTAATTGTACTCAATTTTTCTCTAAGGGTTAAGCAAAAATATACTCACTCACATTTCGCCAGTTGTGGTTGAGTCCCATGTAATAGGGGTGCAGCCTATTGCCATCAATTAGGCACAAATCCAGACTGCCATAGAGAAATTCTGGCTGGAAAAACCCAATAGCACTGTTCGACTCGGAAATCGAACCCACGACTTAAGCAGTAGCACAATAACACTGCCTGACCCAGTAATCGACCCTAGGCCTTTATGTTCGTAATTGTACATTATTTGATTTTTGAAAACTATGCCTACGTCACATTTAAAAAATGCGGAAATTATCTATAATAATAATTACTGAACTGTTGCATCTAAAATTGTAATGTTAGTTCATTTATTATGCCATTACCTACTAAGATAAGGATGCAAATGACAAGACTACATAAAAGATGATGGAATTTTAATTAAGCAATTATAGGAAATCCTTATAGCTTAGCTTTAACATGACCATAGACATGCGTAATGTCATAGAGATACTAATGAATGAATGAATGAAGGGCCAAACAACAGCATTTAAATTAAAAATATATAGTTTAACCCTTGAGCTCTGAGTACAATTGCGCAATTCACGTACTAAAAGATTCCTGTATGGATCTCAGAGGGCCACGGACCACATCGAAATTACAAACCGTCTTGTTTTTTAAATTACTATTTCCAGAGGCAATTTCAAAAATGCTTGACAAAATAGAACCATGTTGCACGATCGCATAGGACCATGCCACCGACAGCGTTTAAATTTGGAACATTATTTTTAGCAATTTTTTATTTAAAACTGCATAATTATTACGTCAAGAGTTGATTAAATTATCATCATTGTATTAAATAAATATGTAATATTATGATAAAAATTCCTCATTTTATGGTCGAACGAATTATATAATCCTAAATGTAATAAAAGTGTATATTTTGATGTCAGAGGTCAATGTACGTTTTAATTATTTATTTAAACGAAATGTCTGTCGTGATGTTTAAATAAGTAAATATTATGCACATAAATAATGAAAAAAAATATGGATTAGCAGAACCAGCTATAATAGTCGTAGTTTCGAAAACACTATTTCAACCCAATGAAAATATTGTGTCTGTTATTATTTCTTAAATCAATATTAAGATAGGCAAAGAAACAATATCCATACAGCCAAGCAATACATTAAAAATATAATCTGTCATTAAAAGAATAGTACACAAAAGAACCACAAGAGGGCCTGTCAATTTTTTTAAACGCTCTAATCTGCTTAAAAGCACAGGCACGCATTCTAAAAGCCTATGGTGTTTAATTGAGGATCGCCATTGATGTTAGATAGCCATCGCGATGACTTAAACATTTTTAATGAATATTCAACGTTTCAAGTCCATCTTTTTTTTGTTTTTTAACTCCTTTGTACGCGCGTTTAATTGTTGCTTTAAGAGGAATGTGGCGTATAGGAAGTATAATGGCCGGGCTTTGCTTTTAACTGATTTTTTTTAAGATAAAAGAGGGAATAAATTTTGTTTGGCCGTGTTCTGTAAGGTATAAAAGGTGATTTGTTCGTTAAACTGTACTACTGCCGCAACAATACACACCCAGCATTATTTTTAAACTTACTGTTCTTGTAACCCAAACAGATGAGTACACTTTACCAAGTTTTTGTATCCTAACTTTTTATTCAATAGAGCTATCAGTACCATTGCATCCCTTCTCAACATATCATTTTCCAATCATCTCCTGCCCAGCTATACCTTATTTCCAACATAATCTGTTTCAATCTTCTTACTTTTAACTTCTTCTCTTGCATCATTAGTTATTCTTCCAACTCTTTAGCAGCACCTATGCTGCAACCATTTTCTTTCACAACACCTTTAATACCAGCCATTCTACCAATTAACCCACTAACACCTGTAACTATTTCTCCCTCGACATCCTTATTTACAACTCTTTCCAATTCAATACCATCAGCTACTATTCTTCCTTCTACTTTTCTAACAGCTGTTCTATCATTTCCAACCATATCTTCCTCAACATCCTTATTAACAACACTTCTTCTATCACCAACTATTCTCCCAGCTTCTTTCATCTGTCTTTCAATACTTCACCTTCTATATCATTGGCCATACTTAAACCTTATCTAACCATCTCTTCCACAGTTTCCTAACTTCTTCCTTCATTTCTTATTTCATCAGTTATACTACCATATCTAACCATACATTCCTCAACATTCTTATTAACATCTCCTCTATCACCACCATGCTTCTATCTCCTTTTACATCTACAGCTTCACCACCATATCTAACATGATCTTCCTCAACAGTACGACGAGAGCCTCCACGGCGGGGGCTACATGGAGGGTGGCGCGATGTACCACGAACACAGACTGTCTCACCCGCACCTCCCGCCGGTCCACTACCCCCCTCCCGCGGCGCCCGCGCATGCCCTGCCAGGAGAGCCACTCGTACACAAGAGGGACAAAGACGCTATTTACGGGTGAGTGGTAACGTGTGATTTTGAGGTATTTTTGTGGTTAAATCTATATTTTTTCTTCTCTGAGACTCCCGGGAGTTCAGTCCTTTGCAACAACAACAGCTAGGCTATATTGTAAACCAATGGATGATGGTTAGTACAGTTAGTTATATTTTTACGTGATTGGTTGTTTGACATTGTATGCTGCTCTTGTTTTTTTATTAAATATGGCACAGCTACAATCTCTCATTGACTGACTGACAGACAACGCCAAGTAACAACTGAAGATGGGAACATTAAATCTGGACGATGAGTTCCAATCTTCCAATGGGAGACCTAACCAAAAATTTTCTACTGGTGGTCAAACGGGGAGTATAAGTTTAAATGCTAAAAGAGTTTCAGACAATGCTAACAGTTATATCAGATTACTGTGCGTATACGCAGCTATCTGAATTGCTCAACCAACAAACACTTTAATGACTCTGATTGCCCGCAAGCTGTTTTTCATATCAGCTATTAAGATCTCCTCTACCTTAAACGCTATTGTCCCAATAATCATAAGTATTGTCAACCCTACCAATGTTTGTTTCCACTTTAAAACTTGGCCCAATCTTTGGCCAAACTTTGGCTATCGGTCTCCCCTTCTGATGATAGATAAGGTACATAAAGGTGTCACATTTGACGCTTTACCGTCCGTTTGCAGTGATCTTAATGTAATCTGATCAGAACTTGTCAAGAAACTTGAGGATAGGCGCCATTGGGAGAAGTGTGGTGGGGTCCCAGTGATAGAAGGTTAAAGATACAATAGAGAGTCACACTCTTCAGTCGCTCTCAATAATGATGGACATAGAATAGAAAAAAGTAAGCATCCGTTTGTAATCAATTTTGCAAATGGTAGTTACTTTTCAAAGTGAGTTGTGAATGGCTTCATTAACGAATGACTTTTTCCCCTTTTTTTGTGGAAGGCAGATAGGCAATCGCTTCATGTAATATACTAGTATTCAGCTGCATGATCCTCATTTGAGATCAAGTAAGAGTGAACCCGAACAAGCCGGGAAAGTTTTGGCAGATGATGATGATTTATGAAGTTGTTATTTTTTAATTATGTCGAAACATATTACCTGTAGGTCTTACGAGGTGTGAAAGTAGAACCAATAAACTCATTTCCTCACTAAACAAACATGGAATATTTATTTCAATTTCATTTCCTATAATAAAGTAAGTCATTATCTAGAAATCAATTTATTGTTGAATCAACTTGCTCGTTAGTTGAATCAACTTGCTTGCTCGGGGGGGGGGGGGACCCGGGGGTACTTTACACTCCATGTTTGCAATATTAATTTTGATAAGCTTGAGGTACCACAGACATAATATAACATCACGCCTGTAATTCTTAAAGGGTTAGGCAGAGGTGTATCTAATAGTACACCTACATTTCGCCAGTATTGTTTAAGTCCCATGTAATAGAGGGCGAGCCTATTGCCATCAACCGAGCACAAATCAAGACTCCGTGTTTGCTACTGAGAAATTTCTGATGGAAAAACTCAATATTACTTTTCCCGACCCGGAAGTCGAACTCAGGGCCTCATGCTTAGCAGTCACTCTCGACCAACGAGGCAGTCGAGGTAACACAGTCATAACTCGAAAAGGAAATTATCATAAAAGTTGCAATCCATAGACAAAGAGGCACTAAAGTAAAACCTTTTTTCAATATTCAAATAGAAGAAGTGGTTAGAAGTTACCAGACTAAAAAAAGCAATTTTATAGTGTGTCTAACAGCAGTAGACCCTATAGTTTTCTTTTAAATTAATTTCCTGGTAATAAAGTTCTGTTACTACGATGCAAAGGTCAGTCTCTAAGCGTAACATTCGCATTGATTGCCGTTTTTGTGCAAAAAGCAAACGTTGTAAAATTTATTGCAATTAAAATGTAATTTATATGTATTTATTAGTTATTTCACTGGATCTGTTAGGGTTCTTTGGGTTTTAATTGTTTTCAGTTATGTAAGCTAGGTACTTACATTTTTTCTTATTTTTTTCTTTGTGAGAACTTTGTAGGTTGCCAAACTGAGTTTTGTAGATTAGATAAAGTGCAAAGCGATCTCAGTGATTCAGGTTGTTAACTTTAGTGAATTATTCACAAAAAGTTTATCATGATTATTTTATTGTGAAGCGTAAATAAAACGAAAATAAATAGATAGGTCTAAGAAGGATCTAAGAAAACCAATACATGAACTCATATACAAGATGGGGAACAGTTGCAAAATGGCAGATTTGATCTTTTAATTTTATAACGAATTAGAGTTCCATGCCGGGAAAACTTGCCAAAATATTGATTTAGATTTTCCAAAACAGGGATTCAGATATTTGTTAAAAATAAAATAAAATATTTTAACTTGACAAAATAAGTTATAGTTTTATCAACTACTTAGGTACTAATTTATAAAAAGGTTCTAGCTTATGCCGAACACTTAAATAGTTCTTAGACTATACGGAACCCTTCATCACGCACTTACTAACTTTTTTCGAATTCCATTGGCTGATGCGTAGAACGGAAACGACGTATGCTCCGTCTCACTCGACTGGACAAACCATACATCTATAATTTTGTAAAAGATAAAATAATAAAATATGTTATTTATTCTTTAAATAGTTATTAAAACAGTTGAAAGTAAGGTTATTGGATGTTTATATTGAGTTTCTTATGGGTACTTAAATAAGTAAAATGTGATGGTTTTTATTTGATTGATAGTAGTAATTATTGTAAATAAAATAAATGTACATAATGGAAACACTATTTTAAAAGTTCGTTCGTTGACTTCTACAGCAAGATATGAAGGGATTTTAGAATTTTGATGTTGTTTTTAGACAAGCCAGCTCTTTATTAATTACTAGCAACTGATATGAATGTTAAAACAATAAAAAACGACATAGTATTAGTTGATAAATTAGGTTCAAATTCTTACTTCTACTATACTTTTAACATTTTTACTGCTTGGCAAAAACCTACCCAATTCTCATACAATATACAACATAGTTGCATAAAGAACGATGCCCAACCCGCTCTCACTGGGACCCCACCTGCACACAGTGGCAGAACTATAAAGATGATATCGGCATCACGTACACATCTGCATCTGATCTGAGATCAGCGCGTCAGTCGCGTGAGAGGTCATCCCCGCTCGCAATTGGACCATATCTCTACTTCTTATTTGGTTTTAACGCTTTTTTTTGAGCGGAGATGACTTTATGATGTCATTTGTTGGGTAAAATGTATGATTCAAGTGTTTTTAATGGTTTTTTACTTATTCTTAGTATAATACAGTAAGAAATTTAACCTTTCCAGATTAAGTTCTTTATTTGTGTCTTTTAAGAGAAGCATGAGCAATTATTTCAGTATAATACTCAAGTTTATATGAAACTGTCTCAGTGTGAATCGAGATTCCATTTCTAGAATAAAGGCAACTTCATTTACCTTACACTTTTTGAATTTGACAGTTACCTTTTTTTTCAGACCAACCTATCTATCCATACAGCCTTAACTGTCAAAATAAAAACAAAACTAATCACACTAAACTTGTCCCCTATTTCCAGGCACCCATTGTTCCCCCTGCTGGCTCTGATCTTCGAGAAGTGCGAGCTGGCCACGTGCACCCCCCGGGACCCCGGCGTGGCGGGGGGTGACGTGTGCTCGTCAGAATCCTTCAATGAAGACATTGCAGTCTTCAGTAAACAGGTAAACTATCGATCATGGAAAAATAACATTATCTCAGGGCTCTTTAGTTTTGATTTATACACCTGCTGAGAAATATTTCTATTAATATTTAAACCAATTTTTGGTTAGGTTAGGTTACGCAATGGTGGGATGAGCTGGACAAAACCAAAGACTATAAAGTCAGGCGGAGCTTTTGCCCAGCTGGGGATTATGCTGGCCAATAATTTACATTACGCCATGCACTAAAAATATTTATGCTGGGCAGTGGAAATGCACCGGGCATTTCCTGTTATTTTTTAACTTCAGTCAAAACGACCTAAACAACTATTTGTAAACAACCATGGGTATAATAAGCTTCTACTAGAAATATATTAAAATTATTAATAGCACAGAAGTCGAGACCAAAGAGGACCTAGAGGGTGGAATTGTGGTTCCCTAACTGAACCATTGAAGACATAAAAAACATTCAAAGGAACGAACGAACTAGAATTACTCGGTGAAGGAACTTGGAATAATACTGGCCACGACACACCTGCTGCCTTTGCCTAACAAATAAAAAAGCAGCGGGGTTACCTGATTGAAAATTTTGAAATATTATTTTGTTTTTAATGTAGTTTATGTAGTTTTGATCCTGATTGCAACTTAAACGATGAAAAGAAATCCAATTAAGCTATCTTCCCAATAAAAAAAAACGAAAACACTAAATTATTCCCTAAACCAGTTTAAAAATAAATGCAATACCAAAAAGACCATACTGGCAACTTTGCATATTCATTCGAATTTTAAAATGTCTTTCAAAATGGCGCCCAGTAAATCAGTAGCGGCAATTTCTCCTGCATAATGCTTTAATAACTATAAAACTTGTAATTAGTAATGGTAAATTCGAGCACGAGTAAATACGAGTTATAGCGATTATCGATTGTTTACGCACTCGCGTCTCGCTGTTCGGTCTGTTATCGATTTTGAGTCGAGTTTGTGAGTACTCGAATTAATTTTCAATTGATTGTAGGTAATCGATTTGATGCGAGTATTTCTTTCAATTTCCATTAACTTGCTGATAAGAAATGTTTAGTTATGGAAGAATGTTTTTTTTCAAGTTTTCTGATAAGTACCTACTTACGCAATGTTACTAAGGTTGCTATGGTTATTTAGGAATTTTAAAATGCCTTCCATTAAGCGATTTGAAATACATAAGTTGACTTTTCTCTATAGTTCTACGTTTAATCAAGTATTTTCGACGTTTAATCTTCTGAATAAGATGCTATAAAAAGCTGTTTCAAATAAGGCTCATCAAAAACAACCAAAATATTTGTGAACCAAAGCGTGGACTCTTCATTTCGAACTAGACACTCATGGCCATAAAACTAACAAAGCACCTTGTAATAAGAGCGAGAAAAGCTGATAAAGTAACATTCAAAGACAAGCTTGATTTACGACTCAGTCTACAGAAACAAAAAAAAAAGATCGTCCCTTCAACCATAATCCCTTGCCAGTAGAAAAAAACTTTGTTTATTCTCAAATTCTGAACAAACTTCCTGGAAGGACACTCGCTTAAAATGGCAACATTATAAAGAAAGTGTTGCCGCATTTATAAAAATGATATTTCATTACGGAACCTATAATAACATGACAACGCAGATCGCTTAATACGTATTATTGAAGTAAAAAAAGGAAAATGGAGTCATTTTGTAACAATTCGGGGCTTCGTAAAACTGGTAATCTGTACAAACCGACAATCAAATACCGTGTAATTTGTAACAAAATTATGTTACCGCGATATCTTTGTGGGTTTTTCATTTTTTTTTTAACAATAGGCACCATAGCTGTTGACATGTTGCGGCTGATATGCAATTTAAAAAATAACTTTGATGTCTTCACATTCACGATTCCACCGGATGTGACTTTGTAACGACGTGCAATTTGAATTTCACTTTCAAAATTTGATTGTTATATTATTCCGCTTATATCCTTGCGAGGGGTTATTTCTGCTTATAGAAGAATATTTTTCTGTTATTTTTCTTGATATTTGTTGTGGTAAAAATGAACAGAGCGTAACTTCTTCGAAGAAAGTTTACTTATTCGCTATAGAAAGCGAACTAAAAATAACTTTTCTATCAACCCCGTTTCATATCGTAGAGCCGAGTTAATATATCGATTCTTTATCAGTCAAAGACTTTATTGTATTATAATTATTGAAATTAAATTGTATTTATAAGTGGAAACGGCGGCGACCCGTAGACCTCGCCGAGATAAATGATACGCCAGTCACTCAGTGTCATGGAACTGACCAGTGTTTATGTATTTATTGACATAGGTTCCTCCCTGATAGATAATATTTACTATTTTAATGCTTGGCTGAGCAAAGTGTTATCTGTCTTGGGAGAAACCAAAATTATTCACTTATTGATGTGGTTTGCTAAAAATGAAATGCTATGATATGATATCATGGTCATTTAAAATATTCTGCACTTAGAGGTGCATACAATAGCGCTCATTGCTAAAAGAAAATAAGATTGAGACATTTTTTTGCCATGACAGTATTGCAACTTTTCTTTTCCTAATTCATTTCCTTCTTCTTTCAAACTTTCGCAACAAATGAAGTAACAAATTCCTTAAATTACGAAATCATTATCGTTTGCGGCTCTGACAGTAAACATAAAAATATACTATCACATACAGATTAACACTGTAAAATGACACATTTATCAAATGTTTGGACGCGTAACACGTACGAAATCTAATCGGTCGCTTTAATTACTATAATAAAACGTTTATCGGTAGCTGTGGCACGTGAAATCGCAATATATAGAGATAAAACGCGTATCTCCTTCTCTCTCTAACGCTAAATAAGTGACGTCCATAATTCATACCACGAAATAAATCATAAACCGTAAAGTGTTTATTTTCAACGTACTTAATATGTTATAAATTTATTTAAGTGGCGTGCGGTGCGATTGTGGGCCAAATGATTGATATAGTGCCCTCCCCGTGGACGATCGGTTTAGTTGTGATACTGTCATCCCATCATGGATACTCGCCGTCACTACCGTGCTGATGCAATGACCGAGTATGCTCGATACTTGATACTCGAGTACTGACGATGAGTTTAGCTCTTTTTGTTGTCATTAATCGTTCTCTGAGTGACAGTGAGTCAATTTTTATAGTTCGAATGGTTCGTTTGTTTAGTTTGTTTATCGCTGGATAGAGATGTTTTCTAATGTCTGTCAAGTGTGACGTGTCTATTGCTAGTAAAGAGCACCCAGCGGATTAATGAGGCAATCGAGACAAGGATTGAGTGTGCTCCGCCATTTCTACAGCTCTCAGTGACGTCATGTACTCAAAGTTGTTTCTTTTACCCTCCACCACTACAATTTCCCTTCAAATTGAAACAAATTACTTCATACGCTCCATTTCTCTTAACGCTAAATCTGGTAGCCTTATAAACCCGAAGCATTCAACAAACAACATTCCATTTACGAGACAGCTTATTAAGCCATCGTGTAATGAAACGTTAAAACAAAAATTGCAAACAACGCCTCCGCTAAATAACTGGATAAATCAAGATATTTTTATAGAAACGGAAAGTATAATGAGATGTAATTAAAACTTAATTGCGGGAATTTTAATTGACAATTGTCGGGGAGACGATCTATCGATGTGGGAATCGATTCCGAAATGTTTTTTTTTTGTTCACATCACTAATGACGGGGAGGGAACCTGGTATGTCGATATGTTCGTTTTTTCCTTTTTTTTCTTGCAGGTTATGCATTGTTACGTCATAATACCACGCTTCATTGGTCTGACAGCTAGTGTCTACATCTGATTAGTTCATTAGTCAATGTTAGATTGAGAATATCTGGAACTGATTCTAGTAGTGATAAAGTTCAGGTGTTGGCTGCCAGTTATGTAAATCACTATCAGCTGTGCTTCTAACTTAATTACAATTACTTATGTTGTTCAAGAATGTTGGTACTTTTCAAAAATCAATCCTATTATGACCCAGATTGATCAGATTGTTTCACATTGTCATCTTTTCTTACTGATTCTAAAGAGGATCATTCTTAAACGGCTTCTTACATTTCTTAATCAACCGATTCCATTCAAATCCAAACCATTACATGACATATTTTTTGTCAATTAACCAGTTTTCTTTCTCGTTTCAATATGTTCATTGTTCTTGCGCGATGTTTGAATGGCGTGCATCGATGTCGTTACCTCGGAGTCGTTCTCATTACTACGCTTTTTAGTACAGTTCACACAAAACTCCAGCGTATTGAGTTCATATTAGTTCATTCCGATTTAATTGTATATTTTTATTGGTTATTGTATGGCGTCACGGTGGCTTGGTATTGCGGGATCGGGGTACTTGGCTGTACCGTAAGTGGTTAAGTACGTGGCTTTTGTATCTCCATCTTCATGTGTTCGTATTTGGATTATACGCTTGTTAACTGTTATGTTTGCATTCAAACGCGTGAATATAGAAATTCATGCACATTTCACTGTTTTCTTTTGTTACAATTCGCATGCGATCATGCAAGCTTATCCTTTATAAGAGCATTTATAAATTTCATGTACTGTCATTCAATTATTCATTACATTTAACTTTCTCTATTACATCAGTGACGATGAAAATTAATCACAAAATCACAACATCATCAATTTTATTGAGTCTTGCTGATCTATTGGCTATTAGATGATTCTATTACAAAGCTCGCTGTTTGGCAGACTGATCACCGTCAATCACTTTCAACTGGCATTTTCTAAGTATTTCTGCCATTACTGCGAGTTTACTGAATATTAATAGAGAAGTAATCGATCTTATAATGTCGGATTAAACGATAAAAGAATATACTGTTGTGCTAACGTCTAATAACTAGACTTTGTAATTACGAGGCAAGTAGCGCCGCAGGAAAAAACCTAGTAATGGGCACACGCACGCACAGACGAGATGATCTATCTCAAGATATGAGGTTTAGACAGATTTATGCGTCATTGAATTTTTTACATTCGCGGATTGTGTTTTTTTCATAGCAATCGACGGTTTCAGATTGCAGAGATTAGAAGAAATTTTACTACGGTAGACTATAGATTTATGGTGCAGATAGAGTATCAGATGAAAACATAACTTATTAGAAAAGCCAGACACGTACGTCGTGCAATGCATTCATATGATTCAATGCATGGAATGTCGAAAGTTGATGAAAGGTGTTCAACGTTTTATAATTTCACAATCCCGTATTACACGATATTGTGTATTCATTTACAAAAAGGGATCAGCACGGAGTCTTGAGCATACAAGATCACTTCCCCGCCAACCGAGCCGTGAACCGACACTGTCAAGCTGCCACAGATACTGCTCACACGCAGCATTGTGATGCACAGCGTCAACAGACACTACATTGTGTATTTGTTTACATCTGTCCGTGTTCCGTTTAACGCTATAATTGACAATTGTCATGGGATTTGGACGCGCAATTTAACCTCTTTGTAGTACTGATCCAATTCAACGTTTCGCGCCGAAATAAAATAAATAATGGAAATGGCGGATCGATCCGCTCGCAGCTGCGCCAGCGCAGCGCGCCACGCAGTATTCATTAGCTGCGCGCGCTAGAGTGGAACCGCGATACGATACGTTTTTTGTTATCTCGCTCGCACGCAGCACTTGCATTTTTTTTTCGACAACGCATCGGCGATTTCGTTTTATCGTCCCCATCGAGTGGTTTTTGCCTTTTGGAATTCCTTACGCATCTTGTTTCGGGTTCGTTTGTTGATAAAAATTGTTGGGTTTTAGACACACTCGACCCCGAATTCGTGGGAAACCTTCGAGTTCCCCAAGACTTCTCAGTTAATTTTCGTGCCTCGTCTGGCCTCGGTCGACGAGCCGAAGAAAACAACGGCTATCGCAAATCGTCGATTACAGTCTGTTGTATTTTTTTGCGTAATCACCAGCGTGAGCGTAAAGGATATCTCCTATTTAATACGCATTGCCCGCGACGATGGTCGCGTAACATTGATGCGACCATTTAATTACGAAGTGGAGCCACGACACGTACGTGATAACGACAAAAAAACCCTTATGTAACGAACGTTTCTTAAGTCACATGCGAAAATGCGAGTAGGTAGTATACTTTTTAAATGTCGCCAATAAAATTTACAGCAGCCGCCCCGTTACAAGGTTACGCCACTCGGACTTTTCTCTTTTATTGTTGTGCATCTCCGTGAAAGTGGTCAATATTAAAATAAATGTTACTTGTTGAAAAAATAATTATAAATGCGCTTAGATGCGTTTCGCGCTGCATTCACAATTATTGAGGCTAATGAATTCTTGTCATGATAACCAGCGCTGTTACAATATTTATTAGATTCGTAACTATCGCTTGGCACAGCAACATACCTGTTACTGTAGTGTTTGTTTCGGTAGTTCAAGTTGACATTGTTTATGTCCGATAAAAACTCCAACGGAATTTCAGTCCAAGTAACTTCCAGTAGGGTCCAAAGTTTATTTACCCGCTTACACTGCAAGAATGTGAAATGGTTTTCAATTTACTAGAGCTACTTCTTTCGATCTCGATACAAAACATTCCCGAGTAAATTAAAGGTCAGTCTCATTCATTTATTCTGATTACAAACATCGATAATCTATGCAATTTTATAAAAGGCTGGTCACCGACAGAACTAAATAAAAGTATGTTATTAAGAGAATTTTCTCTAACCTTTGCTTACTGATTGAGGCCCGGTTGCACCATGCGATAGCGTGCGCCTCTCAATTAGTGCCTGACACGCCGCGTCGACCGACTCGCGTCGAGTTTTTGTCCGTTTAAAGCGGCATTAATATGCCGATGAACTAAACATTATGCTCTTTCATCACTTACTATGACGTCGACTAGAAAACAAAAATAAAGAAAATACGACGTCGTTCAGAGGTCACTGCGGCTGGCAGAGATTTTGGAAATAGAACACGAATCACGGCCGCAGAAGGGACGCGTTCGAAATTTAAATTCGTCCAAGGGTTCCCGAATTTGAATACGCCAATCGTAACGCGCGCCGACGTGATTGGTCAGTGGATTTTCGGCTGTCTCAAGGGTGTTTTAATTTTACCTAAACGTTATAAGTACCTACCAATATTATAATATTGATAAACATATTGGTTCCTACCTAATCTAAGTAAGGCACCATCAGTTAGGTAGTAATGAGCACCTACTACTAGCAGGCCTATTTCTTTTTAAATTAACCGACCTAAAAAGACTGAGGTTATGTGGTTGAGGTTGTGTCATGGACAGTTAATTTTCACATTAAACTACCTTCTATAAACATAAATCAAAATGTCTCCTCACCCATCTTAAACTCTCCTACAAATCCCTACCAATATAAATTATACCACAACAATGATTAGCGGTCCATTTTCGGTAGAAAGCCGGTTCTTCGCCGGCAAAAAAACCGGTGGCGAGCCGTTGAGCCGGGCCGTGCTAGAGGAATGAGTTTTTTGCACCTTCGTCAGAGCATTCGCGATAAAAATTGATGCTAAATGAGTATTAATTCGCACCGGTTAATAATGACATAAATACTACTAGGCGCAATCTTTTGCGTAAAGGGTGTTTGTAGTGAAAAATCTGTGGAAATTTTGCTTGTGTTGAGGAAAGGGCCTTAAAATATATGAGTTATACATCTCACTCACATGTATGACCCTTTCGGTTCGGTTTTTATTATTAACTGTCGGTGTTTTGTTACAAAATAAAAGATACCAAAAGAAAACATAAACAAATAAAATAGAGAAACAAGAGAATTGCTTGCTTTCCCATGTTTCCGTATCCTGAAAATCAATTTTTAATTATTTTTGTATGGGGAAAATAACATCTTCTCGTTTGACACATAACACCATATTATAGGTCAGTGTATTTAACGCTGTTTCCTGAAAATTGGGTGTGCTCTACACATAGCACACCCAATTTTCAGCAAACAGTACTCCATAATGAATTTCCTCAATAACAAACATCCTGTAGATCAAGTGGTGTGCAATTACAAAGTCTCAGGCGCATTCTTCGCGACACGTCGGCCGATTTCGTCGGCGACACTCACCGACATTTCCCGACACTGGCCGGAGAGTCGCCGAACGATTTGATTCCATTTTTAAATTTCAAGTACCGTACAAATACTGGTTTGGTACAAAACGAGCGAATTGTTCAGTGTTCGGGTCATTACCCTCTCATTCTGTTGTGATAAACACTTTTGAGGGAATCGATGTGTTTATTCATTTGTACCAGTGGTATCCAGTAATACCCGGTAACTGGGTTCTGAAGGCCAGCTGCCTCAGTTGCTCCACGTAAAATGATGGTACTCAACTGAATCCAGTTAGATTGGAAGACGACCCCAACATTGCTGGGGAAAGACAGAATGATGATGACAAGCATATTGCATCGTATTTGTGACCAATTTCTCGTAACCAAGGTTATTACGGAGTTCTAGTGTTGTACTATATTCTAGAGATTTTGTTGCCTTTTGGTAGCCTTTCGTCAATCTATTTGGTGTCGGCGTAGCATGTCTTCCTCTTCCGTTTTTTGTAACAGATTACAAAATTATGGAAGGTATAGAGACAGAGCAAAAGCTACGTATATTTCATAAAACACTGGAGCTAAAATTCCCTTAGAAAAAAAATCCTGCTCTATCCAGACAAAAGCGAAAACCCAAACAGAAAACTTCAAAAAATTGGCAACACCGAAACTGAACGAAGATTCGCGACACCATCGATCGTTTTAACCATAACTCTATGAAAAATAAAACCGCTCATTATGTATTTGACAGCTAGGACCCCCGACCAACCAAGATTCCTTGGCACTTCACCCAATTGCAAAACCTTAAAAACACCGCCCAGTTTATAGTGGTCGGTAGGCAGCCAGCTTAACTTGACCCCTGGTTGTAAAGAATTTCCAAGGACGGGGAGGTCTTTGTTAATTTTATAGGGTAGTCGAAGGGTAGGTTGGGGAGAAGCGACCAGTCACAAGCAGCTGACGTGGATTAGAGGGAGTTTTTACCTACGTAGGGTAGACTATACCTATGATGTTGTTTAATTTCGTCATCAGTGAATGGGTTTTGTAAATTCATGTGTTTGGCTTTGAATTTGTTTGTTCTGGTAGGGATTGTTATGATGGCGGGTGAATTTATTGGTGTTTTTTTTATTAGAACATGATGGTGGTAGGTAGAAGTAATTTCATCCAATGGGTACTCTCATCGGAGGTCCATTACGAAAGTATGTGTATTACCAATAGATAACAATTAAATTAAGGAGGATCAATATTCCTAGCTCCTAGTAGCGTTTAAGTTTATACAGATATAAGTGTTTCATTTAAGGGTTGTGAAGTTACACTCTATTGTACATTGCATCCTGAAGGTGTTATTAGAAATAAGTTATTTTAACAGAATTAAAATTTGTTGCACAAAGGTAATAAGAAATTTGTAACCCTTCCCAAGGGTCAGTTTGGTTCTTTTAAGGCCCCAGCATGTCCGAGACATTAAGAAATTTTAGTCTGTGCAAAAAGTAAAGTTTTGTATCTGTATAATCTTAAGATTAGTTTATTTGTGGAAAAGCGCTGTCGCTCTTAGTTTTTTCCCTCCCAAAAATCTGCCATCTAAAACAAACGCGTGCTCAGACCGGCAGGCAATAATATGTATATGGAAATACCAAAGTAAAGTTTAATTTAACATCTGCACTGCCAAATCCACTACAACATTCTACAAATATAATATGGGAATAGAGAAGTTTGAGACTTTTCCCAAAAGTGGGACACAACATTTACTGTTTACCTATTAATGGGAAGAGCCACTATTTTATTTCTGAAGAATTCAGTGCTTCTCTCTGGAAGATCTTTATTATGATGATATGGCAAGAAAGGAGGTGTCTAATGAGATGACGAGTAATAGAGAAGTATGGAAGAAGAAGACATGCTGCGCCGACCGCAAATAAATTGGATAAGGGCAAGAGAATGAGGATGATGTTCTTGCTTTCACTTGTACCTAGACATGTTAATCTTTACGTAGCCCGTCTTAGACGTTACGTTAGACTTTATCGATAGTGCAATGACCCCCACTTCTACACACTATTCAGTTAGCAGCAGATAGAGAAAAATTCAAGTCCCAGGAAATTTATTACCTTAGCGAAACTGACAGTGAAACAATTACTACTTACGATGAAACATATACGCGAACATAATATTTTTAAATAAGACTAAGAATCGCAACCACCAGAAACGAACATGATTCTAGAATTATCGAAGAGATGAATCAAACGAATGCAAAACACTCATGCTCATGCTCATTCCTATGGATTATACCTGTCTTTACCACTATTCCTATAATGGCTCTAGGCTGCATAGTCAGCTGATTGTGCCCGACTGGCTGCGGTTGGTCGGGCTTCCTCTCCCATCCCAGAGCATGTCTTTCCTTACAAAATCGTGCCCCCTGGTGTATCCGGCTTGTCCGGCTCAGGCTTGCTCTGGCTGGGTGTGGTGCTCAATCATCATCATCAGAGCAATGACCCCCACTAAAGGATTCTAAAGAGTAGATCTTAGAGCTCCGCTTAAAATTGTGGTATTTAGACGAGTTCGGGATTTTGAAAGTCATTTTAAATACCATTTTCAGAAAAGTCAATCCTTTGTGTCAAATTGCTTTCTTATATCCAAGCATAATTCTGAACACACGAACTAGATCAATACACAGTAAAAAAAATATGACAGTACTACTTCCGTAGTCGACGGTAAACCATAGACAAAGCCACCCCCACCCTCTTTTATTGAAATTAATGTTGCAGCGATGATTAGTCGCTTTTCACCCCCGAATATAAACTAAAATATGAATATAGTTTGTTTGCAAAGAAAACGCTGAAAATACGGAAAAAATGGCTTTATCATGTAAGTATTCATATTATGGTATGTATGAGAATTTCCTTTGGTTTATTTTTCTAAGAAAAAAATGATATTTCCTTATAAAAGTCATTTTGATTATTGGTGACTATTGACTATATTACCTGTGATGGCAGATAGGGCAGTATCTTTTTTAAATCATATCATCACGTCTGTTGTCCCTGAAGGGTTAGACAAAAGTGTACCTTTAGTATACTCATATTTCGCCAGTTAAGGCCAAGTATCCATTTTATATTGTTTATTTATTTATGTTAATATCATAATAGTTTCTAAACGCATCAAAGTCGATACCATCACGCTTTGCCATTACAAGATAAACAGTCCTAAATACGCATATGCATGCATTCATGATGGGGGCTTAAAATGATGGTTAATCCTACCATGAATCACAATGTCTTATTACAATAATATTTATAATCTCTTATGTGAACGGGCGAACAGATCTGCCAACACCCACAAAAAAACAGCACCGAAATAAACAAAAATGCTCTTTATCTCAATGCATTTAGATTAAAATTCGTGTGTGGAAATAATAAACAGAGACTAAGCCCGGTGCATCTGTTTCGTTTAAAAAAATACACATTTTTAACAAAACGTGCAAAAAATGTTATTAATATTTTCTTTTTTGAGTGTGTCTTTTTACCCTGAACTCCTCTGGGCGATTTTGTATCTTAAGTTTCTTTATAAACCGATGTTTTTTTAATTCTTTAATCTCCATGCATTGATTCTGTAATGTTCTTAGTCAATGTTAGTCATTTTATTCAAGAAAGAATAACCTACTTATTAGACTCACACAGAACAAAACAAAAAAAATGGTTGAATTAACAATAAAAGAAAAACACCTATAAAAGTAAATATATGAAAAAGATCTTAAAACAAATGAAATTGGTAAATTGGTTTGAATTTTTTACTATTACTTTAAATAGCCCCTTTAATGTATTATCTATAAAGCCCCTGTAAGTAAATGCCTTTAAAACTCAAAACCTCCAGACAAAACACTAAAAAATACTTACACTAATAGACTAATTTATGACTACCTTCGTCCTTTCCGAACGAAATAATCATCAAAGGAAATTCCCTACCTCTCTACCCTATTCGTGCACAAATATGAAATTCCCGGTAATTCACAACATAATAACGCATCTTTAAATAACTAAGTAAGTAATAACAATCAGCACTTTATGGTTTAACCCCCTGAATAATTCAATTTTCTAGTAGCACCGATCAAGTACTGCACTTTAAAACCCTGTAATTTCTTAGTCGACAATTTGCCGCTGAATTTACCCCGCCGCAAATGATACACCACGGCTACTGAACTCGTAATTATTTTTAATCTATTCCAATGTAATATGTAGTCTATGGTAGCAGAAAATTCTATTTTGACGGCCATATTAGTTCGGTTTTGGCGCGAAGACAGTAACCGCCATTTTTGATTTTCGTCGTGTAATGTTTTTTGTTTGTTTAAGAATCGGGTTTTTTGTGTAGTCGTTTTAATAATTTGCTTATTACGATGGTACTTAAGGTTTTAAAACATAATGGCTATGTATAATGACGTGCATTTATCATTACATTGCACAACGTGACTTAATGATATGCAGTCGGAAAATATTACTAAATATTCAAAGAACATTATCTTGGTACTTTTATTTTATTGTGAATCATATAAAACGCACAGCTGGACGCCATCATTGGTTGTCGCCTTCATTCATACGAAACTGTCTCCAACACCATTTGCTACCAAACTTTCGCATTACATATTTCGAGTAATTTCCACGACAAGAAAAGCGCATCTAACCCTCTCCCTGCTCGCGGTACGCGGAACAAAGAAAACACAAAGGGTTGATACGTCACGCGGCGCGAAACCAACATTATTTGTAGCAGATCAATCAAGATTATGTCCAGTAATGCGTCTAACCCTTCGGTCTGTGAGACCCCGGGGGCCACGTGATTGTTTCATCAATGTGTCGATGATTAGGGGTTAACGCGGTAATACTCTTGATATTAGTTTCTTCCTTTCTAATTTGTTCAGAGTGAGCAAATAAGGCTTATTGCATGAGTTGTAAAAGTACAGTTTGTGTTATAAAATCCCCGGTTCGACCAACATATTAAGTTTTACTAGAAACAAAATATGTTTAAAGATGTCTTCACTATGTATATCTGTTATTACTGCACTGAGTGTTGGTATAATTAACATTTAATAGTCGAAGCATTTATTTAACCATAAAACGCACACGCGCAATAAATTTGTTATTAAACAGAGACAATATGTTCAACACAAATGTCCTATAAAATATTAGGCGAACGTTTTTAATCGTAAACATGTGTTTGTTCGTCATTAAGAATGAGGAAATGTGTAGTAATAATACTTAAAAAGTTTTGTGGGAGATAATTCCGTGCAGTTTGCATCGATTTCCCGTCCCCTTGAAAAGTTAAACTTGAAAAATTACATTAACAAAAGCCAAACACAGTACGAACCCGCAGATAAGTTATTAAACACTGCACCATTACACTTTAATTTTAGCCTGCTGGGATTTAGGAGGGGTTGATTAAAAAAAGAGGCAAACCAAGGGTGCGTATGCTTACGTATTCATAATGGCGTGCGTACTAAACGCGTTTATTTTAGTACAAACACGCGTACCGATCGCGTTTGAGGGTTGAACTATTATTTCATTATATTCCAATGCGTATTGTTTAAAAATACCTTTTTTTCGTATTTATTTGTTTTTTGAAACGGCGGCGGCGTGTGGAGTGCACTTCAACGAAAACCATGTTTCTGATTCTGTTTGTTGGTTTTTGTGTTTGTTTATGTTACAGTGAGGTCATGAGAAATCTGAAGGGTTATAAATTCAAAGTTTTTTTTTGTATTGTTGTTATCTTAAGCGCTGGAGCACGTAAATAAAGGCGTTAGTCATACGTAAGTAGGTAGTGAGTTTGTGAGTGGCCATCTCGGGAACTGCTAAGCGTGTTTTGATGAGTCAATTGAGTGGAGCTTTATTGTGGTGTTGGTTTAAGATGAAAGGGGTAGCTTAGTGCTAATTAGACAGTTAGGTGACAAATTGACGAAGTAGATATAAGAACTTTTATTTAACAATCTGAACTTCTTGAAAAAATCTGTTTGATTTTAAGCTTTCTATAATACAAACGAAATAGACTTTTTATTCGGTATGATAGGTATTCTAGAGCATGCGATGGGCATGTGATGCCGAGGAATGAGGAAAATGTCGTGAGGGAAGTTTTGAGTATGAACGTGATGGCTATAAGACCAAAACACCAAAGAAACGATGGATGGACTGTGTAAAGGATGCTAATAGCTAAAAAGGGGAACACTCAAAAATTCCGAAAAACTAAATTCCGAAAGTCACAATTCAGAATTTCATCATTCCGAAGAGTTATAATGTCTACTATTTAAAATCCTGAAATTCATAATTCCGAAAGTCATAAATACGAATCGTTTGTTGTCCGAATTTCATAATTCCGAAGAATCAAATGTCCGATGGATCGTTAGTCCGAAAAACTTGCAAGCTAGCATGAGGAGCGTAGGCCGAAGGCGGAGCGACGAAGACATTTGTGACAGAAAGTGGGTGTGTAATGTAAAATGCGAGCGCGCGTCATGGAGTGGTAGCAGGTTCTAAATTTGCTTATATCTCGAAAACGGTGCGTCCTATCACAAAAATAATGAAAAATTTGCCCCCTTTTACCAACCCCCTGCCGCGTAATTCTCAACAGTACCTATGTTGGTAAAAAAAAAATGATATATCATTTTTTATGATTTATAAGTAATGTTTCTTAATATCAATAAGTCGTACCAATGAAATTCGGTATTTTGAGAATAGTAATATGAACGTTCGGAATATTGAAATTTCGGGAATTATGAAAATGGGATTAATGATAAATCGGAATAGTTATATTCGGAATTTTGCACCATTCGGAATTATGAAAAACGATATTATGGAATTCGGAATTGTGTCTTTCGGAATTTTGTTTTTCGGAATGCTGTAGTGTACTCCTATAAAGGAGGTAACTCTTGAGATGTAGAGAAGTATGGAAGAAGAAGACATGCTGCGCCGACCCCAAATAAATTGGTCTATGGGCAGGAGAATGATGATGATAGTATACCAGAGGGCCTGAAGTTTCTATGTTAATTTTAATTGGTCGTAGGTATACCTTTTTAATTAACAATAAATAAATAGATAAAGCTCCACAGACCTTTAAAAATAACTAAAACAATTTATGATAAGTTAATCTTTTAGTTATTTATTTTAACGTCTCTATTAGCCTAGGTTTGTCTAGCTCGTTAATTCCTTGCAAGTCATTTTAGACCTTATCGTCTTAAGTACAACGTCTGTATTAGCGCATGAAGGTTATGTTTAGGTACTTAGTCGTTGATTGCCGACTGCACCTTGTAAGTAGAAGTAATTTCAATTTGCTTTAGATTTGAAATTGTGGAGATTTTTTTTCTTAGTTTTTTTTTGTGCAAACGAAACTAATGAAGGTTATACCAAAACTTCTAGTAGATTACTATTTCCTGTACTTTCTAATATCTTGCAAGATTTTTAAAATGGCCAGAATGTCGTATCACCCAGCAACTTGATTGTGGAGGTCAGATAGGCAGGCGCTCCATGTCAAATACTGGTATTCAGCTGCATCCGGTTAGACTGGAAGCCGACTCCAACATAGTTGGGAAAAGGCTAGGCAGATGATGATGGATCGCCCGAATAAAAAGCAAGTCAAGATTAAAAGACTATCTTTTTTTTTCTAAGTATTTTTCCAGTTTTCACAAACTCAGGATTGAGACAGAGTTGGGAAGTAAAGAGATTTTTTAAACGACCTGCGGGCCTACCATGACGACTTAAAGCAGGATCGTTTTAATTGCGTGCGAGTGAGGGAAAGAAACGCAGCTATAGAGGACGTCTAGCGCCATCTCTTTCCCTCACTTGCACGCAATTAAAACGATCCTGCTTTAAGACGTCATGGTAGGCCCGCTGTAATAATGAATAAGTCAAAATTAAAAGACTGTCCAACTATATCTAAATATAAGATAAACAAAAAATAAAGCGATTAACACAAATTTACGACTAGTGTAATAGTCAGAACGAGTGAGACACCATTTAACCGACTGCCCCGAAGTGGGTAATTACCCACCACCTTTATTGCTACCCACTAATTCCACACCAACCCTCTGATCGCGTTAATGGTCGAAAAACTGACCTTCCGGGTCGAAACGACCCTCTTGGGGCCTGTTAAGTAACTAACTCTAGTGTATGATGCCTCTGCATGAGAACACGTGATTCGCACAGAGGGCAATATCAACACAAGCGTAGAAAAAATACTACGCAACGCTCAATGGTCATTATAAACTAAATTAACAACGGAATGCCACAAACAAAAATGGTGTCGCCGATTACACACTGTGTCAAATTATTGTTTTTGTAGACAAAAAAATAAAATTGCTCATATTGCCGCAATAAAATTTCACAGTGTTTAGTGTTCTTAATGTCTCAATCGGTTCAAAACAAAACAAAACACTGAGAAAAAATTAAATATCATTTTGAGCGGCCAAAAATTATATGTTACTGACAACTGTCAAAACGAAAACACGCCCTCTGACGAACGATCCGTGAATTAATAAATCAAGCTCTCTGGTCCGTAGTGACAAAACTCACATCAGAAATTACAGGTCACAAATCGTCACACACCACGACCATAAATCAACTTGAATTCTTTGTGCGAGAAAAAAAGAAACTAAGCAAATACCCCCGGTTCGGTCGCGTCTACCTGCCCCGTATCTTTTGAATACTTTTCTTGTATTAAAATAAAATTTTTGAACGCACGGATTTCGGGACAAAAAACGCACGAAAAACGCTCGAAGGTTTCACTATCCTTGTTTCTCTTTGAGCTTTGTCCTTTTCTAATGGCGATGACGCTTCGCAGGCAACGAGAAGCGTCATTTAGAAATTTTAGAGCAACAGTTTTATTTGTGAGCGTCGTCGTGCGAAATACGCTGCGAGTGACCTTTCCACACAGAGCTTGGGCTGTTAGGCCACTGGCACACCAACTTTTTGACAACACAAAAACAAACCGTAAAACATTTATAAATTCCAGTTAGTTATGAATAATTTCTAGATGATTTACATATATTTTATGGAAAGAAACACTACGCAAACAAAAGGTCGAACCCGCGTCTAAGTTCCTTTAATTCCAACACAGAGCTCGAACAAAAGTTAAACAACCAAACCTCATTTTATAGAGCTACGTTTATGGCCACAATATTCAGTAGGAGCCATTTTGTTAAGAATATTTATGGCATTTTTTGTGCTCGCCAAGGAGAAATGACTGATATTTGACGTTTACAAGTATACCATAAAGACATTTGTTCATTACGTCCGTTTATGGGCGGTAGTAAAGCGGACCAAATAAATATATTCGCACGTCGTTGTGTCAAAACAGGTGATTAAATGTGGAGCGGTCGCGGTCGCCAAAACAATCGCGGCGTGACGCGCGATCGGGCGGCGACGCGCGCGTCCTCTCCCGCCCGACGCGACGTACGGCCGAGAAGCGCGCACTATAAATAAAAATATCGTAACAGGAACGCGTATTAATACACTATAATTTTAAAATTCGAACTACTTCAGTAGCGAGGTCGGCCGAACGACCGTTTTTTAAGTCAAAAAATTCGAAAAAAAAAGCACCTGCCGACCGCCGGCCGTACAAGAATGTTATTAAATAGGAGGCGACTTAACTAAATTACAAAACTCGACCTCTGAGCATTATAGAATAACTTAACATTAAATCCAGAATATGGTACGCGCGATTCTATATCGTACGTTTAACTTTGACAAGCGTCAAAATGGCTCGAAACCTCTTGATTTATTAAAAAGCCCATCGAGATCGATCGCCGGGCATCTTAGGTAGCGTCTCGGTGCTTTATTTTATCTTATAAATAGATTTTTTATTACAAATTACAGGGTACCACGTTTGGTAGCGATTTTGGTGCCGCAGTTATTCCGTTACTTATCGCAGTAAGTGCCTGCGGTTCATCAATTTATAATGTGCTTTAATTTGTGTCAAATAGGGTTTAATATTCATTGAGACATGTGGATGTCTCGATTGGGACCTTACGAATTTAATGATGAGTTCCGTAGTTTTTTGGAGAGTTCAGGTAGCGGGCAATCGGTGCTTAAAATCAGTGTTACTCGGACACTGCTCGATTCCAGTTTTCAGGGGGAAAAAATGTTTAATCGATTAACTTGAGTGTTGTTCTGAGGTGGTCACATGCGCATGAGATCAGCTCCTTTTGAGGACAAAGGACTGCATGAAGGCATTTATTCAATTAAACAAACAATACATTTAGACTGAAAGTGCACAAAGAGAGGCAACAATGAGCCTCAGGTAAACGCCATGAATAGAGAAAACGACAATTGTCGTATCACAAAGATATTTGGAACGAGTCAAAAGTTATTTTGTTCACGGCCCGTTTATTTTTACGGGACAAACAGATATATAAAACGCTTTTGTCACATTTTTTGCGAGTTAAATCGATAGAATACAGTTGGATGCATCGATTAAAATAAAAAATATGGACGCAATAACTCGATTCGAAGGGAATTTTTGCCACGTATCGACACCTAACAATTCGTGATGTTTTTTGTCCCGATGTCAGTTGTAATGGAGGCATTAAGCGTTCCGATGCGAACGAGTTAAACTTTTGTTGCATTCATTATTATATTCACGCTATTTAGTCTTCGAACATCAGCAGAACTATAAGTACTCTGAAAATAAAAAAATCTCTTTGGTAGATACATTAAGTTCCAAAATATTATAAGAACATAATGCTGAGTTGTTACACAAAACCATCATTGTTATTCAAGCTACAATTAGATTTATGCAGTCAGTGGTGTCGATTCTGTTGTGCACAAACTAAACTTAATTTAGGCTATTGCTATCTTTTGCTAAAAGGCAGTACGAGAAAAGGACGGCTATAGCTATGAACTAAGTTAGTAACAAGGCAAACTAAGCTAGTATGTCAAACTAGTTTAGTTTGCCTTGTGCTTCACCGTGTTTTTAGTCGACATTTGTATTTACGTGCACCCTTAATTTGTATGGAAATATTAGTTCCAATTAAATTTGACAGATCTGAATTACGTCCGTCTCTTTCTCGTTTTATTAGAGAGAAAAAGATAGCAATAGCCTAAATTATGTTTAGTTTGTGCACAACAGAATCGACACCAGTGTCAGTCTTCTTCAATATTTTGAATTCAGAGGAACATAAAATATAGGTAATAGACTAACACTAATAAGAATGGCCAATAATAGCCATGTACTAAGGCATCATAAAATGCAAAACACTACCACTATAGCCTCAAAAACACCCATAAAACTCATCCTCTATACACCAAAAAATGTTGTTCCAAACTTTGAGTATCAGCCGATCGTCTTATTAGCATTTAATTTGTGTCCAAAGGGGCTTTGGTCTTGCTTCATGGGTCGGTGCCCCCCTAAATGAGACACTTCCTTGCCTCAGGGAGGGGGAGGGGCTATATTTACGTTTGTTATATTCCTCGATCGTACATTCGCCATTGGTCGAATTTTGGTAACTTTGGTCTATCATTATTGTGATACGAATCGACACGATTACGTGTATAATATATGATTAAAAGAACTTCACAAGTGAAATTCAATCATTATTATATGAATAGCTCCATTCGAGAAAACTACCTTGTAGGACAAGTTACTACCTAGTAAAATTACTACATATCCTATATATGAAGAATGGAGCTATGATAATATAATGACATGTTTGTATGTAAAAGGCGTGCTTTGCTTGTGTGTGTACTGATGGTGCCTTAGTTGAAATAATGACTGAACTAAACTAAGATGGTGAAAGAAGGAAGTTGGAATTTGAAAGCAATCTGTACCGGTAGACAATGTAATACAATGGAATTGGTTGGTTTATCTAATTTTCTTTTTGAAGATAGTGAAGTTATAACTGTTAATTTTGTAGAAGCAGATTAACGAGATGATACAAAGAAGCGCAAGGAAACGATAGATGAACTGTTGGAATGATATAGACATGAGGTGAAAACTGAAACATTACTATGAGAGTTTTATGTATAGAAGGCATGCAGAAAGATCACATTTAAGATGCAAAAAGCCCATAGCAAAGCGTGGCGTGTGGCGTGTCCTGAAGCCCATAGCGGGCAGGTTGAATTCTCCTTTGTTAGGTGATGTTGTTCAAAGATGCATTTTGAACAACAGCCTTGTTGTCAAATAGATAATACATATTAAGTTTACTAACCTAGGTATAAGTTATCTTTTGTTTTTTTTTAATTACTAACCCATGTGGATGTTGCTTATCCGAATTAATATTTTTTTTTTTTTTAAGGCCGTAGGATGATAATAGAATATTACCATATACTCAAAATTAATCAGAAACAGTCAGACAAGAGCTAAAACTAACCAAAATTAAAGATTCAACCCAAACAATTATAGTTAATACACGAAAGAGACCAAGCAATAAAATTATACAGCGTTACTATACAGTACCCATTAAAATAAAAAACAAGGTGTGAATATTTCTAAGGTATAAAACGTATGATTCATTCCTAGATCAGTGACCCACAGATAGAATCAGCAAAACCCACGCTTATTAGAGTATATCTATCACTTTTTGTTGTGAGTTTAAAAGAGGTTAAATTACAATAATGTTGTGGTCAGTATTATACTGTATTTCAACGTTCCCAAAAGTGTAGGTACGTTTGACGTATTTTTAACTAGAATTATTTATTATGAGCCTATTGTTGAGATGACATTTAAAAACTGCGTTTGAAAAGCTAAATTCTGCTGCTAAGCTGGAAAAAAATATTGTTTTGTATAAAAAAAAGTGGGAAGAAATTGATTTTGTCCACAACGAAATAGACCTAGCCCACTGTGCACCAGCACATCCGCAGTTGAACTAGAGGCAAATAACAATTTGTTGTGTCCAATAATGACACAAGGCGGAATGATAACCATTATGTCGTGGGCGGGATCGAAGCCGCTACCCAGTGCACGGCGGTCATTACCAGCCGCTATGATTTGTTGCCATCTACGGCTCAAGGTGGGCTGGCATTAGATGTATTAAAAACTTTTTATGTGTGTCTTTTGGTTTTAAAACTAAAGTTATGGTTTTAGGGCAGTATTAATTTACTATACATAGTAAAACCGTCGCTGATAATACTGGTATTCAACTGCATACGGTTGTACTGGAAGCCGACCTCAGTTTATTGGGAAAAGGCTAGGTACAGTCGTGGTCTTTTCCGCCTGATCAGTTAAATTTTTTTTCGCTTAAATCATGCGGAGGCGCCGAGCCACTCCACCTTATACTTTAGGACTATTAGGAAAGCGTCAACTTTGGCGCGCAAAATAACAATAACTCTCGTTTGGCATGTGTCGCCGATCGTTATTTTTTTCATTAATTATTCATTATAAAGTCAACGGGGCGGGGATAGAGAGCGTTTCTATGTTTTAAGTGCAAGCAAAAATTAGCTTAGTGGTGATCAGGCGGGTGTGTCCTCGATAGTACATGATGATGACTGAAACAAACGATTTTGTGAGAAAAGTTTTGAGTATCAATGTGAGCAGGGGAAGACCAAATTACGGATGGATGGAAAAACGGGGCTGGATGCCCAGAGAGTGCTTGACTTAACCAAGCATGGTCACTTTTTGAAGCTATCGGAACGAGACAAACTCTTTACTAGACACTTATACTCAAACATAATACGAAACTCTCAGGACTTTTACATAAACTAAAATAGAACCACCTGATCACACAAAAAATCATAACATTTTAAGCCGATTCCATAACATATTATTAAGAATGCAACAAAAAATCTAACTCAACAATTAAAAACCGAGTTCATATAATTATAGAAAAAGATATGAAAAAGTTTTAAATTAGAGAAAAAAGGTTAATAATTAAAATCCAATCAAAATTGCATGGAAACCGTATCAATCATCTGTGGTCAAGTAAAATGTATAATTTTTATATGACATTTAAGTCCCATAATAATCGATCCCATACATTTTAATAGCCATACCTTTAAGATATGGCTATTTAGTAGTGTAAATTGCACCTTAAAACAAACGCAATAAAGTTTATTTTGACTTTTAAAACGCTAAATGGGTAACTGACATTTTTATAATTTTTGCAAAATCGATCGGTGTTTTGTATCGAAATTTATGATCTTATAAATACGTTTCGCACTGTCTTGTTTAACTGAGGTCAGCAGGACTTGTAGATGTTTTGTATAATAAAGATATAGTTACTTCAATAGCTTTTAATTACTTTGCAATTAATCAAGGAAGGTTTTTTTGTTCATTACAATTCATCGCATTTTTTTGGACTTTCTAGCACAATTAACTTTAATTTGTTCATACTTAAATGATAATTTATAAATAATTACAGGATATAATACAGGACAGGAAATAAATTAAACTGTTTTGTTCAATAATTTCACAAAATTGTGCACTGGGTATCTCTTTATTCTCATTTGTGATACGCAAATTCAAGCACCTGCCGTCACTCGTTTACAAATAAAGCAGATTATAAATATTCACATTAACTTAAAATCATATTTTTTAATGTCAAAAACGCAGTGCTAACAACCTAGTAGATTAAAAAGAAACGAAAAAAAAATGGCGGTCGTTTACCATGTGAAATGGATAACAATGCATGAATTTGTATGATGTAAACTTACTTGTATGTTATAAAGTTAAGTTTTTATGTTCTTCAAGGGTTCAATATTAAAATAAATTGTGTTAAAGGAGCATATAATTATTAGGTTGTAATAATGTTTTTTTTACTACAGCTGTCAAAAAAAGAAATGAAACTCGTAAAATTAAAAACAAATTAATTGACACGATAATTAACACGAATTTCACTTTATTTAAATCCTACACAAGAGGATACATTTTATTGTTATTGGAATAAATTAATGTTCTACAATAATTGGCTATCAAATTCTAAACCAATTAGCCAGTAAAAATAATTTGCATAAAAGTTTGTATTTGTGTTTCTTTTTGTTCTGGCATCTTATGAAGTTATTAAGTTACAGTAATCGTCTAACCATTTAGAACCATACGAGGCCACTGTTGGATATGGGCTTCTCCCAAGGTCTCTCCTCTGTCTGATCTCTTTTTTTTCAACTATCCTAGCTGTTTCTTCGAGGTGTTTAGTATTTTACTAAAGTTCTACAGGACTACGATCTCTAAATCTATTGCAATATTCCATCTCAACTGTTTTGACTGTTTTATTTTACTGTATGTCTGCTCAATACTTTATCTTAACTCTCGAACAAATATAAAATTATAATCATTGATATCCTCCACCACTACGTTAAATTCTAAATGAAAGACAGCAATAGTCTCGTCTTCTATTACACGTGACTAACATACCCGGCGAAATGAGGATGTATTATAGGTCCTCTGCCTCCTCTGCTCTTCAGGGTTACAGTCATATACATAACTATGACAGGTTGTCAACAATTATCTATTATTATTGCAATATTATTGCTAAGCCTAACATCGTCATTTAGTATAAGCCTTTCTGATTCTCACCATGTTTATGTCTAGACATTAACTCTAGCAATATTATCCGCAATTTTAGCGCCTTTGGCATTATTAGTGGAATCATTAAAATCCACAATAGATTTTGTTTGTATTGTGTTCATATGTCAATTGGTGTTTAAATCCTAATTGGATTTCAAATAGGCATCCACAATTATTCGTTGTGCCTACACCATTTTGTTGTTAAGGTTTATTTGTTCATAAACATTGCATGCTGCATTGTCTTATCTTTTAATAGGCTGTAAATCTTGTGTTGGCGAATTAGTATTATAGGTTTGAGGTGTCTAGGTTTTGTAGTCTGTTCATTGTCATCCTAAGATTAGTTTTCATTCTCTTCTGCTATATTCCTTTTAGCTTTCACTTTTGCTGTTTCACCTTTGTCTTCTTTTATAACTGTATCATTGACTTTATCTTGATTTACATCGTTATTTTCACTAACATTCCAAAGTTTTTCTTAATTATTAACATCTAACTTTAAGTGTAGACAGTTAGTTACTCTATGAACGTAAAACAGAGGTTTCTCAAACATTGCTCTTAAACTAAACAAGATACACAAAAGAATAATGAGACTAGTAATTTTAATTACAAAATATAAGTCGGAAGCAAATTAGTATAGTTTTGGAAATGTTATGTCATGTAAGTTTAATTAGTACATAATCATACTATAATTATTATTGTTGGCAACTAACATATAATATATACTGTGCTGCTAGATGTAAAAAATCGGGCCGCTTCGGTGTGCATGATAGTATCGCATTTCCGGGCAACACGGGGTTTAAATGTCGAAAAAAAGCGTTTCTTAAGTATGGGCCACAGATTATGTAGGAGATTGGACAGATTATTAGCTTACGACCGTGGCTGATAAGAGTGGCATTAAAAAAAAAGTTAGTGGGAAAAATGGGGGGATTAAAGAATCTAAGGAGTTTTTATGCAAATGAATTTAGGAATAAGTTATAGAATTTAGATCACGGTCTTTGAATATCTTTCAGGACTTGCTTCTTTTTGTTTAAGAGCCCAATCATGTTAAGCAGCTTCTGCGAAAAGGTTATTAAGACCTTAACATAAAAAGCCTTCCATTTATTTTAGTATCAGTTTATCAGCACACTTCTACCATTATCTGTACTGCAAGTCCTCACAATCTTCCACAAAGTCTGAACCTAGTTATTATAATTTATAGTCAGTAAATTGTCCAGTCTATATTTTTAATCTGCGTGCGCGGGCGCACCGAAGCGAGCGAGCATTTTATTAGCCACGTACAAGCATTACGACCCGACTGCGCCCGCCATTAATCCACTGCCCGACAACTTTACTTTATATTCATAATGATTGTGAAAAATATCTAATAAGTGTATTTATTCTTCTTCCGCAGATACGCCAAGAGAAACCTTACTACATAGCGGACCCTGAGGTCGATTCATTAGTAAGTATTGTCCACATTTATGACTCATACTAACCACAAGACAAATAAAACGTGGGATAACTTTATTACCCATAAAATAGGGAACATTTCAGCTTAATTTACGATTTGATTAACTAAAGAGCTGTCCAAAATTAACCACAGGTAAACGAGAAATATTTCTCGGAACAACAAAATAGGGAAATAAGTTGAAAAAAAAAAACGATATTATATTGTCACTCATAAAAAGCTGAATCGCACCGTGTGCCTCCCGCGGCTAGCGGGGACAAAAAGTGAAATAATAAAAGTAAGATGGCGGCCACCCACGGCCGCGGTTCGACACGGATACTTAACCGATTTTTAACAAATAAAATCTAAGGCATTACGAATCGCGTCGGTCGGAGGCGACGTTCATGTTATTTGACTTTGTTACTGAAAAATCGTTTTATCAACTGTCGCCGTTACGCACGTACGTATCTTGGCCATTAGATTGATTTGTTTGCTTAATGCATCGTGACTCATAAATTTAGAGAAATTAAAGCTTGCTCAGACGAAACAGTAGCGTAGGGTTATATAAACTAAGCTGTCAGTTCTACGCTGATAAGCGTCATTCATCCACATGGAGAGTTTTTACCCGGCTTTACGATAAGATGGGCAAACAGTGCAACACGCGGCGACATCCGGGCGAAGAGCAAACTTTACTCGACGAATAGGTGAATTATCGTGTTGTGTTTTTTCGTCCTGAAACTGACATGTGGTGCCACTGGCTGACGCATCTGTTTGTCTAGTTGCACAGTTTGTTTCTGAGAGGCCGGTTGTTTTTTTACTTGGTTTACGAGAAAAAAAGTTATTTTTCCGCAAGTTAGTAAAAAATCTTGATGCTAGGTCGATAACCCATCAATATAGCTCCGATTCAAGTAGGTTGGTATCTGTTTAAAAGAAAAATAAATTCTTTTCAAAAGAGGTTCTTGTTAATTTACCGCAAAAGAAGCAATGGGGCATAACGTATTCTTATACACAACACACAGGCTTCAAAAGCTGTTGAGTTCCACATAATTAGTATAAGTAAGAACATCTTAAGTATCTCATATTATATTTTTTCTACAAAAACTTGTGGTCGGCCCTCTGTGCAAACCCACAAAACGTACTTAACAAAATTATTTCAATACTGTATTATTGACTTTTTGAAATAAATGAAATGGAGTAATTATGGTGATAATTAAAATGGATGCTTTGTTGACGGTTCTTGAGAACCACATGACACGTCTGAGTTCATGTTAAAGGTGTTTGAAAAGGACCTTATACGTAAATGGTCTGTCTGTGTGACTGTACTTTGAAGGTTATTTTTTTGCAATCTTTGAGAAAATCAATGATGAAGTCTTAAGTAAAATAAAAGACTTACCCCGAATACTGAAACGTCACTCAAAATTTAAGGGCTGCTTAACATTTGAGCAGCTCCTAAACTTTAAATTTCGTATGGCCAAACGTCACTTTTGAGTATCTGTTAAATACAAGTGCTACTTAAATTTTGAGTGACGTTTCAGTATTCGGGGGAAAGACAATCATGTTTGCATTCTTTGGAAACTTGATAACATGTTTCCTACTTCTGAAAGTTCATTCCACTCAAAATAATGCAGACACATACAAGCCAGTCTCCCAAAGAAGTCATGATCAACCTCATCTACCATAGCCCTTTCCCAAATAGGTAAGGAAAATCAAAATGTGCTTAGGAAATACAAGAAATACAAAAAGTATTTACATTTATTTCCGAAACATACATTTTCTGGCAAAGTAAACTGATGAGATTATCAAAAACTTCGCAAAAACAGGCAAAACCGAGTCCCGTTCATATACTGCACCTTCCACCAAAGACATTCACCCACCGACAGCCTCAGGTGATACCTTTTATCCCCAACTGTCGTTAATACAATGCGGAGAGCACTATCAAGTGTAATTGGGGCCCCTACAGTCTGTCGCCCGCGCCATGTCGCGAATTTTAAGTGTTTCGCGAAGATCTGGGCCAAGGGTAGATCAGTAATGGCTGCTACTGAGGTTTCTGCTTTGATTGCAGTGTTAAACCTGTGAAGGATTTGTTTTAAAAGCGTGTTTAGAGGAGAAGTTCCCTTAAAAGTTAAAAAACTATTTTAAAATCAGACTTTGAAACTGAACGCCACCAAAAAACACCGGCCGCAAGATTTGGTAAAAGTTCGTATTTCAAAATAAAAAAAAACTTCAAACATTTGAAAAAAGAACACGTGGTCCGTACGTTTGTTAGTCTAGTGATGTACACACTATATCGAAACAAAGTACCTAAGTCGAGTAAAAACTAAAGTTGACTAAAACCAACAGAGAATCAACTGTTTTATTGACCCATTTGGTTGAGAGGCGATTGGTTACGACCCGTGGAGGTTGTTTGCCCACGTCACATCTGTGTTTGGTCTGTCACAGCCTTTTGAGGCTTTAAGCTTCCTCAAACATAGTTGAACTGCAGTAGCGTGTGGGTAAATATAACCGAATAGTTTTGTATTTTACGAGTCATTAGTAAACGATATCGTGTTAACACGTTATGGCATTTGTCCCTTGGATTTTTATTGATTGAAACTTGGCCTTATACTCCTTTTTAATGTTATTGTTTATTAATAATAAAGGAAAAAATGAGGTTAATGCCGCAATTTCTTTTAATTAATTGAGTTGTAATTTATGTTAGTGTCAATAAAAACTTTCTAAGGTTCTTGAAATTGTGGTGTTATAACCATTATGTACCTAACAGTATATTTAACAATTAAAGAGTATAATATTTAGCAATAAAAAAAAACAAATAAACAAGTGAACATGTTAGTATAATTTAGCGGTACTTACACGTGTTTGGTGTTGTGTAACTAACAAATTAACAAACTTTTGTCGACAGAAACACTATTTGAATTCCGTAAACTTTCAGTGCCTCTGTTTCTTTGCCAATGAATTTTAAAACCCGAAATCAGATGCTTCTTAACCAAAATTCGGTTTCCAAGCAAGGGATTACATTAGGACACATAGTCCCCTTTCCAAACAAACCCGTCTCGGTGGCAAGAGTGAAACAAGTCAAACACATTTTTATCTGTTGGTGTCGCCTGAGTCAACGAAACGTCTGAATAAACAGACAGGGGTGGCGCTGTGGCGTTGTGGCGCTTTCGACTGTTTAATTGATATTGCAGAGACACGAGCGTCACAGATGTCGGTGGTACTTGTGGGACTGTGGGTTTTATAGTCAACTGCGTAGTTTTGGTTTGATAGAAAGTACATAGCTGTAGTCTAGTTGACAGGCAATGTAATGTTTTTTTTATGATTTACTTTGAGTCTTTAATAGTCGAAATAGATTCGTCCTCTGTTACGTGGGATTTAGATGTATCTGGCAAAATTTTAGGTGAATTATAGGTACATCTCTGCCAAACATTTCGGGCATGATGTTATTTTATCTAGCCTCAATTAATTCTCATGGTTCTAAAGTATTTTTTTTTGTGATGAATCTAATACTAATATCACAAATAAATTGAGTTGTAATCATTAAAATCACATAGAGAAACTCTTTTCCTACAATTACCAATTTTCTACACACATTACTGTTACCGGAAACACCAATTTCATACATAATAACATCTAATAACCACCAAATTACTTATTACGAAGCTTAAAACAGAAAATGTACAAAATTTAAATTCGAGACTGTAAAATCATCAATCAAAAGCAAAATAAGCCAAGATCGCTTTTAGAATTCAGCTCGCGTCCTCAAGTGGCAATCAGAAACAAATCAAGACGCTATTAAAACGGCATTAACTGCCTTTTTTAGATAGATATCGATTTGAAAAAAGTCGCCGATTACATCTTCAAATACTATCAAACAATGGTCGATAGGATCTAAGTACAAAGGCATTAGAATTGCGCCGCGTGAACATACTCTTGTATTGTGTGTTATGTTAATTCAAAGGAATATTTGTGGCCTTCGAACTTTTGAAATTGTTATTGGATATGTAGTTATGAAATTTAAATATGGATAAGGAGGTTGTGAGATTTGATTCAATGATGTCTGTGCTGTTGCGAAATGTTAGTAGTAATTTTCCATCATACAAACTAAATATTTTAGAAAATATTGTTAAATTTGATCAGCTTCGTGAAAACTATGTCTCCAATGATATAAACCTAGTTAAACTATCGATAACATATTAAGTAAACAAGATGAACATGTCACATCCCTACGCACAGCGGGGACTCGGTGTACATTGTTGTCCATCCATTGTTGCTCAGTTCGTATTGTGAGATGGCCAATGGACAGACTATATGTCTCACGTTTCTGACTAAAAGGGCAGATACAACCCGAAATATTCATCCTAAACTGTATTACTAAAAATTCAGGCGCATCTGTGGTTAGAAATAAACAAAACCTTCGAAGATCGCAGACATTTTGACAGATTACAGTACAAAATTATCATAAGTCACCGTTTCAAGGAGCAGCAATCGAATTTCCAAGGACTTAAAGTCATTCTTGAACTGATGACATCAGTAATTAGGCCAAAAAAACTAGAGAAACATGTGACATTTAATATTGAGAATACTATTTTGTAATTATTAATAGTACTCGTATGATAATAATAATAAACACTCCCACGACAGCTCTACAAAATAGAACGGAGAATATTAATTCCATGTGATTAAGATGATGTTTTTCTTTACAGATGGTGCAAGCGATACAAGTTCTACGGTTTCATCTATTAGAATTAGAAAAAGTAAGTATATATGTATACCTACTATCTTGTTGGAATACATTTGGAATCGAAACTTTGGACCGGTTTTGAAAAAAAAATAACACCTTTCGATTATCTTTGGGCACGATTTTAAATCGAGATATCGTATCGATCTCGGGGCACGCAACGACTGCACGCACTGGCCGTTCGATGTTTAAATTAATCAAATTCACGTTTCGAATAGTTTAAAATGTGTTTGTAATTAAGAATTCACGCGAGAATATGAAGATTATACGTTAGAAGTTACGAACGAAACATATTGTTTGATAGTTTAACATTTTGAAGTCACATTGAAACTACATAACGATCCTTGACATTTGATACAAGTCTTCAAGAACAGGCTAAGGGCACAGTTCATACTGCCTTGATGCCTTCTCGGTAAATAATGAATTGTTTGCGACCTAAAAATAGGACATTCGATCCTAAAGGCAGATCCACACTTAATAAAATGTAAAGTCGTTATTTAAGACATAAGGCCGTGTCCAGCCCTAATTTTGAGAGAGCGAAACTAAATGTCGCGTAGTGCGCGAGGTGTCAGCTCGCGAGTGAATGGGATCGGGGTTCGCATTTCGAATGTTGTTTGTTTTTCCCTTGTCTCCCATTTGGGCGCGTTCCGTTCCGACCGGTTCGGCTTCTTGCGTGTGTCGCATCGCCAATTCTCGCCATTATACTCTCCAATGTAACGGTAACGCGACGGGACGCGGGCTTTTTGCTATTCGCAATCAGATCGAACAATTTGCGCTCGCTCGCATTAATTAGGAGCATAAAATTCAAATCTCCGGTATGTTTTTACGAGGAGCGGTGTCGCCCGGCGAGGAATTAATTTAGCTTGTCAATATTATGGTCACGTTTCAACGAAACTAGTTTGACTAACGTCTATATCAAGACGAACGATCTCGAGAAACGAGATACCTCGAGCGGTCGCTCTCACAGCGGATTCCATAAAATATCGGGCGCCGCGCGTCTAAGTTGCCGTATGTTTGGGGATACGTCCGACCGAACGTACGCACTAATACGAGCCGCGGTAACGAGATAACGTGTAATGCGATACCGCTGTACGGCT
Source organism: Xestia rhomboidea (assembly GCA_963853795.1). Classification (NCBI taxonomy): domain Eukaryota; kingdom Metazoa; phylum Arthropoda; class Insecta; order Lepidoptera; family Noctuidae; genus Xestia; species Xestia rhomboidea. The sequence continues at coordinate 16,690,968 of OY970777.1, forward strand.
GTACGGAACTCGCTGCTGCCTGGCTGGCCGGAGGGCGAGATAAAGGCCGTTTTGGAAAAAAATAAAATAAAAAATAATGCCTTGTTCGAAATTCAAAATAGCGAGGGCCGCACGGAGATTGAAGAAAATCGTTCAATTCAACGAGACGGATGATCGATTTTTAAATTCGGAATTGCGAGTTTGACGGAGTTTGTTCTTTTTTTTTTTAAGTCACACATTTGATGGCGGGTCACGTAACCTGTAGGAAACTTTCGAGTTAATTTATCTGTGTTGGCGGAGGTGAAGAGTTCACGACACCCAGGGACCAGTTATCACGGATGACCCGATTGCTAGCTCGCATAGAAAGTGGGCTTTGGCACCGAAGCAATGAAAGCCGAGAACATAACTTAAGCGGAAGTCTGAGATGCAGACAGACACGTTTACCTGTCTCTGTGATCTAAAAAGCTATTTTTTCCGTCCGTTCATATCCCATACACGTCGGCTTCTATCTCGTCTTCGGTTTTTGTCGAATAAAATTTAAAAAAAGATGCCGTTAGCTCGGTCCGTTTCCGCTTCACTACACACTGTTCACAGGTGATGTGGTTTTTTTGAGCTTTTATAATAATTAAAAAGAAAAAACGTCCAACGGCCCAACTCGCGCACAATAAGATCTCGTTAAGTGCACTGTTTTTTACTCCCTTTTTACTATAATTGCTCGGTTTTTTACCTCTTTTTAAAAAAAAAGAACAAGTCTATAATAAAGATCTTTTGAATGCAGACGAGAATTTTTTGACAGAACATCTATAGTCAGGTAATGAGATATAATGTTATTGCATTAGACAAAAAACACACTTTTAACATTCTTGGACGCCATCTCTTTAACGAACTCCCCGAAATTATATTTACATTGAAAATATCGTATAACGTTTTTGATTTATGTTTTTAATATTTTAAATATGGCCGCCGGCGACATCGCTCGATGTTGAGTCCTTTTCGGTCGATCGGCTCTGCGATTGGTCGTCGTTACAGCGTTTTTTTAGTCGCGCCGTCTGACTGTGCCCTAATTACGTTATGTGATGTAGCTCAGTAATGTCAGCCTTTTAATAGACTCGTTCTTTTATCAAAATTTTCGAATATTGAAAACGGCCGATTACGGAGTCCGTTCGATGTTCATTCGTCCGAATCCGGATTTTAAAATTGGAACATTTTATTTTTATTTGTGGTCTTCGGTTGTTTTATTTGGAAATTCCTTTGCTCGATAGAGAAACAGCTGCTATTCATCTCATAACGAGTTAAGATTAATAGATATGTTATGCTTACCTTTTAAATATGTTGTAGACCATTTATAGAAGCTATAAACCCATTCCACCGTGGTACTGTTTAAAAACAAAACAAACGTTATCAATCGCCACTTAACCTCGCAAACCTGACCACATCAAAACAAAGTCAAAAAACCTTTTTTCATATTTCCTTTGCGTATCATAAAAACTCTTATCTGTAACGTGCTTAACTGATTTACGACGGGTCAAAATGTCAGATTTGTTGGTTTACAGGACTCGAACCCGGGACGTTTTACTGCCGACCCGTTTTTATAACCGTTATACTGCTGGATTACTATATGGGACCGTGGCGACCTGGTGTCGGTTTACTGTTAGATTTTCACACGTTTAATTGGTGAATTAATTAGTGGGTTCGATTCCTGTTTGATGTTAGTTTTGAAGTTCTAAAAAACTGGGTACTTTGGTAGTTAATAATAATTTGTGTTTGAAGAGACAATGTTTGCTTTTTTAAAGCTTTGATTGATAGTCTTATAATAGGCACTTCTCTACGAATGCCAAAACACCCATGGGATGGTTTTGCTATACATCTTTCATTTTTACATCTAGTTTAGCTGTCTTGGCAAAATTTTGACAAAACTCATAAATTATATTCTTTTCAATAAAACTAAAACAAATGCTTGTCATTTTCACAATATTATTACCGACGCAAGTACACATGTTCAGTCAAATAGATAGGCAATAAAATACAGGAAAAAGCAGTCAAAACGTCCAATTACATGAAGTTAAAGAAAACATAAACAGCAAATAAAAATAAAAATGACATTATCAAAAATAAATTCGATAATGTGACATTTGGAGAGCGATGGCGGGCGCGCATTCAACCTGTCAAACGCACAGATTAAATAAAAATAAAACCATAGATTATAGAAAAATGGCCGGTTTTATTTAAGATTGTGCCTACGTAATCTTGGAAGTGAAAAGTGCCTAGTTTTTAGTGAAATGGTATGTTTTTGTAATTTTTGACCGACTTGGCAAATGATAATGTGGTTCGAAAGATATTTAGGATGTTGTTGTGTAAAATGTTATTGTTAGGATTTAATGTATAAATGAATAGTGATTTCGTAAAAGTTAAATATTTGAGAGAACGAATTATATAATTATTGCGAAGTAAGGAGGTGAGGATCAATTACTTACTCTGAAAGACTTATAAAAACTTAGTTTTTCCCTGACGCTGTTAAATTAAATTATATATTAAATTATTATACAACATCTAGAACTAGTTAGCTATAGTACTGCTTATCCCAGTACACACATAACCCCACCCTCCCCGACCGGGCCAGTCGGCTAGCCCACTCGTCTGGCCGTGGCCCACTTCTGACTCCAGCCCACACTTCTGGCAGTCGTCGGGACATTTCAACATCTTACATGACACCTGCCTAACAACCTGACACGATTTCAATACTAAATCATAATATTGGCTAAGACTGAAAAGGCTTACTGGAATAAAATATAGGCCAAACTAAATATATAGGTGAAAATGGCAATACTCATCCTTAATAATCTAAAGTAATTCCTTCTTTATCTAAAGCAAGGAAAAGAAGTTCATTTAAAAAAAAAATACAAAGTATTTAAAATTCCGTATTCAAAATCCCTTCTTATTCCAAATGTCACGAGCCGTTATGTATCACCTTTCGTTCCAAATTTAAAAAGTATCGGTGAGTCGCCGTATCTTAATCCCGAGTTCCAAATTTAAAATTTCTGGAAAGAGTTTTAGGAACGACAACTTAAGCTTACGTTATGTCACACCTACTTAATTCAGAGTTATTTTAGAAGGAAAATTAAATTATTAACTGTCATTAGTTCGACAATAATGGGAACGAAGAAAGTTAAAAAAACTAAAAAAGAGGGCAAAAGTCGCATATTAAATAAAACATTTCTAACTATGAGTCACGATATAGATGAAAATGTAAGAAACTGCGATAAAACTGATACGGCAGATGTTATAACGTAATTTAAAGATGTCTGCCATAGTTCGGCATCGGAATGCATCTCATTAGCTGGGGTCAACGTGTTTCTAACATTATACATTTGTGTATCTTTAATAATATGCGTCTTGGTAACGGCAAATGGCTGATATTGAATCGGCTGAAGAATCTTGACAAAGGTTATCGAACAAAGAAAATATGTGCAGCACAGATTGTTGCAGTATTGGATCTGGCATGTTTTTTTTTATTTTTTTTTGTACAATCCTAGGCGTGGCTATAAAGGCTACACAAAAGATAGGTATTGCATACAAAGACGTAGAAAAAACTAGAATTTGATAAAGAGTATGTAACTAAAAAGCTTTACCATTTTCTCTTAAATAGTGGTTTATGACAGTCCAGTACATTTTTGACATGCCAAAAGTCGATTGTCACTTTGACTAGGCGCTCCTTTAGTTTTCTCTAATAAAATCCATTCCGTTATGTTTGTAGCTTCATCAATATCAGTTTTTTTTTCTTTTGCTACTAATTTCCTTTGTATCTACATCATCTATTTCTTCTCAAAATTGAGTAACATCAGTTTCAACTTTTACCAGATGTTTTTAAATAGGTATATGTATTTCTTCCTTTTTCCCCATTTCTTGTCAGTTGTCAAGTAGGTAATTTAGAAAAACCTGTCGATTAGGAAATTAGTATCCCGAAACATAATTAACTGTCAACGGGGAGCACCGTATCCGTTTCCGTTGTAGCGTTCTATTTTCAAATTCTCTGACGTTTCTTACCCTGTTTCGATATAATGTAAAAAATGGACATTATGAGTTATGTCGAAAATTAAATATTACATTTTTATATTTGACTAGCACTTCACCCGCGACTTCTACCGCAAAAATTGTGATAGCTCGGTTAATAATATGCTTGTTATAAAATATACTTTATAGCCTATAGCACCCACGAATAATGTGGCTTTCTGCTAGTATAAAAAAATGTAGAATTAGATTATTAGTTCCGGAGGATTACGCCTGCATACAAACACAAAAACAAAAAAATACCTCTTTATAATACATGTTATTATAGGAGATAAAATCTGCAATACCTAAGGATTTCTTTCTAGAATCTTTAATGTTTTTGATGATTTTAATATCATTTGTGTCATTGCTACAACAAACTTACTCATTGTCCTTTCTCCATTCTCTAAACTTATTGTATTTTACTCCTTCTCTGTCATTACTTTGTTTAATCTTTTCTTTTCATTACTCAGTCATTTTCCTGGCTATTATTTTTCATCAAAATTGTGTTCTAATTCAACTGGGTGGACAGCCTTTAATTCCATCATCAAAAGAGTTCCGAATTTACGATCCCCCGCATAATCGTACATCAACTACAGTGATGACGTCTTAATTACCCTGAAATTATACAATGATGAATAATTTAATATTATTATATCATGTTTTCGGTGACAGCACCAGTATTTACATAGTATAGCGGTCACGCATGCGTTTTAAGGGTATAGAGAATAGAGTAATAGTATAGAGTATAGTATAGACAATGTAGAGGGAGAAGAGTGTAGGTGACGACATTGGGGAACAACGGGTGAAAGGGACCTGTGGCTTTTTATCGAAAAACTTGACGAAAGTTTTTTTTCCTTTTTTACATTACCCAGTCTAGAACTATGGGTAACACCCACAACACCAAGCTCTGCTATCAAGTTTACAGCAAATACATAGACATTTCTGTTTTCTAAAATCTAATGTTAAAAGGATTTCAAAAGCCGCCTTACACCTGCCGATATTTTATTACTATACCGTGTAAACGCTATCTAAAAGTTTCGTTACCCATTTTATTGCTCTATGTTAATTTCTAAGTTAATTATACCCATGAAAATTTATAAGGCTGGCGCGCACAAAATTAATATCTACCCTGCAGGGTGCTTTTATAGGCAGAAATGGTAAAAAATCGTGTTTCCTTCGTTTTTACGATTCATTTTTGAGTTTTTTATACTCGTGTGACAGTTGGTCGATTCCAAATGTATTCCTTTTGTATTGTTTTGTGTTTTTTAGCTTTGTATGCTGATATAAGTTTAAAGGTTAGGTTTAGGTGAGCGGAACGAGGGTTTAGTGTCGTAGAAACTCATAAATTCGAAAGTAACGGTTGTAACAATGTTTTACGCGTCCTTAAGTTTCTAGCATAGATTAGAAGATGCACTTTTAATAAGCAGAGAAGAATAGAGTTAAAATGTTTCAGATATTTATGATCACCATCAGTCAATGATCAATTCAATTCAGCTCAAGCTTTCAGTACTGTTTTAACGACTTTTTCGACTTAAATTAGAAAGATTAGGTAATTTACAGGCGTAACAAAGAAGAAACTTTAATCTCAGCAGGGGACCAACAAGGATTTTACAAAACCCAACATTTAGCTTCATCAATACCAGACCCCAAGTTTCGCCTTCCACACGATCCTCAAGCGCCTCTCCAGCAGCTTCTAACCCTGAGCCTCTCCGCAGGTACACGAGCTGTGTGACAACTTCTGCCACCGCTACATCAGCTGCCTCAAGGGCAAGATGCCCATCGACCTGGTCATCGACGAGCGGGAGTCTGCCCGCCCGCCCGACACCAACGGCGAGCCGCGCTCCGCCCCCGACAGCAGCCACGACGGCGCCTCCACCCCCGATGTCGTGAGTACCCCCTACACCAAGTCCCATCTGATTCAGAGGCGTGATCCCCAGCTTGCACCCAACTCTACCACGAGCTACCTCGTGCACCCCTGCTCTTAGTTTGGCCATTGCAAAAACGAAGTATAAAAAGGGGGTGCTCGCAAAATAGTTTTAAATTCCCGCCTCCCTCGTTGTAATGCCGTGCTCGGCGACACTGTGCTGGCCACCAGTTCTTTCCGCTTCTCGATGGTCTCAGCCGCACAGTGTCCCCGGGCGAGGCACGCTCCCGGTCGCTCCGACACCCTCAGGCTCACGCCTGACGGTCAAGGAACTGCCGCTAGTTTAAGTTCCTTTAGAACAAATCTTCGTTTTTGCAATTGGCCAACCTCTTAACACTGTACGATTCAATTAAAGTAAATAAAGTAAACATACAAATGAACGAAAATTTCCAAATTATTTTTCATATCAACGTTACAGTGAAGGGGTGAAATCGGGTGCGATTGAACACTATGAGAAATGATAAAAAACGCCGTTTTGTATATTTTATTGATGTCGCGGAGTTCCGCACAGCACATGTTTCGATTTGTTTCTATTTAGTGTTACGCTGATTGGACATACGCGCCTGTGTCCATGTTACTATTATTTTGCACTGGAATTTATGTATACGATTGAAAAAAACATACGTATAACGTTGATTGTAATATGTGTATACTAATAAATAACTTTTAAGTAAATAATACATTCAAGGTATGAGTTGGAGAGCCGTTGTTCTTGTCTTGAGGCAGTTAATACAATGCCATACAAAATATTAGCATCGCGTTTCGGAGCTTAGATTTTAAAACGTAATTAGATGTATTAAAAAACCTATTGGAAAACGAAGTATACGTAAAAATACAACTTTAACTTGCCTAAGTGAGATAATAAGGATTAATTAAGAGTTTTAAATTATTGTAATTGATTTAACGGTGGTAGTTGCTAGAGTGTTATTGTTTTTGGCTAGTAAATACAAACATGATACGTAAATAGTTAATATTTTACGTTTACTATGGGATAGCACGATTAACTACAACTTAGTTAGTGAAAAAAAAAAGGAAAAAAAATACGTACACAGTATACGCTAGTTATAAAAAAATGTCCGTGTGATTTGCTCTACTTTTGTACATTTTATTGTAATTAAGCATCTGCTTTATTACAAATGTACAGATAAGAGTAATTAACATAAACGGATAATATATGTATGTGCGTTAATGAATAGAGAACTAGATGCTTATACAGAATAAATTAAATTTAATCGTGGCGTTCATTGTGTTGCTGATATTAAAAAAGTTAATGTGTACATTTATCCCCATTCTCCTCTCGATTTTAATATTAAAGTAAAAAATAAATAAGAATTAAGTTTCGCTGTATTTTTATACAATGCGTGAAAATTTTGCAGATTTTTTCTTTTTCAATATTTCGGATCTATGCTTTGGTTTTTGAGTCGGCGTCGACAGTTTCGTCGATGTCGACAATTTGTTTAATATTTTAAGGAATATTTTGGGCGTTGAGACTGAATTGTTTTGTTTGTGTTATATAATTATTATTTTTCCACAATTGTTAACATTGGAAGCCATACTTAACTTATGTAAGAGCGCGGTTTCGCCGCACATGTTAACTTGGGGACGATTAATTCTATCTGAAGCAATTATTAGTTATTTTTTGTCTGTATATGAGTTCTTTTTAACATTTAAAAATTTTCTGTAGTTGTTTGTCTAAGTTAGGTTTTTAGATTATGATGCGATAGTATTCCGTGCTTCGGAAACTATATTTTTTTCTTAAAAATCTAACTCTTAAATGTATTATAATGCTAATTGGTGTACGTACATCTTGTATGTCAATGTGATTATAATTTTATAGTTTTATTTTCTGAACGGATTAAACAATAAAATGTTCTGTTTGAAATTAATGCGAGTTTATTTTTAAAAGTAACCACACGAAAAAAAACTGACAGGACATAGAAGTACACCAAATAAAGCTCTGCTCAACAGTGCTTTCCCAAATAGGATCTCACTAAAGTTAGTACAAAACTTGAAAATCTGATGAAAACACAAGCCAAAGGCAACACTTAAAAATTCACCACACTTAGTAGAAGACACATAATGGCGACTGGAAACCTTACAAAAACCCGACTTTCAACACCCACAAAAAGAGAACAGTAAAAATCATCACCTACCCTCAAAATCTTCAAGAAAAATATTCTCAGTGCGAATTTCCCTCGACAATATCGCAGTTTTATCATGTACCGTATTTCTTTAAGCAGTTGGGATCCCCTGGCGCGTGGGAAAAGCCGGGAAATTGTTTCTTTACGACACGCCTGCCTCTAATCTTCTGAAGGGGAAACGGCCATTAAAATATACCCAAAGTATTGACAATCTGATGTTTTATTATTTTCTTTTCTTGAGGCTTTTGACAAGTGGGGTGTTAAAGGGAAACTGGTAGAGAGGATAATTTGGTTGTTAAGTTGTGAGGTGTTTTCGAAGAAGTTATGTTAAGCAGATTTTTTCGCAAGAGTAAGTGAATGAAATGCTGGCCTATGGTGTAATAATGAATAGTAGGAAGAAGAAACCAAAGCTGATATAATTAAGAAGAAGAACACAATAGAATTTCTCTGTAGTCGAGTATCGATGACATAAAAACTGTTAGTAAAACTTCACGACTACGTTGGTAAACACTGATAGAAAAACAACAACACAACAAATAAGGGTGAATCACTGCTGCGACAACCCATGAGTAATAGCACAGCAGCGACCCACATAAACTGAGTCCAAAGAGAAGCCACATTTAAAAGAAATCAATCAACAGTCATGGAAGGAGTTGACTGTCAGCCTTTAAAAGCAGAGGCACATGAAAACAAAGAAGATAAAGTCAAAATACGTATCATCAACATCAATCTTAATATTTATATCCAATTACTGTATTTCCTATAAAAATCAAAGAAGATCCTTCCGATCATTTTAGTATAAGTCCTCCTACTAAAGCACATCTTGAAAGTAAAACAGTCAAACATAACAACACTGAAAGCAGACAATTTCCAAAGAATCAACAATCACGTACATGAACCCATAACTATCCGAGAAAAGCAGAGACAACAGCCAATCACAATTACGAGCAACAGAATTAGTACAACTTATTATTCATCGCACTATCCAGAAATAACAATAATTCGACACAGAGCAATATGGGGATCTCCCATGAATTATGTATGGGAGCAAGCAGATATAATAAAATAGGGGGCTTGGGGACAGTTGGGGACAAAGCAGGGATTTGGACTGGAGACGATTCGTCACGCGTCCGTCACGGATTCCTATCACTTGCTATATGGGTTTTTTTGGGGAATTAAGAGTTTCGGAATGAGTTATTTTGACATTAAGAGATGTTATTAGAAAATTCTTGGATTCGGCAAAAATAATGGTGGGTCTAGTGCTGAAGTTTTAACAACTCTTCATATAGTAGTTGTCATTTGTACTTTCGCTTGATAGATATTGAATCTATTGTAGAATTATTAGATGATAAAGACATGATGGTATCTTAATAAGTACTGAATGAATTAACTTTCTTCTTAGCGTGTCGATATTAATTCAAATTGAGTCAGCCCAAAATTTGACGACGAGTTTGATACTTTCAGTAGCGTCCATCAGCTCATGTGATGTGCAAGCAACAGGACAGGCAGGACACGATGTTTGTTGTGTCCCATCGTTTGTTGACCAACACCACATTTACACACCAGGACAGAGTCATCTCTGAATCTCCACCTGAACAGGTTTTCCTTGCTTCGGCCAACCTGTGTCCGGTTTATCAAATCTATTCAAATACTAATGATGGTATCCTAACAATGACTGGGTGATTCACTAATAATAACGAATGCATCCTCAAACACATCATAAATTGTCAATAGAGACTCCCCTTTTCTCTACAGTCTAGACAGTAGAATTATTGTCTTCATCACCTTCATCCCGGACATCTATATCCATGTCACTTTGACATATGTCAATGTCATAAAACAATCCAGTCTTACCGCTGATCCATGTCGTCTAGACAATAGTCTTAACTCCCCATCCCGGACACAAACGTTAAAGATATTCCAACAAACACGAATAAAATGGTATCTATTAATAATTAATACCAGCGCCTCGTTTGTGATGCACCTCGTCTGCGCAAGCGCATTCTCATTAGTCTGACTGCTTTACAACATTATATATCAGCATCACTTTGCATGACATGATCTGCGTAAATAAAGCCAGGCTTTTTAATTAATGGAGACAGTTCTGGTTGGAGGATTCATTGGGATTTATACTGTGCTGGACTGGGTGGGTGGGCGTGGTGTTAGAGATTTTGTAATTTGAGTATTAGGGCCTGTTAATTAAAGATTGATTTAGAGTGATTCTTCTTTTTGGCCATTAAGTTGGCTTTGGTAGGCAAACTAAGGGAAAAGACTTGGCAGATAATGATGGTAAAACAGTCAACAGAATCAAAATAGATATCGAGAATTGACACCAAACAAGCGAGACTTTGAAAATAGACCACCTTTTGGCAAGTCTTGTTGCCATTACTATAAATGAGGATCCTGACATTGAGCCCAGCATTATTTCAGTGCTCAAACGATCCTGAATCCGCGCCCAATCACTTGTGAACCGGGTTAAGTAATTAACACTAAAATGCATCCTAACCAAACTGACCTATAACTCGAATTTAAAGACTGAGCTGTCAATTTTGGCGCCAAAACAGCAAAAAGACGCCGCCTGCCGGTCGTAAACCGTCGGTTTCAAATCTGGAACGCGCTTTTATTGGCCAAGAGCTGACCAATCGCGTCGCGCGAGCAAATTTTACGGTCACCCATTGGTCGTCCGGCATTTTCTTATTTACGACTGTCCTTAGGATCGCTCGCAAAATTTCTATTAATAAATTAGTCGTAAACTGTTTGAAATTTATTATCATTGCGTTTCAGCGTAATTATTTCCTTTATAAGAATAACATTATTCCTTGTTTGCAAGGGAAGAGGTTATTTTTTTGATTGAATTTTCGTTTTAACTTCAGCTTGATTTAAATTTGGATCCTGCGTTTGAACTGAAAGGCGATGAATTGTATTTAATTTCCTTTAAAATGTTCGCGAGTCATTTTTGAGACACAAAAATTGTCATTAATGTTCATTAAAAACTCGTTCAGTACTGATGTGATGTCAACAAGCTCTCAAAAACCGAATTGAAAAGTATCTTATACTGCATTCATAAATAAGGGCTCATTTTCATTACTTGCTTTTTCAACAGTTTTTATGAACTGTTATTTCTCTTATAGCATGGTCAACATCATAAGCTAAGTCTATTTTTAACTGATTCAAGTTTTCTTTCATGTTCCTATAATCTTTATCTTTTACCTTTTGTGTGCTTCTAACGTAAGTTCTACCCATAACAACCCTTTCATCAATACGGCAGATTCTTTTAAACAAATTTCACTGTCTGCCCCAAAATTTTTCTCTTCTAACTCCCAAATTTTTTCGTCAATTCGTTCCAAATGCTCAATTATTTCAATATAATCAAAATATAGATTACAAAGGGGATCGTTTTAGGTATTTTTTTCGCAATCATAACAGGTCCCGCTGTGCCTTGATGTGCTCCGGTACATTTGATGGCCACGGGGAGTCGACATCTTAATCTGAAGATGAGTTATGTTCCGAAGGTGGATGGGACTGTTTTGTTACATGTGATTTTGGATGAAGATAGGATTGTGGTAGGGATTAAAGATTTTTTTGATTATGATAGGATTGGTATTCTTGGGTGATGTGATCGAATTGCAGGTGATAGAACATTTCAGGTCTGGTCTTGTTGAGGCTGAATATGATGATGGTAGCAAAACAGAATAGGAAAATAAATAATAAATAAATATCGCTGGACATTACACACACCGCCTTCTAGTGCCACACTAAGCAACGAGGCTTGCAACGAGGCTTGCGTCGTGGCGTGGACCAGATAGTTGATAGACTACATAGTTTTTTTTTTTACCATGAGCGATGAGTGTAAAGTATGCTATGTTGGCTTACGTGGTAAACCTAAAGAAATGGTTGAGTTGTCGCAGTATCTCTAGGGATATAACGATAACATGGCTATAACTATCTTACTGCGACAGAGTTAATACGATAATTTGCTCCTTTCCCTACACCACAAAAAGTTTAATTACCGTTTTTGGTACCTAAATGAAGGTACTCGAAATTAGCTTCATTACTGTTTTTTGGAACCCACATTACTTGGTACTTACAGTGTTATTTCACAACAAAAGAAACCTTCCATTAAGGTCACATAAATATCCATAAATTCGCGCACAATCATCTTAATATGTATGTACTTCATGTAGCACACTTGCATGTAGGACTCATCAATTTGCTCCAAAAAGGTCGCGGTGATGTCACTGAGCAGCTCTGCCCACGTTCCCCTACAGGGCAAACGTTGCCTTACAATACACATTATATTATTTTATGGCATTCCGTAAAATATTGGCCAATTTCAAAAATATAAATTACTGAACGACAATAAATATTTTGACATAATAATATTGTGGTGTAGGTGTTTGAGATAGGTGCCTACTTAAATAGTGACAAAGAAATGCAAAAATGGTTGCCCATTTTGATGTCCTGAGTGTTCGAGAACAAAAACTTAAACACAATGGTATAACACCAGATATATCTCCACCAAAACAGATACAATTATCGAGAATCACAAAGTCGTCGCCTCATTATCTAAGTACACTTTAACGAACTTATCTGTGCGGGTGGGAAAACACAGAACTAAAAGAAATATACCAAAATTTGACATATCGATGCATTTTTGCTTGACAAGCAGCGCCACCTTTAACTGCACATTTAAAGTGGTCGCACTATACCAGAAATCATAAAAATAAACCACAGACAACTGTCAAAAATGTAGTTTCCGAAACCATCGAGCTGCCTGAGAAATGAATGGTAATACAGGAATGGTTGCGAATAGATCTGCTTACGATAACCACTACTCAACTCAATGAAAACGGATCTTTTTGTCTAAAAAAATTAAAAACGCATGAATTAATAAATATTACCTGTCCAAACACACAACTCTACTTGTACAAGTCACTCACAGACAAACCGCGACCAACACACCGTAAAACTCAAGTGTACCGACAACTAAACACAAGGAACATGCCGGAAATTGTACCTAAACATCCCTTGGACGCCCCCTACCCTGGCCATCACGCCGTGACAACGGGGAGCAGGCAGGGACCCCGCTGCGCTATTTGTTGCAAACCGCTTGGATTTCCGCCCCCAATCTTAGGGGACTTCAAGGTTTTTGCGAATATATGTGGAGAAAAAAGGAATAATAGAACATGTAAGTTTCTGTAGGAGTTTGTTGATTTCTGAACGTGAAGTTCCTGAAGTATTTGGCTGTAAGTCTAGCATAGCATTCGTTGCGAAAGTTGGAAAAATAGACATCGTAAGATAATCATTCTCTTGCCCTTATCCCTTGGGGTTGGTGCAAAATGTCTTCTTCTATACTTCTCTCCTTTCGTGCCATATCATCCTTCACACAGTCCATCCATTGTTTTTTAGAATTCCGTACTCACAGGGTAAAAACGGGACCCTATTCCTAAGCGTATTCAATTCAACGTATTTCTATACGAAAATATCGCCGCGATTCTCTCGCTCGTGGAGACGGCCCCTAAGACTCCACTGTCCGTCTGTCTTTCACCAGGCTGTATCTCATGAACCGTGATAGCTAGACAGTTGAAATTTTCACAGATGATGTAATTCTGTTGCCGCTTTATCAACAAATACTAAAAACAGAATAAAATAAATATAAAATGTGGGGCTCCCATACAACAATCGTGTTTTTTTCCGTTTTTTTGCTCGATATTAATAACGTCAACAGGTTGACGCTTGAAATATTCACAGAATATTTAGTTGTATATCCACTTTAAAAATAAATAATGAAATTCAAATAAAATAAATATTTAAGGGGTCCCATACAACAAACGTGTTGTCTAATGTTGTATAGATAATGGTACGGAACCCTTCGTGCTTGAGTCCGACTCGAACTTGGCTGGTTTATTTTGGTCTTCCTCTACTCTTAAATACTTTCGTCTTACTCTCTTTAAAAGACATTACAAGATACAATACCTACATAAAACTAAGAAAAGTCCACGAAGAAAAGTAATTTTCTAGAGCGAAGTCACTGGTATGGGCTAGTCACCAAACCAGGCCAAGGTTAGGCCAAAGAAATCAGGGCCGATGAAAAGCGCGTTTGGCTCATAATACCGTCAAAGTCGTGGAAAACAACTGGTTGGAGGGAGAATGGAAAAAGAAAGGAGGTTTATACCCAGCAGTGGGTGAGTTCAGGCTAAACAATGATGATCCTCTTAGCGTGTCGATGGCAAATTTTCATTAGATATGTTTGACCCAAAATTCAGCTATGCGAACTCCGCTCGCTGATGCAGTCATAAGATCGTCAAGTGTGCAGGTGTCAGGGCATGCGGCGCAAGATGAAATATGGGCCATTGTCTGTGGACACACACCACATACACATTTGAGATCTGAGCCGTCCATGAACATCTGAGGAGGTTGTCTTTGCTACGGCCAACCTGGGTTCGGAGTCTATTCAGAGATTTCCAAGTCGGTTTTTTTCATTTCCAAATGATGATGGTGATGAAGAAACCAGGAAGCAGCAAAAAATTCCAAATAAAATAAAATAAATATCGCTGGACATTACCCACAGTGCCATCTAGTGCCACACTAAGCAACGAGGCTTGTGTCGTGGACACCAGATAGTGGATATACTAAATAGATACGTTTTGTTTGTAAATACATACTTATTATACATATAAACTTTCAGGACTCGGAAACAAATGTCCATGCTCATCACCCAAACATTTGCTCCTACCGTGATTCGAATCCAGGACCCTAAAAACGTAAGGCAGCCTCACTACCGCTGCGCCATTTGGGTCGTCAAAGCCAAGTTCTATTTCACCAATCAGGGAATTGAACCCCCGACCTGGTAATACCCACTACCCATGTCTTTCACAAGTATTACTGAGTGCACTGAGGGTCTGCCACTTTACGCCCCTTCTTTATCGTGTGGTTAGTGCCTAACCTGGTGTCAGAGTTTTTATGCTGCCCAAGGGCCTCTGGTTTGGCTTTACATGAAATATCTCCCAGGCATGCTGATTTCGGGACGGGACCGGTCAATGTGACGGTGTGACAGTTGCGACAGTGCGACACTTGGGGGAGGCCTATGTCCAGCAGTGGACGTCTTTCGGCTGAAATGATGATAATGCTGATTTCCTCACGATGTTCTCCTTCAAGTGATAATTATACAATATGGACATGAATCCAGAACATCAGAGGTCTTGGGTTCGAACTCGAGACCTATAATGTGGTAGAACGACGGTCACAGTCTTATGCCCTAAGTAATAAGGTTGAAGATGGTCGAGCCTCGGTGAACTCGGTTAGTAGGTACCACTACCCAAATGCCAATAGTTCTTATCAGTAAATAGGTACCGTTGAGAAAATACTTCATCAATTTCTTATAACAGATCTTATCAGCCGATAATATTTATACGCTAGATAAAAATGTAGCCGTTAATAAGACTGACAGATTAATCTCGGATAAATCTAGATTTTCTAGGAATGTGTCTGATAGATATTGGAATGTTTTTGTCCTACTGAAATATTCTCATTCATTTCGTCAATCCATATAAAGGGTGTAAAACACCTCTTAAAGAAGCCGAAAGGCACTTGTTCTCCTCGTCATTGCGATCATTTTTTTGTTCTACATCATACCTGGAAACCTTCTAGTTACGGAGATATTGGGGTCAAAGTTCCAACTTTTTGGGAACTTTTTTTTTAAATACAAGTTTTTAATGAAGGATTTTTACTTTAAACACCTCCACGACCCCCGTACTATTCAATCCATCCATCAGCACAATGTTTTGAGTGCGTTACATTGAGTTCTACTACAAAACATGATACCCAAAAAAAATGTCGTTTCCCAGCAATAATTTTTGCGTAAAGTTACTTAGTTTGATGTACAGAATGCTTGGTTGACGGCTTCGTGATGCGGTGGTTTACACCCTGTATATTGTGTAGAATTTACAATGAGGTAAATCAATGTAAAAAGTAAAACTGCATCATTAGATTTTTGGAAAATCGATATTCCTAGCCAGGAATCGAACCCGAAAAAAAAAACAACCTGTATATACGTTTTTTTTTCTTTTATTATTTCCTAGCATTACTGCATTTGCACAATATGCTAGATCCAACATAGAGTAGAGGTCATAATAAAATTGCACGGTACAAGAATCGAACCTGCAACAGTACTGGAGCCAAGACCTCTTCCACTGCGCCATGAGTCCTACCAAGATTGCGTCAATATAAAAATCAAAATTAATTTTTCCGAAGATTGAATGTTTTCCAACCAAAAATTACGATTTATAACTTCATAGATTTAAAAAAATGACATAGATGTGTTATTAATTACGTTCTAAAGAAATGTGTGAGAATATTACAGGAATGTTAAAACCAATTTTGTTTTGAACTCAATTCGACAACCGTTAGTGTTTGGGTGTCTTAATTCTCATAGAAATTAATGTGTATGAATAAAATTGTGATTTGTACGTTTGTTTCGGAGTGCGATATTACTGCTGATGAAGAAGTTTGTATTCTGTGCAGTGCGAATTATTTGGGAGATGTCAAAGATTTTGATGCAGTATTCAATGATTTAGAACTACAGTGATGGCAGGAATTAATTACCTTGGAAACGTAATAGAAGAACAAGGATGATATTAGAAGACATTTGACTTAATTATTCTGAGAGCAAGTTGTAATTAAATCAAAACCATATTAGAACATCAAAGTGGGTATGATAATGTCTGTGTCTAAGTGATCATAACTAGTTGGACTTCTATCAAAATCAAGTGTTTACATTTTGCAATTGATTAGTAAAGGTTTCTGCGCACGTATTTTGATTTAAAAGAATGTCCATGTCTTGCCCGTTCTTCTCCATAGAGATCTACGCTAGGGAATGGGCGACTACAGAACTTTCACAGATTTTATGTCTTGGGACTGGGACTGTAGCTACATTTAATTTTCATCTTTGTTTCGACAATTAAAAAGTGCCTGTAACTGCCTACTTGAAATAAATGCTTTGATTTTGCACGAGTGAATCCGCAAACATTCGCTAGTATCTCACAAAAAATCCCAGAACCATAAAAGCCGACACAGTAACACCAGAAGTGGAAATAGCATTCGTGTAATCAAAAATTTCGAAATTTAAAAGTTCAATTATAGAACGCCGATCGGCTTCCGAACACTACGAGCACATTTCCTAATTAGCGATTGGTCACGCGCTCGGCGGCCGCTCTTCGGGCCAGTTCGGCATGGAATCGGGCAATTTGAATTTGGAACGGTTGCATACAATGTGATATACTAAAAAACTGTTATAAACGTGGACAACTGGATTAGTTTTCATTAAAATGTATCGTTAGGCTTAATTGTGAATGGTCGTTGGGTGATTAAATGGCTGGTTTGGGTGGATGACCGATTACGAAGATTACTATTATGTACCCGATTACTTTTTTAATTTAAAGCTGAGGAATACTTTCTCTGATCTGTCGACCTTGGTTCTTAGATCATCATCACAGAAGAATTACATGCTCCTCCAAGACATAATATTAAGTTTCCACATCCTGATAAGTATGAAGGCATGAAGCCAGTCTAAAATCCAACCTATCATATCCATCCACAATTTAAAACTAATACTCCAAGAAAAGCTCAACAAAAAGATATCATTACACGCAAAGTCTCTATCAATGATAATGAGCAAAAAAAAAACAAAGTCAATCAAGATGTCGAGAAAGGAATTCTAAATCAAACGCTGTCCTGCACTTAAATGGTCAACATCACTAAATAGAGTGATGTCGTCATATCAATTAAAATAATTATACCCCCTTAATAAGTGTCAATTCTTAACGAATGTGCGTACGTACGATTTTTATTCACACGTTTCTTAGTGCGGTATTGAATTTGTTAACACATCACAGAAATACAAACCTAAAGAACCAGATGTAAGGTAGATAATCAAAGAAACACTTGAAAATTTTACGACTATTTTTATTGACGGTTAGTCTCGACACTCATATGTAGCGATTTTAAACGAAGAACATCACACGAGTGGGATGTGTCAATCAAAATTGAACCCTATAAAAAGTCGAGTAAGGTCTTATTTAAATTCTGAATGCGAATATGTTCGGGGGCGCAGAGGCAGTTAATACGAGGCAAGTCGAAGATGAACGAAGTGGAAGCCATCAAATTTTAATTGTCCGTTAAAATAATAATCAATGAGGCGACTACCACTCGCAAATAGAAACTAATAATGCGAGCATATCCGAATGTTCTAACGGGGTGTGTTCTACTGCAACATTGTGAGGAATTTATGGTATTTCCGACTACCGTACGTCAGTAGACAAAGATTTTGGAACAGCTGAGACTACTGGGAAACAAAACTGGTCTGACAACATTGCATGAAATTAATATAACCATAAAGTCAACAATATAAGGTGAAAGATCAAAGTGGGTTTCTAATTAATGTTCCACATTCAGTTATAACTTAGTCTAGTTTTTCTATTAACTCATTAACAGTGCAAGGTTCCTGCCCTTAATGCCCTCAATTGCTTCAGTTGCAATCATACCACCATCTCTGTTGAAATCATAGGGATTTGGTGGAATCCCGTCCTTGAATCCAATCCTAACTTTAGTACCATTTTTTCAATCCTTTATACGGTAAATGTTCGTGCAAACTGCAAATATATATTTAATAACCTCTTCGAGACTACCCCCATTCCATAACTAACTGCCCGCAGTAGCTCTCTCGGTTTCCATTTCTAATTGAGAATTGTTCGTAACAGCAATAACATTTTATGATTGATGTGTTTAGCCACGGCTCTTATGGCATTAACCAGCGAAACGACGTAGAACGCGTGTTTTCGGCCTTTTAATTGCACTTAAAATACTATTGATGAGTAATTAAGTCGTCATAAACGGGGGGATTTGTGGTTTAATAAAAACGGGGCTTAGAGAAAATATTTGGTATTGAAGAAGAGCAAAATCTTGAGTATTAAACCAGAAAAATATGACAACACCTTGGCATGAAATGAGATGACATAATATCAAGAAGACATAATAAGCAACAGTGCATGACAGTTGCTTGCATTTTGTCGAAACCTACTCAACAGTTTGGCTTAAACCCGTAAAACTTATTTCTTTTTGGCAACATCATCAGAAAGAGGTCGGTAGCGCACTTAGTCATAAAAAAGTCGTATATCAGAAAGATACTTTCATTCAAAAACTAGTTTTAGTTGTGATTGATTTCCAAACTAATCGAAATACAGCTAGTAAATTAGAAATGTATATTTAGAATCAGTTTTTTCCCACATTTTGGCATGAAATTGGATGGGACGTGAGAAGAATCTCAAAGGCTTTAATTTTGGCAATGGATGCTCGTTTTCTAGCATTGAAATGACTGTTATTCTCTGTCTAACAATCACATGAGACGTTTGAGCACGTCACAGGCGTTTTAAGTCGTCATCTTCACGTTTTTACGCGCGTACTGACGCAATATTAGCAGTTCTGTACGTATTAGCTGTTCTAGCAGACGTTTCTGTTTATTTCAGTTCGTTATAAGCTGCCAGTTTCGTCTCAAGAATGTCCCCGCACGTGCCCATGCTATGATAATAATAAAATGTTGGCGCATTATTTATTTATAGTCCGTCTCGCGGCTGTCGCTCGTCCGTCTGTCCTGCTTGTACGCTTATGTTATTATATATAAAGTGTTGGCTGAGCGAACAGAGACTAGCGTTTCTTTGTCTCGACTTGAATTCGAATTTGAAGACTCATTTTTGGTATCTGCGACTTCAGTCTCGTTCAAAATTTCCTTGAGTTTAAGTTCATTTTTATCAGTTGAGATTTCATCGTTGTCTTCGGATTTGCCCTTAACGTCACAATCAAATCTTCTAATGTCAAATGACGTCATATCTCACTCGTAATTATCCGCATACCACTCGAGATTCTTAAAACCGCACAAATCTCGCAGTGCGTACTGTACCATAATATCATACCGGTATTGTTTTGCTCGGCAGTGATGGTCGCTATTTGCGGACGTCTTCCCCCCTCGGCCCGCGCCCCCCGGCCGCCCGTGCCGTCCCCCTCGCTACGGTGCCGTCTGTACATGAGCTATATTTTATCCCTGGCTTGGGCCGCAACGTAAACTGTCAGAATCATTCCGATGAATCTGCAGGACGTTCAACTTTTAGTTTGAAATTTTAAGAGGTTGGAATCTGTCTGGGTGTCTGTTTTTGGATTTTATATTATGTGTAAGAAAGTATGGATGGTGCAATGTCATAGACTGTTGTTTGGGTAGTAAAGATAGTTGGGCACCAAGAATTAGACCGTAGAGTGTAATTTCAAATGAGTTATTTCATTGTAAGCATTTTCCAAGTGTACCTAGAAATGCTGCTGCATACCTTGATAATTACTTATGTTTATTTCACAGAACAACATGTACTAAATTAATCATAATCCGCCCCTTGGCAACTGGCAAAATTTATGAGGCACAAAGTCCAAGACACGCTCAGAAAAATTTCAAACGTCTTGAAAACGATCTTTCTTCAATACTTACCAAGACAAAGTGAACGGAGAGCATTAATACATCAAGACCAACCATCTGTATCCCTTGAACAATAGAAGAAACAATACGATAATTTAATGATACAAATGGTCTTAAAGACACGGGGAATGTGCCGTGAAAATGTCATTAACAACACTAATAATTAGATATATATCATCGGAATCAGTGCGACGATGCATTGATAAAACGCCTGTATATATCTCAAACGTGCTTGAAATATGGCGGCCACGTCTCGCCCGACAGCCAGTTGGCGCGTTCCAAAACTCCCGCTAATATGCGCATGATTGATTTTTGACATACTCTGGTAAGGAGCCGTCCTGGCGCTGCAACGCTCTCAAAGCAAATGACTGACTATTCTAATTATGAAAAAAGAATATGGCGTTTGTATAAAATCAGTTACGAAATTAGAACACCCAACCCAGATTTAAATTGAGTTAAATATGAAGGTACAGAATTTCGTGAGCGCGTTTCAGATTCTTTATTTCGCCTCGTTATCTAAGTATGAAGTGTCTTGTTAAAGTCGTAAGTGACGTCCGTTGTACAAACACTATAAATTATTACTCAAATCACATCTGATGCGCATTTCCCTGTCGCCCACAAAAAGCTCATGTATCTCTCTCGATCTTCACGGAACGACAAATGTGTAACAAATAAATTATGAAATCAACGGCCGCGGTTTTTATATCTCACGTGTTATATGATCTATCCCTTTCTTACTAGTTGATTTATCGTATGTTTTGTCCCGCTCGCTCGCAGGTTGTCACCACCGCACCGCACTTTATCATCGACCGCCGTCTAATGATGACGTGTCTATTTATCTGTTGGGATTTAGAACATTTCACGCAAATTGCAATTTGAAGTATGACAGTTCAACGCACTTTTTATTGTTATGTTTAATTATTAATTATCGTCAACAGTATATCACGGAGTAACAAAATAACAAAATTAAATCGTCATAATTCTTTTAAAATGTCGTCCGGCGTCGAGAACGGACGATAAAAAGATGAAATATCAGTAAAGGAAGTAATATGTTTGGATTATTACAAAAACTTGTTCAGTTAGGACTATCAATCTGAGTGTTACACAAGATGTGGAGGAGAATGTTTCAAAAATGTTGGTATATTTCAGAGAATATTTGAGCCGTCAGTTTTAAATGAGAGTGTTGCTAATTAAATATGATCACGGTGGTCTCGGCGAGCTCTTGTTTTCCTTTCTGACGAGCTTCCTACTTTGTCCAATAATTGTAGTGACATTCTTACTGAAGATAGTCTTAACATTCCGAGTGTCAACGTAACGCAGGTTCTCAACAAGCAACCTGTTCGACGGACACCTGTGGAATCGACTGTCTTGTTAAGAGAAAGCTCGTAACTCATTCTAAATTCTTCGTCCATTTAGCGCGCGATCTACACTCGAGGATATACCATTTCACTTATTATTCTCTTTTTTAATCTGTACCATAATCCATTCTGCCTAGAATTCAAAATTTTTCATATGAATTTTGGGCACTACATTTCGCAAATTCATGTAACTTTGGGACAGTCGCCAAAATCTTTCCAAAAAACGTCGAGAAGCAGCCATCTCCCAATTAATTAGCATGGCGGCTATAATTAGCGCGCGCGCGCAGGCGGTAGGTGTAGTTGTGACGTGTGACAGATGGGGACACAGCGCTGGCGCACTCTCCGCGCTTCTTTGAACCGGGATGCTTGAGGAAACTTAGAGTTAATTAGAAACGAAATTTATATCACCAGGATCTATCATGAGAAACCAAGGTAGCTTGTTAGTGTACAGTTTTTTGATGTGACTGAAGAATTATCAGATACTTACTTCGGAATTAATTTAAAATAGCACAAACGTAATAAATATTGGACTGATTTGTTTGGAGATGTTGCTGAAGAGATTTGATTTTCTTGAAACAAATGACGGTACTAATTGGACAATCCATATTTTTGAAGGAGTTGATGCAGTTCTTAGTAAAAGCTTTAACAGAACAAATAATATAAACGACCTCTGTCATTTTGTCTTCCAATAAAAAATGTGAAGCAGCATCGTGAACATTCATCACAATGATACTTCTAATTCCATAAAAAGTAGGTACACCATTTTGCGTCAGCGGCTATAAAATAGTATTTTGCATACATTTCACTTAATCATCAGTGTGGTTGACGAAGATCGAGATGAAGCAATAAAGATAAAGGTACAAATTCTCGCCAAAAGTCCAATAAAAAACTTCACAATTAACTAACACATGTGAGTGTCATAAAAATGTGATCTCTTTTAGAAAAACTATTAAAAACTAAGATTCACTTCACGTTGCGTTATAGCGATATCTTCATCGACAAACCTATAACATCATCAATCAAATCTTCAGCTGTCAAAATCATGTCTTATGCCCCAGAAAATAGAAGCTCCTTCCAATCCTGTTACAGTTCAGTATAAGCAAATTGTAAAGTTGTATTTTAATTTTATGCTTGTCTCGTACGCGAAGCTGCGATTTAAACCTGTTTAGTGGCCATTGTTTGTCTGTATGTCCCCAAATAAGTCAGTAACACGATTAGTGAGAATCTTTGGACCAACTTTTTCTATGAGTATAAGATAATTAAGATTTTTTGCAAAGTTACGAGGCGGGGACTTGTTTCGTCTATCTGTTATTTCTTTTATGTGTTTCCGATAATTTATGCACATATAAATAATACTCGATTAGTACGTTATGGTTAAAAAATTGATTTGAATGTATTTTCAATTAAATAATCGTTTTGGGAGCAGAAATTGAATTTAATTAAATGTGGGTAGTTCACACACGAAACCAATTATTGGAACACACGAAGTGATATAAAAAATACAGCTAATCCCTCTAACCACAGATGCGTGAAGATATGCAAAAAAATACCACTTTGACACTTTCATTAGTGAAATATTCAAGAAACGACATGAGAATGGAAGCGAATGCAGTTCAAAGTAAAATTTATCCATTATGTATTTAGTATAGGTGAGGTGCGCGCACGCAGCATGTTGCAGATAGGGCTGGCACACGGAGAAAAATTGACACGACACAAAAAAAGGGGACTAACGTGGTAGCTCTCAAGTAACATGACCTAATAATAGACATTTTTGAAAAGAAAAACATGATATTTCTAGTTACATTTAATTCTCAAAGAACAGTAGTAACATCTTTTCTAAATCAACCTCACAATTTCATCTTCTCAATGATCTCAGCGACTCAAAAATCCAGATCAATGCAGCTGAAATCAATTCAGTGACAAGGACAACCCTGTCGGTGCCCGAATGCTGCGCACGATTTGATCGAAATCTCGCGCGGAACAGACGCGGCGCGCATGCGCAACCTATCTGCTTAACTAAGCTGCACGTGGTAAATAAACTTAATCCGTACGGAACCGCTCGTGTGAATTTTTTAGGGTACCTCCGTGAGAAATGTGATGGTCCATTTTGGTTTTCGAGAATTGGAAAGGAATTTTTCGTTGGAAGTTCTTTTGCAGTAGATTTGGCTGAATTTAGTGTTGGGTTACAAGATGCAGCTTACAAAATAAATCGTCTGATTTTAATAGGACAATTTACACCCAAAGCTGTTCAAGGTTTACTCGAAAGACTGCTAATGCTAGACAAAAAACTAGTAACCCATCAACGTTTAAGATTAAACATTATTCCACAATAGACCGCTCCTTATACTAAACCTGACTGTTTTTCCCGGAAATCCTGTAACAGCATTACCACTAATCATCAAAACTACACAGGACCAAGAAGATAAACTCCTTAAAGATCTGGAAACATCTACAGATCTAGAAGAAACCAGGACAGCAAAACCTAATCTATATTTTGTAATCCACATATAGCTCATAGAAGACTAATTCACGACAAATTTAAATCTTAAAGAATATCTAGCAACGTTGTCTAAGCATTAAGTTAAACATCGTTCATATTATAAAACACGGTAGGACTAGGAACTGTACCTCTTAGATACAGATACATAGTTAAGAAGTTAGTTTAGTTGTGAAGTCTGATGTCGAGTTTGTGAAGACAGTAAAATTAAAGATAATATTGAAGATGAAAATGTTGGAAAGGATCTGGCTAAAGGGTTTGAAAAAGAAGAAACGCGTTTTGCTTGACTAAGCATTACGTAAAATAATAAAAAATGTAGAAGATATGAATTAAGAGCACAAGCATCCAAAAGAGTTTGTCAACGTTAGTGTCAAAAGTATAAAAATCATCACCGAGAAATACATTAAAAAAAACAATTGAAACTGACGATAACTGCCAACAAAATTGGAGCTCCTGATTAAATTGCTGCGTCATACTTTCTAGCTTACCCGCCAGTAAGCTCCTAACTGTCAAATGACGTCATAATGGAACAGATAATCCATTTATTTGAACGTCAAGTAGCCAGACCACCAGAGCACGTCACGCCTACCCAATAGAAATCTGATCTGATGATATCTCTGCGCGTGATTTTTTTTTAATTTGCCTACTTATGCCGCTATACCGATGGAATGTGATAACTTGGTGTTGCCAATTCAAATATATTCTTATTGACATTGACACCGACTGCTTTATTGGTACATAGATATAAAGAGGTCGCAGTCGTTGAATGTTAAATTGTAAATTATTCCGGATTTTTGCTTGAGGCAAAGTTATATTGAGAGATGCTAATAGTTAACCTATCCCTAGTAAATATTGATAGCCAATTTAACATATACTTTGTCGGACATTGGTTTTTCTTTAACATAACTAGAATATTATACCTATAACTTCGATGTCCTGTATAAGTATCCAGTTCATATTTAAATTAACAGAGTCAGCCGTTGCTTTAAAGTGCACCTTTTCCCAAGCTTATTACAAAAGAAATTATATCGAACCCAGCCAATAGCGTTAGCGAGTCCACGCAACCTACAGTTTTAAGGCGCCAAGCCTCAAGCGCGTAATTCAAAATGCAAATATTGTGCACTTATAATGTATTTTGTATTCAAGCGGCAACGATGCAGCAGACCGGCCACGTCTCTCGTCAGTTTTACTGGAGAATCATGTAAAAATCGGCCATTTTTATTCCGTTCGCGCACACCTGATTGGCGGTTCCCATGAGGTTAATTTTCGCGGATTTCTTAAAAAGCGATATTTGTCTATGGTCGTGAGGTATTTGCGCGCGACGAGAATATCGCCCCAAGTGTGGCTCGATATTCAAATGGATTTATTGTTTTCCTGTATATTGGCAAGCGTGCAGGTTGTGTGGATTGCATCAAGAATGATGCTGTTACATTGACGGAATGTTCGTAAATCCCTGAATGGTTACGGATGTGATTATGCGCCGGTCTTCCTTTATAAATATTTGGATACGCAGATTTCGCAGAAACACTGTTATGTCCAAGATATTCAGAAGCAATATGAATAAAATATTATCTTTATAAAGAGAGTTATCCAAAAGCTCAATTCCGTAACGGATTCACCCAAACATTTGACGAAAACATCAGCTATTTTTAATTTACCACAGATAATTGTTCACAACACTGGCCCGGCGAAGCGCGAAACCAAACATCTTGCGTTTAAAAAAAAATCCAACTACCTCGTTAGCGGCTGATACGTCATTTGACTACACCACAGAGTAGGAAGATGCAGAAGGTGGGCTGTACTATGATAACAAACAGATAGATGATGAACGCCAGTGAGCCACCATCTGGGAAAGATCTAATGCCATAGTGAGGAATGGATCTTCTGTAGACATATTCTGTGCCTCTGCCGTGTGTATACCAGACAGTGGTTCTGTAGGAGCTTCTATAAAAAGGTGCTTCGCCTCTCCTCGTCCCCCACCTCCCCTCGACGCCGTTCGTCTAATTTTAACCCGAAGACGAGCCAGCACGTGTGCACTTAGTTCTCGGCAACTTGAATAAAGTTTCCTTTAAGAGTCGTTTTTTTTTTGTAAGAAAAGATTCTGGTTTAATTTGGATTAGTTTTGAGATCATTAGGGACTTAATTAATGTTGAGATACGCTACATTGTTGCTCTTCCGTGTTCTGTTGTTTCTCTTTGACTTGGACTATTTTGGGTTGAAATTCGACCTTTCAAATTTTTTGTTCCAAATTTCGAAACTCAAAGAAAAGATCTCAGCGTTTTTCAGAATGATTGAAAGAGAAGACTACTTTCAACTTCAGGTAAACATAACTAAACCATCCTGCCAAAACAGGCCACTCGAGACCACTACAAGTAACAGACCACCGCAGCTCAACACAAACCGTTATACAAAAAGATAAAATTTCACCAAAAAAGGTGCATCGATAAAAACAATCGACGAATTCATTCGGACACCGGACCGAAGGCCAGGACAGATATAAAATTAAAAAGTATAAGCGGGCGAATCGAGTTTATTAAATTTCAAATATTTACCGGTTCGGATATATTACAATTTTAAATGTTTCTCGACTTGCCATAGCGACATAGTTGTTGGTCTCGTCGGGTCATCTCTAAGCATATGGGATGCTGCGGTCATTGTTTATTCGAATGATGTCTTTGAACCTAAAATGTTACTATACGAAATACTGGTGATGCGTTTATTTAGCACTAAGAGGACGTGAACCAGATTAACGGTTTTTTTTGCGACAAAGAGGTCTTTCTTTTACCGTTGATATTAATTTTAATTCCTCTTCAAATGATGTTTTAGCAACAATTTAAAATCATTTTGAAATCCTCTACAGTCAAATATGTATCATCATCATCATCCTCTTCTTAATTACGTAGGAGTCTGCTTGCAGTCTAACTGGATACAGCTGTATTTTACATTGAGTGACTGCCTATCTGACCTCCATAACCCAGCTTATGGGTAACACGACACCCCTTAGTAAGTCTGTAGTATTATTAAAATCTGTTTTTTTTTAAATATTTATAAAATCTTGTATCGCGATAGGTATTAGGAGGGCTACTGTTCTACCTGCATCATTTGATGCTTCAGTAAAACAGGCAATATTGATAACTTCAAGAATTACTGTTGTCACTTTGCATACTTGTGCCGTGAGGTCTGGCATGTCTTTCACTTTTATAAACTTATTCAAATTGTATAGCTGTAATGTTACGCGCTCAAGTGTCAATTGATTCCTCCAGTTGAATTGAAACAATTAAAACCCTTTTCCACGTTCATTTGAAAATATAATTGTATTCACAGTATTTTACGTCTCTTATTTCGGTTCAGCTACTACTACTACTACTACTACTTGAAGGCCATAATGTAAAAATTACCACATTTCACAGATAGATTGATAATGGCAGTATTTTTATTATTACATTAGAAGTATATGTAGACAATTTTTTGATATTCTCCTTTACCTTGTAGATAAGGTTAAAATTACTTTCATTGATATCAATAAAACTTGACCAAAATCCAATAAAACCGATTCGAAGTAATCCAAGAATAAGCCTGTAGATTTGACTACGACTGTACCGAACCTGTGCCACCACTTTTGGTTTTCGTATGACGTAACTGGCTACTTTCTATTCGGGATCAACTGGCAACGACTGTACATTGAAATGCTTCCAATGCTTTCAATGATGTCCATGTTATTGTGTTTATACGTACCATAATGTTACTGAGCTGAGCCTGGTTAGACTAGGAGTTGAGTCTGTCGTAGTTTGGGTTACCTTGTATGATGATGAGGATTTTAGTCGAATATGTTTAGGTAGTCAAGTAAATTTTGCTGGGATATCATCTAGTTTACTTTCTCCTAGAGGTAGAGATGATATTATAGTCAGTGAGTCTTAAACTGTAGCTGCCATATCTTGTTGCACTGATGCTGAAAGCATATTGTTTGGGACTAACCAGAATTTTGTTATGTGAGCCGAAACTCAGTGGAACGAACCAAGAATAAATCGATTTGTAAGGGACAAACTTTGACAAAGTCCTGTCCAGAATAATGTAGGACAATCAATGTATGTGCGTTATACTATACGCGCGGTGTGTATTGTTTTTTCGGTGAAATAAAAACAATCAATATTTCCTCCGAATAGCGATAAGAATCAGAAACATTTATAATGGGTACCTACATATTTTTTCTCAGAACTGAATTATATGTATATTTTTTTAAAAACACATTCAAATCTTAACGTTAAAATTTCATCTTAGTCTTAATGGGTTTCAAATCACATTTACGAAAACAATCTTCGGATTCATCTTGAAACACTCCAGCTTGAATTTAAAGAAACATCTTAAGGCACATTGACACCAGACAATCGTGTTCTTTACTCTTGATGTTTAAGGTTGAAATTAGGTTGGATGATGATGTTTATTAAGACATTCTGGCTGTCCGAAAGTGAGGAATCTGTATAAAGATAAGCGAAGATTTTCAAAATACGGCGAGTGAAATTCGAATGCCAGATAGTTTTTGCCGTCGCCGCTCGAATAATATCTCGTGTTTAATTATTTTGGGCGCTAATTAGTTCTTAGGGTACCGTGGGGGTATCGCAAATCTGTTGTTATTTAAATTATTAGGAGCCTGCATTGTCTGTTGTCCAGTCTTTGTCCACTTTCTCGATGTTAACTAAGAACTCTTTTTTAATCATCATTTCGTTTCTCTCTCTGTATTGAAAGAGTTTAGTTCACCCCGCTAAGGAGTGCCATTTCGATATCGGTTCGTCCTTGTTTCGTCTTCAGTTGTATGTTCGGTGAAGTCAGTATGTCCTTTGCTAGCTTCTGCTTTGGCATAAACAGCTAGACCATTTATTAACAGTAACCACGGTTCCATTGTTAAAGTAGATAGTAGTAGGCACTCATTTGATATCATTGTTATCAATATCAGCTTCTTTATCTTCTGCTGAATATATAGCGTCTCGTGGGACATTCATATCTTCTGTATCATTCGTCCTCGCCCTTCAGGACTTTAGTGCTCCATTGTATTGCCTAGTCACTCAGTATCACCACGTCTCGCCAAGTAATATCCTATCTATTGACATTTCAAATCCATTAACCAACTGACATTTGGGTTTTACTTAGATACACAAAAATCTATTAATCTTTTACGAGTTCTTCAAACATATTCCTATTTTCTTGAAGTACTGTATATTTACACAGAACCCATTTTATACAGTATGTAATATGCTTGTCAGTTATTTTTTAACCAAAAACATCAGCATGGAGTTAGGTGACATTTTATGGCTTGTTCCAAGCATCAAATGGATGTAAAAAGTCCAATTTTAACATTAAGACGCGACTTCAACATTCTTTAGTTTTAGGTGTCGTGAATAACTGAATGGGAGTTACTTTGACTTTGTTTTAAGATCAGGCTTTATTATAGAAATGGTACTTTTGACGAGGCATTAGAAATAGTCGCTTTAGATTTTTAGGGAACTGGAAATGACTATATTTAATTGGACAGGGCTGATTGAGTCAGTTTAAGACCCCAATGTTCATAAACCGTGACTAAGATACGTCACGTTATCTTAGAGATAATCAATAAAATAAATCTAAACCAAACACGACCAAAGTCACACGCAAAATCTAGTACTATAAACAACAAAGTTTTCGTATCGGAATTTACAACATTTTATTAAGAGTACGGTACTAGGCGGGCTGAACAAGCGAGGAGGTTTAATGAACGTATCGGTTACGGAGTCGAGTTACACTCGTTAGTGGGTGACGTCGTGGTTGCCACCCGTTCATTGTCTCCTGGTACTCTTAGAATGATGTTTTGTTTTAGCGGTTTGTATAACCTGCATTTTGGGTTATTTTTGGAATGTTTTCCATTTCTGGAACACGATCTAAGCAACCTTTTTGCTCTGCAAAGGCATCTATTCCTATTTGTTAGTAGCCCGATCGCAATTCTTCCAAGTCAAACTTGATTGAACGATCACAAACAGCCGTCATGTCCACTAGCACAATTACATAGCAGAAATCGTTCGACCATCCTTGATTGACGTTAGATTTAATTCTAACCGACAGCAATAGATCCCCGCATAATCTACCCACACTCCCGAACAAAAACAAGCAGTGTGTACACTCAAAACAGTCCCCTGCACGCGTCAACAAAGCGACGACTGAATAGAAGTTGCCTCTGACGCGGTGTTGACGAACCGTCAATTTGTCAGGCCACCAACACCCAGACAGTTTCGAGCTCTCCCAACCACCCGAAGAATGGGCACCGATGACGGCGCACGAGATATATTGGAGCCCCGACGTCCGACGATTAGGCCCCATGCCAACCCGAGCACGCCCGATGATTCACGAACGGGTTGAACGAACGCACCCGAACGCGATTGTGTCAATTGTTTTTCTTAAATGGACGAACATTAATTTGAACATGCGGGTTTGTATTTCGAATGTCGCACATTCTATTTAAGGTTAACTGTTTTGGAGATAATAGTCGATTTTCTAGCGAGGTTAATTAGTGAAATCTAGTAATAACTGGGCTAGTTTTTGCGTGATTAATAGAGTATAAACGAGTTGCTAGTTGGCAACCAATCCTTTGTAGTAACATTGTCGATTCATTGGGACGTTGCGATGAACGCTGAAAATTGATGACAATTCTCAGCAATGATGCGTGCATTTTATGAATGTTGTCTTCAATCAACAGCCCTGATGTTTAGAGTGAAGATGTCCTTCTTAATGACTGGAATTAGATGGTGTGCTATTCCTGCTCTGACCATGACAAGCAAAGAAACAAGACTCCTTTTAACTGCTTTCGTGTCTTGAATTTTTTTGCCTCCTGGAACATACTGCACTTTGGGAACTACATGATGGAATAGCTGTTCTGTCTTGATACTTCTGAGAAAATCTCAGGGAAGACGAGAATGAAAGACTTGCAATTAGTGATCCTAAGTTTGGATGAGTGTCTAACAGCAACTGACAGTAACCATCAACAACAAGAAGAAAGAGCGAAAACGTTCACATCTCAAATTAGATATAAATTGCGAAATATTGAATCTGGCAACACTCGGGCCGCGTTGACATCGGGTGTGTCAATTATTTGGCAGAGTCGCGACGCATTCTGGGCCATGACGACCAAGAACACTCTTTTGTCACCAATATCATGATCAACGCATTTCTGACCCTACCACCACGAATTTAGGGCTGAATTTTCAATGTGTCCCAAGTTAGTCTTGAATGAATTCTTGATCGTTTTTTAGCTCGTTTCAAAATTAATGTGTTCTTAAATTATTATGTAGATAATTATTATGTTTGGTGGCGGAAATTAATTAATTAATTGGCACTTCCAAAACAATCCTTTTCCTTGCTATCTGATAGTTAATAATAAAAATACTTTCCAATAAAAAAGCTCCACATCCTGCTGAACACAATCGGAAAAAAACCGACCATCGAATACAAAAATCGATAACGATTTAAATCGATTAAAATACAAATCGAACAGAATACTAATAACGAATTCATACGACCATTTATCATAAGTACGTTAATGAGATCGATGTTCGCGGATCGGTCATTACAATTGGTTTAGAATCGATTCAGCGTCTGAGAGAGACAATGGCCTCTGGGTGTCCGTATGATTTACGCTCGCTCGTTACGACCGCCGTAATGAGCTGCGCTCGCGCTGCTTAGTTTACATCTCTTCGATTATAAATAGTGATGGCTAGATGCGGATCTTTTTCTTCGGATATTTTCCGGAATATCCGAATATTGGGACGGTTATAAATAAATCAATAAATTACACGACAAAATAAATGTTTTACACCTAGGTCGCTTTAGGTAATTTTAGATTCAAAAGGAATCTCGGTTTTTAGTGTAAGTATGTAATTGTATGTATAAAACTGTCAAAAAGGTATACGATTTAAGTAGTGTGTAATTTTTATTTTGTTAAAAACTTACTTTGGTGGTTTATTTTGTAATTGAATGCTATTCTTGTTATGTTAGTTTTATTCGTAAATAAAATATTCGTATTCAAACTGGCGTTTATTTGAATAAGTATCTACACATTAGATTAAGAAAATCACAAAAACCTTCACCCTTTCACTGAAACATATCGACGATAGAATATCCGACATAAGCCTCAGATATCCGAAAACTTCGGATATTATCTCTCCACATCACTAGCATCAGCCATTTTTGTATTAACAATAGTAATGTTAATAATAATGATGGAGAATCTTCTATGATTGGATTTTACCTTTTATTTCTTTCTTTACATTATTTTTAAATCTTGTTTCAGGTAAGTCGATTTTATATTTTATAGTGAAGGAGTTGGCCGTTGGTATAATGAAAGAGAGGTATTGTATTGCATGGTTTTTCCACTGTCTGAAGAGATCGGCTTACAGAAAATTAAGACTTTTAAAATAAATATACTTTGCCCTTCAAGATCGTGTATAACATATATATACATATGTTACGGCTAAAGATGAGTGTGAAAATAAACTTAAGAATGAAGTCTCCTTCCTACATAGATGACATGTTTGTGCTGATACAGCCAATTTGTTACAGTGATTTGTTTGAGAATTATGAAAATAATTATTTAGGGACTTATTTTTGAGGATATAAATATTATCAGGCTGGTAAATTTAACCAGCCTATTATCGTCCCACATCTGGGTAAAGGCCTAGTCCCGTAAAGGCAGAGAAGGCACGAGCATTGATCATAACGCTTGCTCAAGACGGTTTGGCGATTTCAGACTTATAATTGTTTAAAAGACAAGGTTTACTCACGATGTTTTCCTTTACTGATATCAGTGATTTCCAAGATAAACGTAGGAAGAACGGAATATTAAATAAAAAAGGGTTTAAAGTAGAGTAATTAAAATAGAGCTTTCATTTGTTTTTATGAGACGATCAGAATCTGAGTCATTATTTGTGTTTCTCTAGCCTTAAATTATCACTAGTAACCTATTATACAATGTTTTGTTACAATCCCACATAACTTTAAATAAAAAAGCATTTAAAATGTAAAATATGCTAAGACTTAAATCGGACAGCCACGTTACATATTTATTGCAACACAGGTATTTATATACCAATAAAACAAAGCAGTTGCCGAAATAACTGACACAGAGAAAAAAAATAGGTTTTTTCAAAATACAAATCAAATAAAATAGAAGAATAGCCATAAATTTTGTTTAGATAGTTATAAAAACAGTTAAAGCCACGTCAAAACAAGGGATTACTGTAAATTACGTTGATACGTATATCCTTGGGTATAATGTAGTAGATGAGGCTGACTCACTAAATAGTGTCGAATTTGAACTTCCTGTTTTCATTAGTTTAAACAAACGTGTCACTATTTGTCTTGATTTTGGTATATGAGTTATGATAGATGTGAATAAATAACTAAATGATCCAGTTATAGCAAACAATATCCTAGTAATCTTTTTAAAGTTACCATTTCTCCGAACCTGTAAAGATATTGATGAAACATTAGCAGCAGTGATAGCAGTGTGACTGTCGTCGGACTGCCAAGTCATAGGTCTCGAATTCGAACCCAAGGCGTACACCTCTGTTTTTTCGGATTCATGTGCGTATTGTATAATTATCACTTACTTCGGTGAAGGAAAACATCGTGAGAGAGCTTGAGAGATATTAATTATGGACGGCATGTAGGTAAAGCCGAATCGGGCGGCATTAAAGCTCTGACAGCAAGCTAGGCAATAAACCACACGATAAAGACGAAGAATGAAACACTGAAATCATTAAATCAAATTAATAAACAAAATCATAACACTCTTCTTCAACTACACCATCTTACCAAACTTGAAATATAAGAACCATTATTTCAAATACTCTAAAAGATGCTACAAAATTAATTCAGAAATTCCCAACGTCAGCCGAACAGACATACTTAAACCCACTTCCCTTTAACATTATATCGATAAAATAAGAAATAGGAGAGAAGTCACGGGCATAACACACTACACCGAAGGAGTCCCACAGGGATCTATTCTCGGCCCCCTTCCTCGAATCTCGAAAATATTTTTTCCACCATCTTTCTAAGTGTGGTATTTATAGAACTTTACGTTCCGTGTTTGATTTAGTTTTAGTTTTGTATAAATATGTCGGATTTTTCAGTTGAAACATGGATTTGAATGATGTTACTGCAGATTATACTAATGTGGTCAGATATGCTTTTAAGAGGTATTTAGTTTTATTGTCGAAGTTTTATGAATAGTTTATGTGGTTGTAAAGACTTTATTGAAAGTATTAGCACGTCTTTAGGATTATACTGAAATGAATCATGAAATGGTTTTGTTCTAGATGTTCTCTGTGTGTTTTTGCAATAAGCAGTAACATTTCTTAGGAAAAAAGTTCATGAAATCGTAAGAATTTTTCAGCTCTGACTTTTGACTTTATAAACAGTGCAAATGCCTCAACTAGTGTTAAACCAAAGGTGAGAAAGACATATTACACAAACTAGAACACTATTTATCTCCATTTAAAATAGATTACGAAGTACCAAGCCATCAATCCAGAAAAGCCGAATAAGTTCCACAAAAGCTTTTCCCGGTCACATTAAGCAAAAAAACATAGTTTTTCAATAACAGTAAATAATGTGCACTGAGATAATGAACGAAATTACGTAATATGCCGTAAAAGCTTTTAATTCAACACTAAAAATCATAAATAAGATTTACAACCCACGTCCATTTGCAATAAAAACAATCCCATTACCACCGCACATTATAATAACGAAAATTCATTAAGGTACCGACCATTAATTTCATTCCGCATCCGATGCAATGCCATTACTCTCATTCCTTACCAAAACAAACAAATCCTACAATTATTCTAACTCCACAAAGTCATCTGGGTAACCAAACCAGTCTATTCTAACCTCTATTCCTCCACAAATATGGTCCACACCAACCGCAGTCGCTTCACCATCTGTGGATTCCTCTGCCTTTATATCACGAAGAGTATTTTTAACAATTTCAACAAAAATAGCATCTATATCCATTACATTAAGGTTGATAGCATCTGTGTTCCGATCTGGTAGAATCTGATCCCCAAGTTCTGTCCCGAAATTCTCAAGATATTGAAAGATTAGCAGTGGGTTGCGTTCTGGATGTCCCCATAAATAATACATCGACTGGGGGACACCCGTGATGGATCGTGTCTGTCTATCCACTTTCTATTAGTCGGGAATTCTTAAAGGGTGGTATGGGGTGGCTGTTATTATTAACGGCGACCAATGTTAGCTTAGCAAGTGATACCAGGGACTCATTAATTCCGTGGACGATTTCAGAGGGGCATTACAGTTGTCATGTAAACAGATTTGCTATAAATCTTTGGAAAGCTTTTGTCGGACGACAATTGTGCTTTCTCCTTACTCAAGAAGGGTTGTGGAAGTGTTGTGTATTTGTATTTTTCTGTTATTTATGACGTCACTCGTATGTTACCGGTTGTTACGACCTGTTTTGATTATAAAGGGGATACAAGATAAGAGTATGTTCCTATTTGTAGTAATAATAATGGCGTCGGTATTATTAGCTCAGTTTGTTAGTTCATACAGAAGAATGAAGTTAAAGAAAGTTACAAAGTAAGTAAAAACGGTTGCTTTGAGGCAGTTGGTTTTCTCATAGGTCTAATGCTTACAGTATATTTACTGAGTAATTACTTTGATTATGATTCCATATAAGACTGCCAAAGAAGGATCATCAGCTTCTAAGAGAGACTATCTCCTACAGAGAGAAGGCATGTGTCCCAGCAGTGGGAACAATATTGCCTGATTATGATAATGATGATGGATAAATTGTGTGAGGAATGAAATGAAAAAGATAGGAGTAATGATGCCGTGACGTCTGACAGGGGAGAATGGAAGAAAGAAACGTGTTGCGGCGATCCCAAGTAGAATGGAACAAGGGCCGGAAGATGCTGATGATAATGAACGTATCAACAGTAACTTAAAAGCACTACGTGATGAAACTCCAAACAAAAATTTCACCAATCATTTCACACGACACTTGAAACTAAATAAAATCAGTACAGTTGTAAATCAGTCGGCATTCTAAATATTTGCTGATGGCAACATTCCTGCCAAACATGGGAACCCTTATCAACACCATATCAACCGATAAGTAAGAATTTGGGTGACCGATAACATGCTGATGAAAAAATTTATAGCATCATTTTACTTGGGCTTATCTTAAAATGATTTGAACTAGGATTTAAATGTATTTGATGTAGCTATACCTAGTCAAATATTACTAAGTTAATCTTAGATATCAGCATTAGATGTAACTGATTTAAGTTAGGGAACTTGGGGTCATATTCTGGAATAAGTAACATGCAATGAGCAAGCGTTGTGATATTTGTTGTACGAAGAGATAAGAAGGCCGTGCAGTAAGACAGTACAGGCCTGTAATCATCACCAATAATAACCCTAGATGACACCATAAAACTATAATTCCAAGACCCACCAATCTCTAAAAAAAAACTTTTTTTGGGCCCGAAAACCCGACTTAATTTCAATTAATTGCCAAATTCGATTTTTAGTTACTTTGAAATCAATAAATAGTCGAGTCATTGAGTTGACTAAACAGTGACGTCACAGCGTGCTATTGCCATACAAAATCTATGAGAGAACCGCGTTTTGACAGCTCTTAGTATGTCAATTGATTGGTGTGTCATCTACCCTATTAGCCAAAAACGACGACTGGCTTGTTGGTCTAGTGGTTGCAAGCGCGACTGCTGAGCTTAAGGTCCTGGGTTCGATTCCCAGGTCGGGCAAAGTGTTATTGGGTTTTTCTATCAGGAATTTTTCAGTATCAGCCACGGAGCTCTGGATTTGCGTCTGGTTGATGGCAATAGTCATATACTTACGGTCTCTCTAGTTGTATAATTACTTAATTATATCAACCAAGAAATGCTTTACACTAATTTCTCTCGGTAAATTAGTGATCGTAGTATGGTTATGTAAAATGCATCAAGTCTTAGTCTTGATGTTAAGGTGGATGCTCCAGGGTAGCCCGCGAAATTTAAATTTTCTCACGTTTTTTGCAATTGGCAGACCAGTGCTAGGTTGTATGTTGATTAAAATATTGTTCGCGACTGTAAGACGTATGTAGTTACAGAATTATAATCACCAAAATCATCAATACAACCCTCCAAGTTCATAAAAGTCGAGGAACAACTTTTTCAAGGTCAAAATCATTCCTCGACCTCTATGAACTCGGAGGGTTGTATTGATGATTTTGATGATTATAATTCTGTAACTACATACGTGTTACAGTCGTGAACAATATTTTAATCAGCATACAACCTAGCACTGGTCTGCAAATTGCAAAATACGTAAGAATATTTGAATTTCGCGGGCTACCCTGGAGCATCCACCTTAATTAAATCAATTCATCAATAAAACATCTAAGTTTTTAGTAAAAAAAAAACAAATACATAGCATGTACATAACATTACTTTGTGTAATTTATTATTCCGGCATAACCTTTTTTTTTTTTTTTTTCGGATGGGAAATCATCAAACGACTCCTCCCGCCCTGGGCGGAGCAGGAGGGAGTGTCAGACTTTTACTGACTAAAACCCATCCATGTTCCTTCATCGCCCTCGGTGTTCCGGGGCCACGGTATCTCTTTCGAATAGCCGCAGTCCTAAACCGGCTCTAAACATGTCCTAGAATCAAAAATTCGAAGACATGTGACATCAACCAATCTGCACTGGGCCCGCGTGGATTATAGCCCATTCCCTCTCATAGAGAGGTGGTGCGGGAACATTAAAAAGGCTGTGATGATGATGGTACATAACATAACGCCTGTAACTCCCAAAGGGTCAAACAGAGGTGTACCCAAAGAGATTTCAAAGAATTAGGTAGGATAAGTACATTGGGAATAATGTCATACAAAAATTTTGATCCCGAACATTTTCGATTTTGACACACGAATGCTACCTGACAAGCGTTTGACACTAGACAGAACGATTTGTTACTAAGAAGTAACAAGTATTTGGATTACGATTTTCTTCGTCTTGTCCCGTCTATCGCTCGTAAATATTTGAATGTCTTTGGGTGTACCTACCCAATACTAGAAAAACATTACCATTCCTCAATTGATACACACTATCTCACTTAAAAAACATTCTTCAACAAAATCTCGTCTCCTCGTTAAAAATCTTGACAAAGCCACAATACAGCGTTCACCTGTTTATTTGATTCCCAACGATGTTTTTATTATTCATCCGGTGTCCTTTCGATAAAAGTTGTAAAGTTATCGACGAATCGACGGAACCGTCAACACTTGTTATTTTTCAATAACTTTCATCCGACATGACATCTTTTCGAATAAGTGAACTTGTTGTGATTTAAGATTTTTCAGACATTTCTTTCTGAATTACACTTTTGAATTTTGGTCTACTGCTGATTGATTGTTTGTGGCTGTTAAAATGAGGATATAGTAATGATTAAAATATCTAAATAGTGTTTTTGCAAAAATCGCGTGTGCGATGTTGCGCGTGAAAACCTAGATTTGAGAAAGATTTTCAAAATCATGTTGTTTGTATTTTGTCAAACCATAGCAGGAGAACTATTTTGCTAAAACACACCTAAAGAAGCAAGCTTTTACAAGCGATTAGAAATACTAAAGAGAGAAGGAAATAAAGTTCAAAAATCAAAAACACCAAAAAACCCAGTCTTCTAAAGATTCTAAAGAAGCTGCTCACATATCCAACTGTACATGACCACCACACATTATAACATCCTCAGAAACAAACTCAGCAGCACAGTGTGTATGCTCGTCCCCCGGCGCCGCCCGCACATCGTTATGCATCCTGAAAATATTCCAACTCCACTCTGAATTCCTGAAACTTCGATATGTTGGATGTGGTGTAATTTGTAAGAAACTAGCGATTATACATACTGGAAAAATAGTAAAAGTAGATGTGGTGGTTTTACGTGTGTCAGGCTCTTGGGGGTAGACAATACAGAACTGCTTCGATCCTGGTGATGGTCATATGAATGTAAAAGAAATTAAATCGGATATATGTTTTTTCCAGTTGTTTCGATTCAGGGCTAATTTGGACCACCGGTCTTAAGTTTTGTCGAACTCATTAAATTCATGGGAAGCCTTTGCCCAGCTGTGGGATGACGGAGGCTTTTCAATTAATCAGTATTAACTAAGATAACGTTCAGAATTAAGTAAGGTTTAATTAAGAAAAAGTCAACTGGTAACATTATAAGTTTTTCCAACTGGATGCAAAGATCATGACGATAAATTTAAATTTTAAATAAATAAATAATAAATTTCTTTATTAGCATAAAAACAGGTTACAGACAAATGTGAGACCCTGGCTCCAGAGCTAGGTTAGAGTACGTGTATTTCAGGAGCCAGTGACTTCTTCCATTTAAGTACAATTGGACATGTTTTATGCAGCAAAAGGTGACAAAATTATATAACTTAAAATTAAGTTCAATATTTATCATTAGACATTTAATTACTTATGCACTAAAAATATAATTAGATTAACGACGATGACGAATGACGATGGATTTAATATAAATGATTGCAAAATTATGGTGTAAAGTTACGTAGTATGAATCACAATTATTTGTAATTCGACTGAAAACTCTTACCAAGTGTTGTAAACTAGTCGACATTATCGTCATTTTTTCCCAAAAGAATTTGTGAGACACTTTTTAAACACATTTTCCGATACCCATCTTAAAAACTTTCCTCTCTCTTCAATTACACCACACAATGGAAAACTTGAATCAATATCAACTTTTTATTATTGAAAGTATTTATATATTATATCACTTTGTCCCCTTTTGCTTTTACAAAAACTTCTTCAGTAGGTTTAATACACTTAGAGGGAAGTTAGTTCTTTTTTGTTTCAATCATATTTTCCCTCACGTTTCCAAGTTTTGTCGAGTTTTTTTTTCTTTTTATTATCGGGAGAGTATACTATGCTTTTAGGAGACAGTTTTGAGTCCCGGGATTTCAAGACGACAATTGCAAATAATGCGTTGTGTTTCTGTAATATGGTGTTATGGTAAAAAGGAAAGTTTGTGTGTTTGTTTTTTGGCTTGGGTGTAAAATTTACTGGTACTTAGAAAGCAGAGTGCGTGTGTAAAGTATGAAGTATATTCTTCTTCATCTTAGTTATACTTTGGTTTAATCATCACGCCTGTCATCCTCGAATAATTAGTTAGGCATAGCTGTACCTAATACACCCAGATTTCGTTAGTTATGTTTTAAGTCCCCTATAATAGGGGGCGAGTCTATTATCATCAACCGGGCACTAATCCGGTCTCCGTGGTTGCTATTGACGAATTCCTGTTGGAAAAACTCAATAACACTTTGCTCTACCGGGGAATCGAACCCAGGACCATCTGGTTCTGTATGAATCTGACTTGCGACCGCTTGACTAATGAGACAGTATCGGTTACAAAATAGTACAGATGACTGTCATCTCCTACGTCTTAAGGATTACGTTTCCCGGTAAAACCATATAGTCGTACGTAGTAGATTACTTGTTTAACCAATTTCAGACGTCAGCAAAATAATCTCAGTCTTGTTTTCCATTAAATTCATGAATCATTAATATTTCTGCTAATTATTACCCGCAAGATCTGAGCAAATAGACCTTGTTTGTATTTTTAACTGTTTATCATTTTATCAGCGAGCAAACTGAAAATAAATCGCTCCTCGACGTTCGTTTTCTCAAGAAATATGACGATAGATAAGTTCTTGGAAG
Source organism: Xestia rhomboidea (assembly GCA_963853795.1). Lineage (NCBI taxonomy): Eukaryota > Metazoa > Arthropoda > Insecta > Lepidoptera > Noctuidae > Xestia > Xestia rhomboidea. The sequence continues at coordinate 16,732,214 of OY970777.1, forward strand.
ATGAGTTTAATCAGGTAACCTAGTGCGTTAGTTGGTTATGATATTTTTTTTTGTAAAGAATGAATAAGATGTGATGAAAATAGCAGTAAAAAATAACAACTGGGTATGGTAATGTGTAAGGAATGAAAGAAAAAGTATATTATTTGTCTCGCACAGGGCAAAACAAAATGATTAAATCACTACATAGTATAAAACAAAGTCGCTTTCTCTGTCCCTATATCCCTATGTATCCTTAAATCTTTAAAACTACGCAACGGATGTTGATGCGGGTTGTTTTAAATAGATAGAGTGATTCAAGAGGAAGGTTTTAGTATATAATTTGCGGGCGGGCGAAGCCGCGGGCATCAGCTAGTTTATCAATAAAACAAAAAAAAAAGTAAAATAAGACATAGGTACTACGAGTATGTCTTACTTTACATGCAACTAAAATTGGTCCCATACGAGGCCAAAAGACCCTATCTCAGCATGGTGCTTTAACATTAAAAACAAATGTCACAGTAGTTATGGTAGTAAGTTGGCCAGCCAACGTTATCTAGCTGTTGTATGCTGTTAAAAAGTAGATGGAAGATTTAATTTTGGTAATTTCACGAAAACGTTCTTTGATTAAACAAAATGCTATCAGAACCGAAAATTTTCACAGGAAAGCTAACCCAACGATTACATATAATAACAGCGATACATATTTTAATAATATTGGCGCCTTTAAAAATCTAGCGATTTAAAACAATAATACACAACAAAATAATGCAAATTCAAAAGCAAACATTATAAATATCAATGCACAAAGCATAGTTATTCAGAATACGATCAGAGCGGGGGAGGCCGAGGGTAAGACAAAGGGCTCAAATCTATCGCGGTGTAGAGTTACATGCGAAAACATAAACAGACGTATGATATTGAATATGACGCCCTCGATGGAGGAAGAATGGATGTGGCAAGAAGAACACTGGAGAAATAACATAAACCTATAGTAACACAATAGTCGTCTTCTTTTTCAAATTAAGCTCAAAATCAGTACTTTTCGAACGGCAATTAGATAAGGCAATTTCCTAAAACGCTGACTTAACCATTTCCTCACCAGGGAGACATCTCCCTAAGCCAAAGCCTTCTTTCTGTAACAAACTTGGTCTGCTACATAGCAGACCAAGTTTGTTACAGAGAGAAGGCTTTATCCCAGCTGTGGAATCATTAAAGACTCAATCATCATCATCGTCTGCCCAGCCTTTTCCCAACTATGTTGGGGTCAGCTTCCAGTCTAACCGGATGCAGCTGAATACCAGTATTTTATTAAAGACTCAATATTCAGGTTTGTTATGGTATTCAGATTGCTAGCACTTCTCAACCAGCTGATTTCTTCCATTCATGGTAGTTCCCTTAAACCTTGGGGAAAAAAAGGTAAAGCTTAATGAAGAATGACTAAAAAGTTTCACTGTGATTATTAAGTTTCATAGCAAGTCACGTGTCCGCATCAAAGGAGAAAATTACCATACAAACAACCAGAAACATAATCTCTTTCCCTCCACGCTCCCAATGATAACACTAGCCCGAGGCCACTACATTAGCCACCACAACCACTAAACATTTATTGAAAGTGTAAATCAAACAAACATCCAGCCCCACGTCAAACTGACAGTCGACAGCAGTAATCTCGGCTCTATTGTCGAACCCGCTACCCTCCGGCAGCCAGCCAACTACTGCACAATCAGCCGACAATACTCCACCACTCAGGCTCCCATGTTTTCCTTTGTAATCATCCCCTAACGTTCACCCCTAATGATTTTTCTCTGTTATTTGTTTTTGTTCTGTAATTACTGTTTGGTTTTCCCGTGAATTGCCCTGCGGTTGTAAATATGCGGTTTAAGATGGTTTAGCTTAGTGTTTGTGGTCTGGTGTTAGAGAGGGAAAGTGTCTCAAGGTATATACAGTTCATGGCGCGTCTTTGTTATACTGAGGCTTTGAAGTCATGTTTTAACGTACACCACACATGAAAAACCATTATTAAAGATCTTAATATAATTGTATTCGACAACGAACATCCAATTGGAAAGTACGTTCCCAAAGAACTCTAAATCGAAAAACATAAGAACTAAATTCAATAATCACAAAACCAAATGAAAACCACTACAGAAAACCTCACTTGCGCATAAAAACTAATCAAACTTAATGAAAAAGCTAATAACCAGACGCAAATCCCATTAAAAAGCAACCGCAATCCTAAAAAACATTGCTAGGAGAAATTTCAATATCAATTGTGAAGCGGTCCCAGCGTAGCGCCCTGCGGAACTCCGACACGTGTATCCAAGGCTTAGCCGCTCTAACAATTAAGCATTAAACTCCGGTTAATTTAACCGAGTGAGTATTGTCGCCAGAACCCTTTGAGTTCACAATATGGACGGTTCGAGAAAAAAGCCTATTAAAATCCTCGCAGTTTCTATTGATGGACGTTGTTGAATGGTTTAATATAGACATTCGGTTGAATGAGGTCTTTGGTTCGGTTTGATTATTGAATTTCCGGATTTGGGTTAGTTTTGTGGTGTATTTGAATACTTTTAGGTCTTATATCGTTGTGGTAGATGAAGTTTGTGTTTGTTTGTTGGGTATAACGTTAGGATTGTTGCAAACTGATAGTTGAGGTAGGACTCCAGCCAAGCGTGGTGATAATCATAATTTTCCTCGAAGTATAGAGGGTGTAAACAACCTCTTCACGAAGCCGTCAACCAAGCATTCTGTACATCAAACTAAGTAGGTAACTTTACGCAAAACTTATTGCTCGGAAACGACTTTTTTTTAGGGTGGAAAATCATGTTTTGTGGTAGAACTCTATGTGACGGACTCACAACATTGTGCTGATGGATGGATTGAATAGTACGGGGTGTTTAAAGTAAAAATCTTACATTAAAAACTTGTATATAAAAAAAAACTTGTCAAAAAGTTGGAATTTTAACCCCCAATATCTCCTTAACTAGAAGGTTCCCAGGTATGGTGTAGAACAAATAAATGATCGCAATGACGGGGAGAAAAAGTGCCTTTCGGCTTTGTTAAGAGGTTTTTTACACCCTTTATAGCAATGTGCGAGCAAAAACATAGTGTGAATATCAAGCTGATATAAATAAAGGAAAGTTTCTATGAACTGATCAACACCGTCTATAACTAGCTTAGGTACAGTACAGAACAGCGGGCAGCAGTAACTGCATAGCTTAGACATGTCTACGAATTACACATTCATACATAATAATTAATCATTCAACGTCTAGCATAAAAAATAGCGCCATCAAAACAGTCATGCACTCAAATTAAATTAATGTACTTCCTGAACGAATTAATGTTAAAGAAACTATTAAAAGTGGCGATTTAAATAGAAACAATTGTTAAATCAATTAGTGAAGACCGGAAGTAGCATAGGAAGAGGCATACACCGATAGCTGACCAGAGAACGAACCCTGAATTATTTATGCCCCCCCGTTCCGTTACATTGCATATCTAATGAGCTGTGCCTAGGAATATTTACTTTGAATTTAATATTAATGCCTGTGTGCCGTGGACTGACTGCCGATACAAGTCTGCGATGCGTCTGAACCCAGTGATGAATTCGTTCTATATATCTTTTGCTTTTTATTTATAATCTGGGTTTTGTAAAGCATTTGTTGGGATAGTCAGGTAGGCGTAATGTGTGAATGTTTCTTTGATTGACTATTTGTTTTGAGGATTGGATGGAATGTTTGTATCTTTGGAATAATGGGAGGTTTTAATGGTGTGGTGATCGATGGCTATCCATTGGCTGAGCATCATGTAAATCTCCCATTTTCATCCCACACTTTTCATTTGCAACATTCGCTATTGACGTGGTCTGTTAGGATCTTAGTGCAAATACATTCACTAAAACAATTGTCAACAAAATCTTTCCATCAGTATTATGCACCGTTCCCAGATCATAAAGAAGCTCTTACATAGCGCATAAAATAAAGAAACAACTATGCTCATAGTATACTTCCAAAACAAGCCCCAATTGAACACAAACTAGACCAGAGTCAACACGTTTCTTTCAAGCATTTCCCACAAGTCGTTGTTAGGGGACGAGCGGCGCGCGCGCCGGCTCCGGTTTCATCCTAAACAATAGCACATGACCCTCCTACAGCCATTACTACAACACAATCACTCTTGATTAGCTATTGACCTATTTTCAAATGTATATTTTCAATACAATTTTAGTTTATTTTCAAACGAACTAATTTTGTTTGGGCATTATTGCGTATGGAGTATAATTTGAAGGGTTAAATCAAGAGTCTTTTGACAGCTCCAACATCTATGGAAATATTATTCTTATTACCAAGAGAAAATTCAAGTATACAACGCTGATTTAGATGTAAAATAAAACCATAAAAATATATTGTACAACCTTATCGTAGAACAAGTTGTAAAATTAGATTGAGTTAAAATATTACTACAGTTACCAGCTACATTTTATACATTTCTAAACGAAACTTTTTCACTCAATTACTCACAAAAATAGATAAACAAATACTGTTAATGATATCGTGCTGCAATAAATCTATGTACCAGCGCGGCATAAGAGGGCAGGAGTAAGATCGTACAGAGATAGCGCGCCTAAAGGACACTTTGATTGAACGGAGCGGACAACGCAGATAAGAACCGGCTACACTATTTGCATACTAAATGAGTCGATATTAATTTTACCGGGACTGGTCTAGCTTTGTTAGGGAGAAAGGTAAAGATGCCTAGTACTTAATACTTACGTACAGGGCCTATTAAAATGGATGTGCAAAATGTTGGAGGCAATCAAGAGAGTGTTTTGTATTTAAAGGCCGTTGTTTTTCTTGCGTAAAAGTAGTTTTTTTTTTAATATCAGTCTGTATTATTCCATTCCGTATTTCCATTTTTAATCTGTTTTTTTTTTCTTATTTGTCAAAGCTATTTTAAGGCTATTTTCGCACCACCTAAAGTCCAGACAAAAATTTAAAAAAAAAGCCATTCTAATTATTTTTATTTATTTATTTATTTAAAGTTAATTCCAACTTTTAATTTATTTTTTCTAAGTAAGCAACATGCTTTTTCACGCCCAAAGCACGGAGTATTAATTAAAAATGCATAGCCCTTATAATCTATAGTCGTTAACGAGGCTCCTTTTATTTTCTGCGCTCCTAGTACAGCGGTGTTTATTTTGCATAGAGAAACGTTTATATAGCATTTATTCGGTTTAATTAAGAGGCTAGTATATTCGTAATAGGATTTTTTATGTCTAAAGTCCATGGCGGTTGATTTAGCTTTAGTACCTACTAGCTATATAAATAAGAGTTTTATCACAATTTCCTAATGTAATGGTGAAATGGCAAAACGACTGTCCGTCAGCGTCACTACCTGTATTATTTTGGACCATACATATTACGTCATTCTCAAGAAATATGAGACTGATCAGAAAGAAAAGCTAAATTTTTCCTTAAAAAAATCATAGAGCAAAATACGCTTTTGGAACCAAAATAAACGAAGATTACACAATGTGCGCATAACAATTGCTATGTTGATTTTTAAATACGAATATTATTATACGAATAAAAAAACGATAGTACAATCCTATAATGAACGACATTAAAAAGAAAATTACCATACAATAAAAATTTGCAATATTTTTTACATAATGTTCATAGACGCATAACATTAATGTTGTATATTGTTAATATAAGCGATAGCCCTACGAAGGCTAGTTTTATAGTTTTCAATTCACGATGGTCTATTTTTTAATTTTCAAGGTAAAAAAAACTCATAAATAAAAACTAAACAATTCATTAAGTAGGTACTGTTTTTGTACATTTTCAAATATACCTCTCCGAAATTATACTTGAAAGTAGAAATAATTTACCGGTTTTCATAGAGAATGGACTATCTATGGAGTATCGAAGTAAGCAACAGATTTTCTCAAGTTTAAGAAGGGCAATACTTTTCTCAATTAAACAGCGAATTAACCGTAAAATGCCGCAAAAACTTAGTCAAAACAAAACAAAGTCAATTACAAAAACCACAGGTAAAGTCGCGGGCTCCACTAGTCTTAATAAAAAAATATGATAATCATATATGTCAAGCAGTACCACGTAAGGATCCATGGTGTCAGGTTCCCAAGCGGTCAGTGACTTATAGCCGTGTGGTTTCTATTAAATCATTTTGTTTATATTATAACTGGCTGAGCCTACGGATTCACTTGACGATTTTGTTGTACTGATTGTAGGCGACAATTTTTCGTTGGTATATTTTTTTTGATGGACGATAGTCGTGGGAAAGAACATCGTACAGGTGAATTCAAATTGTTATTATTGGTATCAATGAGCATAGGTAGTAAATTGGATAATCTCTGGTAAATCCAAATCATCATCTCTCTCTGGCCCTTATCCCAATTTATTTGCGGTCGGCGCAGTATGTCTTTTTCTTCCATACTTCTCTATTATTTGTCATCTCGTCAGAAACCTACTTTCTTGCCATAATATATCTGGTAAATACAAATATATTCATAAAATACCAGTTATTCCAAAATCCCAGTAAGAAAATGTAATATTTTGAATGACTGCAAAAAACCACCATCTACAAAAATACAAAACATTCGACGCCTTCTTTAGAATAGAATTTGCTAGCTTATAGACACAATCTAAATCTGAACGGGAAAAACCCCTCATTAAAAAAACGGACAGACACACAAATCAAATAAACAATACATGGAAAGTTACCAAATATGCGCAGACGCAGGCGCCGGGGCATTAACATGGCAATCACGATGGCCGTAAAGCGGTGACATAAATAGCATAGATTAAATAGACATAAAACTTGCCCTTGAATAGTACAGTGGGCCTCATGGCAGTGGTAACATATCCGGTATCAGCTGGCCTTTAGCATAGTTCCAAAATCTGTGAACCGATTCATCATTCTCCTGCCCTTATTGCAATTTATTTGGGGTCAGCGCAGCTTGTCTTATTCTTCCATACTTCTCTATTACTCGTCATCTCCGAAGACACCTCCTTTCTAGCCATATCATCCGTCACACAGTCCATCCATCGTTTCTTTTGTCTTCTTCTAATCTTATACCCATCCACATTCATACTCAAATCTTTCCTCACGACATTTTCCTGATACCTCCGCATCACATGTCCGTACCGTACAGACTACCACACAACTTTTCAGTCACCGGCGCCAATTTCCGACTTTCTCTAAAGTACTCATTTCTTATTTTATCCATTCGCGTTACACCACACATCGCCCTTAGCATTCTCATCTCAGCCACATGCATTCTGTGAACCGATTGCGGGCTCAAATTGGTCGCTGCAGATCTAATCTAACTAGATGGGTTATAATCGACCGATCTCGTAACATAATTGAGGAGTCTCGACACAGGACATACCTCATCTTCATTCCTGCCCATCGCGCTAACTCCTGTACCATCCAGGACTTAAATGCAGGCAAATGACAAAAATGTCCAGGTCGCTACTACGTACTGGTCGCACAAAATCTAAGACATGATTCAAGAAGAACAAAGATTGTTTCGGGTTTTTACCCAGCTTCTGGTTTTGGAAGGCCAGGCAGGCAGTTGTTTCATATAAAATACTGGTATTCAGTTGCATCTGATTACACTGAAAGGCGCCCTAACCATAATTGGAAACAGCTTAGGTGGATGATGAATGTCTTTAATGCTAGACAAAGCTTCCATCATGCGCGCCCAGTGCGAATTGGTGTATGTCACATATTATTATTTTCTTCGATTTTTTGGTTTCCTCAAGATTTTCTTCGGCTTCCAGTCTAACCGGTTGCAGCTGCACACCAATATTTTACATGGAGGGACTGCCCATCTGACCTCCACAACCCAGTTAGTACTGGATAATTAATACGATACCTCTTGGTAAGACTGGTTGTCAGACTTTCGGGCCACTGACTACCTGTAACGACTGTCAAAGATCTACAAATGAGAGCCGGGACCAACAGCTTAACGTGCTTCCGAGGCACGGCGGAAACTTGGTATGTAACTTTTTTGGCCTCTTATTCGATTGAAACTCCGTCCTACGTTAGGCTAGCTCAATGTACTGACGTGCGTTCAACAGTACATGCATCGTTTAATTGTACTTAATTTATTAGGGAACCGATTTTGGTTAGTATTAATGTTAGGAATACTAAGTATAGATAGGTGATAAGTACTGATGAATACTAAGTGATGTAGGTGCTGTCGCGACGTGTAAATTGTATTGTCTAGTTTTTAATGGGCTTAGCTTGAGTAAAATATTAAGTTTTTTTTAATGATGTTGGGTGGCAATCAGGCAGCCCACCTCATGCTCATTGCCACACCTCATGCTCATTGCCAGCTATGGAATATTGGACATGTGAGTTAGAAACATCATCCTAATATCGTAAATGTGAAAGCAACTCTGTGTGTCTGTCACCTTTTCATGCTTTATGGGATTTGGGTGAAATTTGACGCATAGGCCAAGACCTAGGTTAGGACAGGTTATTTTTTATCCCGGAAGTACGCTACCAAGGGATTAAAAGCGGCCCACCCGCCATACTTTTCGCGAGAATTTTAACATTATGCCGTTGTCACACATATATCTTTGAACTTTTTGAACTAATAGGTATCTTGTGCACTATATCTAGGCTTCTATCAAAGCAAAAAATTGTAGAAACAAATCCAGTATAGGCTTCCAAAATTTGCTGTTTTGCACAAATTTTACCTCAACTTTGGCCGTTCATAATGTACTCATAAATTGTAAAAGTAAAGAAAGCATCCTGATAGAAGCCTTGCAAATGTATTGGAGATTTTAAATGACACATATTTAATTCACAAACTTGTAAGACTTATTCAAAAACACGTATTTCCTGGAACACATTTTATAAATTTTCGAACACTATTTTTCGTTCAATGTCCTCGCGTTAGTCGGTATGAGGTGCGCGGGAGAAGAGTAGTGCGGGGTCGGGGCTAGGTAAGACAGAGGAGCCGATGCGGCTCTGGATGAAATAACAAGCTTTTCGACCATGCTCGCGTTGACGATAGGCGGGCCGGGAAGGGCCCTCTTAAGTTATTATCTAATATGTGTCATTAAACTGGGCGAGATCTATTATCGGCTAAGGGGTTTGGCATAGATCTCAGACAGTTTCGACCTATTTTTTTCAAATGATGGAATTCCACCGCCCGATTGCATACACACACACGATTTCCTGATTAACTCCTCATCTCCTCCAAAATGTCAATCAAGAACAAAATCCAAGATGGCGTCGCCGACATCTGTTAAACATATTACGAACGTTTTTGCTCCGTCTTAGTGTTGGTATCGCAAAAAACTTTCACTTCCAGGAATCGAACCTGGGATTGAACAGACGTCCCTCGTATTTGGTGAAATGGGTACCTACTGCAGTTTTTATGCTAGTCTGTAGGTAAGTTTACCCTGCCCGTATCATATACTCGTGCATCTTCAAAAGAATCTGAAGTAATGCAAATAATTCGAAAATTTAAATAAACTGTTAGGGGCACTCTTATAATCTTAAACGGTTCAACAATTAGTGTTTTTTCAGCTCAAGTTTCTTGCGCTATGCTCTCGAACTCTCGTTCATCTTCCATGTTTTTAAATGTCCCACACTATATACAGGGTATTAAAGTAGTCGCGTGCCATAGCTTACGGGTGAGTTCAGTATCGATAAAGGAACCCGAAAAAAAAAATACAAAAAAAATATTTAAAAATAAAAAACAAAAAAAATAATTGAAAGATCAACCAACTTCAAATAGCAATATAAAATTATTTTAATTCTAAACGATTGCTGTTAGTAGGTACTAAATTAGGTTGATCTTTCATATAACCTGGATAACCTGGATTAACATATAGGATACTTTTATCCCGGTGATTCCGTGGGATAATAACCGAACTCGGCCTAGGCGAGGCCGCGGACATGAGCTAGTCCACTAAAATATAATCAGTAGACGTTGATGAGCCTATGTCCTTTCATTTCACGTTTTTTCTCTCAGATAGTTCTCTATATTTTTTGATTGTCATTTGCCCCTGAAAAAAAATATATTTAGAATGACACCAATCGGTCTGCACAAATACATAGTGGGATCTTTTCATCGGTCTGAATCTATTGTATCAGACAAATCATGTTAGGCTTTAGTCAAACTTAAAACTTAGGTAGGACCATCAGTCGTAGTCGCTCTAAAATAGATCCTAAATCAACATTTTTTTAAGTATGCCATAAAATTACATTTCCGATATCTCTAGAGAGTCACCATGTCGTCTGCTCACCCCAAATCGTAGTAAATTGGCAAACGATCGCAGTTCCCACGTCACCCGACACCCGCCACGTGACATGCGCAAGCGCAGGGTGTTTGTCGCCGCGAATGTTTGTATCGCTGCAGCGCTGCAAGTGACGCTGGGCGCGAAATTATATTGAAGGGATCAGGGTATTAGCTATTATTGGAATTGGATAGAAATGTGTGTGTGATTTTAGCTTTGAGTGATAATAAAACCCAAGGAAAAACGTCTGTTTATAATATAGAATATTTATCTATACAAAAATGTTTCATAAGATGAAAGTTATAGAGCTCATGGCTAAATAATATTAACAGCCGCTCGCGTCGATCTTTAGGTTAAGCCGCGCTTGCCTGGGTTGATCCGTGGATGGGTGACCACCCGTTACACACCCAGTTTTCTCTATGCATTGGAATGCTCGATTAAGAAGTTGTTCCCGGCTGTCAATTATTTATCTTTGACGGTCGTTACAGGTAGTCAGTGGCCCAAAAGTCAGACAACCAGTTTTACCAAGATGGTATCGTATTACCCAGTACTAACTGGGTTGTGGAGGACAGATAGGCAGTCGCTCCAAGTAAAACACTGGTATTGAGCTGCATTCGGTTAGACTGGAAGCCGACCCCAACGTATTTGGGAAAAGACAAGGCAGGTAATGAAGACAAAAGTAGTATAGTATCGAAAATAAATTCAGAGAAAAAAAAAATACTTAGTTTATGGTATTGTCTGGTAGAAAGTGTCAATAGCACGTTCAGCGTCAGTTCACACCGAGACGCGACGCGACGCGGGAAGAGGCCAGTGATTTCGCGCGATCTGCGAGACGCATTGCAATGAAATGTGTATATTTTCGTGTAGTAAATAAAGTTATATTTTGATGATTTTATCTATGTGCTCGCAGCGTCGCGTCGCGTCGCATCTCTGTGTGAATTGACCCTAATGTATCAATTTGAGACTGACAGCGCCTACATGCTATAGCAGATTGTAGAATACGATAACCCTTAGATATGCTACGACAAAAGATGTGTATGTATTTGAGTTTAGAATGAGTGGTCATTTTAGACTCAAATTACTCTTTTACCGTCTATCTATGAGACCTTCTCCAAAAATCATCTGTAAAAAGGTCCCTTACACATGTCCCCTGATAAAGACGGAGTATGTACAACTACTACCCGAGGGGAGGTGCCCTAGTATCCGACTTTTCCATTACGTTTAATGTGGCCAAATGAAACTTTACTTTAGTGTCATCGGGCACCGCCATACGTCTTAATGTTACGGCTTTTGTTTTTGTTTTTTTGTCCTTTGAGTGTAGGTAGAGTTGTTTGAAGGTGATTTGAGGGTGGGTCGTTTAAGACTGGAGTGTGTCAACGCTTTTGATCAGGTACTTATGTCAAAGATATTAAAGTGTTATTTTTATTGCAATAATTATGAATATTCAATTAGAAAAGCAAGACAGTTGGTATTTTGCAGGAAAATCAAAATATACTTTTACTTCTGGAATAAGTTATTCATCTTCTTCTTATTCCTGACTCCTGGTTTGTTTATCATAAATTGAAGGAATTTTCGTTATTTCAGAATTTTGCTTTCGATTTTCTGAGATTATGCAAAACAATAAAACATCTCAATCCAAAGGATATTATAATCACAAAACATTTCCAATAAATACAAATCTCATTTAAATTCTCCACAAAAACAATAACACATATCGCATTACCCTCTTTTAACCGACTTCATTGACACACACCCCCACCTGGCCTGCGCGTGCGCTCCGCTCAATTCCAAATTCAAACTGGAAGTTTTGTTCAAACCCTTCCATTGTTCTTTTTAGGAATTGTTTTCGATTTAATTCATCGGTCGCGTGCATTTGACGGGTTGATTCAGGGGTCCGTTTAGGGTTGGTCCTGTTGACAAATACTTGAGTAAGCATGTACTACGGATGAAAATATTGTGCTACACATGAGCACGGATTATATAATAGTACTAACGTGGTACGAGTTAAGGATGATGACAATAAAATAGATAGATAACGAGTAATAGAGAAGAATGGAAGAAGAAGACATGCAGCGCTGACCGCAAATTAATAGGCGAGACGACAAAAAAATACTAATTAGTCCGTCACTTAGATTATCAAAAAATATTCGACCCGTGTTTTTTCTTTTGTTACGTAAACAAAAAATTGACGAAGATACGACGCTTTTAAAATTGTCATTACGTCACGCCTAGGTAAAATTTTTAGCTAGTTCTGACGTCAAGAGCCCCCACCCCCGAGTTTTGATGCGTTTTATCTTTGTCAATATTCATTGATTTACAAAAACAAAAAATACGTGTCCATTAATTTCCAATACTCTCAACTGACGGACTAAATAGATTTGCAATTTTTTGATACTGTCGTCATGCCTATTGGGATAAGGTCAGGAGAATGATAATGATGACTAATGTAGTACCGAGGTAAAAGGGAAAAGTAGCAAGACACGCGCAGACGTATATTTTTTATCGTTTTCTAGACTTTTATTATATCTATTAAATAGCTAAACGTATACCTATGTTGTTAATTTTAATGTACGGCGTGGTCTTTTCCGCCTGATCAGTTAAATTTTTTCGCTTAAATCATGCGGAGGCGCCGAGCCACGCCCCCTTAAAGTTTAGATCTATTAGGAAAGCGTCAACTTTGATACGCAAAATAACAATAACTCTCGTTTGGCGTGCGTCGTCAGTGCGCTCGGCCGATCGGTATCTTTTCATTTATTATTTCTATACAAAGTCAACGGGACGGGGCTAGAGAGCGTTTCTATGTTGTAAGTGCAAGCAAAAATTAGCTTAGTGGTGATCAGGCGGTAGTGTCCTCGATAGTACCTTCCTAATGTAAAAAAATGATTGCATGCTATTATTTGACGACCCGAATGGCGCAGCGGTAGTGAGGCTGCCTTACGTTCTAAGGGTCCCGGGTCCGAATCCCGGTAGGAGCAAATGTTTGTGTGATGATCATGGGCATTTGTTTCCTAGTCATGGATGTTTATATGTATAATAAGTATGTATTTACAAACAAAAAGTACCTATGTAGTATATCAACTATCTGGTGTCTACGACACAAGCCTCGTTGCTTAGTGTGGCACTAGATGGCGCTGTGTGTAATGTCCAGCGATATTTATTTATTATGGCGGAATGTGTCTTGCTCTGTAACGCTTTTATAACATCCCTGCATAGTGTATATTATACCACATTTTATGCAAAGAAATAGTCTTACTTACTATGTAACCAAAGAACTTTGTTTTATTAGCTTTTGCTCGTTCCTTCATCCACGTACTACGTAGATACTGAAAATTGACCCACGAGAATGAAGGTATACTACCAAGTTCACTGAGGTTCTGCCACGACTCAGCTCCAGCTCATAAAGGTGCACGAATGACTTTTTCAAGGTCAAAGTCATTCCTACACCTTTATTCGCTTGGAGGGTTGTATTGATGATTTTGATGATTATAATTCTATAAGTACATACGTCTTACAGTCGCGAGCAATATTTTAATCAGCATACAACCTAGCACTGGCCTGCAAATTGCAAAAAACGTAAGAAAATTTGAATTTCGCGGTATTAGTATCGGGTTTTTCTTAGATGCTCTAATGCAAATTTCAGTTAGGCTTGAAATTTTCTTCAAATATTCTTCTTCTATAACGTGTAACCAGGTTAGGTACTAACGCACCTAACCTGGTGTCAGTTTTTGGGTCTCTGACTTGGTTTTACATGCTGTCGAGATATCTGCTCTCAGGCATGTTGGTTTCCTCACAATATTTTTCAATACACTTCCTCGAAAACGGGTTCTTATCGCACTACGATTAGGTTCAACATGCCGTGTATTTCACGCAATTTTCCAAGACCCGCGTGCTGTGCCGCGTGCGAAATTGGCTCCTTTCCGCACGCGGCACAGCACGCGGTGATGGAAAATTGCCACAGATAAAACTATGTCTATACTAAGTACAAATTGGTGCAATGCCTATAGTCGGCGGTGATTGTTTTTTTTCATTACTTATTTTATTTCTTCAAAAGTTTATTGAAAACCGTCGTTTGATACACGTGGACATTTGTTATTGCAGTTCTCGGCTCAAAAACACCCTCGCCCACGGCTCGGGAGTTAATTCCGCCTCGAATGCAATAACAAACTTTCTCCACTTGTATCAAAATGTACTAGTCCTTCACTGAAGCAAGTGATACGCACAAGAATCCGAAAAATCAGAGGTGTCTGTTCGAACTTGAATTTAAATTGAAAGACTTGAGTTGAATTTCTTCAAGTAACAGTCTTATTTCACGTAAATTATTCAACAAATACACATGTACCGACCATTCTTCCCTTCACAGACTTCACTCACAATTTTACCCATCACGTTCAACCCTAAACCGCTGTACCGTATTGTTTTCTTAAACCAAAGTTAACCCTGCTCGACGTAAGCGTGCTCATTGATTTGTTTGTTAAAAATAATTGCTGCTTCGCTTCAGGTCGAAGAGTGCTTTGAAGTGTTATTCTTGTCGTAGTGATGTTGTTGGTGTTGAATGCGTAATAGGGTGCGTTTTTGTTTTTTTTGGTTTTTTGTTTTTTTTGGGTATAAATTAGGTTGTTTTATTGACCTGGTATTAAATCTTGGGCTGACCTGTAGGTAAAACAAAAATGTTTAATTCTACTGCTTACTTTGTAAAACCAGACTCAGAAAGGTCTAAATTCATGAGACATGACCAAGTGCGTGTCGAGCCATGCGCAGTATAGGGTTCCGTAGTAGCCCGTTATATTCAAGCAACTATTTCATCTTAGTCACTTTAAAGGATTTATTCTAAGGATTTTGTATTTGGTACAAAAATATCCAACACCCTAGTTCAACAACTACCTATTATATTACTATATAATATATGTATAAAAATTTACACTTTAATGTTTAATATTTTGCAAATGGAGCATTAAATCGAAAAACAGTATTAGAAACCATTTCAATAGACCAAGTCATTTTAAAAGACCTATTCAACGATACCTTACACGATGGGATAAACGACGAAAAAAAAATCATCCCCACTTCACATAATAAGGGAGCTGCACTAAAAATAAAAATATTTTCCAAAATTTCATTTTACCACTTTGTCGGCGTAAATAATATTCATACCTCTACAAAATTATAGTTTTCCCGGTCTCTTAGCAAACCCTCGGACAGACAGACAGACGGACATGACGAAACTATAAGGGTTCCTTGTCAGGACTACGGAACCCTAAAAAGACGCAAATTAAAAAAATCTGCTAACTTCATTCACTGCTGACTTTTCTGTTCCCCGATCATTATAATCTGGATCTCTTCTAAGTACGAGTGAATCGGTTTCTCAACCTAGGCAAGCGTGCTCTTTTTTTTTTTCTTTTCGCATGGGAAATCATCAAATGACTCCTCCCGCTCTGGGCGGAGCTGGAGGGAGTGTCAGACCTTTACTGACTAAAACCCATCCATGTTCCTTCATCGCCCTTTGTGTTCCGGGGCCACGGTATCTCTTTCGAGCAGTCCCGCAGCCCAATGAATGGACCCTTGCAAGATGATGACGGCTTGAGAGGTAAAGAAGACGACGACCCGAATGGCGCAGCGGTAGTGAGACTGCCTTACGTTCTTAGGGTCCCGGGTTCGAATCCCGATAGGAGCAAACGTTTGTGTGATGAGCATGGACATTTGTTTCCTTGTCATGGATGTTTATATTTGTATAATAAGTATGTATTTACAAACAAAAAGTATCTATGCAGTATATCAATTATCTGGTGTTCACGAAACAAGCCTCGTTGCTTAGTGTGGCACTAGATGGCGCTGTGTGTAATGTCCAGCGATATTTATTTATTTGTAAAGAAGGATACCTTGTATGGAGGAGTTGCAGCCAAACACAAGCCTATTTAGTGTAAGAAAGTGCCATCACATCAGTTACCTAACCTCATAACTAACAAAATAATATCACCCTTTAATGTTTTCACGGCAATGTAATATTCATAAAAATAGGAGGGAACAAGCATAGACCAACAGTTCCTTATCGTTTCTTCGTCATTTTAGCTCTCCTACTAATATAAATGCGAAAGTTTGTGAGGATGGATGGATGGATGTTTGTTACTCTTTCACGCAAGAACTACTGACCGGATTTGGATGAAATTTGGCACACAGATGTTTATAACCTGGGTTAACACATTTGATCCGGGTAGTACGATCCCATGGGACATTACCGAACTACACGCGGGCATAAGTTAGTCTACAGTAACAAGAATCATGTAAAAACCCCTTCTTTTCCAATAAAGCTCAAAATAAACAGGTGTCAACAAGCACACACCAATTTAAAACAAAACAAAAACAAACCAAACGTCGATTACCAAATCGATTTCCGTCACGACAATCATGCTTTTCATCAGCACTAAGCGACACCTAAAAGACTGCCTAAATATTATTGCACTATTGGAAATTAAACTCTAGGCGGTAAGTCTAAAGTTGAAAATCAAAGGCATTCAATCTAGGTGTAGAGTAAAAATGGGTATTACTGGAGCTGTTACGTTTTTCGCTAACGATATCAAAATGGCGGCTCAGCAGCGTAAACAGAATTATAACAATAACTGGCTGGACAGTAATGATGCATTTGTTCCATATGGTGTGAAACGGTTGTGTCGATTGTTTCCTGTTGAAAAAAAACGAACTAGAGGTGTTCGTACCAATTACTATTATTGAGGGTTGGAGCTTTAGTTTTTGGGGTGTAATTGGATTGTAGAGGACATTGTATATCTGTGGATGTGGCAGAGAGACTGCCTCGTTGGTTTAGTTTTCGCAAGCATGACTGCTGTTCAAGAGGTCCTGTATTTGATTCCCGGATCAGAGCTATGCGTTATTGGGTTTTTCCTTTTAGATTTTTTAGTTGCAGTTACAGATCTGAATCTGCATTTGTGACCGGGTAATAGGGTAGATGACACACCAATCAATTGACATGCTTTTTAAGAGCTGTCAAAACACGGTTCTCTCATAGGTTTTGTATGGCAATAGCACGCTGTGACGTCACTGTTTGGTCAACTCAATGACTCTACTATTTATTGATTTCAAAAGCTACTAAAAATCTAATTTGGCAATTAATTTGAACATAAATCGGGTTTTGAGGCCCTTGCAAAATGCGGGTGTACTGTACATCTCTGCATATCCCTTCGAAAATACCGAACTAATTTAATTTAAAATGTGCCACCATTATAAAACCGTCAAGAAAACTATTCAAACACCTGTCCCAATTTCAAATCCACCCTTTACCGAATTCTTTACAAATATAATTGAACGCCATTTGGCTACAGATGATTAAACTCATTCGAATTTCAAATTACGAATAGTCAGCCATTATTCGATGAGACTAATCGAGTATTCTGATTCGTTTGACAATCGAAATTAACTTGATAATCGAAATGTGACTTGGTAATGATTAGGTTGTATAATAACTGTGTGATTAGTTATTAATTAACAGATAATAAGGTATGTTTGGCATGTTGGTTACAGAGATAATGACGGTTGGAAGGCGATGTTAAACTAGTTCTTCTTGCGTAGTGATCAATGAAATTGGATTGAAAAAAGATACACCTCGATCATGCCTCGATCACTACGATCAGCAGTCGGACTTACGACCACCAGACCACAGATACGAAACATGGATAACAAGATGATGTTCTATACAACCAGTATAGGTTAGAAGTCTGTCAATTTCTGTGTGGATCTCATCAAAAAATCATCGAAATCTTTAGAAAAAAATCATCTAGCTCACTATAATGAAGTCGCCGTCAAAAACAAATGATTACGGCCGCGAAAACGAAAGCTGCTCAAACACATGTTCCACTCACGTCGGCCAAACAGTTCTAGTTCCTAATGATTATTGAAATCGCCGGTTGCCCAGGCTATTTCTGTGTAGGAATTCTAAACGTTCCTTGCTAGAACGTGCTGTGTCTATATGGGTTTCAGTTACTTGTAGTTTATAGATTTGTGGCTAAGTATGTTTTGAAGTATCTTGACAGGAGGATCTTTCGGTTTCAGTTGATAATAAAGCCGAAGGTAAACTCTAACAGCGAAACACGAAAACGGAATAATATTTTCTGCCAAAAAACCTTGCTTTGTTGTTTGTTTCAATCTGAATGTACTGGGTGAAAACTACAGGCACATAAGACATTTCCAAACTAGTCTTTGAAGTCGACAAAATCCTAGCTGTCATCGAACTGGTATCCGAGGTTTGTCTCCAGGATACATCAGATATCATCATCATCTGCCTAGCCTTTTCCCAAATATGTTGGGGTCGGCTTCCAGTCTAACCGGTTGCAGCTGAATAACAGTATTTTAGAAAGATAAATATTTATTTGGGACAAGCACAGGAACTACAAAAATAATAGTTAATAAAAATGGATTTAATAAATGAATTAATTTTACATGGCAGGACTGCCTATCTGACCTCAAGAACCCAGTTAGTACCTACTGGGTAATATGATACACCTTGGTAAGACTGGTTGTCAGGCTTTCGGGACACTAACTACCTGTAACGACTTTACATCTGTTATGACATAAGAAACTCGGACTTTAAAAGTCTGACAATTTCTCGTACGGATTGCTCTGGTTTAGCAATTGCGAGGTCAACTGTACATGTTACACCATACCTTCTAAGCCAAAAAATCAAGAACCTGATTACCCAAAGTCATCAAGTTAAATGTAACAATACATCAGTTGGTACAGTTTCACGTGCTAACGATCGTTAGCAACTATCATGGGCTACAATTAAACGCGAGTTTTTTCGGTGATTACTGGTAAGCCGAATGGATGGGTATCAATCATTTGTATGGTAATGGAAATAGGTATGGAAGTACTTGGGGTGTGAGGTTACAAGTCAAAATGTTAAAGTATCGTCGCTGTAGTTCTAACACCACGTAAATCAAACATTGCAACTTTACTGGAGAGTGGAAATATTTTATTTTATTTATTTATTAAAACTTTATGCACAAGTAAAAACTGTACAAAGGCGGACTTAATGCCTTGGGCATTTTCTACCAGTCTACCTTAGGGTGATGCAGAGACAATACACAGTAGGTGCAAAAACAGAATATAAATAAGAAAATATTTATAACTAAAATATAAGAATAAATACTTATATACATACATAAAACAAAATATACTTAGTTCTGAGACGAATCTGCCAACTTCTTGTGTATGTGTTCTCAATCTCTTCTGTGTGGAAATACTGTAGGTATAGTTATACCCAGGCAACTGTAGAAAGCCAGTTTATAATTTGTTGTCACTTCAAATTAGATACAGCCGAGACGTTGCTTGTTTCTGATTGACTGAAACAACGTGTCTTACGATTCTCTAGCGAAGCGGCACCAAAATGTCAAACCCCCAAAAATTGACTTATGTGGTGTTAGAACGTGAACGACGCTATGTAATTGGGGGCATGGCAAAAATGGGAAATGTATAAGTACCTACGGATTGGTGAACGGTAGATCAGGAGTTTAAATTTCACTATCAGTAGAATAGTTATTAAGCTTATTAGGATGTTGAGATGGAATTCGTTGGGATGATAGGTAACCTTCTGTTAACGAGCAAAGCGACTAATATCTCTTTCTATAGTACCTGTTAACAGCTAAAAAGTATTTATGCCAACACTGTTTTAAGCTTGCACGGTTTAAAACTATACTTATATTGGGAGCTCAAAACAAATAATATTAACGGAAGATATCCCGTATGTGACAATATAAGTTTAGTATTTATGCTATTTTGATATTTATCCTAATTTTTGAAGGTAGCTTGGTAAATGAATTTAGAAGACAATTAAGCACACAACACATTCAGCAAGTCTGGTGATTAGTTCTTGTTCCCAGACTGTATACGATACAGCCCCTGTCCAGCAATAGGACAGTGCTACAGACTAGCACTTTGGTCAATATGTACTGTCAATATCTAAATTAGGATTTATCGACTACATTTTCTGTTAACATCGCTTTGCCAACGTAAAAAATCCCGCAGATATCTGCCTTCCTAACTACCACAAATTCATAGCCAAGTCCTTAATGTACTCCAACTTCCTTATTTCATAACCTGACCATTAAGGCTGGCCATAAGGCAGGTGCCTACCGCGCATGCGCCGCTAATGTCAGAGTGGCGTGCGCGTCGGCTCGTTACCGGAGTGCTTCCGAAGTGTTACGACAAAACCCGAAGTGTTACGACAATAGCCGAACGCTTTAATTTTAACGTATTTAGGAAACTGTTGGTAATTGAGAGTACGAAATAATAAGATGGCGAAATGAGTGAGTGAACATTTAATTGGTTGTGTACATAATATCACGCCTGTTATCCCCGATGAGTTAGGCAGAGGTTTGCCTATAGAACATCCACATGTCGCCAGTCAAGTTAAACAACAACAACAACAACAACATCAATTTATTTCAGGCTAAAGTTCTAAAAGGCTAAAGTTAGGTTAAAGTTCCATGTAATTGGGGGCGAGCCTATTGGCATCAAACGGGCTCAAATCTAAATTCCGAGGCTGCAACTGAGAAATTCTTGATGAAAAAACCAAATAACACTTTCCCCGACCCGAAAATCAAACCCAGGATCTCAAGCTCAGCAGTCGTAATTACTACCACTAAACCAACGAGGCAGTCTGACTTATCATACTCCTTAGTTTTTAACATTTGATCTAACTTACCCTACTTCATTAGTGTCTAATTTCAACACACATGAAACTATTCTACTGCCCATTGCCGACCTCCGAAACCCAAACAAAATAAATATGTGTATTTTTTTAGCTACAGCATTTAGTTATGGCCGAATGGGCACAGTTGCTCGTTTCGCGCCATTGATTCGGCTGAATCGGTTCTGTCAAGGGTCCAAATTATGTTTAATACAATAATTGATATAAAAAGACTACGGGTACCTTGTTATAGCGGTGTTTCCAAAACGAGAACATGCTTCAAAAAGGGTGAAGTAGAAAAAAGTTTTTTCTATTTTGGCGGAAAAGTTTTGTTATCCTTTTCTGCTCTTACCAAGATATAAGTCCGAAAAAGGACATAATTTATTTAGTAGTTTAGATGGGAAGGTGTACCAAACTGACAGACAGATTCAGTTGCGCTGTAAAGATTTAATCGAGTGATATCTCATTGGTCTCGTAAACATTTCTGAATAAAGAAATGTTTACGAGACCAATGATGATTATGAAGATATTTAAAAAAACTTAGGATCTGATGATCCATCTTCGTGGTTATCTGTGTAAATGGCGTTTATCGTTCTTTCATTATTGTTCTTAAGGAAGACTAAAACGTGATGTGCCATCCCCAACTAACAGGGACAAGGGCGGTAAGATGCTGATGAGGAACCCCAGGAGTGGTCTTGTACACTCCCAAGTATTTCTCTACTTTTTGCGAATACCATCTTATTTTTACACACGTTCTAACCATATCTTCTCTCCTTGTCAATAGAGACCGCCATCGTCATCGTTGTCGTACGGTGGCGCGGTGAACGACGACGTTCGTTCTCCGGGCTCCGGAGGCACCCCCGGACCCCTCAGCCAGCCCCCGCCGCAGACCCTCGACGCGACAGATCCAGGTAAGCTCCTAGATTATAATGATACCCTAGTACTTTTTGAGTGGATTATGTATACTAATAATAATAACCTACCCTGATATAGTTGGGCAGGCTAAGCAGATGACGATGAGTAGATACACTTCTTAGATGCAATGCTGTACTTGATTTTGGGATGGGACCATGAAGAAGAGAGCTTCAGGCGCAGACTTACTTCATGATCTAAGGCCCTAGTACCTTTCTCTGCTCGTAGTGTATTTCGGGTAATGATGATTATACAACAGAAGAATGAGAGATAGTTTCTGCGTGGTCTGGTAACCTAGTAGTTAACTTGGGCAAA
Organism: Xestia rhomboidea; assembly: GCA_963853795.1. Taxonomy (NCBI): domain Eukaryota; kingdom Metazoa; phylum Arthropoda; class Insecta; order Lepidoptera; family Noctuidae; genus Xestia; species Xestia rhomboidea. The sequence goes on from OY970777.1 coordinate 16,754,402, forward strand.
TCGTTGAATGACATAATTCATCAAAAGTCCAGCCTAAAAACCCAATAGATTAAAAGTAAGCTAAAAGGCTTATAGGCGACGAGACGTTGGTAGCTTCGCTTCACAGCCTAGCTCATCGGAGCAATGTTGCCTGCCTGTCGGTCTTCTACAGACTGTACTTCGGAGAGTGTGCGCAGGAGCTCCACGACCTGATCCCACCATCACCCTTTTACCACCGGACTAGCAGACGCACTGCGGCGTACCATCCGCACTTGGTAGTTATCCCAACGAGTCGTACTAAGCGATTCTCCTCCACTTTTATTATGCGCACAGCCAACGTACATGTGGGACTCTCTGCCTGCATCTATGTTCCCACCCACATTTAACCCGCCTGCCTTCAAAGCAAGAGTGAACAGGCATCTTCTGGGCTCGTTTGCTCCATCATAGACCTCATCCATCGCTCTCCATCAGGTGTGATCGAGATCAAGAGCCGGCCCATTATGTAATAAAAAAAATAAAAAAACTCAATTTTCCTGGAAGTGGTGATGATAAAACTTCGATAAATGCTTGGTTACAACCACAGCCGCGGTCTACATCTAGTCTAAATCAATGACCAATATTTTAATTGCGATATTTAGAGGAAATTCCATAATTATATATTGAAAGGATGAAAATAATCATTGGTTTCCGCCGGTGAATTCGATTTTAACACCTAAACTCAGGTTATTTGGCTCATTTAGTTAAATGCTCATTATTTCAGCATAAATTACTGATTTTTTGCTGTTTTTAATGCAACAAGTTGAGTTGTACGTTTTAGGTTGGTAACACAGTGGTAGATAGAGATAGGTGATCGTGTTGCCATACTAGGAAGATTAGAAGAAATTGTAAGAGCTAGGTAATTTCAAACTAAATCACAGACTATTAAAGATTATTTTACAAAAACTAAAGTCATTTAAAATTGAAATCCATCACGGACTTATTAAAATAATTTCAACCGTGTGATTAGTCTGTATCTCACCAGAATATGCAAATTTCAACGATCATAACACTATTTTCTTGCGTCAAACAAAAACAATCTTTTACGACGCGTCGCATCGCTTGAGCGCACTTCACATACCTAATGATGTTTACTATTGCAGCTTAGTAACTACTCGTATCCGTTCTAGTAATCGATTCTCATCGGAATATACGATTATATTTATCGAATAACGACGACCTATCAGGTTTCATAGTCCGCGTAGGTTCCGAATTTCAAAAAGTGATATCGAATTAAACGCGATTTAGAGCGAGAGAAAAAGTCAAGGGTGTGTTTATGTTACTCCTACGCTTCGTTCGTAACAATTAACATGTCCACACTTGGAATCTAGATCCGACTTGCCACGTCAACACTCTTTGAGAGCCAATTGAAAACTGACAGGTCCACATCGTCACGTCACTATCGCACGTCAAACTTCTTCTGCTTGAAAATTTGTAAAAGAACTGTGAGGGCTCGCCGGCCGAGCGTTTGTCAACGTTCCGGGATCCGTCACGAACGCGAGAATCACTCGTCACTCACACGAGACATGTTACCTTACGTATCTCGATCGATTGTCATGTATTCATTCGTAAATGACTGATGGGTGTCCGTAGACCGGGACGTTACGACGTTACAACACTAGTGCCGACCTCACAATAGGTATTGAAATGAGACAGGATTGTGTGCACGTATCGCCGATGCATCTCGGTTTATCGCTTTCATATTCCTATGCGCTGGTAATTTGTGTGGGATTACATTGTGCTATTCATATTTACCATTCAAAATATTCAGGTGCGGTGACGTTTTGATTTTTCCGTGTAAAAAATCCGTGTCTCCAAAAAGGTGCGACTACAAAAGACGCAATCACTAGCGCAGCGTTTGACAGCTGTCAAAAATGGCCGACGCGTTGGCGCGAAAAACTAACAAAGCGTCAGCGAGTGTATTTTTTTCGCATTTCCACGTAGTTTTTGTGGAAAAATTATGCTTTCGACACACGTATGTGTAATTGTTTGGTTTGTCGCACGGCGGGAGCGGCGAAATGCTGGCCAAATTGAATTTTGTGGAGCCGCGGTGTCCGTACTGATCTGTAACTAGGAACCATTTTGTTTTTAACTTTTTTCTGGTCTATCCATCGAGAATAAGTAATTGCGTAATAAATTTCAGTGCGTTGCGGATTGTGAATCGTTTCGTGTCAGCGAGCGACGTCTCTCACGAGTGGAAAAAAAATATGATTCAGTTGCGCCTATCTAAGGTCAAGAAGTTAACAGTTATTGTGCTTTTAACATATTGATATCATAAATCATTTGTTATTAGGTCACAGTTATTACTTGTCAGAAAAAGCTGCAATTATTATATCAATATTATCAGAGTAGGTATAATAAATACAATTATGTCAGTTAAGACGTCTTTATTATCTGGAATGCAATTAAATCTTAATGGGTTGAATACTGAAGTAAAAAGATGCCAAAAACAATTAGAACCACAGAACCCGTTTCAACAAAACAATAACTGGTCTAATTAAAGCAAAAATTCCCTCGTCCTCCGCCGCGTGCCATAAAGGGCTAACTCACTCCTGTGAATTATTCAAAATTCAAAATTTGCCTATAATTCAATCAGTCCATGTCCCCGTCTCCCCGGGGAGGAGGAGTGGGGGAGCGCGGGGCGATTATTTCAGAATTTAATATTAATTAACTGACGCTCTCGGCGCTCATAATTGCGTTTTTCAATTACCGAATGACAATTATGCGAAAATTTTGGATCAGACAGGACGGTGCTGCTAATTGTCAATCGTTGACACTTGTGCAGATGATTTTTTTCGCGTCCGCCATGTTTATTGATGTGGATTGAATTTATTTTTGTTTGGTTTTTAATAAGAATTTTATTTCTGATTGGTTGGGAAATGAGGCAGAGATGGAAAATTATTCAGCCTTATTTGACAAGTAAAAAGTCAGCATTTCAGTTTTCTACGTTCGTTAAGTTTTATGCAAACAATATTATGATGGATACTTAAATGAATAACTTGCTGCAGCAAATATTATACTGCTTAATAGACTATTCTACTATGTTCACTTTTCCATATACATTTGTTTAACCCCTGCGTCTAAAGTGGAAGCGCCAGACTAACCCGCGAAATTCAAATTTTCTGATGTTTTTTGCAATTATTAGGTTAGTTTCAGGTTGTATGTTGATTAAAATACGATAAGCGGCCATAAAAAATATGACTTTACAGAGTTTTTAAGGCTTTAAGTTCATTCAGCCTGACACTGACTGGTAAATTGCAAAAACGGGAAAAAATAATAATTTCGCGGACTCCCTGGGGGAGCTTCCATCTTAAGACATTCTATCTTTTAAAGATATTTTCAACTATTGGTGCAGTTGTCAACTAAAACCCCATCTAGAATTATTACCAAAGTAGACCAGCACAAGGCAATTCCTTCCAAACCCTGCCAAGAAGCCAGAAAAACCCTACAGTTTTAAGAACTCAATAGGGTTTTCACAATGTGAATTAAATCCTTATTCGCCATGCTAATGGCGCCGTGAGAGCTAGTTCTATGCTGATTTAGTTATTTAAATAAAACATACTGTTTGCCAGGTGTTACTTTAATGGGGTCCTTGATCTTAGCTGTATGTCCTTTTCGATTTATTAGGGTGATTACCTCTGTTGTGGTGAAGGTAAATTGAGGAATTTTGATAGTTACTGGGATTCTCACTGGGACAATCTTCGTGGTTACTGGGATTTCATAAATTCACCTACTGGATACGAGAGGCACAGGATCGGTGGATGTCGTGATGCTTTGGAGGAGCAGTATGTCTAGTATTGGAAGTTATCCATTACGATAAAAATGGCGAATCATTTTAATGCTGCGAATAAATTCAGATTATTAAGAATGGAAGTTGACTTTAACATTGCGGAGAAAACTTCAAGTAGATAAGTAGGTACATGATTAAAAGCATAGAACAATATTAGCAATGTGAGGCGCTTCGGTCAGTCTTTGAAAAACAATTAGCCTAACTTTACAGAAAAAAAGTTTCTTATCAACTGGTCCAGTATTTTTCAAATAGGAAATTGTAACTTAGTAACTCGGAAACTCAAAACTTAACCTTTCCGGTTCAAGTAGGGTAAAAACCACCCTAAAATCCACGGTACCATGCACAGTAAATTAGAAAGCAATTCTTAACCAAAAGAGGCGTCAAGTGTAGCTCATACAAAATATGACGATTATTGTGTTACAGCGCCCTTGAGGAGGTGGGGTGAACATGAAACACAATTACCTCGCCCCGCTGCCGAGTTCCATATTCGTCACAATTCCGACAGTGGCTTAGTATTCCATCCACGGGCAAAATGACCGCTGAGTGGACACCGTGTGCTTAGAATTTTCTAAGACTTAGTCCCATCCGGGTGTCGGTAAAGCCTTGTCGCGTTGGCTACATGTTTTTTGCGTGCTACTTAATAACAGTTTTACGCAATGTCGTATGCTAAACAGCTTCGCGTAGCGTTTGATGGCGTTTTTTTTTGTCGTCTGACGTATGATCTTGCGTTTTAATTGTATTTACGAGTTATGAGCTATTTTTATGTAAATTGTGAGGGTATTATGTAATTTGAAGTTTTTGTATGGAGGTTTTGTTGCACATTTTTAACAGATTGTTAATTCAATTATTCTATGCGTGTTGAAGTGCCGTGAGTTGAGTTTTTGAACGAAAGTTTAAATCGGTAGCAGTTTGAGTATTGAACTGTAAAAAATGAAATGTTCACCGTCTTTGCAAGAAAACTTAGACAAAATCAGAAAATTGTTTCCGTGAAAGTACCCTCCTGAAATATAACAAATTGAAAACGCACTAAAGAATCGCTAGTTACTATCACAATGTTCTACCATCAGAACTGCAAGTCAGCTTCAAGTGATCCAATAAAGTGAACTCTAGGGACTTCAGCTTATCAATATTTCAGGCACAAAATTGAAAATTACCGGAACCCCCGGCTGACTTACATAACTCAAACCTATCGAAACCAATAAAATATTAACTGGCAACGTTTTCCCGCCATTTTTCACTGGCCATTCGACTTTCGTATCACGTCCCGCCCGCACTTACACTCAATGCTAAATGTAATCATAAAATTGTTGTTAATAATTCATGTTAGAGAGGGACGGAGGTATTGGAGGGCGAGGGAGGTGTGTATAGGTGTGGGAGCGGGATTATTAAATTCTGTGAATGCTCACTTTGTATCTAATATCCGAATGTGTTTAATATTAGATTAGCGGAGGGTCGGTGTTTGCCCGACTTCCCCGGGGCGTGGTACTTCGTGATAGATTCGCGTTAAGTTACGTTTTCCCCGAATTATGATTGGTTGATGGTTTCTCTTCATTTGGAAATGGAAAATTCGCCCTTTGAACGTGCAGGTAGTCGGGAATCGTTAATAATTAGGAGTATTCCGATACATTGACACGCCTATAATATGTATTGGAGTAACTTTATATATTGCTGTTTTCCTTGAATGTTTTACTAACAAGGTTAGGTAACAACGTTATGAATGTACTTATATTGATTTAATTTACTGGCTTGATAAATAAAGAAAATGATAGTGAATTGACAAAAACGTAATTTTTACGTGAACAACATCGGTAGTTATCGGCTAGTGTCGATAAAAGTATAACGTTTCAAAATGGGCAATTACAGTATGACCATTTTAAGTGTGCATATCAAGGTGGCGCTGCTTGTCAAGAAAAAATGCATCGATATGTCAAACTTGGTACGTCATTTATTTTAGTTCTGTATTTTCCCGCCTGCACAGAAAAGTTGGCTGAAGTGTCAGTATGTCATCTTGCCGTACGGCCTCACTGCTACATGGGATCACAGATTTTCTATGACATTTCTTCCTATCCACTCCATAGTACTTTAAACCTCTTTGTAGTAACAGCAGGTAACATCTCCAAAATACTACGGCTCAATATCAAAAAACAAATAAGTAACCGTTTCACTGAGCATTAGTGAGTGGTTACCAAAATACTGGTAATTTGACCCTCACCAAGGCTTCCTCATTTCCCGTGTTGGATCTGTGGTTAGGACCACAGGACTCGTGTATCTTACAAAACGAAATGTAATCAGCTTCAATTACCTGATACATCAGAATTTCTGTCATTGATTCTTTCATTTTGTTTTTTGCCACCTTGCCTCATGATTGGATCTGATTCTTTTCCATAGAGATCTACACTTTAGAATGAGCGACTACAGTTCTTTCATAGTTATTAGGCCTTGTGGTTAGACTGTAACTTTATCATTTTCTTTTTGACAATTTATAAGACACTAGCTGATGCCCGCGGCTTCGCCCGCCCGCAAATTATAAACTAAAACCTTCTTCTTGAATCACTCTATCTATTAAAAAAAGCCGCAACAGTGAAGTGTCTGTTTAATGGTCATTTTGAAATAAAATGTTTTGAGTTTGAATTCTAAAGTCCTCGTTTCGCTAATGCAACACTTTATATATTTTCAATTTCTAATGTTGATCATTGAGTTTGTTTCTTTAATTGATTACCTTTAGTTGAGTTTTTTCAGTACGTGGATCGTTTAAACATCTAAATTGGGGCCTTAGGTGTAATTTCAAAGTTTATTTTATCACCTTAAGGTTCTTTAAGATCATGTTTTCAGTTTATTTCATAACTTTTGTCTTTTACAAAAGTGCACACATCTATAACTCTATCTTTAGTTCCATTTTCCGACCTCTTAACAACTATTCCAAAATTATCATTCATGACATTTTCAAAATTGACAGAAATATCAAACATGTCTGCCACATTCCAGTCGTCAAATGTCCCCGGTATTGTAATCCTTACATTACAAGGGCTTACTCACAAACCAAAGGGTTGTGTACAATGCAATCACACAGAATATAATTCTATTGTACATCTGTATGCGTTATGTTGGAGTAATGTTTCGGATCATGGGAGCAGAGCTGATGGTCTTTTGAGCTTATGGTTCTATGTTTTTTTTTTGCGTTCTCGTTTTTGAGTGCTGCAATTTGATATTATTTTATGAATTATCAGGCATGTAAGAAGAAGTACCTATACTTTCTAGATTTTCATAAACCAAGATTAGCTGAAAATATTTCGCTTAGTGTTCAATTTCAGACACTTTTCAGTAGATCATTGGTGTTGCAAGTATTTTGTGTGTGTAGATTCTTCATCTTAATCAATTATTAGACTAAATTACGCTTACTATCAGAACTATAACTAAAGTTGAAGCGACATTCTTTCTCGAACTGAGTTTTATCTACTTTAATTTCATTTACACCATCATTTCCATCTCCCTCTTCTCTTGCACCCAAAAATATCATTTTAATAAAATTAAAACCAACCCCACGGGACCCTAAAAAGCGAAAGCACACATTATCATCACGACTCACATCAAAAGGGTGAGAAGCGTCCAAACTGACACAATGACAGAGTGATTCGTCACACATGACAGCTGCGCGTGCGATGGAGACAGCAAAACAACAAACGCTGAAGTGTGAAAGAGATGCAATGAACAAATCGACAATTAGAGCGATATGCGTGCGCGCATTTTTGTCATGTTTAGATTATTGTTAATTTTTGACCTGATTTTTTTGGCGTGAATGGGATTGTCGTTGTCTGAATGGGATGCTTGTTTGAGTTCATTGTGTCCTGGTAAATGGGACAGTTGTAAAGAAGAATGGCGAGTTTCTGCGAATGTAATGCAAGCAGGTGGTGTCGTTTGCTTTTATTCATAGTTCATTATAATAGACAGATACTGTCAAGCTTGATGATGGCAAAGTTAATGGTAATGAAGCATGATTTGTCATCATCAGATTGGATTTCCCTGTTGGCAAATAAATTATGACACGTGAGAGATGTTGTTTTTCCATATTCGTCATTATAGTTGGTTATTTTGAGATTGTCATTGGTATTCTAAGTAATATCGGCATTCTTGTTGATTTGACTGATACATCTATAGCAACCTCTTTATAGCCCATTCTGGATGCCTGTACCACATGCATGCGGTACAGTATTGCGTATGGTACAAGTACAGTACAGCTTGTACTTATAATATCTTCAGAAGCTTTTCTCCTGGTCATGCCCATGTTTCTACAATAAATGATGAGTCTTCGGATGGTACCACTCATTCAACATATTTGTTTCCCATTAGTGGTATGTTAGTATTGTCAAATTTATTCTAAATTAACAATGTAAACTGCATTTGTCCGTACGCATCTTGTAAACTAAGTACAGTTCTCATTACATACCGCTACCGTTCATTCTTTTATAAAAGACATTCTTAGACTGACCAGGTTAAGATGACCCCACATTTTTTTGACACAAGAAATCCCCATACATTTTAACCTCTCCCAAAATTCAAGACAGCTCACGAATACCTGGACAACATATTAACATTTTTTAACATTGAAATATTTATTTAAGTAGCCTATTTGTGTGTTTGTCTGTCACTCGAAAGGGCACGAAATGGTAGCAATGTGTCATTTGAAATTTCTTTGTGAAAGTAATCGTTTCATTTACAATTTTTAAGTTGGTAGCTGGCTTGCATATGTTTAGTGATTATTTTGCATACAATTAGCTGTAGTAAAGACACATAAATATTTAAATGTATTGCTTCACGACTGTAGTATCTATTTGAGGGTAGATTTGCATAAATCACATATTTTTCTTCTTCATATTTCAAATTCTAACCGCCATTCTGTTAAGTCCGCTATTTTTCTAATTCCAAATCCACAATTCAAATTCAAAAGAAGAATGTTATGCAATTCCACAGTAATTTCGGGTGCAGTGACTTTGTCTCGTGGGTAGGTGAAGTCGGTATGCAGCAAGGAACTGCTCTGAATGTCCTAAATGCCTACACTACAATGTTTGTGAAAATTAGATTCCTGGTAAACTAAAGTGTAACGTGAATACAGTCTAGCACTAGAGGAATTCGAAATGGAAATTATTTTGATTCCATTCCAAAGTCTTGGCTCGCGTGATGGAGGAACGTTTTCTTTGCAAGTAAATATAAGGCTGGGAATGAAAACTCTTTTAGAGAGGGGAATTATTTTGTTACCTTAGAGGTATTTGATGAAATGCTTTCAATAAAGCTACTGTTTTAGAAAATAAAATACTTAACACTAAAATCTGAGTATCTGAAACTATAAATAGAAATATGCCAAAGGCTTAATCTTTATACCGTTTTCCCTATGATGGTAGAAATGATGAAAAGGAAGAGACTAGCTTTAGGATTAAATAAAAACGTGTCCAAACTTTGTATATGAAACGCCAATGTCAATGATCTATTCAACAGAACTATTAGCATATTTTGCAAAGATGGTGTCAACATGGATAGACCAGTATCCGAGAGGAGGAGTACAGAGCAGTCTCTGCAAAAGATAGACAAAGATTGTACAACCAAAAACAATGCTTCTCTCTGTTTAAACTCAAAAAGATGTTTTAGTAACCAGTTCTATAGTCCTTTTACCCAAAACTGACGTAAAATACATCACTTTTAAACAATATCTGCCTGCACAAGAACAGTGCTGGTGATAACAAAAAACTTGACTAAAATTTCAGACAATTCCTTCTCATTAATATGTAAGTAGAAGATTTTCTAACGCTACACAGACAGCCGTGTCGAATCGACGCAAATCTGTTATATCTGACAAGTTAAAATATTCTTCGTTTCAACGTATGTACATAATTTTTACGGTTTTTGAACAACTATCATTTACTTTGGCGACTTTTGGTACATTTTGTTCAGGATTTCTTTTTGCTACACTTTAGGAATTAATCGTTACACATTGTTGTGTTGCTCTTAAATGTTTTTTCATTGTTATAAGGTTTTCTTTTGCTTTGAATGGTTTTAGGTCGCGTGTGAAGTCGCTTGTGAATTATTTATCGTTTGTAGGTACCTAAAGATTTGTGTTTTTGGCTGGGAAAAGGTGTGAGTGAATCGTCGATTGTTGATTTTGGGAATAAGGCCATCTTGATTGGAAATATTTAGGAGCTGCCTTTGACACAGTTACAATGTATGTATGTAAAGTTAAAGTCAAAGCTTAACCATTTGAAGGCAAAGGAAAGGCACTTTCGAAAGTCGAAATTTACTGGGAAATAGAATTAATTCTAGTTGCTCATTCGCGCAAAGGTGATGATGATAATATGTTTTTAGTTTACTACATTTACCAATTAGGTGCGTGGACACAATGATTTTTCACTTATCGGTCTTCTACGGTTAGTTCTGATTAATTTCGTTGCGGAATCCAATACAATTGAATCGGTTCTCCAGGATTCGTAGAGCTTCATTACTTCGGCGCTTTTCTAGAGGTCGCAACTGTTGATTCTGGTTTTATACCTACAATAAAAGCATAAAGCACTATCTTAACAATCCATCAGTTTTTGAGATTAGATCAACAGCACAGACTAACATTTTTCTTAGATCGCAAATGAACAAGATGCCATAAACGGTTATTGGAGAACTTTTCTTGCAAAATAAAAACTGCAAACGATAATTGATGGTACAATTTAATTTAAATTCTAATACTAATAGCAATAGTAGTTGATCATGAAGAATAAAAGAATATGGCATCAACATTCTATCCTTTACTTTCACCTCTTCGTATAAAACTTATGTATCTTTGTTTTAAATTTATTGCAACGATAATCTAACGGCTGCAGCTGTTTTTTATTATGGCAACATTTTTATAGCTTATGTCAAAATGTTATAAAAAGAAGGAGGCTTTATGTTTTCTTTGTTTATTCAAGGTTTTTTTTTTTCTTTTTGTACACTCTTTTAAATAAAAGTCTTTTTAACGTTCAGAAGTCGCTGTTGGTTATAACATACATACATAAATTCTCGCCTTTTACTTACACAATCATTTTTACATACAGCTGTTTTTTTCAATAACCTACTTTCCTATTTAAGGTTTTACGAATGTCTGTTCATACCCAGACACATAAACTACTAAACAGATTTTGATTAAATTTGGCACAGTTGTTCTACGTAAGCCAATAAAGGTATCTGAAAAAAAATCTGAATAAATAAGAAAAGGCATTGCAATAAATACTAGTTATTAATAAAAAAATCCATATTAACAAAAATAAATCACACATGGGCGCCATGACAGTTACTATCACCAATTCCCGCCATCACTTACATAGACAAACAAATAATTTATTCATGTGCAAGTCAGGCACTGGCACACCCATCCTGACTTAACTTCTGTCAGTCACTAACAATACAAGAATTATCATACCTTTGTCAAGGGGACGCAAAAATATTTTGATTAAAAATTTATTCCACCAGTAAAATGTAGGGTAGATTTTTACACCAGGCGGGATCGAGCCCCAGGCCTGACAGATGTCAATCTGTGAAGGGATGCTTGTTTTTTTTTTGTCCGAAGGGTGTTGGTGATAATGGTCGGAATGTGGATAGTAAGCGTTTGAGTGCGGTTCGATTCTAAGCTGGTGTAATTTGTTTAGATGGTTTTGTTTGGTTTATTGAACTGATTTTGCAATAACTACTTTTACTAATAAACGAAAAGGGATATTTGAATAGGCATGACGACAGTATCAAAAAAATGCAAATCTATTTAGTCCGTGAGTTAGAGTATTGGAAATTAATGGACACGTATTTTTTGTTTTTGTAAATCAATGAATATTGACAAAGATAAAACTCATCAAAACTCGGGAGTGGGGCTCGTGACGTCAGAACTAGCTAAAAATTATACCATGGCGTGACGTATTGAGACTTTTAAAGCGTCGTATCTTCGTCAATTTTGGTTTACGTAACAAAAGAAAAAACACGGGTCAAATATTTTTTGATAATCGAAGTGACGGACTAATTAGATTTTTTTGTCGTCTCGCCTATTGCCTCCATTAGTGGAGCCTCAACTCTTAGAAGTCAATCATCATCGTTTGCTTGCCTTTTCACAACTATGTTGGGGTCAGCTTCCAGTCTAACAGGATACAACTGGATACCAGTTTTTTACCTGAAGCGACTGCATATCTGAGAGCTTCACAACCCAGTCACTGTACAGGTAATAGTGAGGCCCAGACTCCACTAAAGCAGAGCGGAGAGAAGATGTGCTAGATTCATTGAGCTATTACTACTACGTATAGAGAAGACAGCGCGAACAAAATCAATGCTCCGTTCAACTGCAGTCGGCTGGCTGCAGTTCACTCAGTCGCTTGCTCGCCACAGCTCGATTTTGTTCGCGCTGTCTTCTCTATACGTAGTAGTCATAGCTCAATGGCTAGATTCGACCAATTACAGGAGAGACGAGAGACGCTGTCCATTTCATGGATTGCTTCGTTGTTCTAATGGTTGCAAGCACGACTGCTGAGCATGAGGGTCTGGGTTCGATTCCCGGGTCGGGCAGTGTTATTGGGTTTTTCCATCAGGAACATCTTAGTAGCAGCCACGGAGGACTGGATTTGAGCCCGGTTGATGGCAATAGGCTCGCCTCCTATTTACATGGCTTTAAACATAACTGACGAAATGAGGGTGCACTATTAGGTACCTACACCTCTGCCTTACCCTTCGGAGATGACAGGCGTGATGTTCTGTTCCTACTGTAGTCATCTCGTCCTACCGTATTTCCTCCTATCTATCCCACTGCTGGGCAAAATTCTTGGCTTGACAAGACAAAATGGCCGGTCAAAGGCGGTCACTGATCATAGAACACACAAATGCCCGCATTCACCGGGAGCGTCGAGTAGACGTTTCACAGTAGTAATATGAGATATGCACATAAATATTAATGTCTCTATGTACCTCAATAATACTTAGGTTCTACGGATGGTAGGCAGTAGGATCACTCATAATAAACCTGTAGCAAAGGCTTCATAGACATACAAAACGAGGCATAAAAATCTGTAGACAAAATGAGATTTTAAAACTTTTTTTTTATCTGGGACCAGTTTCTGAAATATCATAACCTCTTTCTATCATAATTCTAAATTCAAAAAACATACACATCACTATTCTAGTTATCGGGCGTCTACTTTTAGGGTTCCACACACAAAACACATACGCAATATAGGAACCTTTACCGTGATATTTTTCTCCAAAATTATAGTGTATGCTTTGGTACATGGTCCCTCTGGGAGGGCTGAGACTCGAGAGGTATTCGACGAGATTCGCCGGCCCTCCGGCCCTCCCCATGCGCAACCAAACCTCTTATTAGGAATAGGCTCCCATACCGCTGTATTATATCGCTCACAAAAAGTACGTAAGTGAAACTTTTTCCTCCAATAAGAATACTTTACTCAAAATACGTCTTTCTAATTGGTTTAATCTGATTTTCATTTTCTCTAAGCAGAAAATAATTTTCTCATTTCCCGAGCATGTTGTTTACGATACAAGAAAAAGATACTGGAATTATTCCAGCTTGTTACTCCGGGAGCGAAAGCTTCATAAATAAGAAACAAATACCTAGTTACTACCACAAATAAGTATAATCCTGGAAGAAAATAACTTGGTAAAGAAACACCGGATAAATTACAAGCACCTGAATAACAAATATGGCGGCTTTTAATGCGCGTAACTCGGAGATCCGACAATAGTTTTGCTTACCGACCAAAATACAAAAAAACTTGAAATTTATTTAGCGGAATTCGTGGTCATTCTTAGTAAAATATATAGAGCAATAGTTCCCCGGGCTATTGTGTCCGTCCATCCGTCCGGCCAAACATCGGCCCTTTCATTAGCCCCCATGTAATTTATTTGAAAAAATATTTACGAATTTTCTTGTACCTTACCTTGCGCCGTTTTGTTGCGATATATGGTAACAGCAATTTTGGGTTTTCCGCTCACATTTTTGCATGTTATGTTGTCCTAATAGTTATGTTTGGTAGTTTTTGCTTATTAAATGTTTTTTTCTTGTTTTTCCAGGTAAGCGAGGCATTATTGTTTGGGAAAACGTACGTTGGTAAGTTTACATATTATGAAAAAAGGAAATTACATAGTTTGCTTCTCAATGTTTTCTTTGTGGGAGAGTTTTAAGTACATTCCATAGCTGCATTCCTAACTGAAAGTTCCCATCAACATAAGCAGAGAAAGTTAAAAATCCGATTTACAACGATTATTTTAATTTATCCGTTAAATCCGATTCATTACTTACTGTTCTAGGTTTAATGTCAGTAATACTTAATTCTCATCACGTGCACTCCGTCTGCCGGTCCCTTCGGAGGCCTAGCGACATTTTATTTAATCAAGAACACTTTTTAACATTCTTTCGACGTACTCACAATATTTTCTAAACGTGGAAACATGAAAAAAAAATTATAAACATAACTGACGACACTTCTTGCTTTCATTAAAATGAAACGATGGGCCTCACTTGAAACGTTCAAATTAAAACGTTAAAAAACATATATTTTTCAGCTTTATATCGTTTTTCTCGTTAGAAAATCATAATACTGTGTTTTACTACTTTTAAACGTTCTCAAATATCATAAAATTAAGGATACGTACGAGAAATTGCGTCTTAAACGGTGATTACTAGAAAAAATATTAATGAAACCATTATTTATAATTTCCATCGCGATCGCCATAAAAATATGTTAATTAAAATGGATTTTTCCCGAATTATCCAGCGTCCAGGGCCGCATTCTAACCAGGTTTACGGCGTCGTAAAATAATCTTTTTTTACTCGCGTGTCCTGCGTTCGCGAGCATAAATTTAAGATTTTGTCAGATTTATTAAGTAGGTCTTGTGTGAATTTGTCGTAAACGTCCGATAGTATTTTACTGCCGTTGGATTATTACATTTTTTAAAAGTAACAAAAAGTAAGAACACCTTGTCGCGACTCAGAGCGTTTTAATTTCATTTTTTTTACTTTTTTTGATCGTTAAACCCCGGGCTTAAAATCTTGGGGTCAATTAGACCTATTTCAACAAAGCCCATAAGATTTTTTCATTTACAATTTTTATTAGCCCATAAAATTTTTAATTGTAATAAATATATTTTGAACACTTTAACGTCTTTACTTTTGATGACGTGCGCGAGACATCGTAAAATATAGCAGGAAACAACCTAAAGCATAGAAATGGACCAAAATTAAAGAAAATCCTAATTATGTTTGATCACATGAATTTTATTGAAATAATTTGTACTAAAGATTCTTAATCACTATTTCTCAGTAAGCTGTAGACATTAAAACACGCTTGAACGATGACTTTAATAGTCCATGATAGAAAGAGTTCCCCACTAAAAAGTTTAGAACTCAAATAAACTTATCATTTGGAAAAGTAAAATATTAAAAATGCATTTGGCTGCATTTCCTTTTATTTTCTTGCTTTTCTTCGGCACGGTCCCTTAATGACTCGGAGCATTAGTTATCTTTAAATTACGATAGGTACTCCTCCGGGGGGTGGCAAAGAAAAAAAGGTAAAGATTGAAGGGTGAAAGTGGCCGGGAGGTGATGATAACGAGGATTCAAATAGGGCGCTCTTATCTCCCGCTTTTTGTGATAGTCAGAAAAAGTAATTAAGTCTTTTTTTGTTTTGTCAAAAAAGAAATTAGATTTGAAACGGGCTTTGGGTTTCAGTTAATGTATTTGTGATGTTCTTAATTAGGAGATTGTGCATCTTCGGCGAATGTTTTTAGTTTTTATTTTTATGTTTAATCGTTCCACCATAATTCATTCATTGTTTACTGGCGTCGTGTCCCGTGAGATATTGATAGCGACGCTTCAGTGATTGTGAATAGGAAATATTTATGAAACAGTTCTTCTTTTATGTATATTGTATCGTAAAAAATGTTTTGTTCATTAAGGCCATGTTTATGAGATCTAGTACATAAAATATTATGTAGTTATGTTTCATCTAGATTGCACGCCGTAAGAAAGCTATCATTAAAACCTATAAAGATAGGTGTAATGCCTTAGAATGAAGCACATGTTAACTGCCACACAATGCGCAACTATTAATGTATTTCTACTCTATTATTATTGTGCTAATCAACTATGTAGTAAAGTAACACCTAACAATTTTTTTGAACATTATCTTTAATTACGATCCATTAAGCGTAACATGGAACGTAATAATTAAAATAACGCAATCGAAATTAAAGAATAAAAAGAAAAATTATCAAAAAGAAATGTCAATTCCGACCCTCTTTCTTCTAATTAGAAAGAGACACAAAATGTACAAATACAAGTGTAAGAGTGGGATGGGAATAGGAAAGAGGGGTGAAAGCGACGAAGAAAAAAGCAGGTATTGTTTTAAAGACAGTTTTAATTTCCCGAAGGTAATTTATCACGACGCGGTGTTTTGGCGCGCGGCAGGAGTGTGTGTCCGATCGATATTTTATACCGAGCTTAGGATTCCGTTAAAAAGGCAGTCGGAATGTAATACCTATTGTCTGAATGAAAAGTGAAAATATGATCTACTAATATTTTTGCTAAACGTAAATGTATCATGAAAAGGTACCAAACATTTAAGGAGGAATTGAGGAAAAAAACTCATCTTGTCAGTATTCAGAATCAGTTCTTCCAGTTAAAAAGAAAAACACCCAAAAAAATAAATGATCACGGAACCCATTTTCAGTAAAAAGCACTCGCACTGCCCGTTTTTTACCGCGCGGCGAGGGGGAGTGTTCCCGCGACGAATTCAAATATAGAACGCAACTTATGTTTTCGAAATAAGAATAATATTTTTGAATACGGAATACCTTTGCGGGTGATCGGTTTAATTTCGGCAATTTTAGAAATATTTTGGTTTTGAATTGGTTCTTTGGTAAAAGGGCAGAATTTTAGATTGAAATTTAGGATAGGACGTTTCGTAATAATAATATCTAACTGTGGGACTGACTGTCTTAACCAGAGCGGTGTTTCTTTAGAGCAATGAAGAAGTACCCACCTTCCAGGGGGTCTAAAATAGCCGCTTTATCAGAATCTTATTATGAATCACGTTAAAAATTTAAATTCTTAAAATGAACTTTATGTTCATAACCATATTATTACGGTCCATTTTACGAATTTTTAATTTTAAACTTGATTCATATTATGATTCTGTTAGAGCGGCCATTTTAGAACCCCTGATCTGACCCAAATGACAAATCACAATAAGACCCGCGAATCAAACCTCAAACGCCATAACCTGCTTATACGGCCATCTTACAACCACGTGGGCAGCGATCAGCATACAATGACCTGTCACCATACAACTGTTTGCAAATCAACCATTGTGGTACATTAGCTGGTTTCAATCGCCTTCCAAATTCGAACGTTGGTGGTCTTGGTCTCCTCTTGTGTTATGCCGCCCTGGTACTTTTTGAATAGATGTCGTCCTGTTGGTGATGACAGATGGTGATTGGTGATTGATATTATCACTTTTTGGTGATGACAGGACAGTAGCTTTGATAGGAATGGTGATTAGGTTTGTGCAAATCTACAGTACTCTATTTATTGCCCGGTTGTTGTCAATAAATAGGGTCGCTCCTTATGACATGGGACATAATCATAACTGGCGAAATGTGGGTGTACTAATTATCACACCTCTGGATGTGTCCCTTCGGGGATTACAGGCTCGATGTTATGTGCTTTCTTTATTTACTATCAAGAAAACCTTGACAGCCTTCGAGAGTAATCAGCAGTAATTCTGTGATTATTATGTTAGTTGAATATGTAGGTGTTTATTAACTAAAGTAGTATTACACAACTGAAGCTTTGTAAGCACAAAGCTTTTCAATGCCACCTCGAGGAAAAATACTAGAGATACTGGAGATAGCAAATTTTACGCAAAGGAAACATTCCTTTATTTTAAAAAGAAACAAATCTGCATTCACAGATTTTCGAAAATTCGCTTGCCACACTCGGGAAACGAACCGACTAAACTTCGAAAAAATAACATCCTGTACTTTTTTACATCAATCGATAGGGGCAATCATATGGATCAAATCTTTCTAAAAAACACGATAAATTAAATGAAGGGAAAATCATATCCCTATCGATTGATTTCAAAAAAGTACAGAATGTTATTTTTTCGAACTTTAGTCGATCCATCCCGGGTGGCAAGCGAATTTGCGAAAATCTGTGAATGCAGATTTGTTTCTTCTTAAAAATAAAGGAATGTTTCCTTTGAGTAAAATTTGCTATCTCCAGTATTTAGAGTACTTTCCCTCCAGGTGGCATTGAAAAATTCCATCCTGTATATTATGTCTTAGGTACTTGACTTATCAAATAGAACTTACTTTCATATTTACTTTTCTACAAATTATGTAGTCTTAGTAAACTTGGAGTTTGAAATAGGCACATACACTGATTTTCAACATTATAAGACGTGATTCATTAGAAAATCGACTTCGTAACACGTGTATTTAAAATAAGGGCAGTATTCCAAAAATACATTAAATTACAAGTATCCTAAACTCAAACTCTAGCGCATTCCAAAGTTTCAAATAACTTTGGCTTGCTTTTAAAGTAAGCGGCTTTTCTTGCAGAGCTTAAACATTTGCTTGCCATGGCCGTCGGCATCACTTAGCAATGATGCGTAAAGCAGTTCCAGGGGAAATATGTTCGCTTACAAGCGATGAGCAATGGGGTGCTGTATTGAGCATTATTTTTGAAATCTTTAGTGTTCAATTTGGATTAAGATGGAGAGAGAATTAAGTAGTGATTGTCCGGTGAAATGATATGATATTGATATGATAGTCCGGTAGTTTTGGTGGAATGGTCAAATAATATTGAGTCATGGATGTTTATATGTATAATAAGTATGTATTTACAAATAAAAAAGTATCTATGTAGTATGTCAACTATCTGGTGTCCACGACACAAGCCTCGTTGCTTAGTGTGGCACAAGATGGCACTGTGTGTAGTGTCCAGCGATATTTATTTATTTATTTATATTGTTTTTAACTATTACACTGCCTTGTTGGTCTAGTTGTCGCAAGTACGACTGCTGGACATGAGGTCCAGGGTTCGATTCCCGGGTCAGGCCAAGTGTTATTGAGTTTTTTCATCAGGAATATCTGAATAGCAGCCACGGCGTTTGGATTTGTGACCCGTTTGATGGCAATAGGCTCGCCCCTATTACATTGGACTTAAGGCGACTACAGGAGCTAAATTTGCAATTTTCTAATCAATGTTCTAATCAGCTTGCACTACAAAGTGGTTGTTACGTCGGTCACTGCGGGCCGAATAGTGTGAAATGAGTGGTTTTTTGTGATTTATCAAAAATCTATTGATTGGACTAAAAAATAAAACACTCATGCTAATATGTTACTTGTAGAATTATTTGCCAAAAAATCAGAATGATCGCATGTATTTTAGTATGGTTATAACTCGTTAAATTATTTTTTTAGCGATAAGTTCGTGATTTTTTTTTATCGAGTAAAATTTGTTGTATTATGTTTTCAAAACACTATCATACTAGCATATATCCTGAAGAATATCATATATTTTTCTGGTTTTGTTTATTGCAGCTGGTATTGTTTAAATCATATGCTTTTTTGCATTATAAAACTCGCGTTTAGCTCCTGTAGTCCCCTTAAGCATGACGAGTAAAATGTGGATTGTTCTATTAGGTACTCCTCTGTCTAACCCTTCGGCGATTACAGGCGTGATGTTATGTTACGTTTCATCTATTACATGATGGGAAAAGGCATCCCTCAATGAGGGTCCATTAGCAAACTGCAGTTTGTCGTTGAACAAGTTCAGTATTTATTTAATCAGTTCCGCTCGATTGGTTGCTCTGTTTCTAAATCAAAATTAAATACTTCACATACATGCATCACATTTCAACAAAATATATAAACTATAATAACTAAACAAACTATAAAAGGGCATCGAAAAACTCCTTCTCATCGCTGTCAGCTGGTAATGTGCGCAAAAGACTGGCGGCGTTGCCACGTTGTATGGCAACACTTAGCCTCTGAACAAGGTTAGAGCCAGCCCTTGGTTCTCACTTTTGTAAAATTCAGTAGGTAAGATATTTATCTGGTAATCAATCGAAAATCTTCTATGCTAGACTATAATGGCATGATATTCAACTGCCAAGCATTGGGTCCTGGGTTCGATCCCCTGGTCGGGAAAAGACAAAATTTAATTTCAAATTTATTTATTAGCTTGCAGAATACTGACAGGATTAACAGCGGGTCCAAAACTAGACACAGCCTGTATCTTGGTGACCCAGACAAAACACAAGTTAAAAAAAATGTAATGTTCTGGTAGCGCAAGAAAAAATAAATAAATAAAACAACAAATAACTAACAAAAACACAAAGAGCCACACACATAAAACACACACAAAAAAAAATTGATTAGAAAAAAAATATTAATAACATTTAAAATAACTTAAATTAATATGCATAATGTGATTATTTACAAAATTTGGGAATTATCGTAAGAACAAAGAAATTGAGAGAAAGAGTAATTAAAAACAAAAACTTGGGAACAATGTTCATACTAACAAGATTTAATTTAAATGTGTGTGTGCGTGCGTGCGTGCGTGTGTGTGTGTCTGTGTGTGTATCTGAGTGAGATTAGGAGTGGTATCAGTAATTAGTATATTAAGTCATCCCGTTAACAATTCCTCAGTAGAGTAGCAGCCCATTCAAGATATAATAACAAACACCTGTACCTACCCCCTCTTTGGTACATTAGCGTGATATTCTGTTAACACTAAGTCCCAGTTAGAGTACTAGGAAAGCATAACACCATACAATACGAAACCGAGAAAGTATTGGCGTGATATCAGTCCATTTGACAAGAATGGCAACTTTTTGTTCAAACGTGAGTTTCGATCGCCCAGACTTTATGAGCTGGAAAACATAACGGTAACTACTTATGTGATTAGTAAAGTACTTACTTTTATTAAGGCGACTACAGGAGCTAAATTAGCAACTCTTTTTGTGGTGGTTCAAACTTCGTTTGAAAAACTGCTAGATTAAAGTTCTAATCAGCTTGCACTACAAAGTGGTTGTTACGTCAGTCACTGCGGGCCGAATAGTGCGAAATGAGTGTTTTTTTTTGCGATTTACAAAAAATCTATTGATGGGACTAAAAAAATAAAACACTATCACGCTAATATGTTGCTTGTAGAATTATTTGCCTAAAAATCAGAATGATCGCATGTATTTTAGTATGGTTTTTAGTCGTTAAAAGATTTTTGAAGAGATACGTTCGTGATTTTTTGTATCGAGTAAAATTAGTTGTATTATGTTTTCAAAACACAGTCATACTAGCATATATCCTGAAGAATATCATATATTTTTCTGGTTTTGTTTATTGCAGTGAATCCTATATGGTTTTCTGCATTGTAAAACTCGCGTTTAGCTCCTGTAGTCCCCTTAAGAGCGGATTGATTACTTATTTATTTATGTTTTCAATTACGGTTTTTTTTTTCTATATCGTCCGCCTCCCCTGTGGTCTTGGTTTGAATCCCACTTTAGCCTGTTGCTGTCTGCTTTGAGATCTAGGTAAAATGACAACTGTGGTTACCATGGCAACAGTTAATTATGATTATTTAATAAGTAAATGCGTCTGAAAATAGAAATACAATATTGATGACAAACATGAGGTTTGTCTAAATATCTCTTTCGAGTAAAGGGAAGAGAAACTCATAAACACACATTTAGCTAATTTACTCGTTATTTATTTATTTATAACCATTTATTTAAACATAATATAATATTTAACCAAAACAACAGTTTCAAACAAAATATAATGTTAAAACAAATTTTTAACATTATATTTTGTTTGAAACTGTTTTACGTCACTTTCCGCTCAAGGTTCATTGGAAGACCAGCGTCAGACAGCATCACCATCACCTGTCTGGCATGAATGCTGAACATGGCATGGACCTTTTTGGCGCAGCCGTGAGGCACACAGCACATACTATGTTTTCCTCCTTAATTTGTATCTTTTTTATATTATTGTGTGTGTGCTTTAATAACTGACGTCAAATAAAAATTTTTCTGTCTTTCTTTCTTTCCTTTTTAAACTTGAGGGTGTTTAATTTCGTTGCTCTTCAAATTGAGATTTTTGTTCAGTGTCCATTTGAAAGCTTTCCTGTTTTTTATCAACTGTTTCAAAATTGCAAAGAAAAACACTATCCTTCCTATCTATATCATTCTTATTTTATGTTCGACAGTCGCTAACGACAGGTAGCAGTGGCATTATCTAAGTAGCTCTTACAAATTGCGTCGCATTTTCCTGGAGATCTTCTAAATTCCTTTAACAACACTAACAATGGATGTCCACAAAGGTAACTCCGGTAGCCCAGAGACAAAAAAAATGTCTTCCCATTTCCACCTAGCGATTGTTTACCAGGCTAACATAAGCGTACAGGTGGTACTTGAACAGCATTTGCATACGTAATGGACGAAACAAAGGCTCTGCGTCGGCCGGCCGTGCGCGCTCATGCTACCCCGGTTAGCATTGTAATAAATGCTAATGAACATTAGGAATGTTAAAACAAATAACTCGAAAAAATAATAGTAACTCCTTGAGGTTATGAGCGCCGGCTGTTTGACTCCCATTCTAGTCAGCTGAACCGCGTTTAGCTGCAGTACTTCTTCTAAACAGCCGTTTTATTGAACAAAACACAGTTTTAATAAAAACGTTGACTCTGTTGTGCAAAAAAGAGAAACAGCTAACAGACCCATTCAGGAAACTAATAATGCGAACGTATAAAATTATTAAGCCAACTATCGGCATAAACACAACAAACATCTCATTAACATGTAAATTAGTTACAACCCACAACAATAACGTAACCTAACCAGGGTGGAGGCAACAAAAAGAGCTTTAAAGGATGAAAATGAATACCACAGAAAACGTAGCGATTTTAATTAGAACGGTCCTCGCCTGGGGCGCGACCGCAGTCCGTAAACCGAACTACCGACCGGCGAACGTTAAAAAATTAACTTCTATTTTTGAATTTCATCTTTAATGCTGACAATTTTTAATATCCGTCCGTCTATGCTGGCCTGGTAATTAAGATCGGCTCGTCTTAACGCCTTTGAGACTAACAAAACGATTAAAACGAAGAGAAGTGTGTTTGGTCATGTATTTTTTAGGGTTCAGAACGTAGAGTAGATAGTTTGCGAGAAACGGCCTGGAAAATACTACGGCTATTTCCTACAATAGTCCCATCATTGAGGTTTTTCTTCAATATCTGTCACAGACAGGGAAAACTATGCGTTCATTACCCATTTAGATCCAGAAACCACATCAAGTGACTGTGGCTGTCATATCAACCATATTTATGGTGTAATCACGTCTCTGACATGGACTTTTTTGTCAAATAAAAGGACATTACGACCAACGTAAATTCTACCAAATTATACGTTTGTACATAAGAAATGCTGACACAAAAATAAAGTATAATATGCGGTTCTCCCCGGATATCCGCATACGAACGACAATATTTGACCGTATTAAGATCCGAGCGCGTATTTCTTTCCGTTTGTATGATATTTTTCGCAAAAGGAAAATCCAACTGGGCCGCGGCCCATCCGTATATCATCCCCGTGCACAGATTTAACCCCAGAAACAAGACCGAAATCTCCATAGGAATTGTTTGCGGGCAAATATCACTGGTTCAATTTTATCATACGAATGGCCGGACCTAAATAATACCACCCCTTATTATCATATATTTCGGTATGCTACGGTGCCATGCGGCGACGCGTACCTCTCACCGATGTGTTCCGCTCACGAAAAACCCAAAGAATTTGTCGATCGTTATTAAAAGTTCGATGCGAACCGTCTTTTACATAATGTAAGCTCATCCAATAGAGTGAAAGTAAATAGACGACGGCCCATGAGGGGTTGAAACCGAAAAACCGCAAGACAATCCCGAAATTCATTACACGCACTAGGAGAACATCGCCGGAATTCACAATATTGAAATCGTGGAGCCCCGCGCGTTGCCCCGCGCCCGGAGCCCTGCGTACCCCGCGTACCGCCGCGCTGATATTACAAAACCCCAATGTAAACGTTGCTATTATTACAAACTAACACGAATAAGTAAATCGCTCACTTTGCATAACTGAGCGCTCCACTTTATCCTTCATATAACGAGGATCACTCGACATACTTCGCCCCGCGACCTCACCGATGAAGCATTACAAAAAAACATTACAGTCGTAAACAATGAAAACATATCATAAAACAATTTAGCCGGTAATCCCGACTATAATTTATAGCCAGTAATATCGGGGAGAATCAGTGTTAAATCATAAAAAGAGCACTTAACTGATGTATTAGGTAACACGGGCAGCCGTTTTAATAACTATTATTAAAAGTCTTGACGAAATTCCCTAATAATAAAGCTGAAGAGCGCGGAGCTTCCGATAGCTCCTTTACTTTATGGAATTTAACACGTCTATGATTTTATGATGTTCTGGTAATGTGTGGAGATATTTACTCATTTACCCCTGGTAGTTTGCTCCTGGTAATTTGCTTCTGGTAGTTTGCTCCTGGTAGTTTACTCCTGGTCAGCGAGTAACCGCAACTTATGAACGAAGACCATCCCTAATAGAAGTATGAGGACATTTTCTTAATAGTTGTAGCACCGCTTCGATATTCATGAAACAGTAAACATTTTGCGGTTTATTTTGATGGCGTGATATACTTCTTATGGGAGATAAAATGTATCATTCGCGTAACATTTTAGTGCGCGCCAATCGTAAAGAGTGCATCACTTGGACTGGGTACCAGGCTAACATGTGTCGTAAAGAGACCTCTTCGGCTAACAATTTCCTGATGGTCTGTAAATAGTAAGTTTATTGTCTTTTTATGAGGTACTCGGACCGTAAAAAGGAAATAAAAGAGCACCGCCGATGGTGATAATAAAAAAAATAATTTTCAACTCATCTTCGTGATTATCTCTTTCGGTTTTACGAGTAAGTAACGTGCGGGAGCGAGACGGGAATGGTTTTACAGCGTGTCGTACCGATGTGACCCTTTCGACTCGATGGGGGTAAAGGTCGTAAAATGGGAGCATAAGGATAATGTTTTGGGTTTCCTATACTGCGCTTCATTCATGATTTCGTTTTAGTACGGCGTCGGTAGACATGTAAATCCGATTGCTTTCACAACGTCGATACGAGTATTGAGATACGTTTCCCCCTATTATTTGGTGTATTACATTCGTAATAGAAAGAAAAAAATCTTGTTTCCCGCCCCTGAAAGTTTTCAAACAAAAAACTTTGTATTTCTTCGCGTGCTGGCTACAAGTAACTAAAAAGTTTTTAATCTGAATTCGCAGCGAAGGCCCGATTATAACGAAACCACCGAAATCAGTACACGCAAATTCAAATTTGGAACAACGTGATAACGGGCGGTTTAATTGCGAATAGGGATGGGACAGTGCAATCCCGCGCAGACCTATTCGGCAGTCAGCCTAAGTTCCAACACTCCATTTGTTCGGCTCGAGTGAGCCTAACGCCCGGCCACGGGACGCATCCTAATTCTTAAAGGGCCCATCAGCAGACCTTTATGCGTTAATAAAGTTGCGATATAAAAAGAATGGAGGCGTCCGAGGGTGAAAGACGGAAAGGGTAGGAGTTAAGTGCGCGTTTAAGGCGATGTCGGGGGCGTGCGAATTTGTCAAGCCATAGAACGGGACCATTCAATTGTCCGATGATTAAATAAAGACAAGAGATCCCTTGTTTGTCTATTGTCATGAAGTTTTCCCTTTTGTGGCTTAACTCAAATTCTCCATGGACAATGCATTTTATTAGGAAAATTATTAATATATTATTTCGATGGCATAATTGGTAGAACTCGTTCTGTTTAATGGACTGCACGTTTCATGTGTTCAGAAATACGTGCATAATTGCATCACGCCATGCTACATAAAGCACCGGTAATCATAGAAAATGGACGATTTTCTTCACTTGAATCATTACCTGTTGCCATGTTATGTATCTTTAGTGGGTCGTTTATTAAGTAATTACTGATAAAAAGCAGGATGTTTATTGTACGAAATTAAAACCAAAATCTCTAATAAATGATCCAGTACCATAATTCGGCCACAGTGGCCAATTTTAACGGTGACTAGCCACAGTAGTACACAGGAGATAAGGTACATAAGCGTGCGCACAGCCACAGGTGCATTGTCTGTTGCAATCCGACGGGATGGCAATCCGATAGGACAGAGAAAGATCAGGCGAAAAAAAAACAAAATTATTCAAAATCAGATTCATAATTCTTACCAACACTCAAATGACACATCGCTTAAACCCTCATTTCCCACACCCAGGTCCCCTAAACAACCGTATCAAAATCTTAAAGTCAAAACTTTACGACATTGCGAATACTGTACACAGTCACACAATACCCAACAAAAATACAAAGATATCCCTTAATCGTGATAGCCCGCTAGTTGGTCTTAAACAAAGATGAGGGCCCGTAAAGGAAGCCAGAGTGTTTTATTAACCATTTGGGCTTTATTTAACGCTCTCTCATACAGATTTTATACATCGGCGTCTCGACGTCTGACGGGATGGCATGATGGGCTCCGATGGGCTCTTAAGGTTCCGTGTACTCCGTATCAGATGGGGGACTTTAGGGCTGGTTGGTTGCGGAGTAAATTGTGATGGGAGAGATTTTTGCATTGGGAAATTGGGTAGGATTTTGATGGTTTTGTTAGGCAATATCCTATTTTGGTCTATAAGAAGGGATACTTGAATTTTGGAACTGCTCTACATCTTGTTAAGTCTCAGATTTTCCATTTTTTCTAACTACATAATATTTATGGGGACAAGGAACTATTCTTACTGTCTCCATGGCCTATAACAATTTGCTCTGCTTTCTTTATTTTTGCTTCTTACCCATCTGATACCGTGTCTGTCAGAGCCAGCCAGAGAACAACCAATTCACCAACGTTTAATCTGAAATGAATGAGTTTATCTTCTTCAATCTTTACTATCACCTAGTCTTTAGACCAGTATTCTTGTCCTCGTTCCTTTTCCTTTCTCAAATATTCCCTTTTCTACCTCCAAAGGTGTCGCAATGTCAGCCCTAAGCTTGTCATGTGAATGCCATGTTATGTCGATGGTGTGCCCCGCCGTCTTGCCAGACAGACTGCAATTACCCAGGGGGTGAATGTAAACAGTTGTTTGTTGATGCTTGTAGTTCAATTTTGATAAGGAACGCTATGGGTTATGGTGTAAGGCTGACGGGATATTTCAAATACTTATTGCGGTGGGGTGATTATATCTGACGATTATTGATGTGGTTAGTCTTCTCTAGTTTGTCAATTTTCGTGGTCTGTTGTAGTGTTTTGTTCTTCTGGTCAAAGAGCTGTTAATGTTATCTTAGCACACATAAAATAACATCACGCCTGTAATCCTCGAAGGGCCTGGCAGAGGTGTACCTAATAGTCGCTACACTCAAGTTTTTAAACCCCATGTAACATTAACCGGGCACAAATCCACTGCAACGTGGCTGCTACTGAGAACCTCTGAGGAAACAACAATAACACTTTGCCTGACCTGGGAATCGAACCCAGGACCTGATGCTCAGTAGTCACGCTTGCATTAAATAAAGTCACCATCTCATTGCTGTATTTAAAGTAAAATTTTGGATTTGGACCAAATCGAAAGACAATTTGAAAACTTGGAAAACTTGTTCCTGTAATAGATAATTAAATCCCAGAATGTTTTGTTAATTCTTCTCATACATTGATTTTGTTTTAATCTGTTGTAGAGGTTCAGTACTTATCTTCTATGTGTTGCAATAAGAGAGCTGAACTAATTAATTAATTTGTATTATGCAATTCTTTATAATGATTGTTTTTTTATTGTCCAGGCTTATTTTAATTAATTATTGATTGGATAATTACTTACAAACATTTGTACTCCCTCAGATATTACATAGCGCACTTTTTAGTACCTTGATATACCATTCTTATTGTACCTAGGTATGTTAAACAAATGAATAAATGACTTATGATTTAATTCCTGGTCAACAACGCACCTTGTCCTTGACCTTGTAAAATCGTGTAAAAAATACAGTTATGTGCTATAAAAAAATCCACGAGCAATGGCGTTTAAGGCAATGGCCTTACCACAGGTGTCTGTCTGCTCCTCACAAATCTACATTTTTCTTTATTCTCCAAAATCAATGTAAAATCCCATTTTATACTTCCAAATATCAGTTGAAGAAGCCTGCCGCATAAAAAGCAATAAAATGCTAAACAACATGAATACAAATCTATATCAACGATACAAATATAATCACTGCGTTACACCTGCAAATATAAATAGCTACAAATAAAGAACTTTGTCCTTCACACGATCGTGTCAATCACCCAAAAACCCGAATACTATAAAAAGTATCCACAAAAAAACTTGAAAACCGCATTTCTAAACTCTCAACGACACTTACGCATTGTAATCGCGGCTAAATCGAATAATCGAGCACTCGAGCAAACCGAGTTAAGTTATTTAGACTCGAGTCCCTCCGGCGTCGCGGCACTACTCGGTAATCGAATTGGAGACCGCCACTTGGTGACACTTGAGCGGAGTGTTACTTTGTTAGCCGATTTTTGCGGGCCCCAGTCCGCCCCCGGGGTACAACGCGATTATGCAAAAGTACCCCATACGAATCTTCTCACAGACAGCTTTATGGCACTTCAACATTTTTATACCTTATTTTCTTTCATTGTTTTAATACAAAACATGATAATCTTGATACTTTTCGAGCACATTTTCACCCCGAATAAAGTTTCGAATTTTGAATGTCGAGTACTCTTTTTAAACAGGAAACTGCTTGAAATCGCTTCAAGCAGTTAAAAACAAAGCAACGAGTCAGTAAAGTTGTGCCAAACAGAAAAACTAATTACGGAACGTTGAACATGCAAACACACAATACGAATTAACAAACAGTTCGCAATCTACAATGTCATTAAAAAAACATCGTACTCGATTAATATTCACATCATAATTCACAATACGCAACTACGCTTGAAAAAACAAAACATAATCCCAAAGCGTCACAAACAATGGCGAATAATCGATTCCAAAATCGATACAACACTAGAGCGGCTAACTCGGTACAAGCACGTCACAATCTGACTCGATTCATTCGTATGCCGATGACGAGACACAATTCAATTTGAATATTTTGACGTGACCGTCGAATACTAATATAGACGACAGTTTAGCAAATTGTATCTTATAGCGCGTGTTTTATGTTTTATTTATGATACATACGATTGTAAATTTAATTTGTGTCGCGTCGCTAACGATTCCAGTCTGGATTTCGTGCATTCTCATTTTTGTAACCGAGTAGTGATGCGACACCGATTTTATCGACCGATACCAGATGTGAGCGCCAACTTTCAGCTCAGAAAATTTCGGCTTTGATAAATGACAATATTTGTTAGAACGTAGACGCACCTCATTTAAGTTGGTACAGTCCATTCATACATCTTATTATGTATGAGGATTCTATTCCAACTTTCGCTGTGTGCGTCAGTTAAAATTAATTAACAGTCAAGTTGAACGTGGGACATGAGTTTTGGCATCGTCTCCGCGCCGAAAAACTCTAAGTATCGGAAATAGAAACGGATGAATAATGACGTGATATACCTAATGAATGTCGTGTGAAACTGTCACTTGTTTTAATTAATGTTGTTGCTGTTTCCACGCAGCCTTTTTGACTGAGAGACGCTTATTATGTTCTGTAATAGAACAGACAGGGATAGACATTTGTACTTCATTATTTCTGTTGTCTCAGATCAACGTAAAAATGCTTTGACGTCTGGATTTTTGTAAAGATACATTTTATAAATGATATCTCGTGTTAGTTGTGAAACCAACGAAGATCTTGTTAGTTGACATTAATACGTTTTCAAAAGTTATTCACGGAGCTGTTTCTAACACTCCTGCGCATTCACAGGTCCGTGAGAAAGACTAACAGACTGTCACATGAATGTTTAATTTTTATAAACATTCGAGTGTTTAGTACTTTGGGACCTTTCGAGATCTTACCGGATACGGAGATAAAACACTCCACGTCAAGATTAGATTTTTCTAAATAAATATCAAGCTCGAGTGTTATTTACCGAGGCAGCTTGGCAGCACAAGAGGTCCCTGTTCTCGACTCAATGGTGTTTGTTTAAAACCACTTAAATCCTCAATGGGCTCGACAAATACGTAACTGCAGTAATCTGTTGTAACAATACTCGACATTGTAAATAATGCAAGTTTACGTCGTTACGTATTGGAAATGTTCCGTGGGCGTCATGGTTTATCTATTACATACATTATAGAATGTTTTTTTTTCTTATAACAAAAACACCATAAGCCATGGTGACATGTGTGGCGCCTCGGCCACGTTATCTCATTGTGAAATGTGTACCAAAAAGACGGCACGGTGTGACGTACAACGAGGACACATTCGATACATAAACCGCGGCGTATCTCGGTGAATATCATCTGTGCCTTCACAAACACTGACCGTAGATTAGATAACGCCGGATGTTGCTTCTGAGATCAGAGACGTCTGCGCACGGCTATAGACAACATTTACACAGTGCTACCTGATAGTAAGCAGTGGATCTTTCCATCGGACTATCTAATCCGAAATTTTTAACGCCGAATGCCGAATTTCAAACTTCCCCCATCACTAATTGCGAGCAACATGTGTTCAACGTAAACTATGTTATAATGACATTAAAATAACAGAAAAAAAGGTGCGAACGCATCGATTCGGTATTTATTATTCGAAAATAATCGGTAACGCTCCGATAATGTGCTAAATTCGAATTACCGCCAGCCAGGCGCGCATAACATAATTGCTGGTCGCACGCGAAGTGTCTATCAAAATTATTTTCGTATGGGGTACTTTTTTTTTCTTATGCACCCCTGGTAACGCGCGTGGGGTGTCGTGGGATCCTCTCGCACCTACGGACGGACACGCAAACCCCGTCAATACAGATAATTGTTTCATTATTCTTCTATTAACTCCACTAGTGCAGCAATTTATCTTAGCGGATAACGTGAGGGATAATATTGTATGGTTTTTAACACACTGTTTAGCAATATGGCCGGTGGAAACTAATTTTGGTGGCAACTAAATGCGGAGACGGCTCGTAAAACGCGAAAGCAGTAAAGTTTCGAGCTGGCGCGGTCTAAAAGCCTGCGGGGCGTGGTGGTGACGCCCAGCGTTTTAGCCGCGCGGACATGCGATGCTTAGCGTCTTTATTAACAGTGCACCTACCCGCTAGATATGGACTCCTGGTACTGCTGTTATTTATGTGATAAGTCAGAGTTATCTTCGCGATTATCTTAAAGGGAAGACGGGCAGCAAAGTTATAATAATATAAAGTACAAATCAAATTATTCATACTACGAGCATCTCGTATGAATTGGCTACATTTCAAGTGCATGTAATCAAAAACTAGTTTTATTTGAAATTGAATTTAGAATGTAGATTTTGCGCGTTTTATCTCAAGAACGCCTGAGCTACTTTTGACAAGGTTCCAGTAACGTGTCAAATATTTTTGGGGCTGGCCACCCCAGACGGAAAGTTACGTAATACTGATTAATTAGTTATTTTGGCGGAGCAGGGGCGAAGGGTGGTGTTAAAAGCAATTATATTGATGCACGCGAAACTACGGCCATTGCTCGCATTGTTTGGATTTGTTTGGGTGGCAGAAATAACGTCCTAGTCGGGTATGTTGGCTGTACGTTTGTGCTACGTAGATATGCTCGATATGATGTTTTGCAACCTGAATGATTAACTCATGATTGCTAACAAGATCAGGCTAAAAATGAGAGTTTCTGGAGAAAAGTGTAGGAGTCAAAATGTAGGACTTAAAAACTGGTAACGATGTATCAGACTTAATTGAAAGCCATAATCATAATAACGTTTGATTAGCTACTCTTGGTAATGAAACTTAAAACAATTAATCATTCCCACACTAGAAACTTAACACTGACATAATCAAACACATACCACATTAGAAACAGTCGGTAAAACGAAGTGCTACCAGCGCGACAAGAAACAGAAATACCAGGGCGTAATGAGAGCGCAGCAGATATATTAATTGGACAGCAGATCAAAGAGCAACAAATGGGATCTTCGTCAGCCATGGTTGCCTGGTAATTGTGAGGACAGGTCGCCCGTTTGATGGCTTTCTGCTCGCTCCTGTGATCGAAAATAGATGCCAATCTGTTTTGGTGATAAACTGGCGCATGTTTATGGTGACTTGCGTAATAGGAGTCAGTAGAGAAGCATGTGAACCCATTTATTATGTCATAGATGGTTCTAAATCTGAAGACTGAAAATTTTCTTTGTCCTGTTTACTTGCCACTACTGAGACAAAGCCTCTAGAAGAGACCGTTGACAGATGTTTTTGAATTGTATGGTTCTAAGACATTGTGTCTTCACGATGTTTTCCTTCATTGTTTTGTTGTGAAATAAATTGCACAAAATAACACCTTGGTACGTGTGCTCACAACCAACAACTCGACATTTGGAGCACGTTACCACTAGGCTACCTCAGAACCAAGATGGACATCACACCTTACCGCACGAACATAAGAGAGGCTTAAGTAAACGACTGTACAAACTTACGCCTATTAAAATTAAGATATTCAGATAACAGCCGGCCGCAATCCCGCGACCAGAGTTATCTAAATTCTTCAAACATTGACGAAACTAAAACAAGTAGTCGACGACGTGTAGCCAGCCTTATCTTTACTAGTTCGCCTCCCGGCTAATCTCGTGATAATGCTGCACAAACAATAGTATTCCCTAGAGGTAATTAAGCAATGGCTGGATCAACGTTATTTTATTGTACTATCATATAAGATTTAGTAAGTGGGTGATCAATTTTGAAAACAACTTGGACAAGGCCTCTTTACCATGAATGATCTTTATTTTGGCTTTTAGCAGTTGCACCATCGTAACTGCTATATTAGCGTCTTCTTGGATGATCTCCCCGAAATTCAGTTCTTGTATCAAATCTGCTTCTGTGGCGTCTTCTACATTATCATCATTAGCTGATGTTTCTGGAGACTAAAGTCACTTTTGTTTTATTTTGAGAAATCGTCAGAGATTCTTTTTCAAAGCGAAACTTCTGGGTAACCAAGACGAATTTTCCAATGAACCCAGTAAAAAATATTGGGTGATTTCCCAACAATACAATAGGAACACATAAATAGAAAGGGCTAATGTATTGCTTGTAACAAAGCAGGTTGGTACCGGAACCGATTCTCGGAAAAGTGGGAACCGTGCGCTGCTCGTCCTTTGATATAGCTGTAACAACAAATACAACTCCGTTAGATGCTTCCGCCCTGGTACTTGCTTCTGTAACAATGAAATTCAGGAAAAAATGTTTGATCTCTCCTAGCTTTTTGTAGAGAAAAGAATTTAATGGGCACAAAAATATTATTGATTTTGAAACGAACAATTTTTACAGCATCAGTTTCATTTTCGCTTGTTGCTGAATCTGTTGTAGTTACACTGATGTCGATAACTGTTGCTGCATTTCAACAGATTTAAGACCGATAATATTGTCATCTGTATTTTGGTTTATGTTCTTTTACAATTAATGCTATAGAATTTTTTATTCACAATATTTCCTTCCTTCAAAACCATGACTGCATCTCCTCTAAAGTAGCGTCTGCTGTTAGTCACATTGAAACAACTCGTTATTTAACATGAGTCAAAACAGTAATTTGGTTAAAGACTTATTCAGTCTTCGAAGCCAAAGACCTCGTTTTAATAATCTAGACTCCACAAACTGAAAAACCAATCCGTTTCTGTCAAGTGTACCAAGAGAGCAGAGGTAGGTTGTAACCAGTGTTTCACATAAAATTTAATAATAATGAACTAATCGTGGTCTCGCACCGGCCGGACGGCCGCGAAGCGAACAATACCGCGTTAATTCGAGCCCTTTGTCCGGACCAATAGAAAATTTCATGTTCCACCGGGCCCGCAATGGCGGCATTCTCTTCATTACGACACTTTTAATGTAAATCACCACTACCTTTATCACCACAGGGGAGGTAATTGGCAAAGATTTTAAACGCATTCCTCTCGAAAAGGTGAGACTATTCTATTCATAGAAACTCCTTCACATGTCTCCATACGACGTTTGACTGACTAGCGTTACACAGAAAAGAACAATCATTTAATTCTATTTACATAATCCCAGGCTATGTTACTAGGAATCGAGAAATTCGGCTTTGACTTTGATACCAGCGTTTAGCAGGTTACAGCGTTGCTCGGAACCGATTGTTTGTTTGTCGGGCTGTAAAACTGTTACGAATCGTAAACGATCGTGTGTGGCCAGCCCTTACGACGAAATCTGAACAGATGGACCGAGATCAAAAGACTGTGTGGTGATAAAAGGCCGTTGATGTGAATTAAAAGTAACAACTTAGTGTCGGGGGACTGACGGTTGCCGAGTATTTTCTTTCTCGTTACACACCATACATTCTCCCTTAATGTAACGCGTGAGGGAAGGGAAATAACATTCCCATTTTCCAGGTATTTTCCGCACTCCATATTGGTGGGATTTGTAGGAGCCCGCTGCCGGCACAATCATTAGCCCCGCAATCCTCCACGACTGTATGGGGCCCTGGTACCGCTCGGGGAACTATTGGCGAATTTTCCGGGATTTTATTCTTATTTTTATCCCCCTATTTTGGTTGTTTTCTTGAGGGAAAACAAACAATGAACTTAAGGAAATGAAGCACACATCTTGTTGAGTTTGCAAGATAATTCTATCCTGTTACAAAGAAGCAACGCGTAACTTAAAACACTTGAACAAAAAAGAGTTCCCCTAACATTAAGAACTGTTCATTAACATCCAACGAGAAGACGTCCAATTACAGAAATAAAAGACCTTCGAATGGCTCCAACAATATCCTAACGTAATCAATGTTGATAATAACCGGGCAATTATAACTCCCAACTAATTCTCGATTACGGGGCGCGGGTCTGAGGAGCGGGGTGGGGGGGGGGGACGCACCGGGACCTCGCTAGGCGTTATTAACCGGGATTACCGGATCCCCGGCGCGATCCCCGGATACGGGGATTTGCTCACGGATCGCGTAACAGTGGAAATGATAAAAGATACGTGTGGATACGGGGATTTTTGTATGTTTATTGGCATTCGAAAAATAATGGAAGCGAAAGTTTGAAAAGAAAACTAAACATATGCGTCATGTGGGAGAGAATTATGAGGGTAGATAAAACGGGCGAGAGAGATTGCTTCCGCTAACGCTCAGCGCTGTCTGCATACATTGAAAGGGTGTAATTACGTTCTATCTTTGAACCAACACTTGCAACGTCACATTGTGAAACACTGCAAGTAGTCACAACGCTATCCTACGCACTACTTACGCCCTAGTAGAATTAACAAAAGTACCCAGAGACATCTATCTCCTGAGACATGCATGACAAGACCAAAAAATAACGAACAGCCCGTGTAGTGTAAGGCACGTGTACTAGGCTCGCACGAGCTGTTAGGAGTGTAGGCCGGGCGAATCCCATGCGGTATCAGCGTTACAAGCGATCGCACTTAACCGCGTCACTGGTATCATATCGCGCTGCAGCGCTATCAGTCAGCGTCGCCCGCTGCATTAGCCCCGTCGCCGCATCAATAAATTATACAGGACACCTCCGCGCGGAGCAGCCGCCCTGGTCACTCGCTGCATTAATGTCGACGAACATTTAAATGCGTGTTTGTCTGTTTGTCACCCGTCTATATATAGGGTTCAGCAGCTGAGCTTAGGGATAACTTAAGGGTTGGCAGGCATTCAAGATCTTATTGCACACATGGATGCAGAGAGAAAGCGGTACACTTGCATTGCAACTTAGGGACTTGGGGGAAACAACTAAAGATGATGCTACAACAGAAATGTGACGACGCAATCTAGCCAATAGAGACTTGTTGAGCATCATTCTCATCACAATCATTAATCAGCACCCACGACACATCAAAGCAATTTCCGAAACAAAAATTCCCTCACTGACGAACTTTCTACCCACCCACTGCACCATCAAAATATTCTTCCTCGCCGTTCGGTCTTAGAATCTAATGTCAAAGTTACAGGTCAGGCGTATAAATAGCCAGAGTGCGTCAGACTACTATTATAGTACATAAGCCGCGCTTATTAAGACCAACTCCCACTCGCAGCGGAGCACGCAACGCGATTAAGCATGGCTTACATGCTGTGGACACAGATTTCTGCTTTCTTTTTTCAATGCACTGACTTTTGTTCCGTTGAGTCACTTTCGTCGTCTGGCTGCTAGTTTTTTCACATATTTTGAGTATTCTTTTCTATTTTTTCGGGTCTGTATTGTGTCAGACAGGTTTTTCTATACTATTTGTATACAAGTTTAGTGATAGTATTGACTAATTTCATTAATTCTAACGGCTTTCTAATTTATCACAAATTGACATTTATTGATGTCGTCAATGACGTCAATCGTGTGAATGCTAATTTTTATTAATTTTTTACTTCTTGTAAAGTAAACAAACTCGTTCGTCTATTGTTATAATTTGAATTTCACTATAAGGTCGGATTAAAAAGTTCATGGAACAAGTTCTGTTATTGGAAAAGTCTTAAATAAGATGTAGGTACCTGTACCCAATAAAAATAATATACAGAAAGCCTACTGTTTCAAGTAACACAATAACATAGTTATAACTTAGATTTGACCAGATAAGGTATCAGGATTATATAAATGCAATAGCAGATTATTCATCTTATTGTGTCAGATCAGTGCCTCTGAAAATATGGTTCTGCTATTCACTCATCGCCATCGAGTTTCAACTGATCATATTTTAAAGATAATTATCGATTACCTTATAACTTCTGCATATGCATAATAAATGTAGGCTTCTCGTTATTTCCGCTTGAAAATTATTTTCTAGCTCTATCCAAAACTTGTCTTGACTTTCAAACAAATCTCTCCCATCATCTAAAATTGGAATACCATTCACACTATTCCATAGCTAGACATAACGTTTCTAACTCCCGATCAAAAACCGAAGAGAAATTCCCGTAAAAAATAAAAAGGTCTAGAACATACCCCACTTTAGCGTCATGTAAGCCTGGTGTTATGGAGTAAGTGGAATCATACGTACATTTCCAAGTAGGGCCGACTCAGACCGCGCCGGGTTGCACCGAGCACGGCGATCGAGAGTTAAGGTTAACGTGATCGACGGTTAACTGGCGGATAGATCGGAAGTTGGAACGTGTGGGGTTTGGGACTTTTGAGAGAAATATGATCAGTTTCAGAGTAGATAAATGTCGTATTGGAGACGGACACGTTAGATCCACAACAGAATTTTTGTTTCAAGAAGATTAGGTACAAACCAAACTAAAACACCAAACACACACCAAAATCAACTTCCTACAAATACCCATCAAATACCTCTTCTAACACCACAATTCAACCAGCGGTTAACCTCGAAACCGTCCAGATTCTTACCGAGAGTTAACCAATAGTAACACCGGTCACTCACCGGCTCGGCGTTGGAATGTAAACAAGAATTAAGGCGGCTTCGTCGGAGCACGTTTGCTGAGAAAAACCCCTCTTTAATTAGCCAGCATCTCTCCAATGATGAAAGAATGCTCATCCTTGCAAACCTTGGGATGATGGGAGACTGTTCTGATGGGTTTTTTGAGAGGAGAGATAATTTTCTGCTGGATTATAAACTTCTCCAGTTATACTTTAATGTAATTAAAACAATACTGCTATACGAAGTCGTGATAGACCAGCTGAGCTGAGACTCTCATAGCACAGTTAGGATCGGCACCACCTCACCACATTACTACTAGCTGATTCGGATCCGAGACGATGCCGTTACGTTGGGTATGTGTGCGATGCAGTATGGAGTTTTATAGAATGAGTCCCGAATGGATCGAATTGAGCCTATGCTGGTCTCGTGCTGTGCTTATAACCTAAGATATAGTAGAGGATTAGAATCCTAGTATGAAAAATAATTCAGGACTCCTTGTGATAATATTGTACTATGTTGTTTAAGAAAGTACGTATTGCAAACGACCCAAAAATGATTGCTTTTTAAAATGCATCTAAGGGACAAGTAATTTCTGTACAAGTATATTACAATCGTGGTTCTAAAAAAACGTGGATCGTAGAAAAGATTTGTGCGCATCATTGTGATTTTGGCGTAGCTATGCCATTCTGGACAAAGAACCAGTTCACCTATGAGTGTTACTGACACTATATTCAACCTGCTAACAATTTTGATAGAAGAACTAGTATCTACCACAAATAATCTAGGTATACTGCAAGTGCCATTTATTCTGTGGTCGACTTCGGCTATAGATTATATAACAAAATATGGTGTGAAAGGAATTGATAAATCTGAGAATGATATTGTCAAAGTAGTGATTGCAACTGCTTCAGTTTGTCATCTTGAATCGATTTATTACCAAGGAATAGATAGTATTTGTAGATTTTTTACGACTCTATCTTTAACATGAAAATGCACCGTCGGCATCTATGTCAACAATAATTCTCCTAGATTTTGCACTGAACATAGTTTGCAATTTAACATTTGCATTTTTGTCTTTGGTTTGGGTCCCCTAGGTCCCAGAACACCTAACTTGATTTAAAAGAGTATTCATGGAGTTTCTTGCTTGTTCTGCTACATAGATATCCACGTATAGGAACTGACAACTTTCTAGTTATAACTTTCTGACCAACTGACCGAATCTTTGACGGTTCAAAAGTGCCTGAGAAATGATTTAATCGAAATAAAGCTTGAGCGAATTCTGGGCAGTCTGACCCCATACTATCCTAACTGACTAACCAGCAATTTATTTATTGTGAAATAGCCCATT
The DNA here is from genome assembly GCA_963853795.1 of Xestia rhomboidea. Lineage (NCBI taxonomy): Eukaryota > Metazoa > Arthropoda > Insecta > Lepidoptera > Noctuidae > Xestia > Xestia rhomboidea. The sequence continues at coordinate 16,793,183 of OY970777.1, forward strand.
TGAAAGAACACAACAACCCAATAGCCTACATTATTTTCCTCTAACAGCTGATCCCTTTAACTTGGAATTGGAACTCCTTGAAATGACGGATCACCTGTCAAAGTGTCAAAATTTGTCAAACGTCAAGTGTGTGACAGGGCCGATAGGGTTGATAAGAGAACTCTTGTGATAGCGTATCAGCGAGATTCGGGGCCAAACAGTATATCTTGGAGATTAGCTGATTTTAAATCGTTGGGAAATCTGTAAACATTGACAATTTTACGGAATATTTTGGTGAAGGTTACTGCGAATATTAGTAGATCAGTTTTAGGGAATCATGTTTACGTAGATAAGAAAGTTATCTATGGATCTTGGAGTAGGTCCTTAACACGAATATAAAGTGGAATCCCTGGAATCTAGAGTCGAATCTAGATGCAGTCGCGCTAAAAATTCGAACGCATCTACGAGGGGTTACAGCCCACGACCGTCATCAGCTGTGGGTTAAAGCCCACGACTTCTTACAAAGATGAGGCTTGGGAACATTTTAGACTAATCATACCGTTAACTTTATGCATCGAATCCTCGATCCTAATACTGAAAGAGCCTTCGGAGATGATAGTCAAAGAGTTTGTCGATTTTGGACTCCGATTGGGATGGTACTTGTTAATACCGCAGCATTAACTATTCTTATTTATCTTGAGAAATTAATCTAGGACGTTTCTGACGGTTCGTTTGGAACGGAAGGATGTGTTCTAATAACTTAAAACTTCATTAATATTCACACTTGGTTCAAGTACAAGCGGTTGTAAGAAAAAAACGTGTTCAAAAAACTTTCTCTGCTCCCTTCGTATTCTAAAAATAACTCGAAAAAATCCCACGTAATGAACTCGGTAACTCATAATGTGTTTTTAAACATTTTTTTTTCTGTTTGTTTCAGATGCGATGGGTAAGCGTGCTTCAGGAAGGCATCATAAATCAAAAAGCAGCCCTTGTAAAAAGACTGTTACAGAAATTTCAATCTTCATAAAAATCCAAAAATAATTATGGGCCGCAGGACGTTTTTTTCTTCAGCACAATAAGTCAATCGGCCTAACACTAGGAGTCCGGGCAAGATTCGCCTCGCGTCGTAAAATTTGATTAGGTCATTAAAACCAGTTAATTTATAGGCGTTCGAACAACTCTCATTTGCCATAAACACACAAAAACCAACCATAAAACTGTGCTATAACGCTTTTTATACTCAATTTGCGTAAACGTCGTTTATGACCTTCTGAAAACTGCTTTTCGCGCGTGTAATCTAAAATAGCCTTTGTAGTAATTAATTGTAAGGTGCAAAACTGTTTAGAGAAATAAATTTGGAATGCCGTTCTTTATTGGGAATAGCAAGTCACGATGGTGACGTCACAAGTTATGTATGGACCAATCAATGAATGATCTTTACCTTTTTAAAGGCTGTCATGCTAAAAAAATATGGCTAATGATGTTAAATTATGCATGTAAGTGATAGGCTAGACTGTCTTGCCAGACATTTGAATATAAGCATCGGTATTGCGGGGTTTCTATATTGTATATACTGCTAGTCCGTAGTGTAAAACATGCAAAGAGTTATTATTTGATTAACAGAATACAGCGTTCATAAACAAAGCTGCATCGTCCAATCATACTACAATGTACGAATAGTAAAAAACGGAATTAAAAAAGCAACCTCGTATCGCACGTCATTTCCAAAAAAAAACCAATTCCAATTTTAAAATATTTAAAAAATATAAAATGACGTATTCATTTCAATCCTGTTCGAATTTTAAAGCACACAACGTTCGGAAACGCGTTCCGTATTTCTGTGAAATCCCATAATTCCGTCAGTCCGGAAACGCGGTATTCATTTAGTGCAAAATTCTGTTGATGCATAAAATAAATTAAATGCAAACAATATCAATCGGACACGGGAACACACTCGGCCGTTGGTACAGCTATTTATCATAAAATACGAACGTTGCGCTGAAATTGGATAGTGCTATCTCTTTCACACCTTCTGGGAGTTACAGAGAGGTCCGTGAGGAGGTTTTTTATTTGTTTCAAAGCCGTGCTATCGGGTTGTCTGTCTGTGCGTTGATTTGCTCGCGTCGGTATCGACTCACAATATTAATTAATGGTAGAATAAGCTTTGTTTCTTTCGACTTGATTGGGATCTGCATATTTCTGTTCGGTTAATGGTTCCGTATAGGATCCGATTGGTAGATTATGTAAGGAATTTTATGTTGCTACATGAACTTTAACACCGCTTTCTCGTGTTATCTTGTATAATAAGTATTAAATCTCGCGGCAGTTTTTAGAAGGATATAACAATGTTGTTAAAATTATGTAAATCGACTCAGTATAATAATAAAATTAAAAAAAGAACATAGATTTCCTTGCAAATGCGGTTTGTTTAACATAAGTGGATGTTTATGAACAAAAGAAAACAAAACCAGGGAACCAAAAACATTTTTTTATCAATTCTATCAAAAAAGAGCACACTGTAAACAGTTTCTTCATTTCAAAAAAGCACCGCAGGCCCCTAAATTTGATTAATGGTTCCGCAGCAATATAACACAGCTCGCAATAGCATTGATTCCTATCTATTGTTAATACTACTTGTTAATTACAAACGCGATAGATAACCACGGTTGTAACCGACATTGTTTTACCCGCCGGCGAAACGGGGTAAGTGGGAAATTCATGTATTTTTTTGTTATGTTGGACGTTGGTATTTTTTTTAATGTTGTAGTAGCCATGTTGTTTTTTTGTGGTGGTAGGAATAATTTGGTTTGAATATAATATGAATTGTAATTTTTAATATTATATTATGAGAATATTTTGAATGTATTTACCGATATGGTTTTGTGAAGTGGCAACTTGAGTAGATATTACAGGAGAACTTGTAAATAATCTGTAGGATTTGGATATTTCTGATAAATACCTCTAAGCCGGATTTTAAGTTAGATAATAATTTAGTACTGGCTATCTTCGGAAAACCTCCAAACCAAATAGTAAAAAAAAGGAAGTGCAACTACAATTGTTTTTTACCCTCTATGTTTTCACTTCATTCATGATTTTCCAGTCAAAAAAGGTTACAATAGGTACTTGTAACTCTTGCTCTCTTGCACTTTTGGAGTGAGGGAAATGTTGAAATAGACAATTTCAACATGTCCCTGACTCCCATCTTGTTCTTCGTGTAGCATTTCTGACACAACTTACACATTGTTTTCCATCCCAAGCATTAAGCTATCTCAAAAAATCTTCCAGAAAACTAGAATTATGCTCTCAAATCTCACTGACTCCATGATGCATGAGATAATAACACACATTGTGCTGCTAATTATCTTCACGTTTTACTAACAGTACTCTATCTAGGGAAACGAATGCAAGTGAAAAAGTGTGATCCCATAAATTAGAAATAACGTGTCTGCGTTCATATTTGTAATTAAGAGCTTGATTGTGGAATGAGTTTTGATTGATGTCGTTTTTTAATTCTGATTTCATTGTGCGAATATGCAAGATAGTTAGATAGTCACTCTGTTAGATTGGCCGACGATCTTTAAAAGGTAGCTAAGTCAGACTGGTCCAGCCTGACCTAGCTAATACCCTATCCTCCGATTTCCCAACCAGTCTGACTGGATTCAACGCGGAGCATTTAATCTTGACTTTTTTTCCTTAAACATCGTAGGATGGTATAGGTCTCATAGGATATTCCATCATCACCTAAATATGGTATTTGCTAATATAGGCCTGCATTTTATTTTTACATCGAAGCCTTTTCTTTGGTAATTAAGCATGGTGAAGCCTGCCGACTGGTGGTTTGCAAGTGATAGTCATCCAACATCAGTACCTAGTGCATAGGTACACAATACCACGGTAAAATATTACCGTGACAATACTTAGAGGTGAAGACTGTCTTCTTTCCTGTCTGACTTGTTTCCGCATCTCCTAGAAGAGAGATCCGATCTACACGCACATAAATCACAACTAATATAAATTGCTCTAAACCCGTCTACGTTGTACCGTACTATATTACCATTCCTTTCATCTCCAGCCTCCGTTGAACCCTATCTAACTGAGACATTATGCTTCATAACCTCCAATGAAGAAGTTGACTCACTGCAGCCATTCATTATAGAATTATGACCGATGATAATTGTCCGTTTAGCAAAGAATGATCTAAGTAATTTGTTACAAATCACAATTAAAGATCCTACTGATAATAGCTGTCAGATTGACGTCCGATTAGCTCGTGTTTGCTCAGTTTTTGATGGCATCGTGTGCACTAAAAAGTATGCTCATTATGCGTACTAAATGAGCCTGTTGAACGTATCATTTGTCAATCTAATGCTCGAAGCAGTAGCAGTATAACCGCCGCTTTTTGCCATCACCAATGCTTAACTGAATGTAAGATTCAACATCGCAACCGCAACGTCCACAAACTCATTCATTCATTGAGAATTTACAACCATATTTTATGTGAACATAAACTTATAATGCCAACATCACCGCATTAAGAGTCTATCAAACAGAAGGCTCTATTAGATCTGAATTGCAAAACAGCAATCTCAAATGTTCCCACCGTAAAATGGTAAACATAACCCATAAACCGAAATCCCGCCAAAATCCGTTTGACAAGTGCACAAACGGGCCAATGGCGCGTACACATTCAAATTTCGAACGCAACATTCAAGATGGCGACCTTCGCGAGTCATATATCAATCGTGATTTACGCACCGCAGCCACGGCCGGTCGACGACCGCCCGAATTTCGTTCAGAAATGCACTCAACGAGTAATTTATTTGTTACCATCTATTATTTTGTAGACTCGCAAGGTCCTAAACACAGCTGACATTAATATATCATTTTACGCGACGTCGACCCGGTTCTCTGTCTCGCTTCAACATGCTAACGTGACGTAAGAGCGAAAGGGATGGGCGTAGGGGCAGAGTAGTTTGCGTTTTCACTTTTTATAGTAGCAATATATTTGATCAGCTGATCGTAGTGACGTTTACTGCCCGTGTGTCAGTGTAGTGTTTTTCATAATTTATATTGTAGTAGGTATTTTTTACTCTCGCTTGCTGTAGGTCGGGGTTTTATTTATATATTGAATATTTATCTAAGTATTGTGTATCGACTTCTGTTGAGCTGGCCTATAAATTTAATGGGCGGTCGGTTTTTGGTGAATTTTCACGTTTATTTATTGTTTATTTTGTTATTAAATCATTTGGTGTGAATATTTTAAATTTATCGGATGTGCCGTTCTGTTTGGTGGTGATAATGGATTTTTGGTAAAGTTTGACAGTTTATGGTTTTAGGTCTATGTTATGTTGTTATTTAATTGTTTTAATTATCGAATATTTTATGATTTTAAGCCTTTCCGCTTCTATTAAATTAAATCCTTTGACTACCATGAAGATGCGATACGTAAAACTAGATAAAAGCGCCATTTATCGAAAATTAGACTTAGGGTTGTTTGACTAATCCAATGTTTAGTATTCAGTCTATATTTACAAATATAATGAAAACTATCAAGTATCAAGGCTCCTACCGCCTGTACTTGGCTTCATCACAGTGCTGCATTTATATACTCTCCAACTTGCCAATCCTAAATGGTTCTGATGTAGAACATCAGAACCATTTAGGATTGGCAAGTTGGAGATTGATGACGCCACTGTACCTAGACCTGACCTGCTGACAAAGCCAATCATTAATATCACACATATACGATATTTACGTAATCAATAGGGTAGATGACAAAAAAAATCTAATAAGTCGCGTCAGAAAGATTTCCAAATAATATTGGACACATTTTCTTTTTCACATAAACAAAAAATTAAGACGATACAGTGCGTCGAAAACTCGTGTGACGTCAAATTTGAGTACATTTTTTGGTTTAGAACATACCAGTTTCCTCATCAATCCTTCCTTTTTGGAGCAGTGGAAGACTATGAAAGAAATTGAGCAAAGTATGGTGTCGGACGTAAAGAATAGCACCATCATATCTACCCGTGGGTGTCGTAAAAGGCGACTATGGGAGTTACCAGAGAATGGGAAGCAGCGTTCTCTGTGCTTTTATAACAATCGTACTGCGATCGCCAACGCGCCTGTCAAGCGTGGTGATTATGACAAAACCCCCCCTTTTGGGGAAGGCCCATGTTCAGCTGTGGACGTCTTTCGGCTGAAATAATGATAAATGATGATGATATTAATGAAAACTGCATATCCTGGATCCGATCCCGCAACTTAAAACGCATGTTTGCTAACCCACCGCTCCACCTCTATAATATATACCCACCCATAGACTCAAGATATTTCAACCTCGTCCGAAATAGCACACATAAAGCTACACATGTCATGTTATATAAAGGTGTGCGCACACTGAGTGCGTGCGTGAAGCACACGTGGTCCCCGTAAATATTTTTGGACGCAATCGATTTCCGAAATCCATTCGGTACCCCCGCGCCGCGCCGCGTCGGCTGCCTTTGGCGGTTGTGTGGATCTGCCTGAATGATGTGGTGTTATTTGTTGGAAGGAGGTTAAAATTGATATTTTTTAAAACAGATATGGTTTATCATTACTTATTGAGGAAATAGATTTTAAAAAACAACAAACTGCTTTACAGTATTTATTTTTAATATGATGTGATCAATTTTGACGTGATAACGGCTTATAAATCGATGAACACCGGCTGCACGCACGAAAAAGTGTCACACCGTTCCGCGCGCCAGTCGTTCAACGCCCAGCCCAAAGCCTTGGACCTAGAAAACTGAAATTTTGCACAGTGGTTCCCTTTATAATGTAGACAAGGAATAAGGATTTTTCGAAATTCAACCCCTGATGAATTAAATAGGGGATCAAAGTTTGTATGAAAGTCTGTCAGTTTTAAAGTTAGGATCTTAAAATGTTGTGTTTAGGCTGACGATTGGAAATTAATTTACATGTGTCTCAGCGTTTTTGATAATTCCACCCCAAAGGGCCCTAAAAAGGGGATGAAGTTGTGTATGGAAAGTCCATAATTTCCGAAGTAAAAACACAAAATTTATTATCTAGGCGTATGGTTGGAAGCTAACGCAACGATGTTGTTAGAATTTCAATCTTTAAGGGGGATGAAATTTTGTTTTTTGAGTTAAAATCACAAATATCATGAAAAATTACGTTTTCACGAAAAATTATCGTCCGGAAGGAAGCCGACTTTACAAACCATATTTTTTTTATTATTAATCTAAACACTATAAATTGTATAGAAGTAAAATTTGTTTATAAGTATGTATGTATGGATGGGGTAACCTTCGGAACTTTTGATCCGATTCCGAATATTCTTTCACTCATCATCGCGTTTCATAAGATACATTTAAAACGTTCCCGTGGGTTAATTTCCTTACATAACGGGAGTGAAACCGCGAGCAAAAGCAGTTTCTCATACAGAGGATGCCAAGACGAGTGGCAGTCGCTTTTCTATAACGAATTACAACAGAATTGGCATAAGTGTAATTATGCCAGGCTCATAATTTTATGACATCTATATCGCTGATTGAATGTCCCTATACGTTACCCCCTTGTGTTTCCTACGAACTTCTTAATAAACTTCCGTCATATATCTTTATCATTTTAGCAACAGCCCTGCTATTAATTTCTGTATTTTTTTCAGAAATTCTTGTCTTTCCTAGAATCCTCTCTTCCCTCCATCAGCCAGTCTCAAAATCCTTCAAAACCTTACAATTCTCAACTAAATCTTCAGCCCAAAAAACTCGCCTCGTCGCCGCGTCGCATCCATCCAAATCGTTCGACATTACCGCGTATCGTACCGCCTGGTATCATTAATCTACGTGACAGTTCAAAATTTAGTTACAGAGGGTTCCCGCGGCCCCCCCTCCCGCCTCCGGCCCCCTTCACCCCCGCAGCCCTCCACGCAAGTTTTTGAGGGATGCCTAACTGTCTACAATTCTACATGGTTAACTATCGTTAGAGAGCAGGAGCTCTTGAAATGTGGTAGATTGTGGTGCAGCCATTGAGGGTACTATTGTTTTGTTTGGTTGGAGGGTAGTCGAGGAGTGGATTAGCAGGTTGGTATTGGCGGAGGTGTGAATGGTAACGTGGAAAAGATGATGGTACGAAACAGCCATAAAAACGAATGATGATGACACAAAGAGTCGAATTGTTGGTCTTAAAACTTAACTAAGTCAAGAGGCTTAAGACGTTAACTGCTGGCAGTATTGCAGTATATATTATAACCGGCCTATGACTTATAACCCAGCACAGCAGTCTCCATAAACAGCACGCTCTACGCAACATTCACCGACAAATCCAATGTCCTCTTGTCACACAACGCATAACACAAGATAACAAATGCGTTACCATCCTAATTTAAAACGCCAATAACAATAAACTAACAGGTTGCAATAAATGTAAGTCATCGCAATATGAACAAAACTTATTCATGAATATTTACTTACACCCTCTGCCGTGATCCGAAGCTATAACTGAACCCTATAACAATAACTTAACTATCGGTAAGATCATTAAACTCTCAATCGAAATTACTAGGCTCGCAGGAACATACAGAGTTTCACTTGAAACTAATTAGCGTAGTCTACAGAGCGCTTTTCACAGGCTCGCCTGTTACTGGCAGGCGCCGCGGGGCGTCTTCGCTTCCGTGTACGATACATTGTGGAAACTCTGCGCTTGTCCTGCTACCCTGGTGAATTGGGATCGATATTGAGGCGCGGCCATGTACTCTTGTGGATAGCGTGATGGTATTTTGAAGGTTGTGGTTGTTAGGGAAGAGTTTTGATGTCTGTTTGTTCAGAAACATTGGATATGGGAACTGCCTTTTGCCTTTACAAGCTCATGAAATAGTGCTTTGCTTTTGCTAAAGACTTCTTATATAATCACCTATGATTAATTTAGAAGCATCAGAAGCCTAAAGAACTTAACAAAAGCATTTTGACAAACTGCAATTGAACACCATTGCAGGAAAGCCTCCTCTTCTATTCCAAACCGAGACACGTCTCATCTTCATGATGCTTTTTCACCTCCCACTTCCGGCGCCCATCGTTGCTTACCCAAAAGCCTCGTTAGCAATCAAGATACTCACAGATACATAACTAAAAGCATCAAAACAGCTAATCAGCACAAAGTAACGAAGCATACAGCACGAAGGCTCGTGTGTAATTTTTCTCAAACCCGCCATGAATAATCAAATTTTTCTATACATACCGTTTATACCGTCACGACCCAAAGGAGGAACGTCATAAAATACAAATGTAAATATACCAAATCAAACCTTAATATGTCCCTCGTAAAGTTGGCATTTAAGTGTCCGTAGCGCTAGGGTTGTGAAATTTATGAAAATGACGAGCGGAACGTTCGACCCTCGTGACTGGCAGAATTCTGTGCCAGAGTGTATTTTTACTTTTTTTTTATTACATTCTGGTGGTATTACTCGATTTTTAATATTGTGTTATGGGTAATATTTGAATGGGTTGAACAAAAAATACTTGTAATGTTAGCATTGTCTCTGAAGTTGGGTTTTGTCGGGTAATTGTTGGTTATGTGTCGAGGTTCTAGGTCAAGTGTTGTCTAGTAAGTTCATTGGCACTTTTGTTTGATCAATACTTTTCTGAAAACATGAGATGTTTCCTTTGACATTCATCATAAGAAAATGTTAGACACAAAAATCAAAATCTATCTTAGCATTTAGGTACCGATTTAGGTACCGTCCGGTACCTACCAAAAGAAAAGAATTTCCAGCTGGTTCTGGGTTCCATGACTCAGATAAAACCCCCAGATTGGTATTATTACCCATAAATAGGTAGGTCCTGTCAAGCAATCGTTACACCACGATTTAAAGACTATTAAAACGCAAATAAAGCCTTATTTAACAAAAATATTCGCATATAACTTACGCATACTTCGCGTGCCTATAAAACTTAATTTTATTACCACTTTACATAACTCTCAATTCGACAAAACTTGTGAAAAATAAATCGATAATTTTTCGTTACCACAAACGAGGTCGATAAAAAAGGGACACCCGCCCACCCCTATAAGTACAGTCAGCTAAAATTTTTGCCAGCTCATCGCATCGCGTTACATGTGTTTGGAGCTGGCTGTACCGCCCAATGCACTACGTGGCACTATCAAATTGTCATTAGTGATACCCTCTTTAGTATTTTTTTTTGTTACGTCTATTTGGATCAGGGTGCCTTGTTACATTCATGAGGTCATTCACGCCCAGGTTGTAAAGTGGATGGGTGGGTGATGCACCTGTTTTTTTTCGAATGCCCTAGTATTTTCTTGACGTACGTCAGTGACTGGGAGGTTCTAAGGACCCCACATCTTGCCTTCATAGACAAAACTTCGACTCCAAGAACTAAAACTTTATTTTAGTTGATTTCTAAGACTCCCATGCAAGAAGAGATAGATCTCAGGGTTTGTACCAGCTCTTCTATAGCTATTTTTGCTTATTGAGAATACTGTTGGCCTGCTTCATGCCACTGCTGGGCAAAGATTTCTCCATAAGAAGTTTCTTTTTAAGCATACGCTATAAAATAACAGCTGATTCACTAGGTAAGCGTATGTAGTATCATTAGTCGCAAAGGCTCATTTAATTCACCCGACCACTTAATAAAAACGTACAACTAGTTGCACCGTGCAAGCACTACTACATACGGCCCGATGACCTATCAAATGACGTCACAAGACGCCATGATGGATGTGTCAAGGTCAAGTTTGACAGCTGTCAGCGGCAGTCTGAAAAACGCTGTCACGAGTAATGGATAGGCTTCCTGGACGCCTTTTCGGGGTCGACGCACTCCGCTCGATATTATTTACGATTCTGATGTTTTGTAATGTCAGTGGGTTATGTTTTTATGGACTTGAACTGCTTTGTTGTAAGTACATAATAACGTCACGCTTTTATAACTTGAAAGGGTTGGTAGAAGTCTCATTTATCAGTTATATTTTAAGTACAATGGGAAGCGTGCTTTTTCCTATGCTATGAACAATACCTTAGAATAAATACTGTTTTAAAAATAAGACGATCATAGCAGTTCCTATTAGAGCAATGTAATCTGAATATAAGACCTAAACAAAATTGGGGCGGACCAAGTAAGCATTTCATCGAACGATATATGTTTTCTGCAGCGGATATAGAGAGGTTATCCATTCTTAGCATTTCTTATTAGTAAGCAAGCAAACTATGAATCAAGACAGTACCAACTTTTAAATGACGTGAAACCATACAGACTTACGACTTACCTACTTAGAGGTATACGAAAGATTTAAGACATAGACAATTTAGCCAGCACAAAAACTGAAACACAGCCTCAAAGACAGCCTTTTTTAGAGCTAAAACCTTGAACCACCCTTACAAAACACCACTGACACCGAAATTACATGAAAAAGTGGCCGAAAGCAAACAAACAGTTAGCGTAGGTACTCTATCGATCTGCCATCCCGTCTGTATCTACAGATGAGTTATAAGACAGATTTGTGGACCATCCCCCGACAAGGCAACGACCCTTAACCCACACAACTGATTTACAACCCTCCCGTTCAAGCAATAGAGCACATTTTGAAACGATCACTCTAAGCTTTCTTACGACGTTGCAAAGTCTGCGTATTGACGTATCAAGTTTAGTAAGACAGTAAAGACAGTCGTTCTCAAGCGATAATGAGCTTTATTGTCTTAGGTATAAGTGCTGGGCGGTTGGGCGGCCCGCCCAAACTTGGGCGGGTGCAATTAGAAATGCTTTTGAAATTTTTTCTTCTTATTTTTGGATTATTAGCTGTTGTGTTTGCGAATGTGAGTAATCTTGTTTTTGTTTTGGATCTTATAAAGGGTTGGTGTTAGTTAGTTATCGAATAACAGCTGTACACCTTATTTACACTGAGTTAGTCATGTGCGAAGATCACAATGTTTTTTAGGTACCCAATTCCATGCCATTGTTTCTAATTGAAACTGTAACATCAACACACTTTGAATATTCTACCAATGGCTCTAAGAATCTTATTAGATTTTTACTCCTATTAAAACTAACGAAATCTTCAGTCTGTTGTCTATTATTTTGTAACTTTCTAGTTGGACAACGTCTTTACTGTCATCTCATCATTGGCAGCATAGTTCTTCGTAATGCTGAGTATATTGGCCACGTCTCGTGTGGTCTATGCTTCCCTGATCTGCGCAATCTTAACTAAGTCCTACCTATTTTTTAACCCGACTACGGCAAAGCCAAAAGGAATGGTTATGATTTTAGCAGTCTATTTATGTATGTATGTTTGTACATACTTATGTTCCACCGTAGAGCCTAAACTATTCATCCGATTTGGATGAATATGGTGTCAATTAATTCGTTATTGTGGTCCGGGTAACATAGGCTAGCCAAATTCTTGTTGAATATCTTCTCAATACCTTCCTTAAATGTTATCTCCATTATTATCTATCCTTTCCATATTGCCTCAAGCCGAGCCAATCTCCTCAAGCCTATACATACATCAAAACATGTCCACCAATTTCCAAGCTCAGTTCTAACACACAAACGAACACTTCCTACATGCAAGGGGCGATCAGTCGGGCTCAAAGGCAGTTACTCCGATACTATCGGCGTCCATTAAGGAAATTGGTTTATGTGAGGTCGTGGTGGCCCATTGTTGAGGTCCTAGTCGATCGGGTGAGCTATAGATGTATTAGCGCAGTGGATTTAAGAAGCTGTTGTATATAGTTTGGTTTTGAGTTTTGAAGGGACCAGCGGACTATTTGTTCTACTGTACTTATTTTTATCTTTCGGGTGCTGTGTAAGATGTTGTGAATTAGCTATGTAGTTTCTTTTTGGCTGAACATCCATAGGAGTAGGTAGAAACTACAAAACGCCACCTGCCAAGTCCAACTTTACAAAAAAGCAAATCTAAGTTTTTATTTGATTCGCAGTTTAAATATCAAGAACGTAAAAAATAAAAGCTTGAAAGAAACCCTCTGACAGCTGGTGCTATACCAGGCGAGCATAAAACACGCAGAGGCAGCGAACAGAAAAAGCGAGTGATTTATCGTGAGAAGGGACATCTTCTGCGCCTTTGTGTCCCTGGTACAGGTATCGGCAAGTGCTAGGAGACCGGTTGGGGTAGGCAGATGTGTAGTGTCTTTGTTTTTTCTCGCCTCGTAGACATCTAGGAGGTAAGCACGTATTAAAGATTTTCCTGAGACAGCAATTTAGTAAAAATAATCTTGAAGCAACAAAAATACCAAGAAAGAATTGATAATAAATTACTTAAAAACTCTTAAGCAAAACCGGAGGAAATAAACGCTCCGGCCATATTTAAATTTACCCAATTTGAACAATCTAGCATCAACAAAATAACACAGTATCTCAACATTTCAACAATGAAAACAAAAAGGAACAATTATAAAAACCCCCTAATTCGACTGAAAACGGCAAGAACCGAGGTGTGTAGTTAAAACATTAATGAATAGTTGTTATTGGCTGATATTAATTGTAGCCCATATAAATTATGCCCCTTTGTGAAGATTTTAACGTTTGATTCGTACAATCACTGTTATTAAAATGCGCGAGTGCTGTGGCTCTCAAAGTTTTTGAAAACCACAAAGTTAAAAGTTTTTTTTTAAGCAATCGCACGAAGCAATTTACAACGAATTGCTTTGTACAATTTTGTTATTGGTAGGTGACGCTTATTTTTCATAGAAAAAGATGCCGGCCGAATACATAACATCCTTCTTTTAATTGCCGAAGTCGGTTAAAGAAACACTCGAATTCATACAAAGTTCAAAAATATTTTCATCTTTTTTTTCAACCATGAAGAAACGTTACGTACTAACATGTGATTTATTCGTAAAAAAATCTAGCTGGTCACTTTTTTTACATACTCAAGCCTGTAACACCCAAGTAAGCTATCTCACATCTGAACGTCCACTTGAAGTTGAGAACCACAGCATCAAAGAATGATAGAAATCAAAACATTTTCGACGCAACAATTGTTTTAATTCGATGAAAAAAAAGAAAGAATTATGAACGGTAATTACCGTGTTTTAACTTGAAGCAGCCCATTGTTATTTACTCTTATATTTTACTTTAATTGCTTTTTAATAATCAGTTATGAATGCAGGTTTATGTACATGGTAATGTTTGGTACGTAAATAATAATTGAAACTGTAATGCTTAACTTAAAGCACGGGTCCCGGCTGTCATTTGTAGATCTTTGACAGTCGTTACAGGTAGTCAGTGGCCCGAAAGTCTGACAACCAGTCTTACCAAGGTGTATCGCATTATCCAGTGTTAACTCGGTTGTGGAGGTCAGAAAGGCAGTCACTCCATGTGAAATACTGGTATTCAGCTGCATCCGGTTAGACTGGAAGCCGATCCCGACATAGTTACTGTTGATGATGTGCATAACAAGGAGAGGTTCATCAAAGTTCCTAATAATATTTTATGGGCCTTACGAAAAAATCTGAGTGAAATGAAATGTAATGATGTTTATTTTTGTAGATGAGGCCGGTGTTTCGTACCTCAACAAACTCAGAGGTTATAGTGCCTTTTGAACATGCATAATTTTTAGTTCCTTTATATTGATAAAACTAGGTATGTGTTCCTCGCATGGGTTGGTAAACTTTCTTGCCTATTTATTATTAAATATCTATACTATATATTATATCTATTAATTTCTTGTACAATCTCATAACTTACTTTTGACAAGACACTGCCAGTAACCAATAAAAAAAATACACTCACCTTATTAAAAAGCAAATTCGCAGTTATTACAAATTGAAATTAAAATTGGAAGTGCGACAACCAAGTAATAAACTACGACTTATCATAAAAGTTATTACTGTCATTTTTATTCATACTTTGTACGCGTTTAAAACAATTTTACACTATAAAGCGACGCGTAAAGTCGTCGGTGAACACAATTTTTAATTCCTCTGTCGTTAAATTTACGCTTTCCTTGGCTGAATATCCGGTCTCAAGTAGTGTTATGTTTTTTTTTTCTGTAGTCTGTAGTCGTCACACATGAGATACGCAACGGGGCATATTTAGGCAATTTCCTTAACAAATCCCCCGGTCGCGCCCTCCACGGCTCCACACAGAGGTGTGTACCCTCTGCCCTAGCTGATATTCACCAGGTTATTACAATTTTTCGCGTTATGAATATCGTCGCGAATCCCCCACTAATGCCCCTTCGCCCGGGGACTCACACCTCAGCAATTTTACTTTAATTCTTATTTAGAGTGCCGCCTTATTTCGGTTACAAGATTTTTAGTATTTGTTTATGGCGTTAACTTGTACCGTGAGCTGCGATGGGGTAATTTTCGCTTTTTTTCAACGATGTAATTCTACTTTATGTTTTCGAGTTTAAGTTTGCAGTTTGCGTGGGGTTGGGAAAACGCAAATTGGCTGTAAAGGTACCAGGGTGGCAAGAGATGGAGCAGTTTAGAGTCAGAGGTCAAGGCTTTTTATTTGTTCGAAAAGTGTAGCGTTGTCGGCCGGTGTGTGTGTGTGACGTCACCGGGCCGCTATCAATCATGCATGCACCATAGCGCCGCGCGCGCTTTTGTTCGAATTACGAATTTCGAAAAAGGAACATAAAGCGAGAGAAAATTATGGTGGTTGCGTTCTTTTTAAATATCGGTCGCCCCCCGCTGTGCCGCGCTATGGTTGCTGCACCGACGCGACATCACTTATTATTTTTCAATTAAACAGTAAAATGAGCAACGTATTGCGACGCCATTTCTTTAGTAAAAGCATTGCACGTTCGTTGATTACCCGGCGGAACTAACGCCGCCGCCGTGAGGCGCGACCCGCTGCATTACCGAACACAACAATATACACTGTGACACCGTTAAAAAAGTAGCGAAATTGCTAATGGTGTATGATATTGCCTCCCCTTATTTTTAGGGTAAGAAAAGACTAGGGGCGGCAACACCTTCGTTCTCCCAGGAGGTGTTTTTTTGAGTCGAGTATTTTTTCGTTTTTTTTTCTGTATGTTTTTTGCGTAATGACGTTGGGGCCCTGAGAGAGTTGGAGGAATCCATTAGATAGGCGGGAAGAGCTTAATGTAGGTTTTTTTTTCTTTTCGAATCGAAATCGGTTGAAAAAGCGATGTCGCATGTGTCAGAAAATACATTAGTACGAGTTGTAATGGTTACACCGACGGACGACAGACTATGTAGTTATTACAATAAAGAAAAACTCACAAATGGCAAGTTAAATCATATTAACATATATAAATATTTATAAATAAGTAAACGCATAAGTAAACGTAAATAAAAGAAAACAAAATTTTGTTACCAGAAATGACTTCTGGTATTATAATCTAACAAATTTTTTAACAAATTTTGGTGAGAAGGCAGACCAAGTATGTATAAACGGTTTAATTGTGTGGGTACTAAAAAAATACGTTTTAATTGCCACATCGTGCGTAAATGAAAGACGTAGCAATTATAGTAACGTAGATATTATAATGAAAGTTTATGGTGACTTTATTGCACGTATAAACATACAAGATAACAAGGTAATATAAAAAAACACCAACAGAAGAATTTGGTGTTAATAACTAAACAAACGTAGTTTCAAATATTTCCCATATGAAAAAGATACACTCACAGAAGAATTTAAGTTCATTGAAATTAATAATAGGGTTGAAGAACTAACTAACATTGCCATAGAAACAGATGAACATTTTAATAGTTTTATGGACCTGAAAAACGATGGACGGGACTGTGTAAATGATGATATAAAGGAAGAGAACACAAAACTACAGGCAGAAAGAGATTTAAAAAAGAACAGATATATTGCAACAATCAACTTGGAATAAATAGGTAAAAATAATAGTTACCTCTCTCCAGTAAGCTTTGATATAACCAGAGAATTACTAAATAACTTCTACTTCGTCTTAAGTAGTACAAATATAGGACAAATTTACACTAGTATTTTACATAGAGTGACTTCCTATCTGATATCCACAACCAAGTTAGTACTGGGCAATACGATACCCCTTGGTACTACTGGTAAATATAGGGCATATTTTTGTACACTCTCTCTTACTTTACAATTTACTGAAGCATTCTAATATCAGACTGCTTTCTCCTGTTAAATATTCTACAAAACAGCCAGTATCTTTCCCAAAAAGAATAGACAATGTAAGCAGAAGCAAATTCATTTGCCCCTTTCTCTCTATTCCAATGCACCCTTCTTCTTACAAACATTTTTTTTCATTAATCTGTTCATTCAAGGTAGATTGGTTGGCTCCATCCTTCGCTTTTGAAAAACAAAAGTTAATTTACATTGGTTCTCGACGTAAATCTAAATGTTCAAGTACTTTTTATTCGATTAGACGCTTTTTCTATTGTTTGAATTTATCTTTAGTTTTCTTGAGATGAATTATTCGATTTCTGTTGTCATTGCCTTCAGAGTTGATTTTTTCGATAGGTACTACAAAAATATCTTTAAAACATCAAAATATTAGAATAATGAAAACCTTAGAAAGATCTTTAATAAATTCATCTACTTCAGCTTCAATGATAACATTAAAAATTAAGCACATGCTTCTTCCGACGGCATTTGAATGTCTGAATGTTCTGGCAAACATTTCATAATATAGTGGTTCTATAACGAATACAAAATTGACATAGTTTCCAAAAAGGTTTATAAATACTGATTCCAATGAATGACATATTTTTTTAAAAATGAACCCAATGTAAATACGCCAGGAGAAATGATCAACGACAAGGATTCATGTATTGACCAAGTCAATTTGCTTAGTTAGACTGATCATCACACTATGGTAGATAAAAATATAGCCAATGACTTGGCAGCCCCTTTAATGACCCTTACAAAATCCTCCAAAGATCAAAATAGAACTTATGTAACTACTAGACCAAATCTAGTATACAAACTTTTTGGATGAAATTATAAACATTTTTCTTTTTTTTTCAGGCAAATGGTGCCCGTCGCGTCGTGAATGGTCTTCCCCTCCCGACGTTGCGCGGCGGGTTTACTCCTCAGTATTCCTGGGCAGTCCCGGTGAGTACCCAGGTATGGACAGAACCGGGGATTGGACTTCTGTGGTAATCTTGATGATGGTGGTCATAAGTTGACGAGAGAGATTTTTAGCTAAAAATAGACTCTTTAAAATTGTGGCACAGTTATTTTTCGCTCAGGATGTTGTAACATTTTATACCAAATATAGTATTTAACCAAGTTTTTAAGTTACTGTCACAAAATTAAATGTTACTCGCCATTTCCGCTAGAATCAATGTTTGTGATATTTTTATAAAGCTTCCAATCATTTCAAGGGATTGCTCTAATCAACTTGAGATCAACATCAACGATTTACCACAGATCTAAATCCTTTTACCCGGTATTTTATTATTTCGTAGCTGTAAGCAAAAAATTTAATAATCATTATGAGAAAAAGCTCATTATGAATATAATTATAATTTAAATAATCGGTACTAGGCTGGGCAACGATAAGAACGAAGAGCTAAAATCAATACAAGAACAAACTCAAATAAATACCAGGCGCACGGCACACGTGAACACAACACGATGATATAGCACAACACAAGTACTAGGGGATCATAGCATGCGGGCGGTGGTGCCGTCAATCACCAGTGTCCGGAGCAGTCGGCGCAAGGTCACGGGTACTCCTGACTGATGGCCGCATGAACTTTTGCTACGTGCATGCTTTGAGAATAGCTCCCGAGATTTTTTCTACTGCTGTTGATTCTCCATTCAAATTTCTTGATGACTAGGTATCTATGATTTTTATCTTTTGGCTTAACAAAAACATTAGCTAAAAATAAAAATAAAAACTAAATTCCATTCCATATTTGAATTGCAAAGTTTTATGATGTGTTACAGACTAAAATTGTGCAAAAACTTATCGGGTAATTTAATCTAGTTTTTTGGAAGTATCGTTCACCTTATACCAGATAAAGATAAAAACCATATTTGGCACTTGGAATTATTCTGGTCTTAACACTAACTTCGGTTTTATGTGCTGAACAAGTTATGGGCATTTTTTTTTATTTATAGTAGAGAGTACATTACTGAAATGAATAGAAGATTTTTATGTAAAAACACATGCATATGCATTATACAGGCAATACCAAATAATCGATTCAATACGTTTGAAACAGATAAAAAATGTTCACAAAATTCTTGACCAAATTACGATGGCATTTATATCACAAACAATTTATCCAAACACCGTTTCTATAATTTGAAAAACGAACAAACATCCCGATGACAGTTCAAATCGATTCCCCGTAATGAGCCGACGAAAAATCGAACGACATTTACATCTGTCAATCGCACACTAATGTAGACTCTAAGGGTTTAGGAATAGTGTTTTTTGAGTAACGATACTCGTGTCCGATTGTATCGAGTTCTCGGATGAATATCGAATGTTTGCGGCGTGCACGCACTCGCGACAACCCATCGATCATGTGTTATCGTGCGTAGGATCTCGATTCTCGGTGTCATCTCGCCAATGCAAGGTCGCCGGGGTAAATATCGCAAAGGATATAAAAAAGAAAAAGTAATGACAATTATTTTTTACTTTAGGTACTTTATCGCCTGCAAAGAACCTGCGTGCACCGCTGTGCGCCTAATTGAGATTATAATTTTGACAGTTCAGTTACAAATGTCTTAGATTTATAAGTTATACGAGTTTTTGTGTTGCCTTCGGTTACGTTATCTCAGTTATAGTTAGCAGAAAACTGCAATCTATCAATATTTATGAAATTGTCTTTTTTACATAAATTATGTTTTATTGCTTATTTACAGTTATCAAAGTTTATTTTTGTATTTAAATTACTTTAAAAGAAATAATTTAAACGATATGTTTTGATATCGCAACTGGAATTCCAAATTCAATTCCGATACATTAACGCCATCTATCGAATAGTAGCTAATACCCGGGACCTTTCTCCTGTCATGTTCTAAATTAAACTTTAATAGGTGGGTGTAAAGTTACTATTACCGTAACATTATAATGCACATGCATCGTTATAACAGTCGCGTACTGCGATAACCATCCCGCTTGCTCGTACGGAATGACGTCCGCCTATCTCTCTCTTGTTTTACACGTCACCGTCATTGCCCGTTTCCATTACACTATATCAATTACCGTACTTCGCGCGTTCGCCCGTCATTCAGTTTAAAACACAAAAGAATTTTCGTCGGAGGGAAATGTTCTGAAAATGAACACGGAATAAACGGCGCACGAAGAATCGCAGTCAATTTATTCGTGAGTTACACTTTACGATTTTTATCTAACGAACGCTGTCGAAGACGGATTAACAGTGGCAACGATTCGAACAAAAAGTGCGCCAGAAAGAGAAATATCAAGTGTATCGATTCCGTCTTTAGCAAGAAAGGATTCGGCACGCGAGCGAGACGGCGCGACCGCGTCTTTACGACGTGCGAAAGAGATAAAACAATTCCTTATGTCGCTATTCTTAAGTCGTTCGCGCGTTCCGAATGGCACTTTACCGAGAGACATTAAGGTCGCAATTTCATTGTTATGATTGGGTATCGACGATTGTGGAGCGTCGTAAAAGAACGTTATAACTTCATTTAGCGGTGTTGGCGATTAGAGCTCTTTGTAGTAAAAAATAAGGTTGTTAGTTGTTTGTTTGGTGGGCGGTGGATAGCGGGAGCGCGCGCGGCGTCGGTTGTCATGGCGACGGGGCGCGTTGGAATGCCTTGCCAGGGTTCCCCGCTCCAACGGTGTTTTTACCTAAATTAGTAACAAAAACAATGCGCTGATAATGACGCATGGATGTGCCGCGATACCGTGAACTGTTATTTGTTTTATTTCAATTCAAGTAATGGCACCCTCCCCAACTAGCCATTGTCGACTAGTTGGATCATTTTGTAGTATGTTCCACTATCAGCTGTATGTAGTACCTACCTATGCTCCTAGTAGGTATTGAAATTGTAAACGATTACTGATTTATAGTAAACGAAGAGTAGGTTATCTGTCAAAGCATTTTTAATCAAAGAAATTAATTCTTCTAAAATTCCAAAAGTAATCGAGCACCTAATATTTTTTGTTAGTTCATTAACAAATTCTTATCGGATCCTTCTGGTTCTTTATAATTTCTTATTAGACGAACATCGCTTTTTGTGCGTTCCATGTATTGATTTGTCTCCGGCGGTCTTCGAACTCATTTGTCAAGTCAGAGCGCACATAATTACAAGCAGGGCCTCCTAAACATGAACCAACTAATTTTTAATATTCTCATTTAGGATTCACGTTGGATATATGAAAATGAAAAAAGGCGCCGAGCGAGATGGGTGCCCCGCGATAGGCGTGCGCGAGAGGGCGAGCACTAAATTGCTCAATTTGTGCCTCGGCTCATAAGGTGCCTTCGGTGTTCCTTTTTCAAAAATCCAATGAGATCGATCGCTCGCCATGTCCGCAAATTAGAGCGGGAATCGTTGTTCGTTAGCGAGCCGCTCGGGACGAAGGGACCCAAGCGCCTCAAGACGAAGACGCCGAAACAGTTCTTGCTGCCTCTGCTCTCGCATCATATCCTCGTGCGTCGTTTAATCTCAATCTACGTTTCGAGGAGCTCAAAGCGCGCCGCCCGAGTGCGCAGAAATGCATTTTAGTATTACTAGTGGTCTCGGGGCGCTCATTTCGCTTGAACCTTTTAAAGCTCGACGCTAAAGTTCGCCCGCGCCGTTGTCGACGGAGCCATCGGCCGCCGAGGTCATGCTCGCGCGAAAATTGCACTCGTGGCTTCATTACGTCCAGTACAATGACCAAGCGGTTATGTACTTTATTATGTTCGCAAATGGCGCTATTAAGTCAAGTATATCTATTCTCCGGCCAACATGGCGATCGTAGGAGATACGAGAGATGAGATAGCGCGCGAATTTCACTCGGAACCAGTTTTTCTCGAGTTAAATTACTCTCGGCTCTTGAGCAATTTAAATAACAGCCCGTGATTCGTTGTGGCGTCTAAACGAGCGTTAAAACGTTACATTGTAATGAGTACCGATCGAGCAGCGATACAGACGGCATCGATTCTATTCAACTACCGTGTTATTTACTGTTATTGTGTGTTTTAATACATCCCGCTTGTTTTTCTTTATGATAGTGAGGGTTTGGTTTCCGTTCATGCGCCCTGGCATGGCCTACCACTATCAATTTAGATCCAACCAGTCCCATTTTATTGGCACTCCTAAATTCGATGATATTTTTTATTAAACTATTCATGTCTATCGAGTCGTAAAGCCGATCATGTCTCTTACACACAACATGTAACTCAATAAACGCTAAGTTTACGGAAGTAAAGTGAGGGAACATCGTGGCATCGTAAAAGCATCATAAAATGGGCAATATTAATAATGACTATCCATTTAGTTGATATCTTGTTGTGTAGCATTGAAAAATTGCCTTTAGTTTGTAAAGTGACGATTGCGGTGTCTCGTCGCCGGCAATTAATCGCCGCATACGAATTTGTACGTTTATCTTAATTCTTTTGAGAGTTGTCGTGTGTTGCGGTGGTCCGGTGCGTGAGAATGCAATTTGTTTGGATCCGACCTGCGACCCGGCCCGGCCCGCGACGCGATTATATGCTAATACACCTATAAACTTTTCTTTATGTAAACGACTCATGAAATTTCCATCAGTTGCCATGTTTATGTCATGTCTGAAGCTACCGTTAACGGATGCTCATCTTGTTCAATGAACTATAGAAAGTTCAGGATCGACACACTCACGTGAGTCAAGTGAGGAAGTGTCAATGATTGCCGATAGGTTGGTAGCCTTGATCTTAAGAGTGCGATTCAGTACAACCGAGCACACCCACGTCTTCATTAAAAGCGATGGCTTATCGTTAAAATCGATCTCGTTACGAACAATGAAACTCGTCGAAACAAAAACTGGCCGAGCGGTAAACGAATACGAGAAACGTAATCGGGGCGAACGTCGCGCCAAATAAAATAAAACCTCGCCATGTAAGGTTGTCAGTCCGGGAAGATGAGTAAAACAAGTGCCTCCATTGGTATCTCGTATATTACTGCCCATAGAGTACGTACAATCGTTAATATGTATTGATACTTAATATTAGAATACAGATGAACACACATACATAAGTCTTACACACTACACGCCCACCGGCAAAATAAAATAAAAATAATGGTTACATTTATTTTTAATTTTTATGGTTATATATGAATAGCGCTACCTTATAATATATTTTTATTTTTCCTAAATGCTATACTTATGTTGGTTAAATATTGATGGTTACACAAAAAACTAAATTAAATAGATTTAACAGTGGGTTAAACACTAATTCATTATTACAACAACAGTGTAATCTAATTTAGTTAAAAGTCATTTTATATATGGTCTGGTTCTATTTTTATGTACTATTACTTCTTTACCTTTATACAGTATTTTTAAATTAGGATTACAATCTTCTATTACTTGGTATGGTCCTTTATATAACGGATCAAATTTGTTTACAGCTTGTTCATTCTTAAGTAGTATCATGTCACCAGTACTGTATGTAACAGGGTTGGTATACAAATCATATTTACTTTTCCTAACCTGTTTACTAACAACTAAATTTTGTCTTGCGTCGTACTGTGATTTTTGAAGT
Organism: Xestia rhomboidea; assembly: GCA_963853795.1. Lineage (NCBI taxonomy): Eukaryota > Metazoa > Arthropoda > Insecta > Lepidoptera > Noctuidae > Xestia > Xestia rhomboidea. The sequence goes on from OY970777.1 coordinate 16,816,815, forward strand.
CTATATCTGAGTTGTTGTGGATAATCGTAATAGTTATAAAGCGGTTCTATATCCGAAGTTAAATTACTTGGTAAATTGCAATGTTTTCCAAATACGAGTTCGTATGGAGTGTATATAGTTTCTGTATGTACAGTCGTGTTAAAAGCAAAGCACCAATATGGTAGCCATAAACTCCAATTTTGGGGTTGGTTCTCTGTTTGTATGCGTAGGAATGATAGTAAATTTTTATGTGTATTCTCAAGGCCTCCTATTGTTTGATGATGATATGCAGTTGATGTTTGTTGAGTTATTTTTAATGTTTTACATACTTCATTCATTACTTTCGAAACGAACTCAGTTCCGCGATCTGATATAATATTTCTGGGAATGCCATAGCGCAATACAAAGTTATTAATGAAAGCCGTCGCCACTGAAATTGTATCCTTATTTCTAAGCGGATAAGCTTCTACATACTTGCTAAGATCACACTGGAGTGTGAGTACATACATCTAATTATCGCTATCCTTACTTAAGGGCCCAACTAAATCTATAAATACTCTATCGAATGCCGAATGACCTGTATCTGTCAGGACCATTGGCTGTTTTATGTTCCTAAAATGTTTCTGTCGCTTGCATTTTTCGCAGCGATTTACAAACTCCGTGACGTCATTTTCTAATTTTGGCCAAGAATAACGGCGTTTTATATTATTTATCATTCGTCGTATACCGGCGTGGCCGCTACTCGGTAATAAGTGGTAGTCATTTAAGATTACACGTTTCGTATCGTTATCATTTATAACTTTTACACCTTTTATAATATATAAACGTGGTCCGGACCAATTAGGTGTTATATTTATGCTTTGAATTAAATCTCTTGTTAATTCAATGTTTTCATTACTTTGTACAATGTACACATTATCAAGTTTCATTTGGTTGCAGTAATTAGCCAACTCCCGTACAAAGGCATCTCGTGCGCATTGTAATCGGTAAGATGGGTTTACTCTTAGTATGCAATTTGTTAAATCATAATTAAATAATGTATTTGATTGGTTATTCCATTCTTTTTCATTGACAAACCTTAACTCAGTGCAATCCTTTGGTTTTTTAAGCAACTCCATAACTCTTGGGTGATCAGACCAGTCGTTTGTAGTTTGCTTAGCAACCGCAGGGTTATCACTCCCACCTTGTATACTTCGTTCACATATACGCTTTTTCTGACCTCTGGTTAATACTGACACAACGTGCTGATTAATTTCCTTCAATTCATCGCTTGTTATTCGGATACGTGACAAGGCATCTGCAGCTGCATTGTCTGTACCTCGAACATATTCTATTATGTAATCATATTCCTCTATTATTAAACGGAATTTAGTCAAACGACTAGATGGATTTGTTTGATTAAATAAGTAAACTAATGGTTTGTGGTCGGTTTTGATTACAAATTTTCTACCGTATAGATATGGTCGGAAATATTTTACTGACCATACGATGGCGAGCAACTCTTTTTCTATCGTGGGGTACCTAATTTCTGCTTTATTAAGAGTTCGACTTGCATAAGCAATTGGTCTGTTATCACTATTGCATAGCACTGATCCGATTGCGTATCCGGACGCATCTGTTTGTAAAACAAAAGTATTGTTTTCATTGAAGTTGGGATATTGTAATACTGGTGGAGATGTTAATGACTCTTTTAGGGATTCGAAGGATTTCTGACACTCATGTGTCCATTCAAAGTTAACATTTTTTCGACACAGTCTATTAAGCGGTAAAGATATTGCGGCAAAATCTGATATAAATTTTCTGTAAAAGTTGACAAACGCTATGAATCTTTTTGTTTCGTCTGCGTTTTTGGGCACGGGATAATTTATTACTATGTTAACTTTCTCTAAATCTGGTTTAATCCCTTCTGATGAAACAACATGTCCTAATAGCTGCATTTCTTTTCTTAGGAAATCGCACTTCATTGGATTAAGTTTCAAGTTAACTTTGCGTAATCTAGTTAAAATATCTATAAGATTTTTATTATGAATCTCCAAATTACGTCCAAAACAGATCAAATTATCCAAATAGACAAATAATTTATCGTATGTAAGTCCCGACATGGCAATTGTCATTAGACGAGAGAATGCACTTGGGCTAATTTTTAATCCCATGGGTAACCGGGTCATTTGGTATTGTCCTGAAGGCGTAGTGAATGCTGTGTACTTTCTGCTTTCTGGTTTTAATTTTGCTTGATAATATGCTTGTGATAAATCTAATTGTGAAAAATACATTGAACCGGAAAGGGAATCTAAAATATCGGTTATATTCGGTAGTGGAAATTTATCGTCTAAAATTCTAGTATTTAACTTACGAAAATCTATAACCAGCCTCCATTTCTTAGAAGTATCTTCTGATTTTTTAGGTACTAACAATATAGGGCTTGACCACTCACTTTTTGCGGGTTCAATGATATTTTCAGAAAGCATTTTCTTAACTTGTGTTTCAATTTCCTTACGTTGTGAAAAGGGCAACCTGTACTGTCTAGTATAAACTGGATCAGCGTTTTGTTTTAACTGTATACCTTGTTCGTAAAGATTAGTCGTTGATAATTTATCATTTGGAAGATGAAACACATCCGAATATTTTGCGCATATGTTTTCGATTGATGATCTTTCTTCATTGTTTAGATGACTTAATTTTAAAAGAGAAAACATAGTGCGTACTCTCTCTCCATCAGTTATACTGTCCCGTCCAAAGTTACAAATGTCATAGTCTGATAACAAATGTATTTCTGGTCTAAAATAATTAATGCCTACTTGCGTTTCGCGAGTATTTAATATTTGTATACTGATTTGTCCATTGTTTGGTTTACAAATACTTCCAGCTATAAAAACTCCGTCACATAATTGTTTCGGTAAAATTACGCAGTCCTCGTTAAAACTGCTGTCTAACCTAAATATTTTTTCACATCTCGGTGGAATACTTAAATAACTGGTTTTATTTAGTGAACTACTAATCATGGGCAGGGTCATATTATTGTCATTTTTCTTTATTGTTATCGTATTATTTTCGTAATTCAAAATAGCGTTATATTTGCTCATAAAATCTCTGCCGATAATACCATGTTGTAGACCTGGTATGGTGCGCATAATGTAAAATTTGTGTACAAATTCCTGTCCTTTTGCGATCAACGTAACATAAACATAGCCTGTTGTTAGTACTTTGCCACCAATACCATTTATAGAAATGCGTTCGGTTTGGACTGGAATATTCCAACGTGCCACTGTTTCGTATTTCAATATTGATAGTGATGCTCCTGTATCTATAAGCAATCCATATTTGGCACCTTGTACTGAGAATTCAACCGAGCTGTTATTGTTACAAGCAAATATGAAATGATTATCGAAAAAACTGTAATGGTTCAGTAATGCATCTTTCTGTAGGTTGGGGCGTTCGATTCCCGTCATTTAATTCGATGCTATTCATACCATTTTCTATAGCATGCACATTACCTCTGCGTGTAAAACTCCGTCCAGGCCTACCGCGATATGAACCCCGCATGTAACCATGATTGTTGTCGAACTGTTGCTGGATTCTTTGGTTTTGGTTTTGCCTATAATTATTAAAAAATCCTCTACTATTTCCTCTTTGTATAAATACACGAACGGGAGCATTGGAATGGTTCGAACGGTTAGGACGTCTATTGTTATTGTAGCTGTATCCGCGATTTTTAAATGAGCCTTGGTATCCGACATACACTGATGCGGCTGAAGATTGCCGACTGCATGACAAGTCCTCATCCTTAGCTGCTCTTATAGTATCTTTCAAAGTATCATAATTGCGCGCCGCCAAAATAGTGCGGACTTCGCGGTTTCGCAAGCCATCAATGAAATATTTAATAGCTATTTTCTCATTTTGAGGGCGTAATATTTTATATGCAGTTTGGTCCTCACCTGCTTGCGCGACCGTCAGATCCACAAAAAGCTGCTCGACCCTAGACCCATATTTTTCTATGGTTGCTCCGTTTTGGTTGATTTGTGTCAACTCCTTGTGTATTGCTGTACTCGACTTTTTTGTAAGAAGGTGTTGACGCATCTCAATAATAAGCGACTCACAACAGTCATAAGTGGCAGACAATCTTAATTTAGCGTTCTCGTTTAACCTGGTTTTTAATACAAATTTAACTAGCATTTTGTTGCCTTCTTCTGTAAGCGAAGAACTGTATAACTCTATGGCATCTATTAAACTTTTCGTGACATTTTCGTCACCATTCATAACTGGTAATAATGCTACGGCAGTCCTGTAATTAAAAGCCTCCATATTGTCTACTTCTGTTCTAGTCTCGACTGTACACTCAGCACTTGGTTGAGAACTGTATGTTTTGGAGCAAAAAGTTTCTATTTGGTTAAAAGTCCTTTCAAATAAATCACAGTATGACTGTATGTCCTGTAAAACTTTTGTGCTAAATTGTTTCTTTTCTATTTGTATAGATATGGTTTGTATACACTCATCAAATTGAAGTTTTAACAATGTTGCTTCTTGTAACTTTTGTTTTAGAACAATTTCTGTCCTTTTAGGATAACTTAGTTTTTTCAAATTACTGTCTAAATTTTTTAATTGGTCATATAACAATCCAAGGTCATTTGCCATTACCAATAAAAATAAATATGCACATGAGCAATACTTATTCTATAATTAAATGACAGAACAAATTAAAGAAAAAATAAAAAATAATAATGGATATAGTTATAACTATAATATTCGTCCAATAACCGTTGCGTAACTTTTCATATTTCACTTAACGTTTGAACACCACTCACTACACTTATCACTGACTATATCTTTGATCACTTACTGTGGTTTTTGACTTCTGATACCCGCTTCCTGGCGAGTTTCCTGGCGCTGGTGCTGGCGGCACTCGTAGCAGACACGAGTCTCCGCGTTTGGTCGTCGAAACGAACGTGTTAGGTTTTGTGCGAGAACTTCATTCCTTATCCAGGAGTAATGGCATTTTTGGTACATTTTGTATACTGCGTATAGTCCGGCGATTCCTAGTAAGGTGCAGATGATGAACATGACAATACTAATGTTCGATAAGTGGTACTCCTGCATAGAAGCCGAATTTGATCCACCCGATGCACTTTGTGATATAAAAACGTCCTCTTTTTCTATATTCGACCGGCACATTTTAGCCAAAATATAAATCCACTTTTAAAGATAAAAGAAATTCACTTGTTCAATTATGTTTCTCAATAATTAAGTCACGCGACCGAACTCGGCACCCGTCTCAGATGGCAGGGTCGCCATGTAAGGTTGTCAGTCCGGGAAGATGAGTAAAACAAGTGCCTCCATTGGTATCTCGTATATTACTGCCCATAGAGTACGTACAATCGTTAATATGTATTGATACTTAATATTAGAATACAGATGAACACACATACATAAGTCTTACACACTACAATCTTGTTCAATGAACTATAGAAAGTTCAGGATCGACACACTCACGTGAGTCAAGTGAGGAAGTGTCAATGATTGCCGATAGGTTGGTAGCCTTGATCTTAAGAGTGCGATTCAGTACAACCGAGCACACCCACGTCTTCATTAAAAGCGATGGCTTATCGTTAAAATCGATCTCGTTACGAACAATGAAACTCGTCGAAACAAAAACTGGCCGAGCGGTAAACGAATACGAGAAACGTAATCGGGGCGAACGTCGCGCCAAATAAAATAAAACCTCAATCAAAAATCTAAAGGCATTCGGTATCATAACCGGAGCGGTGCGTCGACCCGGCCGCCATATGAAAACACGGACCGTGTGGGTTACACGCCCGCGACCAAAAAAAAACAAAAGTATAATAATGTAACGCACTAAGTATCCGTCTTAAAAATACGCCTCGATCTCTGTTGCGCGCGTCGCGGCATTAACGCGTCGGTGGAGCCGGCCGCCGGCGCCGCGGCAACCTGGACCCTTCGCGGCCTGGCATAGGGTCGAGAGTCGCGGGAGGACGGCGCGCACTCCGCGCCGCGGAGGGCCGCAGGGTGGAGGGCGCGCGCGCGGGCGGCGGCGGTGATGGATGGCCCAATCAGGCGGCGTGGCGGTGCCGGCCGCGCTAATCGAGCAGTGTGCCCCGAGAGCCGGACGCACACAGGCGCGCGGTGCACACACGTGCGCCTGTGTACCGGCCTGCGGGCGCACCGAGATGAGGCCTCGCCGATACCACCACCGATTACACGTAAAAGCGCATCGAGAACCTTTTCGGAGATAATACATAATACCCTCGCTCCGAGCGGAGCCATGCTGCCACACACACCGGCGGTGTACGTTACCGGCCACTTCGGTCCGGTGGAAAATCGATGAAAAACAGCCGAGACGACAAAACCGGGGGCGGTGTGCAAACAAAACGGGCCTTCATTCGATGAATAACGCCGTATTTACGTCTATATCCGGGCGGCGGATCGATAGCCACCAACTGTTGTAAACAACCGTACGAGAGCCGGAAAAAACGGCGAGTGCACGCCACCCCCGCCGTGGGGCTATTAGCGGCCACGTGACTAATTTCGGGAGCTGTCACGAGCAGAGCTCGAGCACGTGGACCGCCTCGCCCTCGCAGCCTCCCGACACTCCGGCTCCACGTCACACGCTACTACAACCCGCTACCCGCTAGGCCCTGCTCTCGCTCGCTACACCCGCACACCACACCACTCCGTTCAGTTTTCACTACGATCACCTGCTCCACAAAAAACACGGCGATAGATCACGAAGAACAATTAATTATGTCCCATCGCCCGAAAGAGAGGATCTTTATAAATCAACGGACATCGCATTTTATCCTTAAGAGACCTTTCTCCGGCTAATCCCGACAGAATTGAAACGAATCTAATGAAACGGGGATACGTCCAGAAAAAAACAACGCCACATCGAGATGCCCTACAATCATTTTAACTTTTTTCCGACGTTCGCTCTCGGGGCTTATAGTAGTTTTTTTTTTTTTTAATGCTGTCTCTGGACCATGTTTTTTTTTCTACTTTTTTGTGGCCTTTTCATAAATATTTTAAAATCGGATTCAGTCGGGGACAAGCGAGGCGAATGGATTAGGATTTAGATATTTTCGGGCCGCGTAATTTATGCCCCTCTTTGTTGAGATATGAATAATGAGATATGTTGTATATCTGGTGCGCTATCGCACGGCGACTTGCGGCAGTCGGTACTAGTCCCGGCCCCCGGACCCGACTGCACCTAATAGTTTCCGCTTTATATCTACTATCTTGATTTAATTATGTTTGTTTTCCTTCAGCTTCGGACGATTGATGTGCACTCATTAGATCGCATTGTTATCCGAATACAATACAGTTTATTTTAGTTTAGTTTTTATCGTCAGCTTTAATTCCGTACGTACGGTCCAGATGTTCGAATAGTTCAAATAATTCTCAGGGCATTTCATGATTTTTATTGTAATCCAATTTTAAAGCGATCCCATTTACATTCCAATACAAATGATCCCGACCATAAAGTACCGGCTACTATTCCAAATATGCGGCCCGTTTAAAAAGCCCTTAACGAAATTATTAAAGTAGGTAACAAAAAAAGGGTCAAGTTGATGATTTACCGACGTCAATTCTGACAGCTCGTAGTTTTGTTTGACCAAAATTATAGTAATTTGATAAAAATACCCATCTACTTAAAATAAACGTTCCGTCAAAAAAGTTTATGATGGAAAACAGGCGTTTTATAATAGATACACTATGCGAGGAATGCTGTTCATATTCTGGAATGACTGAGAGGTTTTTTTTAAATCTCCAGTAGCCATTTTTACCTCGTGTAGCGAGTTAACTGATCTTTAATTCCGCCGAGAGAGACCGTACGGAGATAATGTGATTGTTTTTATTGCAGTTTTGTCAGAGTGACGGACGCTGCTACGGTGTATTTGCTTATTATATGATTGTATATCGTCGATAAAGGCCAGCGGGCCGATGGGCGCGAGTGGAGCTGTGTGCGCGACACGCGCCCGACAGACTCACCGATAACTTTTTGTCCGCTAACAATATTTTTGCATCAAAATAAAGTCAACTTTTTATTCATAAGCGGCCGTTTCGAACGTTCAAAAATAATAATGAGTTGGATATAAAAATCGCGAATTTATACGAGGTCCCCAACCCTCGGCCGGCGCGGTCGACTTTAATATGATTTCTTAAAGCGAGAACTCCTTATTAAATAAACTTTGAAAACGAAAATTATGTCCACCGTACGCGGACCGCCTGATCACAATAAAAACTCGGATTTGACAAGATTAAAATTGTAATTCAAGTTATTTCTGACGTGCGTCTTATTGCTTTTTCGCTACGGTCATGTTTATTATATTATTTTTTTAGTTAAATCGAAACGCGTAACTCCGATCGAGACGTAATCCGTATAAAGACTCGGATAAATAAAATAGTATGAATATAATGGTTCATGCCAAACGGGTAATCAAGAAAAAGACGGTTGTGAAAGCAGATACTTAATAAAAATAAAGATTTTATAATTGCTTACTATGCTCATCTTCTCTGAGTAATTCGAGAATAAGGATTAAAAAAATAAATAATAAAATATTGATACTGCCATAGAGCGCACTCCGACGTCCACTGTGACACTTCGAATTAAAAAGAAAAAAGTGTCATGGCCGCCTTCGCGCTTTCCCGCCTCGCTGTCAATATCCATTCTGTCCACGGAGCTCGCAACTCGGATAAAAATACTAAAGGGTTTTAAGTAAATAATTGTATAATGTGTGAATAATGTAATCTTCTCACGGGAAATCGATGTTTATCAGATTCATGTCGCTGTCATTTTTAAATATCACGTATATTTATAATTCAAATGTATGCTGTAGATAAATTTTCCATGAATATTTAAAATAATGATTTGATAGGTTTCGGGACGGTGTCTAAGGATTGTTATTTTCCCACAATTCGGCGGGGAGTGCCGGCGGCTGGCAACACCGCGCCGCCATTACTAGAGATTACGCTTAATGTAATGTGTCGGTGATTTGAAATAATCACGCAGATTACCTGAACGTGGCCGCTGTGTAACTATTTAATCAATACCTAACGTGGGCCGTGTATTTATGGATTTACCACGTCGCTATCCGTAATTATATGTGTGTACTTCATTATGTTCTAGTTGTGGCAGGATTCTTATTAAAAAAGTGCTGTGACGCTTTTTTTTTGTTTGCAGATTATAAGAGTTGAACTGGTCTTGTGGGATGTATGCTATCATTTGATTAAACGTACTCATTTCTAGTTTATCAAGTAATCAAGCAACGACAAATCGATAAAATGCCTTTTAATCTTAAAGGACAGAAAATAATAATAATTGTATGACAAACATAGTTAAAATCTACCTATAAAAGAGATCAACATTTAACCAAGTTCCAACATTGTCACATTTTAACCCAACAAATTCCGCTAAGCATCAGTCTTGCCAAACCGCAACAGTCCCAACAACTACTTAGGGTTAAAAAAAAGTGTTGAGAAGTGACAAACGCACAATAAAACGAGAGGTAACGAGAACTAGCCGTAATGCCGCGGTCGCAGACGTAACCACAACGCGTTTTGTCACTTCGAAACTAGCCGGTTGTAGGTATTAGCGTTTCAATTGTTAACTTGTGGTACTTGGAAGATTCATTTCGATTATCCTTATTAGTCTGACAGTAACGTTGACTGAAAATTTAAAAATGTATTTTAGATCACCAAAAGAATTTGTTAATTCTGTTGAAATTTACAGAAATATAAACTGATTTGAAAGCGTACTTATTAAACCCCCAACACAGCCTAACCCTATGCTAGAGGACAAGTTTGTTGATTGATCGTTATATAAAAACCGAAACTACTCATTCGATTTCAAAAAATCTTTCACTGGTCTCTTTTACCGAATGACAACGAATACTGCTGTGTCCGTGTTCAACAGGTATTTCTTGTTATCACGAAGAAGAGAGGCTATCATCGGATAGGTGCTGCTAGTATGTTTGGTAGATGGATCGGTGCTAATCGTCGCCTGTGACCAGTGAGGGTAGAGAGTCATGATCGCAGTAGGATGATATATCGTAGACAGTCGGGCGCTATGGGTCGTCCTTTTGGCGTAAACTCCTGTCGTAAGAACAATATGCGATACCAACAAGAGAAAATAAAGGTGTCCTTGAATAATTCTAGATAGAAATTTGACACTTGTCCTGCATAAACACCAGATATAATTAAAGAACTGTCAAGTTCGAAATAAATGGCTGACTACACATTATTAAAAAAAAAACATAACTTACACGCACACAACATACGAAGTTGTGTAGTGCACACACATACAACTAAATAATTACCAAACATATTACTCCTATTCAAAATTACATAGCCTAAGGTGGTGTGCATTTCCAACCGCAGTTAGCCAATAGTAGGAATAATTATTTTACCATCGATTTATCGACGCGTACCGCTACTCGGCGATAGATGGCGCTGTCGCTAAACTATTACGCTGCGAAGAAATTATTGCTTATTACTTGGCAACATTAAGTAATTTCAGAGACAGCTCGCCATCTCTTTACGATTTATGATTACCTAGTACTTTTAGAGGATTATTATAATAAATAGAACGTTAGAAACGGTATTTTCGTGTTTAATTCCAATTTACCTAATTGCAATAATTTGTGTTAGGTATTACTTTTCTGCCTCGATAAAGTTATAATGTTTTATTCTTCACCTACTTAGTTATTATCTTCAGACACATAGGAACGCATGTGAATAATTAAAAATGAAGTCACCAAGTGCAATGATGACTGACAATTAATTAAAAACCTCTTAGCAAAATAGCAGCTGATCATTTTGCCAGGTACCTACTTGTTTTACATATTCATTAGGTATACATAAATAGGTACTTAACCCCGTCAAGTTAGTTATGTTTCCTATTTGCTACCTACAATTTGAGCCTCTAAGAGAATGCGTCTCTGACGTCTATTAGATGGTACTTACATAAGTTTGGCGCGAAATTATAACATTTATTAAATCTTTTTTAATAATATTATTTGGTAATAGGGCAAAAAGACGATATTTAAGTATTATGTTTATCGTAAATTCTTCGCCACTTCAAAGTTACATCGTCCTTTCGCTCACGACCTGTCAGGAACGCATTCTCTCAGCGGCCAAACTGTAAGCATTCAAATTGCCTTCAGCTTATTGAAACGGTTTTCCCACTTTTCCCCTTCTGTATTTTTTACGAGTTTGAATGTAACTAACTTACATGCAAAAGAAATATTCCTTGGCCCCATCTCGACCACGGAAACAGGCGACGGTTCACCCATAGAGTATTACAATACAGCGGTTATAATGCATGCCATATTCCGGGTTCGTAATTGAACATGGTATGCAAACGCGCGCGCGCCCGCCGTCTCTTCAATATGTATGCGCACCTAGTACTTTCGGGTGAAGCAGGTGGACTCGCCCTGTTTATGTTATTGTTTACATATTGTTACCGTTTACGCCGCCTTGGTATGCTATGAGGAAACTAGCTAAATATGTTTTGCTTGTAAATTGATAGGTATGACCCAGTTATTCGTAAACAAAAGCATTGTCGTAAAACTTATATTGATAGATTTTGAAAGAAAAAGTAATGAAAACGACCATTTACGCGTTCAACTTTGAATTAAACATGTTTTATGATGACACTTCGCAATCATGCTCAAAATAAAACTTATTTATGAGCACTGTTTTCATCACCATCCAATTTCGTACGCATGATGCAACATTTTCTAGAAATCCGTACATAAACAGGAATAATTCCCACGACGCTACACCGAAATGACTGGTGTTAACTTGAAACCTAACATGGTAACAGATAGCCGCTTTCAGCTACATAATTAACTTTCTAACCTAAAAGCAGGTACAGCCAACCGCAATTCACTAGTAACAAGACCAGTATACGCTGATCTCTTATTTAGTTAAAACTCTGTACTACATTAGGCCAGTTTAAGGTCAACATGTTACCACAGACGAGCAGTCGGCAGTACCTAAGTTTCCGCGAACATCACTTCTAGCAAACGTTAAATAAATAACATTTTAAGTATACGTCAAGATTATCTAGATGCGAGTGTGAACATTGTCAGTTTGAGACGATTTCAAAGAAGTTTGCAGATCATTAGAGGGGCCACATAAATCACAGTGGTTCCGCATAAATTTACATTTTAAAGACGCGTCGCGACATTTGCGCGGGCATCGTTTAGCACTCAATAAAATTAGAACAAAAGGCGGGCGCGGCCGATCAGGCGATCGCAGCGCCATATAAATGACGAGCAACATCGGAACTAATGGAATTAAATAAATTAAAGTCAATTGAGAAGAGTTGGTGCATCTGTACAAAGTATTTGTCGATACTAAACGTTTAAGACTTGCATTTGGGCGTATTTATTTACCGCTATTGAGGTTTTCAGAGTTAGTTTTAGTTAAGACATTCAAAATCGTGCTTTTATGGTTTATGAAACATTTATAACGTCAATAATTTATTCAGCGTCTACTCAACTCGATTCGTCTCTCAATTAAATAGTTGTTTACGACCAATCTAGAACTAATTGATGGCGCAGAAAATTTAATTTACATCATTGCCAATATCATAACACTTCAGAAAATCTTTTAATTGTTCATGGACAGAACTGATTGGACGATAACAATTAGAATTTGAGTGTTCATTAACAGATTTCAAACATTTTCATTGGATCACCTGACTTTGATTAGCACTTAAAATTTTAGTTTAGTTTTAGTGGTAACGAGAATGTCAGTTCTAGAGTTTTATGGGTATTTAAAAATAAAAACTGATTTAGTTTTCGAATCGAGAATGTCACTCTATTTAATTAGCGCACATTTTTTAAATACGGTATGTCTAAATTTATTTCTTTTTGGAATAGATTTTGAATAAGGAATGCTTGTTCGACTAAAATGGATGCAGCGGATGCCACATGACATTTGCCTTTTTGTTTTTCATTAATAAAAATAGTGTTAAAAATGTGTGTGTGTGGAACATATTTTTAATACTTCCGTCCAAGTCTAGATGACTTTTTTTAATATAGGCATACTTAGTAGTAAACACTATTTATTATAGCATTTGATGAAGTACAACGACAATGCAGTAGATAAAATATGAAGTAAAAGCCAAATACCCCAAGAAGTAGACGTTTCCATCATAGACCTCATCCATCGCTTTCCAATGATGTGATCGAGCTCAAGAACAGGCCCATTTCGTAATAAAAAAAAACCTTGTTATAAAAGAAAAAAATCCATGTCTTAGAATTAGAAGATCTATCAATATTACAGATTGCCACGCGTAGTTAGTACTAGAACATTTACAGAAACAAGTAGGTATTATACTCAGTAATATAATTAATATTACTACAGAGCTAATATAATGATTATATCTGAATGGTTCCTAATGTTTGCACATAGGACCTGTAACAATTATTTCCTAGGTTCCGCGATTGCTTTACAAGTTTACAAGATTCATGGGGCCATGTTAATTGAAATAATTAATTATTTCGGTACATTATAGATAATGAAATGTCAACATAATGAATATTAGATAGGTACTTAAAAGTTTTATTCTTTTTAGAAACAATTTGACATGTCAAGACCATGATAACATAAAACAAAAGAAGATACTCTTTCAAATGTGTACAGCATAGCTTCATAGTTAAGGCCGCAATCATACAAAAAATGGCCCCATAAAATGCATTACAAACGCTTATTGGTCGGACGCGTATAACGCACGATGCTAAATAATAGGAGCGGCTTAATTAACTCGCCCAGTAAACATGTTCCCTTGAGCCGAGACCAATTACTATTTGGCCAACGTCAACGTCTTATTACACGACAAATATATACGCTTATTTATGTCCACAAGACGCGCGTCCAAAAACGCACATCAATCGCGACGTAATCCGTGGATTATTTGCGAAAACTGCATGCGACGAGTTTATTTTGGACGCGAACGGCTCGGCCGTTTATGACGCGCGGGCGACTGACAGTAATATTTGTGTTGCGTCTGATTTATTCGGTGCGTACCGCGCCGTCGCGCGGGTAGCCGGCACATCGTAAAGTGCACTGTTTACGGTGCCGGTGCGTCCCTCAATTAGACGGTGCAATGCGAGTAGATTACAATTTGATGCGTGATGCGTGCTGACAGTTGCACCCGGTCACTACTTGTGTCACGGGCCAAACATTTGCGATATCATTTTGTATCTTTATACCTGTTGTTCGGGCGATTGAAATGTTCTGGTAACATTTCTACATTTACACTCTCATACGTTTCAAAGTAATATTCAATCGTAACAATTTCAGTGGTTAAATCACTTTCTAAATTTACTTCAACATGTCATCTATGTAAGCGACTTCAATGATTTTCTGTGATGATTATTTTGAAGTAGAAATCTTCCGAAAGGGCTGTTTTAAGCAAACTACTTCCATACTTGTTTTAACTCTTCTTTACGAAGACCGTGAACGGTAGAACTATCTCTGATACTATTAAAATTACAAACACTGACATTTGCTGATACCCTTTTGGCAATACTTTAAGACAAGTGTTAAAGATTTATCTATTTTCTACGTCATCACACGAGAGATATTCTGACTTTAATATCCCTAAGTTTTATAAGAATTTGTACAAAAATAAACATAACACCGAGACTAATTTCAAACACAATCACGAGTGCCTTATTAACAAGATGGATGAGATCTCTTCGACCTCATAAGTATTCAGATGGCCGCCATTGCTTGTTATTTTCCTCACGTCTAAATTCAAATAACAATTAGCTTAGTCTTTAACATTCTGTACTGGCTAGACGGAACTGAGGCAAAAATCTAGGCTGACTTTAGTTCTAGATCGTGTTAGGTCTTAATGCGGCTGAATAACAGTATTTTGGAGACAGTCTCTAAGTTATGCTTTGCAGTTTGTTCAAAGAATTTTAAAGATTACTTTTCTGGTGAATCCATTTGCAATTTGGTAGCAGATGCATCGTGGGAATCGCTTTAACCTAGTTTTTCCTTGGTTTTGTCAATGATTGCTTCCTTCAATTTATCTTCGATAGATGTGTTAAGTTTTAAAGAAATAAGTCATTGTTGTCTCTTAATTGAATTACGCCCACGAATTATTATAATTCTGCAAAATATGTTATTAGAATTTATTTAATTACATCCATAGCAAGAAATCTGTCGTCGTTAAAAATATTAATGATACTAACCAAAACATTATTTTTGACGTTTTTAAAGATCACCTTTGATTGGAGGCACTTTATTTTTGCGGCGTATGCGATGGTATCGTTTCCTGCGCCGGCGCACCGAGTATCGAGTGATCAGCACCGGACGATGACACCGCAAGCTTTTTGATAAATACTCCTTTTTTGTTCTTTTCGGTATTCATTTACGTGTTGTGATACCAAGGGCATGAAGGTTATTCAAGCTCCAGTGACTTTGTTTTAAAAGAGGCGAAGTTTTTCGATTATTTTTGAGTTTATTCTCTTTCATGTTTCCTAGAAGACTTTAAGCACTCAGTTAAGTAAAATTAATGAGCCCATTTCTTTTTCATTGATACAATCTTTTTAATTAGAGGACATGCCATTCTTAACACAACATTACTCTCAATTTAAATCCTCTACAATCCGACCATCAGCCCAAGAAACACAGATCTTCCTTCGGTAACCATTGTTAACCAAAAAAAACTTTTTATTAATCACCAACACGGCGGTGTAACGTTACCAGGGGATCATGAACGCCCGGTGTTCATAAATACGGTGTATGAACGGCCTCACACGGCGTTCCTTGGATAAATGCTGCGAGTATATGCTATCCTAGTTCTCGGACCGGTCGTGTAGGCGACTTTTGCCTTTTGTTGCGTTTAAAATAACAAGTTTTATGTTGTATATTCAGTTTATGTTACGTGTCTATTAATATTTACAATAGATAAGGAAACTAAAGATACCTATAGCAGGGGGATGTTGAGCAAGAAAGTGGATTGTCGCTCGTTTGATTTGTGGGTTATGTCAGAGAAACTTGGTGTATGTATGTTTGTTTAAATGTTAGCGACGAGAACATAAACTTAAAAAGGCTCTGGTCAGTGGTAACGAACAGCCTCACTCGATGCTAATCTTATTTCAGCTCATGGAAGCAGAATTGAGGGCAAACCATGATTAATACATTAAAGTTAAATTTTAAATTATATTATCTTAATATTCTCCTCATAAACGAATACCACACAAAAACCATGAATTTCTGACGATTATTCCTTGCCATGGTCAAATGTATGCTTATGTGAACCCTCTTTTTCCTGTGAGGGACAGGAAAAAGAAAGAATCCCAAAGCCACGTCTAATCCAAAAAATCTACGCCTCAAAACATAAAATTACCTCATAAAAGTACAAAAGCAGTTAATGATACATCTTCTATCAAAATTCGCTTAGACTTGTACCCCAAACACATAAAACGAATAGGTGCTCAATAAAAACACAATAAAAAAGGAAATTCAACTTACTCTACCAGCTCTGGAATCGCCAATCAACGGATACCTACTGAGAGCATTTAACCCCCCGTTGCTGCGTCAGTTTTTATTGTCAGTCCGGCCGTACGCAACAGATTTATGTCGCCATGATTTGATTGGAAATAGCTTTAGTTAATGCACTGTGTAAATAAAGACGTTTTAAATGTAATAAAATTATGTGTTTAATGTTAGTCGTTATCGATATTTGTGAGATTAGCACAATCGAGTTGTGTTCGTAGTTTGTTATTAGACTTTCTTATTAGCAGGTGACTTTTACTGGTTCAGTGATAATTTTATGCTTTCTTGTACTTACATCTAATTATTAATCAAAATGATCTATAAACACCTCCTCCACATTAAAATAATTGTATATGTTTTAGAAATTTTTGGTGTGTAAAATACTAATCTAAGTATTTCTACAGTAATACTTATTGGGTGATCAAAAGCTGTAGTAAACAACAAAACAGTAGGTAGTAGATACTTTCAACACAAAGCTTTAAACCCAACATGTGTCACACATGAAGTCACTAACAAAAATAACTTATCCAAATACAGATCATCATGAAACTCGTCTACAAGTATGTAGAGAACACGACATTCCGTAAATATTCCTTTTTGAACATCTATCTGATGACTCGATATACATTTCTGGCGTTCTTGCTCCTCAGTTCTCTGATAGCAAGACGCAAGGAATCCTGACAGGGTTGAACGGCGCTGCGTTCCATTGCTGATGTGAAGATACGCGTACGATTATAAGCATTACTTTTTGTTAAAAAATATCAATTGCGGGATGAGTTTTCGCAATTAGCCTTCTCATGAAGTATTTGTAAGATTGTAGATAAACATCTTTTGCAAATCATGTGTTTTTTTTTTGCAATTTGCAAAATGTCAGTTTGTTTGTCACGTCGGGTGGCTCTTAAATGTTTCGCGTATTAATGCGGTTACGGGGATCAAGGAATGGCATTTCTTGTTGCTGTTTGAAATCTGATCATGATCATGTTTTATTTGTCGTGAGTGTACCAACGACCAGTGGTCCACATTAGCCCTGGGTAGAAATAACTGGAATTCATGTGGAAGGGCCTTTGCCCAGCAGTGGGATGATGCAGGCTAACAGTGTCAGTATCAGAGTGTCTAAGTTCGTTGCATTCTTTTTCATTTTTAAGTCGGTACCCATGGGAAGAAGTCCAGTGTTCGTAAACTGGGAATCTTGTGCTAGCATGTCATCGTTATCTTTATCATCACGGTCGTGCCTTTATCCAATTTATTTGAGGTCTCTGCAGCATGTCTTTTTCCATTCTTCTCTGTAAGTCGTGATCTCAGTTCTCACTTCCTTTCAACGTAGCATATCATAAAGGATGACTAGAAAACGACAAAAGCCGTAAGAGTTCCGTACCGTACCGTAAAAGCAACACGTTTGTTGTATGGGAGCCCCCCTTAAATATTTATTTTATTCTGTTTTTGGTTATTTGTTGTTATAGCGGCAACAGAAATACATCATCTGTGAAAATTCCAACTGTCTAGCTCTCACGGTTCATGAGATACAGCTTGGTGACAGACAGACGGACGGACAACGGAGTCTTAGTAATAGGATCCGGTTTTAAAACTTTGGGTACGAAACCCTAAAAAATACCAAAAGTCACACTTAAAATCTCCTGACTTCCTTAATAATGACATCACACATCGTTATATTCATATCAAATCATTGAAAACCTCACCAAGGAGCACATCTGTTTCACAAAACATTAACTCAATTTATTACCATATTAATAAAGTCGCAAATCAAAATCGCATTATGCCACGTCAAACGCGATCAACCCCCTTATGTTTTTAACCCTGTTTAGGCTTGCACTGATCTGACTTAAAAACCCAATGCATATTTTGTCGTCAAATGTTGCGACTTGTCGCGCACTTGATTAAAAGTCACGCGACTGGAAAATTGAAGTTTATGGCTCTGTTATGGTGATTGTGACTTTAATTGATAGCTTTTCTGTAATTTCTACATTGAGTTCGTAAGCTTGTTATTGTTCTAGGTTTGGCATAAATCTACGAAGTATCAAATGAATTGATATTTTGATTGCGATAAGTTGGGACTTAAAAAGTTCAAACGAATAAATTTGATAGACAGCAGATAAAGATAAACTTTAGCAAAAATACACCAAATCAAGAGAACCGTCGGAAGTTACATAAACATGTCACGAAAATCTCAAAAGCACAATCTTTTAAGTAGAATTTTAAGACGTTACAGAACGGACCGAGCCGAGGATAAGCAATAAAATACGACACCTATCTCGCTGGTATCGGCTTTAATGAAAACCGCCCGACTATCTGCGCTCAAAATCCGGCCCTCTCTTAGTTAATATATGCGATTTTTATCAGCACCCACCCGCACCAAAACGACTCTACACAGGGTTAAAAATATGCAAAAATCGCCGCCCCGGGGTGAATATTAAGCAATGTAATTTTGTATAATATTCCGCAATTAAAATTCAAATTGAAATCAATGCGCGAATGAACGGCCGTTACGCGTTTTGGGGCGCCCACGACCGTAGGGCCACCACACCCGAACGACACGTCGTTGTTTACTGTGTTAATCCTTTAATACGCGCGGTTATAACTTGGGGGAACACCACCAAGATTATTAACTTAAACTCATCAACTGCCCACATCAATTTGTTTATAACTTTTATTAAGTTATCAGAATGTTTAATTAAGCTAATCTATGTTTGATGTGATAGTAAACCTCATTCGTTTAAACGTCATAATATAATAACCGTAATATAACCGAGTCGTAAACTCAGAACAACTTGTAACCCACAAAACGCAGTGCTGAGTTTTACAACTAGACAAGCGGCGGTAATATCGTAAACGCTAGACGCGAATCGTTGTAAATTCAAACATTTAGTGTGTACAAAATATTCGTGAATCGTCTCCCGAGTTACGGAACACTTAATGGACCATAAAGGCACCCCATAACTTGGCTATCAGGAGGATAATTCCAAGTGTTATTCCCTCTTAATTGGCCGTTCCGGGCGGAATCGTCAATTTGAGATATTAAACTAATTTTCAATGCTGCGTAATCGCGGAGACGTGATCCGCGCCATTGTAAGGGTTAACTTTGAATCGTAAAAATATTTTTTTTACGTCTGATATCGTATATGAGCGCTTTTATGCGTAATATTTTGACGTTTTAAAGCCTTTTACGTTTATTGGTATTCTTGTAAATGCGATGTTTATTTACGAAATTCCATTAAAATAATACGTAACGATGCATCGCGACACTCATTTTTTAATAATCCGTTAAATATATTTTGATGATCGTTTGCACTTCAGCACTTTACTCAACTTTCAGAGTGAAAGTATCAGTATTATTATTGGAGTTTTCGACACTTTTAATATACTTAACGCAATAATGACTGTTCATGCAAAGAAATCGAGACTGTCATTATATCGTTAAAAATGTTAAAGCTTCATAAAATGTTGCGTCTGCTCGATTTCTTTTCCTTTTCCTGAAATCCCCTTAACAACTTCAGTTTCCAAAAAAAAAAACGCAATCATTTTACCATGTCGAATTAAAAAAAGAAAACCTTTATTTTATGAAGACACGACCAAACCTATCTCTGTACAATATGTACAGAGATAGGTAGTACTCATGTATCAAAATCTCTCATTTTCGTACCCAACATCGCAAAAATCTCGTCATCATATTTCGAAAAAGCCATCAACTCAATACATCACGTAGAATAACGAAGCTGATTAAACAGCACAATAAGACAGCGTAGTCATCAAGCGCTGAGCTGACGCGCTGCGTTTCGCCTCGCGTTTCGTTTCGCAGTAATTAAGCGTGCGTTGCGTTTTCAAACGCCGGCGCGCATTTGAGGGTTGAGTACAGCGTTGTTTTAGGGATGTCGTTCGTTTGGTTTTTGATATCTTGGGATTTTGAGTTAGTGGATTTTTATGGAGTTTATTAAGGGATAGTTTTAAGTTTCATTAAGATCAGTTTTCCCATTGGTATGTTCTGCCTGTATGTAGTTCTAGGTAGAACCTATTTACATAGATTTATGTATATTTACCGTTCTTTAAACTACTCATATTGTTTTACGTTCGGTTAAGGGGACTACAGGAGCTAAACGCGAGTTTTAAAATTGCAAAATAGGATATGATTCACTGCAATAAACAAAACCAGAAAAATATATGATATTCTTCAGGATATATGCTAGTATAATAGTGTTTTGAAAACATAATACAACTAATTTTACTCGATAAAAAAAATCACGAACTTCTCTCTAAAAATTTCTT
The DNA here is from genome assembly GCA_963853795.1 of Xestia rhomboidea. NCBI lineage: Eukaryota > Metazoa > Arthropoda > Insecta > Lepidoptera > Noctuidae > Xestia > Xestia rhomboidea. Next base: position 16,837,605 of record OY970777.1, read on the forward strand.
TTAACGAGTAAAAACCATACTCTGGTTTTGTGTATTGCAGTGAATCATATGCTTTTTTGCATCATAAAACTCGCGTTTCACTCCTGTAGTCGCCTTAAGGCGGAGTTATTCATCCAATTTTAAATTCTTTCGCTGTCGAAAGGCTACACTTTAATTGAGTAAAGTCGCTGGCAGAAGCTAGTATCATAGTAAGCTCGTTCATTGTAGAGATTATAACTAGCGACCTAACCTTTTTGATGATCAACCATTTCATCAACTGTCAACCTATTCAAAGTTTTCATTTTTTATCTTATCTTACAAATTTCAATTTGATTCCTTTGGCTACACTTCACTCGCTACGCTTCAAAATAGTCACCCATGAACGTCCCAATATGAACAAATGAACCAATCAGAACATTACAATCGTCACGCAAAATCTCCTAATCAATCTTATTAAATAAATTCGAATTTCAAATATTGCATTCCCACATTCATCCGATTCTGATGCAATGACGACCACCTTACTCAAACACTTCATTTACACGATAATCAACCTTGTTTTATAGAAGACAGGGTGTTGTAGAAGTGCATGGATAACTGAGTGCCAATTTTAATTAGCCCCAGGGTTCCCCCCTACCCCTCGAGGCTCAGATAAGGGTGTTTGCAAATAGGAGGGACTGCAAAGAAGCCAATCCATCAAATCGCTGAACGTATTACGACACCGCGGTTGTCGCCCTCTAGTGCTGGGATTGTCGATGATTTCGCTGTCGATTTTTTTTGAGTGTTGAATTTAATCTGATTTTATTGTTAGAATTTAGATTTGGTCTAAATATGGAAAAATGAATTGGAATCTAATTTTTATGATTTCAAACCAAAACAAAATATAGTTAGTAGGTTTGTACCTATCAGACGCTATTGTTCATGTTTTATATTACTCTTATTTTACATTTTTTTTCCATCTGACTTAAAGTAAGTAACAGTTTTAGGTAGTTTGAAAGTCTTCTTATCTTTATTTACTTATTTCGCTTATTAGCAAAAGTCATCTGACTCTAACAATCTTTAATGAAATACCAAAAAGAAAACATAAAAATCGATATTTCCCACGCGCCCCATCACTAGCTAACGCGTGCTTCCATTTGATTGGCGCAACTCGATAGTCCCTGCACTCATTTGCGCCCTGCACTAATGTTGGTAACTCGATAAATCTCCTCGGAGTGTCACCGACAGAACTTGAGGTCGCTTTGTGCTTGTCTAATGATGTACTCACATCAGAATCGAAATAGACCAGTTTTTGAGATATTTTTCATGAAATTTTTCCCGTCTTTTTTTGTGTTTAGGAAATTTGCAATATCTGGGGTACAAAGATAGTATTAAAGGCAAATTTCATATTTTCTTTACACTGATGATCTCTCTTTGACGTATCGATGTTTTATTTTCATAAAAGTACTCGGTTCTTTTTCCCTGAAATTTTATAAGCCTCTAAAGTTAAAAGATTTTACAACTTTATTTCAAGAAGATATTATTATAATATCATGAACATAATATAAAATTACGCACAACATGAAATCTTTATCAACCGTAATATAATATCAACCACACAGCAAGCATTAAACCAGGATCAACTTCCAGCCAATATTAATCTTCAAATAAACATTTCTTCTCAAACGAGGTTTTACTCCGACCGCACAACGAAAAAAGAAGATAAAAAAATATAAATAAACTGTCATCCCACGCAACTTTTAGGTCAGTTTAGTAGAGAAAAACCCGTTATTTAAGAGTCGTAGGCGAAAGGTGTGTCGCTATTTATCCTGAGATTATTATCAAGTTGTTTTTCTGCATTACAAATCTTAGTTGCGTATCAGTATCCAGTCTGATAGGAGTTGTGTGACTTAGCTAGGGAGCATCCAAAAAGGTGCCTACTCGAGAGAAAATACTTGATAAGTACGTGATAAATGGCTAATATGTTTGACCATGAAAAAAAATTGCCAATATTATCATTGCCGAAATAAACGCAGACTTATTTAAATCAGTTACAGACACATTGGAATTGTCAAGGAATCGCAAACATATGAAGCCACAGTCCATTCACAGCCATTCCATCACCGACAATCAATATTTTACCCACCACATCATCCCGGATGAGTATTACTACCTACAGTCAAGACTATCTGCAGTAGGACCACAAGCATTGACTTACCGTAGCTAAACTGCCTCTGTAACCGCTGTCTTCATCATCATCCACAGCCTAAATTCACCTACTGCTGGGTATGGGCCTCTCTATTCTTGTGCCAATCTCCACTTCCTGTTCCTCATCCAGGTCCTCCTCAATTATGTCGTCTGCCCAGACACAGTTCAACAGCTGTCTTACAAAAAATAATTCATACTTTGCTTTGCTATATAACCACAATCATTGATTAACTGATGCATAATTGACTCTGTAACATTTTCTCACATCAAGAACCCCACAATCTTCACCATACCTTGTTTCGCCAAATATAAAAACTGTCAACCACATAACCACTGGTCAAACTTAAACCTATACAAAAAATCTACTATACCTAGACCAGAACACATCTCTCTTTTCCTTTATCATAACACAAAGGGCCCAAACCACAGTGGCGCGTGCCCCAGCCCGAGGGTCGCGGATTCGGTGTCGGGTTGCGCCAATCGGCTTACAAACGCCATGGGAGCAAACACCACACCATGAGGATTAGCCCTAATGAGCAGTTTCACTTGTTACGCGCGATATGGTGGCGGAGTTACGGTGTATCAAATGTTTTTACCTACGAAGGCAGGAACTTTGTCCAATATCATACCAATATTTGCATTTAGTAATTTTATGTGATTGCTTAAATGGTTTCATCGTTCTCCTTTATTATTATGGTGTCGGTGCAGCATGGCTTCTTCTTCCAAACTTCTCTATTAATCGTCGTCTTAGCTGCCTCTCTTCTTAGCCGTGTCTCGTCGCTTTTCTGGTGGTCGATACTGTTGATTCTGGCTTTCAGGGGCTACAGTGGTTTGGGAATAGTGTGGCGGGCTAGTCCCACCCAATAGCCGTGTCATAATTATGTTACACAGTCCATCCATCGTTTCTTTCATCCATCAATCAAGCTTTGATATCTTTGCAAAGGTCTCGTAAATTCTAATAATTTGTATTTTGAAAGGAAAACTCCAAGCCTTTAATAAATAGTGACATTCAGAAAATTTCAGTTGGTACCGCAATAAATCCACTACATTTTATCTAAACGATATAACTCTTTTTGAAGAAATTAAGTAATTACAATAAAAAACACAAGAATAAAATTCAGCTTCTTCAAGACATCACCATAACAAACTATTTATCGTAATAACCGTAAAATAGATCCTAAAGAAGTTTTTATGAAGTACTAAAATTACCTTTGAGAGTCCATCGTCACATAAAAATTAGAGTGACCACGATAACTTTCAGCTATGGATGTAAAAATCCCATAAAATCCATCCATAGCCAATATGAAGTGTAGATCTATAAAATGGATATTAGGGAATCTTATAACACATCGTTTATTTTTACGATTTCTTTCAAAATTAGTTAAAATATACGACTCAGTAATTTTATGTTTTCATTCTAAATACTAAGGAAACATAAAGTGATGGGGCAATCCGTTTTTATTGATTGAATTCGTCTCGATGGCTTGATTAGAATGGTACTTATGAATTTGTATGTTGGTGAAAGTATGGGGAAGAATCCAAGTTATTTTGCACAATTTGCATAGATATGTGATGGCAGACAATTCACTGATTACATTCCTTTGTGAATAAGGAAATATTGATTCCGAAAGACGCAATGCTGTTCGCAATCAGTTTTGACAAAACTGGTCATTCCACGCAGTAATACTTTAAACACATTATTATACAAGTCCCAGAAACTATCTTTATACAAAAAACAGTGATGATAAAGACAAAGACAAAGAAAGACAAAGACATTTATTCGTTGGATATGGTAGGCACAGAGTTCTTAAATAAAAATAGCAGGACAGGACATATCCGCCGCTAGTCGCGGCATACGAATATTTACATAGTTACACTTATAACACTAAAATACATTAAATTAAATTTAAGCACTTAGATAATAATAACTCTAGTAATCATTCTAAATTTTTACGCACATACATATACCTAATCTTAGCTTACCTATTTACATTCAAATGAAATACAAAATCAAAAACAAAACTAAAAGGTGTAAAACTCTATAATCTAATATTTATGTAATACAAAACACAATATTAACCTTGGGTATATAATAAAAACAAGAAAACAAAATAATGTATAATAATATCTGGTAGTACAGGACCTATTTATATTTAATATCATCAAGAAATTGTTTTATTGAGTAAAAAGTTTTTTGAAGTAACCAAAATTTCAACTTCTTTTTGAAAAAATGCAGTGGTGACTCTCTTATAGCTTTCGGAATGTGGTTGTAAATTTTAATGGACATTAGGTAACTGTTTTTATGGTGAAGAGTACTATTGCAAAGTTGGTTTTTTAGTTTAGTGGGGTCCCTTTTTGTGTATCTGTTGTTTTCGGCTACAGTAGAGAAGAAGTGTGAATTTTTTTTAACAAATATACCTATTTCTAAGATATAAGTACAAGCTAGAGTTAAAACCTTTAACTTTTTAAAAACTGGTCTGCAACTCTCATATGGAGGTGTCCCAGTGATTGCTCTCAAGCATTTTTTTGCGCTTTGGATATGAGTCGAGTTACCCCATAGGAGTAAGCCGTATCTCAGTACTGACGCAACATAGCCATGGTAGGCGTTGAGTGCGGCCTCTTCATTCGCTGTTTTGCGTAGCTCTTTTAGCGCATATACAAATCTGTTTATTTTTTTACATAGGTTGTCGATATGGATTCCCCAATTAAAATTTTGATCCAATGTTAGCCCTAAAAATTTTATGTTATTTACTCTATTAATTATTTCATTACTGTGTTCTAAACTAATTTTTGTTGGGTTCTGTTTATGGTTCGCAAATTGAATGAATTTTGTTTTGGAAAGGTTAACTTTTAGGTTATTTTCATCTAGCCAGTTTATAATATTGGTAATGGTGTCTTTTACTTCTTGTTGGTGTAGTGTTTTGTCACTCTCAGGTATTATTACTGACACATCATCGGCAAATAGTACGCATTTATATTTTGTAATATTTGGTAAATCGTTGATATATAAGAGGAAGAGAAGAGGCCCAAGGATACTTCCTTGAGGCACTCCTGACCCATTGTGACGAAATAAGGATCTATAAAGCATAGTAACAAATTTATCACTAATACGAGTTACTTCAACACACTGTTGTCTATTGCTCAGGTAACTTTTTAACCATTCTAGTGCAGGACCTCTAATTCCATATCGCTCGCACTTATCAAGAAGTGTATCATGATTAACGAGATCAAAAGCCTTGCTCATATCAAGGAAGATTACTGAAACAGGACGTTTTTTATCTATTTTATCTGTTATGGACCTTACTAGAGAGAATGCTGCCAAAGTGGTCGACTTGCCTTTTTGAAACCCATTTTGTTCTTGATTAATAATTTTATGTTTGTTTATAAATTGAATTAAACGACTATGCATTATTTTCTCATAAATTTTAGAGAATAAAATAAAAGAACTAACATTAAAAAGCAATTTTTAATTCGACAAAATTAACTCGATAAAAGCTGCACTCTTGACTTTTCGCACGCATATCTGTTTATGTTTGCGCTCGTCCATTTGGGGGTGTATTAGAAACATTAGGGGTAAGCGCGTATGTGTGCGTCGCTAAGATGAATTAGGGGATTACAACACTGCATCATGCAACTGCACTCTGATTTGGCACGCTCTAACTTATATACAGGATGAATAATTAAAAAATACTATGTTTATTTATTACTGAAAGAACATAGAGGTAAAATCTAATAATTCACACAAACTTCCATATTAATTCAGATTTTTACAAACATAATTCAGGAAAATATAAAAATAAAACTCTCACACAGTAAAGTTCTCCCAATAAAAAACCACGTACAACCAAACTTTTAAAACGTAATTTTAACAAAATAAATCTCGGTACACGTATAAAACAATTACACAGACAATAATCCCGTTGTTTTTGTCAAACTGGAAGCGTTTTATTGTGTCTTCTACACCCTATATCGCGCTGGGGTGGCCACGCAACATCGAGGGGCGACGGGTAATGGCCTAAGAGTAATTTTATTACTTTGCCCCTATTACCATCACAATGTGCATGCCACCGGTCGAATGAGATACGCACACTCGATACAGTTGCCCGTCGCGTTGCGTTTCGACGACATTCATTTTTATCGATAAAATGCAACATCGAAACGCGCACAACACTATTTTAAACCAATGACATAGACCTGTAACGTAACATTGTTTAAAAAAAGGTTACACTAAAGAAAAGGTTAGAAAGTGGGAATCAGAATTGGTACGAACAGTGAATTCAGGTTTTTATTATTAACGGTGTACAAAGCAACATTGAGTAAGGAAATAAGACGCTCACACCCCGCTACCTACTGATTCGATTTGTTCCTGCTACGATGAATATTTGATACGGCTCAGTGCACGCTAATTTGTTTATCCTGTTGCCTGGTTCTGCTCTCCTGGTAGCTGTAGTACAGAATCCAAAATTATCCGCATGTTTTATGCAAAGGAAAAAAGCATCTGACGCCTTATCTCTTTCGGTTGGAAAAGCTACCGTTAACCCTTAATAAAAGTCTGATGGATTTCTGCAGGAACTTGCTGTTAGGAGTTTTGACCTAATACTTAATGGAAAAGCTTAGAAAAGCCCAAGACGAGTGTAGTTTATGTAGTTTTCATGAAGACATCCATAACTTGATAATTATGTTACTGAAACAAATGAGTTTTCAAATTCATCAAGTTTTAATAAAGAATTATGACTTATATGAAGACATCTCATTTAAGTATTCACATCTAGAACATCCGCTATCATCATCAATGATCATGACGTAAAATGCATATAAGAAACACAGTAAGAATTAATTATATGTAGGTACCAGGGAGATAAAATCAGCGGTATGTCAGGTGATTAAATAAATACAACTTGGCGTTTCTAATTAATATGCCAGACGCAGTTTGATAAGACGCTCTCGTGTACAAACGGGACATCTCCTGCGTTCGCTAACTGCCTGGTACTCGATTAACACGTTGTTATAATTATGTGAAATTTGTCTTGTTTGTACGTGTTTAACGCATTCGCATGAGAAAGGTTGATTACTAGACAATTTATTAAAAAAATGGCAATTAAAAATAGGATGTGTTTTAATGAGGTATTTATTTTCAATACCCGTTATAGTTTATCTTGGTTGTTTGTTGTGCACCGTTTCATAGGAATAAGAATCTTCATACATACAATAAAATTATCATGAAGACGAAAAAAATGCATAGACGACATAGTCAGAGAGCTAGCAAGTTACGTTCCACAATTAATAAATGTATTAATTCAAATAAAGGAGCTACCAAAGGGCCATCAATTCAGCTTGACCTTTCAACCTAGCACGAAACTGCACAGGTAGATAACGCATTAACCAGCCCCGCTACTGGTGCCAGATGCATTAGCCAATTTGACCGCCGCAGCCTTGTTGCGTAATCCAATCGAAAATGCCATCAAATTGGCTGACGTTGTTGGTGCAGTTCCCGGCTTCATTTCGCAAGGTGTAATAATTGCTAGTATTCGTACGAAACGAGGAATGTAAGAGCTAGAAGAAGTGTCAAATTGTTTTGCAAAAACATTTTTTTCGCGCGAACAAGCGAATTCCTCTGCACCTAACACGGTATTATTTTCATGAATCCTGATTCCTATATCGAAAGCCGACCTCTGTTAATTACCAATGGTAAATTTTAGATGGTCATTGGTCCGCAGTCAGACAATGCATCTCAGTACGGAATAGGAATCAGATATTAGTAAAACATACTGTAAAGTTTACTTAATCATCTCGTAGTTAGATTCAACTTTTGTAATCTATAACCACCAACTATCGAATTATGGCCCGTTTTCACTCATTATCGAGACGAGGTTTGTGTCCTAACAGTACAAGCATTACAGGCTGATTATCCTACAGTTACAATACAGGAATTAAGTACTAGTATTATATATCTTCTTCTCCATCCCCAGGTGACGCGAGCAACGCGAGTATCGGCTCGGGCGAAGGCACGGGCGAGGAGGATGACGACACCAACGGCAAGAAGAACCAAAAGAAGCGGGGCATCTTCCCGAAGGTGGCCACCAACATCCTCAGGGCGTGGCTGTTTCAGCACTTAACGGTCAGTACTTAGTTATTATTTAAACTTGTAGAGCCAGAGCTCTAAACATTTAAGATTTTAGGAAGTAATAAGTATAACTAGTAAGATTGATTTGGTCTATGTTTAGCATTATAGGTAATTTAAGCAGTTGACAGAATTTTTCTGATTTCAAAACTTTAATCCTTCTTCAATGATGTGACGTAATTATTATCGTATTGCAAGATCGCTTCTCCAGTCATTCAGATTTTCCTTTATTTGTGGATGATTATACGAATGCATCCACTTCTAGATTAAGCTTGCTTTTGGCATCCTGTCAAACTCAAAGATCATTTAAAAGTTAACGTCCTCTCGCAAAATCGGTACCTAACGAACAACCAAAAGGCAAACGCAACTCGAAACTAAGTTACAGTTGCCGGCTACCAGTAACTAACGAAATCTTTGTACCTCAATGAAAATTTTATTGGTGGCGGGAATTTTTAATTGAAAAGCGTCGGCGGCGCGCCACGGTGGCCGCGTCACGCTCAATGCAACCATTGTGATCCGTTTTTAAAAGTTACCCAACAATGCCTCTATGTATGTGTTTTATGGCATTTTCCCGCGTAAATCGCAATTTCCCGAGCCCGGAATTATGTTTTTTTTTTTCGTTTTCCCTTTTTTGTCCATGGTGTTTCAGCTGGGATGTAGGAAATAGGGTTTTGTTATATTTTTTTCGGATGAGGAGGGAGATTGATATTTTTGGACGATGTGTCTGGCATTTGATGGTAGACATGAGATTGATCTACTCTCTATTTTTTCTTTTCGAAAGGATTCGTAGCCTCGGAAAATCTCTGTGTGTTGCCACATAGAAGACGAGTAGAAAACCAAATTGAGTCAAACTTTCTGTTCTTTCTCTGACATTTCAAATTACCCACGTCGCGGATCGATCTGCAACCCCCGACTTAAATTGATTGATGTGAACAAAAAGTAAACATTAGCATAAGACTACGAGGATATCAGGGAGGCGAGACAATCGTAAGTGCACGACTCAGTGTTGCGTAGTAATTTCTAGAATGGATACCGGCGCGCGGTGTAGTGGGGGCAAGGGAGGAGAGAGGGTGCAATTTCATTACCGGTCCGGATCCGCGGCCATAAATCACCAGGACCGAAGAAGGCGCTCGGTACGCTCAGCGCTGTTCAGGTGACGCTCGCAAAGTCGCCTGAGCCCCGGTATTTCTGTTTCATTCGAAGCGAGCCGACTCCAATCCCACTTTCTTTATGACTATGAATTCCGCGAATTTTCCGTACGCTCCTGCTGAGTTACAAGAGCGAGTTTTAATTACAATCTTCGGTGAGCCTTCACAATTAGCCTGCTCCCTAAAATATCTACGTCGCGCTAGTTCCTTAAAAGTACATCCTTTTTGAATATTGAATATTTCACAGCATTTCGTCGACCAGCTCCAACTTTAAAAAGTATACGTTGGCAATCGAATTAGGGAGCTTTTAGCGCGTTACGTTTGGCGCGTTTTTGCGCATCGCTTGTCCGCGCCCATTACCGCTCTCCAAATTACTTATAATTGCTTCGCTTAGCGCTAAGTGCTTTCATTATGGGCTCCCTGTAAAACAGTTCCGGTGTAGGTCGGGACGCGTCAACACTAACGCGACTCGCGATAACATTTTAAACCTCGCGAATTTCTATTCGCGTGTCACGGGTGCGATGAAACGCGGTCGCACGTAGACAATACTTGAAATCGGCGTAAAAAGAGCATTCGACCCATATATCGGGCGTGAAACTGCATAGCTGTCAGTTTGACGTTTGTAATATTCATTCGATTACGCGCTGCGGGAAATGGAACGCCGCGTGGTGACAGCGCGCCACCTGCGCGGCGCGCGCCGCTGATTGGTCGGCCGCCGGCGGGAAACAAATGAATGGTTGTCCCACGTTCGAATCCTTGACCACAAAGGTCGAGTGTTCGAATATGGAACGATTGATATGCGATTACACAGTTACAGTGGCTCGATGGAATCGAATGAAGCGTTTGAATTAATTCGGTAGCGAGCGCTCCACGACCAAAAAGGGAAGTGAAATGATCTGGTGGCTAACGCGGAGTCGTGAGTATTGTATGTGAATTTAAATTCAGTGCGGTGCATGCGATATTGGTAACAATCCGAATGTCCGTGACTGGGAGCGTTTTGAATTTTAAAATTGCCCGCGGTACCTACGTGTAATAACGGTCGCGTTTGAATTTCATAGATTTTGTTCGGATAGCGTTTAGTTTGTTACGAGAGATTGCTAGCTTACGTAAAAATAATGGCTGTTCCAGCGATAAGCTTTTAGTTCCTTGTGGGACATAAAAACAGTAGAATCCCACATAAATATCGGCTAATCCATTGAGGCTAAAATCAAAATCAGTAACGTTAACACAAAGTTTCGGCTTACATCATCCGCTAATCGTCAAATCCTCGCAGACGCTGCAAATCTCACATAATGCCTCACCTGGAATGTTTCCCCACGAAATTCCCGAAAGAAAATAATATTGAATAACGCCAGTCTTAGTACAAATCCTACGCAGCTGCCTTAAGCCCTTTCGGGGGGCTAAAAATAATTATAAGTCTGTAATAATCCCGGTACAGGGCGCCCGTCGCGCGACAAGACTCCATATTGTTTTTGGGTGCGCTCAGTTGCTTGTACTTATGATCTCCTGGTAATTTATTACGTTTCGTATCGGGTAATGACATTGTTATTTTGATTGTTAGAAGCATATTTTATGTTTTGGTAATGTTTACAACTTCTGAGTTTAAATTCATGTGACAAATCATTGGTTATGAGATAAAATAATGTAAAATAATAATTTAGAGATCTGAGAACACTTAAATTATTTTAATACAGTTGTGGCTGTACCACAACAGTTATATGGACAATTTACATGAACAGTTTCTCTGCACGACGCGCCAGTCAAGCCGAGAGCCCGCGAGATGCAATTGCTAACTATTCAAACAAGACACTTGATTGTTAACCCAGAAACTTTGAAATTCCCAGACATGGAGATAATTTAAATTAAATTAAACAAGGAACTGCAGAAACTATAATCTAGTGCTGTGTACCGTAATCTTCTTACTCATTCTTGCTCTGTCAGACTTACATGTTATTTGCTTTCTCCAATCTCGAAAGAACTGGTTGGTAGTCAAGTCCAGTGACCACTTGTCATTCGTGACATGATTAGATTCTGCTTTTGCCCGGAGCAATTCCTGATTGTCAAAGATATTTAACGAAAAGAAATCATGAAGATTCATCTAAATAAACAAGAGACACCTGAAAACTGGCAAAAAATTAGAAAGCCGCTAACATTATACGGAAAACTTGGCTAAAATAACAATTCTTAATTCACAATTTGTTGAAGCCACATAAAAAACATAAAATCAAAATACCAAAGGCGATGCTTATGATAGAAAATTTCAATAACCACATAACAGCAATTATAATAATGTACTAAGGCCGCATAAAACGCAGAGTATATCCATGTGTCTAGCGGTGTAGTATTACCGAAGGCTCGGGTTGCCTTTGCGAACCACCGCGGCGGAATGAACCTAGATAAATTCATAAGATAAATGCTCGCATGATACGACCTACCTAGGCGTAGTTTTCTTGGCTGATTTTGAAGGATCGAGTGGTTTCTTGATGTTATTTTATCTGTTAAAGGATGGGCATGACACATTAATTATTTCCTCTTTCTATTTCTGGGGTGATTTATTTTGGTTCTACACTGTTATAAGTCTAAATGAAAAGAAGATTGGAATTAATATTCAAGTTGTCAAAGTGGATACTGATAACGGGTTTTATCAAATCACGATTTGTCTTACAATTCCTACATGGATGATATACTTCTGCCAAATGTTTCTAGGCTTTGTTTCTTAACTTCTTCAAAAGTTCCAGTTTCTAGAAACGGGTCCTAAACCTTTTATTTGATTCTTCCTATGAATATTCTCCAGTAACTGTTACCAATGGTTCCAATATCTCACCACCAGTGTTGTCCACGGAAATATTACTGAATTTTCCTCGTTTTTTCGTCCACCCCTACTTATTTAGGACTAAGGGTGCGTCATAAGTTTTACTTTTGGACGGCAAGGGCAAATTGCAAGCGAATCCAGCCAATGAGAATTTATTAATATTAAGGCGACAGAAGCGGGTGGACAGCAAATTAAGTTATAAAAATGTTTATTTCTTTGGACTGGGGTCGTGTTTGTTTGTGTTGGTAGGTTAAGTTAGGGGATGGCGAGGTTGGGATTTGGATGGGTGAGCAAATTCTCGTCGATATTGAAACTTTGTAGGAAATAGATCCTACGCAATGGAACTACATAATGATGGAGAAAAGCCTATATCCAAATATAGTCGTTGAAATGAAAACTGAAACCAAAAATTGAAAAGCTAGACTAGCTTTGGTATCCTTCATGCTCCCCTATAAGCAACGTATATTTTTTTTAATCTACCCACGATTGTCACGTCTGTCCACCTAAATCCATCCCGTCCCCCAACGGACAGAAATCATTTCCGGCCATCCGCGGAGCAGATTTCCGAATACTACCCACTTTTTAAGTCTGCGACGTTAAATGCGGACGTTGCAGGAACTACCGGAAATAGAGTGAGCGACAAGGACAGAAAAACACGTCTATAACACACGTTGAAAAGGGATAGATGTATGTTCGAAATGCGTCTTGGAAACCCGTTTTGTAGAAATTTGAATTTCGTGAAATGGAATTCACGCGATTGATGGGGTTCATAAAAAATGGTCAAGCGTGTTGTGTTAAGGCAAAGTGTGGATGAGTAAAGTTACTTATCCACACTTTGCCCTTACATCAAATCTTACTTACTAAGTACATAAGTAGGTCTATCGCTTTTGGTAGTTAAAATAACTACGCAGTCATTTCGAAGCAATACCAGTAATTGGCAATTATGATTCTATGCACCCGTACATAAAACTTTAAAGACCAGCTGTGGTTTGCCCATTACAAATAGATCTGTTGTAAAGATACCTACCTACTAATTTTCTACAGTTTATAGTGGACACTATGAAAACAATCGAAAGAAAAGTAATTTTTTGCACAATTTTGTTGCAAACTGTCCCAAATATTCCTAGACTTACGCCAACAAAATGTCACAAATTATCATTTCTTATCCTTATCCGTAAACTTGTTTGTCTACCCACAAAGGGCAACAGCTTGAATATATCCGAAACCCCGTAAACGTCAAGTATCCTAAGCAAACTCAGTGTACTATAACTCGGATAATCTATTCGGGGAACCGAACCCGTTACCCCTGCAAACAATAACCCTCTCGCCACTTACAATATCGTGTTACTAAAAGTATTAATTAACTTACTTATAATATTACTAAGTACTGTTATTTTTGTTTTGGTCGTAGATGAAATATTTTGCGATAGTAAATAGTTTTGTATGAATTATGTGACTAGCATCCTAATCATTTATCAGAATATGATGTTTTGTATGCTGTTTCATACTTATGCGCTATGTTAAACTACCGGCTTCATATTCTGAAAATATTCAAAGTTCGAGTGAATCGACAAGCGCAAGTGTGCTCCACTCTAGGCCGCATCATTGCTTTACATCAGGCGAGTTGCAGCCATATCCAAGCATATTTAATTTAAAAAAAAAAAAAACGAAAAAAATATTTATGTGCTGCTCTCCATCCATTCTGTTTATGATGAACATCAGACCAGCGACGATTTGCTTACGCAGTTTCAAGCCACCACTCTTTTTGTGTTTCAAATAAATACTCTTTGAGCACATTCATTGATAATGTTTAGAGAACCTATTAGTTTTGAAAATAACGGGAAAAAAACATCTCAATAAAATAGTAACAAAAGTTAGATGTCATGATGATCTGGGATATAGGACTCTCCACTGGGCTAGAACCATGAAAACAGTTAATTTGACAGTTGATTTTACATTTTCCAATTATTTTCTAAGACATCCCAATTAATCCCCTAAAATAATTACAATCCCATTCCAAAAACACAAGTAATCACCAACAACAGTTGATGGAGACTTATCAACAGATCAAAACAACAAGTGTCGTAACGGAGGTAGAGTTGACCAAAATTGGCCGTTCCATATCTGGTCGGTGTATCTGGGGTGTATCCTACCCCCTACCCCCAGGGAGGGGTCGTTAAGATAACGTGTATCTCCACTGGACACGGGCTCAGGTTACTTAATACGGGCGCTCGTGTACTTTTTGATGGTTTATTTGAATAATATTTTGGCAAAAAACTTTTTTGTCAAGTCATTTTTGGAAAAAGTCTTGTTAGAAATCTTGAGTCATTTTTCTTGTTGCAAATGCTTCAAATTTGCAACGTTTTCTAAGCTTTTAATGTCTCTAATCCATATCTTTGGCCATTGCTTACACAAACTGGATTCTTTAATATTTTCACCAAAGTATTCTCTGACCTGAATAATTTAAGAACCATCGACACAACCCAAGCGTACCACCGTTTCCAGTTACATCACTATGCACAAAGAGGGTACCTCACGTATCGTCTATTAGGGACTGACTTACGGACATGAGAAGATACGGAGGACAGAGAGGACATGGGTGGACACAGGGACCACAGAATAGCTAATAACAAGTCTACATGGCTTAGCCTACCTAGACGATGTCATGGTTTCATGGTTGTTATAATCTGACAAAAGCGTTTGAGGAACTTTGTACATGAGAAATTGTTTGTCCATATTTGCTAAGAATTAGTTTTATCAGCTACAAATTCTTACAAAGTAGCTTTGTAAGAATTTGTAGCTGTGAAGTAAAAAGGTACTTCCTGAAATGTATGGTTTAATGTGGCAATGGTATAGACACCGTTCAAAATTACTTTACAAGGTCAACATTTTTTCTCGGGCCTGTCATTTTCAGTTTGGCTATGCATCCCAGAATTCAACAACTAAATTCAAAATTTAACGTGTGGTATTAAGATGATGGAACGCTAGGAGACGATGTTGACACCGTTTTAGATGACCTACAACTCCTCAAACATCAATTTAAATCTATTTGAAACTAAATTATTCCAGAACGAAATGGTTTAATTCTCTTTTGTAGTAACTTTACTAACGACGGACCCTATTCTTAAGAGTTATAACGACTAGTCTTACAAAATATTTCTCGGAACCATTTCCTTCGAAGATTTTATTTCAATTTCAAAGTAAAGAAATTAATCTATCCAGCATAATATTAATAGGGATGATGACTGACTAAACAAAATATGATTCTGTTTAGTCCGTCAGTTAGATTATCGAAAAATATTGAATACGTGTTTTTTGTTTTATCAAATTAATGAAAATTGACGGAGATAAAACGTGTCAAAGATCATGAGTGGGGGCTTGTGACATCACATTTGAGTAAAAAATGTACTCAAATGTGACGTCACGCGAGTTTTCGACGCACTGTATCGTCTTCATTTTTTGTTTAAGTACGTAAAAAAGAAAAAAAAATGTGTCCAATATTTTTTGGAAATCTATCTGACGGACTAATTAGATTTTTTTGTTATCATCTACCCTATTACAGAGACAACTCCAAAAACTAGCATGCACGAAGATATTAAGCTACCAGGAGAACATAAGTTACGGACACAATATCAAGCGAAAAATCCTCGCGAAGCTCGCACTTTGATTAATGTATTCGTATGTCACAGTTATATTGCGCGAAAAACCCCTTATATTCTTTGAGTCCCTATATCAGGGTGTTATACCAAATCTAGGGTATATTAAAAAGGGTGGAAGGTATTCCTATTTATGTGACAGAGTCGCACCTGCGTTGTCCCGAGGCTTCCATGTAGATGACTGTGGGGTTACCGAAGATATATTGTTTTCGCCTTATTTTGAGCTTTAAAATGTTTCTTGTATTTTGTGTTTTCTTGAAATGAAGACTGTGTTTGCCTTTTTTGTATTTGCTTTGGATTGTATTTATAAAGAAACGCTCCCGGGTAGTTTATGTTTTATCTAACCAGACGATAGAAAAATACACAAATTAAAAATGGGGTACCTACCTTTTTCTAAGTATGTTCAACTTAACCCCGTTACTGCAATAGCATACCCGATTTAATTTCTGTAAAAAGGATTTAGATTTCATCAATACTTTTTGCGCAACCTTAAAGAATTGCATTTAAATCAATCAGCATGTCTAAACATAACAGAAAAAAAAGATTTACTACTTTAAAAGTGAGGAATTCGTTGTCAATCGTAATTCGCAAATGGCAAATAAAAAAAACATAATTAATTGCGTCTAAACGCACGCAATTTCAAAATATTACCATTTCCTTCTATGTAAAAAGTGCAGTTGTCTGTGAATGCTGACGTGGATGACTTTATCACCTTCTTCAATACTGATGAGCTCTTGGTACCTTACACGTAAAGGTTTACTTTAATTAGGGAACCGTGGTTTTTTAAATAAAAACGTGTTGATGATAAAATAACCACGGTAAATGATAAAAACCAGAAGAAATGTGTAGTTATTTAGAAAAAGCTATTGTGCATACTCAATGACGACTAATAAAAACTCGTTAAAAAAACTTATTATAAATAATATAGCCTTAGTTTTAAATTTACTCATTGCTTGTTAAACATAAGTCAAGTATTTTTTTCTTTTTGTCGGAAAGATATGAGTATTTACAACCATTTATGCAACTTGCACTTAACTTACATCCATTTCCGTTATGGTTAGCCATTAAATTAACCAACAATTATTAACTTTTTCAAAATCATTAGTTGTTTCTATTTCCCGGCTTTTTCAAAAGATTAACTATTTCAAAGATAATTTTACCCACGATAATCAGAAACCATATCGAAGTAGTCACGTCATTTTCTGATGTACCAGGGCACCTGCATTAAAAGGAGGTATAATGCTAATGCATGAAATGGTTTTTGCTTTCCTTAATTGCAAAGTTCATTGATAAAAGGTAGATTGGTTTTGTAAAAAAGTAACTGCATAGATTGGTAAAGTTGGATAAGAATACTGATAATTGTTTTTAATGAATTTCTTTATCTTACAAGTCTTAACATTAAGATATACAATTAAGAATGCACACTAGTTATTGATAACGCCAGACAGTTCGAAAGTACTTTCCATCCATTTCTTTCCAAGCAGTTACTAACTAACGGCCATTTTCAATAACTTACTGACAGGTTTCGGTAGGTTGCTATCTCTGTTTGACATTTAGCTTACGGACCGTTAAAACTTAGAAACAGAACGTCACAGAAAAGCTTTCTTTGATTTTTCTATGAATCAAGTGACAGGTAGGTGACGCGGATAGGATATTTCAGGCTAACTTTGTTTATAGAAACACCGATAGCTACGAGACGTGCCTCATATTAACTGACAGTTATACGTAAGTTAAAGAAAACGGCATTAAAACGTCAACAAGATATGGGTATCCACTATTAACAGCCTTCAACCCTATTGAAAATACAAAGCCAATTACATTGAAAGCAAGAAACAGTTCTAAAACTGTAGAGAAATTTTCAAACACATGTTTCCCATAATTTGTAGAGGTAACAATCGAAAAGTGACCCATTTTAAAAATGCATCGGATCGCTCCCGCCGTCCTGCGGGGCCCGCCGTAATAGACGCACGGTCAAAGTGTTTTCACTTATGAATTGTTAATGAACCATCAACCCCTGGAACCCTTCAAGTTATGGCGGCCGCATGGGGTCGTTTCATGGTGTCGACTTTTATGGGAATTACCCTTTAGTTTTTTACGAACTTACCGTTTTGCAACACCATGTAAATTGCTCTCCATCAAAAAACGACCACTGAAATAACCCACTAACAGCGAGCACATCTTTTGTACCAACAAATTTATTTTTTTACCACACTTCCTAGTTTGTTCTGTGAAAACGTATGATTAACGAGACACAACACACGAGTCCAAGTTGAGCAGTAAATTTGAGTCAAACTGAATGGGTTACACGCGGGGAATTTTTCCCCAAGCCGGAGAAAACTTACCATTTCCAGGGGAAAAGTCGGTAAAACTTGGTGCAAGTAATCTAAAGTTAGGTACCAGGGCGGCAGAGGCTATTTAGATGCACATCTTAACTCGCCCATATATCTAGATTGTGAACGAAGTTCGGTCCCGAGCGCGCGCGAACTCGGAAAGTGTTTCCTTACTCCGCTTTTTTCTTGGAAAGCAAAATTGCAAGTGTGGAAAAGAGGATGTAATCCAATGTGAATAGAATCTAAATGATGGCTGGAAGTTGGCAATATTCGATGCTATCGATTTAATTAAACAAAGAGCTGTTCGGATTAGCCGGCCTAGCGGTTAATCCGGATAGCTGTAGAGTGTAGCTGCCGGAATCACGCGACGAACGGTGCTGTGAATGTTTGCTCAGTTTATATTTTGTTAGACTTTGGATAGTGTTAAGTTTTAACTGTTACTGGGACTTTAATTGAAGTCTCCAAATTGAAGTCTCTACCAAAATTACACAAAAAATGTAAAAAAAATGTATACTTTTTTTGTGAAATTTCTACAAAACAGATTTTTAGCCATATATTTTATTTTCAAAAATGCCTAAGTTGTTTTTTTTGCTTCATAATATCTAGTTCTCCTAAAAGAAAATGTGTCCAGATAATCTAAATTAATTAACCCTACCAATCACCTCAAAAAACCTTAAAAAAGAACAATTCACCGTTCACAATTAACCCTCCTACCGCCGCCCGCCGCCTCCGCCGGCTATATTTATTTAATTTTAATAAACAGTACTTTGCATACGCACACGGAGAGTCGTGTGTGTGGCTGATAATACCGACATTTGCATCGGACGCGCCTGTGACTTATCTGCAGGTGCCGCAGGGCTGGGGTTAATGTAATTTGCTAGTTGTTTTTTTTTACCTATAATTATTATGGATGAAAAGGCTAAAAGATGCGCAAAAAAGATCTAGATCACTAGGAATTGTCACACCATCAGCAGGGACATATATAAACTTCTTCTTCTTGTTCTTTATCGTGTGGTTAGTGCCTAACCTGGTGTCAGAGTTTTTAAGCCGCCCTCGGGCCTCTGACTTGATATATAAACTTATAAGAAAATACTTCTCTTTGATACTACGCCAGAATTTTTCATTGGATCCTTGAAGTACAAAGTTTTACTTTATTAGTAGATAAATCGCGATTTTTTCTGTAGGAACCTTAGGTACTGTGAGTAGTTACTTACTTACGTCCTACAAAAAAAGAAAAACTAACGAAACAAACACCTACTCTTATATGACGAAATCATAATCTATACTCTATATTTTATGAGGTAATTTATAAGTTTGTATGTAGGGGGTAATCTTCAGAACTAATGGTCCAATTCTAAATATTCTTTCATTGACAGAAAGCTACATTATTCGTGGGTACTACAAGCTATAAATTATATTTATATCATGCATATTAGCCGACCTATCACAATTTTTGCGGGCGAAGTGCTAGTTAGTTGTAAACGAAAACAATCTAAAAATAGGCACGTCTAGTTCCATGTCAAACGTCATAAAAAACGTATCTAATCTTTGCTTACCTAAACAACATTTAGACACGACTTCGTGTAATAGCAGTTTCACTTTTAGACAATAATTTTTCACATGTTTTTTTTCCTACATTTTTCGGCTCGGCTCAACCCTAGTCCATCGGACATCATCCCACCTGGTATTATGTGACATTCATGTTTTAGCCACATTATTTATTAACAAGCTTAATGAGCGCTCATATTTTTAATAAAATTTCCGCCTGATTAAAACGGGCTTGTCAAAATAATGTAAGTTTCGTATGTTATTTTGTTACAGCAGAAACAAAGTAGACCGAATTTTTCATCAATGGAACTGAACACGATCAACACATGTAAACTACGTTCACAGCTGTCAGTGTCAATATTCTATAGAATCCAGGACAGCTGACAGCTCTTAAACGCTGTTGTAACCCGCTCTTAAAATAGTAAAAAAAAAATTGTGTTTAAATATTAACATTAATTTAAATATCTAATTTCCCCTATACAACATCCCATTACAAGATAAAAAACTCATAATAAATCATTGAAACCCCGTAGAAACACCATCAAACTTCAACGTAGGGTTTTTATCTCGCTATCTCCCCGTCGGGGTCAGGCAGCAACTCGTGCCTGCATAATTCCGAACACCAGGGGGGCAGATAGGCTAGGAGCTTAGCTAATCAGAGGCCGTCGGGCGATTAACTCGAAGCTGGCCGCGAGATAATGCCTCTCGCGCGATTAGGCACGCTGACCGCTTCGGACTTCTGGGAGCCTGGTACCCACCCTTGAGATTTTCCGATAATACCATTGGATTTCCTTTGGTCCATTTAATAATCGACTATTGTTGCTAATTGTGTGTAGGGAAATTAGTTTTAGTTTAGGGTTATGGCGATATGGTTGTTATGATTTCCGGGTGAGTTGGTTTTGTAGGGCACTTTCAGTGATGCTCATAGCTAATGAAATGAGCTTTTCTTGATTTTTTGTCTAACAAGAGAGTTTTCCTGCACCAAGAAATCACTTCTTGGTCTTTCGTATTGATTGTTCCAATTCTAATGCCTGTAAAATTCCACTGCTGGGACACAGGCCTTCTCTCTATGAAAGCTGGCCCAACCACATGGAGCGCCCAACGCGGGTTGGAGGATTTGGAGGACATGCCGGTTTCCTCACGTTTTTCTGTTGTACTTATGTCGACACTCATTTATTTTAAAATCAATAAAAACAACTTATCCTTTTTAACCCTTAAAAGGTGCACTAACATTAGTTACTATTAAATTGCCAATCAGCGAGTGCATGACTAATAAAACTTAACCTTGCGTATATCAAGTTTATGACGATTGTTAAGGTCGAAAAGACCCGGCGATTCAATTACGTACAGGTTGATATATGAATGTGATGCACTGACGTGGTAATGAGCGTAGGGGTATCGTAGACCGCCGCGATTCAGGGTTAAGTGCTGATATTTGTTTTATTTTTAAAGTTTTTTGGGAAATGCTGAATTAGTACAAAATGAAAACGAAACGTAGTTTTTGAAGGTGATTCATTATTTTTCAGTTTTTGAAATTATTCATGTTGAATATTGTAAAAGCTGTGTAACAATTTGTTTGCTGTGTAGCAAGTTGTATCTACCATGAAGTATACTCTATCTAGGTTGGCTGCAGAATTTAGGATATTTAGTTTATTAAATAAATTAAAGCTTATTTTTTATCTATGTTTGTTACAGGTAAGTTTCAATATGTACATCCTTCTGGCGCTAGGTAAGTTTGTACCACATAGTCATAGTAATTTATTCATACACAAGTAACTTGTATCTGAATTTAAACACGAAAATTATACAATTACAGTAGACACACTAAAATAAATTACATATTACAAGAACAATCTGATAAGTATAATTTGTTTAGTATAAAACAATGACACGAAGAAACCTGTCTTCACACACAGCTATTAGCAGAAATGTTTTTGATCAAGGAAGAAATAAAAATGCTAACATTATCTTTATAATAAACAACTATAACAATTAAACATCAACAATTTAAAAATAATAAGTTCACATTTCATCAATACACAGATGTCACAATAACACGTTTGCCTCTTCTTGGAAGAAAAAAATTATAAAAACAAGTATTCCTACTACTTAAAACATTTCGGAAGAAAGAAAAAAAGCGACAAATAGAAGATACGATACTAGTATTTACCCTAACCATAAGTAAGTTGTAATCCTAAAAAAAACCTTTTTTTTTATTATAAGCGACATTATGTATGAGCACACATTTTAAACTCATAATTTTCCTAAACCGTTCACCAGCTCAAGCAGTACAACTCAGAATTTCAATCTTTTAAAAAACGAACGCTCGCTTCATAACTCGTGGAATAAGTAAAGTTTAAGCGCCATTAGCGAAATTGGACGGTTCGTGACGTCACAACGGATTTACTCCGGCCAACGCGATCCGAAACGAAGGATATATTGTCGAGATATTTGCGAGAATACAGCGAAAATATTAAGTAGATGAGAATAGACAATTTTAATAATGTGAGCTTTAAAGAAATAATTCTGTCTTTTGGTAGTTAATTTTCTTTAAAAAACTTGTACCGGAAGACTTTTCTTTTCGGGATTGGTGTTTGATTTGGTAATTTAGAATGTAGCATTGCTTTGACGTATATTATAACTGAATTAAAAAGGATGGATCGAATGGTTAATTGCAGTAGAACTAAGTCCAAATTACAAGTAGTTTTCTTTTTGGGTTCTTATAGACTACTGTCCGATATAAGAACGAACAGTAAAATACAGCAACGCGGCAATAAAATGATGTCTTAACGGCTACTTGAGGCAATCATCGGTAATTCGGTGCGAAGTGTACTTCGTCATTCAGCAGACATATAGGGGGTAATGATGATAGCACTATTAATAGTTGATGAATGATCACCAAGAAGTATTTACTGTCATTATCGTCATTACAGCTATTAAATGTCCTTAAATAATTTTGATTGGGTATAATTGCAATTCGAGTTACAAGTAACGACGATACTGTCAAAATATTGTGTATTATTTTCTTTTTCTTGTTTCATTTTTCATTTTCAAAAGTACAGTGTTCCAGGATTTATAAAAAATGAATTTTCCGTAGAAATTCCGGACATTAGAAGTAAAATCCGGACTTTTCTTTCAGAATAAATATTAAAATAAAATATAGGTAATGTCGACTATCGCAAGTGAAACTGAACGCGATTAGCCTTATTGAACCGCTTTCAAGTGCTGCCAGCGTCAACATTCTATGAACCAGCTCCTGAACGCAGTTCAAATGCTCTGATCGCGATTGCATTCAATATATTTGGTGAGATCCACCCTAATTGCTGATGTTGAAAGTCATAATAGTCTTTAAACTATATTAAAAGTGCTTTAAAAGTACCTTCAAGTAAAGCTCTCCCTATAAATGCACATGACAATAATCCATGGACGCATTAACCCCATACATTATGATGGCATTATCCTCCCACATACTTCCGCCATATTTCAGACCTAGTCTTAAAATTCAGGCGATGCAGTTTTCCGTCTAGACTTTCGCTTGAAAAGTGTTAAATTATAACTCGCTAGGAAGTTCACTTAGTCATTTTAAAAATGCAGATTTTTAACTTAGAGTCTTTTGTCATGTGGATTTAGTAGTTTTTGGTGGTTAGCTTTTATTACAACTAATTTGGAAATTTGAAACTGATGTATTGTATTGCTATGTTGACATTATAAATGACATAAAAATACATAAATAATAATCATTATTTCTGCCAATCATGAATCACCTTCTGACAGGTGATAGCGTTTAACACCAACCTTGCCCAAAGGATTAGACGTAATATGTGTTGACGCAAAAAATGTTAGGTAAGTCTGACTTAAGTCTGGTCTTATTTTTTTTGGGATAAATTCGCCACACCATTTCCAAACCACTGTAACTCTTGAAAACCAGTATCAACAGTGGCGAGGGCGACCACCAGATAAGCGCCGAGATAATGAAGCTTGACGAAGTCCCAGAGAAACTATTTAACTGCTGATCATGTAACAAAATTAATCAGAAAATAATAACGGAGCTGTAGGACTTTTATTTATTGATGTGTTAAAGAATTATGGGCTAAGAAAGAACATACATGGGTTTTAGTCAGTAAAAGTCTGACACTCCCGTTCCGCCCTGAGCGGGAGGGGGGGGGGGGGAGTCATTTGATGATTTCCCAAACCGAAAAAAACACTTGCACTAAATATTTACCATTATTTCTTCGACTCACTAAAATAAGAGACGAAAGTGTATTTTTTGCCGATTGGATATACCATTGGACTCGTAATAGTATTGTAATTTCGCATTACCAGGCTTCACCAATCCCCTGCACGCCCACAACCCATAAATCACAAAAACTAAAAATAACCCACCGAAAACTGTAATCACTGTAACAGCTCGTTACAATAAGAGGCCAACCCTTCCGCTGCCGGACTAATGTTGAACAAAACAACACCTGGGTACAATGGACCCGTCTCAGCACACTGGGCAATTATTTAAAGTGTTAAGTTTAAGAAGTGAACCGGTGGTGCATTATGGAAATGGCTTCAGGTACCACCCCCACCCAGTGGGGGGCGGGGGTGGCTCCCCACTTTCAGTTTAAGTAATTGTTTCACAGAGGCTAGCGGACTCTCGCGTTCTTTTAGTTTGATCGTGGAAAACGTCTTTTCCTGTTAAAATTTATTTTATTTTATGGTACTAGTGTAATAATTGGATAGTTGGAAGTCCTTTCGAGCTCACAACCATTTAACCTTATCGTCATGTTCGAGTAACTGGGTTGAATTGGAGGTCAGATAGGCAGACCCTCAATGAAAATTCTGGAATTCAATTGCATCTGGTCACGCTGGAAGCCGAGTCAACATTAGTTGAGAAAATGAGTCGAGCTACACAATCACTGTCAAAATGCTTACACTGACTGGACAGGTCCACTCAAATCTGTGTGGTTCTTTCAAAACACCAACTCAACATTTATCTACATGGTCCTCATATAACTTGAATGTCTGGATTTTCAGAGACAGTGACCTTTGAGTTTGTTTCGGCTGTTTCTTGTCAGACTAGTCGAAACACCGGCCCCATCTAGTTTTAAAACATGTGTTTTGTAAAACCAATTTACAAAAATAAACATGATTTATGATCTAAAAGACAAATGAGGATCTATAGTCCGCGCGCGAGCTCCGCGGAATCGGTGGCTTGTTTAAATCATTGGTGGTTTTAAAGAATGATTTCTAAAATATGTTTACATTACCTGAGGCAGGGCGGAGCATCCTAATACAAGCAAACTATTTGCTTAAAAGGATTCTCTCCATTGTAACTAGAATAAGTTATTTAAGTTGAAGCAATAAACTTTTTCATTACTCATACTCTGAAAGTAGGTCTGAAGTTGCCTGAGGAGCGGGTTGAAAGTAATACTTTTCAGCCCTAGGGAGAATCGTTTTCTACTGACAACTGTCAAATTAAAAAAAAAATTGTTCATTTTTCTATTGAACCATGTTCCAACTTTCTATACAGCCACGATGTAAAATTGAAATAACAAAGTTAAGTATTAATTAAAGAATTTATATTTTTTAAATGACTTGTTATAATTAAGTTTCAACTATTTGTTTAAAATAACATACATTTGGGCAAAATATTTACCATTTTTTCGATGATGAAAATGAAAAATAGGTAATGGCTGAATAGCTGGCCGGCCATAGAAAAAAAAAACAAAACAGGCGGGAAAGCGGCATTCCGATCTTCATTTTTTTTTCGAGTTGATTCATGTTTTTATTTTTACTTTCCTTGTATTCGTAATGAAAAGCACAGTGTTTACCTCGGGTTAAAGACTTATTTAGTCCATCGAACTATTAGCGCCCTCGCTGCGCTCGGGCACCAAACCCCGTCTCGGGACTAAATAAGTTACTTCCACCCCTAGCATAACAATGTACTATTTTATTTTTATTTATTTATTTCATAATTTAGTTCGCGCGGAGTACGAAATTATGAAATCATTCTATGAGGGTTTTATGTACTTGAAATAAAACCACCGATGATTTAAACAAGCCACCTATTCCTCGGAGCTCGCGCATTTAAATTTTGCAAAACAACTGAATTATGAAGCCATTTTCCTTTACCAACAATTGTAAATAAATTGAGACAAAATCGATATCTATCGGCTCCACGAAGAATACTCAACAAAATTCAAGTAACATAAGTGCGGGCTTAGACTCGCTGAGTGCGAGTAAGTTGTCACTCGCCCGTCGCGCTGGCATGCACCGAGGATTACGGCGAAGTACAGAGTGCTGCCAAATTCGAGCCAGTACGTGTCGTGGTCAAGTCGCTTCAAATATTCAAAGATACACTCGATGTGGTACTTGTGAAAACGTTTTATTTGACACTAGATGTTGCGCCTTTCGTCCGCGCGAATCCGCGAGATATTATTACAAAAATGTTACTTGGGATATTTGAATCGAATTTTGTTAATGGTTTTAATTTTTTGCATAAATAAAGGAATAGACGAATTATTGGACCGATATCCTGATGAAGGTCGCGGGGATCCGCTGGATGCGA
Organism: Xestia rhomboidea; assembly: GCA_963853795.1. NCBI lineage: Eukaryota > Metazoa > Arthropoda > Insecta > Lepidoptera > Noctuidae > Xestia > Xestia rhomboidea. The sequence goes on from OY970777.1 coordinate 16,863,942, forward strand.
GTCGCACGAGACCGGTCAATCTGGCGACACTTGGGGAAGGCCTATGTCCAGCAGTGGACGTCTTTCGGCTGAAATGATGACGATGATGATTGTACCCGTAGATTTCCACATCTTCATTAGTAAATAGAAACGAGCCAAACTCGTAGCTGTAGTATGCTCTCAAAATCTAAAGAAGTTTGCATACTCTTTTTAAAAAGAATTTTCGCTGGTTTCTATTGAAATTGCGTTACAAAGGATGCTGGACAGAAAGAATTCACTCAGAATTTTTCTCTTTTAAAGCATGGTTTTCCTCAAGACATACCTATTATATAGGAGTTCAGTAGAAGGAAACCCTATAGTCATATCTAGATAAAGTAATTAGGCGACCTTCTTCAATTTTCGCCACTAATTCTCACCTCGCAGTAATCATTGAACGTTTAACAATTGCACGCTAAACAGCCTGTACTAGCCTGCGAATGCATTCGCAAGTGGCCTCGTCGCTCAGTGCGATAGCATCGCGATTGAGTCGTCACGATACTACGCCCTCACTCGCCCGCTTTCGACGCTTCCTCGCCAACCGCCGCGGTGTGAACCCGCCTTTACGGAATTAAGTGGTTTTTAGGTTTCGCGATTGATGATAACATACCTCCATTTACGCGATTTTAAACTTTATTTTAATTGTTTTATGGGTGTTATTTTGTAGTTGCGTTTCGGCTGTTAGGTATTCTGTTATGTGCTAGGTGGATCGACATAATGGTTTCCGCGTTATAAGTGATTTTAATTATTGTTGGTGAGGCTGGGCGGTGAGCGCTAAAATGATGCAGAAAATATTTGGATGGATTGAAATAAAGTTTGTGATGGTTCTGTTTGATGAGCCATTATCATAGAGTTACTTTCGCATTTATAATATTACTAGCTAATGCCCGCGGCTTCACCCGCCCGCAAATTATATACTAAAACCTTCCTCTTGAATCACTCTATCTATTAAAAAAACCCGCATCAAAATCCGTTGCGTAGTTTTAAAGATTTAAGCATACATAGGGATATAGGGACAGAGAAAGCGACTTTGTTTTATACTATATTGCTGGCAACCAGCCCCTGCTTCGTACGGCGTCACTTATTAGGTTCAAAACTAACATCTATCAAACTGGAACCAACCACTCACTTTCACTAAATTTCTTTGATATCGGTGGGGTGGTTTCGGAGATTAGCATCTACGAACATAGTGACACGTGATTTTTATATACTAAGATATAGTACCAGACAGACTGCCTCCTTGGTGTAGTGGTTGTAAGCACGACTGCTGAGCTTGAGGTCCTGGGTTCGATTCCCGGGTCGGGCAAAGTGTTATTGGATTTTTCTATCAGGAATTTCTCAGTAGCAGCCACGGAGTCGGGATCTGCGCCCGGTTGTTCGCCCGCTATCACATAGGACTTAAACAAAACTGGCGAAATGTGGGCGTACTATTAGGTACACCACTGTCTAACCCTTCGGGGGATTACAGGCGTGAGGTTATGTAAGATACCGACGACCCGAATGGCGCTGCGGTAGTGAGGCTGCCTTACGTTCTTAGGGTCCTGGGTTCGAATCCCGGTAGGAGCAAATGTTTGTGTGATGAGCATGGACATTAGTTTCCGAGTCATGGATGTTTATATGTATAATAAGTATGTATTTACAAACAAAAAGTATCTATGTAGTATATCAAATATCTGGTGTCCACGACACAAGCCTCGTTGCTTAGTGTGGCACTAGATGGCGCTGTGTGTAATGTCCAGCGATATTTATTTAATTTATAAAGGGTGTAAAACACCTCTTAACGAAGCCGAAAGGCACTTGTTCTCCCCGTCATTGCGATCATTTTTTTGTTCTACACCATACCTGGGAACCTTCTAGTTACGGAGACATTGGGGGTCAAAGTTCTAACTTTTTGGCAACTTTTTTTTACAATTTTTTAATGTAACATTTTTTTGGAAGACTTTAAACACCTCCACGACCTCCCGTACTATTCAATCCATCTATCAGCACAATGTTTTGAGTGCGTTACATTGAGTTCTACCACAAAACATGATTTTTCACCCCAAAAAAAAAAAGTCGTTTCCCAGCAATAATTTTTGCGTACAGTTACTTAGTATGTACAGAATGCTTGGTTGATAGCTTCGTGATGAGGTGGTTTACACCCTGTATAGTAAGTAGGTAAGTATGGTAACAAGAAGTACCAAAGATAATATTGTATGAAACTACAACATGTTTTCTAGCCATATTAAACAAGGCATCGTAACTAGGTGCTGTACTCCATGGCCTCTGACACTAGTTCCAACATTATAGTACTTCATAATTTACTAGTTATCAACAAAATATGTTTATTAGCTATTTATTTACATATTAGTACATGGAATATTGTAATTATGTTGACAGTATTTTAGTGTTCGATCGTATTGGAGATTCTTGCGAAAGGGCAGGATTATTAAAGCAGTAATTTTGAATTGGCTATGTGATATTTTTCTGTGATGAAAATTATTTATTTTTCTTGTATCACAAACATTCAATACAAACTAAGCTATTAATAAAGCACTGTCAAATTAAAACCCCTGTGGGCTGTTTTTAACCCTTGTTAAATTAATACAATACAATACAAAAAAAATACAAAATATGTATATTGCTTCTTAAGTTTACAAAAGGTTTTTAGTGTTTGGAGCTTCCCTTTAAGCAAGTAATGCCTGTGTTGGGAAGCCCCGCTCTTTCATAGCAAAGCAATACAAATTCCAGTATTCAGTGTTAGTAATAGTACTGTCATCATCTGCCTCGCCTTTTCCCAACTATGTTGGGGTCGGCTGCCAGTCTAACCGGATGCAGCTGAATACCAGTATTTTACATGGAGCGACTGCCTATCTGACCTCCACAACCCAGTCAGTACTGGGTAATACGATACCCCTTGTCAGACTGGTTGTCAGACTTTTTGGGCCACTGACTATCTGTAACGACTGTCACAGATCTACAAATGACAGCCGGGACCAACGGCTTAACGTGCTTTCCGAGGCACGGAGGAAACTTGGTATGTGATACCCATCACATGCCGAGTCCTTGCTGTGGATGGGTGACCACCCTGTCACCCATCCACAGACCAACCTAGGCAAGCCCGGCTTAACCTAAAGAATGACCTGAGCGGCTGTTATTATTTAGCCACGAGCTCCTCATAGTACTGTCAAAATTTTAATTAAATGACTTATAAAACAAGCTCATTGATCCATCGCGTTGTGTTGCAATTGGCACCTACGTAAGGCAAATAGGGTAGATGACAAAAAAAAACAATTAGTCCTTCAGATAGATTTCCAAAAAATATTGGACACATATATTTTTTCTTTTTTCACGTAAACAAAAAATGAAGACTATACAGTGCGTCGAAAACTCGTGTGCCGTCATATTTGAGTACATTTTTTACACAAATGTGACGTCACAAGCCCCCACTCATGATCTTTGACACGTTTTATATTCGTAAATATTTATTAATTTGATAAAACAAAAATCACGCCTATCCAATATTTTTCGAAAATCTAACCGACGGCGACGGACTAAACAGAATCATATTTTTTTTAGTCAGTCATCATCATTAAATCATGATCTGTCGAATGACCGATTTGATCGAGACGCCATTGTTTAACTATTGTGTCTACTTCGTGGACAGATCATGGGCTATTAATTATTTTTCTGTTTTGTAAATAATTACGTATTATCCTGTAGGAATGTAATCCCCAGAGAGTTAGGCAGAGATGTAGGTACCAACATTTGGCCAGTTATGTTTTAGTATGGTGTATTAGAGAGCGTGCCTATTGCCATAACCGGGCACAAATCTAGTCCCTTTGCTGCTACTTATAATTCATGGCGGAAAAACTCAATAACATTTTGCCCGAATGGGAATCGAACTTCAGACACCTAGTCAACGTGCAGTAACGCTTTGCGACCAAAAAGATGTTACGAACCCTAAAATCCCCTTACAATTTTACCTAAAACTGTATTCAAACCTGGACCTCACACTTGCCTGCCTCAAAAACAACCACTTTACTAATGATACAGATATAGATAACACGCTTATTCTTAAACATACGTTGGAAAGTATCACTTCTCCATTGAGTACGTAACAAAAAGGTGTGAATCTTCTATTAGACACGTGTAACATTGACAGTCTAATCATATCTTAATCATAGTTCTCATAATGAAGAAAAAGAGTTCAGAATCTAATTAACGTATTTTGCTATCTCTAGGCCGGAGTTTCGACAGAGATAACGATAAAATCGCTAACTTTCGCCTCGGAAAGCACGCTAAGCTATTGGTCCCTGCTGTCATTTGTAGATCTATGACAGTCGTTACAGGCAGTCAGTGGCCTAGACAACCAGCCTTACCAAGGGGTATTATACATATTACCCAGACCAAGAAAGACGAAGAAGACCCAGGTATTGTTTTACCCAGTACTACTCGTAACTGGGTTGTGGAGGTCAGATAGGCAGTCGCTCCTCGTAAAATACTGGTCAGCTGCATCCGGTTAGACTGGAAGCCGACTCCAACATAGTTGGGATAAGGCTCGGCAGATGATGAAATTTAAAATGGACCCCGACTATTATCTATGACGCAGACCAGTCTATCACAATAATTAACTACTAATTATTTATTGTAAGTAATAGATACCACAACAAAAACTTGATCACTTCATTAAGAACATTACCATTCTTAATTATTAATTTCTGCTTTAAATAAACATTAATCATTCTCATTTACAAGCAATTTCCAACAAACATAAACTCTCACGCCTTGGTCCTATGGGGCTAGGCCGAAATAACAGAACTCCACCACCTGCTATAATTCTACCATACTCCTTTAGCTTCATTCATACATCTGGTCACTTACTTAAACCCTAGTCTACACAGTTCTCAAGTACCTACGCTCATCTTAACCCTGCGACTGCAACAGTACGCCCCGTAAGATACGGACCAATCAAACTAAAGACAGACGGTACGCCCGGCCAATCGGAACGCAGGCTGTTTTCTAGGAAAACACAAGGCCACCTTACGTAACAGAATCTTGTATGTGCTGATGACTTTGGCTTGCGTATTGTGATGAAAGGTCTGACGTAATAGTTATGCAGCTCTCTGATTGACCATGCATTGATTTACAGTGGATTTCTTTATTCCAAGGTTTTCGAACTTATTTTTGCATTGTAATGTTGAGAGAGAAAAGGTCACAGTATGTTGCTTCATCGTCAATTTGAGGATTTACTTTTGACGCCTGATTACTTTTGTAACAAGGAAATGTCTTTTAGCTTATCCTCAATTGGTTCGAGCTCCGAGTTTTGATTATGACCGAAAACAATATGATTTGCGTTACTAATCGTAGCATTTCATCATCAACTGCCTAGCCATTTCCCATCTATATTGGGGTCGGCTTCCAGTCTAACCGGATGCAGCTGAATACCAGTATTTTACATGGAGCGACTGCCTATCTGACCTCCACAACCCAGTTAGTACTGGGTAATACGATACCACTGGTAAGACTGGTTGTCAGACTAACGGGCCACTGACTACCTGTAACGACTGAGAAAGATCTACAAATGACAGCCGGGACCAACTGTTTAACGTACTTTCTAATACACGGTGGAAACTCGGTATGTAAGGGCGGTCACCCATCCACCGACCAACCTAGGCGAACACGGCTTAACCTAAACATCGACCCAAACGGCTATTATTATTTAGCCACGAGCTCCTCTAATCGTAGCATTTATCTTCTGTAAATACTCTCATAACTAATCGTAGCATTTAAGTATCTTCTGCAAATACTCTTATAAGAAACATTTTTTACCATGTTGAACTAAGAATGTTTAGCAAAAGAGAGTGATTAATTTTGAACTTTTACTCAATTATCGCTGCCGCTGTAAAGTCAGACCTTAAACTGTCGCACAAATGATTTACATCAATCCAATAGCTTTTATCCTAAAAACAAAAGCACACTACTTCCCAACGATTCTCTTTCATCAAAAAACAGCCAGCGATTCCAACACTTCCACCGTCACATATCAAAATAGACGTTAAAACTAAAGCTCGGTGCACACGGCGCGTATGAAGACGTCGGCGTAGTACAATGGACGCGGACAATACGCGCGCGATAACTACGCCACTCCGTCACACCGCTGACAGGGTTATCGGACGGCGTACAATGAGACCGGGGCGCGTATCACGAGCGGTGGAGGGTTGACAGTTCGTATTGAAGTCGGGTTGGTGGCTGTGTTGGTAATGTGTGTGGTTTGTGACCCTTTTTGTTTGGAAATGCAGGAAGAATCGGGCATAGTAAGAGAAAATTACTGGATATAGTAAATTTTGTTGTAAGAAGAGTTCCGTTATGTTTGCTGTTTGGAGATATTATGTCTTTTGTAGGTTCCGGAGGTTCAGGGAGTTCTGGCGGCATACTAATCCCTACCGCATTAATTCTACTGTATAATAAAGTACCTATCTATTCCAAGTCTGTGAAAAACAAAAAAGCGTAGGTATTTTTAACGAACCAGCAATCTTGCTGCTTACAAAAATCGAGTTAGACAAGATTTTCGTCATCAGAAGCGATTTCTTGAACGCTGTTATCTCGACCATTTGTCAAGAGATTTTTGCACTATGTCGTCATTTGATAAACACAAAGGATGCGTTTTAATTTTCAGAAAAGAAAAATAAAAAAAAAAATATTTTTTTCTCATAACTTGCGCCACACAAATGGCTATTCGGTGTATTGTTAATGTGCTCGTGAATTCTGTCTCGTGTGTACGCCTCTTTATGTTTTGTGTTCTGATTGGGTTTATCGTGTGTCGCCCGCCTAATATTGATCACACCCTTGTTAGGTAGGTATCAGTTTTTGTGTGATATCTTAGCTTTGTTTTTATTTAAGGTGGGTAGAGAGCGAAATTAAAAAAATAATGAAAATGGCTAGAAATGGATGAAATAGAATTCTTCATTGGATAAAAACTGCAAGCTTAGCCAAGTTGACGATCTACAATCGTTAACGCTAGTAGAAAACTAATCAAATGTATGGGAATGATATCATCTCAACGTTAAATCACGTGATTAACACAAACGAATAGAAAATTCGTAGACAAGTTTACATCGTTCAAAATGATAGAATAGAATGTTATCGTTTCTACAATGTTGATCGCTATACTCTTTGGTAGGAACGCTCACCATAGACTAAAGTGTAGGTTTTTTCTTAGACATTAGAGAACGAGCGATCGACTCAGTCGTGTCAACTTGGCTACCAGTTTAGCGCTTTCTACAATCGCTTACGCCGAGGCGTTTACGATTGTAGAAAGAGAATCGATATGAAACGTTTGTAACTAGGCTAGGCTTGCTGTTTTTGGTTGGAGGAGCTCGTGGTTAAATAATAACAGCCGCTCGGGTTCATCTTCAGGTTTAGCCTTGCTTGGGTTGGTCCGTAGATGGGTGACCACCCATTGCATAACGAGTTTCTTCCGTGCCTCGGAAAGCACGTTAAGTCGTGGGTCCCGGCAGTCATTTCTAGCTCTTTGACCGTCGTTTATACAGGTTGTCAGTGGCCCGAAACTCTGATAACCAGTCTTATTAAGGGGTAACGTATTACCTAGTACCAACTGGGTTGAGGCGGTCAGATAGGCAGTCGCTTCGTGTAAAATACTGGTATTCAGCTGCTTCCGGTTTGACTGGAAGCCAACCCCAATGTAGTTGATGTTGAAGACTCGTTTGGGTCTGCTGACAGATTTGTGGCAGGCTTGTATCTTTTGGTAAGGAAGTCCAAAATTTGCAAGTGTTTAAAAACACGCTTATTTTAAGGTCGGTCTGGAACCGAAAGCCATAAACTCGATCATCGAACTCGGAACGATTGGGAATGTTTTTTTTTTAAATAACTAAAAAAAATCAAATTTATAAAAAAAATATTTTTTCGCATTATTTTTATTGTTATTTATGGCTTTCGGTTCCAGAACGACCTAAAACGGTGTATATAATACGAATCTGAGAATTAATCAGGCATAACTGCATAAGACTTATAGATCACCACAAAAAAAAAAAAATTACAAAAACTTCTTTCACTGTCAAATTAATAAAAATAATCCAACTAAAAAAACCCACTAATTCAATGTAGCCTCTAAATAACGCCTTCCATCCAATTGAGGCCGAAAAAATATGCCTACAAAAACTAAAACGGAATAAAAAAAAATCATTTTTCGAACGAACGAAAACAGTTTAAAGTGGTGCGCGGTTTTATTTGCCGCGAGATATCGCCCCGCGCGTAAACATCAAATTTTATTGACATTCGCGGCGCGTGTGACAATTTTTTTGCACTGCATTGTATGTCGAGGATATTTTTGGATAACCTCTTTATGTTGGCAGTATTGTTTTTTTGAGCATAATTTACGTATCACTCCCGTTTATTTTACGTTTTGAGGTGTGGCTGAATAATTCCGACTGTATTTTGGTTTCATGAAATGATATTGTCATACAACGTGCTTATCTAGAATCTCAAAATTGCTGTTGTACCAGAAATTTCCAATGCTTTTGCAAACTACATAAGCTCACTCATAGACTTGCTAAAATAAATAAGCAAAGACCACAGACAAGATACTGTCAAAGACTACAGAAAAGACACTGTCAAAGTTGGACTTCAAATGCCCCCAGAAAATGACTTCTTTTCTGCAACTTACCAAATCTTTTCTGAAAATTATCGTGAAATGTGAACACAGGGTGTCAGTGTCCAACGTTGCAAGCACAAGACATCTTTTGAGCCCGTAACCCAATTCTTTATGTCACAAGTTCCAACTCCTTGATCAAATCTGACGGTCACAATTCGCCCATTGCTTTGCCGTCAGCTTCCTTTCACTCCGAGGTACCAGGAGCCCAACAATCGACAAGAAGTAAGCTTTGATTGTTTCAACGTAACTACACAAAGGTTGGATGTAACAAAGCGTTCGCCTGAGGCGGTCGTATGTTAAGAACGCGCCTAATCAAACGGACCAAGTTCTGTTTTCACTTTGTTCTTAGTTTCTTTGATGTTTCCACGTTGATATGATGCCCTGGTAGGGCGGGACCGTTTCTTTGCGTCAAACTAAATGTAAATTATGTTTTTCAAACAACTATTTTCGGTTTTGCAAACGTTTTTGTTCTTGGAAATTGCTAGAATAACTTTGATTTGTTAACGACTTTGATTTACTGTAGTCAAGGTAACTTTCCATGCTTTACACTTTAATGTAGAAGATAATTATCGTAATAACAAAAGATTTTAAATATTATTTCATCATATTGGATGCTACTTGTCAAAACAGTTGATACAAAAGCCTTCTTACCGTCAGCTAAGGATTTAAACAAACTACTTGATAGAATGCTTCAACATCATTGTTTCAGCTCTCCAATGAGTATATTTCGTGTAATTTATTGTTTACTATGTCTATGGTTAGATGATATAAATGATTCAGCTAAGCTCCTTTTCATATGCGAGGTTTCTATTTTCCGCGACACTTATCCAGCTCTTTTACATCCTTTCCAACGCGATTCAAACAGTTACTTAAAACCTTCCACATTTAGTTACACCGCATCCTTTATTTAGACCTCCAGCCGATCTGCAACAACAATGACTGCCCGCCATCCACTATCCTTATTTTTTCCTATTTCCAGGCGTCACCGAATTTCCCCCCGGAGTAGTGCGAATTTAGCCAGCTTACTCCACTGAAAGGGTTGATTGACGGGCTATTTTGAGCCTTAAATACACCCCTTTTTTTGGGAGGACATCGACGGCCGATTGACAGCCTTGCCCTAAGTTTCTGTCGGCTATTTTTTCGTCCAGACTTGGATTAGCACATGTTCAAAGTGTCTGTGAATTAGAACGTCTTTTTCGGACTGGTATTGTTCTTTTTTTTTGACGTCTACATGTCGGTCTAGTGTCAATTCAGTGGCTGTCTTTCAGTTTTTGAAAGATTCACTGAGTTTGCTAATGCTTTGTTTAAAATCATGACTTTGATGTGTGAAATTGGTGTCAATGAGCTCTCTGGTTTTGAAGTGACTTGTCTGTTGTCTTTTTTTTGTATTGGAGCAATTGTGCGTCATTCAAGTGTAGTTTCTATAAGTAGATGAGACTTTTCCAGTTGACATTGAGATTGTTGTTGAAGGTATTGTGCAATTTTTTTTCTTGTGGTTTGTGACATTTAGAAATCTCTAATTGGGGGCACTTGGAAATCTTATTTCACTACTGTCTGCTGTTAGACAGACATTGCTAAGTTCAACAATCGGGTTTTGAATACTAAGCTTTCTATTTACTTAACCACACAAAAGCATATCTTGAGATTGTGACCTCAAAACATTATTAGGTAAAGTACCAATAAATCGAAGATCACAAAGCCAAGATAACTGATTGAAACAGTATAACCAAAATCCATTATATCGTTCACACAAAGACGAGCCCAAACAAAGCAAGAACCCCAACACCACATAAAAGCTGTATCACATGACATATTTAACGTTTACTACAAAGATATCGGAGCTCTCACACTAAAAGCCACGACCATTAGAACAAAATGGTCTATCAAAATTATAATATCAATTACCGATGCATTAACAATTCATATCAGAACTCAGACGTAGCAGAAACAGGAATCTCGTGCACGTAATGTTATTATTGTGCGAGAGGGATGGCGCATGTGGCGGTGGTAGGTGAGCGAGGGGGACGGGAGACAAGGCAGCCAACGTCGGAGAGCTGTCAAAATGTCAAATTTCAGAACGTAGCCGGGCGCAACTTCAAACGTGCCCCTACCGTTGGCATGCAGTGCGAGCGCTTGCTCTAATATAGTTATAGCTCCCTGGTACCGGTGCCGTGTTAATATTCATGCATCTCATCCCGACTCTTCCTAGGAACAGGGAGCCATTTTCGTGAAAGCCTCGCTCCCTGTTTCCACAATGAATATGAATGAATGATTTTCTGTTCGCTTCTTGGATTAAACTTTGTGGACGACGTCTTAGTTTGATTATTCATTTCGGTTATAACATTGGCTAGGACTGTTATTGTTTCATTTTTGGTAACAACTGCCTTGATTACATTTCCCACTTGTTTCGACATGAGTATGCAATCGGCTCAGACAAAAATGTGCCCAAATGACAGATGAGTTTTAAAAATGCATACTCATCCTGACTTGTCAATCCGTATGGACTGTCGACGCGATTTGTTCTTTTGTTTCATATCCCGAATTGCTAACAACGTTCTTCCATTCGTAACACAAAGTAACCAACTGAAAACGAAATTGAAATTTCCAATTCCCCGTCTATTTCCTGGTAAAACAGGCAGTTTTCTATTCTATCTCTCAAAACCCAGCGTCCGTCGGCCAATGCGGCTGTCTCGCTCATGACGCGCCGGTATTGGGGAGCCACCGAAAATGAGAAGCAAAAGAAAACATACACTTTTTGACGTTTCACTATGCACTCATCTGCGACGACGAATGAAACTGGTTAATTAACATTACACCGCAAAGATACAGCAGGAAACGTACGAAAACCAACGTTACTTTCAGAAAAGATGGGGTCCACAATGACATCCGTAATTAAATTTTAGAAAACGACAATGACATTTAAAAGCCCTAGCTCTTGATAAAAAAAAAGTTGTTGAATTCCCGAACGTAATATAACAAGCTCGCACTTGACTCGCGGTATTTATAAACGTCAATCACATCTGTCAAAAGTGACAGTAGTCAAATCCCTGCGGGGTAATAACGTCGTAGGACGTTCGGTACAGTCTGCATTTGAAAAACACACGTTCGGGTGTTGGAGCGCGTGCTCGATTCGCCGATTAGTGTTATTTTTGAGAATGGAATCGGAGATCGTGTCGCCTTCGGGTGTGCCCGCCCACAAGATGGCTGCGCTAATCACCCGACGCGTTCGCGGGAAACACAACTGAATGATATACAATTTTATTGATGCGATATGTTATTACCGAGCCAAACCTGTAATTACTAGCGAGCTTTATGCGTGGGAAGGGATTAGAAAAAATATGTTTCGAGTCATTTTTGACTCGTGCTCTGTAATTGTTCGGCCATTCATGTGAGCGACTTTGTAAGAGATTGTTTTCTAATTTGTGCTTTTGTTTTGTTCACATAATAACGTGGGTTGTTTATTAGTAGATAGAGCTATGATTATTTTAATTGAATCGCGATGCCAATCTTTTACATTGCCCGAAGTTGTTATCTGTTAACTCATGATACATTTATTTCACAAAAGAGAAAAAGAGATTTTAGAACCTTTGTCTGTAACTCGTAACCTCCTTGGTTTAGTAATAAAGCCAATACTTTAATCCAACCCAATCGTCTATTGAACTATTGTACAAAATTAACCCTTTACTGCTCATCCACTTCTATTAATTAAATAATTACGACAGAACACAAGTCCGTTCGTCTCCAGTCATTACTTATTCTAGACCCGGTTCCGATCCGGGCGATCGGGTCTATCCGGCTGATTTATCGGGTGTCAGGCAAGGCTCACCGCACACTGGACACGGACGGTTCTGGCGTCTTAGAATAGGAGATTACTGTGTTTGATTTGTCGCACTCGTATTGATACGAGTCATTTTGGTTGTTACGGGTGTTGGGTCGGAGTATAGGGTTAAAGGAGGATGGTTTGAAGTCTCTTTGAGTAGGTTTAATAACTACCATAGCTTCTTTTACTTCAAAATTATACTAGTCGATAGGAAGATAGAAAGGATTCTCGAAAGTTGTTTCGTGAATGATGTTGGCTTTCCTTTCATCAAATATTTACATAGTCTTGTAAATTGTTTTAAATATCTTCAAATAACTGTGAACTTTAACTAGCTTACAAATTGTTCAAAACACTATCATTATCCATTGCCCCCACCCACTCAAAAACCTCTGCCTACCAATTACAGAGTTTTAACGTAAAACAGGACCTTTGGGACCCCCTGGTTCCCATTACTTCTTCTGTCCAATTTGGCGACACGAGTGGTCGTGTGCAAGGGCGGGCGCTCCGCCTCTTGCCTCGGGCTCCGCTGACGACACAGCATTGGCGTGGCTCGGCGATTTGTCGGCGCGGCTCCAGGCTTGTTCCTTCACACTTGTATGTGTGACACGGGCAGAAATGTTCGGTAGTTTGACCCAAGTTTGACCTGCATGTTTTGGGATTTGAGGGGCTTGGCTTTTGATTTAGTTTCCTTGTAAGCTGGGTTGTTGTGTGGTGTTCAGTCAAAGGGCCTGGACAATGATATGCTATCAACGGTAGTGATGATAGAGAATTTAAATATGTTTGGATTGACAAGCAACCGAAAGGGTAGGCCATTTTTTTGGACTGTCTTCCTTGTTAGCTGAGTTTTTGTATGTTGTTTAGTCAGAGAGCTTAGATAAATATTGACATTCTGTAAACGATTACGATGGTAGAAAATTTAAAAAAAATTAGTTGTATTGACATAAGCTGCCGAAAACTTAGGTATGTCAACCCCGTCGAAATTCGATGTACGAAACGAACCACTTGATTATGCCCAAAGGTTGCTTTATACAAAGATTATATCCTAGTCTCAGCGAAATATTCGGGGTTGGAGAAAGTTTTCAATTGAACTCTAGATAAATCAGTCTATGAAATCAGGTTATTGAACTTCACTCTTATCCAGCTCCTTGCAATATAACAAGAAAACTTAAAAGTATTCTAGTAAACATCCGCCATAACTGCAAGTTACCAAGGCATCAACAACGCCAGGAGTTGTGCGCACAACAGCTATGTACTAGGCAAACATAGGGCGTTGGCGGCGTGCAAATATTTGCGGCGCCGCGGGGCGCGGCTCCCCGCCTCTTCGAGATAGCGCTGTGTTCTACTTGCTATATCTTATGTAATCCTGGTAGGCATGATGTTGTGCACGTCTTGCTCTCCTGGTATTTTTTTGTAATAATCTTTAACTTAGTACATGGGGATAAGTCAAAGATTGAAGAGGAAAATGTCGTCATCCTAGCAGCGATATTTTTTGTCTGCGTGATTAGAAATAGAGACGATAAGTGGTCTGATTGTTACTCAAAGTATCTAAAGAATATGAACCCTCAACAACACCCTGAAAAGTTATTTAAGTTTTTTGAGTCTGGCAACACTTGCACAGAAAAACGCCACTCAATCGAGACAAGCCCTTTTGACCAACATTCCAGAACATACTCGAACCACCCTTAAATAACGTCATACCCCATAATTCAGTCAACACAAATGACATTCAAACAGTTCGACAATCGCGCGTGAACTGCGCTTACGCACACTACGCATCACACGTCATGCTCGTAAAATAAAGCTGCATCCACATCTATAACTCACGCAGAGCGGGCGACATGCAGGCGGGCGAGACCGCGCGATGATTTACACCACATCGATATCTGTTAGATATGAAATTTGTCAAGCGGCGTTCGCGATATCGCCTGTTTATGCGGCCCGGTGCGCCGCGGATATGCTGCGTGCAGTGTGGTACCGGCTTTATGGAGACAGACAGATTTAGAAACGAACGTGTGATTAAGTCTATCTGAAAGTAACTTATAATGATAGTAGGAGGATAGGGTCTGATTATTGGAGTTGATTCAGTGTGCCTTATCTGGGCCCGTCTGTGTTGGTGATGTAGGCTCTAGCTGGGCTATAAAATGTAGCTGGACGACAAACAGAAGCCCGGGTGGCTCCTGTTTGATAATACAGACTTTTGAAGGTCGAAACTACGAAGCTTTCTTGTCTTCTCCGTGATCGAACCTAGAAAAAGTAGTTCCTTGAGGAAAAAACAAATTCAAAAATAATTACATATACGAAATTCCATTTTACACCTTCCGTTTCCTAAAAAAGTTAATTCAAGCATTGCATCTATTTCAATAATCTACTGGACACATCAAACACAAATTACTGCTAGTATCTATAAAAACCTCGTGTAATCGATACTAAACCATAGACACATAGATTGGCTCACACCGCAGCCCTATAATGCATGTTTTATCTCACATAACGCGCTATCGAGTGTGTAAATGCAACGACCGGTATATTTTCGATCCGATTCATTCGAATCAGAATCGAATGGACTCGATTATTATTTATTCGCTCGCGGCACTAATCAATGCGCGACACGCGCTTAATTTATGCAACCGATTCGTTACGGATCGGTTCGTTTTTAGTTGTATTTTATTTAGACGATTTTTAATTTGAGTGTGGTTTTAGTCCATT
Source organism: Xestia rhomboidea (assembly GCA_963853795.1). NCBI lineage: Eukaryota > Metazoa > Arthropoda > Insecta > Lepidoptera > Noctuidae > Xestia > Xestia rhomboidea. Next base: position 16,879,136 of record OY970777.1, read on the forward strand.
TTAATGTGGTGGTTATTTTTATGACATGAGTTTTGACAGCTACGTTTTTTATTGTATTTTAGAGAGGTGCCTTGGTTCATTTAAAACTTTTTTGGTTCAGAAATTCGTGGCGTAATTAAGCAAAATTTGAGAGTACTAAATTAATGTCAATCTCCCGTTTTGTCGGTCCACAATCTAAGCCTGGTATCGCCTGTGACGGAGGCACAATAGCCTGCTTCGAGCGCCACTTTTTGCCAACCCTACCGTTATTTATTGCTTCGAGTCGCATGCAAAACAGACTGAATTGACGCACAATAGGGTTGCCACGCTCCACTTTTCGGGGGATATTTTCTCCAAATACTTTTTACCAACGTTTTGATTTTTTTTTGTCGCAGTAACTAGTAAATACCTTCTACTTATATTTCTTAATATTTGTACGTTTGATCTTCTATTACTCAACATAATAGTCACTTTTCGTGTCAGTTTATGTTAACGCTACAATCTTCTAAACTTTGTAACCGATATTTTTATTATTTTATGTTATGAATATATTACATCAATATTAAAGTATAAATAATAAAGAAAGCTTAGTCTTAAAAACTGTGCAAAGCAGGGGCGGGTAGCTAGTTTTAAAATAAATCAACTAAGCTTCGTTAAAAGACGTTCATACGAGTTAAGATAATAAGAATATCATTATCGAGACATTCTCATTTAATCAAATAACCACGCAATTTATTCTTATTTAGTTGTAATTTCTATCAATGTAAAAACATTGATATTAAACCGAGTATAGTGAGAAACCCTTTACAAGGTTGGAAAACTAGTTATTATTGATCACGCCATATTTATAATTAAAAACGATGGGATCTTTGGCTGGACACTTGAACATCTCATCCCATGGTAACACCATAATCAATGTTACAACTGTTTGGCTGTTCCATAAACGATGGGGCGCTTTAACATCATAATATTCTGACTTACTAGAAACCTGCACGTCAAAGGAATTTAATCTCTTCTTCTGATGAAGATTATACCTAAAGAAAAGACTGATCATAAATAATGATGATCTTCTATTATGTACTCAATGTATTATATTTTGTTGCTTGTATGTTTTAACCCTAAAATGCCACAGGATGATTTTCAAAGGACATTGAGTTTAGTGACATCCCTAGGACCTGAGAGCATCCTCCGAGCACCTCATGAATATTACTTCTTTTTACATTTACTTCACATTTATTGGCAACCGTTTGAGCTCACCGCCTGCCCAGGCGCACATGCACTATTATTTCCTACAGTCATGAAGCATATCACACACAACTTTCAACCGTACACCATCAAGGGTAAAGTCCTAAATTGAGTGAGTTGGTGCAGCAGCTTGGTCTACATACTTCTTTTTCTTAATTTTTAATGATACGGCCTCTTTTGATGTCCCGATTGATATGCAAAACTCTTTATTGTTTTACTTTTGTAGTAAGAGTGTGCCCAAACATAGTGTGGGGAACAGAACTGTCTTATTGTATAGAATTAATGGTTGATTTTAAATGGATATGTATTTATGGGAGATTCTTTGCTTCAGCTGAAGTTAGCAGACGGCTAGAGACATCTGTCATTTAGTCCTCTAGTGTCAAATCTCAACTGGCTTCATAACTTTATTGTTAATCTAAATCCCGGACAACTTAAAACCGCTCTATTCCTCTCAAGCTAAATTAGTCACAAAACAAAACAACACTATGGCCCACAATCTAACACACGTCACCTATTGTCCCAATTCCATCATTGTGAGACAGGTACTAGGCTAACATAGCCAGCTAGGAGTTAGAACGCACCTATCTCATTTCCTAGCCCAGTTGCGGCTTCCGAACGGCCGTCAGCGCGGACTCTTCCGGCTCCACAGATTAGTATCGATGCCATTTACCGTCTCACTAGCGCCATTGTTGGTATTGCGATTCACGTGTATAATGGCGGCGGCGGCGTGCTAGCGAAAATTCGATTTTCAATTTTCGGTTTTCAAGCGATGTGTTTTAATTTAGTGTGGGGGGATGTTGACGGTTTTTAAGGCAGTGGAAGGATTGGTTATCTGTTTTTTTAATCGACTAAGTACTATGTTTTTCGAGTTTGGAAAATATTGGATACTTGACCGTTAACGGATACTACGAGTAAAATTGCAATTTTAAAAATGGTCCTAAATTGAAATGAATCAGGAATTTTAGTTGCAACGAAATCAGAATCCTCACTAAAATATTATAACTTTCATTATTTATTGCTCATCACACCAAATATAGGAAAAACATCAAGCACATTAGAGTCTACATTTCGAAACGTGGCTAAAAACTATTTTCGTTTCCATATTGGACGGTAGCTGTCCATTATAGATCTGCATAATTTAGGTGCTATCCTGTCGCGGTAGCTCCGGATAGGGCACTTGAATACTTTATGCCATTGAATCGCTCGCTACGTAAAAATGGTGTAACTCCACTTGGAAAATTGACAGGTGTCTTTCAATTAGTGCTGCTCGTTCCCATTTTAGTACTAAAAGAGAATTAGTCGATTATTTTAGTCGAGAGTTTTTTAGGATTTAGTACGTTTCATTTTGCACGGACATGTGTTAGAATCAATCAGTTTTGTTGCGTTTTTTACGCGGCAGCTGCAATGAAACGTGAATTATTTTGTGTGACAGATTTGATTTTTTTGGTTAAAGGTTCTAAAACTGAGAACGCTAACGAATATTTTTATGTTTTAGCATTTCTATAATCTCACACTTTTGCAGCGCAACTGACGCAACTAAAACACGAAAGCCATCAATCTTTCCTCGCGAAAAAAGAAGAAAAAAAATGTGTACTACAGAAAATATTTCACATTTAAAACGACAATGTATCGCCGGCCCTCGTGTTCGCACATAAACAAAACATAAAATAAATAAACAAGGAGACACGTCGGGTAGAAAACAGAAGGACTAGGAGGGTTGTGATAGTGCTATCCATCACACGGTCACACATCTCTTCGATAGGGTTAGGGCCACCTCCGTACCTTTATGCGTCCCTGGTGGGACATAAAGGCCCCGTACTAGGGGTCCATAGTTTTTTGACGTCTATTTGTGGTCGGTTCCTGCCCTCTAACGACTTTTGCTTGTAAACTATGCTTAAAATAGCTTTGTGTGTAGTGTTGTATTAAAATGTCAGGGATTTTGTTTAGCGGAGCATCAGATGGTCTTTAAAATGTAATTGAAATGGGGTTATGACAGATGTGACTGTAGATATTAAAGTCTAAACTGTAATAAATATTCGATTTTTCTTTTTCCGATTCAACTTTGCTCATGTTTCTTGTTTTACGTAAAAAATACGCTCAGTGAAAGGATTGTCAAACTCATTTCACCAGCTACTTTACATAACATAAATGTACCTCAAAAAAAAGTTACTCGCGCTCTTTTTGACGCGCGGAAGCGGAGCGTGCATAATTTAAAGCTCAATCCGCGGATGTCACGTCGTTGTGCCGAAAAATTTAATCCATCACATGTTTCGCATTCACTCTTTGCCGCGAAACCGTCTCTTCGGTAACTAAGGAACGTTTGGAATGGGATCGACTATTTAGATCGTGCAGCCTTTTTGAGGTAAAAACGAGTCTTTGAGAACTCGAAACTGTTTACTGCTGCTGCTTTTAATCTCAATTTAGACATTGAAACGATAAAATGTTGGGTCACATTAGAGAGACAGTTGAAGCACAAACTAATCGACTTGAAACAACTGTCAAGTAACAACACTAAAAGAAAATACCCTATCAATAAACAATATACTAAAAGCTGTCAAACTTTTTACGTCTCCATCAGCTCGCCGAAATGCCTCGACATCCCCCAAGATAACCCGAGGTTCCTTCGAGACGGAGCTATGATTTTTATTTTTACGACATTTCCGGAAATCACCGGGGCCCGTGAATATATTATCATTGTTATGGCAACACTGGAGTCTGGGAAAATTGTAAAATACTCCATACACTTTTCCTTCGCAGAAGAATTATGCTTGTAGACGCATATCATTAGGGAATTTCGGTTTTCTGAAGCCGCGTTCGAGTGAATATTTTAGTGAGGTGTTTTTCACGTTTTTTGATGTAACTTTTTTGTGTTTATTTTGGATCGGTTTATGAAAGTGTAAGAGACAGTAGTAAATAAGTCAGAAGACTCAAATTGTTTCCGTTTTTGGTGACGTACTTAATGAAATACCCATCTGAAAGTTTTGGTGTGGCTAAAAATTCAATATTTTTTTGTGTATGAGGATAGGTATAGCGTTAGAAATTCGGCCCTTTTTCACTAAAGCACCGTTACACTATTAAGTTACTTCTTAATCAAGCTCTGTGGCAGATAAAATACATAAAAGAGTTGAAACTTTTTACATGTTCTGCAAACAATAAGATCATCTTTCTAACGAACTTTAAATACTTCATCCGGAGTTTACAGTGATCTAACTTTTATATATAAAAACTACTCCTTTTTTTCGCGATCCAAAAAATAATGTAACAACAGAAAATCAAGACATAATTCAACTTTAATTCGGCCAAAAGTCGTTTTTTTTTTCGTTGTATTTCGCGCTCAGAGTCCCTCAACGCGTATTTACATATTCTCATTCGCTCACCCCATAGATTTAGGTGCCAACAAATGGATTGTTTTGCCTCCACATAGCGAAACAAAATTTATAGTAGCGAGAGCGGATTTTTCGAAGCTAGCCCTTTTTTTCGCGAAGAACTGGTAGGGTTGGCGACGCGATCGTGTAAGAAAAAAATTAAATAAATTATTAAAATAAAATTGTTTTTTGTTATTGACTTCTGGTTTTCAAAATAATAAGCCAAATAATTGCAGCAACTTTTTTTCCGATTACACTTTCTGCAAAAAAACTTTGCAACTAGACATCACTAGTCTTTCAGAGTCGATTTTTTGGCAAGTAATTTTATTATTACCACAAAAATATGAAAATCGTCAATTTCTTTACCATAAACCACCAAAATTTCTCTAAACACGCTCTTTTCTAACCAAAACCGTGACCCTAAAGCCTTTTCTCTCGATTCTGGATTTATCGGCAACTTATGGCGGGTATAATCGCGATTTTAATGCGTTCCCGTGATTTACGGCGGGCAACACTGGATGAGAAGCGAACGGGATTGCTTTCGCGAAATTTGATATCTCTATAGTGTTTATGAGGCCCTGGTGCATACGGTTGAAAACAATATATTGAGATGGTTGCAGTTTTTTTTATTTGCTTGTAAGATTGGTGACTTTAATGCTTCTTTTTTTCGATTTTGTGTAATATTATAAGATCTTAAAATGGATTTTTGGTCGAGCAGAAATATTCGGAGCCGATGTCCAACCATCAGTAACTTGAGAGTAACCAGTAGCAGAAGATGCATACTTTTAACTTTAGAATGGCTCAACTGACAACGAGATGTTTTAACATACAGAAAATTTACTTTCAGAATATACTTATTTAAAAAATGTTTTGGTAAAACTACAGATTTAAATAAATAAATTTCGCTGGACATTACACACAGCGCCATCTAGGTGCCACACTAAGCAACGAGGCTTGTGTCGTGGACAAAAAGGTCGTGAAAGTTGGTATCAACTACCTGGGTAGTTGATACCAACTTTCTTTTCATGGACTTCACAAACACGATGTCTAAATAATTCATAAGACCTAAACAAAAAAGGTTTTCTTAATCTTTCGATTGAAAATCAATTATTTTCTTTCTTATCCTGCAGGCACAAAAAGCAGTCTCAGATATAACATTGAATCTTTGACAATCCCGTTATCCGAGACCTCTGCTTATCATATTTTGGTTTTTGTATCCACCTTAATGGTTCCCATAAATTTTTGATATCCGCTTTTTGTACAGGAACCGAAAAAAGCCGTTCGATTGTATGTTTTTTTTTTGATTTTACTAAAGGTCAACAGAATTTGTTCTTGTCAGCAGAGAGAATGTTAAGAAATCGTCAAAGAATATACTTGCAAAATATTTAAAAAACCGGCCAAGTGCCAGTCGGACTCGCGCATTAAGGGTACCGTACCATCGTAGTAGGGGGGAGCCCCCTCGAGTTTTTACTTTTTTATTATTTGTTGTTATAAATACACATTCTTTGAAAATTTCAACTGTCTCCCTAACACGGATCATGAGATACAGCCCGCTGACAGACAGACGGACGGACGGACAGCGAAGGCTTAGTAATAGGATCCCGCTGGTTACCCTTCGGGTTCGGTACCCTCAAAACTAGGTACCTACCGGGATAAAATGATTATCCTGTGAAGTACCTATCTGTATGCCAAACTTTATCAAAACTTGTTCAACCATTAAGGCGTTAAAAGTTAACAGACTCGCATTTATAAGTATAGTTAAACAATGAAATAAACCAGCTATGAACTAAAGCAATTTAAACGAAGTTCTCACAACGCTCACGACTTTCATCAAATACCAATCAAGAAATCCAATTCTAACTGCACCTTAGCTGCGGAAACAACATTAATTTCATCTTGTAATATAACATCGGAATTATTCGAAATATCGATTAATCGGCCGCCAAGATGGAATAAACACAGCGTCAAACAAACAAACACACAAACCTAACATCCTGAACAAACGTGCATTAGGAATGCATTAGTGCAATTCGACAATAGCCAAACACCCGTTATTGTAATAATAAACTTAGGTGCGCAGGAGTTTGTGGACCTACCGCGCATTTTAGGCTGAGATACACTGAACTCTTTTGCATTGAAGAATGACTGCAGTAACAACACTATGTAAATGTACACACATGGCGCTAACAGAATTTCGCTAATGATGATATTGATGAATGAAGCTGCAGCATGAATTGTGGGAGCAGTACGTAATTATGATGTGTGCATTATCGTCAAAAAGTTAAGTATGAATGTGGATGGGTTTATGAGTAGAGGAAGACCAAAGAAACGAATGGATGGACTGTGTGAAGGATGATTTATGGCAAAAAGGAGGTGTCTGATGAGATGACAAGTAATAGAGAAGTATAGAAAAAGAAGCCGTACTACGCCGGCCCCAAATTAATTGAAGAATGATTGATTATCGTCAAAGAGTTAATTCACAAGGGTATTAAAGTATTTACAAATAATGCAACAATGAGCAGAATAACGTTGCTGAATTTTGGGCCAAACATTTAAACTTTTCTGTCATGGACACGCTAAGAAGATGCAAAGTATTAGCAATACTTGCAGAATTCAATGCAAAGTTCTTCAACTTTGCTGGGTTTAGTGAGTAACTTGCTTTAGGGATAAAGAACATGTACCCAACACCCATTAATATCTTCATTGAACTGATGCGACGTTGTAAATATCATAATTTTCAAACAAACTCGGTTCTCTCTCCAGAGTAATCTTATTTTAAGCAAAGCGCTCGTTGTGCTACCATCTTTAACCTGCGCATGCGGCTCAGACAGTTAGTTTACTTTAACTGATGCATTCTTACAACACTTGGAAAAATTTAAACGTAAATATTGTTTTAATAGACCAATCAGATAGCGTTGCAAATATTCATTCTTATTATGAACTAGTATTGGGAAGTATTCGCTCAAAATCATCTGAGAACTAGTTTTACCAAGGGTATCGTTTTACCCAGTAACTATGTACTCGTAATGGAGGTCAGATAGGTTGTCACTCCATGTAAAATACTGGTATTCAGCTGCATCCGGTTAGATTGGAAGCCATCTCCAACGCAGTTGTGAACAGGCTAAGGTGATAATGGTTCGAAACGGTTTTCAAAAATTAGATACAACATGAGTCAAAATTGTTTCTTTTTTTATCTTACTTGGTGTACCTAAAAGGATTGACCAGGGACTCAAACCGACAATATCTTAATAATTTAACCTACACACATTTCTCAGTTACCAAGGCGGGATAAAACGTAGGAGGTCTCACGGGGCGCGAAGCTCTCTAGTTGCACGCCAAAAACCAATAACATTAGGATGGTACGTGTTGCGTGTCTCTGTCGCCCTGGTAGCTTTTTGTATGAACGCTGGTATACCAGGATGAATAAATAATGTAATTTACTCTCTATATCGGTAAAGAACAATTTTCGGGCTGAAAATGATGAAAATGTAACAAAATAAGCGAACAATTCGCATACGACGTTCTAACAACGAAAATATACAGAGACTAGGAAAACAACAAACCTGCCGAAATGTTTTCCGAAGTTCGGAACGTAAGAAACAAATGAATAAAAAATAAAACTCCAGAGGTTTAATATAAAGCCCTGAATAAAACTAGACTACGCTTGAATAAATATAAACGAAAGAAACAACAAATTATATTGACAACAATACATCAAAATTAATTCCACAACCCAGCTTTCCACCAACCAATAGAAAAACAATTTCTTTCCCCGAAATAATCCTTAAAATGCTCTCAAAATCTAATTGTACACAATGGAGGAAACTGAGGCCGATTTAATTAAAGTCAATTTAGATTTGTTCGTCCGTAATTGGATGTTCACAAATTCTATTTGTATCCGATTCGTTTGGTTCAAGTGTGTTTTTCTTTGTTACAGCACCCGTACCCTTCCGAAGACCAAAAGAAACAATTAGCACAAGATACAGGGTTAACGATACTACAAGTTAATAATTGGTAAGTTTTAGATTTAATAGTAATATATTTTTCAGCATCTTTACTTTATTAAATAATATTATACAGGATGTAAACCATCTCATCACGAAGCCGTCAACCAAGCATTCTGTACATCAAACTAAGTAACTTTACGCAAAAATTGTTGCTGGGAAACGACTTTTTTTTGGGGTGAAAAATCATGTTTTGTGGTAGAACTCAATGTAACGCACTCAAAACATTGTGCTGATGGATGGATTGAATAGTACGGGGGTCGTGGAGGTGTTAAAATTTTTTACATTAAAAACTTGTATTTAAAAAAAAACTTGTCGAAAAGTTGGAACTTTGACCCCCAATATCTCCGTAACTAGAAGGTTCCCAGGAATGGTGTGGAAAAAATATCGCAATGACGAGGAGAACAAGTGCCTCTCGGCATCGTTAAGAGGTGTTTTACACCCTTTATAATAGCAAGGTGAAACGAAAATGATGACATCAACTGGAAAAAAATGTCCTAAATTTTTAATTTGGGAAAAACCTGCAAGAGGTCTGAAGAAAAGTAATATAAACAGTTTAGTTCGGTAGTTTTCAAGATCATGTTTCATTTCATACACACAGACATCGGTGACGAATACTGGGCAACGTTCCAGGGTTTCACTTTTAGGCTGTGTTGGTTAGTAGGTCCATATTATGGAACTACTGAGAAAAAAATCTCACTAGCTCCATGGAAATAATTGCTGGTGAAACTAGTGAGAATGATCAGGTATTAAAATTAGACCCTAGGCTATCTAGGATATCTTTAGACTGAAGAAAGTCTGAAACGGCCGGTTTAAGAGAATTTAAGGAACTTTTGACAGACCATATATTTACTCGCACGTTTTAGAAATATTTTTTAACGGAGTTAATCTATTTGACAGTGCTATACCCACCCTACCCATGGCATATTGCATTTTTCAGCACACTCCTAAATTTGAAATACCTTTGACGAAAGACAATCTAGCTACTGAAAGTTTATCTCGACTTGACAACCTGGGCATTACTAACAACATTATCATCTTCCTGTCCATAACCATACTTATAGACAGTTGACTCCATTTCATCTTTTCTGTGACAGGCACCACTTTCAAACTTCCTCTTATGTGCTCATAACTTACTTTATCCATTTTAGTCACTCCACACATCCATCTCAACATTTTCATATCTGCTGCATGCATTCTTTTTTCATCCGCCTTCTTTACTGCCCAGTAGTCATCCTATAACCTACCCACTGCTGGGACACAAGCCACTTCTCTTTGAGGGTGTGACTTGGGACCCACAATCAACCAAGCCAACCCAGATCGAGTTGGAAGATTTTAATCAAATTAATCTTTCAAACTTACTAATGATATCGCACATCCAACTGTTAGTTCTTGTCTCATAAAATGAACAATCCAGCCCATTTCAGTCTGAGATTGGAAACATGGGCTATTTGTTCAGCATTTTATTATTGCTTCAAGGAGACTTGTAGCGTTGGCAGTATACTCCCACATAAACTAGTCCTGATGCAGTTGTTTTGTTTTGTCTGACCGTACGTTCAATTAGGAGGATGATCGATTGGTATTTTTGTTTCGGAAATTGTTCCGAAATAAAGTAACAAATAGTGCATTTTCGGAAAAGAAAAAGTCTATTCAGTTATATTTTTAGATTTGAGTGATAGAACTGAAAACTATGGTAGAACTTAAATTTGAAATATCCTTTTAAAAGTTTATTTTTTTTGGCAAGTCATTAATTGATGACAAAACATAAAGGATGGGTACGAAATATCTATAGTCGTCTTAGCTCTCTGGTGTTAAAAGTATGTACAACTTTAATTTATAAAAAAAATATTACCAATAGTCTCATCATAACACTTAAAGTACTTACGGGACGATATCCGTGATTTTCCTTATGTTCTATGAGCTCTAACCTTACCAATCTTTATGACCAATTCCATAACCAACAACGATACTGTCCTATTATCTTTGCGATCAAAAATGCAAACAAAACCACGTGAATTGACTAGTATACGTATTTATGCTTTCCAGCGAACATTATTAATTCCATTTTATGCTAGGACCAGATCTTGGGTCGTAAAATACTATATTTTAGATCGAATGCGCTTAAAATAATCAAGAAACTTTACCAGTGTTGGTTGAACCTCGGAGAAATCGAATGTGAAGGAAAATGCACGATTTTTTCAAATAAAACGCGAGGGTGGTGAGGTCTATGTAAGTGGTTGGTGAATGCGTCGGCTGTAAGATTTCAATGAGTGCTAATATTTTAGTAGATTTTCTTTGTTTTCAAGAAACACTGGAAGCAAATATCCAACGAAACATACTTCTGAAGATTCAAAATCTGTCTAACCTACCTAATATTTTAGCTCATTTTATTCCAAAAAATCTTTATATAATAAAAGCAATACAAAAGTAACAAGAATTCTGAATCATTCTTATATTTTTCGGAAATTTTCAATTGAAGGTTTCAAACTAGGAATTCAAAGATGCTAAAGTAAGAATAAAATCTGACATGTTCAAATGTGATTTTTTTTCTTTCTTAAAAGATTCCCATACTAATACTTCGTATTATTTAATTATTTACTTTCTAGCAGCTCTGGTAGACGATGACTGTCTGATTCTAGTGATTGAAGCACAGCTTATTGTTAATGGATGATTTCTATTTAATACGGCTTGATAGACTCGCTGAGAGCATTGGTCATACAGCCAGCGGTTATTAAAACGAGACGATACAGGAAAATTTACGGTTTTTTTTTTTTCTTCGGTTTTGGAATTCGGATTATCTCGACGTACTTGCTGCATAACATCATAATAAGGTGCAAAAATGCATTTGTTTATTCTTAGTTTATTTTTACTGACAGCTTTATAACTGCACACTTCGCTCACATACATATTTCGACTCTTCGTGTTATGCACATTTTTCAAGTCAATGGTTTATTTATATCTTCATAAACTTAATAGCGTTGCTGTTTTTCCTATAGAAGAAACACTGGAATAAACTCAGATGTTATCGTAATTCCCCTAAGCTATCACTTCTAATGATCTCCACTAGATACAGCAGTATATTTCTAAATCGCCAATCGCCATCACTGCGACCGCGGGTCGCCGCTAAAATTCCAACAATAACCCTTTAATATTGATTAGTATTCAAATGCTATGGCGTAAATCTATTGTAATGAGACGGACGAAGCGTGGAGGCGTGTTATGTTCAGCGCAGTGCATTCTTGTCTCGAATAAATAGCAGTGGCGAAGGAATACGTGGATGTGGCAAGGAATATTTTATCGGAATTTTCGTTATTTTTTTTCGGAATTTTCGTATTTTTATTTAAACTGACATTTTCGTTTTTCTCGTTATGTATGTGGCAAACGAAATCATTAATTTCGACCTATAAGTATGACTGTTGTTTTTAGATTTCGAAATGGTTTTTTGTTAAGTTAATAATTACGTCATTAAAAATTACTAATTTCTGAAGACGTCAAGTTTTTTGGCATATACTTCCACACCTTCTTAATAACTATTGTACCTCATCCAAAAAGCTATAATTAACTCCTAACCTCCTAGTACACGAAGACGGACGCTGACTGACGAGGTCATAGGTCGACGTTGAAGCGCCTTTGTCTATCACTGCGCCTATCCCGTTATGCGTTCCTGGTACCGCTACACAATTAAACCATGTAATTACAGGTTTTATTACACTGTCAAATAATGAGTGTTACTTGCTATTGAGTTATGACATCCTGGTACGTGATGTGATTTTGGGTTTGACGTGCTCGTAAAAGTTGTAATTGCTACACCACGTTTGAGGAATACAGCTTTTATGTTATTTTAGTAGATAACCAAAATGGTTTTGTTCCTGTACACATTTGGCCATCATGGGCTCACTTCAGCTATCATCGTAAAGTCACTAGAAACAGACATTCTCAGCCAATGACATTCCCATTTTTCCATTACTGGGCCACAGGCCTCTCTGAGGTAGAGACAGGGCCATTATACACCAGGCGGGCCCATTGCGGGTTGGTGGAGACCTAATTTAAATTAAATCATAAACATCAAACCACAGCCTTCATAAGTGTATAAACTTGTAAAGCGTTTATAAAGTTAAAACCCCAATTACACTAATCGTTAGTAAAAAAGTCTACCAGGGCTACAGAGTAAACGAGAGAGTCATTTTTGGCAGTAAACCCATTAAGAAGGGTTCTCGTAAGCGGGTTGTGTGAACAGGTGTGTAGCCAGCTTTATTGCTCGTGTAGGGGGGATATGCAGTAAGCGATGTTGAAGACTGGTGCTGTTATTTATGCTAGTGATTTGGCTAAAAGGGTTATCAATTTGGCAGGCTAGAGAGGTCAAGAGCTTTTTGGTGCAGATACTTAAGTACAATTTTGAAGGAAACGGCTTTTTCTTTTTCGTATCACCTTTCAATGTCCCATATTGCAGTCGAATATTAAATTTTGATAATCATTTTCACTCAGTAAGTGATATTAAGCTTCTCTAATACCACCGTCCACCTTGTAATATTCTGCATGATTTAAGAATTTATCGGTCCGTATTTTCATAGGATAAGATTTAACATAGGATCATTCCAATGACATGCAAAATGTAGCTTCTCTCCAAAAAGATGACACATCACAATTTCCTCCCTGTCCCACATTTCTATCACTCGTGGTCGCTCCACAGACCTCTCGAGAGCGATACTGTGTGTAAATATTACATTGGCTCGTGTACTACTACTATTAATGTCACCCTAGTACTAAATGAACTTTAATAATGGATGATTATCAATTAATGTTTGTAACTGAAGAAGATTTTGTAGACTTTAATACCCCCGATCATCACGCCTTTTTAGAAGAATTGTTGGAAAAAAACAAATCCCAATTTATTTTCGTTAAAAAACAACATTAACCTAAACGTTTTAAAAGCGCAAATCCGATAATTAAATGGAAAACAGAAAGGGAATCCCATCCGTCTCCAGAGAGATACCGTGTAAAGGAAATTTAAAATTCAAATAGTCGCACGCCTTATCAATTACAAGTACCGGGATCGCAACAATAACGGACGGTGACAATTCCTCGTTCAGCCGTTCTTAGGCGAATTTGCATCTTCATACAATCGCAATTAGGGGCGCGCGCATTAATTCGGGAAGTCCCAGTGGCGCGGTGGTGCCCGCCGTTTCAATTTGATGGAGCTCGAATACAACCTTGTAATGCTAAGCTAATGTAATTATGGGACATTTGCATCAATGTTATGTGCGTCTGGTGGGTGAGCCGTTACTTTCAATATACTATTGGAATAAATTTCGTCAGTGTTTATCGTAATTCGCTCATTAAGTGATAAAAGCTGGTTTTCTTATCCCTTAAAGCTTCGCGTCATGGCTTTTTCTTGGGTAATTTTCTTGGATAGTGAGAAGCTGGCACCATATTAATTAGTACTGTAATTTAGACACCGTCTAATGTGGTCGTTTGTTTTTATGTATGGCAGAAAAAGGTGAGGGTTGTCCCTTTTTCCCATAACAGGTTTCTTAACCAATCTTCAAGGATGATTCTGTTGAACCACAATACCAAAAAAATCCTCAAAGTTCGGCGTTTAAAAATTAGCACGTACAAAAGCACTCAAGTTTCTGAGTCACACGCCTACATTGCTTATCCTCCAAGGCAAAACTACGTGATGATACCGCATACATTTCTAAACGAATTCCTCCAGTTTGGTTCGTCTTCCAGCTCAGTTCATGTATTATTCCTGAGCCACGCCACCGTTAGCCTAGCATACTGAATTTGTTATCACATCTTAATATTTGTTCCGTGTTGTGTAACCTCCTGCCTCGGGCTGCGTCCCTGGTGGATGTAGGATTACAGATGTACTTTTATTTTTCTATGCTGTCACCTAAATTGGTATGAATTTACAATGTTTTTGTTTTTCTTTGCGGCTTTTCCGTTTATATTTATATGGTGCAGCGAAGTGGTTCGGGGTTAAGAGAGTCATTCAGTTTATTAGTATTTCTATGGATAACCTCATCAATGACTAAATTCTTCTTTTTTGTAGATCTGCCTTGCTTATTTTCCTATTCATCATCGTCAGCCTTTTTCAACTATGTTAGGGTCGGCTTCCAGTCTAACTATGCAGCTGAAAACCTGCATTTTACGTGGAGCGTATGCCTATGTGACTATCACAGCCCAGTTGTTAGATAATACGTTAGATACCCCTTGGTAAGACTGGCTGTCAGACTTCCCAAGACTACCCCTGGCGACTCGGAAGATCGTTAATTCTCCAAATTATAAACCAATTTTGCAACCATATATTTTGACTCCGACTACACAACTCAATAAGTTTGAAAAAAAACTGCCCCATCCGAAAACACGCACAGCATCTTTCCACCTAACTTTCCCTAAACATGTCACCCCTGCTGACCCACTCGTAACCCTTCCCATGCAGGCTACAGGGCTATAAGCAGCCCATAGCCCCATAGTCGGGGCCGTCAATACATCCACGATACGCGACGTGCCAACAAAAGGCCAGTCGCCACTAGAAATTGGATACTATGTCGGGACAATGGACGGGCTCTCTTACTATTAGGGCTGCTACGGTGTAGCACAAGGTGTTTATTTTAGGCAGTTGTACAAGTTATTTTGGTCAACTGCGGTTTTTCGGGGACAATGAAAATCTTGCCATGATTTCTTGTCATTGATATCCGTCGGTTTGTCTGTGTGTCAGTTGGCTTTTCACGCCTTAAAGGTTGAACGAATTTCTCACACACACAGGTAGACACAACACATAACACTCGTCTGGTCGAAGGATTCTCCCTTTTCTATGGGGGATGAAGAGCTTTACACCCTGTTCTTTATACCCCCAAAATAGTAAGAAATAATCATGAAATAACGTAACCCCTAGAAATGTCTATCTAACAACACCTTAACACCAGTGCCATCCTTAGCTTCCTATCCTATCCTATAGTCCAGGACACAGTGCACCGACGTCGCAACGCTATAGATTAGCCGGTTCGAACCGGATTACATTTGATTAGTAGTCAATAGAGGGAGCTTATGTCGATTGGCCCGATAATTATTACTAAGCACGGCTGTAGGTACCTCCGGCGTCTAGCGTGAGTCTAATTACGGTCTAGTACTGTTTTATATGCGAAAGTGAATTTATATGTAGGTGTTTTTGGAATCAGAAGTCGTATGGTTGTCATACTGATTAGAGGGGTACGGTAATGTTGTTTTAGGCCACAGAGTATCTGCTTTGTCTAGTGCGTCAACAATTTTGTAAATGTACTGACAGTTTTCAACAGTTGCATTTAAAAACAATAGGCAGGCCACAAAAAATCTAATTAGCCCGTCAGTTAGATTATCAAAAAATATTTAACCCGTATTTTTTCTTTTGTTACGTAAACCAAAATTGACGAAGATATGACGCTCTCAAAATTCTCAATACGTTACGCCTAGGTATAATTTTAGCTAGTTCTGACGTCACGAGCCCCCACTTCCGAGTTTTGATGCGTTTTATCTTTTGTCAATATTCATTTATTTACAAAAACAAAAAATACGTGTCCATTAATTTCCAATACTCTAACTGACGGACTAAATAGATTTTCAATTTTTTGATACTGTCGTTATGCCTATTGAAAGCAGCAGTCGTGTGTATTCAAAATTAGAATGCACTCATCCAAAAAGTGGATATACACACTTACTGTGATCGGCTCATGAGCCGATCAGAATGTTGGCTAAGCGGTTGGTTCCCGGCCATCGTTCATTAGATCTTCGACAGTCGTTACGGGTATTCAAAAGTCTCACTACCAGTCTTTCCTAGGGGTATCAGTTTTGAAGTTCAGATAAGCATAGGCAATCGCTCCATGCAAAATATTGGTTTTCATCTAAATCCGGTTGGACTAGAAGCCAACTTAATTCGGTAATGGCTAGGTAGATGATGGAGATTCCGAATACCCCGTGTTATCGTCCCGAGCTACCGTTTAACAATTGCGGAAAATCACAACCTCACCTTACTAAAGCAAACACCCTTATCACACTGAACAAATAAAGCAACAACAACATAGTCGAACATAACATTCAAGACAACATGTTGAACAGGCATCACGCATCGAGGGATCTCGCATGGGTCGTAGAAAATAACAATTTGCCACCGGCAGCGGTGCTACTGGCAGCGGGGTGACAAGCGAAACGGAAAACGATTTTCCGTGAATGATGGATGGAAACGTTGCGACATTTTTTTTTTCAAAACTTTCATGAAATTTTCGGTGAAAACAATCGATTCGAAAAGAAAATTTGAAGTCTGTCAGTTTGACAGCTAAATTTCCGATCTAAACTCGGTCATAAGTAGCCGTTAAATCAATAGTGTCTTCTGGCATATAAACGCAAAGATTTTGTAGCGTCAGAAGTCCTTCTACGAAAACTGTCCTAAAGTAATCTTTTATCGCGCGTTTGAAATCACGAACATTTCAAATGCGCCTTGTTTGCCATGAACTCTTACTTTGGCTTGTAACTTCCTAGCAAATAATTATTGGAGGGCCCCATGAGAACGTCTATATTTACCCGCTAACACAGCGACCAAACCTTACAGCAAGGTGCTTCATAGCTCATATCGTAACAATGAAGTGTGTTAACTACTCATTGCGAGGGTCGTGGGTTGTGCGCCGTGCAGGTTATATGACAATTTTATTGCCGTGCTGCTTTGTCTTGCTTGGAAGTCATTTTAGAGTGAGCTACCGGTATGCCGCTTCTGTAGGTAACTGTTAGGTTTTTGTCTTGTAAAATAAACGTTAGTTTCTTTCTTAGTTTGGTTAACTATGTGTAGGTAACTACTGTGAATTCCCTCTACGTATGAGATCTTTCACCCTCAGGTTAAGTGCTTTTATTAAAGCTGGGATGCCCCTCAAACTAGGTGGAATGACGATTTCTGCAGAGCGGTTGGTAGCAGTTGGATGAGAGCGTCGAGAATGGAGTTGAATTACGGTGCGATTGAAGAGGCCTATGTCCCACAGTGGAATTCTGCAGGCTGATGATGACTGACAGTGAAAATTTCGTGTTGCACTTTCATTCTGTAATAGATCAGAATTTCAAAGAGCTGTTTAAAAATAAAATATTAGTACTGTTGTAACTGCTGTCAAATATCTTCTAACCAGATTAGGTTTAGTGTATACCTTCATAAGTGTGTGTGTGTATTTACGGCAAACACAACAGGTCCCGAAAACACTAAGTTGACGGGCCCTCGACCCTCTCTAGTGATGTACTGAGCGTCACGAGCTGTCCGGGACCGCAAATAGGTTACTTTTATATCGTGGTTTTAGTTTTGACAATACTGTAGGTATTATAAAAAGGAAAATTTGATGTACTTATTCACAATTAAGCTCGAATAGACAACGCATTTCTTGTACACAATACAAGAAGAAACTAGAAACACAATCTATTATACCAATTACACCATTACGTCCTCTGAATCGTCGTTTACACTTCAATCAACTATCCCAAAACTATTCCTTTCATCCCGTGCGTATCCCGGGATCCCGGCGGGTCACAACACTAGCATCCCCCGTCAGTGTGGCACGCAATAACCCCGGCGTTATCCCGGCAATTACGCGTTACTCTCACCTGTGACGCGTAATGAAAATACCAGAGGCACGGTACCTCTATCAAGCTTCTAGGCGCCTAGTACTTTTGGAAACATCTTTCAAGTTTTTTATAGTAAACCGAGAAGGAAAATTAAACGAAAACTACATGCATGGAACTATTTATTGTAAATAAAAGCACCCATAAAATAGTGCCAGTTTACTATTTTAGGAACTACCATATTAACGTTCATTTTTGTTAATTCTGCGTGTCACAGTACCTTTGAAGTAATAAATAATGAAACCAACAACCTAATTAAATATAACGTTCTACGCACAATGAAATTTAATTTGACATTTTCCGTCTCAAATATCAATTAAAACCGATTCTCGTTACCGATAACCCACAAAAACACGAACAAATAAAGTTGGAATAGCGTTACATGCTGTAAAGGGGCAAAGACAACCCATTCCTCCCGTTATCCTCTAAAGACAGCCCGTAAAGATATTTAACAAAGATGCCTTATCAACCGTCCTTACAAATTCACCGTCGTTTCATCCCCTTTATGAGGTCTTTCCGACTCAAAACTGTAAAACAAATCCGCGGTGCTAGGAGGCGACCTTGATAACGCTCCCCAGGGCTTTTACTCGTCTTATGGCCCTCGAAGTGGTACAAACTCTCAAATTGTCCATCAGGAATCACTGACGGACCGCGCCAACGGTTTACGACCCCTGAAAGGCCGCATAAAACAGCTTGTGAACGACACTTAGGTTTAATACCCCTGGATTTTTCTTTAGCGCCACAGTTTTGTGTTGTTTTCTTAAAAATTAGTGAGATTTTTAGGAAATTATTTTTGAATGAGGAAGTTTGGTGATGGGGCACATTTACTGGTTGTAAACTTATGATGTCCTGGTAACTTACAAGGCAGTTTTATATGACTTTCTTGGGTACTTCCAATGATTTTAATGTACTATTTATTTTCTTTCTTTATCAATTTTGCATGAAGCAACTAGGTAAACCAACTACTTCATGCTTGAAACCAGAATAAAACGCAATAAACATGCAGAAAGAGCCATTTCTATCCCGTATTGCCCTCTAAAATCACTCCTTACAATTCAAAATCGTTTGAACACCGATACAAGGCCATTTGGAAGCAATCTCTTACAATCAGACGTCTGCTTCCCCCACAGATCTACATAGCGTGAAGACGCACTATGTTGTTCTTGGGCCGTTTAGTGCACTTATGGGTACCGACAGATCGAGATGTTTCCCTTTGGTGGAACATACGGGATAGTATTTTGAGCGGTGACGACGCGTTTTTGGTTATTCATAAAATATCTTCAAAAAAAAATCAGAGCTGTAAAGCAAAAAGTTAAGCATGATTAATATAAAATATTTGTGACAGATTTTCTATTATATCCCTGTGCTTGGTCTGAAGTCTAAGTAAAAACTGTCTTACAAAGGAGTATCAAGTAACCCAGTTACTGTTCATGTTTATCAAATCCTCATTTACTTGCAAAACTTATAGTTATGCAAAGAAACCCGCTTTTGGAATGATAATCACCAACAAATATTTCTAATATCTATAAGTCGGATTATGCAAATGTAATTGTAATTTAATCAGTAACTTAGGCTAAGTCACGGTGCCAAGTAAACCTTGTCCCCATAACATGATTCACTGATTAACGCATTAATAAAGTACGTATTTGTCAAGAATTATAGAAATCGCGGCGTGCCTTGTTGCTGTGACTTGCAAGTGTGTCACGAAATCTTGTCAGTGACAGGTGACAAATAACGTTATATCAATCATAGAGAAAACATACATAGTAAGAAACTTTACTTTTTATACTACGTTTTTAACCGTTCTTCATAACTTTCCTTTAAGAAATTCTATAGAAAAAAAAAGTCTGTCTATATTTCAAACATGCATAAACTCAGTCTTTTTCCTCACTAGGGTAGGCAGAAACTTCAGAACGTCATCTAAAACGATCCATACACACCTTATTTGCTCCAACCACGTTCACACATCTAGTCATACACGCATACTATGATTCATACAACCTACTTTTCTTTTTGACTATTATTCTTTTTTATTTTAAAACAGCTTCCCAATTTCGTCCCCGCTCACAACCCCAACCCGTATGTTTCCACCCCGCGCCGCGAGAGGTCGTTCCGTGATAAAACAGCTATTTCCCGGCCGTAATCGCAGCCTGAATTTTTACTGTCGATGCGTATCGCGGGCGAAACGCGCGGGAACCACGGCAGTGTGGCCCAAGCCTAAGAGGAGAGGGTCTCTAGTTGATTCTTATGTCTTTTACGATTGTCATTTTAGGGTTATACCCGTGTTCTGTGAATGAAGGAACGGGGTGCTGTTTATCTGGTGGTATACCTTGCGTGAAGGGGTTGTCTGTTATATTTTAGACTCTTTTATGCATGTTTAGATCTTGTTTTATGTCGAGAGCAAGGGTTTCTTGAAGGGTCCTATTAGTATTGTAGGATATTGACTTACAGCTACTTTCCATGTACTACATCCATACTTTGGAAGACCACATGAGAACTAATAACCTTTCAATCGATTAAAAACGTCAACGTTCCTAGATTTGACCAAGATAAAAGCTATGACAATCGTATTTTAAACCATACGTCTACGCCTCAATTACCTACGAGTATATTATGAAATTACTTTGTGTAATTTATTTCATCACCAATGCTCTCAAAACGGCGAAGGAAAACATCGTGAGGAAACCGGCATGTCTTAGAACCAAAAAATTCGAAGGCATGTGACATCTACCAATCCGCACTGGGCCCGCGTGGTGGATTACAGCCAATTCCCTCTCATAGAGAGGAGGCCTGTGTCCCAGCAGTGGGAACATTAATAGGCTGATGATGATGGTATTATGCAAATTAGTAGGAAACAAAGTGAAAAGAGAAAGTAAAACAGCAAGAAGGGAGAGTATGTATATCTTCAAAAAATTCATCCAAAATCACGCCAACAACTAACCTCAACAACCACATTTCAACAGCTTATAATTAAACCGAAAAACAGCTTCGAATTACAAGGAAAACAATTACCTAGCCATAACAGTTCACCCCACTGGGGTAGTGGTTCATAGACACGGCGCTCTCGTCAAAATAATTCATTTTAATTTTCTTTATGGTAGAGTAAACCTTTATTTTATGACGGCAGAGGAGATAAAGTCCCAGTGATCTGAGGGTTACGGTCCGCCCCCGTACTGAGCGAGCGAGGGTAACGGGCTTGTGTACCTGAGATTGTATGAAGTTTTTTTTTCTTTTGAGAAGGTTACAATTTGTCTTCTTAGATATATTTTTACATTTAAACAGAGGTTTTTATAGGACATAAACATTAATGTCGAAATGTGGGTGTACTGTACGGTATAGTTCTGCCTAAGCCTTTGAGGGAACATGCGTGATGTTATATTATATGAAATAACGGCAATATTGACGACATTGATGAAATAAATATGATTTCTTTAGATTGATGCTACTTGGATGATAAATTAGTGAAAATCTATCACAATAAGTTGTAATCATAGAAATAGAAATATCTATGGTTGCTATTAATGTATCGTAATTTATATAATATTATCATATTTAATATTCGTCGTTGAATCCCAATAAATGTTACAGAATAGCCAATATAGGTATCTGGACTATAAACAACTGACAAATTATAAACTCTTTTCAAATAAAAAACCGAACGAAGCAAAAATCCGCAAAATGTTTGTCTTAAAACGTCAAAAACTCAGTCGTTCAAAAACCCCGCAGCATCTGGGTACAGGGTGTATACAGATCTTAAGGTACGTTACGAGACGGGGCCCGCCATTTTTTCGCCTTGTAAATATTAATTATAATTAAAAAAATGCTTTTGTGTAAATAAATAATGTTGAAGCACTTTCTTTGTGCCTAATGTTAATTAAATTTTCTCTTCCTCTTTGTTTTAATTTGAGTGCCTTTTGCTGTTATTTGGCGTGAATTAATAAGTGTTTTTTTTGTCAGTATTGACGTTTTTTTGAGTAAGAAATAGGGGTACCTAATGATGGTTTTTTGACGGACAAGTCATATTTTGAGATTTATATCTGTGTTTTATGTTTTAGTAACTCTTACATGTACACTTTATAGCTCACCCTTGTTGGTTTGATAAGTCAGTGATAATTCTAGTTTTGAATAGGCGAGACGACAAAAAAAATGTAATTAGTCCGTCACATAGATTATCAAAAAATATTTGACCCATGTTTTTTCTTTTGTTACGTAAACCAAAATTGACGAAGATACGACGCTTTTAAAATTCTCAATACGTCACGCCATGGTATAATTTTTAGCTAGTTCTGACGTCACGAGCGACTCCCGAGTTTTGATGCGTTTTATCTTTGTCAATATTCATTGATTTACAAAAACATAAAATACGTGTCCATTAATTTTCAATGCTCTAACTGACGGACTAAATAGCAATTTTTTGATACTGTCGTCATGCCTATTACCCCATATTTTGGACTTAACCTGAACACCTAAAAAAAACATAACACCTAAATATCTTTCTGTAAAACCAATAAAAGAAACCACATAATCACCTCAACGCGTTATAAAGGTTTTAATTGCAAAATTCTGTTTAAAAAACACCTTATAATAAGCTAAATTGTTTACAAATTACAGAAAGTAGAACATTTTTACGCAGAAAACTGTACTTGCACGTCATTTAAACATAAATCTAGTAAATAATAAAAAACAGAAATAAAAAAAAAACATCAAAGAATTGCAGTGACATGACCTCCATAAAATATAGACTAGTGTTTACGGCTGGCGCCGCCCGCGCCTGCAGAATGCTGTAAACAGTCGTAACACTGATGTCTCCATGATTTTTGTGCTGCTTACTTTTAGTCTGTGGTTATTTTAACAAGTTTATACTTAATCGTTAGGTTTTTGTAGTATTTGGTTTAGCTTATTTTGATTTAGTGCAGTGGAAATCTTACTTCAACTCGTTTTATTCTCGATTACTTCTTCCTTCGTTAATTGTACGATATTCTGGGCATAGACAAGGTGACATTTAGCGTTCCGTAGCGGTCGATGAAAAAGTCAAAATGTATTGCAATAACATCAATTAATCGCCTTTTCAAGTGAAAGAAACTACGGGACACCTTTGCTTCGATCCTCACATACTCTTCTTGCTACAAACATCTGAAAGATAGTCTCTAAAATACAGAAAAATTATCAACAACAACGTCAAAAAAGCTAACAAACCCTGACCCAATGTGCGACCCCTTTCGGGGCGTCTTTCCACGCTGCCGCGTCATCATTTTTCACGGCTCCTCCATTTATTTTATCTGTGCACCACACGCTCTGCCCAACCGGGCCCGATAGCGCTGTTTCGTATTTCGAACATCACTTGCTGAGACGAAGAGATTTATGAACGCACCCATTCAGCTAGAATCCCCGAATGTTTGAATTTCGAACGTATTTTTTTCTTCGCTTGAGGAATTTACCGTTTTCTGCTAACGTTCGTATTTTCGAGCGTTCCAATTCGAAATTCAAAACGGCCAATGAGTTTTCGGTTACTTTTTTTGGATTTGGAACGATTAGTTCGGAATGCGAGAGAAAAATTCGAGGGAATCGTCAAATAAACGAAGAGTTATATCAGGTAATGTCTGAATTTTAGGCGAATGTGTGACGAAATACTAGCAATTCTTTTATAGAAGCACGTCTTTGTACAAACTCCTTAGTTTCCTTTTCTGCGAGTGTCGTTGCTACATTTTTAATTTCCATTAAATCTGTTAACCACACAGGAAAAACCACAATCAATTCTTTTTTAACGCATTGAATGCACAAATACACATTATTATCATACATGTAATGGGCCCGTTTAGTTTGTGTTAAAGTGAAGCGCTGGCCCGTCCGCGTCGTAATGAAATGTCAGCATTCCAGCGAAAGGGCAGCCTTTATTAGTCCGTTTTAATTAATTCTACACAAATGGACACTTTAATCACTATTTTAAACGGGAATGTATATCATTTTTGAGAATAAAGCCTCGACTTTTTGGAATTTAAAAACGTTTTGTTCTTTGTCTATGGAATTGATATTGGGTTCTTTGTTTTTTTTTTTTTAATTTGTTTATCTTTAGGTAAACGTTCCCCATAACATAACGGGTCTAAGGCGAAGGGTAAAGCAGAGGTGTACGTAATACTAACAATACCTGCACCCACATGTAATAGAGCGAGCCTATTGCCTTCAACCGGGGACAAACCAAGACTTCATGGCTTACCAGTTAACTTTCCAATTCTTTATTTAAATAAACAAGCCCTGAACCATTAACGAATAAAAAAAGAATAAACCAAATTGTCTGCAATGTCATTTAAAACGTCTTCGCGCCCAAAATAAAACTAATCTAAGTCTTATTTTAAAATCGTTTTTATGGCGACGGTAATAAAGCATCCCCGCAGTCGATCCCGAAGGGCTCCGCGTCAGCGAAAAGGTCGCAAATTCAGCTTCTCTTACATTTCCCTATCTTATTTTCCATTTGACAAACATCATTACATCTTCCTGTGCAGCCCTCTCGGTAATTTTCGGAAGCTTTCGGGCGCGCTCGGGCGCACTCGTCGCGTTTCCGGAGTCGTTCGTCGTACGCTTACAATTTTGAATGTTGTTTGAATTCTGAATGTTGTATTTTGTAATAATCGTTTTGTTTGGTACGAGGTTGTGATTTTGTGAATGTAACTTTAGAATTTAAACTTTTTAATAGACATATATTACAATTTGTTAATATTGAATGCTCGAGAGAAACCCTGTATACATTTTGGACTATTCACTATTTTTCAAAGGAATATTAATGAATAATTTAATGTCTTTGGAGGGCTCCAAAGACATTAAATTCCACAATTCAAAATCCAAGATATCTCCAAAATTCAAACACAAATAAATCTCGCACAAATGGAAACTGCTAATGACAAAAATACCATCAGTGCTAGCTACCAAAGAGTCTCTATCGGCGTACCCTCCCCGCGAGACAATTAATCATTCCCCCTCGCCCCACAGCATACCCCTGCAGCATCCCTTGTCCCAGCATTGTCACAGGATGCCAGAGAAGTACTGTTTTCGACCAGATACGATCAAGATTGTGGTGGCTTTAGAAATTGTGTAGTACTAGGTTATCATGGGTTAGAAGGAGATGTTTAAATCGGGGAAATTGCTCTATAGTATTGTTTTGTTAGGCCTTTAAAGTTCCTTCAGCCTAAGATACACAATAACATTATCATGGCCAATCTTTAATCTATTCTATTATAATGTTTGGTCTTGAAAAGTCTGAAATATTAAATTCAGACTGCTCAAGACAAAACTTTGATACAACCGAAGAAATGAATTGTTTCACACTTCAAGTGGATGTTTTCACACTTCAAGACTCTCAACTCATTTTTATGCTAGAATTTCAGAAAACAGTCCTAATAATACAAACTTATAAGAATGAGGATATAAGCAATAATAATCAGTTTAGTCTTACCATAAAAAACTGGCTAAACGCCAGAAAACCTTAATTAAATAAAGTTATACAACAATTACGGAAATCATTCCAGAAATAAACTCGAAATAAAAACAAATTTTATTATCAATGTACCAACGACCTGCCAAATCCTTAATCATCAGAACCAGATATCTAACATTTGGATTCAAATTCACACTTACTCCATTACCTTCAAGCTTAAAAACCAACCCTAATACAAAGTTCTAGGGTTGTATCTCCCACACAAGTAAACCTGTCGAGTATAAACTCAACAAGTGAACATAGGTCGGTTTACGACATCGTAAAAGTCTTCAGTGACATCTCACTAATACATCATAAAAGGAATTGAGGACTGTGACATCCCTGACGAGATGTTATGGTGTCCCTTAGATGTTGGTTTATGGGTACTCTTTATACGGTTAATAACCGTAAACATTATTGTGTACTCTTTCTTTATTTTATGGTACTTGTTGGATTTGGGACAGCTGTGTACTAGGAGTAGGGAAAGAGAGGGGTCCTTGTCTTGAAGTTGTTTTCCCCAAGATGTGAGTAAGGTCAGTTGTTGTAAGTGTACCTAACCAATTCATTTTGGAGTTTGTTGTTTGAGTCAATATGAATGAAAGATTAAAACAGGGACAATAAAACACCCTTAATAACCATGGGGCCTTGAAAACACCCCATGAAACAACAGTACACAATCAAAGAAATCATCACACACGTACCAGGAGCATAGGGCCGCGAGGATGTTCACCGGTAGTTTCAACTCCCATGTGGCACATTAGGAGCAAGACGAGCACGGTCATTAGGCGGCGATATTAGCTATTAAGACACCAGGCGAGCATAAGTTACAAGAGGTACCGTTGCGCACCGTTGCCAGTAGAACCATTTGTCTTTTAACGGGACTGGGTAATTACTAAGTGCATACTCTTGTATTAGGCGGGGTTATCAATAAATATGGCAGATTCCACATGATTTAGTTTTTTTTTAGAAATAGCATATTTTTTCTTAGGAAAGTAAATGATCATGTCAAACGCTATCGAAACTACATAAGGAGCTAAAAACGTGACAAAAAAGTCAAACTTTTTCAATCGACCGGTCCTTCAATAAATCATTTTCTAACTTGGCACCGGAAACATCACTCAAACGGCCTTTTAAACGAAAAACCAACTACTTAACAAATCGAAAACACAAAAACTATTGTATTTAGATAGCGAGAGAAAAAAAGTCGCAAATAAACGTCTAACGCATCAAATAGATGTTGTAAATCATTCTAAAATTATGACCAAACATGGCGCCTGTGCCCGCGCACGCACGCGTCCCAAACACAGACGTACACTTTTAAAACTTGACACTTTTATATCCCTAAACTTAATAGCCTATACTATTACAAAAGAATCATTGTTTTCACAAACCCAACTGATTTATTACGACTTTAAAAATCTTTCTTTTTTTTTCAACTATTTTTTAGTTGTCAAAGTTGACGTTTTCGTTTGACAGAAATCAAGTTGTGAAAATATTTATTAACTACCGTTGTTCTTGATATATGGTTCTTTATTCCTTTTGATATGTGATAGGTTATTTTTAAATGGTTTTTACTATAGTTTTTCTCGATATTTAAAGCTGAATTATATCATTTTGTTTATAAATCTTCCAGGGGAATGCCTTTGATAGAGAATACTGGGACTATTATTTTTGGATTTTTATGTGTTTTGGGCTATTAACGCCATCAAAGTTATGCTTAAATAATATTGTTAGGTTATTTTATAACCAAAACTACAATAATACAAACAAAACAATTTGTATAAGGTTTTTTTTTTTCAGTGTAATCGTAGAGTATGACACCATCAACATAAACAAAATCTTCGATTCCATTTTCAAATTACAAAAACTAATTCCAAATTCAAGCAGCTACGAGGTTCTAATTCACATTCGATCTAGATACTACTAGTGCTGTACAGATCGTAATCTTGCCCTTTCACGGTATCGGTTCTTGTACCGGTACCGAATACCAGTTTGGAACAATGTGTTGTCGCAATTTGCAAGCGGACCGGGGCTCGCCATGTAAGGAGTCGGGTGACAGGGACTGTATGTGGTATCCTGTTTCCCTATGAACTATTTGCTCTAGCCTGTTGGTAGTGGAATGGATTCGATTTTTATTCGCCCTGGAAAAGAAGAAAATTCAGTCAAACATTTTATACTTTAAATTAAAAAAATGTAATTGCCCGTCATAAATTCTTAAATCATATTTATACCTTTGGAAAACAGCATACAATAAGGTTAATTTAGGTTCGATGTATTTACAATATTACATTTACCTACTAAATTCTTAAAAACCAAACCTTCAGTATTTTCGTCATTCTGTTCAATTTCTTTTAGCAAGTTAGTTTAATTCGATCGTCCCGCCCTTAGACCGGCGTGAACCTGGCCATTACCACGTCACACCACTACGGAACGAACCGGCCCGATTCCGCCCGATTACAGGAATTACGCAGATTACGGGAATTACGCGAAAACGACGATTACGCGATTATCGCCGCTAGAGATGCGTTATTACGCGAAAATCGCATTCGATTCGTACTTTGTGCTCAACTTTTTAAAAGCCCTTGCAGTTTTTCTCCATCTTTTACTGACAGACAACGCACAGTATGCACAGTATGAGAGTTCCTTTCATTGACAACCAGTCTTACCAAGGGGTATCTTATTACCCAGTACCAATTCTAACTGGGTTGTGCGGGTCAGATAGGCAGTCGCTCCATGTAAAATACTGGTACTCAGCTGAATCCGGTTAGACTGTAAGCCAACCCCAACATAGTTGGGAAAAGGCGAAGCCGATGATAATCCTTCTAGGATGTGAGGTGACTTCCAAGCAGTCTGTATTAAGTACTATAGATGCGGAATTAAGTAAGTCAAATAAAGTAGTTAAAGGTGAGACCACTAGCCTAGACCAATATGTGTGTATAAAGTGTGTACGGGACTTGCATCAAGATTAGGTGTCTAGCATGATGGTTGTATCTGATTCAAATATCAATTAATCGTCTGTTTATTGAAGTAGTTCTATTAGAATACTGGTTTTACTTTGTGTCAAAGTTTTGTAGCTAGAAATTTATGCATGTAGTTTGGATAGACATAGAACTACAACTTCTTTTTAAAAAGATTTTGCATTTGGATCTCCCAAGATTTTCCTCTGTATTATTTTTAATCTGCCCTATCATATAGCCTCCTTTTTTATTATTTATGTGAAACCAATACTGCGCTGTTACCGTTGTAACAAGCGAGTCAAAATGATTGTCAAGATACCGCACACCGAATATCACCGATTGATATCCCAAGATGAGATCCCCTGGGACCTCATAGATAGAAAAAATAACCGACCCACCCTTAGGTATACATATTTAATGGCACGGGGCGTGGTCACAATATCTCGAGTACTAGGCGAACAGAAATTGAGAAGCGTTATCGTATCGAAATCCGCCGTATCTGGGCCGGTGGTCTCCGAGGAAATCATTGGGAAGGCATCCGGAAAATTTACCGCACATTCCGGCTCATGTGGCGTAACACACCTGCTTCTTGCTTATGCGAACCTAGTACGTGATATATTTTGTTGATATTGCTTTTTGCGAGGGAAAAGACTTACCTTTTTCATAGAGTTTGTTGTTTACTTACTTACCTTGTTTTATTTTTCTCGGAATAAAGCTACTGTGAACAGAAATCGCAATAATTGTCACCAATTACAATAATTGATTAGGTTCTAACTGGTTGGCACTTAAATGTCATCATAAATATCCAATTAATTGTTTAATTGCCGAAGCCACAAAAAGCCTGAAAAAGACAAGTTTCTAAAGGAATCTTCCATCACTCTTGGAACTTTTCCATGGCTGCCGGGAGAATTTTTGATTTTCTCATTATTCGTTCTCGAAAGCTATTAGTGTTGCCATCGATTGATATTGAAATTATTCATGAAGCAAGGGTAGCCACGTCTGCCGTACGTAATAGCATTCTCCTTAATTATTCAAAATGTCGACACTATAATAGGACGGGCATTTATAAATATTCAGGAGCCTATACGTACGCGAGTTATTGTTACAGTACAAATTACTTTCATATAAATAATATCATTTTATTTGTAACGTAAATCCGTCGAGTGCGTGCAGAGAAAATATTATTTGAATCGTAAATAATGTGGCTTGGAAGGTAAAAGATAAAATATATGATGTAGTTATTGATAAGCTCATCTTATTCCAATTTTCGGTTAGAGCCTCATTCAATATTATATTATATTATTCAGCATCGACAATTCAATTTTCAAAATACATACTTATTTGTAATTACTTTTTTTACAATGCATGTGAAACATCCAAACCATTTTGTACAAACCCTTACGTATTTCTTTTACGTTCTATTATAAATGTCAAATCTTGTTAATGGGCGCGACACCTTAACAACACAAATAAATCGAATATAACTGAATGAATCGCGAACCACTTGTCCTAACAGAATAATTATTAATAATTGATACTTTTACGTCAATTGGTAATAATGCCTATTGTGTGAATTACAAAGAAACTCACTATTGTATACAGTTAGTGTTAAATCGCGCGCAATTATGTTTTTTAAAAGAGCGATACAATTAAGATTTATGATATTTTCTTTGGGTGACAGAAAAGGTGGCTAAGGGGTTAGGCAGATGCGTCCTATTCGTCTGCTAATGACGTCATAGGTTCTCATGATATACTTATGATTACCAGACTTTATGCCAAGACTAGATGGCAACATTAGTCGAATTTCAGTAGAAACTTCTTTTTTTTAGAATCCATTCAACCCTAAATAGCATGATGCGGTCAACAAACTTTCATCGAAATATTTAAAATAATCACTGAGTCAAGGTTTACCCGCCATGCATGCTATATAAAATAATTTGGGGCAGCTCAGGCAGAGGTCCCGCTAATGTCACTGCGTTTCCAAGTGCCTGACGCCACAAATTGGGCCGTGCCACGTTTGCACCGACCACAACGACTATTACTGGCCGATTTGATGCCAAATGTCAAATTGTATCAGTTTTTAAACACACCAAGTTGCGGTCGCCCGTGATTTTCTGACAATGTGTTGTAATTGCCACGTTCCGGTGACTCACGACTTTTTTTTTAACTGGCAACTTTGGTGCGGTTTCGTGCACTCTCCTTGCGGTTTATAGTCGTAATTTTAACAGTCAACAGGATGGTTGTGGGTGGGTGTACTAGGTAATTGGGTTTTGGAGATACTTTTTGGTAGAAGATTGATCGTTTTCCGGTCTCGCATTTTTTTCAATCGTTACGCTATCTAATTCATTAATTCCCATAACCTTTTATTTGACTGGAAGCAGCTGATACAAAACCAATATTAATTAACTCTATTTCTTATAACCTGTAAATACCACTAATTACGATTAAAATTACTTTAGCACATAGTAACCACCCACGTCAACGTACTAATGCTAACCCTAGTTGCATATCAAGAAACTTCTGAATGTCATATAATTGCGTTTGCGTTTGGAATTATTCACAAATTGCACCCGCCGCTTGGCACGCGATGTGGTCACCTCCTCGCGTTTCTGCCGCTCTAGTGCTCGCTCACTCCTGGTACTACGAGACCCTGGTACAATTACTTGGTGAAAACGACTGGAAAAGTGATATTGTTGCTTTTTCTGTTTCGAAAAGGTGAGATAAGTTTTTGATAAACATTCTTTGGTATTTATAATGTTCATGTTTTGATCACTGGTTTCAAGGGGGAGCCATTTTCTGAGTTTGAAATTAATATGTAATTGAACAAAACATTGGGCGTGTAACTTAATTTCATCTCCTCATGTCAGTTTTTATGAAGTAAAGAAACATACATAATTTTAGCTGCTGTTTTATGATGATAGAGTTCGCACTAGCAACCTGTTAATGCAGAGGTGAAAACCTTTCAATACAACCAGTGGTTCCGTAGTCCTCGTAAGATATTCTTCACCTGTAGTATTATCAGCTTCGCATTATTCTTCTTAACATTTAAAAAGAAAGGCGATTAAGAAAGTACAAGTTTTTTTCTTGGTGGTCTCTTTGTCCAAAGATGCTCGCATGTGTGACACTACTATCCATTACAACTACTTACCATTACATTATTATAAGGTAAAAAGTAAAAAATGCAACATAGGAATTGCACTCTTAATGAAATTAAGGACTCTAAGAATGGAATATCTCCTCGCATTGTGACTCTAAAGGTCAGATAAAAGCAGAAATTACTAAATAGGTACTGTATTGTGGACACGAAACACGGAAAAGGTAAAGGCCACACACGCATTTTATTATTCATTAGCACTCAGTTTATAGGGAAGCCTAATGAGTCTGGTGTAATCGTTATAAATCGATGAGAGACATCTATTTAACCGAACCCGGTACTTACCCGATGTTCGCCGAAAGGTGTTCGGAACATTCGCAATGACAGCCATCTCGGTACCGGTACCCCTTTTAGTGCAGGTGTAAAATATAATATTTATGGGGTAAAGAAAGGGTTCCAATGCTTGTTAGCGATAATGAGGTGCGCGCGCACCAATAAATTGGTTCGCCCGCTCGCCGCCCGGGGGCGCGGCTCATTTGCATCTTTATGTATTTCTGTCCAGACGAGATTATAACATTTTTTTTGTTCCGTCAACGTTGCGGTTAGTTCGTCTACTGGATAAAAGATGGCGCTAGTTGTCGCGGCCCGCGTCGGAAGGTGCGGAGTCACGCTGACGCGGCGCTCGTTCGCCTCGTTAGCCTGACGCGGCGCCTGTCACGTTTTTGACAGTTTTTGACTGAGACATCGATAGTGCGGTTCGTTACAAGCGGGGCGGAGCGCGAGCCATCTCTTATCGCTTACACTGTTGGTTTATGTTCTTTTAGCTTCATTGTTATGCGGCGATTCAGTTCTTTTTGTGATAATTTGATAATGTCCGCTTTTGAGAGCTTTAGTAGTAAGTATTCAATCTTCTTGTTCGATCGACGTGACATGAATTGGTTCATTTGATGTTAAGTGGACTTAAGAAGTTGTGTTAGACCAATAACTCCGGGCGAAAATATTCATTATCAGTTAGATTTGGAATAGCAGACGTTGTTGAGTTCTGTTTCGAAACTGTCAAACATTTCAGACTTCATGAGACAAAGCAATCATCTTTAAAAAGCTACTTGTTATGACCATAAGGATCTCGAAAGCGAAAACGTAACACAGGGTGGAATTTTGTAATGCCACCTGGAGAGAAAGTACTCTTAATACTGCAGATAGAAAATTTTACTCAAAGGAAACATTCCTTTATTTTTGAATAGAAAGCAAACTGCATTCAAAGATTTTCGAAAATTCTCTTCTCCCACACCCGGGAATTGAACCGGCTAAAATCTGAAAAAATTATACCCTGTACTTTTATTGCATCGATCGTTAGGGTCAATAATTATAAGGATGAAATCGCTTTCTATTCAAAAATAAAGGAATGTTTCCTTTGAGTAAAATTTTCTATCTTCAGTATTAAGAATACTTTCCCTCCAGGTGGCATTACAAAATTCCACCCTGTATATTATCACCATACATAAAATATACAAAACAAACAAACTCTGAAGTATATACCAGGATATAATGACATCAAGAAAGTCGCAATTTCGAATTCATAAGGAAGCGAGCAGGTGTCGCGATACATCCCGTATTCATGGGCCGATATATCATAGCCACGCCGCGTTAAAAAAAAACGGCCAGAGACAAGGAAAGCGCGCCAAATGCCCCCCAGTTTTCCCGCCTTGACGTGCAATTATAAAGATAATAACGTTTTCACCTCCGCACGCCGTTTTTATTTGTTCGCATTTTGATTTATAACAGTTTGTCGGGCTCCCGACACATGATATCGGAGTTTCGCGGAACGGGGAAGCTTGAAACGTGTAACGATTATTTTTTCCTCTGTTTCAGACAATGAATGTATGAATGATAATGAAGGTGGCATTTGTTTTAACCAGCCGCCATTTAGAGCCGAAATGTTCGGACAAATGAAATCTTTTTACTTCAATCCGGAATGAAGGACTCCAAAACGATTTGGAGAGCCATCATTGAAAAAACTCGGATCGTTCCCACGATCGGCCAAACAAACGAATCTAATCTGCGGTACGGCCGACGCGTAAACTATTTTGATTAGAATGGCATTCCCGCCAAAAATAAACTCAAAAAACCGCCGCCATGACATTTCTCAACATGTCAACCGGCGCGCGCTTTTTGCACGCCAAACGCGCGCCCGCCTTGAAATCTTAATTCGGGACTTTTTGGAAACATGCAACAATCGATTTATAGTCCTAACACTATTGACGATTATTTGTTTGATCGTAAACAGCTTCATTATGTCCGGCTCGCAATCGAACAATAAGCATTTACAGTTTCTTAGAATTGTTTTTTTTTCTGTTGAGAGTCGAGCGAGTGGAGAGGTTCCGCGTCGACTGAGTTAATCATTAATCACGCGTACCCGCGGCGTAGGTAGGTAACGTAACACCACCGCGCGAGATAACATTATCGTAAATATAGTTTTACAAAACGGCGGTACCTACCGCGCAAAACAAAAAAGACGCCATTGCGTTTCCCACAAGGAGACACTCGAGCCTTAGGAATTCGCGGTCGCAATCTGTGCGCATTATCAGAATTTACACCAGGTAATAACGTATAACCTAATCCGAGGGTCAGAGCGCGCCTTTTTTCGAAAAACGAACGCTTGTGACAGTTGAAGCGGGAAAACAAAGCATCGATCAAACCCGCTCACTCTCACATAAATCAGTCGGACGGGAAAGGGACAGGTGAACGGACGGCGCGCGGTGCGGCGGCGGCGGCGGCCAGGCGATTTTATAAATGGGCGGAGCGCGGAGCGAGACATCCACATAGCACAAACAAAAGAGTGAAAAGGAAATAATAGCTCGGTGCAAGGTGCAAGCGGAGAGAGTAGGATGGATTGGTAGACTTTTTTTAATGGGAAACACTAAGGCGGTCGGAAAATCTGAAGAAAAAGGCGTTATAGCGGGCGCGTTCGCTTCATCGTCGACTAATTAGGTGGAGTAGTTGTACCGATATTATTTATGTAACGTCGCAATTAGGGTGCTGGCTTTATGTTAATGCTCTCGTAACTATTAAAGCTAATTTATAAACGTTATTTTGATATAATAAATACGAACACGACATCTGAACAAATTACAGTAACAGTTTAATACATTCAGTCTGATTAACTTGAGCATTGCGAGAAATGAGGCGTTATTTTTAGTGTGAGCTAAATAATTAACCGAACTAAAGAAAAGATTAAGAAAACAAAACTAAGACCATAAAAAAAAAAAGTCTAGAAAGTTACCCAACTTTCTAGACTTTTTTTTTTCAATTGAAAATCTACAACAATTGGCAACATCAAACGCTATGTTGAAAAAAAACACACAACTTAACCTAACCTATTTACCAACGCGGCCATATTACAGATTTCAACAAAATTATACTTACTTATCATCATTGTGAAGCCCAACAGCACAATATAATACACGTATAATTTAGAAATTACACAAATAAGCTACAACAATGGCCGGTCACATATAATACGGATTGTATTCACTCGAAACGGAACAAATTGGTTAATTAAACGGTTCTGAGCAATTTACGTATCACTTGATCCGTTTTGAGTGACGTGGCGCAGCCTGGGTACACACGCGACGTGAACTTGCTACAAGACGTCGGATAGATC
Organism: Xestia rhomboidea; assembly: GCA_963853795.1. Lineage (NCBI taxonomy): Eukaryota > Metazoa > Arthropoda > Insecta > Lepidoptera > Noctuidae > Xestia > Xestia rhomboidea. Next base: position 16,914,542 of record OY970777.1, read on the forward strand.
CCAAGATATCAGATATATCATAAGATATTTTGTTTGATCATTGTTCTTATATTGAAATGTTGTCGTTTTTTGATGGGCTCTCCCACAGTTTTTAGGGATGGGACACATGTGACAAGTTTAGAACCCTATATATTATGAATGGTTTATATTTCCATTGATTTTATGAAGTAGGTATTAGGTAGTAGTACTTAGTTGTTTTTCTGTAGAAGATGAGTTTTCCAATGACATTTTCCAAGTGTTTAAAAAGGCATTTCTGAATCATTAAGAAGGCGGGGCTTCTTTACAAACCGTATTCACAACAGTGATTTTTTTAAGTGGGACATGTACTTAGGTAGTGGTACTTACTTACTCACTTAAGTTCAATCAAGCAAGTCATGGTGTTTCCCTACACTTTTCAAATCAACAACGTAATTCGATACCTCTACAATAATTTGTGAATTATATCAAATTACACCGCACACACGATAAATAATAACCGCCAATTTGAAAAAAATCGCTTCCGCCATAATCGCGGGAAATATCATGTGCGAATCGAAATCGCCATTCTTATAGCGCCTAATCACAACGTAATTGTCGTATCAAGTTTAAATTGCTTTCAAATTACTGTTTTGCTCGCATGTCACCACTTATTAATAAATGTTTTCTGTCCAATTATCGCGTACTGTCTATTGTTAAACTTTAAATCAGGCGTTTACTCCATAATTTTCAAATCGCTAGGCTAATTTTGAGGTTAGTCACCTCGTGATTCGTAGAATATTGTAACTTCGTGAAAGACCGTCAGTTCTCAGAACGATTCGGGTGTTTGATTTAAAAATGGAAGGATGGAATCTTGATATTTTTAAATCAAAGTGTGAGATGATTTTGGTCGTTAATGATGGGAAGGGTTGTACCAGAGACAATTGATTGTTTCCTTTTTTTTAATTGGGTTTTTGACAACTTCGATCTGATTGGTTTTGTATAAGGAATGTGTGGGTTTAGTCTTATGAACATACATTATAGCACTTTGCCCGCGATTTCATCCACGAAAATTGTGATAGCTCGGCTAATTTGCATGACATCAATATAATTTATTTACTCGGTAAAGATGTAGCTTTCTAATGGTGAAATAATTATTAAAATCTATTGAGGAGTTCTTTATTTAAATCGTAACAAACACACAAACAAAAAATCAAATCTTTCCTCTTTATTACCGTAGTATAGATTTTTATTGCATCTAATTTTGTTAATATTCTTTGATCCATTCTTATAATTTTATTATAATTTCTTGTTACAGGTAAGTTCACGATTTTTCACCACAGAGAAAAAAAAACACCTCTACCATACAGGTAACACATAGGTACTTTTAAGAAACCGCATGAATTTGAAAATGAAACAGAATACTTCCAGCCATATCAATATGACTCAACTGACGGAACCTCGTCTTTAGTCCTCATCAGGGAAGCGCAGACTATCTATCACGCTGCGACCCCTGACCCTGGCAAGTAGATGCATCATGGTTAAACGTCAGTCAAGCACTGGGTAATGCCCGCTTTAAATAGGTACTAAGGCATAGCTTCAAAATGACGGAGCTGAGAAAGGCATTTTGAGAAAATACTGAATCGCAAAACTTTGGCAGTCAAAGTTCAAAAATAAAGTTTAATAATTGAAATTGTAGATAGATAGGTACGTGAATTTTTTGAACATGTTTCTGACTTAAGGATACGCTGCCTCATCTGTTTTCCAGTCATAAAAGGTGTTAGAGTCAGTATTTGTAAACCATCTCTCATCATGACACTTGCGAGTTATCCTGACAGCGGCTGTCAAAATATTAACGTCATCATTTGTCAGACAATAAGACTTGATGAAATTCTTTGTTCTAATCATACTAGCACTTCCAAAGTTGCGAATAGGTAACCTTTCATCCAGCTTTTACTAAGAATTATTTCCTTAGTATGTAGGTACATCGAAGTACAGGTAGCTTTCGTCGATGAAATTATTTAGATAGTTTTTCTTAGCATAATATTCAACAAATTCCGAACAGCTATAAAAACCTTCCGAGTTTCTATTGTCACTCCATTCCCTCCGACTCTAAGATCACGAAATAATAGTATGTAGGTATGCCTTTTTTTATTTTTCCCATTGTGGTCTGATTAACCGTTGCGAGGCATCGGGGCTCGATACAAGTACACATCGCAGCGATAACATCTCGATATATGAGAAGGCATTTGTCTCAGAGTGTGCCTCGACTAAAGTAATTGGTACCACGATACCACCGTTTTGAGAAAATTATGCTCGTGTTCTGTTTTTACATCTAAGTTCACCCTTCGAAGTTAGTTTTAAATTACGAATGAATCTGACGACCATTTTGTTTTTAATGTCATTTGAATTTTTGAATAACGAATTCATCTTTAACGTCTTTTGGTCAATGAACCGTTTTGTTTGAGTTTGACAGATAGACATTCGAAATAAAATCTTCTAAAGAAAAGGTTTTCCTCAATTTACTGAAGCATTAAACACACTGCTAATATAATACCTATAGCAATCAATTTTGTTTATAATTTATCTTAATTATGTGCATAAGAAAGGTGCGTATTTCAAGTTTTGCATTAAAGAACCTCAAACAGGGTGTCGGAGTGAATTCCTACAGACCCCACGCTGACTCGGCCGCACAGAGCTTTAACAAAAAAGATAAAAAAAAAATATATATTAATTGTTTTTACCGACGTTTAATGACGGGACGTTAAGCTTTTGAAACGTTTTGGATGTTCTGACGAAAATCTGACGTTTTTAATAATGACTTAGATTAAGTCGTATCATTAGAATGTCATGTCATACATAGTGCTTTCACTGTAGTTGAAATCTTCTCAAGATTATTTTGTAATGTAAATTCATTTCTCCAAATTTAAATTTACCATCTCCCGGTATCTACGAAACTTCACTTCAAATTATTACCATAAATTCACTGTTAAACCTATTTTAATGTAACATAAAACATTTTTATGAGAGAGCACCGCTTCAATGACATTATAAATTGATAATCGTTAAGGGAATACATTCGTAAAATGACATTTGATTCCTTTTGATTCGAATTTACGCGGCCGGCACTCAGGGGTCAAGTCTTTACTCTTTTTTTTCGACTCCACGATGTTTTTTATCCCGCCCGGTTCTTTAAAGCTTAAATTTCTGATGTGAATCTCTGAGACGATGCATACCAAACATATTTGATGTTATTTTATTTTTTCACTTTTTTACCGTCGACCAACGATATAAATTTGATTGTGGTACGTACGTATACGGGTGCCGGTTTAAGGAACTTTTTAAGTGAATTACTACAAGACAGCTCAAGTGAGAATTACAACCTGCGCGCCTCTTTACATTAACCGAAATGGTCAAGGAATCTCTCGGATAAGTCGGAGTTACGTGCGCCATGTATCTGTTGTGACAAAAGAGATGTATATTTGACAAGTGGAGTGTTGGGTATAGGTGTAGTGTGGAGTGTGGAGCAGCGGTCAGCACATCGCGCACGCGTCACGTCCCGCGTCCAGGCGGCCGGGCGCGCACAATGCTAGCCCGCCCCTGCCTGCGTTATTGTCCAACAATGCGTGAAATGCTCTGACAAACGATGACAGCCGCCCGGGCAGCCTGGTACCGCCGACCTCCTGCGATTTATGATATCCTATTACGAGATTTAATGACACTAAACGTCAGCCCACTCTGTTTACGTCGTCCGTCACCCGGACTCGTCCGGATACGCTTCCGATGTTTGAAATAAACTAAATGTAAAGAGAACAGAACGGAGCCGCGCCGTGAACGGAATACGCTTACAGCGAGAAACGAGGCGACTGAAAAATTACCATATCCCGTTGTGTAAACAGTTGCCGACAATCTTCCCGTTGTCAGCCGACAGTGAGCGTCCGAACTCGGAGCGCCAAATATTTGCCCGAGTCTCATAAATTCAGCGGCGCCCCGCGCGTCCTACCAGGATAACATACATAATGCGCCGCTCCACGGATCGGTAAACATATTGTAATGGAAAACGCCGTCATTGTTTACACTTTATGATGTCCTCGTGTTGTAAACTGATGCGGTGCAGATTCGCCCGCCCGCCGCGCAAACAAAGAATAATTTCCTCGGAATATGAGATAAGAGAGGGTGTAATGATATCGAGGCGAAAACTTTATCCCGCCGTACATCGCGCCTCAAGTGAAAACTAATATTAAATCGGCGGGTGTGTAACGGGCGGCGCAGCTGCTCTCCATATCCCAAGACTAGTTTCACCCGCTTCTAAATTATCATCGTCTTATTAAAATGTAAGCCCACCCGGGCGACGATGTACGAGGTCCGTACGCCGCGTAACTCGGCCTAATCCCGAGACCTGCTGCTAAAATATTCGAAATCCGTCAAAACCGTAAATCGCACCCGCCTTTTGTATGTGGGTTGGGGTCCGTATTTACGACGCGGCGGAGAGCTGCAGATAGCCCGAATTAAACTTGAATTTAAAACCATTTTATATTAGCTAAGCTAGCTTAGATCGCGCTGGTGCCGCGCGCGTGAGATAAGAGAATTGGCCTGTCAGACGCCGGATGATATATTTGACCAACATTTCCATACCGCCCCCACCCTCGCTCCCTTTCCCCTATTTTCATTTTGTACGTGTCTGCTCCGCCGCGTATCTATAATGTATCCTTTCTGTTTAGGAGTTACATTGAATAAAAAAACTGCGAAGGTGAGAAGGGACGTTTATAATTTAATAGACTACATTCTGAGCTGTCAAACGGGTGACGCGGGATGTTTAGTTTCGCCGGCTACGCTTTGATCGTTATATTTTTATTGCGAGCTATGAGCTGGCCCGGCTGTTATTCATGCTCGTGTTTTGGTGCTCTCATTTGAATAATTAAAAATTTGGCAAGAGATCTGTGCATATGAAAATGTCTGCAGCGTTGGAGGCGTGGGCCATCAACCGTTTTTACTGCACTGCGCTTGAATACCGCCATAATAATTGTTAGTCAGCTCATCGCATAATGAGGATATTATTTTACACTTCGATAATAACTGGCTTCCTTCGAGTTTTATTGCAGATTACTTCGACGATCTCGCAGATAGATTATTCAAGAGTTTATTGCTGATCGTTGGCCAAATCTGGAAACTTCATTAAGCGACTTTTTCTCGGTTTCGCCAAAAGTTTTGGCTCAGATAAAACTTGGGGGACGTATTCTTTGCAAATTGATCGTGGAACACAATTCTTAGCTTATCAGATAAATATAGAACACATGTCGAAATAAAACTCCTCAACTCGTTTTTATTACGGCTTATCTCGATAATCATTGAGGCTGATTTGAATAAATTTCGAATTAACATTAAGATTACATTTCCTTATCGAAACGGGCGTAATCATCACGTTGAAGCGTTAAGAATCCGAGTAACCAATGTAAACTACTAACCGCAGGACATTAAGGTTTTTTCTTTATATGAGGTTAGCAAAACAGATAGAAAATTCAAACCATACATCACAAAATAAAATGTCATTGGCAAAGCCTTAAAAGTTCTTAAGTTTTAATTTAAGTTGTAAAAGTAAAAGTTTTTGATATCAAAAGAGTTTTCGCCAGTTTTCCAAAGACATGTGTTAAAAAAAATTAACAAGCATATTAAAATGACAATAGAATCACAATTACACGTTTAAAATCTTTTTAAATCCATCAATGCCTTTTAAATTTATTCTCATTGAAGTTTTCCCCGGGAAAATCCTTTTTCCATTGGCGGAACGCCTTATCCGGACTGCGATAAATCAGCCCGCTCTATTGTCGCTGGTTCGATGGCTGGCTAATGTACACGGGGTATTATTACGCCATCTTGTTATGTATCCAGCTGATATTATACCTACCTTATTTTAGAAGCCACACAAAAGTGACATGTTAATTTTTTGGATGTTGGATGTCGCGGTCAAAGTTTGAATTGGGACAGTTTTGAAATGACTGGTTTTAGGATTGTTGGGGTGAAAGAAGTGAGTGGTTGGTTTTGTTTTTAGTAAGAAGTAGGTAAATACAAGTAATTTAGCCAACATGTACTATAACAAAAGCTTATTGCATTATATGTTTTGTGCTTTAAAATAAATGCATAATCTTGATAAAGTATTTAATTTACAAAACACTCGTAAAGTCGTAACGTTCAGTGCACAGAACAAGCTAAATAAAATAATAGCATTGCGTATCATGTCACGCTAAACGTTCGCGACGAAACTTTAATACCAAACCAAGTGACCGTAAATAAAAGTCAAGCGAAAAAACTGCAAAAATATATCACTAGCAACAGAGTGCAAATTTTAAATTACACATTCCACCGTCAAATAGTATATAATCTGGTAGCATTAAAAGCTAGGTTCATACAACTATACGGCTGGCTCTCACGACGCCAAAGCTTTTAACAAAGCGCCTGGCGTCGCGCCAGTAAAATTGACATGTCGCAACCCGCCGCTAGATGCCGCCCTCCAAACACCAAGAAAAAAAACACCAAATATTAGATTCGAACAAGCTAACCTACGTCTAATAAATCCACTACATGTATATTACTAGATTGGCACATGAGACAAACGATTACCGCCTTTGAGACTCGCCAATAAGTTTCCGAAACGCAATGCGTCAAATACATCTGTCACCCTCTAACGCAGAGGAATCAGTCAAGTGGGAGCGAGTGAAATATCGTATTGGCATCGCGGGGATGTCCACGGCAGTTTTCGGTTTTAGCAAACAAAGGAATTAGAGCAGTACCCGCAACTCCACGCGAATTTATGGACGGTCGCAGTGACCAAATTTTCCTTTTTTTCCCCAACTCGTGTATTTTGCCCGGAAAGACGGGAAAACGTTCTAATGTTATTCCGTAGTTATGGCCACGAGGAAGGTTTGAGTCGCATTATGTAATAAAGTCTTAGAAATATGCAGGTTTGTGCCGCGCGTGACGTCACATGCGGATGTTTACCGACTCCCTCGCCTCGCCAAAATATCACACGAATGCTAATTCATTAAATTACGTTAGGAATTGTGGTTCCGTGTCAGCGTTATTTCACGGTATTTTATTATAACGTGGCATTACTGTCAATAAGCTTGACAAACACACATTCCGACTGACTGTAAATGTTTATCGGACATAGGTAAATACAGCTGCAGCACGCAACATTGTCGAGGCATTGCAAAAAGCAACTAAAAGTTGTACCTTTTAAAAAATAATTCGCGTTAGTGTTAAATAAATATATTTGTAATTGGCGCTTGAATTAGTGCTTGTTTTAATAAAAATACGTTAGCATAAAAATTATTATATCATACATCGTAATTATGAAACGTTTTTATAAATGGCAAAAATAACACATTAGCCGTAACAAAATGGCGGCTAACCGACGTCACATTTATACACGTCCATAATCGTTCGAATTGAAAATGTCTAAGTACCCACTCTCACTTGAAGGTAGGCAAATAGAACAATTTATTTTAATGTATTTTTTCAAGATCTGATCGGGCAGAGTCTATTAAAACTTCGTACAAACTTGACACACCTTTAAATTTAAACGGTAAGCCATCTGATAAGTTCAAAAAAAGAACGAAAAAAGTTTAGAGGCAGAGTGACTTTATCTATGCCCCGTTAATACTCCAATTAAATTACAAAAAAATAAAAGTGACGTTTCGTTTCTCCTTGTGACGTTATCTTTTTTGAACATTTTTTTTGTTAAGTTTATTGAATATTCTTCTTTCTTGTTTTTAAACGCAAGAAATTGTGTTGTATAACGGCATTTTACTTATTATCATTGGTTTGCGCCATCCATTCTGCGTGTATCTGCACTGACTGGTCATTGATCTTGATGCCCACGCCGTTTCGACATTTTGTGGAAACTTACAAACTTTATTATACTTTATTTACATTAATATTATCTCTTGGGTCAATCAATATGTAACATGTAACGTCAGATTAGGTTAATGCTAAGCTGATTACAAAATATTACTTAAAAAAATCAACAACAAAAATTGTTGGGCCGCCAAAAATGACTTACTTATTTACACATTAAATAGGTATTTGTCAGGTAAGTTAAGTACCTAACTTGCGCTCAAAAAGGCGTTGGTTACTTAGATTTATTTCCAAATATTTTAGCGTCATCAATTAGTACCAATATGTTCTTGGTCACCAAAACACCCAAATACCAACCTCTACTTATTTCCTATATTTCCATGACATAACCTCAAAAAAAATCGAACCACTAGCCTATAATGACATGTAGGTAATTAGCATTTTTCCTAATCGCGCCCACATCATCCATCATGGCGGCGTTTTGACTTGACAGATGGCTATGTGGCGATACAAATCCAGTCAGATATGTTTGTAAACACATATTATTGTGTTTTGACGGCCCGTCACTGTCCGTGAGGCATTGTCTTTGGAATTTACTGCTAGAAAACTGACAAGTCGAAAAGATTTCATCCATTTGTATTTAAATAAATAGTAATATTTTTTATAATTTAATAAAAAGTGTTACATTAAGATGTGACACTGGATCCTGCTTAGAATACCCTGTGTCGCAGGATCTAGTCTCTCTCGACAAATGTAGTTGATTATAAAAAGGTATCAAATGCAACGGTTCCAATCATGAAAGAAAACTAAAAAGTAACTCAACTCAAAATAAAAAAATGTTACGATGAGTGTTAGTTTGTATGTGTTGGTGTTTAGGCTAGTAGGTATTCAATTGCAAGTAGGTTTTCTGTTTCGTTATAGTTAAGTCCGAGTAATCAGTAACCATTCCTAGACTTCTTTTTTGCACCCAAACTTGGTCAAGGGGAGATTTTTTAGCTTTTTATTGACCCTCTCATACAGATGTGGCCCAATGTATGAGAATGCTTTACTTCCAAATTTAAGTTTGCAGGTACTCTGTTCCACCTAGGCTTTTTAAGCGTGCGCTTGTCCTTAACCACTGTGGCAGCTGCGGTTTTATGGAACTTGAGTACCACTGCCATAATAAACAGTTTGCGCACCGTAAGCACTGTAGTCGAACCGAGGAAACCGGCATGTCCTCGAATCAAAAATTCGAAGACATGTGACATCTACCAATCCGTACTGGGCCCGCGTGGTGGATTATAGCCCATTCCCTCTCATTGAGAGGAGGCCGTTTCCCAGTAGTGGGAATATTATAGGATGATGATGATGAAGCGCTCTAGTCTCTCGATATAACATATCAGTGGGGTAACGGATCCTTAATCTTTGAGTGACTTTTATGATAGCTCTTTGTGCACGTTCAGCAGCAATCAGAAACGTTTTCCAGCTGAACCCCACGACATTATGCAGTAAGTATACATGTGTATAGACTGACCTAAGGCTAGGTATACCTTCTTTAGAGTATTTTTATCAGCTATAGAATTGCGACTTGTAGTTTTTGATTTCGCAGTACGATTATTTTGTGAAAGTTTATTAAATTTTCTGAAAGTGACATTTTGTGAAACGTAATCGAAATAATTATCTTTTTTCTTAGTTTTCACATTTTTACACGACTGTCCAAAAAAAGGAGTGTTATGTTTTTAGGGTTCATGTATGTATGTGTGTATGTTTTTACAGATAAATGCTTCATACTTCATTCAACCCATTTTTTTTTTTTTTTTTTTAGGATGGGAAATCATCAAATGACTTCTACCGCTCTGGGCGGAGCAGGAGGGAGTGTCAGACTTTTACTGACTAAAACCCATCCATGTTCCTTCCTCGCCCTTTGTGTTCCGGGGCCACGGTATCTCTTTCGAATAGTCCCGCAGCCCCGGCAGGCTTCGGTCCTTGCGGACCCCTTCCCTATTGCTGACTCTCTTTAAGGCGCGCGTGAAACACGAACGCGCCGTCGACACGGCCTGTCGTCATGAGACGTACGGATGGCGAGCTAGCCCATAGCTCCCCGTCCACAGGCCCGCGCCTACGGTGGCCGGAAGCCACCACGTGGCCCCCGACGCCCGGGGCGTCTCCCGCGGCGGCCGGGTCGTGAGGATCTCTCCCTGTCCTGTTCCGCCACCTCCTTCGCTAGCATGACTATTCAACCCCTTCAAGACCATAATTTTAATCCAAGTTCGCGTAATAAATTAGCACATCACTAAATATTATTTCTGCTCTATTTCGAAAAACCTTTCTCATAGATAAAAAAGAGTCTCATCCCATAGAGGCATAGACACTACACTCTACACCACAGACAATAGTTAAATTCGTCCACCGATTGGTTCCGCGTGCCCAATTGAAATAGATATTATTATCATTATAGCACACCGTTACGGGCCACAATTACTGTAATAAGCTATAATGATAGTTATTACATCCACTAAAAACGGCATTACAGTGTAAAGCGTAGCCTTGTATGTAATTTTGTATGAAATGCGTGTCGTTGCGTGACGGGTGTTCTCTGTAATTTTATGTCATCATGAGCTGTCGTCCAATCAGCGAAAGAAGCCTCTGGCTATTGTCTATGTGTAGAATGTGTTTAGTTTAAAATATGGTATAGTTTGAAATATACTTATGTTGGAATTTGAAGGAAAACTTTTTCCAACATGAATTTTTACGGTATCTTTGAAGAAAGTTGGAATGCATACCTATCTTTGAAATTAGTCGGTTAGTGTTAGCAAAAGTAGTAAATTCTAGTCCTATAAGCTTTGCCTAGCAAATAAGTAACTCCTAAAAACAGTCTGAAGGGACAAGACCCATAGAGTCTATTTAATTAAAATTCCGTTGACCAGGTCAAACCTATTGTTCGCTTCAATTACTACCAACATGACACGCTCCCAAACAAACCAGAAGCGACCAAACACTTACATTTGTCCCCAAAAAATCCCATTTGTTTCCCGAGTTAAAATTTTAAATGCGCTTAAGTCTGTAGGCAATTATGGGCACTTTGAATTTGCGAAAAATAAACAGGGGTTGGTAATACCCCTTGTGTACCCCTGCTGCCCTTATCAAGTAATGACGGGAGTTTAGGAATCGTGAGGATCACCTGAGCCCTGGGAATGGCTCTGTTTGTATTGGGCACTGGTGTCGTGCTGTGGTTGATAGGGGCGTCTATTGTGGCGTGGCTAGTCAGCCATCGCTTCGAAGGACTACTTCGGACAACTGCAGTACTTCCCAAGTTATTATACCTTGTAACTGGGACTGTAGCTTCATATTTCTGTTTCTTTTTTGACATTGAAAGTATCTGTTATGGTCTAATTGAAATCAATGCTTTGAGTTGAAGTTTGGACCATCGAAAGACAAACTTCGTGGCGAAGTTTGTGCAGTTATGGTTTAAGCACCCTTGCAAGTGTTCCAACCACACTTGGTTAACTATTGCGTCGGTTTCAGGGCATTTGGATGGGCTTTATTTCTTCTGTTCGATTATTAGATAGGCTTCCAACAGTTTTGTTCATTCAGAGACATAACATTGATAACACAAATCTTTATACCAAAAAGCGGTACTATAAACTTCGAAAAAGAAAATCCCGATCTCAAACCTCTTTTTCCCGCTTAAAACTTTCGCTACCATAAAACCTATCGGCCAATTTTCTTAGATCACAATCAAAACACGTATATCGAACGGGAAATTCCATTAAAACAAAAGAACGTATTACACAACAAGACAGAACAAAGATTCCGTTGGTATTAAGAGACGAAAACAATAGCGGAGCAGCATCGGGCGAACAAAGGAGAACGGAGCGTTCCCAACCCGAAATTTACGTTTAAAAACAACGTAAAATACCTAAAGCGGGATCCGTATCTATCCTATTTAGATATTAATCTAAACGAAAAAGCAAAAGCAATTCAAAATAGGCAACAAGCTAACAGAAGGGACGGGGCGGGCACAGTAATTGGCCATTTATCAAACTGCGAAGGGGTTAGGGAATGCTCCTGCCCGAGTCTGCCGCCCTGGTACGCGGCCGGGAGCAGCGCGGTACAAACTGCTTAAATGACAAACAAACATACAGATTGTATGTATTAAAAATAAGTATTTAATTGTGTTTGGTTTAGGCATGTTCTGAAAGAAAAATGTCTGAAAGGTTTTGGGAAATAGATCTAAAGAATGGTTACACGAAGGATCGTTGTAACGATTACTAGCAAGTAACTGATGTAATTAAGATTCTGAGAGAACAACTAAAACATAATAATGGAGAAGTTGCCTTTTTTTTCAGATGGGATATCATCAAATGACTCCTCCCGCTCTGGGGGCGGAGCAGGAGTGTCAGACTTTTACTGCCTAAAACCCATCCATGTTCCTTCATCGCCCTTTGTGTCCCAGGGCCAACCCTTGCAGACCCCTTCCTTTTGCTGACTCTCTTTGAGGCGCGCGTGGAACACGAACGCGCCGTCGACACGGCCTGTCGTCATGAGACGGACGGACGGCGAGCTAGCTTATAGCTCTCCGTCCACAGCCCCGCGCCTACGGTGGCCCCCGACGCCCGGGGCGTCTCCCGCGGCGGCCGGGACGTGAGGTTCTCTCCCTCTCACGTTCCGCCACCTCCTTCTCTAGCATGACTGCTTCGCAGAAGGAGGTGACGGCGTCCCATGATCTGACTGTTCTACCGTCTGGACTTCATCATAAACTCATACACAACTTCAAAAACTCAACCCCCGAAACCTCTCAACACAAAGGTATATCAAAACAAGCATTAATTTAAAAAGTTCCCCTCCAAAGCTGACACGAGTCTACGTCCGCAAAACGGACCAACCAAGGTCCTTTACCATAATTCGGAACAGGGAACCGAATTAATCTGAAACAACCGATACTAACGTAATTTTCGCAAAGTAATCCGAACCTAAACACACAGGTGGAAGGTACTCGGCCCTGCTTGATTAAGCCCCGTTTTAAATTCAACATTTTCGGGTCCATAATGAAAGTTTCTTATCAGTAAGGCGCGCTTGTGAGTTATGGTCGTTTGTTTACAATCCCTCGGGTTTCTGCGCTCCTGATAGCTCGGCTTAATTATGTTATGTATTTATAATTATGATTAGGTGGATAATGTGGAAGCAATTTTATGTAAAATATTTAAATTAGTCTGGCTACGTGTTAGTTTCCTAATAACAATAGGAAGTTCAGTTCTATCCTAGCTAGTTATCGTTCAAAATGAATGAGCTTATGAGACTCTATGGTTTTATGGTCACACCTTCTAAGTAACACCTTAAGATTCTGTTGGTCAAGCTTTTTTCGATTCTCTGCCAAGTACGCCAAACCCAAGTGATCAGAATTCCTATATAACTCGAACAATTTCTTCAAAACAAAAGTTTCTAATATAAAAACGAACCAGTAACCCTCAAACAGTTCAAATTAAACAAATTTAAAATCCAATATACATCAGGTGCAATAAATGCAAGTTGTGTGAGAGGTTCATCACTCTGTCCCGGCCTCCCAGCTGTCAAACGAGTGGCTCTCACCAAACCACCCGTGTGTAATGTCTATTGTCTATGGGGTGTCTCATCGGAAAACTTTACTTGTAATGTCTATGGTCGGTGCTTTGGCGCGTGAGTTTTGAAAATGGAATTAATTACGCCATTTTGTGATGGCAGGAAGTTATGAATATTTTAGGCTGTTTTGATTTAAATAATTACCTTTTAAATGCGCATAGGCATTTCAAATTATAGGCGGTATGTGTTGTATAATAAAGTGTTTCGTTAAGACATTGAAACGTAAGTACTTAAAACAGTAAAAAAATATGATACACGTCCTCACAAATTAGTATTTGTTCAAAAATGTTGTTACAAGCTGTTACATATAATTCAGAGACTGATAAAATTATAGTTATTAAACGTATTAATTAGACGTTAAAACGAAAGCGCTCCAATTAAAATGGACTTTTATTACAACGTGCACACTGTACGACAAGTAATAAACGAAAAATTACTGCATCTAAAATGATAATTAACATCGTTGGGCGCATCAAAGAGCACACTTGAAGCGTTTTCATGTTTTAATAAAATACACGCAGCGTAACCGGTATAACGAGAAAAGCAATAAAAAACTAAAGCAACCATTACATCTTAGTAAATGGTCACCCTCAGTTTTCTAAGAAAATGATAAACAAGATAAAAACTAACAAAAATGGCGACGTTGATGTTTCAAAATGTCATCGCTACGCAAACAACTCATAATTACACACATGAAAAAATTATCTCAAGTGATCAAGCTAGATCGCTTACACGCGTTTCTTTCAAAACAATTATGTTAATATGTAACGAGCGTCCACCGGGCAATAATTCACAATTAAAACCCCGTGCCAGTGAAACGGAGCGTAATGGGCGCGTTCGGATTGTCAGAGAACGGGACGTCATAATCTGGGCGCGTTCATATTCGTGCACAAATCCCGGCGCCGGCGCTCGGACGCGTTCAACTTCGCTTATAAATTCAGACGCGTCTGTTTTGAACGCAGTCATACGTAGGTATTAGACGGGACTCAAATTAATACAACGGGCCGAAGTACACCTGCGCCTCGCTTGTTTCTTTCCTACAAAATTAACTCGGAGCTCGCAACAATGGAGCCAGGGGCTCCGCTCGACCAACTTTTGCGCTGTTATTTTTTTCTCCACCGACTGCGGTGGCTATATTTCAAACTGTCATACTTAATCTTTTTATCAAAGTTAGTTAAATGCCATAAGAAGTGCACCCGTCTGCCGTGAGCTCATCTGCCCTCTAATTGCGTTTGGAGTTTGTTTGCAAACTTATTATTATGAAATTAAACTAGTTTTGATGCTGCTTTTAGTTCTGTTGCTATAGCTGAGTATATTAAAGATGATTAAATACTTCGAGATTTGGAATTTTGGACGGTTTTATGTTTTGTTTCGCGAAGTAGTTTGAGCTAAATAAGTTGGTTAGCGCATAATAAGATTAAAGGGTTGAAAAACTCATTTACTCGGTGATACCCGTTGCCTTTTTATTTTTTGGGCATTTAAGCCTTTCAGTAACTTAGCTAAGTACTTTAAAGTTTTCCATCACACCAAATATCCTGTTTCAGTTTCGCGTGAAATAATCTAGAATAGTGAGCTGACAGACAAGAATTCGGCAATATATTTCCTTTAACGTCAACCCTGATGTTACATCAACTAATAATATAACTAACTCGGCTCCGAAACAACTAAAACATTAGACAAAATACCAACAAAATCTTTACTAATTAAAACCCAACAGTTGTTTATTCAACGTTTCGCAGTTCGCAATACCAGGCGAGCAGGGCCTAGGAGGCGAATAATTTATATTTAATTTAAACAAGACGACATTGGTATTCGGTATACGAGTGCGTAATTAAAATTCCCGCGGCGGTGGCGCGCCCCGACCCCCTGCCCCCCCCCCCCCCTGCACCTCACCCCTCGCGACAGTTTTCGCGCCAATTTCAACGCGCCCGGAAATTAATTGTGACAGGAAGACGCGGCGGTCACATCCGGCCGCGTTCCGTTATACGCATTGAATTATCGGCCAGTGTGTCCCGCACAATAAAAATATTCAGAGCTGTCATAAGTCCACAGGTCGCACGGAACGCGAAGCCCGATTTCATTTCGCTTCATTTAAACGGTATGTAAATATTTCGAAGCTACAAATTAGAATGCACAGGAATTATTTATTTTGCCAACATCAACTCAATCATTTTTTTTCTGAACATCTTTCTGTAATTAACACTTATAAATCACGGCGCAATCATTCGTCGTGAGCAGTCCCAGGAATAGCCGTGGGCGTCTCCAAAAACTAGATATTCCAAAACATCGAATTCCGAGTTAACATGATTTATCGATAACGATTACTTAAAATACCATGACATGTCACAAAACCGGTCGCTGGTCGATGTAATCGTGACCTGACTGATTATTTCCATCGTTATAAAACCTTATAAACTCGGTGACAATTAATAAGTGTCAAGTTTAACATTTAATTAAATATAAATCGATAAAATCATCATAATCCATAGTACCTAATGGTGGAGCATTAACATAAGACGCGCGAATGTTTTGAAATTTTTCAAAAATGGAATGTGTTCGAATTAATCCGTTATGCGTTATTACGTCATCGACAAATGTTTGGATTATTATAATCAAATGTTACCTACTTAAGTTTCAAAGAGTTGCTTCTAAAGGGTCCGGTCCCACTACAGGTAGTTAATATAAACTTTTACTGCTATATTGGGGTAAAGTACCTGCACTAAACAATGATAGATGGGATTTCTCTCTCAAAGTTACCAACAAAATAAAATAGTTTTCATTACCTACGAACTGTTGACATAAAAGGACATTAGGTATTACACACGTGAGTTTCATACTTATTGTAGACAACATCCATAGAAGGCGTTATAGCAATAAAATTATTGCAACTTCGTAGTAAGTAACCAATCTAATATACTTTTAACAGGCAAAGGTCTTACATTGTCAATGCCGATTATTCGAAAAAAGAAATCGATTTTTATTATCGGCTACGAATTTCACGCGAGGAACAATTGTTTGGTATCCGCTGGCATCTGGGCGAGAGTCGTTCGTTACCAGCGTTAAGGGCCTGTAATGGCCTCCACTGAACTCGAGGCCCTTAAAATTTTAAACGTCCTTTTATTTATAGAGGCTCGACCGATATCGAGCCGTCGGATCTATTCGTTATGATTCGATTTTTCACTTTCTTGTTAGGTTTAGTGTTTCGGGAAATATTAACACCTTTTATTGGTAACTGTCACGAGCCTTAAGCCCAATTAGCAGCAAATCTTGCAAACCTTACATCTCAAACTGCTGTTATCTTATTAAGCCATTCCCACAGCATCCTACCATCATTAGAAAAAAAAATCCGGCCGCCTCCGCCCACGAACCAAACCCGTCATAAATCGGTAAGTCGTTTAAAACGGTTAATTGCAGCCTGATTTATTTACGTCACCGTGTCTTATCTATGGATCAGACGACACAGTCGTTAGAACATGCTATATAGCTGGTATTTCATCAATTTGTATCGCTTGTAATTGCATTGGATCTAGATATCAGGCAGACTAAATTAGGACCAGGTAGCTACAGTTTAGGCGTATTGCTATTAACAATGTGCACTGCCAAGTCGAGTGAGCATTTGGCAGTGTAGCGCAATTGTGTAGGGTTTTGGCAGTCATTGAATGTTCTTAATTCGTCAATGATTATATGCGTTATTAATTATGAATTATTACTTATTCGTCATTAGAGTTCAGTATAATTACATGGGTGTTGACGCTAGTATAATTTAGTCTCACCAGGTGGATAGATCTGGTAAGAGGAAACGATTGGATGTAGCCCAACTCAGTTCATTGTAGAGATTTATCGACGAAGCCTTTGCCTAAAAATGACTGATACCTTGGTCCATGTTGTTTATAAAGGATCGGCGTTACACGTTTTTTTCTTTTATTCTCCCCGTCAGTCTGTGATTCACTCGTTCTTCCTGCATATGTGATTATGATATATCCATACAGCATTATACCGTTGAAAGCGCTAAAGCATGAAACACACATAAAATACTAATAAGAACATGACTTATAGATTCCATAGTGCAACCGTACAATGCATTCAACACATAAATTGCACACAACGGTACTGTATTCACGCAGGTGCTGGTCTCCATGCCAAAGGATAACTATGCGTCGGGACACGTCCTACTTAGTTATTAGTAGAGGAACAATACAGATATAGGTGTTACTGTTCTATGGTTTTAGGAAAAAACTTTTGATGTGGAAGGTTTTTTGCAAATGCAGTCATTTCTACTTACTTGCTGGGGTATTAATTCCGGCACTTGTTCTCCCTGTCAATAGAAAGCTTGTTTTTTTTCTTATTTTTTAGCTACAATTCAAAAGTTATATAATATCGCTGGACATTACACAGCGCCATCTAGTGCCACACTAAGCAACGTGGCTTGTCTCGTGGACACTAGATAGTTGATATACTACATAGATACTTTTTGTTTGTAAATACATACTTATTATACATATAAACATCTATGACTCGGAAACAAATGTCCATGCTCATCACACAAACATTTGCTCCTACCGGGATTCGAACCCGGGATCCTAAGAACGTAAGGCAGCCTTACTACCACTGCGCCATTCGGGTCTTCATATAACATTGACTTGTTGTTTTGTTATCATAAAAATACCTTTACCGCGTTTATCTCCAAACCGCCATTTTGCAAGTACTGCGTTTGCAATTAGGAGGGCAGAGCTAGGAAGTGGTGAAGGAAACTTTTGAGGGACTGTCTTTATGTGATTTTCGTTGCTGATTCTCAGTCCAATTACTATAAAATTACTTTTGATTTTGATGTTATCTTTGAACCAACTTGTCTTAAGTGTGTGCACTAGGAAACAATATATCAAGCTTCATTCATATCTCCACAAAGTTGACCCATTAAGACCGCCTACCCAATAAATAAAATCGTAAACTCAAATGTCCCGAGACTTATGGTAGCACCACTCCGTCCATTAATATAATGTATCAAACAAAACGTCCAGTTTAAAAACATCGGAAACGATACGCTCTGAGAGGCTTCTCGATCAAACAGTTTATCTAGAACATTCCCACTCGGACGTTATAAATTACGTTCTATATGCACAGGGTTGCCAATTGACAGTGACAGTACCAGAGACAATTCACTTTTTTCGATTGGCTCATTTGAATTAAAATTATTTTTAATTGGCAACCTTTTAGATACGGGAAGATTGATGAATTTGGAGCCTTTAAATTTTCAAGGTGCAGTTGCAAAAAATGTAGCCAAAATGTTGAAATGTTACAATTTTAATAAACGAAACACGACGCTAAATCACTTTGTGACATGTTTGATTTACGCAAAACACCAAAATGTTAGTTTTCGAAATAATTTATTCGACAGCAAACATTAACACTGCGAATTTTAATTGCATATAAAAGTAGCATCACATTTTCGTCAGACCAGCGACCATTTGGTTTTAATCGTTAACTTGATTAAAGAATGATGCACGCTAGAAACTGTAGGGACAATCAAAAGCCTTATCTGTCCGTAAAAAAGGCAAAAAGCCCTCGGTCCGACCATTGTTAGCGTACGATTGCGACGGTGCGATTAAGCAACGTGCACAGCTAATTCGACTGAGGTTAACACGCAAACACACCATCATAGTATGCAATAAACCGAATGTAAACGAAAAAGAGATGTTTTGAATTAGTTTTCATGTTCTTGTCTCTGGCTGAGTGGGCTATTCGTTAGATGATCATTTAAATGGTGGTAAATATTTGCGGAATTATCCAGGCTGTTTCTAATAAGAGTTGAATTTATTGTTTCCTTGGCCTTTCCAATTAAGAGCAAGGTAATTTCAGGTGGTAGGAAAACGGCTTTTTAGGATTATTACGTACATCCCTAAGATCCATCCCCGTCTGCACTTTCCTGAAAATAATTTGCGTAATGTTCGATATTTCTGAACCTTCCTGAAAATCGAGACCTAAACCTCATGTCCGTCGAAATTAAGACATTTTTAGGTGACGTCACCGCGCGTCAGGTGGCCGCTTAGAATTCTGATCCGTCCATCATTAATTTGACAAATGGGCGCGCGAGGTGATGGCGGACGGCGGCGCGCGCCCCACCGCGTTCCTTCAATTTATTTGAATTTAGCATTCTGTTTTTGCGATTATTCGCCTAACTTCCAATTAGGTTTTTTAATATGACGTGTTGAAAAGAACTTCCCATTGTTTTTATTTTCTGTCTATGCTTCTTTTACGTTGTTAAAACGTACCCGTAACTGGCTTTCTGCAAATAGAACTCGTCGCTTGTCAAAATGAAATGGCGCGCTTTCATAATTCGATTTTAATATTTTTAATCCGCATTCACGTTCGGTTATGGAAACAGAACCTGACGCGTCTGTAAACAGAATTACTCGTATAAAGCTTTTTGTTATATTTATTGTGATTTCCGTGTTGTAAAATTGTATTTTATTTATCTAAACGAGCCATGAAATGTATGATGGGCGATTTGTTTATTTTCATTCAGTTTTCCGACTTTCATGTGGGCAGTAAGAACGAAAATATATCGAATGTTTATTGATCGTTTTTTAATAAATGCGTTTTTTAAATTGTATTGTTGCAATGTCGTTTATTACTAAGTGTTCGATTTCTCATGTCTCCGTCGGAATAAGTTGTTCAATCAATCGACTATCAATCATTGTAAGTGGTCTTCTGCCGTTCTAGCTTAGAGAGAGGATTTTCTAGCTTAGAGCTTTCTGTACAAATATTGCTTTCAACTTTCGGCGTTTTCTGAATTTACTTACTACCTACAAATGGTGACAGCCTTGCAGTTTCCCCGTTACAAATGGAAAATAACCCGAAAATATAGCAAGAAGACATTAAGGGAGGACTTGAAGATAAATGAGAATGATCCGTAATTAGAGCAAGTACCAGGCGAGCATACAAGACGGGAGTATTTGGTGCGACCCGCATCGGCCACACGCAATCCATCACTGCACCAAATTAGTTCGCGCGCCGGCCGCAGCAGCCGCACCGGCGCTACTGCCGCACTCATTAGCGGTCGCTTGAAACCCTGCGCTCCTGGTGTTTAATTGTTATCATCATTAAAATATTGACGTTATTTTAGTGTCGTCATCACGTGGTTTAATGGGGAAAAGGCCTATAGGTATAGCAAAACCCACAAACCTGGCTTAACCATGGCTGACATGGCGGTAAACAAAATCAATCAGCATTAACTACTCTCAACAAACAGATCGATTCGCTTCTATGGCAATCCTCAAGTAAAAAATCTGGTTAGGCCCACAGCAGGGTAAAAGCCGCCTTCTTCTCCCTTTTACAACAATTCTGACCTTTGCTAGTGTCGATCAGTCCTCAAGCTAGACGCAATAGCTAGCTACACTTTAGCTGGCTATATCTTAGCCCTACCTACCTAAAAACACGGTCTCCACTAATTTCGCTCCGGAAAGCCAATCTTTTATTCCCCAACCTTACCTGTACCTACAAAATTCAAATTCTCCGCCAGATGTTGTCCATAAATAACTGTTTGCACCTCAACCCTTCGGCCTGTAGTACAAAATAAATTCGGCGCACACGTCACCAATCAAAGCAACATGGCGCCGGGTCGGCTATTATCGCAATTGCATGTTATCCCGCGACCCTGTCTTGGGCTAAGGGCACGAAATCCGGGGGTCAGGTAGCGATTTTTGGAATTATTGACGATGATTTTTTAAACAGTTATATTCTACTGGAATGTATTTGGAAATGTATTGCTGGAATTGTATTATCACCCATGAAGTCTTGGATTTTTGGCCAAATAACCCGCTAATTACATAAAAGCCGCTCGGATCGATCTGAAGGTTAAGCCGAGCTTGCCTAGGTTGGTCTGTGGATGGACTATTACATACCGAGTTTCTTCCGTGCCTCAGAAAGCACGTTAAGCAATTGGTCCCGGCTGTCATTTGTAAATCTTTTAGTCGTTACAGGTAGTCAGTGGCCCACAAAGTCTGACAACCAGTCTAACCAAGGGGTACCGTATTACCCAGTACTAACTGGATTGTGGTGGTCAGATAGGCAGTCGCTTCATGCAAAATACTGGTATTCAGCTGCATCCGGTTAGACTGAAAGCCGACCCCATCAGAGTTACATAGAGGAAAAGGCTAGGCAGATGATGATGTTCAAGATCAAGGGATCTTTAAAACCCCAAGAAAAAGCATGAAAGGTAAAAAACGGAGACTCATTTTCTTCTGTTATTTATTTCTCCACCTCCTACATTTTTTTTGAAAGCAAGACCTTCTAAACCTATTGTTCTTGGTCCATATCTCTATCCTGGAAAAGACATAACATCAGTTAGGACCTTCCCTTCACACCTCTCTTTGTTTTTTCTTTACAAGACACTATTTGGAATTGTAGTGGTACAGTATGTCCAAAAGCTTCAGTCGTCCCCACTCCGCTAACCTCGGGGCCACGCGAAGCAAGCGTTTTGACACCATCTGCGACACTTTGAGATATTTACTGCCGATTTATGCCGCCTTGGTGTCTAATTAGTCGACTGTTAATTGTACCTACAGCCTATTAAATTTGGAAACGCGTATATTAAAAGATGGTGCACATTTAGATGTCCTACTGTCAGAAATTTTGATATTATAGATATTTATTTAAAATATATGGAATAGGGATCTATACATTTTTCAACATCATCTAAGTATCCATTTATTTATGATCACTTCACTTTTCCTGATCCAAAACAAGGCACGCAGCTTTCAAGTACAGTCATGTTCGCCATCATTCATAACACCTCGTTGCACAAAATCATAAAATCAGAACGTCCGTGGAAACTCAAAACAAAATAAATCGATGGCGCGACACAGTTGGGTCCCCTCGCAATCGCAGAATAAAAACAAATCCGTGTGCCCCGACAATTAACGCAGTACCATGTGTTACTCATTCCGTGTGATGAGGACCCAGAAACTGGGGGTCTGGGGGTCGGGGGGTCGAACTGGTGATATATTGCGCCCGGTAATTACACCCAGCGGCTACCAGGCTGCCATAGGATTAAGGAGCTATACGCCTTAAAATGAAGCATTTTCCGCTAACGTAATTTATTAGAGGCGATTTTTGCTTCTCCACTTTATGTAGCTCTGGTAAATTAATACTAGTGCGATTTATTGTTTTCACTTTTGTTGTTGTCGACTTTTATTTTTCTTTGGGAAATGGTTTTGTAATGGTGAAACAACGTGGAAAGTTCAAATTAGAGGCTTTCTCGCTTGTCAAAACGCCAACTGTTATTGTAGTTTTTTAGGCGCGCTCTGAATAACTAACGTTACTGCAGACACAAACCATAAGTTTCCTCAATTAAAAAAATGCAGTTTCTAACAATCACTAGCATACAAAATAAAACTCCCTGCCCCATAAACGAAACCCAGCCATATTTTGTACACAACCATGACAATAACGCTAATTCACGCCTAATAACCAAACATTCTTCGAGCGCAAGAGTCCATTACGAAAACAACATAGGCAATATCCTTAACAATCTCTATACGCCTCCTGATCCCCTGGTTATAATATTTACTGGTCACACCTATAATTGCCTGATTTAAGGCAGTTTGTATGCGCTGGCGACGGCGGTGGATTTCATGAAAAATATTTATTGTCCGCCCGGACTTCGTGGATTAGACGTATTTGTACGTGACGGAGTCGCTTGGAC
This sequence comes from Xestia rhomboidea, assembly GCA_963853795.1. Classification (NCBI taxonomy): domain Eukaryota; kingdom Metazoa; phylum Arthropoda; class Insecta; order Lepidoptera; family Noctuidae; genus Xestia; species Xestia rhomboidea. The sequence continues at coordinate 16,937,652 of OY970777.1, forward strand.
CTTTTGTTTTTCACGACGGGTATTTTCCTGGTTGTTTTTGTGAAATGTTTCACTTGTAGTAAGTCCTGGCAAAGATTTTGACAGATTCTATACCTGCGTCCAAAACAAACTAAAACAGATATCTTGCCAATGTATGGGCAATCAATCAGCAGGGTAACATAGCTCTCCGGATATCTCAGACATCAAAACGCGATCCGTCCGTCGGCCGGTATCCACACTGGATTTGTCGGATTCCGTCAGCATTTGTTGCGGATTCCAAGTATTATTCACCCTTTTGAGTCTCTGTATCGTCTGGCAATGTTTGCTTAAGCTCACCGGGATCCTTTTTGTAGTGGGAATATCAAACTAAGTTCTTAGATTACGGTAATCCATGAGAATATTTCATCAAAATAATATTTTTATTGTTTTCCAACTCTGCCAAGTTGTTTTAATTATTCTCCTACTTCCAAATAATGAAAAAGCAATTTGGCACGTAAATAAATAATTACCAGGGGTTCATACGTACCGCGCAAGTTTGTATTTTGAACCAATTACTTGGGCAATATGTTATATGTCTGTTGAATAAGTAATCTCATCGCGAGTGGGACGGCGGGCCGCGGGATGGCGGGACGGCGGGATGCGGGACCCGATGCGCGCACTGCATTCCCAAATTAACTGTCACTATGAATTTTGTACGAACGCTGGGATATTCTTCCGATTGCTTTGTGATTCGATTAGTTTTTGTGATAATTGTTGTGTAATTACCGCTTCGATACGCACCCGTAATGGTTAAATACGCAGCGGCGCTGTGAACCGAATGAAAAATAAATTATTTCGTAGCTTGATGGTCAACTTTTTAATTAAAATCCGAATCAATTCGTAGAATCATGCAAAGGGCCAACGAAATACAAAATAAACGAAGTGATTTCTGTGTATCCCAAGTACTTTAATAAACATAAAAATCATCATAAATTAACCCTAAAGCGAAACATACGAAATTGACGGCAAGCATACAGTGCGAGGGTAGAGGCCGAACTATCCCTTGCAAGGGTCCCAGTAATTACTTGAGCGAAACATGGCTGCGCGTCCGATGCGTCTAATGTGTTGTTAATATCAAGATTAGTTCATTAACTCTTCATCCGCCGGCCCGGGGTCCATAACACCCCGGTCCGCCGGGAGAGGGGTCCCGGCGCAAAAACGGCAAATTTTACGACTCTTAAGAGGGTATCTGTTAAATCGCGCTTTGTATTAATTTTGACGGCGACTGTTACTGTTATTTTGATGTTTTAGCTGCAATTAACTGTGAGGTTTTAAGATTACATGGCTTAACCTTTGTTTTCCTTGTGTAAAATTATAATTTTGTGCATTAGTTAGAGGTTTTATGGTTTAACATTTAAATTGAATGCCTAATGTAGATCCTTTGATGAACAAATGCATTTAAAGTTGTTTTAAAAATAAAATGATCATAAGAAAGGCCATGTTATTCAGGAGCCATTTAACCCAAAAATGCCATTAAATACTGTATGCAATCATAAAAATCAACGTTCAAAATACATTGTTTTCCGCATCATAAAAGTAATAAATCACAAAATTCATGAAATTCGAAACATAGTTCAACAATAGAGCTACACACATTTGACATTACCGAATTTGCATTTCTATGTGTGTTTATTTTATTTGTGACAACGGTCCGGGCGATACCAGGGGCGCATAAATCATAAGCGATCTGGATTTGTTCGGAAGGGTTGGCGATACAATTGTTTGATGCACATTATTGCACATGCGCGTGATATATCTGTTTGGTATGCAAATGCGACTAATTGTAATAAGATTTGGTGCATTACCGCGTCATCTGAGCTCGAAGGGGACGTTGTTTTTATTTTATTAGGTGCTGTATGGTGGAGTGTTGGCGTTGCAATTGTCTCAGTTGATTTAGTAGCAATTATATTTTTGCTACAAGAGAAGTTTTAGATTAATTTCTGCTACTTTGGTTTAATGTCTTCGTTACTCAAATACTTTCAAACCCGGGAGGTTATAGATAGTTTTGAATCACCGTGAACCCTAGGTGAACTAGGAAAGTGTGAAAAATTTAACCAACTACGGCTAAAGTACTATACATGAACAACATAATATTCTTAAAAGAAGTTGCAAAAAAAACAGCCCGAATGCTGTCGCTGGGTACCGAATAAATAATCTAGGGATAGAGGAAACACATCCCACATATTATAATTAGTAGAAAAACACATCCGCCCAAGAGAATCACATTACGTAACGATAATAGGGGCGGGCCACTCGATCTCATGATGTCCTGGTACCAACTTATTATTGCAATTGCTAGATTTCCCCGGCTTTTCCCTAAATAGGGAAAGTTAAAAAGGTGATTTGATCCGGCAAGCACGTTCCGGGCAAAGGGGGGTTGAAAATAGGGATGGAAGTCGACCAACGTACCTACACAGTATAAAATTTAATTTCGACTTCCAAGTTTTTGGATTTTAATTACCTGAGAGCGAATTAAATAATGAGTATGCGGGGTTGAGTGGAATTCCTTCAGTTAACGCTGAGAATTCGCATTTCGCGAGAAGGCGACGTCGAGGGGTTGCTGTAATTTATAATTTATCCTTACTTACTTGATTTGGAATTACAATATCACGTAAGATTACATTTAGCAGGACTCCGTAGGAATTCATTTGCTGAAGAAGCAATTCGGTTGGTAACATATTTCCTGAGTTTGACTGTTCATGCATATATTGACACAAATTGACAAGTTGTTTCAAACTGACTTCTTCCCATACTTTTTTATGAATGTGGAGTATTGTTTTCTAATGCAATAATTATCTGAAGCATTTTCATAAGTCACATAAAACATTAGTTGCCTCAATTCCCTTCGTCATGGCGTCGCAAAAATCGGTAGTGCGCGATCTTAAGCCCTGGGGGTGTACGAACCACCCCGAATTAAGCGTTAATTAGGGAAAAACGGTATTTATTACCCCCAGGTAATAGCTCACTCTACCACCTGCTGTTTATGTAACTAAACACAGGAAAAACTTTATTTTCTCGCCCGTTTCGTTTATTCCTTTTAATCGTCTGAGAAAATTGGTTTTATGTTTTGTTTTTGAGATTTATTGAATGTCGTATTTGAGAAAGTTGTGAAAGGTCTCTCCTGGAAATATTTGTGGGACTATTTTTTTGTCATATTTGGATTTTAAGATTATATGAGCAAAGACGGTCTTGTTTGGTCATCATAATGAAGCATTGATCGTAATATAATTATGTTAAACTATTGTTCAGTTCATAAATTATGATCTAACAATATTCATACCAAAGTTAAGCTAGTTTCGAAACATTTAAATTACAAACACGAACTGAAATTTCCACAAAACTTTTATCGGACACCCCCTTGTCCAGGGTAAATCCCAAAATCGTAATCCCGAGGTACTAGGGCGACATAGCTTATCGCCGGTGGCCGGAGCCGACGCCAAATGAAGGCATTAGTTTTCATAAAGCCGGCCGAGATAGCCCCCGGTCACTCCCTTCTGAGGGATGCTCTCCTAGTACCTAGCTTGATATATTGTCCAATGATATTTGAAACCTTTTTGATAAGCGAATCTAAAGTTATTTCAGTAGTCGGTACGGTTTGCAGATAATAGTCATACGTCTTACCGTGTCAGAATATTTTTAGTATACCAGAAAATATCACGGAATTTCTAGGAATACCGAATAGCGGTATTGGTTTAAAGAGCTACACATGATTCTGAGTACACCTCTGTGATAGGAAATTCTTTTGGTAGAAACATTTTTTGGTAGGAAAATATGAATGTGTTAACAAAAACACAAAACATTTTTTTGTTTTTGAAGTCGGTTTTATTTTTTAGCAAAAAAGTTTTTTTATTTTTCCATTTTTAGGGTTCCGTACCTCAAAAGGAAAAAACGGAACCCTTATAAGATCACTTTCTTGTCCGTCTGTCATCACCGATTTTCTCAGGAACGGGTGGACCTAGCAAGTTGAAATTTATACCATATACTGAGGTCTATAGCCCTTATTAGGTGTGTCTAAAAATCAAGGTCCTGAGTTAACACGATAAAAAGATATGGGCAAATTTAGATTTGCGCAAAAACTTGTAAGTACCAAAATTTTCAACTTTTTTTATTTTTCGGACTTATTGACTTTTTAACCAAAATTGACAATTCTAGGTCAACCGGAAGTACCCTATAGGTTTTGGGTCGAAAACCTATATGGTAGTTCCCGTTGACCTAGAATCACGAAATTTGGCAAAAAGCACGGTCTTACAGCACATGTAAAGGGAAAAGTCTGAAAACCGTAAATATGTACTTTAATAACAAAAAAAAAACTATTTTACTATTACAAACTTATTATTTGCGGTTGGTGCAATAGCCGTTTCATGGGATCGAACAGTAAAGTTAAATTTGTCCTTTAAAAAGTATGTACGGAACCCTCGGTGCGTGAGTTCGACTCGCTCTTGGCCGGTTTTTTTAGGGTTTTTTTATAATGATGTTGTGTAAACAATAAACATCCAAGCGATTGCAGCAATCACGACAGATTTGCTGTCTATTATTGAAGGGTTCCCTTGTATATTTCCGACGATCAGCATCAGATCTTCACCAAACTTAAACGGGACCACCGCGAAATAATATTCTTCCAAACAAAAAAATAACCATCAAAATCGGTTCACAATTGGCGAAGAAAACCCTGAACATACACACAAAAAAAAATTTAAAAAATCAGACGAATAGATAACCTCCTTTTTTTGGAAGTCGGTTAAAAAGAATATGAACTCCACCTCCACCATCATCCTCCTGCCCTTATTTATTCCAATATTAAGGCTCTCGGCAGTTTTCTTCTTCCATTCTTCTCTATTACGCGTCATCTCAGAAGTGAACCCTTTGAAACCAAATTTAAGAAATCCATGGGATCATCTTGCTCAACCCTGGCAAAATACGGGTTCAGCAGAATTCGACATAATTCATTACGACTTGCTTGTTTTTCCCGCCTGTTTGTGAGAAAAACTTTTGCGGAAACGGAAAACTAAGATTATGCTGATATGTATGTAGATAATATAATTGAATAGCGTTATATATTATGTGATCGTATCTATGTGTTGATGATAATCCTGACTGGGGTTATGGGTAGCATGTTTGTTAGGAGTCTGTGAAGTGACTGAAACTTCGCCGGATATAAGTGACAGCGCAGTGGAGAGCTTAGCCTGTGTTTCGAATAATGCAACATACTATGCCATCATGAGAGCCTAGTACATGAAAAAGTAAAGTGACATGAAATAAGCGATAATGATCATGGAACAGTCAAAAACGTTTTGTATTGACGACATAAGCTATCGAAAAGTTTTTTAATCAGTTCATCAAAGTATGCGTTTCCTATTTGTATAGTGAAACAAATATGAAACGCATACTTTGATGAACTGATTTCAATGTTCGGCACACAATAGGCATGACGACAGTATCAAAAAATTGTAAATCTATTTAGTCCGTCAGTTAGAGTATTGGAAATTAATGGACACGTATTTTTTGTTTTTGTAAATCAATGAATATTGACAAAAATATTGGCTCGTGACGTCAGAACTAGTTAAAAATTATACCTAGGCGTGACGTATTGAGAATTTTAAAAGCGTCATAACTTCGTCAATTTTGGTTTACATAGCAAAAGAAAAAACAGGGGTCAAATATTTTTTGATAATCTAACTGACGGACTAATTAGATTTTTCTTTGTCGTCTCACCTATTACTGGCCCATAGGATAGGTACTTTTTATCCCGTTAGCAGGATCTCGTGGGACCCAACCTCCATGTAGGCATAACAGCGGGAATTGCTACTAAATTAGGTATTACATAATTAAACTTGTGTTTTTATTAATGTCTTATTCTGTTTGTTTCAGGTTTATCAACGCGAGACGTAGGATAGTGCAGCCAATGATAGACCAGTCAAATAGAGCAGGTAACATTTTTCTTATACAACGGCCTACCTAATGTTAATTAAACACAGGTAAAGCAGATTTTCTTTGCAAGTTAGAGATGACTTTCTCTATTTATAAAAAATACACGAAAAAAAATATAAGACCATCTTATCAATGAGCCCAATGTACGTTTAGTCATGAAAATTTACAAATTGACTATCAACATAGTGTCCAAAAAACTGTGATTCTTTGGAATTTGTCATGAATGGCAAATTAAGGTAGTGTGCCAATTTGAAAAAGAAATATTTCTCTGACTGTACTATTATAACAAAATTACTGTATAGGGACGTTAAATAATTTCTTTAACCCCCAACTACTTTCCAAAAAACTCCCAAAGGTAACAAATAAGACTTCAAACGTCATTCGATATCCAAAATTCAAGACGCCATTACAGGGACATTAACGCGTTCTGACCGCGTCACGTATAGCTCGGACATTTCAAATTCTCCGAGCACGCCCCCAAACGACTTTGAAGTCTAAAATCGAGTTTGCTGACCACAAAGTACGGAGTGGTTCATAGAATATGCAGGCCGTCGCATGCGGCCAGTAACGCCGCCGTCCCATGAGGATGTTCTAGCTTTTAGCGCTGACCGCCCGTGGAATTATGACTGCCTGGTACGCCACAGCTGCGTTTAGAAAGTAGATTAGATAGAATTACTTTACTCTGAGGAAAATAGAGTGTATTGTTTTTGAATATCGGTAGTTTGAACCAGACTTTTGGCAGGATGTACGGTGGACCAAGATTTATTTGGTTTACATTTTATCATGCAAATTACATTGTCAAATGTAAACCAAATAGCTTGGTCCGACCGTACTTTATCAAAGATCTTAATGTGTTAAGGATATTCACAAGTCAACAATCTAAACCACAATATGATTAGAGATCTATAAGTAACTTAACTGCTATTAATTTCAATGTGCAACAGGCAACATAACTACAAGAACGATTTAAAACGCTTGCGAATCACAAAACCAGCCAAAATAGCCGCCGATAAAACCTTTTTTTTACCCATCCCGTCGACAATATGGAATAGAATTACAAACGACCAATTCTATTTTTACTTTGTAATTGTAGCACAGTCCATAAAACGTTCCCGGGTCCCCCGTACGTAGCCAACAAAAATTCCGTCCGGGGGAAAAAAAGGACGTCGCAGAAAAAGGGCTTACTCCTGCGAACGCAAGAAGGGTAAAAAAGAATAATGTCCGAATTCGTTGACCCGTCCCGAGCTATCCATCACTCGCCCCTCCGTCGACTATCGGCGATGTATGCTACCCCGGTACCTTTATCTAGATGTGTGGATGTTGCCCCCCTTTTCTATTTCAAGATTAGAAACGGGGCATTTTCTTAATTTCTTGTTAATTTCATTTATGAGAAAGGAGACAATACATCAGAGGTTTCAATCGTAGGTTTCGGAATTTTCTTGATTAAAAGCTTACCTACAACAGATTTACAGGATACCTATCTGGGCATTGTTGTAATGTAACGCATTGGATATGAAAAACAAAAGTTCTTTCGTAATAAATCTGTTTTCTTTTCATCCATTTTTGTGTTAGAAATTGATTATGAACTAGACCACTGCATGTGGCATCTTTGTGTTGAAAAACTTTACACCAGTTTGAAAAGTGCATTCGTTTTCCCAATACAAAATGCTATCGCATTAAAGTTACCGGGCTGTCAGCACTCAAAATCGCGACACCAAACACCGGAAGTACATAAACCGGGCACAGTTCTAAATCTCGCGAACCAAACGGGCGGATGTGGCCGCCCGGCCAAGTTTGCCGACGACGGAAAATGGAAAAACCGGAGGGGTGGAAGGATAGATGGAAAATTGTTTTGGCAATGGACTAAAGAAAATGGCCACCGCATTTCCTGCGGTCAAGCCAAAAGGCGCTTTTCCAATCACTATATTATTTGTCGTGCGGCCTCCCTGCGTTTATGTATTCCTAGTGCGTGCGATGTGCTCCCGTGTTTCGTTTGCCAACCTTCCCTATTTGCAGCGATTCGGTTGGCTGATTTTTAGCTATTAAGTTTACTCAAAAATAATGTTTTCTGTATCTCTCTCTTCGTTTTAATACTGCAGCCAGTCCAATAACTCATCATTCTCTTGCCCTTGTTGTAATGGGGTCGGCGCAGAATGTCTTCTTCTTCCAAACTTCTCTATTACATCTCAGCAGTCATCTCCCGAGATGATTTCTAGCCATATCATCCTTCACACAGTCCCTTTATCGTTTCTTAAGTCTTGGACTATTCAATACTAATCAGTAATCATACTATTGGTCCCAAGCATCTCCCTCCCATTAGCAGTACGTTAACACGGTCTATCTCAGTAGTTCGGTGTGTACACACGGTGTGTCGCAGCGCTAATGAATTTATTATAAGCGCATAAATTGCCCTCTGATGCGACCCATTACGTGCCTGACTGTAAATTACAATTCGTTGGAGCACCGAACGATCGTTTATTGGGCATTGGGCGAGGATTAAAATCCGTTCTCTCGTCACCGATGCATTTATTAAAAGCGAAATTAATATTCATATTTTTGGAAACTAGCCGATCGGCTTTGTTAACTCTGTGATCGAGGAGATGATTAACCGCTGTAGCTGTAATTAGACCTTGTCAATTTCCGGAAAAATTGTTCGGAGAGAAAATAATTAAATATCATATCATTAGTGCTGTTTCATTAACGGGATTAATGTGGTTAATTAATAATTTAAAATTAAACCCACTAACGTAATTATTTTAAAAGAACGACGTGATTTTTTCATTCTATCTTCGCTAACACAAACAGCCGCATTTAAGTATGACATAGTCAAGATGACTTCCTCCTAAATCATAGTATCCTGGTAGTGCCCCTGTTCGGGCGCCCGTTATTGCTTCCTGCGGCCCTGGTAGGAGACACGCGCCACTGGTCCGACTCAATCACCCACTATTGCATTGTTTGCGAAAAAAGCAATAAAAATCATTCCGTGCAAAAAAAAGGAAAAATGTCGTAAATGTTTTCGACAAAAAAAAACAAGTTTATCATATGAAGTCGGTTAAAGCTAAGTAGGTAAGCGTAGGTTAAGCGGTAGAAAACTCATAAATCTATTTATTTTTGAGTTTTTTTTTTTCATAACTTTTAACTGATCAAGAATACTTAATATATTTTATAACGAGGGACTAAACGAAGCCATAATATACCAGCTAGAGGAGTCAATGAAACCGAGGGTATATTAAGTTGGCGTTTAGTCTCGAGGTGCAAACTGTACTTTTCACTTTGAGTGCGAGAAAAATAGTCTATTTAGTACAAAAACATTTATTATTCCTCCAGTCCATAGAACTTTCGTAAGTTTTAAGTAAATCTTCCGCGATTTTGGCAGCAATAGATTATCTATTATGTCTTTTGCTCTTTGCTCGACGTCAAACTCTTCACTGTCACTGGACATTCTTAATAAATTTATTTAAAACCTCACAAATTTACACTCGACAAAAATTCCGAAATTTTCGCGGTCAGTTTTTTCTTCTAAACCAGTCACAGATTAACAATTTAAAACGCATGGCGTCACCATCTTTGCGGGAAAACCATGGAACTAAAACTCTCAACATTTTCGCAATGAAGATGGTCCACACTCCACAGATAATAGAAGTATATTTACTGGCTGTTTGAGTTTGTCTATGTCACATGAAGGAAATTAAAAAACTAATTACTTTTCACTCCCTAGGGACTAAAGTGGTCATTTTAGTCCCGCTTCGTAGGGCTATATTGACGTACTTTTAGAGCATGAGAAGTGAAAAATAGATAAACAATTTTACAAAATCCATTTTAAAAGACTAAAACGAAAAAAAGACCTACAGCAAATTATGCACTCTAAAAGAAAATACAGCTTCATTTTTAAGACCCTCCCTGCAGTTAAAAATCCTCCAACAGGCCATTGTGAGAAACGCAATTGCAAAACTCAAGAAATCCGTTCAATTTTACCACAAAACTGTTATGGCTTCCGCTTGCGATATATCCTTGGGATTATCAATCGTGATGTAATGGTGTTCGTCCATTATAGTCGTCGATTTCCGACATCCTAGGGGTCTTTATGGTAGTACGCACCATTGCGCCTTGAGAGCGCGGGACACATACAGAACCACTAATGTATAAATCTTGCCTATAGTTTTTCGATTACTTGAGATTTCTTAACAGAAACTGACAAAAGTTCTTGTGAAAAATATTGTGTGTGAAATCTTGCAAAGAAAATCTGCTTTTGAAATAAGAATTGTGCTATGCGAAAAGTTAAGTTATAATATATTTAAGTTATAATTTTAAAAAGGCTCAAATTACAACTGTGACATAATAACTTGGATATTAAAATATAATTAAAGATGACATAATTATAAGTATACTATAATTGTAAAATTTAGAAAAAAAAACATTTTATTTGGCAGAACTCTTACAAACTAAAAATACTAAAAAACTTAAACTAAACTAAATTCTCTTTCCTGTCTGTAACGACAATACCCAGCTAAAGCTGGTGATACAGCAAGCCTAATTAACCGGGCAGTTTTCTACCCCTCAGTATTCCCCCACGCGGGCCCCAGCGGCGCGTACAGCCCAGAGGCGACCATGGGCTACATGATGGATGGCCAGCAGATGATGCACAGGCCGCCCACAGACCCCGCCTTCCACCAGGGATATGCGCATTACCCAGCTGAATACTACGGCCACCATCTCTAATGCAACCTGCATAACTTGTACATGTAAGTATGGAACATTTTATATATACACTGACCTGCAAAAATAAGTACTACACTTTTTAAATTTCAATTTTTCCTAAACCATAGAAGTTAGAGATTTAAAATAAAAAAACGTTATAAAGCTATTTTTATCAGTTTTCTTTGAAACTATACACAAAATCAAACTATTTTTCGAGTCCTTTTTGTTTTCAAAGTATAACTTGTGTACTTAAAAAGTTATTGCAATTGTAAAAGTGTGATACTTATTTCTGCAGGCCAGTTTATTTTTCATTGTTTTTCGATGGCTCTGCCCACCTGATGGGAAATGAGCCCAGCCGTTTGATGGTGATCTCCAATATTAGAGATATTTACAATACGAGAGGCACTTCAAATGTGTTCTCTAAACTGATAGAGTTTAAAATATCGCTATTGTACTATTTAGGAAACGCCGCCATTAGCTACTAATTTAATCCAAGCAAGCGCATACTTTACTAGATTGCTTCATTTTGTATGAAACATATTATAATCTGAGGTATGAGGTACAGGTTGTTTCCCACAATGCCGTGTTTGACTAAAGCGTTGTAAGAGCAACATGGGCAGCAGTTTTGCATTCGGCTTTTTCAAGTTTATACACACTACTATTTATGTATCCCCAGTATGAAGCTCATTCTAGACCCAATTTATGAAACCACCAGAATCGTGTCAAATATTTTTCAAGGCATCTTTTATGCATTTTAAATTGTAATCGACCCATTTATAATTCCGATTACACGAAAATATTCCAAAGAAAGTCGTTGATATACGACAGAATTATAATTATGCTGTTACGGCTAACGCATAAAATGCATAATTAATGTTTAATATATTCAGTTGTAAATAACATAACGAAACGTCAATATATATTTGTATTTTTATTTACAGATATGAATAACGTTGACATCGCGCGGGCTGGCTGTCCGTGAGCCACTGCCGCACTCGCCCAGGTAGAACAACGCCTAATGTGATACTGGCACGTGATAACTACAGGAGAACGATGCTACATGTACATAAAAAAACTAAAATAAAAAAAACGCGACATTTTTGTAATATTTGAAACAGTATACGATCTCCTAAAATTAAGTTTTGAAGTCAACTTTAATGGTTAAACTAAAAATGTAAATGTTAAACGCGAAGTGACATGGACGCTGAAACATAATGGTGCAATCACCTAATATAAATAACGGTTTTATCACTCGGAACAATAGGAGCAAAGTTGATGAATGTAACAATAATGTGGTTTGATAGTTATCGTATAAATATTTATAGCTAATTGTGTATTGTTATTACGTAAATATAAATAAATAATTGAATAGTTGTGTAAGTTGTAACTATCACAGTACTTGGGTCGCTGTCGACAGAAAGGTAAAATAGATATGGAACTTTTTTTTGTAAAGGAGTTGTATTAATAGGTTTTAGGTTTTTCGAAGCAACTTTCTTTGTTATTTGAGGAGCGGTGTGGGCTGCAAGCGGCGTGAAGCGGCGGTGCAGGTCATCCGCCGCTCGCTCGTCACAGAATATGCTCGCCAGTCGCACTCGCCCGGTGTGCACCGCTCCTTACTATTTTCAAATGTATAACTGTAAATTGCGTTTACGTGTTGCGTCTGTTACCTACCAACTAATTTATTAAATGTAATTATCAAGCTCAAATTGTACATCTATAACGAATGTCAATTTCTTGAAAGTTAATTGTCCGCGTTTAATTTACAGAAAACATTTTGAATACATATCTTTGAATTATATATTTATTGTAATGATATTGTATATCGAATATCGTTTCTCACCTTGCCTTGGTGTTCGATAATGTAGCACAATTTGTAACCGATGTATACGAATCACAAAATGATATTTTACAATGTTAAAAAAATGAGATTTTTAGGTCTATTTTTTGTCTTGTGGATGATACCTGATATTGATTGCCTTCTATGTTACCAGGAGACCATACACTTGAGAAGATGTGCAGATTAAAAAATAAGTTTAAAAAGTGTAAAGGTCGTGTTCGACGAGGAGGAACCAGTCTGTTGTTTACTTTTTAATCTGTAGATCTTTCACACATATAATATTTATAATTGTGTGATTTTCATGACTGATGAGAATCTGTGAGCTTCTCCTAGATTACAAATAACTCCGTGGTGTAAAAATGAACTTTTTGCGTAAATATAAACGAATAATTCTAAAATTTACTTATTGGTGTCGCCACGGAATGACTTTACTGTGAGTGTTGATTATAAAATTAATGGTGTTTTTCATGAAATTAATTAAATTCAATGGTGATGCTAACTTTTACCTAAACAGTAAAATCACTGTTGAATAAAATATATATAGATGAGAAACATCAAAAGTAAAATTAGCCACTGTATAAATGGAAATATAAATATCAAAAATGTATACGAATGTCGAAATTATCGCTCACAGTACAGTAGTAATTTACGATGTTTTCCAAAAATATTTCACGTGAACCACTTTATAGTAATGCGTTGCATTACGGCCTTATGTCATGTATACGAACGGGAGATATAAAATGTCATCATTGGTCCTAAGCTACGATAAACTTTGATAGCAGACTAAGTTATCCGAGAACAAGCTTTATTCTAGGCTAATTAAGACCACCATATTGTCTTTTAACTTGCAATACGACTGTTTGTGACGTTATTTAAAAATATATATAAATATATCTTAGAATATTAGTGTATGTTTCATTTCTCATATTTTTTCAAATACCTGTTAGCGAAATAATATGAAGATTTTATTCATTCGTTTTAGTAATACGAATTTTAAAAATGGAATAGTAAGGGTTTCCGAAAATGTCTTTTCGGACAGTCGTATCGCAACTTATCGTCTCATTTTAGAAAAAAAGTTTGTTAACTTTTGTAAATAATTAATCATCAAATATTATACATACGTCATTTTTACTTTGTATAAATACAGTTTTTCCCCAATGAAGTCTCAGTATTAAATAATTTGGGAAGAAAATATTTTTTTCTCTTGCAACACCGGACTTTGTTGATACACAATTATTATTGTTATTTGCATTGCGTGTAATATATTTTTATTAAGAGGAAAATCTTAAATAGTAGTTGTTAGGTATTAATGTATTAATTGAAGAATTTTATTTTGATTTTTCTCTTTATTATATATGTATATGTACATTATATATAATGATTTGAAAGTCATCAAGTTATTGTAAATATAGCTACTAAAAAATGGTGAACATGAGCGTCTGTCAGCGGTACATTTTCAATTCGATGAAAAAAAGTTAATTATATATTTGTATTTTATAATTTCGGCGAAGTACATATTATAAATAAAAACTATACGATTAATAGTGAACTGGTTTATATAAATGATAAAGTGACAACAGACGCTGACGGGCCGTTGTGGAGGAAATCTGACGAAACTGTGTCGGCATTATGAATGCTACGAATTGTGTAAAAAATATTAAAACCTAAAAAAAATGTCTTGTTTCATTTTTGCATAACCTCTTTCTTAAGTCAATTCAATACACGAATCCAAGTTTGTTCAAATCATTGATTTCAGTGTTTACCAACGCGTAGGTACAAATAATTGAGAAATCCTACACTATCTCGTTTTTTAAGAGTGATCTACAAGAAAAGTGTATATCTATACGTTGAAATGAAGAAAATTAACAGGAAAATTAACAAAATCGACCTGATTCGACCAAAATACACCCTTTTCAACTGAATACACACACATAACCACCACTTCAACTCATAGACAAAACTTTCAAACTAACCTACAAAATAAAATAAAAAAAACAAAAAAGTTTCGTTACCTCGCATGAATACGTTAAAATGTCTATAAATATCTTTGGAAACAGTCGTCGACAGAGCAAGGTGTTTGCCAACGGCTATAGTTTGTAACTTCCACAATTTATACGAAAGGAGACAAAGTTTATTGTTGAGCAGGCAACGTTTGCCGGAGTGATCGAATGTATTAGGAGTACAGGGGAGGAAGGAAGTGTGTTGAAAAATATAATTTGAGAATGGTGAATTATGAAAATTGACTTTTTAAAAGTATGTCGTCATGGTCTTAAAATTATGACTACTAAACTTATTCTTTGTCAATAAACAAGGAATACTATGAAAAAATAGAAAACATCAAAAAATTGATCATCGAATGTTTGTATCTAGTAGGCTCCTATGATATTTCTCAGCATTTTTTATCCACGACACAAAATAAATCAATTACCACAATTTGCATTGAAGAAAAACATTGGAAGTGCATTCAAATTTCGAATAAGTCTTAAATTATTAATGAAAAGTCATAATTATTTTGATTTCATGACACCAGTCAAGGCAAGTCACGAGTAGAAATAGTCATTTATAATTGTAATTCATGAATTAGAGAAAAAAATATCCAGAATAGACGGTGAATGAAATACAATATTATTAAGCTTTAAAAACCTAAAAAATATACACTTTTTCATACCAACATAAAAACTAACGTTTTCCTCATAATAAAAATGCGAATCAAATTAAACTAACAAGCAAAAAAAGTACTAAGACAACAGAATCCTCGAGCGGTTGGTACGTAACGGCAGTGCTACGCGGCGTAGCGTTTCGTAGCGTTCGTAGCGTCGTAGCGGGCGTGGCGGCTCGAAAATGGCGGACGACATTGAGTAATGGCACACTGGGACGAGTCCAGTGACGCGTACCACAGGGTTGTCATGTTACAATAAAACTATTTTATTTTAAAATAAGTGTTACCTAAAACGATGTAGCCAATGTTACCTAAAAGGTCCCCAGCGCAAAAGTCAAAGCTTTAACTGAAATAAAAAAATCTGTGAACCAAATATAAATAGTTAATCACAGTTATAATATTCTGTTTCCATTAAAATTGGTTTGTTTAACCAGAAAATTCACATTCATACAACATCACGCTTGTACTTTTTAAGTAGGGGTAGGCAATTACATCACAGTTCCCCCCCCGTCATGTTTCAGTCCCAATGTGTGAACACTACAATTCAAGTTATTCAATAATTTCAATTCACATTCAAGATTGAATTTCCTATTAAACAAGGAATACAATACAATACAACATACATCCAATATTCTTCAAACAGCCTAAAAAACCGCACCGAAAAACATAAATTTGGTCCCACACAACCCAGTGAACTCACAATTTCCGCCCCAACTCTGGCAGCCCTACGTTTTTTCCTCGAAGCGAGCACAGTAAGCAACGCACCGATTGTATCGCTCGCGGATGTTCGCAGCGGCCCATTTGTCAACCTTAGCCCCCTCCTGCCCCTCCCCCCGCCTTCCTCTACTGGGGCACCCCAGCCCCCGGCGACAAAAGAAAAGCTTCAGATGAACACTGAAACTATATCAATTTATGTTGGCCTGGTACGAGATGTGCAGGAATGCGGCCTTTGTAAGTTATTTTGATGCCTGAAAAGTCTGTCTGAAAAAAATCTTCTAAATGATTGTGTGGTCCAGGGTCTAAACGTCAGTCTGCCACTTTGGTCTAGGTGACACAAAGATTAGTACTGCAAGGGGACTTGGGTTCGATTCTCAGGTCGGTCGGGCAAAGGAACCACTAGAAAACAGTAAAATTATAGTCTGGTCTAAGGTCAAAAAGTCAGTTACTTTGTACAAAACTCAGATATTCAGCTTCAGCAAGGTTAAAATTAACCTTTTGACCGCCACGTCAAAAACGAAAAAGCGTGCCCTCGGCGCCAAGCTATGAATTCATCCTATAATACCTACAAAATAGTAGTGAGTTCGAAATAATATCGATAAAGCACTAACTATTTATTTTTTAACCTAGAGTATGTTTTTAATAAAAGGTCTATACCGGAACAATATAATACAGGAGTTTTATTTCATTCCGCTTTGTCCTTTATGACAAATAATAATGATATGTCTCACAGTTTCGGCGTTAAATCCACAATTCAAAACAACAATCGATAAAACCAAGTCAATACTATCACAGCACTATGTTCAATCATGACGTATTTTCTTGTCACCTTAGGATGACAGTGGCGTAGCTGGCACGGCTTTTTAATTTGCTCGCCTCTGCGCTAGAGGTGCGCAACCGATAATAATAAATAATATCGAAATAATAATAAGTATACCTACCATACCTAATATATAATATTGATCTACGCACAGTTAAACTTTGCATTTTTGGCACATTAAACGAGTGTCAGAACGTTTTTATTTAGCTGCACATATTTTGCATCGCTGACTTTTGCCGGTTAGTATTTTAACAGGAAAATGCTCTAAGGCATCATTTTTATGTAATTAAATTTAAAAAAATACATTAAACGAGCTGTGGTATTTTGGTCGTAAATATACGACCCTGACTAAATCGTCATGGACCCAAAAATATTTGTCTGATTAATCCGACGTTAGCGGTTAAATAAAAGGTTAATAATGGATGACCGCATCCATTATTAATAATATTTAATAACAGTAAAGGAACTACTCTATTTAAAAAAAAACCGCGTTTGACGTCATGGGTATGTCAAACATAGACGACTGTGGCGTCCCCGGCACAGACATTACAACAGTGTGTTAGAGATGGGCATTACAGTCATTACGATTAATCGATAATCAACTAACACTCGACTTTTATAGAGCGCATAGCTCAGAATTATAAAATTTTCTTGATTTCTCAAACATAAAAGTTCAATAGCAAATGTTTTATTATTTACTAGTGCAGAATTCAGAGTAAATAAAATATAACGTAGGTTGCCGTCGAGGTCGATATTCTTATTATATTGACTGCTACCTACATCACTACGTGTCCTGTTATGGTGACTGTGGCGTCGAGGGCACTATGTTTTTGGAACTTTATGACTGGTTTTCTTTTTTGTCATATTACGTTACTAAAGATGAAATCTAACGAAAGCAATTCACTTAAAATAAATTAAGAAGAGTCAAGGTACATAATTAACAAGGGAAATAAACAAAACAATGCTGTTTTATGACATTTATTTACATTTAAAATTCTGTCACGCAGTCGCGACCGTGGCGTGCTAGGCACATTTTGGTTTGTAGTCTATACACGACTGTGGCGGTCAAAAGGTTAAAGGAGATAAATCTCTATAATTCATCATATTCACCTGCCTGCCTTTCCCCAACCATCTTGGGGTCGGCTTCCAGTCTAACCGGATGCAGCTGAATACCAGTATTTTACATGCTGCTTATCTGACCCCCAAAACCCTGTTACTGAGTTAAATAATGAATAAAACTTATACTTAAAAATATAAATTCGAAATCATTTTCATTGACTTTTCACGAAAGTTTGTGAGGATGGATGAATGTTTGTTACTCTTTTACGCATAAACTACTGAACGGATTTGGATGAAATTTGACACACAGATAGTTTATAAACTACCTACAGTACGATCCTGTCGGACGATTACCTTACTCGTACCGTAAGCTAGTTGCAGATAATATAATGAAACAGGTAGTGGAGATCACTAACAGAGAGTTAAAGAATATTTAGAAAAAGAGCAAGCAGTTAATTTTTTCTTGTTTTTAAGGAGGAATGATGCATCATGCATAACAAGCACTGTCCAAGAAAAAATGAACTGCAATTATAATATTTCTTTCACAAAACAACATAAGTACATGGACTATTCTTAAACAATTATTGTTTTCTGCAAAATGATAATAAGTTCCATTTTCGCACCTGCCGTTAGCCCTTAAATTCATAGGACAGTAACGTAGCAAATTTACAAGCAATTATAAACTAAGTTTCATTACGTCCAGGCGAAGGTACCAGGGTGTCATGACTGGTGCGAAGGCATCGAGCAATTTCCACTCAGGGCTAATTTAAGACGGGACCACGACCGACATGTTTATTGGTTAATTAAAGTTTTACTCAGAAACAAACAGTACCAGGGACGCAGAGGACGCTTGGAGGGATAGCAAAAACGGGGATTAGAGGGACAATGTAAAGCGATAACTGTAACGAATTAAAAATCTAAGTTTTACGAATTACAAAATAAAATAATTATTTTTAGAGTTGCCGGTGAAATAAAGAGTATTCACAGTATCTATGCGAAATCCTGTTGAGTCGTTCAGAAAGCCTCATAATATGTTCAAGCTATAAAAGGGAAAAGGACTTCATTCTCGTCATTTCGGTTCGGACTATTCGCTTTTCCGTGTCGTTTAGTGTGGCCACTGCTTAAGTTACATTTATAAAGGGTGTAAAAACACTCTTATCGAAGCCGAGAGGCCTGGTCCTTCCCATCATTGCGATATTTTTTTTTTGTTCTGTTCCTTACTTGGGAACCATCTAGTTACGGAGATATTAAAGTATTTAATGTTTAAACTATTTTTTAAATACCTTCATGACCCCTGAACTATTTTTATAATACATGTTCATTATTCAGCATTACTTCGACGTGCAGAATTCTTGGTTGGCGGCTTCGTAAGGGGTCTGCTTATACCCATACACTAGATACGTAGAATCCAAATCTGTTGGAAAAGTAGGTTTAAAAAGTGGTCCTTTGCAAGTTTCAATCCAAGCAGTATCAGGTACTGAGCAGGAAACCAGCATGCTTGATAGATATCTCTTGACGGCATGTATAGCCAAGTCACAGGCCCTTGGGCGGCATAAAAACTCTGACACCAGGTTAGTTACTAACCACGCGATAAAGAAAGAAGAAGGTACTATTTAAATATAATAGGGTGGATGACACACCAATCAATTGACATACTTTTTAAGAGCTGTCAAAACGCGGTTCTCTCATAGATTTTGTATGGCAATAGCACGCTGTGACGTCACTGTTTAGTCAACTCAATGACTCTGAACTATTTATTGATTTCAAAGCAACTAAAAATCGAATTTGACAATTAATTGAAAATAAATGGGGTTTTCGGGAGATTGGTGTCTTGGAATTATTGTTATATGGAGTCATCTACCTTATTTAGGCAAAGTGATAAACGTATAAACTTCTTTTACTTGTGTTTCATCATCACCAGCCTACAACGGTCCACTGCTGGACATAGGCCTCTTCAATCGCACGCCACTCAACTCTCATCCAGTTGCCACCAGCGACCCTGCGAAGATCGTCGCTCCACCGAGCCTGAGGGCGTCCCACCTTATGTTTGTCTTTCATGATCAGTGACAATTCTACCAACTCCTGAATTCCGATGAAGTTGAGTTAAACGGAGGTTTGCTAGAAAAGGCAGGGCAGGTGATGACAGGATAATGTGCAAAATATAGCAAATTAGGTCACACATACAGGAGGACTGAGGACAATGAGGACTCAGCAGTGACTGTCTGAATAACTGAAAGAGATCCGACTGGTTAAATTTTATATTTAGCAACTCTAATACCAACCAACTTTTCAAAGCATACTGCCAATTATTTTACACGTGTAGCCTCTGGACTAGCTTTACTCAAAAGGCCGTTAATGCTCTTCGCGTCCAGTACAATAATGCATTCAGGGGGCCGAGTCTGCTATTACAATAGTGTCACAATGGTCTATCATTGATTTCATAATTATTGTTGACCGATGCCATTGTCATTTTGCTAAAAGTTGTTAATCTGCTAAATTCATAATGGTCGATCATTGGTCTCGTAATATAATTGTGTTAAAATGACATTGTTGTATTGCCATTATTATAAAACCTGTTAAAAAAAATGATTTTCGAAAAACTAGAATTAAATTTAAACATCTAATCATGCCAGATTTCATGTATATATATTTTTACATATTATTTATTAGTGTTCTAAGCAATCTGAAGTAGTAAGAAGTTCGTAAATAGCAAAAAACATTTAAGTTATGTGTAACGCGGATTTGTGAAATTATACAATTCACTAATATTTTATCTGTTTAGCTGTCAAAGTCAAATGTGACATTACTGCTTACTGACGTTTTATCTGTTTTTATTTGTAGCGGTCGGTGTTTCGATTTATTTTCATTTATGTGTTTTAAATTATATTTATTATAGAAGCCTATATTTATTGCAATACAAAATGGTGCTAATTGAGTAAATTTCGGCTGCAACTGTCAACATTTTAGCAAAGTCATTCATTAATTTGTCATTGTGGACGAGATTACCATTCTATGCCATTTCTTTCAATGGAGTGTCAGTGGTTGATCATTGGAAAGTCATAATGGCGCCACTGTATTAGGAGATTACCAAACTTGTCAAAATCAACAATTATGAAATCAATGATAGACAATTCTAACACTATTGTAATAGCAGACTCGGCCCCCAGGATACTGTTGGGGCTGCCACGCTTCTGTAGTGCATCGGGGATGTTCGGGGACGCCCAGACTGACAGCTTCGCTGCAATCAGACGCAAGCGAGCAGCGTCCTTGTTGCGCAGGATGCGTGCCTGTACCAACAGTCTCCTGAATGTCATTGCCAACAAACTGGATTGTCCTCTCATCTGGTATTTAAGTCAGCTTCATGCTCCCGCAAATATTGTTAATGTCTACTGACATAGTTGTTAAGTTTTTATGTTACTAACATTTTTAAGTGATCATGCACTAGGTCCTTAACTTATAATTATGGAATTTTATTCTGAAATAAAGAGATTATTATTATTGTATTATAATGTTTCTGCAAACGGTACAATATCAAAAACACCTGAACAGGCCACGGTTGGCAAAACAATAATCCAAGTTTACAATTTATCCGAGCGATCCCGATTACTTGCGCCTACCGACTAGCGCGAGTAGCTGTACTTGACACCAGATTACCAATGAGACAGAGTGTCAAGCACATCTTAAAACAACATCAGCCGGTGTGTGTGAGTGTGCCTTGCGGGGCCTGATTGCGGCTCACTTTGTGCGTACCCAAACTGCTCGATATGCGTCCACAACCCAGGCGATGAATCTGCTAAACGCCCTAATTGTTCAGGAACCGGATCTTGATATTTTTATGAATAGCAGTGAACCTGTGCTTAATTATTGCATTAAGTTCTTTAGTTAAGGTTATGTTGTTGGCTTGCTGCACGCTTTGGTGCAAACTGTAAGTGGAGCAAGTAACTGTGATATAAATTTAAAAAATAGGAAACTTTACCATAGTAACCATAAATTCTCAATGTTTGCGGCCGAAAATGGCCAAAGATCGCACAAGAAAGAAAATTTGGAAAAATGAAAGGACAAGGCCAGCAATGGGACACAGTACAATGCATGTAAACAAAAAAACTAAATCTTACTAGTAATTAAAAAGTCAGAGAACATTGCAAATGAAATTATGATCGCTGTTCTCGAAAACTCTAGACAATTACCGTCAACGAAAACTAGCAAAAACGTATAAATTTTCAGAAACTGGATCCACAACTACGTTTAGCGCTCTACAGCTCCTTCATACTCTTACGAAATTCGCCCACTCGCCCTCCCAGTAATTAACGAAAAGGACAACTAAACAGTAATGAGTTTTACTAGAATCACATAAATAAATTGATTCTGTTAATGTAAACATCGTCAGGTAATTGGTACTTAGGTAAATTAGAAAATTAGGTGCTTTACGTTGATCTGGAGTAGATAAGGTGATATGCTGGCGCCCGAACGTGTAAATTTGGCCTGAAATGTGATGGTGTTTGCATTTTTGTCCACTAGTGGATTACCTACGACTTCGTACACGTTCAACGGCTTTCTCTCATCTTTGCCTTTGTTTCATGGACTTATAGGTATCAGCAACGGCGAGTAGTAAATTATAGGTACTTAAAATGTCATGCGGTATTTTCTTGTGTGATTATTGTTTATTTTTGAGATCCCGATATTTCGACGCTGTTGCAAGCGCCATGATCGCGGGAGCTCAGAATAATTTTAAATAATAATAATTATCTCGTAAATGGTGTCGATTCTGTTGTGCACAAACTAAACTTAATTTTGGCTATTGCTATGTTTTACTAAAAGGCAGTGCGAGAATAGGACGGCTATAGCCATGAACTAAGTTGAGATGTCAAACTACGCCTTGCACTTCACCGTGTTTTTAGTCGACATGTTTTTACGTGCACCTTTCATTTGTATGGAAATATTAGTTCCAATTAAATTTGACAGCTCTAAAATACGTCCGTCTCTTTCTCGTTTAGAAAAAATATAGCAATTGCCTAAATTCAGTTTAGTTTGTGCTCAACAGAATCGACACCACTGACAGTGTAAGTTTAGTTATAAACCGTGAAATAGTGTTCAAATTTTTGTTGACATGTTGAGACTGAAAGCGGACAACAACATCACGCCTGTAATCCTCGAAGGGTTGGGCAGAGGTGTGCCTAATAGTACACCCACATTTCACCAGTTATGTTATTAACGTATCCCATGTTATAGGGGGTAGTTTAGAGGGCTAGTTGCTGTCTGTGACTGTACATGTTGTACCTCTTACTCATCTTAAATGACTAAAAGCTTGAACTATGTCCTATCAAAAGACCTTGTTTCGTTGCCCAGAGAAACCAAAGTTGATTAGCTATATTATTATTATAAAGGGTATACCTAAATAGACTCTTAACGAAGCCGAAAGGCACTTGTTCTCTCCGTCATTGCGATCATTTTTTGTTCTGGACCTGGGAACCTACTAGTTACCGACATTGGAGGTCAAAGTTTCAAAATTTTCACAAGTTTTTTTCAAATAAGTACTAGTTTTTAAGGTCATTGCTTTACTTAAATACATCCATTACCCGTTTACTATTAAATGCGTCCCTAAGCCCAATGTTTTGAGTGCGTTAGGTACATGTAAAGTCACTTAGTTTGATGTACAGAATGCTTGGTTGACGGCTTCGTGAAGAGTCTGTTTACACCCTGTATTCATCAGCACTCTAGCGAAGCAATAGGCATGACGACAGTATCAAAAAATTGCAAATCAATTTAGGCCGTCAGTTAGAGTATTGGAAATTAATGGACACGTATTTTTTGTTTTTGTAAATCAATGAATATTGACAAAGATAAAACGCATCAAAACTCGGGAGTGGGGGCTCGTGACGTCAGAACTAGCTAAAAATTATACCATGGCGTGAAGTATTGAGAATTTTAAAAGCGTCGTATCTTCGTCAATTTTGGTTTAAGTAATAAAAGAAAAAACACGGGTCAAATATTTTTTGATAATCTAAGTGACGGACTAATTAGATTTTTTTTTGTCGTCTCGCCTATTGTAGTTGTAGACCTATGGTACTACAATGTGGGTGTAGGTAACATCAGGTGCACCTCTACCTAACCCTTCGGAGACTACAGGCGTGATGTTATGTTATGTTGTTATCCTAAAGCAAAGAAGAGTTGCTGAAAGGGACTACAGGAGCTAAACGCGAGTTTTATCATGCAAAAAAGCATATGATCCACTGCAATAAACAAAACCAGAAAAATATATGATATTCTTCAGGATATATGCTACCTAGTATGATAGTGTTTTGAAAACAAAATACAACTAATTTTACTCTATAAAAAAAAATCACGAACTTATCTCTAAAAATTTCTTTGAACGAGAAAAAACCATCATAAAATATATGCGATCATTCTGAATTTTTAGCAAATAATTCTACAACCAACCATGATAGTGTTTTATTTTTTTAGTCAAATCAATAGATTTTTTGTAAATCGCAAAAAAACACTCATTTCGCACTATTCGGCCGGCAGTGACTGACGTAACAACCACTTTGTAGTGCAAGCTGATTAGAAATTTATTCTAACAGTATTTCAAATGAAGTTTGAACCACCACAAATAGAGTTGCTAATTTAGCTCCTGTAGTTTGCCTTAACGGGTGAAATAGATAAATGAAAAAACGCTGCAAGAATCTCGGTTGGAAACATAGCTTCACAACTACCTCATTGCCACTGAACGCCATGATTGAAAGCGCTTCAAGCCTAATGGCTATAAACATAGCCTAATCACATTAGCTCTTACTTAAACACAGCTATATAGCCATAAATCGTATTTTAAAACCTCCCGCTGGCTCTGCGCTCCTAGTAACCGTCGACTCCAACTATTTCACGTTTAATGGACCAAATAACTGGCGTGATGGTCCAGCAGTGGACTACGTCCGGCGTTTTGAACATTTTTCGCGGGGATATTTCCGTTTTTAGCCTAAATTATTGTTATTGTTTTGTAGGACTATGCTTTATTAAGACTATGTCGTCCTGGTAGTTGGTTGATATTGATAGGCTTGTTAAATGTTCTGTGGCGGTTTGTCTGCCTAGTTTTACAAATTGCTAACTATTAAAAACATGCATAAAAATTTTGTGAACAATTTCATGATTTTATAAATAATAATAAATACTGACTATCTTTAGTCATTATAAATGTATCGATCATAGAGACATAAGAGCCTTGTAGGCTCTTATTTCAGTACAGGCTTTAAACTAGACAAGCTTTTGTCCGTGGCCTCGCTCGCGTTATGGTCGGAAATTACGAGACGTTGATAGGCCTATGTTTATTGAAAAAGAAAAAATGTATATGACACTCGGGGATAATGCAGCTTCCCATTAGTAAAAAATTTTTCGGAATCCGATCAGTAGTTCCCAAGATTACCCCCTACATCCAAACTTATAAACTTTTCCTCTTTAGTAGTGTAGAAGACAAAAAAGACTTGTAAAATAGACAGATGATACCGGCCACATGAGAATAGGTTTTATACCGACTAGATACCTAGTAGATTTGTTTAATTTTTCTATGATTTCCTCTACCTACCAGAAACACTCCCCAAAATGGTCGCACAAACAAATACGCTGA
The DNA here is from genome assembly GCA_963853795.1 of Xestia rhomboidea. Taxonomy (NCBI): domain Eukaryota; kingdom Metazoa; phylum Arthropoda; class Insecta; order Lepidoptera; family Noctuidae; genus Xestia; species Xestia rhomboidea. The sequence goes on from OY970777.1 coordinate 16,963,006, forward strand.
AATTAAGCAACAATTTAAAAACGTACACGCATCTATTACTCCCTGACCGCTTCTAAATCGCGCTGTACATTGCGCGCTAGGTTAGGTAGGCCGCATCGAATTCATCACTCGCGCGGCAATGAAAAACGTTTGGTTGCGCGACGCGGCGCCGCGACAACTAACGGCCGTGTCGCTTTGACGCTCGTGCGACAAGTCGTGACGGCGTACGGTTGGCACAAAATGGTGGTATGATAGTCTCCAGTAAATAAAATGCTTAGGCTTTTTTGTAAATTACGAAGAGAGTATAGAAACGGATTGAAAATCCATTCTACACTATCAGTGACGAAGCTGTTTCCACTTTCGATACATTTACTGAAGAAGTTAAAGCGGCCTGTACAATAACTGTAAATAGGTTTAAGCCTTGAACAAATAAATATTGTTTATTATTATTTTTTAATTTCAACTAAAGGGATACTACACGATTTAAACGGACTCTTCACGAAGCCATCAACCAAGCATTCTGTTCATCAAAATATGTAACTTTACGCAAAAATTATTGCTGGGAAACGAAATTTTTTTTTGGGATGAAAAATGACGTTTTACGGTAAAACTCAATGTAACGTACTTAAAACATTGTGCTAATGTATGGATTTAATAGTACGGGGGTCGTCGCGGGGGTGTATAAAGTAAAAATCTTACATTAAAAACTTGTATTTAAAAAAAACTTGTCAAAAAGTTTTGACCAAAGAACTTTGACACCCAATATCTCCGTAACAGAAGGTTTCCAGGTATGGTGTAGAACTTTACTGTAGACCAAAAAAATGATGCCTTTCGGCTTTGTTAAGGGTCGTTTTACACCCTTTATTTTGCACATATTTCAAAGCTTTGTAATGACGAAGATACGTTCTCAAAACTGAGATAGCTACTAACCATACTCCTCTGGATGGATCTTCTTATACGACAGGCCATATCAAATAAGAAAATAGCCGAGAAATGACACAAATGTCAAAAAATCATCCCTTTTCATCAATAAATCTGCTAACGCTACCCCAGTGGTACGTTCAACAACAATGATCGCTTTCCACACAGACTACTGAAAAATTTGTCCAACAGGCGATGTCGCGCGCACACATATATCTTGTGCAGAACCACAATCCATGCTCGTTGTACTAGGCTATCATATAATACAAGAGAGTTATTGTCCAACTGCAGCAAAGGCCTCTTGACATCATAGAAAAGAATACAAGCTTTGATCCAGGGCTTGGTAATTGCATGATGGAGAGATTATGAGATCGGATTGACAGTTTCACTGAAAAGTTAAAACCCATGTAAGACGAGTATTTTAAAGTTCTGTGGTGTGTCTGTGATGAGAAAAGATAAGTTGTGGGAATCATCAATATTTAAGAGGAAGACAGCAAATAAGGTGACTGAAAAGCTAAGGAGTAGCCGATTTTTACCCGACTGCAGCAAAGCCAAAAGGAAGGATTATTGTTGTATGGACAAGTGATGCGGAGGAATGAGGAGCGAAGACGAGGTTGAATATGGATGGCTATAACCAAATAGGCAGACCAGAGATAAGATGAATAGATCGTGTGTAAGATGATCTAGCTAACTAGGAAGGACCCCAAATAAGTTAAGATAAAGGCAGGACGATTATGATGACTGTTACTGAAACAGATCAAAAAGGTCCAGCGTAATGACCTGATTGAAATAATGCTTTGAGTTGTATTGTACAACGGACGGCTTTCCCCAACTCGACGTCCAAAGCGCATATTTTGCGTATGGGAAAACAATGCTTTAATAAAGTCATTCAGCCAGCCCTCGTGAATGACAATGTTATTATTCTGGATAGAACCTGGACTAGACTGCTAGGTAAACGTAACAAGAGATAAGATAAGATAATTTTATTTGTCCAAAACATGAGTCACATAGCATGCAAGATGTTAAATCAACTTATAATTATGACAGTCATGTTTTGCCTGAACGGCGTACAAATATAAGATGTCGGACGCTACACAACATCAAGTGATTTTAAATTCATCCACTACACACAGCAAATATAGGTATTAACAATCCAATTTAGACTATATTTAAACTAAAAGGTACAATAGAATACAATCAAATAGTTAATAAGCTCATCATAGTAAATAATACAAATCAAGAAAAGCAATTATATTAATAGGAGAGCTGGTATTGCCCCAAAGACCAACGCTTTAGCCGTAGGTAGTACTTAGTAGAAGAAATTGCACTGTGGATGATCAAGACCGCCTAGTAGAATGGAGTACTACTACCAGGATCCCATAACGCTGCAGAGAAACGTTTGGCTCTTAGACGAAGGTACAAGTGGATCCAATTCAGCCTAGTAAATTGCATCAATTGTACTAGGAGCACAGGAATGCAGAGATATACCGCATGCTCTCTAGTTATATGTGGTCAATAGCAAGGAATGGTTCTACCAGGCTCACAGATGGACGAAGAGATTGGTGGATTGGCACATCTCTATAGATTATGTATTGTGCAATTTATACGAAGAATCATTGAATCACAAATCACAAATGACAATCGCTTTCAAAGATTTTCAAGTGGATTGAAAGCTTTTCGGTAGCTTACGTCAATCAAATATTTTTTGAGTCTTCACTTTCATCCACTGATAGAATATCACTTTGCCTAGATATAACATAACATCACGCCTGTAATCCAAGAAGGGTTAGGCAGAGGTGTATCTATTAGTACACCCATATTTCACCAGTTATATTGAAGTCTCATGCATGTACTAGGGGGCGAGCCTATTTCCATCAACCGGGTACAAAACCAGACTCCGTGGCTGCTACTGAGAAGTTCCCGGTGGAAAAACCCAATAACAATTTGCCAGTGCATGACCCAGGAATCGAACCCAGGACCTCATGTTCAGCAGTCGCGCTAGAGACCACTAGACCAACGAGACAGTCAAGTCAAGCAAGGCAAGTCAAGTTAAGTCAAGCAGGGCAAGTCAAGTCAAGCAAGGCAAGTCAAGTCAAGCAAGGCAAGTCAAGTCAAGTCAAGTCAAACAGGGCAAGTGGTAATCGAAGCAGTATGTTTGCCTAGACATAATAGGCGAGACGACAAAAAAAAATCAAATTAGTCCGTCAGTTAGATTATCAAAAAATATTTGACCCGTGTTTTTTGTTTTGTTACGTAAACCAAAATTGACGAAGATACAACGCTTTTAAAATTCTGAATACGTCACGCCTAGGTATAATTTTTAGCTAGTTCTGACGTCACGAGCCCCCACCCCTGAGTTTTGATGCGTTTTATCTTTTGTCAATATTCATTGATTTACAAAAACAAAAAATACGTGTCCATTAATTTCCAATACTCTAACTGATGGACTAAATAGATTTGCAATTTTTTGATACTGTCGTCATGCTTATTATGTCAAAAATGTAAATGATACAACATTGTTATAAAAGACAGCCAACCATCATGACAAAACCAAAGCAATCCAATTTTCTAATCCTATAAAAACATAGAAACAACTTCTATAGTTGACACGACAAAATACAAAGTATTCCATACATAGTCTACAACACAAAGATATTTCTTCATTCTCGATGCGACTCACAAATTGGGGCGGTTCGCTTTCATCCAGATTATTCAATTATGTCGCATTCATTATAGTGCACATCAGAAATGTTAAAAAGGTACATAAAAGGATTGCAATTTCTTTATTACCCTCATTTCGATTCCGGTGATGGCGTTGTCAATATAAGAAACGTAAGATAGATGCCACTTCACGACCATACACTAACGAATTCTGTACTTTTATCATAAGAACCATTGAATTTTCCTTCAATTTTGAACTTTATAAACGCACACTAAGACTCAAAATTGTGTATAACTAAACGCAGCAAACCCCAGCAATACTGTCCAAATTTAAAAATCTCAAACGACAATAAAATATAACACTTAAAAATATAGCAATAAAATCCAAAATGTTTCGAATCGGAATTAGAAATACAGCATTTCTGAACTGGAACGAATCCGATTGTTTACATCGATCATTTATCCCTTTCGCTCTCGGTGTTAATCATATGTTTTGTCTCGCTCGTTCGGATACGTGACTGAACATTTAGATGTTCGCTTGTGCACAGATAATGGCTGGTAGGTTTGACAATAACATTAGTTCGGATACGAACCGCTTTGATTGGATTATTGAAAGATATCGACGTGCCTGTGATTTATGATCGCCTGGTCAAATGTATAGTTGACCGGGGTCTTTGGTGGTATATAAATTAGCACCTAGCACTTGTGTAACATGAATAACATTAAATCATTTGTTTGCTGGTGACATATAAGATTTAAATAATCTCATTAACTAATTATTAGGTACAACTAAATATTTCAACTACACTCCAGATGGGCCAAAATAAGTAAACCATCAGCCAATCATCAACAACCATGGACTAGAAGTGACAATCGCTTTTAAAGCGTTTCGTATTTCTATATCCACTTTCAACAGAATAGGCAGTATCGTTTCGACCCCTTATGTCAATGTCGAAAACGGTTTTGAGTCTTCCATCTTCGTTATCGCTGATCGAATGGGTAGGCCCTCTGGTTCAACATGCTATCCCAGTACATTGTTGCACTTCTTTCTTTTTCGTGTGTTAGTATCTAACCTGGTGTCAGAGTTCTTATGTCGCCCATGGGTCTCTAACTTGGCTTTACATGCCGTCCAGAAATATCCCTCAGGCATGCTGGTTTCCTCACGATGTTTTCCTTCACTTCGGTGATAATTAAACAATACGCACATGAATCCGAAACTAAGGTGCGTGTCTAAGTTCGAACTTGAGAGCACTTGGCAGTCCAGGGTCACACCACTAGGCTAACACTGTTCCACTGTCACATATTCACTTGTTTGCCAGTATATTCCGAAAGAAGTAGCTCATTGAACCATCTTTTTGGCGTCGACCTCAGAGATCACGCAGACATGAATCGGGAGCGGAGGGCGTTGTCTGTTGGAGCAAATATAATTGCCCACAGATTTGCTCGGTGTTCAGGGGGTTTAAAATAGCCGCTTTATCAGAATCATAATAGGATAATAATATGAATTGCGTTAACTATTTTAAAATGGTCACAGACACACTTCATATTATAAATTGTCTTTTAGGAACATTTAAAAAAATTTAACGCAATTCATTACATAACATTATTGTCCTATTATGATTTTGCTAAAACGGCCATTTTAGACCTCCAGGCGGGGTTAAGGCTACGCTCTTTATACAGTATTGCACATCCCTTTACTCGTGCAGCTAGCTTATCACACTATACTGCAAGAACTTACAACGCCATCCGCGTCCAGTACGTTCAGTACGGCTATAACGTATCTCTGTTGTCAGCTCGAAATGATAGTCCATGTCATCAATTAACATTCATTGTCATTGTCATTGTCCATCAATTAACGGTCAAAAGGTTAGTTTCGTATTATGTATGACCCTGTTAGTCACCGTAAAGTGAAATCCACTCAGTGTGATACGTAATACCAATATTCATCAAAGTTCGGTGTACAACCGAAGCTTGATAGTCACTGGATATCAGAAAGATACGTAATAGCCCTGCAGGGCGGTGATGGGGCTGCCCCGATACTGTAGCGCCTCTCGTGTATTCGCAGAAGCGCACGCCGACTGCTTTCACGCGACTATGCGTACACGCGCCGCCAACTCCTTGGTGCGCAGAATACGGGCCAGCTCCACCACCGTGCTAGCGATGATTGGGGAAAGGTTTGACTGTCCTTTCATTCGGCATTGTTCCAATAGACATGTCGCTGTACCTACCTATGCCGGAGAAAGGATTGTGAATAACTATTATTCTGGTATTCCATTTTTATTGAATTTAGTTGAATTTTAGTTGAGTTGAGTTGAATTGTAATAGTATGTCATTGTACGTACTTGTGTTCAATAATATTCCTATTGTAATTTATTCATATTTTATCTAAATTGCAATATTTTGTTTTTGTGTATGAATAATAGTCTGATTATAAATGGCAATGGGTGTAAATTACCTGAATAAATTAATTTATATTATTTTAATACTTAGTGAGTTTGAAACCGAGCATCGGGTCACTCAACCGAAGTTAGTCTTTGTTACAGAAGAAACAGATTGCATTGATCGGCAAAGAACCTATAACAAGCTAACTTATGACAGATTACACTTGGCACCAAGAAGGGATGTCTTTGGAGGAGCTAGTGATACCTAGCACTTCTATCCTGTTGTCACTTCTGGCATAGTGATAAAATTCAGTGTCTTATTACTTTTATAATAAGCTCTATTTATTACCTGGGGCATTAGATGGTTAAACACAAACGCATGCCTGGCTTGGGGTCCGTGGATAGTGACCGCCCATTACATACGAAGTAACATCCATGACCGAGTTACATCCATGCCTCGAAAAGCACGTTAAGCCGTGTTGGTCTGTCATTTATAGATTTGACAGTCGTTACAGGTAGTCAGTGGCCCGAAAGTCTGACAACCAGTCTTACTAAGGGGCATTCAAATTCAAATTCATATTACCCAGTACTAACTGGGTTGTAGAGGTCAGATAGGCAGTCACTCCATGTAAAATACTGGTATTCAGCTGCATCAGGTAGACTGGAAGCTCACCTTAACATAGTTGGGAAAAGGCTAGGCAGATAGATGATGATGACATGGAACTTAAACGTAACGGACGAAAAGCGGGTTTGAAAGATGCATTATCATTTTTCAATTAGACTGATGCAATGGATCCATCTCTAAAACTGTTTAAACCATAGTTTTAATAAAACTATGCTGTCATTATGATTCCAATTGCATTACAGCCTTATAATATAGCTTGCAACAACATTGTTACATTTAAGTTTGTCTCAAATCCGGTACAATAATGGTCCACCATTTTCCCAAAGCCTGAATAGAGCGTTCCAACCAACGCAAAGCAGTTACTTTTAACCAGTCCAACGATGCAATGATTTACGACCGTGTTTTTACAATCATCAGATCAAGGGACATCTTCTAAGGAGTAGATTTATAAATGACTCCGCCCTATAGTGTAAGCGTGGTGCTTTTTCACAAACGATGGGGCGCCCAATTTCGTATCCTTGGTGTCTTGCTCGCTCACTAAAGGAACTGATGGACGTTACTGAAGGCGTCAAACTCTTAGCCAAATTCTGGGCCGGATCAGCATTGGCAGCTACTGGCACGCTGAGAAGAAGATAATCATCATCAAGGTCATCGAAAGACATCTTAACTTAGAATTTGAAAATTGAGTTTGTTTGTCATGCCTTCACGGAATAACGGCTGAATGTATTTAGATGTAATTGAGCACAGGGATGTGTAGGGAGGTACTCTCGGTTTAATGGCATAATTTTCAACATCCATGCGGGCGTAGCCGAGGGAAGGCTATTTTAAATATACTGACGTGAACGGGACAAGATCAAAATATCGTAATCTACTTGAGAAAGCCAACCCATTGGTGTTAGTAAAAAACTGTAAATAATTTGTCAAACAATTGCCAGTTACGACATTTTGCTTAAAAACGTCACTGAAACATGGCATTTTATTTGACAATATTCTTCTGGAAGATGTCGCGACGAAAGTTCTGAATATGAACAGTATGGCTTAATGGCTGTAAGATCAAAAGATCGGATAGACTCTGTGAAAGATGATTTTATGGCTAGAGAGGGTGTTGACATTCTTTGTGCAGTCACTGTTTGATTTGTGGTTTTGATTCAAACCACTGTCGTAGTTTTTTTAAATGGAGACGAGAGATGATATGAGAGAGATGACTTTTGTATTCGTCAATGTGACCGCTTGATGGCTGCGCTCATGTATTTTCTAGTAACTTTATTTTACAATATAAATCTGGTGTACGAGTTCTTCAAGTCTTTGATTGCATCCACGGAATACCCTCTACAAGAAGTTAACAAAGGGGATGCGTTACTACTCAAATGACGAGCAGTAGACAAGTGTGGAAGAATAAATGTAGCGCCGACCACATATAAAATTAATAAGAGCAGGATAATGATAATGATGAGCCTATCTACAGTATCCAAAACCTCTTTGTCATCAAGGCCCTAAGTCTATATGCAACTGCAAACGCTCACTTATGAGTTAGTAGAGAATACGGCGCGTTACTGACTACCAGCCCGCACTGGAGTCGACTTTAAGTACGCTTCCTTCATTTCGGAATGCCCTCTCACAATGATTGTAGCAATTTTCCGGGGCATCCGTCGTGAGAGGCCGCGGGGGTGAAACGAGAGGAGCTAGCGAGCGATACAGTTTCCTCATCTTAAATAATGATATATTTGTAGACGCATCTTTCTTGAGTTTTTTTTTAGGTATGTTTGATGAAGCTACTAATTCACCATTGTTATGTACTTACTTACTTAGTGTACTTACTTGATATAGGCAAAGGGTGTGAGTTTTTTCAAACCCTGGCTTCAGCATTCCGATAGCTAGAGTAATAGTCAAAGTTCATTCGATGAATAAAACTGGCGAGTATCGTCATTCGACACTGAGATAATGAATAAACCGATCCGATCCGAGTTTTGACGCGAAATTCATGTCAACCAAAGCAAATAGTAAGCAGTTAAATGCATTGTATTTTTTACATTCATTTATTTATTCGTTCTTCATCATCATCAGCCTATTAATGTTCCCACTGCTGGGACGCAGGCCTCCTCTCTATGAAAGGGAATGGGCTATAATCCACCACGCGGGCCCAGTGCGGATTATTCGTTCTTAAATACATACAAATTGTTTCGGAGGAACTCGTGGGTAAATACTTAATAACGTTGATGAGTGACCATCCATTAGGTACACACTGAGTTTCGTCTCGCGAAAAGCACATTAAGCCATTGGTCCCTGCTTTCATTTGTAGATCTTTGACCATCGTTAGGTACAGGTAGTCAGTGGCCAGATAGGCGCAGTCCCATTTGTGTGTAAAGTTGGGTATTCAGCTGCATCCGGTTAGACTGGAATCCGACCCCAACATAGTTAGGAAAAGGCTAGGCAGATGATGATCTTATGAAAAACAAATACATTTATGACATGTATTTGCATTTTTTGTGCAGATTTAATAATGCCGTCTTGGTAAGTATTACTACTAAATACATGACAATTCCTTCTGCCCGCCATCTCTTTGCCTACAAAGGGGGCGGCGGGCGGGCGAGGGTGGCGCCGCGGGGCGGGGGCGTCAGTGACGTCGCTTGAGCGTGTGAAAATTACATTCCAGGAGTGCCTCGCATATCTATCACTTGCAAATTTAACTTTAGTTTCAGAACGGCGGTAGTGTGCGGATTCCGTTCTATGTATTCCTGCTATGTAGTATGTACTGAGTCTCCAGGGATGCAGGAATGGAGTCTTAGGAGTGTGGCTTTGGGGACTGCATTATAATTTCAAACATTAACAGGGGAAATTTCAAGAAAGGACATCAAAAATTCTTGAAAAAGATGTGAGACCAGGGTATAGGAAACTACAAAAAGGTGTTTAGGAAAATGCAATTTTTGGTTCTTAGAATAAACTAGTTTTGTCTGTAGCTTCGCCCACATGCAAGTCGAAAATTCACCCATGGGAACTTACCATCGGGGTAAAAACTATCCTAGATGCTGCCTAAGCTTGGTCTAACTGTGCGAAAAATGTCATCAAAATCCGTTCACTCGTTACGACCTCCCATTGTGTCACCCAGCATCCTATGTAAAATGGTCTACTTTGGTTTTGATACTTTTTGTGTATGGTGTTCATAATAAAGAGTATTTTGTCTATGACAAGCAAATATCTTTCTTCTTTGCCGTGTGGTTAGTGCCTAACCTGCCTATAGCTATTCACAACGCTTCGATTCTATTTTCAATTCGGAAAGTCGTATGTCTATCTCGCTCGGTTTCGTAATGTCAAAAAAAGATAGACATACGACTTTCCGAATCGAAAATCGAATCGAAGCGTTGTGAATAAGGGGCCTGGTGTCAGAGTTTATATATGCCGCCCATGGGCCTCTGGCTTGGCTTTACATGCCATCGAAAAATATCTCTAATAACAAGCAAAGATAACATATAGTCAGATGAGTCAGACACAAAAACAAGTGGACAGACAGACCGACTTTCGCATTTATACCTAATATTAGTTCGGAAGTATGGATGAGCTTAATATTCCTGTCTACAAGCTTAGGCACCTTAACAACAACCCATTGGCCAAGACAATGCAATTCACACACACTGTCACACGTAAGTCATTTGATATTACAAAAGCAATACCTACCAGGCTATCATGACATTATTGGAACTATGAGCACATTCAACTGCACTTTTGTCAAAATCAGCGTCGGGCATGCAATCAGAAACGCATTACCGTCTATGCTTGCGTCTATGCTTGCCTAGTACCTACATGCGGTGGTGCAATGTGGCGTACATACTTAAAATTCTATTAATAACACATATATAGGACATAACGACTGAATTCTTGAAGGGGATAGGCAGAAGTGCATACGCGCAGTGTAGGTACATTGGCTAATTTTGTTGCAAGTCTCATTATAACAGGAGATGAACTTATAGCCATTAATTAACAGGGCATGAATTCAGACTGTGGGAAACTACTGAAAATTTCCTAATGTGAAAATTCAATTACAATTCCATGCGATATAAGATTTACAGAAAAAAAAAAAACTATTTTCCATTCGAAGCTTGTGACCGAAATTTTTATCTGGGCATTGTAATGAAAAACGAAACTAGGTAGAATTGTCATCGGGAACAAATCATAAATAAGCGACGAAAGGAAGAAAAATAGTTCATTTTTTTTCTTTTTTGTAAGAAAGAAGCCAACCAAATAAAAGTTCGTAAAAATTCATTATATAAAAATATATATTTCGCCAGCTATTCATCAGTTTCAGGACCTCATGATCAACAGCCCCTGCAACCACTAGACAAACAACCATTGCATTTTGATTTATTTTTTAAGTACTATAATTAAGATTTAATTTAATTTAATCTATTTTGTTTATTTTAATTTAATTAAGTATAATCAATTTAAATTTTTAATAGTTTTATTTTTCCAAACTGTGTAAGTATTTAATATTATTATTTTTTTGTGGAAATCATTAACTAAACATAGTTAATGATTTAATTGTCTGCGCATAATGTAGTGCATGCAATGCTTTTCTGTAAGTGATGAGGGACTTAGATTTAAATTTGCAATGTACAAATTATAATGTAACAGTGTACTCATTGTTGAGAAGACTTATAATAAATAAAAAATGATAAACATTTGCAACGTCCATTTTTTAATACGCAAGCTCCTTCACACAAAAAGAACCACAATATATCCTAAACTACACAAATAACTTACAATTAATATTAGAATACGTATCAAAAACCCTGGGCCATGTAAGTAAAACTTTAACCAACGACACAAACTCTGCTCCGTGTGGCTCAATACAAGTTTAAAAAGTTTGAATATTTAAATTATACGGAAACCGTGTCCCCTGAGTATGTACTGGCAACTGAACAAAATCACTGTAAATAATATAACATTGTGGTGGACTTTAAAATCTAGTTTTAAGACTTCTTTTCGTAGGTGTGACGTATTTCGGGCGAAATCGAAAGAATATGTGAGTCTCATAATCATTATCATTTCAGCCGAAAGACGTTTACTGCTGGACATAGGCCTCCCCCAAGTGTCGCCTCATTGACCGGTCCCGTACGACTCGCATCCTGCGGATTCCCGCAGCCTTCACCAGGTCATCGGTCCATCTAGTGGGAGGCCTTCCAAGGCAACGTCTTCCGGTTCGCGGTCGCCACTCCGGAACTTTTCGGCCCCCTCGGCCATCCGTTCTGCGAGCAATGTGCCCTGCCTTGGTTCCCTTGAGATTAATGTGAGTCTAGTTGTTGTTTATTCAGGTGTAACAGTAACTCCTATTGTTGTTTATCTATTCAAGGGTAAGGAGGATGTGCTAAGGTATCCCGCGACATTTTTTTATCGCAAGATTGGCCTGCTCTTGACCTCGATTACGCCTGATGGAAAGCGATGGATGAGATCTATATGGAGCGAGCGAGCCCAGAAGATGCCTGTTCGCTCTTGCTTTGAAGGCAGATGGGTAAAATGCGGATGGGAACACAGATGGCCTGCTGTGGTATGTAATATGTTGTGCAAGCTTGCAGTAGTAGCTTGCAAGTAGTTAACGTAGAATAGCAAATAAGTATTATGTTTAGAGCAGTCAATAAATGGATCGCACGACATACGGACGTTTCCTTATAAACTCTGCCTAACCCTCTGCCCAATCCTTACATGACGACCCCGCCAAGATTTCAACCACGTTTAGGCGTTGTTTAAATATCTACATGGACAATTATTAACGTACCTACATCAAAATGTGTCGCTCAGATATCCAGGATCGAGAATCCAGAAGGATGAAGCATTCATCACTCAGATTGCTTCCGGAGGATCAAACAGCAGCGCGGAATATTACCTTACAAACATAGCGTCGTGGTGTTCGTCATCTGCACAATACTGTCTATTGCAGGACTTTATCCCATGATCTGCCCACGAAGTAGACACAATAGTTAAACAATGCCGTCTCGGCCAAATTGGTCATTTGACAGATACGGACTATACGTTTTGCAAGTACAAAAAGTGCCATCAGAATTGGATCACGAATGAAGTTATGAAGTGACCACTAGATCTGGAGAGAAACCTATATGCGTTTCCTGCGCCTGCCGTAAATAAAAAGAAAAATAAATAAATAATGAAGAAGTGAAGAAAGGAGATAAAATTATTGAAGAAAGAAGATAAAATAATAGAAGAACCAAGAACAATTGTTGAAGAAAGAAAATAAAAATTACAGAAGAGAGAAGAAAAATTATAGAAGAAAAAAAAGGAGAGGAGAACGAAGAAATAAAATATATTTTGTTGGAGGAGTCAGGGTATTCCCGGCTCAGTTACCTGTGGTGTCCAGGGTATATAGCCCGGCCCAAGCTGCCATTCCTGAGGATAAGCCAAGCAGTCACTTCAGAGGACAAACCAAGCAGCCCTTCCAGAGGACAAACCTAGCAGCCCATCGAGACGGACCAACTCGATGAAAGGTATGAGTGCGGTACTCATGAAGTGTAAAAATAGATTCAATAATTATTCATGGAAAGACTTAGTGAAATATATATGAAAGTTTACTAGGTAATGTGTTAGTATTAGAAAATTAGGCCCTAAACGGCGAGGCGAAAAAGTACGACAGTGAAAGTTTCAGGAGGCTAATGATTTGTATAATGAGTTTACATTATTAATTGAATACGGACGTATACGTAAAAAGGAATTACATTTAGATCCGTCAACACCTAACAAAATTGAGAAAATTTACAGAAAAATCTTGGGTTATAAAGAGGTAACAGATATTAATTCAGGAAGTTCGTCAGACGAATTTTTAGAATAGAGGAAAATAAGACAACATACAAAATGGAGAGTTTCAGTTTAGAAACGGCCAATACTTTGGTTCCAGTTATGGACGGAAAGGATGAAACAGTAGAGAGAATAATCGAAGGTATAGAGATTTATGAAAGTTGCTTGACAGAAGAAGGATTGTAAGAAATTGCTAGTTTCATTTGTGTAAAAGACTCGTCTGCCAAAAATAGCGAGATTAAAACTGAAAAAAAAAGTTACGCAACTGTTTCTGGTTTAGTAAAAGGTATTGAAACTCATCTTATGACAAAAAAATCTTCCAACTCGAGAGAGTTTCACACTTTGGCCGTGTGCTAAAAAAAATTCTTCCGTTTTTTGCTTGCAGGTCAGTGTCAGGTTGTATGTTGATTAGAATATGATTCGCGACCGTAATAAATATGGCTTTACAGAGTTATAATCATCAATATAGCCCTCTAAGTTCATTTAAACCTACAGGGTATGAAGAACAGGGTTTAAAGTTCTTCATCCCCCATAGAAAAGGGAGGATCCTCCGACCAGACGGGTGTTGTGACTGGTGGGATACTGCCCGACAGTATGTGTCGGGTGTATAGTGAAGTCTTAGTACTTTTTGGCCGCTACAAAGCCATTAAAATACTTTTTCATAAAATAGTCATTCAATGCTACCCTGGCCGTTCCCCCCTAAATGATCGATTTCTGTAACATAGCAATTAGTTCAGGTTAAAAGCAAGATAGGTAGGTACTACTGTTTAGCTATTTTCTGCCAATTTATAATCTTATGAAAGCTATAGCAAAATTAAGAAAAAACAACATTTTATCTTTTTGCAGTTATCCCAATATATTTCGGGTTGATAGAACATAATATTTCTTCTTCTTCTTCCCTACATTAATCACTGTCTTTTTAAATAAATACTCACTAATACTCTCTCTCTTAAATCACTGCCATTTTTTTTCAACTTAATCTGCCCAGCCGTTTCGGCTTTAAGTCTAACCGGATGCAGCCGACTGCCTATCTCACCAGTTAGGTACTGTAGTACGATACCATCTGGTAAGAATGGTTATCTTTCTAGTCTCATCTTTCCTAAAATTCATCGTTTTATATTCATCTGCTTCTTACCTAAACTTACACCGCCACTTAATATTTTCCGTGATTTTCAATTATTGTGTGCTTCCTTTACTTTTTTACTCTCTCGTTTTTCATTGCTTTGAAAAATTATAAAGAAGACCAGCGCTTACAAACACCAAAAACTGCTTAAATAAGTAATTTATGACCATCCAAAATTTCACACCACCCAACACTGCGTTCTCATCAACCAATCCCAAGAAATAATCCTAACAACTAACCAAAACGTCTCCAAACAATGTATTTTTACGTCTTACGTCCCAAAGACGTACGAACAGGTGCTACGTCCAACAGATGCATTTTATGTAACTCAGTAGTTAGGTTTAGTGCGTCGTAAAACCGGGAGTACAATGATGTGAGGGGCTCCAAGAAGCGTTTGTGTACAATAAGGTCTGTTGGCAAGCGTTGACGGAAATTAAGTTATTTAGCTTTGATTTGTTTTGTCAAACTAGATTTTGCACCGAGTCCGTCCATGAACAGTTCCATTTACATTGATAAACTGTATGAATAGGTACATATCTAGACCAGCTATGGAGTTTCTAACCCATTCTTCTCCAAACGAAACATTTGCGAATGGCTGTTTGGCGGGCTATTGGAATCAATTCTATTTGCTTGTATATTTTGACTGATTAAAACGTGCCTTTTGGTGGCGTAAGTCGTCACCGTCTTGCCTGCTTTTTCCCAATATTGGGGTCGTCTTCCTGTCCAACCGGACGCAGCTGAATACCAGTATTTTATATGGAGCGACTGCCTATCTGACATCCACAACCCAGTTAGTACTGGGTAATACGATACATCTTGATAAGACTGGTTGTCAGACTTTCGGGACAATGACTACCTGTGACGACTGTCAAAGATCTACGAATGCCGGGACCAACGGCTTAACGTGCTTTTCCAGGCATGGAGGGGTCACCCATTCAGGCACCAACCTAAGCAAGCACGGCTTAACCTAAAGATCGACCCGAGCGGCTGTTATTATTTATCCACGAGCTTCCGAGGCACAAGCGTAAATAATTATTGAAATACAACTTCGGGACCCGCTAGACGTTGGTGTTGCTGACAAATATTGTTACTGCGGCCACGACATGACCTCTCCATAATAATGCCGTGCCTCCACAACAAAATAATATATTCCTAATCATCGTCAAGTATCAGTGTGACTGCGTCGGACTCTTCCTGAGGGCCTAGAAGTGCCATCATCATCATTCTCCTGCCCTAATCCTAATTCATTTGAGTCGGCACAGCGTGTCCGTCATATCATCGGGCAAACAATATGCACCAGGGTGCCTCTTCCTAGCTCGCCGTCCGTCCGTCTCATGACGACAGGCCGTGTCGACGGCGCAGGAGTGTTCCACGCGCGCCTCAAAGAGAGTCAGCAATAGGGAAGGGGTCCGCAAGGACCGAAGCCTGCCGGGGCTGCGGGACTATTCGAAAGAGATGTCGTGGCCCCGGAACACAAAGGGCGATGAAGGAACATGGATGGGTTTTAGTCAGTAAAAGTCTGACACTCCCTCCTGCTCCGCCCAGAGCGGGAGGAGTCATTTGATGATTTCCCATCCGGAAAAAAAAGGGTGCCTCTTCCTGTATGTCCAACGTAAAAGTGTCCATAATCAATAAGGACTTAAAGCCGACCCTTGATTCAAGCCTCCTCCTCCTCAGTCGTGCATTCTTGACAGAATGCTCGTGATTGGAGATGATGCATTTTCTTTGGATGACGTAGCCCTTGCGATGCGCCTCCACTTGTTGCAGTCTTCGGCGTCTCAGGAGCTTTGGACTTTTGTGTTGCAGCTTTTATAAGGATGCAAGCCTACGGCCACACTAAACTAGTCGATGTTGCCAGCAGGCCACTCTAACAGAAAAAAACTATGAAACATGTAACTGTAAATAACGTATTGAGTTGACTAAAACCAGCGCAAAGTGGCTAGCCATCTGGTCTAATCAATGGGAGCACGACTATTGGGGACTACTGCCAGGTTCTCTTCGAAACTATTATATTAAAACAATATGGTTTTCGAAATATCAACAGTGTTGATTGAAAAATGTAATTTTAGGTATAACAGCAATTTGCAGTTTTATGAACGTGTAGTCCTTATTTTTAATATTTTGGTAACAAATAAAGAAAACGTTTTATAAATAATGAAAACTGCAATGGCAATTTATTTCATAAACAATTTACGAGATGTGATAATTTTATCTACTTATGAAAATAAAAGTTAAAAATGCAAATAAATAATTTAACTTTTGAGCTAATACTTAAGCACATTAAATTTATAATAAAATGACGTTGCGTCTAGACCACAAATAAATCAAAGTTGGCAAACAGTTACAAGTTCTCAAGTGTTTAATTTTGAGGAACTGCTAAAATGCCACAACTAGCGCCATCTAGTATGCGATAGCGGCACTTCGCGGAAACTGCGAGGAGAAACATGAAGTAAAAAAAATCCCAATTGAACAGAAAACTCTTTTACTTACGTAATTAGTTTTTTTGTATTGGTTAATGAAATAACAATAAGCAGTGTCTCACGTCTAAAATATTTAAATCTGACACATTTCTCTTACAAAGCAAATGTTGCTATGTAGGTAGGTATCGTCAAAATATATTACATGAGACGCTTAGTTAACAGATCGTTTCATAAGAATTACGACGAATAACCCATTAGACCAGACGCTCGGTACGGTTTCGTATTGTAACAATAACAACTGAAATATTTTTAATATTTTTTGAAAACCCGTTTATTTCACTATTAGTATTTAAGTATCATCTAGTGGGTGTAACGTATTACCCAGTAACTGGGTTGTGGAGGTCAGATAGGCAGTCACTCCATGTAAGATACTGATATTCAGCTGCATCCGGTTAGACTGCAAGCCGACCCCAACATGGTTACGAAAAGCTAGGCAGATGATTGATGATCCACCTCAGCACTTTGACAATTTAACAATATCCAGTTGCGTTAGGGCGTATACACGTAGAACGCTGGTTGTCAGCGCTGGCAGGTCAGCGCCGATAATAGTTAGAGAGCCCACGACACTAAACCCAGTTTGATAAAACTCCCAAATGATATATAATTAGCCACAGTATTAATGGGGGAACAGGAAACGGCGATGCTGCAATGCAAAACATGCGCCTCCAGGTTTTTTGCATTGTAGCATCGACAGCGTCGAAATATCGGGAGCTCAAAACAAATAAAAATCACGGAAGATATCCCGTAAATGACAATATAAGTTTAACAGGATACAGCTGAACGACTACCTATCAGACCTCCACAACCCAGTTAGTACTGGGTAATACGATTCCTCTTGCAAAGCCTGGCTGTCAGACTTACGGGCCACTGACTACCTGTAACGACTGTCAAAGATCTACAAATGACAGCCGGGACCAACGGCACGTGCTATAATCGTTATAATTTGTGATGATTGGATTAAAATTTGGACTTCATCCAATCCAGCAACCTTTGACATTTTATGTAACAAAAAAACCCACAACCCCTGTACAAAAAAAAACCCTCTCACTTGAACAACAAACTCAACACACTATCATCTCAAAAAAAAAACCACAAAGTATGCATGTATTTTTTAATGGCGGCACGATCAAAGCTCCTCTTGCGCGTGCGCACGGCACATTGTACGCTAATGCGCGCATTGACGACGAAACCCGACGACGCCCGAAGTCCGACGAACAGACATGGATGGACCCGATTGTGAGCCAACGTTGTAAATTTCATTGTTTACCTTACTTTTTCTTAGTAAAAGTCTATTTATTAATAAATATCAATGGGGTTTTGCGTTTGTATGGACTAAGTAGATGATTCAAATGCAATAAAACTGGACTGGACTAGAGTATAGAGCTACCGACAGGCTTGCAGAGATATAGTAAAATAAAGTGACAGTTGTTTGACCATGTCAGTCGAAAGACCTATGGCTGATGGAGCAAATAAGTCCTGAAGTGAAGACCACGTATCGGCCAGCGAAGTGTGGGACGCCAAGCAAGATGTGTCGACAACCTTAAAGAGGTGGCTTGGTCAGACTGGATCCAGAAGGCAGAGCATGGAGGAGCATAGGGTATTATAAATACCCCAGTTCTCTTCGTTCCAGTTCAGTTCGCAAAAGATGTGGTCACTGTTGTCCAATGTTGCTTCGCTAAACCGTATGTCTTCATGACTTTTGTCAGGTCTACTTTACTTCTGTGTTGTCTACCTATTCCAAATAACTGTCCATAGCATCCTTTTTTTTCGGATGGGAAATCATCAAATGACTCCTCCCGCTCTGGGCGCAGCAGGAGGGAGTGTCAGACTTTTACTGACTAAAACCCATCCATGTTCCTTCATCGCCCTTTGTGTTCCGCGGACACGGTATCTCTTTCGAACGGTCCCGTAGCCCCGGCAGGCATCGGCCCTTGCGGACCACTTCTTGTCCTTAGCATCCTTGGGTAGTCCTAGTCCCTTCAAAATGAAGTCTTCGCTTCTGGCGAAAGAATTAAGGAACGCCAGCAATGTCCTTTCATCTGATATCGGACACCTGTCTTACAGCTGCCGAAGTACCGTTGGCAAAACTAGCTCTTGGATTGATGATCTTGGTATAGAATTAACGATTATCGCAAGGAATTATATTTTTAGGGTTCCGTACCTCTAAAGGTAAAAAAGGAACCCTTATAAGATCACTCTCTTGTCCGTCTGTCTGTCCGTGTGTCACCATCGATTTTCTCAGGAACGGGTGGACTTAGCAAGTCCAATTTATACCTGATACTGAGGTCTAAATAGTCTCTATTAGGTGTATAAAAATCAAGGTCCTAAGTCAACACGATAAAAAGGTATGGGCAAATTAAGGTTACCTATGGTTCACAAATAAATTGATTTGATTTGATTTTTTGATTTGATTTTCGCGAAAACTTGTAAGTACTATCGAGGACACTCCCGCCTGATCACCACTAAGCTAATTTTTGCTTGCACTTACAACATAGAAACGCTCTCTATCCCCGCCCCGTTGACTTTATATAGAAATAATTAATGAAAAGATACTGATCGGCGACACATGCCAAACGAGAGTTATTGTTATTTTGCGCGCCAAAGTTGATGCTTTCCTAATAGGCCTAAAATTTAAGGT
The DNA here is from genome assembly GCA_963853795.1 of Xestia rhomboidea. Classification (NCBI taxonomy): domain Eukaryota; kingdom Metazoa; phylum Arthropoda; class Insecta; order Lepidoptera; family Noctuidae; genus Xestia; species Xestia rhomboidea. The sequence continues at coordinate 16,982,609 of OY970777.1, forward strand.
GGAGTGGCTCGGCGCCTCCGCATGATTTAAGCGAAAAAAAATTTTACTTATTAACTAATTTTAGTGCTGTAAGACCTTGCTTTTAAGCAAAATGGACAATTCTAGGTCAACCGGAAGTACCCTATAGGTTTTGGGTCGAAAACCTATATGGTAGTTCCCGTTGACCTAGAATCACGAAATTTGGCGAAAAGCAACGTCTTACAGCACATGTAAAGGGAAAAATCTGAAAACCGTAAATATGTAGTTTAATAACAAAATACCTACAAGATTATACGGAACCCTCGGTGCGCGAGTCCAACTCGTACTTAGCCGGTTTTTTTGTAGCTTTTCGTGTCTAGATGTTTGTGAATTCAAACACTGTTTTAGGCTTTCACGGTTATATCGGGAGCTCGAAACAATTAATTTTCACGGAAGATATCCCGTAAGTGACATTTTGAGTATTGATTGAGAATAGTTCACGCCTCGGATAACACGTTAAGCCATTGGTCCCGGCTCTCATTTGTAGATCTTTGACAGTCGTTGCAGGTAGGTAGTCAGTGGCCCGAAAGTCTAAACACCAGTCTCACCAAGGTGTATCGTATTACCCAGTACTAACTGAGTTGTGGAGGTATACTGGTATTCAGCTGCATCCGGCAAGTCTAGAAGCCAACACCGACATAATTGGGAAAAAGGCTTTCATAGTTTAAAGTTAAAACAGATAATTTTATATCTAACTGGACGTCACGCGGTTTCACCCGTCTAGTTCCCGTTCTCGTGGAAGTACTGGGATAATATATAACCTAAGTATGTTACTCAGGGTGAATGTAGCTTTGTAATGGTGTAATGGTTAGTTTTTGAGTTTATTCATTTCAAACATACACAAAATAACAAATCTTTCCTCTTTTATATTAGTGTGACTCGATGCTAGATGCTCTACGGCCTACATATATGCAGCTGTCCTATTACCTAATTTCTTATAGGTACATAATATTACCATACAACAACACAAAAGGCCCACTAATAATTATTTTAATTTAAATAGCTCGTCCGACTCGCAGCGGTCATTTAAACATATTACAAGATTGCCGGCGGCCATTTTATAATTATCGACCACCATTTCTGAGTGTCAACAAAAAATGACTATTAATATTTATGTAAATTTTTAAACGAAACTACGATACTGGAGAGCACTTAAATATTTTGTTGGGAGGGTGTTAAATATCTCCCAATTAAGTATGATGACGTAGGTAGGTATGGATTAAATAGTAACCTAACTGTGGACTTCATCCAAATCATAGATTTATGAGAAGGTACTTCAAAAGTTTTCCTATAAGTCTGCACCCTCCCTAAGATCCTGCAGGAAATTCGTAATAAAGTATATTTATTATAATTAAAAAACTAGACAATGTAAATAGCCTGATGAATATTGTTGTATCGTCAAAATAAATTCATAGCATTTGGTGGAAGTGTGTTACTCAATTGGGTACCTAGTTTCCACCATTATACAATAATCCCAAGACACAACATCTCTAAAACAACACTTCAATTCAATTAATTGCAAATTGTATTTTTTGTTGCTTTGAAATCAACAAATTGTTGAGTCATTAAGTTGACCAAATAGTGACGTCATAGTATGCTATTGCCGCACAAAATCCAAGGGGGAATCGCGTTTTGACAGCTCTTTTATGGTAGGCATGTCAATTGATTGGTGTGTCACCCTACAGTTCATCTTGCAAGCTTACAGTCTTGCTGGAGATTAAACACCGAACAAATCCTTTAGGCACGCAGTAGCACGCTAGGGCTATAAAAGTTAGTTAGTTCTATATCAATGAGAACTTGTGAACAGTAGGTACAGTCGTGGTCTTTTCCGCCTGATCAATTAATTTTTTTTTCGCTTAAATCATGCGGAGGCGCCGAGCCACTCCACCTTAAACTTTAGGCCTATTCGGAAAGCGTCAACTTTGGCGCGCAAAATAACAATAACTCTCGTTTGGCATGTGTCGCCGATCGGTATATTTTCATTAATTATATCTATATAAAGTCAACGGGGCGGAGATAGAGAGCGTTTCTATGTTGTAAGGGCAAGCAAAAATTAGCCTAGTGGTGATCAGGCGGGAGTGTCCTCGATAGTACATCTAAATCGTACAAAGCAGATATCCTTAAACAATACCATTTTAATCACAGTTCAAAGCAATGCAGAAAAAAAAAATTGTCTCAATTTCGAACACCAATAACTCAGACAAAAAAGTCTTCAAAGGCAATATTGGTTCGTCCATTAAGCCATCGAAACAAGAGAAAAAAATGCAATTTTAATTACTAAAAACAAACTGGGGTCGTTGAACTAAATAACAAAAGCGCTCAAATCTCGTCGAACCGCCTGTACCCTATGTAACTCATTATGAGAATCCGTCTTAATTTTATATTATTTTTTGAAGGCGTCCATTAAAACCTTCATTCAGGATAAGGCATAAAGAACTGTGCCCGTGAGTGCTTTTAGAAAAAAAAACGAGTTAACCACCAGTGTTGCAAAGGTTTTTTTTTTTCTATAATGGGGTAGAAAATGATTTTAATTTAATTTATACAGGGTGTAAACAACCTCATCACGAAACTGTCAACCAAGCATTCTGTACATCAAACTAAGTAACTTTACGCAAAAATGATTGCTGGGAAAACACTTTTTTTTTTTGGGTGAAAAATCGTGTTTTTTAGTAGAACTCAATGTAACGCACTCAAATCATTGTGCTGATGGATGGATTTAATAAAACGGGGGTCGTGGAGGTGTTTAAAGTAAAAAATTTACATTAAAAACTTGTATTAAAAAAACACTTGTCAAAAAGTTGGAACTTTGACCCCCAACATCTCCGTAACTAGTAGGTTCCCAGGTATGGTGTAGAACAAAAAAATGATCGCAATGACGGGGAGAACAAGTGCCTTTCGGCTTCGGTTAAGAGGTTTTTTACACCCTGTATAGTTGACACTTCGCGTGACCAGTCTTTCTTTGGCCAAAGAATTAGAATTACCATTCAACGTGACAATGCTCAGTCCTCTGGGCACGTTTACGGATGACTGCGATGTGGTGTGTGTACTACTTAGACGCATAAATAGTCGTTCTGTTGTTTACGTACTTAGCTAGTTTATATTTTGTTAGTTAGTTTGTTTTTTAGAAATTAGTCCTTTTTTGTAAATATTTGGTTAAATTGATTCTTTGTGTAGCTGTAATTCATTGATGTAATTATGTATTAACTACAATTAAACATTTATTTATTTGATTATCTTTCTACACTAAGCAATCTAGTATTTTTGCAAAAACTCAATACATCTCATTAAGACTTACCTACTATGTAAAAAAGATCCCAATAATTACTTTAATAACCATTCAACACAAAAAACGACAACTTTCTCATTACCGTCCCCCAATTTTCCAAATAATTTTCCCGCGTTGTAAACTAAATCACTGGTATAGTTATGTGTCTATCTCTTTCTACTGCCTTAAGTTGGGTGTTCTGTCTCCTTCTAGCTATTATGAAACTAAATTGGTTTTAAATGCATAGGATTGGCGATGGGTATGGTCGACGGTAAGGCAGAACAATTTACTGCGCCCAAACCTCGTTATTAGCTCTTGAATTAATACGAAAATTGCTCAACTTATGCATATTTATAAGGTTTGTGTCTATCAATGTATATTTCATACTTTGTCAATGTGTAGCAAGCGATTATATCCTAACAGACAGATGTGTTTCTGGGGAGTTTATCCACCATTTCTTCTTCCAAGCTAAAACACTAGGAAGTGTCGAAGGATGGACGTTTTGGGGGATTGTCTCTTCTATAAGCTTTGACGTTCAAAAAGTGCTGAATATCAGCCTAATTTGAATACCTAAATGACTTTTGATTTGATGGTAAGAGGCAGCTGGATGACCCCACAAAACTCAACATTCAGGAGTTTGTTCCAAAGTTATTTGCAACAAGAAAACATCATAACTACCTGCTTAATCATGAGAAGTCACCACAGGGAGGTGGCTCTCAAGTCTTAGTAGAAAACGCCAAGTACCATAACTGAAGAATAAAAAACCAACCTTTATAGACTCACTGCCGGAACAAACCCTGAAATTCCTATTCTTATCTCTTATCACTGAATTATTCCCGGAATTCGGCGGTCTTTCCTACATGGAGAAGACGGTCGCTCGTAGTGTTCACGTGTTATTATTTATCGCAAGCAAAATCAGCCAGCAGTGTCCCCACTGCTGGGGCACAAGCATCCTCTCTATGTGTCGGCGAGTATTGTAAGGGCTTAATAGACCCTGGGTAAGTTACCCGATGATCAGAGACGAGCAATAGAAAGCAGGGCCTTCTGTTTGTGCTCAGGATGGTCATCATGGCTGCCAGAAAAGTTAATTATAAAAACCGAAAACTTTATACATAATACGCGAGCCTTCACCTGCAACACGCATACAATCGACAACAAACGTGTGTGCAGAGACCAGACCTCACTCAATCAGAAATGCGCCGATCAAAATGCAAATGGCGCTCGTTTTATTCATTTTGCGGCCGCAGGTATGGTCCACCATAAACTGCCAACAAATTATACATTGCTTTTATTTTTAATTGCTACGGACGAGCCACCGTCTTGCCCAGCGGCCTCCCTGACCCTTCTACAGTCTTTTCAGTTAGTTTACGTCTGGCAACATCTACCCAACTGCAACCTTATTGTTATCGAAATAAAGATCACTGTTATTTGACACACCTGTCAATGGCAGCAACCGAACAACAACCTTATCTTTACGAAAATAAAGATCAAACTTATTTTTACAGTGATGCCGAAAATTAACAGTGAAAGAACAGTATTTTTGAATTATGGCGCGCCGACACGTGATTGGTCGGCGTAGAAGCGTTCGTTCAGTACTTATTTATTAGCGATGCGTTCATATGGGGTGGAGATGATAAAATCTAAAATGAAATACCTAATTGCATTCAAAGTTGGATGCTCTGTATTTATTATGGCGTCCTTCAATGGCTGTCATTATGGCGGGTCGTGACCGATTTTGCTGATACGCTTGAGGTGGGTTCTGTTTTTAAGTTTCTTGGTTGGTTTCTTGGTTTTTTGGTTTCTTGGTTGGGCTTGGTTGGTGGGTTTCTTGGTTTCTTGGTTTCTTGGTTTGGTGGTGGTGGTGGTTGGTTTCTTGGTTTCGCCGTAAAGGTAAAACATGACTGTGATCCTTTCTGCATTGTACTTTAACATCTTGCATGCTTTGTATGTGCATACTCATGTTTCTGACAAATAAATAAACTCTGAACTCTGAACTCTTGGTTATTTTTACTTCAGAGTTTTTCCACTATTAGCGTCGCACTTATAGACACTCCTATCTATCACCTGCCCACTTTTAACTGCAAATGGTACTTAGGTGGAACATTCATGAACTTATACTGTCACCGCCGTGATATCTTCCGTGTTTATCCATTATTCTGAGCTCTCGATATTTCGGAATGACTGGAACCGCGATCATGACGGTTGCAACAGCGTAAGTGACAGTACCTATAAGTTTAGTTCTAAACCGTGAAAGCTTATAGCACAGTTTGGAACCTTCATAATACCACCTAAGTTTCTAACCGCCATAACATGACAAACTTAAGCCTTTTTCTCATGATTGGGTTGGACTGCAGAAACTACAGAACGCCATCTGCTACGGTCCGTAAATACTCCTTGCGCCTCGTCTATGTTCATGCATCTGGATTCTGGTCAAACACGCGCGCCGGTTGCTAGTACTACGCACCTAATTCGTTCTTTTTATTCATTCATCATCATCTTTTATCGGTATTTTTTAAAGTAAGTACCTAAGTTAGTTGCCTACCTATTTGCATTGAAGAATAGTACATTTTGATACAAGTGGAGAAAGTTTGATAATGCATTCGAGGCGGAATTAACTCCCGAGCCGTAGGCGAGGGTGTTTTTGAGCTGAGAACTGCAATAACAAATGTCCACGTGTATCAAACGACGTTTTTCAATACACCTTTGAAGAAATAAAATAAAATAACGAAAAACATTTTTGTCATAAATTAATAAGAAACTATGATTTTAATTTTCTTTTTTTCCGCGCTTTGCTTTCGCCAGGTTGAAGGAGAAGCAAAGGTATGAAGCCGCTAAACAGCCTAATATACAAAATTGATTTTTTTTAAATATATTTTTGAATTTAGAACACAAATAAATGTTAATTTGTTTATAAAAGTAAATATAAGTTTAAAATAATCATGTTTATCTATGATATTCTATTTATAAACACAATTTGAATATTTAAAAAATATTTACGCGGTAAAGACGCATTATTGCTTTACCAAAATTAAAAAAAAATGTAAATCGTACGCGTGTGAAATACATTGCATGTTGAACCTAATCGTAGTGCGTTATGAACTAGTTTTCGAGGAAGTGTATTGAAAATGATATTTTAATAACTATTACTTTCAGAAAAAGCATCATCATCTGCCCCTAGCCTCTTCTCACCTATGTTGAGGTCGAATTCCAGTTTAACCAGATGCAGTTGAGTACCAGTATTTTACATGGAGCGACTGCCTCCTATCTGACCTCCACAACCTAGTTAGAACTGGGTAACACATTAAGTACCCGTTGGTAAGACTGGTTGTCATACTTTCGGGTCACTGCCACATATAACGACTGTCAAAATCTTTAAATGACAGCCGGAACCAACGGCTCGACGTGCTTTCCTAGTTACGGGGGAGAGTCTGTATGTAATGGATACTCACCCATCCACGGACCGACCCCGACCTTAACAAGCGAACCCCTGGTCAGTGGATACGAAACGGGGCACTATGAAAAAAAGACTTGGAAAAATTTCACCATAATCCATTGCATCAAACCTTCGGTACCCGGTGGGTGGGATGTGGGAGTAGTAGGGTGGGGGAGTACCATGGGACACCTCAAGGTCAAGGTCAAAATTCCAAAAGTAAAGATCCGCGATTCTCCTAAAAAAAAAATAAGAAGAAAAGAGAAGACACACCACAGACCACTGACCTTGACCTCAGGTATATTGACCTTGATCTTTGGGTCATTGACCTAGAGGTCAAGGTCAAAATTCCGAAAGTGAAAATCCGCAATTCTCCTAAAACCCCTTGACCTTGACCTCAGGTATATTGACCTTGACCTTGAGGTCAAGTTCAAAATTCCGAAAATAATTATTCTCGATTCTCCTAAGATCACTGACCTTGACCTTAGCCTGCTACTACTCCATGACGCGCGCTCGCTTCGCTCGCATATTAAATAACACTCTTTGACTTCTGTCCCCGAAGTGCCGGGCCTCCGCGCGCCTCCTTCGTCGGCCTACGGCCCGGTGCCCATGACGCAAGGATTTTAAAAAATCGACATCGTTTTTACGACAAACGGTTAGGTAGTCGGAGACAAAAAACACCAAAACACTTATATTTAGTTGTTATACACGATAGAACCACGAAACCAATGATTTAAAAAAAAAAAGTCGATGACGCCTTTTTATAATGATTACTTCGACATCGTTTTTACGACAAACGGTTAGTCGGAGACAAAAAATACCAAGACACTTTAGCCTTATATTTAGGTGTTTTAAAAGTCAGAATCGAGAAAATAAACAATTTGCGGAAATAACACTTTTTTGGCGAAATTTTCGTGTCTTTTTTCCTCAGTGCCCCGTTACGTGCACTCCAACTGAACCTCTGGCCAGAATACAGAGGCGGACTTAGCCTAGCATTTTAAATCAGTCAGTAGTCGGATGTAAATTATAATATTTTCTAAAGTATATATCTGATTTGAACATTTGACAATTTTACCATTAATTGGAAAGTACACATCAATACAACTAAGTAATGTTCATTATCATAAACTTCACCTACATAATACCTAAACCAAAAATATTGCCAGATTTGTAAACAAAACGAAGAAAAACGAACATTTGGCCGCCACGCTCACAACCGAGTATTTGGGTCAAAAATTAAGACCAGTGACGCAATTTCATCATAATTTTAACAACAATATTAAGAATAATAACATTTTTACTTACCTAACTCTTTCCGGTTGGTGGCTCGAACATTGAACAATCTAATTCTAATTCGTTCTGAAATGACAATGATATTGAAATACAGAATGATAATATTATGACAATTTCAACAAGAAAACTGTTTCACATTTTGTAATTGAATTCATTGTAAATGTTATATTCCAGATTATCTTTAACTAACAGTTAGATGCTATTTTAAAACAGGTAACTAACATTATTTTTGATGTGCTTGTTATTCGGAGCCGGGCGTTCAGAAATTTCCGTAGTTTCTGAACGACCCACCCAAGGTAATGACACTAATGTCAAAATAAAGAATGACATAACTACTGTGCAGTGCGCGAGGCGGAGTGTTTTTAAATTATATTTTACAATTAAATTGTATGTGACGGTAATTTAAATTAATATAACTATAAATTCAGTGATAATGTCGTACGCCCTTATCCGTCATTTACGCCGCACGGCGCTATTATCGCAGCAAATTCGCCTTGAATCCACCATGACTAGTTTGACTCCGGAAGACATCGTATTTCGGCCTCCCCTGGCCCAATGGGGCAAAGTTATCAGAGAAGCAGAAAAAATAGTTGGATATCCGACCTCTTTCATGAACCTACGATGGTTATTGAGCGACGAATTCGCCAATTTGGCCATGCATTTGCGGACTGTTGTAAGTACCAATTATCTACTGTTACGCCCAAAATATTCGATAAAAATACGTTTTATTACCTTTGTAACGTTGCAAAGCCCGTGTAACTATCATATTCTATTAGTAAAATCCGAAAAAGCAAGGCTTTATGTCATAAAATTAAATATTATGTAACAATATTTGTGTTTTGTGTTTGACCATGTGATGTGCAAGGTTATTTCCTGTCTTACAGCTTAATAGATACTATAACAAGAGACATGCTCTTGAGGTCTTAATGATAATTAAGTTCCTATTTTGATTATTATGATCTTGATTTGACTTCAAATATATATGAAAATTTTGTTACTTATTATGGGTGCTACATTAAATTATCTGCAAGATATTAGATAAGGCAAAAGGTAGATAAATGAGAAGTGGTGCTATATTGAAAAAGCAATTTAAAATAATTTTAAAATCTTTTTATAGTTGTACTAAGTATTCGATATTTTTATCTACTATATATTATATTTTATTTAAATATAACATATAAAAAATAGGCCCTTTAAGATGTATTAACCAAAAAAATAATTTTAATAAAACAAAAATGTTTTTCCCTAGGTTGGAATGAACCACCCCATTGTAAAAACAGCAAAAATGCTTCTCCACAACGAACACAACAACCTGCAACCGTGGGGGCTCATCATGTTACTACTGTCTAAAGCCGTCAACCCACATACTTCACTATTAACCAGCACGGTAACACAAAACCAACGAATCCTCGCTGAACTCACAGAAATGATTAGAACTGGACATTACGTGCACAGGGGCTTACTAAACATACCACCAAGTGACCGCGACAAAAACCATGACACAGCTATATTTGCAAACAAAATAGCTATCCTCATCGGAGACTATTTACTTGTGACCGCAAACGGAATGCTAGCTCGTTTAAAAAATCAAGATTTGTCATACTTAATATCTACAGCTCTAAGAGACGTAAGTGAAGGAGAGTTTTACGGTCATCGAGACGCACAAAATATGCCAATACCTGGCAAACCAGTAGAAAAGAAAACAGACATTTATGAAATTTGCAGTGATACTTTACCACTAGAAGTAAAAGATGTGTTAGGTTCTCCTGTGAGAGAGTGGACATTACGTTCTATGTATAACGGTGGTACGTTGTTTGGCCGGGGCTGTCAAGGAGCTCTGCTACTAGGCTCCCATGACCAAGAGAAGCAAGAAAACGCGTACAAATTCGGCTGCCATCTTTGCTTAGCATGGCAAGCAGCCACCGAAGTACAAAAAATGACATCAGACAGTGAATCTTTTTCGTTAGTCAGTGCACCTGTTTTATTTGCTTTAAATGAAAATCCTCAATTATACGAATTAGTTGGCAATGTTCAGAATATTACTGAAGTAGATTTAGAGACACTCAAAGCTAAAGTTTTGAAAACTGATGCGGTTGAGCAGTCAAAATTGTTGTATACAGAGCATGCAAATAAAGCTAAGCATTACGTTGAAGAGTTTGGTGATTGTGAGTCTATAGAAACTATAAAGCAAATGATTTATACATTGTAGTAGTGGTTCCTTGATAGTATAGTCCACCTAATTGCTCTATCACTTGGCAAAAATGACATAAAATGGAGAGGAGAACTGACAAATTAGTTCCCCATAGATGACGCTAAGTGTTTTGTCTTGTCACTGATTAGTCACTTTTCATTCAAAATGACTTGCTAGTCTCTTGAGGTAGAGCTTCTAATAAACAACCCCACTGAATGTTGAAACTATTTGCTACCTTGTAGACAAACTGACCTTGTCGTTTTATGACATGCAAGTGATCTTCAACCTTAATACAACAATTAGAAGGTCGACTATACATCTTTTTTATAAGTATTTTTAAGATATAAAAATGCACAGATTAGGAATGTCAATGGATCAGGAAATCCAATCATGTTCTTTTTTTGAAACGATTTTAAATAAGTAGAATGAATGTAAATTATGAAGAACTCATTTTAATTTCTAATGAGGCCTATGAGGAATTTATTAGTATTTTTTGTCTTTTGCTCGTTTCACTAATACACCTTAAAGCCAGTGCCTAAAGTTGAAAATTCAACAGCGCTCTTTTATTTAGGCATTAATTTATGCCATTTATTTATTTAATTTCCCTCTCATTGAGAGGAGGCCTGTGTCCCAGCAGTGGGAACATTAATAGGCTGATGATGATGAATTTATGAGAAATAAGTGTTAATAAAAACGGGCATTATTTTGATATTTTTGTTTAAAATGAAGTAAATCAACATATCATTTTTATTTGTGTTTATTGTTATGATATTTCTGGAATTATTAAAATATTGAATTGTTTTTTCATTTAAGAATGTTTTTGTAAATCATGCTATAATTTCTATAATAACTTACTTCCATGTTATTGTTTGTCCATTAGATCTCATTTCAAAATGGGTATTGTACTAAAATTAAAATAATTGCTAAATCAAGATTTTGTAATATTTGCCAAGAACCCTCTTACTTAATTCTTCATTATACTTAACTTTAAACACCGTTTACGCTGATAAGTGAGAGAATTGGTTACCTATTGTTTTATAATTTTATTTTTTTGCGAAAAAAATCTTTCCTAACATTTTAATTGAGATTTAAAATATGTAAATAATTAGGTGTATGTGCACAAAAGTATTAATGACTTGGGAGTGTCAGAGTGAGACAACACTATCTGAGCAGAGTGTTTACCGAATGCTAATTAGTGACACTCGCAAAGGTTAAAACAAATTGATTTTTGTAAGAATCATCAAAGTCGAATGATTCGTTTGGTCTCTAGAGCACCACAAAGAAACAAAAATACGTACATTATTATAGCCTGCTTGATAGACACATAACCTCCTTTGCGTCACACAATCGGATAAAAAGAGAAAAAAAAACTGCTAGTTTACTGTTTTGTACCTGAAAACACTAAAGACAATAAGTATTCTTACTAAGTTTTGCTAAAGTTTGTTTTATTATCAGTAATTGTCACAAAATCTAGGATTTTATAAATTATGTTATAAATGTACTTAACCGACTCTAACACAATTATACCTATTGTGTTCGCGATTTAGTTTCCAAACATGTAAACAAATAAGTATATTTGGAAAAACAACAAAATCATTTCAGTCATTGAACAAGTGATTCTGAGCTCATTTCATAAACACACTGAAAGATCACCCTAGGAGTACAAAACTAAACCCTATAAGTATATTCCGTGTTTTTTTTAATCAAATTGGCGTTAACTTGAGTGATTTGTCTCCAAATATCACATAGAAATAAGTAAAATTATTGTTTAAGCATTTTTATGTTAAGTTTTCATAAGTGGCGAAATGAGTGTATTTATAAGAACACCTCTGCCTAACCCTTCAGGCTTAATAGGCGTGATGTTATGTTTAGTTTTCTAGTTATTGTTGAGCATCAAGATTGTTTCAAACAGTGTTAGTTTCTAAGAAATAAATTAAATTAATGTTACCTAATAGCTGTTACGTTTTGTGAGAAGTACATGGATTTTAACTTTTGTACATGTTGGTTTTATTTAAAGAATACCTGCAGCCATTGATGTTTTAAATACAAAAATAAACCTAGATGCCCATTTGCCCAGGTCCTTGCAGATGTCACTTCAGAAAGTGTCGTCGACAAAACTAAAAAAAATAAAAAGAAAAAAAATACCAACTTAATAATAAAAAAAAAAGAAAAACACAAAAAGTGAAAAATAACTTTAGCTTCAGAAGCCGGTGACAAAAACACCAAATCAATCAAAAAAAGGTCACAAACTTCGAAGCTTTACCTTTATGTGAAGCTAAAGATATTTAATTCTCATTTTTGTGTTTTTCTTTTTTTTTTTAAGTCGGTTTTAATTTTTTCAAAAAAGTTTTTATTTATTTTTACATTTTTAGTTGTTCCCAAACAAGTCGCAACGAATTTATTTTACATTATTAACAATACATGTCATGGTAATAGGCTTATGCCCAATAAATGGAACTTAAGTACTTAACATGTCAACTGTCGAATTCTGGGTGTATTGTACACATCTGCGTACCCCCTCAGAGCATACAGGCGTGATGTTACGTCATGATGTTGTATAAACAATAAACATCCAAGCGATTGCAGCAATCACGACAGAATCTGTCGTGATTGCTGCAATCGCTTGGATGTCGTCTATTTTTGAAGAGTTCCATTGTATACCTCCGAAGATCAGCATCAGATCTCATCAGACCAAACTTAAATGGGACCACTTCAGGAGTAAACTCTTTGAAATTAAAAAAAAAATGAGAATCGGTCCACAAATGGGAGAGAAATCGCGTAACAAACATACTGTCGAATTGATAACTTCCTACTTTTTGAAGTTGGTTCAAAAGAAGATCTGCTTCCTTGCAACTGCTGAGCATGAGGCCCTGGGTTCGATTCTCAGGTCGGACAAAGTGCCATTTGGTTTTTCTATCAGAAATTTCTCAGTAGCAGCCACGGGTCTGAATTTGTGGCCGGTTGATGGCAATAGGCTCGCCCTCTATTACACGGATGTAAAACATAACTGGCGAAATGTGGATGTAGGTACTACTAGCTACACCACTGCCTAACCCTTTAGGGATTTCAGGTGTGATGTCACGTTAAATTACGCAGCCCTCTTCATAATTATCATACCTTCAAATAAAGACATCACGCCAAAATATCGCAACTATTTTATACACCCATGGATAACTGACGCAACAGCATTAATTTCCCGCCATTATTAAAATATATCCGGCGCCATAATATCAGAGGCCATTCTGCAATATTTGCGCGAAAATATTAATTTAATTCTGCAATATCGCGGGGATCGGGAAGCTCACACTTGACATTTGAATGACATGCGCTAATGTTGTTATTAAAATAATCATTTCTACTGTCCCTCCATTGATATTTTTTGGTAAAGTGATCTTTATGACAGTTGGCATAAGGTTTATTGCCACAGGTTACATATCTATGACAGGACTATATTTATCAGACTCGATTTTGACGAGTTAATTTCGCGAACATGACTGTCAGATTGTGAATTTATGTCTGCATTTACGGCCTAAATAAAAATAGGTACCTATTACGGCTGCTGTCAGTATTAGTAGAATAAATACCTACCAAAACACCAATAGGTACTGCTGATGCTGCCACGCCGTGAGTAAAAGAGTCCCATCTTACTAAGGAGAAAATTGAATCCTAGAATGTGTGATGTGCCCTTTTTTGATTGACGCATGTTTATATTTTAATGCACCCATTTTTTTTTACCGCATTCGGCAGCAGGTATGATTTGTGCGACGCGTTAAAATAAAATAAGGAATCAGTTTATAAATACCTTTATTTATTTCTCGATATACTGAAGAGTTTCTCCGTGTATAGTGAGGGCCATCTTCTGCAATGCTGTCCTCGCGTCCTCCACAGGAAACCTGTTGCTGTACTCCAAGACAGACGCCAGCTCATCATCCAGGACCTTCATTAAATAATCCATAGACCTCGTACTCCTCACCGCATAGTAAAGCTGCTTGTATTCAATCGGTGTTTTCTCCAATTTCGACTCCCAAATGTGACCATAAATCTGAGGGTACTCCCATAGAGCTATCGTGGTTGGCGCACCAACTAAGGAGTATGAGTATGGATGCGTGAAAAAGTCTTTGACGTCTAAATAGAGTTGCCATAGTAAAGCTAAGTGGCCACCAAGAATGTAGGCGTTCTTCTCCATCTCAGGGCCTTGGTGGGCGAGTTTTATGGCGCCTTGGCATCCCTTGCCAAGTATGCTGCCAGACATGAGCATGGTCCGTAATGTCCACTCGGCTATGCCCCGACCGAGGAAGTCTTCTGAACCACCTAGTTTCAACAAGTTGTCTTCATTTTCCCAGTCGTAGACAGCTGCTTCGTTGTCACCTGAAATATATTCAACGATGTACTGCTCTCGAAAGCCAAAAAGCGGTTACTCACCAAATCATGTTTCGAGAAAACAGGAAATAATAAGTGTATCTTTTCTTTTCATTACAAAAAAATGTCATGAAATATTTTTAATAGGATTCCAAAACTCTACGATATTTATTCAGTCAAAGTACGTGATATGTATAGTTATGTTCAAGCTTTATTGCGGCTCGGAAGTTAGCTGCGCATGACAGTCTGCATAATATACAGACAAGACGATGCGTCTCAGCTTTACGTTAGATGTTCCGAACCGCTTAAATTTTGAACCTGCAATTTTTAATTCAAGCACCAAAATAACCAGCAGGGCTATTACGTATCTTTCTGATATCCAGTGACTATCAAGCGTCGTCGGTTGTAGGTACACCGAACTTTGATGACAACCGTGAATGTCATAATATTGGTATTACGTATCACACTGAGTGGATATCACTTTACGGTGACTAACAGGGTCATACATAATACGAAACTAACCTTTTCACAGTTCTTTGATGGACACCGAGCCCAGTTAATATCATTTCGAGCTGTCAACAGAGATACGTAATAGCCCTACAGATCTCAGGCTCAGCAGGTATACCTTTAGGTTCCGACGGCAGAGGGTTGTGCATGGCATCATGCACTCCATAGGCGTCACCCTCCACCAGGTCCCTGAGACCGGTGGAGATCAGCTCCGTCACCTCGTTGTTGCGGAGACCGCCCAGATGCTGCAGACACGTCGCCAGGAGGAAGTCGCCTACCAAAGGGAATATGATGAACAGATGCATAGACTACGACATACTATATTGTAATCCCAAAATTGTAACACCGCTCACAGCAATGTAGATTTGTGCCAGTTGCTGGCATTGGCTATATGGCTGCCAGTCTTTGGTAACATGAAAATGTTACCAAAGACTAAGTAAGGATTAAGTGCGCGGCGCTTCATCTTCCTTTTGTTGTTGATCTGAACACCCAGGTATGAGAAACGGATTATTCCAGAAATCCCCACCAACAAATCCCCATCATTACTTTTTTTTCCAGAAATCCCCACTAGTTAAACAATCTCAGCATAGTGGGGATTTTTGGAAAAATAAACAACAATACCCACCAGATGTTGTTAAAGTGAAGAAGTTTACCCTAAGTAGATTTTAATTTACTTTTTTAAATTTTGTTGTTACTGTCCCACCGCCCGCGCCCACCTACCAAGAACCCCACGACTTGCAAGAAGCGAATAGAGCTACAAATTAGGCAGAGCCATTAAGACAGAACCATGTTTAAGTCCATCTAATAGGGGCGAGCATATTACTCATTATCGGGCTCCGGGCTGCCAACTGAGAATTCGAACCCAAGACCTCATCTGCAGCCGTAACTTACCTGTCAACAACACAATCTTATTCCCATACAGCAGGTCCTTGAACTTGTCTCCATGACTCTTCTTATCTTGAAGGTTCACCATCGCTTTATGTATCATATGACCTGTCCTCTTCATCTCCACTATGAAATGAAATGATATTTAGGTTTTTAAAACACTTCTACACGTCAACATTTTTTATAAACTAGATGAGGTCAGAGTTAGAAACACAAAATAAAATGAACTGCATGTTTACTTGAACAATTTTAAATTGCGTACATCGCCTTTGCGTCATACCTGGACGAAGACATACAGATTTGGAAAGATGATCTTTTGAAGAAAGGACATACACTTTTGATTTGACGTGTCCAGTTAGTGCACGCACACAATGTGCCAGCTCAACTTATGCAACGACCCGACGAATCATAACAAAGAAAGGATATTTGGGTTGGCCAAATAAGGTAGGTCCTCAACCTCCTCTATATAGATCTCATTCTAATGGACCTGTAGGCTGTACCTACATTACCTACAGTGGTGACCCCGAAAAGTTAACACGTGCTACCAGTGCTACCTAACTCAGTGCAAATTACGTGGACTCATAAACTATTCAGTGAAAAATAAATACTTAGACAATCAAAATGAACGATCCCGAGCAGGTGAAAGTGGATGATCCTCAAAAATCTCAAGATGTTTTTCGTGTAGGTGTGCGCGTCCCGCCATTTTGGCCGGAGAAGCCTGCGATTTGGTTCGCACAAATAGAAGGCCAATTCGCGATATCCAATATTACGGCGGACACAACCAAATTTTATTACGTCGTCAGTCATCTCGATCCGCGGTACGCAGCAGAGGTGGAAGATATCATCGTAAATCCACCAGCGACCGATAAATACCTTATATTGAAGGCGGAGCTTATTAAGCGACTCTCAGAATCCCGCGAGAAAAAAGTGCACCAACTGCTGACGCATGAAGAGCTTGGTGACAGGAAGCCGTCGCAGTTTCTCCGACACCTGCAGCACCTCGCTGGTCCGAAAGTACCTAAAGAGTTTTTGAGAACAATTTGGTCGAGCCGCCTGCCGAGCAACATACAGTCTATAATCGCGTCTCAAGCATCCGCGCGTCTCGATGTGCTAGCTGATCTCGCCGACAGGATACATGATGTCGTGCCGAGAGGTCATCAAGTTGCGGCGACATCAACACATGGGGTGAGTGATATGGAAACTATGTGTAAACAAATGACCGAGCTAACGAGGCAAGTGTAGTCGCTAACGGAAAAGGTCAATGACCTTTCCCGCCCAAGCCGATCAAATAGACGCGAAAACCGCTCAAAATCCCGCCAAAACCGATCTCAGTCACGTGGTAAACATTCAACATGTTGGTACCATTACAAGTTTGGTGCAAAGGCCACAAAATGTGTTCAGCCATGTGATTTTCAGCCGGAAAACTGCACAAGCAGTCAGTAATGGCGGCTGACGACTGCTCGACGTGTAAAGGCCGCCTATTTATCACAGATAAACGTACAGGAATACAGTTTCTCGTAGACACGGGTTCAGACGTGTGTGCATACCCTAAAACATATTTACGTAATCAGCTGCAACTGCAACATAATAACAAAAGTACCTACGAACTCGTCGCTGCCAACGGCACTCCGATACCTACATACGGTACATACCAACTAAATCTCAACCTTGGATTACGTCGTGAGTTTTCCTGGAAGTTTATTATTGCTGATGTTTCTAGACCAATCATAGGCGTCGATTTTTTAAGTTTTTATAACTTATTAGTCGACTGCAGACAACAGAAATTGATCGATACAATAACAAACTTGACCGCCGGCGCGCCTTCGTCTCACGGAATAACACACGAACTGCTGTCGTTGAAAATGTTTACAGGTCATTCAACCTACCTAGATTTACTACGATGTTATCCGGAAATAACAAGACCAGCTGGATCACAAAATGTGCCAATTCATAATACCAAACACCACATAAGAACGACGTCTGGCCCACCGGTAACATCACGACCGCGTCGTTTGGCACCGGATCGTCTGAAGATCGCGAAAAAGGAATTCGAGGAAATGTTACAAAATGGAACAGCTCGTCGCTCTGAAAGTCCCTGGTCGTCCCCATTACACCTCGTGCCCAAAAAAGACGACGGCTGGAGGCCATGTGGCGATTACAGGCAATTAAATGCACGAACAGTACCTGATTGCTATCCAGTGAGACACATACACGACTTCGCATACCAACTGTCAGGATCCACCATATTTTCTAAAATTGACTTAGTAAAAGCATTTAATCAAATACCAGTTTTTGAAGATGATATTAAAAAAACAGCGATCACAACACCATTCGGGCTTTTTGAGTTTACTGCCATGACCTTCGGTTTGAGGAACGCTGCGCAGACATTCCAAAGGTTTTTGGATGAAATCCTTCAGGGATTAGACTTCACGTTCGGATATCTAGACGATATCCTCGTGTTTTCAAAAGGGGAAAAAGAGCACGTTGGACACTTAAAAAAAATATTCGACCAATTAAAAAAATATGGCGTAGTAATTAACACCAACAAATGCGTCTTAGGTGCTAGTGAAGTTACTTTCTTGGGTTATCACGTATCTGCAGAAGGCATACGTCCCCTCCCAGAGAAAGTAAAGGCGATTCAAGAATACCCCCTCCCTAAAAATGCTAAAGAGCTGCGAAGATTTTTGGGGATGATTAATTTTTACAGAAAATTTCTCCCTGGCGCCGCTCAAATCCAAGGCCCTCTCAATCAAGCTTTAAGTGGCCCTAAAATCAAAGGAACGACGCCCATCAAAATAACACCTGAAATACAAAAAGCTTTCGACGCATGCAAAAATAACTTGTTAGAAGCCACTCTCATCTCGCATCCTGATCCGCAAGCAGAGTTAGCACTGTTCACCGACGCTTCAGATGTGGCCATCGGAGCTGTCTTACAACAACAAGTAAATAACAGCTGGCAACCACTAGGATTCTTTTCCCGCAAGTTATCTCCTGCTCAGACGAAACATAGCACTTACGACCGTGAATTGCTCGCAATCCATGAAGGAATAAAATACTTTAGGTATATGGTCGAAGCGAGAACATTTAAAGTGTTCACCGATCATAAACCCATTACATTCGCCTTCACGACAAGAAGAGACAACTGCTCACCTCGTCAACACCGCTATCTCGATTATATCTCTCAATTCACAACAGACATCAACCATATATCAGGAAATGACAACGTAGTAGCCGACGCATTTTCAAGACTGGAAAGCATCGACACTACAATCAACTACAAAGAACTGGAAAATGAACAGGAAAACGATCAAGAGTTACAGAGTTTGCTACAAAATAGCACGGCGTTACAGTTGGAGAGAGTGAAAACTATGGATGCCTACATTTACTGTGACCAGTCTACTTCACGTCCTAGGCCATTCATCACCCCAACTTTCCGAAAAGCAATCTTCAACAACCTACACAATCTCAGTCATCCAGGCCCTAACGCAACAGCCAAACTAGTATCAGAACGGTTTGTGTGGCCTAAGATTCGTCGTGACTGCAATACATGGGCTCAACAATGCACTGATTGCCAACGCAACAAAGTTACCCGCCATACCCACTCTCCTCTTTCCACATTCCCTGTTCCTTCCAACCGTTTTTCCCACGACCACCTTGACATAATAGGCCCTATGCCACTTTCTTCTGGTTTCAGGTACTGCCTTACAGCTGTAGACAGGTATACTCGATGGCCAGAAGCCTACCCTCTAGCCGACATCACAGCGGAAACCTGCGCTAGCGCTTTCATTTCTGGCTGGGTCGCTCGCTTCGGATGTCCAGAGAAAATAACCACTGACCGAGGAAAACAATTTGACTCGCAGCTGTTCCAGTGCATGTCGTCAATTATAGGCGCCTATCATTGTCCCACGACAGCTTATCACCCTCAGTGCAATGGCCTAGTGGAGAGAATGCACAGACAACTGAAAGCCGCCATAATGTGCCACAACAACGCGCAATGGTCGGAGGTGCTTCCTCTTGTTCTCCTGGGTATGAGAAGTGCCTGGAAGGATGATCTACAAGCATCTTCAGCTGAATTGGTGTAGGGCGAGCCACTCCGGTTACCTGGTGAGTTCATAAAACCAGTAACACACAACATTGTAGATGAAGCAGACTTCGCAGGACGATTAAGAAAACACATTTCGAGACTGTCACCTGCATCAACATCCGGCCATGGTGAGAAAACGTTTTACGTACCTAAAGATCTTAACACAGCCAGTCACGTCTTCCTGCGGAAAGGACCTCTAAAGAAGTCATTGGAATCACCTTATTCTGGTCCACACAGAGTCATAGAAAGAGGATCTAAAACCTTTACAATAGACGTCCAAGGGAAACACACAATTGTAACCATTGATAGGCTTAAACCAGCCTACATGAACAACAATTATGGCTCGATAATACCACTTTTACCGCAACCAACATCACCAGCGCCATCAGCTTCATCGCCAGCGCCATCAGCTTCATCACCAGCGCCATCAGCTTCATCACCAGCGCCATCAGCTTCATCACCAGCGCCATCAGCTTCATCGCCAGCGTTGCCACTACCGCAGCCGGAAACCACCACAAGAAGCGGGAGGACCGTTAGATTCCCACGACACCTTTCTCACTATCGACCGTGAACCGGTCTCAGCAGGGGAGTGATGTAGGCTGTACCTACATTACCTACAGTTCGGCTGCTCCGAACATTGCCGAGATTACCCGAGCTGCGCGGCTAGCGGCTCGACACGCCGCACGCCGCCGCCTCCTCCCCGCGCGCTACACGCGCCCCTCGGTCGCCCTCGCCAGTCCGCGCTTACCATTGTACCGGTCGGCATATATTTTAAATCGCTCCGCGCATCGAAGTTAAACTTGTACTTATTTATATTGTGTTAAAGCTAATAAACTTTATTTATAATTGTTAGAGCTGTGTTTATTGTGAAGAGTTCCCGAAACCTCACAAATCCTCACCTATTTCTGCCAGCGCCCTTTGTGAGTGCAGAACTCCAGAATCGTAGTGGTCCCTATTAAACTCTAAGGAGTCGAAGCTAGCGGCTTTGGAAGTCAGCAAGATAATCAGACCGACGGATTGGAGGCTGCTCTTCGATCCTACTAGGAGGTTCTTGGCTGATTTCAGGACTGGATGGTTGGTACCGACCTTAGGAGAATAGGTTTGTGTTAATCTGGGGAATATAATATAGTGGACAATAGGGTTAACGTGTGTAGTTGCATACTTGCATAGTTTGTTTAAGTCGATCGTCTGAGGCATCGTCCTAATAGAACGCGAATGCGCGATCATCGCGCGAGTAAGCGATGCGACCATCGTGTGTTCGCGCGATGGCAAAAACTGGGTGTCCTATCATCGCGCGAATTGACGACACGAGCGAGCGAGCGACCGTGGACTAGGGCAGTGTTACGGTCGATACCAACAACCATGGATGTCAGAGACGCTCAATTTTTGCTGTCGGGAAATATTTGGATGACTTATTGTGCGGGTTTAGATGGAAATGAATGCGGGCAGCGCAGTGCAGCGCAATATCGCGCGAATTTCAATTAGGACGCCTATTCGATTTCAATGTTTGATCGCGCGTTCGTACGAACTAAGTTCGCGCGAATAGATCTACAAACATTTAAGTCACGCGACCGCGTCGTGCGATTGTCAGTTAGGACTTAGGACACCTATTCGAGTTCAATATGTTTAATCGCGCATTCGTACGAGTAAAATTCGCGCGAACCTACGATGATCGCGCATTCGCTTTCTATTAGGACGATGCCTTAAGGTGGATGCTCCAGGGTAGCCCGCAATACAACCCTCCGAGTTCATAAAGGTCGAGGAATGATTTTGACCTTGAAAATTTCGTTCCTCGACTTTTATGAACTTGGAGGGTTCTATTGATGATTTTGGTGATTATAATTCTGTAACTACATACGTCTTACAGTCGCGAACAATATTTTAATCAATTTACAACCTAGCACTGGTCAACAAATTGCAAAAAACTTGAGAAAATTTGAATTTCGCGGGCTAGCCTGACGCTTTCACCTTAAGGTACAATTCCAAAGGCGAGCTCAACTGGAAACCCCAGCAGCGGCAATACCTTTAAGGAACTCCATGAAAGTGGCAATGGTTACCTGTCGAAAACCAGTTTTGTAGTTGCTGTCTGTAATTACAATTGGACCGCTTTGCCGCTTCAGTTTACCAACTCTATTCCTCCGTAATTGTACGAGGGTTGGTATTATTCGACGGTTGTCAAAGAACATAAAGCATTGAGGTTAGCAGTCTACTTTTATGTTAACATGATTATTGAGTATGAGCTCTGTGATAACACGATACGATTGCACTGTCATAGTACTGTATTACTAGGTAATTGTCCCTACCTATACAGAATAACCGAGGAAGAGGGGTGAGTGAATGCAGAACTATCCTTAATGGTAGGTAGAACTGACCAGCTTCCTCAGGTGTATGGCAGTGCTGGCGATTTCATCGTTGAACAACCAGCGAAGGTTGAGAAAGGAGGTCGGATAGCCGACGATCTGCTCCGCCTCCGTGATGACGTCACGCCAATCTATTTCCTCTTGATGACCCAGACCTAGGCTACTGGAGTACATGCGACATACTGGGCTGAAATACAAACACAATAATAAGCGGTGCTTTTTCTTTATAGAAAATGGACCAAAGCACACAACTCTTTATTTCTGTCTTTCTTTCGATGTGCATAGTAAAAATCGCTGACGATGTGGTATCGTAAAAACTGACGAAGCAGTCCTGGGCCAGTCTCGACAGAGATAACGACAAAATCGCTAACTTTTGATTAAATCAATAAATTCGAATAAATATTAATTAATAATTTGAATAAATTCGGTTGCCATAACGATGCTTGCGAGAAATGCAAGTCTTTACATCCAAGATGCGATTCTTGCAAGCATCGTTATTGCAACCCATTGGGGTGGGCAACTGGTGGAACTAATGGCGCTAGCATCGCATGAACCAAACATCTTCATTGGTTGAAAATCTGTCGATGTCATTTTATATTTCAAAATAGTTTGACCTCATTGGTCAGATTGGGTCTAAGCGCCATCTAAAATCAGCTTTGACCAGCCTTCCCCATTTATTCGTTAGTAATCAAAAATTAGCGATTTTGTAGTTATCTCTATCGAGAGTCGAGACTGCGGGCCGGCCCTGCGCCAGTAAAGAAATCACTACACAGAATTAGGCATTGAGTTATGAAATTAGGGATCTGTGATATATATTGTGCGTCATCCTACCACGATTCTACATCGTAGACTTTCTGCCTTTTGTCTGACTACTCGTAACTTCTGTCAAAGATGTTCAAATAACTGCCCGGACCATATGTGCTTTCCAAGGCCTGACTACATCCTAGTTTAAGTACCTAAATGGTTTTGGTTGGCCAGCCCATGAAGTTGGTCGTCGTATGATTATCTTTATCATCTATTTCACGATACCAACCTCAGATCAACAAAAAAAGGAAGATGGAGCGCCGCGAACATCAAAAGTGAAGCCACCTTTTTATCTATGTGTGTATCGAAGGGTTACCATTTCTTAAATTTTTTCCCTATAATTTGGGGAATAGTATTGTATGGGTAAGATAATATTGTAACATAATGTTGAGTATGGTATTGTACCTCAATTGTTTAGGACTTCTATTCCGAAAAAATAAATCAAATTTTTTACATCGCCAAATTGTCTTGAAATAAAATAGGTCGTTATTATACAAATGCTCGGAACAAACCACGCTGGTTTTTGATGGCAGCCATTTTGGATCATTTCTACTATTTCTTATAGCTACCATCCATTTACTTTTTGTTTCAGTATTAATTGGAAATCTAAAATATTTGATACATAAAAATAAGAAAATAGGAATAAAACGCGATGTAAGAAATCACATTTCGAATGGGGAAATTTTAAATCATATTATGGCAACCCTCGCACTTATGTCACTGCGTTCGTTCCAGTAACCTGAAACTAGTTTATTTATTTAAAAAAAACGATGTTATTTCAAGTACTAACAAGTGAAAAGTGATTCCGTGAGACTTTTTATGTGATTTACTATTGTTTTAACAACTTTTCAGTACACACGAAGGCATAATTCTATTTTTTAAAACTATGTTAACTAGACGACGACTTGTCACGTACTAAGAGCTGTCAGCTTGGTTTTAGTTGTATGTGTGTGCGTGAGCGTGTATTTTACTTGCAGCAGCACGGTTTTGTGGCTTCACTTTTGATGTTCGCAGCGCGCCATCTTCCTTTTTTTGTTGATCTGAGATACCAACCGTTCAAAAACTCCAGCCGGAATCTTTGTACTCAGATCCCGAAAATATTGAGATGACTGTTTTCCGTTACATTCAAATCTTGAAATCCCCTTTGTTTTAATTTTCTTTTGCAACAATATCTGTGGCAGGTTACAAATACATCTTTCGGTAACATTCATAGATGTTTGAGGAACATTCATTAACAATTTTGGTGAGAACATTATCGAATTATTTGACAGGACTACTGTACTACTACAATTACAAAATGAAATTGTTGAAATGTCAGAAAGAAAATTGAGGTTAAAAAAGCAATAACAATTTTTAAAACAAGAAGGTTTTAAAGTGTTGGGTGAGAGGACCTTTCGTACATGGCCATTGTCGGAACTAACGTCGTCAAATGATCATATTATTCACACGAAAAAGAAAACATGCAGAATTATTAGTCAAGAGAACATCAGTGGTTACGGGACGGATTCATGCCCAGTTGATGGTAATAGGCTCGCCCTTTATTACATGGGACTTAAATATAAGTGGCGAAATGTGGATGTTCTATTAGGTACACCTCTGTCTAACCCTACGGGATTGCAGTCGTGATTATTTACATAAATTAATTTTGCGATTTTTTCAAATGAATAGGCAACTTGAAAGGTTAAAACGAAACATCTATCCCCAGTATTGTAGAATTTGTAGACTTACATAACCATCTGCTTCAACTTCCAACTAAAGACAAGTCTATCTATCTACTTCTGGAAATATACCTCTTGAAAGTTGCCCACTACATACCCTGAGTACCGACCTCGAACTTCCGCTTCCAGTCTGCCCTAGCATCTTAAGGAGTGGAAAATTCAGCTCGTATGTAAACTCTATTGATAGCAACCCATTACTTAAATTGTTAGACTACTCTAAGAAAACTACATAGGTACCTAACGTACTTAACTAATAAAATGAACAAAATATGTATGATAAAACACTCTTAACGAGGATCTTTTGTAATAAAATATACTTACATACTAAAAACCCAAGAAGACATTTGGAAGTCTGCCAGCAAATCCGAAATTAAATACCTTCGACAAAACGTCACAATTTCAGAAATAGCCCAGGAGAGTGGCACTCCAATATTAATTACATATTGTACAACGTTATTGTACAGCACACACTGGATGTACATCAAGTGGTTGCATCGTCCATGTCCCACAAGACACGGTTATAGCTGAGCCCCCGCTGCGAAGCTGATTAAAGTTGCCTTCGCGATGCCAACTCCGCGACTATAAGGACTTTTTGAAAGGATTATACGACGTTTCGCTAAAATATGTCGTTATTTAAATTGTGGATATACGTTATTGTTGAGTTGCTTGTCCTTTTTTTTATTTATTTTTTCAGTTTTTTTTACAGAAATACGTTATCACAGTAATACATATTGAAAAAATGACTTTTTAGGTAAGTAAGTAGTCAAGAACACTCTAAAAGTCTAAAATGAAGATAAATTTAAACCCAACTTTAAAAATAAATCTCGCATTTTAAAATGTCAAGTGAACGATTAGAGCGAATCATTTCAGCGTGCAGCCGAACGCGGGTCCGTTTCCCGTGCACGCATGCACCCATTATCAGGGTCGCATGTCACTTCCGCTGACATTTCGAAAACTGAACGTACTTTTAAATTGACGTTCCAAAGTTAACGGTTAGTGATTTCCTTGTGCTCGTCAAAATAAATCAAAATAATGAACAAAATAATAGTTAAACAAAAATACAGCAATAGTAGGGACAGTCGGCAATGGTCAAATAATAGTTAAGTTTTTTTACATAATAAATACGTACCTACCTATGCCGGATTCTGTGTAGTGAGGTACTCATGGTTAGGTACGTAAACGTGCAGCTGCGTATCTCCGGTTTCAAAGGGGTGCATTGCAGACCTTAGACGTTGCTGTCCCATTTGTGAAGGGCCATCGGCCGAGATTTTTTTAGCTTTGTCTCTTGATTACAGGTTAAAGTTTGGCCGTTTCTGACGTCTGTCAGTTGACATAAATTTAGCGCGAAATGATAACATTTATTGTTACTTGATTTAATGATATCGTTTTTAATAATATTACCTGATGGTAGGGCAAGAAAACGATAGTTATATGTTTAGCGTAAATTCATCGCCTCTTCAAAGTTACATCGTCCTTTCGCTCACGGCCTGTCAGGAACGCATTCTTTCAGCGGCCAAACTGTAGTTGCCTTGTTCATAGACGTAGCTGCTCACTACGCACCAGCAGGGCCATGTAGGTGTTAGCCAGTGTGGCCCATTTAATTAAATGGATTACTTGCCCTCGTCGTCCCTACCTCGTGGCATAGTTATTTTAGGTAACACTGACTGCACCAAGCCAACAGCAACCTTACCATTACGGTCACAAAAATGTCTACTTATACTTTTGACGGACTTGTCCGTCGCAGCAAGTCAACATCAACCATAGAGAAACGAGAGTAAAGGTCAGGTTAATTTGACAGTGACGCCAAGAGTCCATAACAGAGATAATAAGTAACATAGGTATAATTGCAAAAGGACTGTTCACGGAATCTTAATAATTTATTGTAATTATCCATCATCGCTCATCAGGAAAAGGACATTGTATTTTTCTCAATAATTAGTTAATTATTACGTGGCGATTGTACTTAGAACTCAGTTAATTACAAAAGGTTGCCACTATTCTAATGGCTCCACCGCACGATAATAGCTCTAACTGTCTACCTATACGTATACAGGCTGTGAGGGTCACTGACGCATATAGACATTTCTCATCGATAATTAAGTATTAAAGAATTAAAATGTATGTTTTTTTTTACTTGAGACAGATTTTACTTAATTCGTCAGAATCAGTTCTTCGCCTGTAATTCCAGAAAGGTTAACCAGCAGTGGTATTTAGCGAGCGTGCGTCATGGAGTCGTAGCTGGTTCTAAAAGTGTTTTGAGGTTAGGTTACTAATGTCTGCATATTAGTACACCCATATTTCGCCAGTTAGGTTTAAGTCCCATGTAATAAGAGCTGAGCCTCTTACCATCAACCGGACACAAAACCAGATTCTGTAGAAATTTTCTGATGGACTTTACCCGACCTGGTAACAAAACAGAAAGAAAATACAAATTCATTTGTTGACAGTATTTATTCCAGATAATAAAAAAGCCATACAGGCAGTCGTTCCACGTGAAATACTGGTTTTCGGTTGCGTCCGGTTAGACTGGAGGTCGACTCCAACAAAGTTAGGAAAAACCTAAGCAAGCAGTCAATGATGATTTTTCGCTAGCAGCCCGGAAAAAGCTGGAAATAAGGTCCACTCTATTACCACGGGACTGAAACATAACTGGGATACATGAGGCTCTACACCTCAGCTTATACCACTGGGAAACACAGGTGTGATATTATTAATTAAGCAAAGAAACATTATTCCAGACATGCACCGTCACTCAATACGTACGTATTCTTGGTTATTATTTACGATGTGTCGACTCGCAAATGTCATTACATTTTAATTGCAAT
The DNA here is from genome assembly GCA_963853795.1 of Xestia rhomboidea. Classification (NCBI taxonomy): domain Eukaryota; kingdom Metazoa; phylum Arthropoda; class Insecta; order Lepidoptera; family Noctuidae; genus Xestia; species Xestia rhomboidea. The sequence continues at coordinate 17,010,348 of OY970777.1, forward strand.
GCATGGAAGTACCTAATAATTGTCAGTTTGCCACCATAAATTAAAATAGTACATTTTGATACAAGTGGAGAAAGTTTGTTATTGCATTCGAGGCGGAATTAACTCCCGAGCCGTAGGCGAGGGTGTTTATAAGCCGAGAACTGCAATAACAAATGTCCACGTGTATCAAACGACGTTTTTCAATACACTTTTGAAGAAATAAAATAAAAGAACGAAAAATATTTTTGTCATGAATTAATAAGATTTTTTTTTTTTTTTTTTAAGAATTTTAATTTTCTTTTTTTCCGCGCTTTGCTTTCGCCAGGTTGAAGGAGAAGCAAAGGTATGAAGCCGCTAAACAGCCTAATATATATATATATATATTTTTTATATTTTTGAATTTAGAACACAAATAAATGTTAATTTCTTTATGAAAGTAAATATTAGTTTTAAATAATCATGTTTATCTATGAAATTCTATTTATAAACACAATTTGAATATTTAAAAAATATTTACAAGGTAAAGACGCATTATTGCTTTGCCAAAATTAAAAAAAAACATTCACCTCCGACTTAATGCATTGAACCAATTTGGACTAAGTATAGGACGTATAGGTATAGTTATCTGTGGCAATTTTCATTCCCGCACACGTGTTGGAAAATGAAAAAAATCCTACGCGTGTGAAATACATTGCATGTTGAACCTAATCGTAGTGCGTTATGAACCAGTTATCGAGGAAGTGTATTGAAAATGTATTTATTATTTTATCAGAACTACCTTACTGCTTGTCCTTTTGAAGATGTTATGTTATTATTATTCGACTATATTTTACTGTAAAATAGACGGGTTAAAGGCAGCTAACTAATACGGTTCTTTTATTGGAAAAACGCAACTTCGAAAAACTTTCTACAATTTTTTTTTTTTGTAATAAATAAAACCGTTTTCAAAAAAAAAAACACAAAACAGTGAAAAATAACTTTAGCTTCAGAAGTCGGTGACAAAAACCTTTAACCTTTGAAGGTGATCTTTGTTTGATTGATTTAGTATCAATCAAACAAAGGTCACCTGGAATTTGGGAACCTTCTAGTTACGGTGTCAAAGTTCCAACTTTTTCGCAAGTTTTTTTTTTAATACATGTTTTAATCGAAATCAAAAAGGAGGAGGTTCTCAATTCGTCGGAACCTTTTTTTTATTATTTTATGTATGTTCCCCGATTACTCGAAAATGAGTGGACCGATTTGGATTTTTTTTGTTTTGTTTGACAGGGTATACTTCCCAGGTAGTCCTATGATCATAAAGTCAGGATCTGATGATGGGATCCTGGAGAAATAGAGAGAACTCTTCAAATTTCTCTTCAAAAAAGTTAAAAATAAAAACGTTTTTGCAAAAATAAAACCGACTTCAAAACACACAATAAGTGAAAAATAACTTTAGCTTCAGAAGTCGGTGACCTTTGTTTGACAGTTTTTTTGTCACCGACTTTTTTTGCAAGAAAGTTTTTTTTTTATGTAAGATTTTTACTTTAAACACGTTCAAGACCCCCCTGTACTATTTAATCCATCCATCAGCACGATTTTTGAAGTGCGTTACTTTGAGTCCTACCGAAAAACGCGATTTTTAACCCCAACAAAAAAATCATTTTCCAGCAAAAAAATTGCGTAGAGTTACTTAGTTTGATTACAGATTGCCTTGTTGACGTTCGTGAAGAGTCTGTTTACACCCTGTATAGCAGAACTCAACATTTTAGGCTCCTACCCTACAGGAGGTATGTATAAGAGCCTAGGTAGTAAGTCTTATTTGGGAAACTAAACAGGAGACGTTATTTAATTATGACCAGCTGCCCTTTCCTCCGCCCCAAAATTATAGTACTTAATTATTTAATTTTATTGTAAGGATATCATCTCTCCCAAAATAATTCACTAAAAACAGTAATTATTAACAAAACTAAAAAAAAATACGTTACCCAGAGTAACTTGCTCTATCCAATTCAAAATTCAAATTCAAAAAGCGAGCTTAGTATTGCCGCAATTAAAAAAGTGCACACTATTATTATGTTAAGGGTTTAATCGTCGGTTTTGTAATAATTACACTGCTGCACCACATGCGAACGGCAAATGGAGATAGCACGTTTTATTCTGTTATTAAAAGGTACCCTTAATCTACGGTATCGTAGATTTTTTTTAGAATTTAAATGTTCTACAAAAAACACGTTTTAATTGTGGAGTAAGTTTTTTAATTATAAAATACAGGGTTATATTGCAGCTTTGCCTTGAAATTAGGTCTGTACCTGAAGCTTTTCTGCAGATTCTTGTGCAGCAATAGACAAGCTATAATAGTGCTGCATGGTTCTTTGGCACGGGGCCATAGTCGGACCTAACGTCGCCATCTAAGTGAAGCGTCACTGTTATGGTTGAAGTTCCACATATCCGTATAAGGCGTTATGCTTCCGCATTTATTGTGCGGACCGGACCGCCAGGCTGTGGAATTATAATCTGGATCTCTTCAAAGTTCGAGTGAATCGGTTTCTTCTAGGCAAGCGTGCTCATCCCTAGGGCGCATCATCGCTTCACAAATAGGCGAGCTGCGCCCAAATGTATTTATTATTTAAAAAAAACAATTAGGTAAGGCATGTACCACAGACAATTAAAAAATGTTTTTCTAAAGCAGTCGCTAATTTTTGAAGATTTAAAAAAATCCCAAAAAAAACATGGTCTATGAAAAGCATTCGAATAATTATGTAAATGAGACCCGCTAATATTATTATAATCGTTAAAAAGCTGCAATTGAATTCCTTAGAATAGCAAGGATTAATGAGGCTGTGGAGCCAGGTAATCAGTTGTAGGTACACCCGCCCCCATGCTGGGTTCACCCGCGCAACATACTTATATCGGATTTTATCGTTGTTGTAAAATGTAAGAATTTATTGACGTATAATCGAGTGCGTAGCTCGTTCTGTAATTATTATGGGAATAGTGTATTGTGAGAGGATTTTCATGTTTTTTTTTTTAATGTAGGCTGAAAGTAATTAAATATCTCAAGCAAATTAACAATAGTCCACTGCTTGAAAGAGGCCTATGCCCATTGGCCTCTTTCAAGTTGTTTCTTTCCTCCAAATTCGGCATCCAGCCAGTCTGTCATAAGTCCCTTTAGCTGGAGGCATTTGCTCCATTTGGCCATCACCCACTCGACAAACGCGGCTGCCGCTCTTTTATTATTTTAGTTGGGATTTGAATTTTTGGAAAAAAAATGCTGTCAATCACTCGGTGCCGTAAAATGGGCCTATTTGGGTTTTGGGGGCTATTTGAGACGACCCAGAATTTCGAACAAAAATATCGATAACTGCGGTTTTTATTAAGTTCACCAACAGCTTCTGTGTACAGCATTTAGGTTTTACAGTCTTGGACTTACACAGTCGCCAATTACAGGTTAACCAGCATTGCGGTTGTTGTATGGTAGAAGTTGTTTTACAAACTCTAGCAACACTTTGATTGGCTGCTACTAAGAAATTCCTGATGAAAAAACCCAATAACATTGTGGTATAAATATGGTACCAAATAGCCCCCAAAAACCCAAACAGCCCTGTTTTAGTGTATTGTTTTCGCATTTCCCGAGAGGCGGAACTGTATGAAGTTGCTTGTCCGGCCCATCATGTTTCGTGATAAGCCATGTCTGGTCTCCGAAGGGATTCCCCATCGGCAAATACTTACGACGATAATCATTGTCTCATCGCTTATTTATAATATCTTCCCTAATGCTCAACATTGCTTTGAAAATAAATCTTGTGAAAAATTTACCTAGTACTTCTAGATCCAGTGGTTTAACTACCTATTTATTATCTGTCTGTGAATTAAAAATTGCATAACCACGATCCACGGAATAAATTACCCCAATAACCAAATACTTTTTCTGACCACAGCCACTACCTAAAGAAACCCATACAATTTAGTTTTTGGAACATAATTATAAAATTGGAACGGGCGCGTTCGATTTACGGCCGCGCACGCCAGTAGGCGCTCGGCCACGCCCCGCTATTATCCCGCCAACTTTTTACCAAACTTCCAACACGGGTGGCTATTAAATAGAAATAAATCTGTACATAATGAATAATACATTGGCGCGTTATTTTGAACATAGTTTGGTGTGTTTTAGCAGTTTTGTAATGTTTATACACTTTTTTGGGTTCAACGAAGGAACTGGTTGATGAATGAATGAATAGACTAACGCCCATTTTCAATAACTTACTAACAGGTATCGGTAGGTTGCTATCTCTGTCTATTTGACATTTAGCTTACGGACGGTTATAAACAAAACGTCACAGGAGAGTACATTTTGATGAACTGCAATAACAAAATGTCCAAGTGTATCAAACGACGTTTTTCAATACACTTTTGAAGAAATAAAATAAAAGAACGAAAAATATTTTTTCATCCCCCCATCTCGGAAAGAGTATTTTTGCTCTTCGATATCTGAGTGCAAAAGTCGTTTTTATCCTCTAGAGGATAAATTAAATTGAATTTAGAACATCGTGTGCACTAAGTTTGTGAATTCAAAACATCATTAAACATATTTACTTCTACCTCCATGGTGCCGAATTTATCATAGGTACAACCTTTTTTAATTTGTTAAAAACTCAGACTCGGAACCTTCTTGGTGTACTTTTATAATTTGCTTTGCGCGCGCCATTTTCTTGTCAGGTCAATTGTTAAAACCTTAGGTTAAAAACAAGTGAAAAACGTAAAATAAGTGGTTTTGGCGACCAAGAAGTTTATTTGACGCCAACAGAATTGACTGAAACTGTTAATAATGCGCAAATTAGCTTTCTCCCTCAACAATCACGCGAGAAGGATTTGAAACAGTACGATATTAAAAAAAATGAAAATAAAATAGGTAGAAAATGCCCAAGGCATTAAGTCCGCCTTTGTACAGTTTTTACTTGTGCATAAAGTTTTAATAAATAAATATTACACTCAACTTAACTAACTGTAGCAACGTTACTTTAAATTTTTCTTAATTGTACCTAAGTATTCTTTGTTATAATTTAAAGATTATTCTGTAATACTTACCTACCATAATGTAGTAGTTAACACCTAAACTGAAATAAAAGTAAAAGTATCCTGTGATTGTAAATGTTTTTTTTTTGCATTTAGTCATTTTCTCGCTGAGGTGGGATGAAAAGTTGCGTGTTGCACTCGAGTGCAAAGATTTTTCACCTCGTGCTCTTTTGATTCCCTCGCTAACGCTCAGGATTCTAATTTTTGAATCACTCGCTGCGCTCGTGACTCAATTTTAGAATCCTTCGCTTGCTCGGTTATCAAAATTGAGCACGCGGTTAAAAAGCAACTTTGCACTCTTGTATAACAAATAACTTTTGTCATGAATTATTAGGAAACTGTGATTTAAATTTTCTTTTTTTTTTGCGCGCTTTACTTTCGCCAGGTTGAAGGAGAAGCGAAGGTATAAAGCCGCTAAACAGCTTAATATGAAAATAAGAAAATTCAAATGTTTTTGAGTTTAGAACACAAATAAATGTTAATTTGTTCATAATAGTTATTTGTTTAAAAAAAATAACGAAAAATATTTTTGACATAAATTAATAAGAAACAATGATTTTAATTTTCTTTTTTTCCACGCTTTGCTTTCGCCAGGTTGAAGGAGAAGCAAAGGTATGAAGCCGCTAAACAGCCTAATATGAAAAATAGAAAATTGAAATGTTTTTGGGTTTAGAACACAAATAAACGCATATCTCTTTCCCAAGTTTAAAAAAAGACATTCACCTCCGAATAGACAGGACCGTGTCGCGCCAGTTTCATTTCGGAACTTGGCACCGGCAGGTGCCAAAATGAAACTGGCGCGAGACGGTTGTGAATAGAGGCACTGAACCAATTTGGACTAAGTCTAGTTATAAGTTATCTGTGGCAATTTTCATTCCCGCACACGTGTTGGAAAATGAAAAAACGCACACGTTTGAAATACATTGCATTGTGAACCTAATCGTAGTGCGATATGAACAAGTTTTCGAGAAAGTGTATTGAAAAACCTTTTTTTGATTTTTCTATGTATCAAGTGACAGGTAGGTTGCGCGGATAGGATAATATAAATTTCAAGCTACAATAGAAAACGGCCATAAAACGTTTTCTAGGTACTTACTCTTACTAGGTACCTATGACTTACAAGTTTGCATTTTTCTTTTCTCTAAAACTCATAATTTACTCGAAACGTGTGAAGATAATTGTAAAAACACTGATGGTAGGTAATTTCATTCATTTTGAAAGTTCAACCAAATAGGTACACTTACTGACTTACAACATTAATTGCGTTGAAAGCCGATTTTTTTAAAAGTCTGTTTAGAATTCGCTTTAGACACAAACTATATACCTACCTAACGTACATATAAATTAATAATTGTATTGTATTGTCAATTTCCTTATTTTACATTATTTCAATTATTCTCATTTGTGATAATAACGAATAATCCCAAATTTTTCCCTTTTTTTCTTATTTCTTTTCTTAGATAACGTATAATTGTATTGTGTTTATTTTAATAATCTAAATTCTTTTTCTTCTTAAAATTATGTATCTGAGTAATGCTAAATCTAGTGGCACTTTTTACCATATATTATCTTAATTTTGTTAACATGCGGATAATGTAGTTGGCTGCAATATTGTTAATACTTCATAATTATGCATATTATTGTTATTTGTAAACATTATATATTGTAGCTGTTTATTGTCCCATAATAAATAAAATAAAAGATACTTCCAACATTTGAATAATACCTACCTACCTAATGAAGAACTCCTGAAACAAACATATTTTGCGCTAAGGTTGAACGTAAGACCAGAAATAACTTTTGATTGACAAAGAAAAAGTTAGGTGAGTAAGTAGATTTTTATAACATTTTAATGATAATTAAAAAACTATCTAACTAGACTTCGAAAAGGTTAATTGCGTTAAAGTAGCTCTAGAAATAATTATCCAACACATAATTACGTAAGTATTTATTAATAGGTTTTTATGATATTGTTTCACACTTTAACGTTGATCAAGGTATTTTGCCAGCAATGATCTTTTAGAAATGTCAATTTTTTCATCGACATAATGTCTTGTCCTTTTTTTTCGGTTGGGTAATCATCAAATGACTCCTCCCGCTCTGGGAGGACCGGGAGGGAGTGTCAGACTTTTACTGGCTAAAACCCATCCAAGTTCCTTCATCGCCCTTTGTGTTCCGGGGCCACGGTATCTCTTTCGAACAGTCCCGCAGCCCCGGCAGGCATCGGCCCTTGCGGATCCCTTCCTTTTTGCTGAATCTCTTTGCCGCGCGCGTGGAAAACAAACGCGCCATCGACACGGCCTGTCGTTATAAGACGGACGGACAGCGAGCTAGCCCGCCATAGCTCACAGGTCTTGTCCTCTAATAATATTAAGTAAACATTTGCGCAAATTGACTCAGGAACTGACACACCAGCCCTGCAAGGCTACAGAAGACTACGGTAGCTATACGGACATAGAGACTACCTTTGATCGCTCCAAGACTTCCCATCAGTAATTTCGCTCACATTTTTACACACGGCAACACAACAAGCACAAATGCAGGCTGTCTTCCGCGCTATCTATCATGGGTGTCCCGCGGGCCGTGTCTGCGGGTGGCTCTTAGCTTTAATTGTCGAATGCGTGCTGCCTGTAACTTACTGTTGGGAGTGCGGCCCTGCCCTGCCGGTTGAAGGGACAGCATATCTGGATTAAAAGATGGTAAATGACGTTTTGGGTGACCAATTTCTAGCTTTAGGGAGTTTTTTTTATGTCGTCAGGGATTTCTGATGAGAATGTCTTTCAGCACGATTGACAATAAAATGTGCTCGCCTGCCTATAGGTACTTTAGATGAGAAGATCAATATTCTGGATAAATATTCTTTGGAATTATACACACATCATAGGCCACATGACATGCAGTAAACTACGAAAGGACCTATATTTGACGACCCGAATGGCGCAGCGGTACTGAGGCTGCCTTACGTTCTTTGGGTCCCGGTTTCGAATCCCGGTAGGAGCAAATGTTTGTGTGATGAGCATGGACATTTGTTTCCGAGTCATGGATAGAAACAAAAAGTATCTATGTAGTATATCAACTATCTCGTGTCCACGACACAAGCCTCGTTGCTGTAATGTCCAGCGATATTTATTTATTTATATTTAGCACGTAATCGTACACCATTCATCATCATCATTCTCTTGCCCTCATCCCAATTCATTTAAGGTCGGCGCAGCATGTTTTCTTCTTCCATACTTCTCTATTACTTGTCATCTCATCTCATCAGACACTCGTACACCATTAAAAACTGACAAAATTATTACTAACTAACGACCATCTCAAATCCGCTTATGCACAAGTTACAGTCACCGCTAAAAAGTCTTGGAGGTATTAAAAGCTCCGTTTTCCACCCTTTCCTTTCTTTAACTTTTTAAAGGAATTCTGTTTCTAAAACGGTTATATAAAAATCGCAATTTATTTAATTGAAAATCCTCATCACCCAGCCTGTTTTGCGGACAGTACCGTCGCCCGCGCATATTGTATCATGCACCTTATAATTTCTCATGCTAATAGCGAGCTACTGCGCCGTGTACCGCTGCTCCGATGGTACTTTATGACAATCGCCGGCCACGAGATACTTCAGTAGCCTCCTGGTAGCCATGTACTCTCATCATGCCCAATATGCTGTATTTGGTTTGTATCGGACAGGCGATCAGGAAAAAAAAAACCAAAGAATTTAGTCATTGGAGTATACAGGTTGTATTATTATGTAGTCAGTGGCCCAAAAAAACTGACAACCAATCTTACCAAAGGGGTATCGTATTACCCAGTACTAACTGGGTTGTAAAGGGCAGATAGGCAGTCGCTCCATGTAAAATACTGGTATTCAGCTGCATCCGGTTAGACTGTAAGCCGACCCCAACGTAGTTGGGAAAAGGCTAGGCAGATGATGATGACGGAGTATATAATATATGTACAAATAGCAAAATATATGTCCGCATAAGCCAGGAAAATTATTCAAAATTCAAACGTCAGCTCTCCACTCCGATCCAGCCTGTCCCCTTGCTGTCCTCTCCCAGCGACGCCCTAAGCCGAGGCCCGTACCCCGCAGGGGATGCCCTTAGCGTGTAGTCGCTTAGTTTGTAAGTTTTTTGCCCTGGCTGGAGGCCTTACACTTAAGGCACCCACAGGAAAGTCCGGTTAAGCAGACGACAACCTCTCTGGTTGAACTGCGAGATGCCATTTCGAAAAAAAAAAAAAAAAACCTCAGCTCTCTCAACTCTCAATAGCAACACGAAGTCTATTACTGACATGTGCCTGGTTTTATATGCGGCTTAATCACTACCATATTGCAGGTGACCAACATAGACACCTGTATCTGATCTACAACCTCCGAGCATGGCTTAGAGGAATGACAAAAGTTCGGCAATTTTGCTGGTACTAGAGCTACCAGATCAGTTAAGTAAGGTGGCTAAAAACCATCACCACTTTTATCGTAGACTAGCACTTCGATTTGCATGATATAAATATAATTTATATCTTATGTTACTTATGGTTTAAGAACTTTATTTCTCAAAAAGAATTACATTCACTTATATGAGAAAAAACTTATTTCTACTTATGATACATTAGCGACGCGACGGTTACACAACAAAAACAGTTTAGAGTATTACACTACCCGGAGATATCTTACATTTTAAATTTTAAATCCGCTAAAATGTGTTTCTTTAAATATTTTTTAAAAGTATAAATAGATTTTTGATCTTTCACATGCCGAGGCAATTTGTTGTAAAGCTGTGCTCCTTCATACAGAATAGTACTCCTGCCGTAGTTTGTTCTAGGGGCCCGCAACGCTATGTCATTTGCTTGTCTAGTTCTGTATCTGTTTTTTATTTGTGATTGTTTTGTAAGAGTTATTTGTGTGTGTATGTTTTTGTTTAAAATTTTATGTACAAGTATACAAGTATTATACCTATATATCTGAGAAATATTCATAAGTTTTGTTTTATTGTACAGTTTCACACTTCCTGGTAATTTTGCTTTCTATTGGTAAAAAAATAGTTCTATCGGTCCAGTAGTTTTGGAGCTTATTCGGTAGAAACTAACAAACAAAAAAATCTTTGAAAATATCCAATATTACTTCAATACTTCAACTCAAGTAAGTAGTTAAGATCTTACACGCACATCTGTAGTTACGGACACGAGGCATCCGATTATACCAAGCTATTATGTAAAGTATCATAACATATACAGGATGTTTGGCGTATGGACCGACACAATTTTTCTAGGGGTTTGGAAGATCATTAGCTAGGTCTACCCATACATCGTATGTCCCAAATATCACGGTTGGTGACACATGTTATTTTTTTATTTGAAAAAAAAAATACCCGAAATGTTTCAGTTAAGGTTATTATGCTTTTATAAATTAAAGTAATAAATCTTCTTCAAATTTGATTCAAATTAACCCAATATTTACTTTGTGCCATTACACCCACAAACGAAAAAGTTATTTTGAATTAAAGGCAAAATTTTGGGCATTTTTTTCATTAAAAAAAAACGTATGTAACCAACCGTTACATTTAGGACATAGGGTGTATGGGTAGAACCTAGCTAATGACCTCCCAAGTCCCTGGAAAAATTGTGTCGGTCCACAAGCCAAACACCCTGTATATGTTATGATACTTTGTGCCTAAACCTAATTTTAACAGGATTACCATAAGCTTCAGTAATTATTTCGCGCGGCACTTGAGAGGTTAAATTATGCCAATCTATATTTTTTCGAACGCTTCGATTCGTCATCGTCTTCATCTTCGACGGCAAGACGAAAATGTGCGAGATAGACATACAACTTTGCCATCGATCTTAGATAGTCCTCTCTATTATTGATCGAAGGAATTTGCTAATCATAATCGAGTCGAAACGATTGTGAATAGGGATAACATGTGGAAGGAATGGGGGGAAGCCTTTGCTCAGGAGTGGGACAATACGGCCTAACTAAAAAAAAAAGGAGTTTATAACCTGATTGTGTGAAGAATGCGTAACTGACTGACCAGTGACCACCGACATTCAGCCAAGCACGTATCCAAGTACTTTTGGTTCGGGGGGGTGAAAAAATCGCTGTAACCACTGTTCTATAATTTATGTACTTTGCGGTGGTTTTGACTCCTTTTATTTTTAGTCAGATTTCGGGATGGGGGGGGGGATAAATCTCAACTATCGCCCCCCTCTGTGTACGTGCCTGCTTTCAGCGGTGCTTTCAGTAACAACCTGTGGCAACAACCGTTCTCCTCATAACCTTCCATAATTCAATATTGTATCATACATGGTATAGGCTTTAACCATTAAAATTAAGACGTGTCTGACCGTGGGAATGTCGCACGGAGATGCGAAATGCTAAACTATGTAAATTGCGCGGGAAAGGATGAATGTCACATTGGCGGCCATATTTTATCCGCAACGGGCGCGTTCTTCGCGCGCGCGATTTATGTCGCGTTCACGTATTGAATTAGATGAATGGGTTGTTTAGCTATTGATAAAAGGTACGTTTTGCAAACCGGTGATTTTGACCGCAAGATTTACTTAGTCAACGATTTAGTTTGACTTTTAAAAGATTTATTTTGATTTGTTTAGAAAATAAGATGGAGAACGTTAATTTATTCAACTTGGTAAGCGATGGGCTTTACTGTCTGGTACATTGAAAACTTACTGAAAAGCTTAATGATTTTCTGTCCAACTGTATCTGTTGGAATATTGCTAATAAACCTACATAAAAAATAAGAGCTGGTCTCATTCGAAAACTTGTATGGATGTTATAAAAGTTGGACTGCTCAAAAAGTTGGACTCTTGCGAACAGAGGTTTTTATCATTTCTGTAAATACATAATTTACAAACTATTAAAATGTCTTTCCCATTTATTAAGCTCAACAGAAAACTGACAATGACGGAACGGTTGGCTGCCATGCTGCGCTGCGTATCGCGAGTTCGATCCCCGCACGGAACGAAAAGTATTATGACGTACAAGTAATTGTTCTGGGTCTGGCTGTTTGTGTAGGTATGTGAGTTTCAATGTTTGAAAGCGCACCCACAATACAAGCGAAATAGGTACCAGATACACACTTAAAACTTATAACACCCCTTTTTTTTGGTCGGGGTTAATAAAATTGGAGTAATTAACAACAGATAGGTTAGCAACCATCAGATTTATCATACATTAAAATTGGATCATTAGTTCCGGAGACTACACCCCTGAATACAAACTTACAAACAAATACCTCTTTTTAATATTAGTTGAGATTTTTCAAGAATTATGTTTGGCATTACTTTACGCCTCGTTTGATTATATACGAGGGAAAGAGTTAAGCTGTTGCAAGAAGGAGTCTTCTATAAAAAATCTCATGCTAAGAGAAGAGTTCCAACTTCCAACGAATCCATTGACACTTTCCTTGCTATCCCCCGGTCTACAGCACTGGATTAATCGTCCGATAAATGCCAAGGTCGATCTTTTGTGAAACATATCTACTTAAACCAGTTTTCTCAAAATATACAGCAAACCAAAAGCCAAAAATCTGTGCTATTTCAATCACTTAACTATCCGAATTACGCCCAAATTCTAAAGAATTTCTTTAGCAATGCTCACAGGGACCACGGTAAAGACTTAATTAGATACTTCAATGACCAAATTAAGTCGAAATTACCCAGAAGACGCGAACACAGGTAATCTTATCAACATATCCGAGGCATCCATTCAGGCATTCCTCGAGCGAGTACAATTGTTTGATTCACAGGGGCACAATGTCGGCGCTTTTAAAATAGAACATTCGAGAAGGAATCAGCATCAGTTCGCGACATTTAAATGTGCTGGCGGCGCTTTTGGCCCGCCATTTGCATCCGAGATCGCGTTGATCGGCCATCTTGGTGCGTTTTTTTTTGCCGCCAACGCGTTGTTGTAGGTTTGGTGCACACTGAGTTTTTTCATGTTTCGTGTGATGTATTTGACATACATTCATAGCATCAAGCAAGCAATCGACTGCGGATCCAAATAGGCCGCTGCAAGCACAATTTAGCAAAATGAGGGATTGCGGACCAGTGCGATTGCGGTGCTCCTGCTTACGCTTATGTTTGCATGTCCCATATGTTGAACTGTCCAAAGTGCCCAAGCACTTCTGAGGCCCTCAAATACCCCACGGATTGGCACGGTCTGTTTTTAACTGTGCCCAATTTATTTGAAGTTCAATGTTTACCATGAACGCAAAAAGAAAAAGAACGTAGGTACTATCGAGGACACACCCGCCTGATCACCACTAAGCTAATTTTTGCTTGCACTTACAACATAGAAACGCTCTCTAGCCCCGCCCGACTTTGTAAAGAAATAATGAATAAAAAGATACCGATCGGCCGAGCGCACAGACGACACACGCCAAACGAGAGTTATTGTTATTTTGCGCGCCAAAGTTGACGCTTTCCTAATAGGCCTAAACTTTAAGGGGGCGTGGCTCGGCGCCTCCGCATGATTTAAGCGATTTTTTTTAACTGCTCAGGCGGAAAAGACCACGACTGTACATACTTATATACATGGTAACAAACTCGCGCCTATTCACTGTTTGTGACCTGATGTGTTGTTACCCAAAATGGATTCGGTTGCCTTTTAAATCAAGAAATAGTCACAGTCTTTCTTATTTTCGTGTCAATTTATTTAAAGGTTAGCCAGATTTTAATCGTCCAATAGGATCGCCATCGACTGTCAAAACCTCCAAGAACGGCAATAGAGACATTGAAGATCATTATCTGCCTGCTATTACTCAATTACTTTGAGGTCGACAACCAGTCTAACCGGATGCAGCTGAATCAGTGGTGGACTAACAGGGAGGCGGAAGGGGCGGCCTGCCCCGGGCCTCCGGTCTTGGGGGGCCCCCAAATGCCTCCGCGTTCTCCTGATCAAATCCTGAACAAGACTTTAAAAATGTACTTAGTAACTTCATAATTTCATCAGTATCAACAGCTCTTATCCGTTCAAAGTAATTTAATTAAAAAGTGTAATAGTGTTTTTTATTTTTGTAGCGGTATAAAAGTAAATGAGTTCAGAGTTGAGTTAGTGCATTTTCGAGTATTTGGAAAAAGTAAGTAGTTCTTCGTATAATTAGCCTAGAAATTATAATCCGTAGTTTCTATTGTCAATATGCACCTACGAGTGCATTGCTTCAGTTCTTGCATTTCGCGAGTGGTCCTTATTTATTTGTAGTGCACGTTTATTAGGGACGTTGGTATGTACTTGTTCTCAACATATATGAATTACTAGCTGACCCGCGCAACTTCGTCTGCGATATATAAGAGAGACAGAGAGATGGTTAGAGAGAGTGTGAGACACCCATAAAAGATGTTTCCGAACAAATGATGCTCGAATTTAATTAAGTAACCACGTTTCCGAACAAACAATGCTCTTTCAATATAGTCTATGGCTGTGAATGACATTGACATTCGTTACGCGCGTTTTTTTAAATATGCAAAATTAAATGTATATTTTTCAATATTTCTGAGAGATTTTCGTAATATTTTTTTCCGTAAGAACCTTCTCCTAATAATAACAAATACAACAAAAAAAGAATTAGTGAAATCGGTCCAGCCATTCACGCGTGATGCCGTGACCAAGGAAAACGGGTTTCATTTTTATAAATATAGATAATACATATAACACGCTACAAAAAAATAAAAATAAACCATCTTTTGATTTATTTTATCTAATTTATATATGTATTTTATTTTCCTCACCCATATCTATTCCATATTGTAAGAATGTATGTTTATTTAGCCTAAATAATTTAATTCGAATTTAAATTTCACTTGCCAGATTCTAACGAAATAAACATAAATACTTATTTATACATACAAATGTGAACTGAATAAAAAGTATTATTTTTTTAAAGCTGGGGGGCCTCATTCAGCTATGCCGCCCCGGGCCTCTGACGGGCTTAGTCCGCCACTGAGCTGAATACCAGTATTTTACATAGATCAACTGCCTACCTGATCTCTACGAGGTCCACGAAACAATAACTGGTTATTACGATACCCCTTGATAAAACTGGTTGTTTTATCAAGAGGTCAGACATTTCGAGCTTCTGACAGGGTTAACGACCAAGATTTCCAAATGACAGCCGGGACCAACAGGTTAAGGTGCTTTTCGTTTTTACGTAGCAGAGAAGGAACTTGGTGTGCAACCTCAGCAAAATATATTTTTATATTAAAAATTGTCCCGTAATTTGCGCTCAGTGTGCCCCCGGCGCACCTCACGCAACATTTCGTTTTACTCTTGCACCATCTTTATATTCGGTAGCGGCGAACCAAAGGGACGCATTCAATTATTTACTCGTATTATTCTTGTTTATAACTGGTACGAATGTCGTACGTGATGCCTATCATCATCCCCGCTAATTGGGAGCGACCAGCAGACAAAAGTAGAACTTAAAAAGTTATTACTAGCGTAAGAAGCATGCAAAAAGAAATTATATGAAATATGTTTGCCGATTCTTGTTCGTGGGAACAAATGAAAAACTAATCATCTAAAACATAACATCACGCCTGAAGATCTCCAAGGGTTAGGTAGAAGACGTGTAGTCGTGCGCCTAATTAGTACACCCATATTTCGCCAGTTACTTATTTAGCTATTTTTTAGGATTATGAAAACGTTTTCTGTTTGTCTTGAGAGACTTTGCCTTATTATACTATAAAGGGTGTAAAACACCTCTTAACGAAGTCGAAAGGCTCCTCGTCATTGCGATCATTTTTTTGTTCTACACCATTCCTGGGAACCTTCTAGTTGCGGAGAAATTGGGAGTCAAAGTTCCAACTTTTTGACAACTTTTTTTTTAAATACATGTTTTTAATGTAAGTTTTTTACTTTAAACACCTCCACGACCCCCGTACTTTCAATCTAAGGTAAAAGTACGTATTCCCGTTAGTGTACCAGTACCCGTTAACAAGTCAGTTTTTTTATTATTGCATTTTTCTACCAATAATAAATTAAAGTTTGCAAATGGCAATACCTTCTCGGTAATATTTTGTACAATTGTAATTGCAACATTGCCCAAAAAGTTGAATAGCGTCAAAACCATGCGACTACAAAAGTTCGCTATATGAACATATTATGTAAGTTCAAAGGTCTGTAAGTGAACTACGAAACCACCACGTCGGTCGCATTGATCAGCTAGCCCTTTTTTTTTTTTAGGATGGGATGGAACACGAACGCGCCGTCGACACGGCCTGTCGTCATGAGACGGTCGGACGGCGAGCTAGCCCATAGCTCCCCGTCCACAGGCCCGCGCCTACGGTGGCCGGAAGCCACCACGTGGCCCCCGACGCCCGGGGCGTCTCCCGCGGCGACCGGGACGTGAGGATCTCTCCCTCTCACTTTCCGCCACCTCCTTCGCTAGCATGACTGCTTCGCAGAAGGAGGTGACGGCGTCCCATTCCGTCTCGCTCCGGACCATGGCACGAACCAGGGCCGGAAGCGAGAGGTCGCCGCCGCCGATCGCCACCTCGATGACACGGCGGTGCTCCACCCAAGCGGGGCACACCTCCACAGTGTGCTCCACCGTGTCCTCCGGTCGATCCTCGCAGTGGTAGCACCCGGGCGTTTCCTCCCGCCCGATTCGGTGCAGGAACTTACCGAAACAACCGTGTCTGGTAAGAACCTGCGTCAGGCGGAAGGTGAGGACGCCGGGGCGTCTCTCCAGCCATTCCTCAAAGAGGGGACTTACCGCCACTATTGTGGCGTGCCCTGCACGGGGTTGCGACAGTCGCTCTCTCCATGTCGCCATGAGATCACGCCGGAAGTCCGTCCGCTGAGCGACAATTTGCCGCGGCAGCGGAGTTTCCCCCCGGCGTAGCGCCTCCGCGCGCCACTTATGTAGGCGCGCGAGGACTATCGCCTCCAGATCCCATGGCGGCAATCCGGCAAGGAGGTTCGCCGCCTCGCGGGAGATCGTGCGGTACCCCCGGACCAGCCTTACGGCTACCACCTTCTGGGGCACGTTCAAGTGGTGGGTGGCACGCCGCCTCAATGAACGCGCCCACACCGGGGATCAGCTAGCCCTACTGCGACGAATAACGTTAAGAGAAGAATGTTAATTTTCTAAAATATTTGAGTATATTATTTTGCGATATAACCTACATTTATATATTGAGGTGAATCTAATTGAGAAATATATATTTTTGCCGTTCACATCTATTGGTACTAACAAACCCCTACTTGACCTAGTACCCGTTAAAATCGTATTTTTTTTACCGGATATTGGTACACGATCAACCCGGTAATACACGTTGTACCGAAACCCGTTATTGTGTACTTATTGCTTTGAAATAGGTCTCATTTTCCTTTAAGGTGGATGCTGCAGGGTAGCCCGCGAAATTAAAATTTTCTTACGTTTTTTGCAATTTGTAGACCAGTGCTAGGTTGTATGTTGATTAAAATATTGTTCGCGACTGTAAGAAGTATGTAGTCAGAGAATTATAATCATTAAAATCATCAATACAACCCTCCGAGTTCATAAAGGTCGAGGAATGATTTTGACCTTGAAAAAGTCGTTCATTGACTTTTGCAAAAACCGTGTTATTTTCAAATAGCCATGACTGATAGGCAGATGGCCAATTGGCCATATCAAAGGCCTCAATGGCCTTTGATATGGCCATCTGCCTATCAGTCAAAAAAGGCGCCTCAATTTCAGCTGCGGCAGGCAGTTCGGTATCCCACGGTCGACGTTGGATGACAAATTACGTGTCCGCTATTCTTTCGAATGCTCCAGGGAACCGGCTACAGTTTTGACGAAAGAAAAAGAAGAACAAACTGCACCGAAGGACTGGGGATTAGAATTTACGCCAAAGGGTTGGATGACAAGAGCTCGTGGCTACATAATAACAGTCGCTCGGGTTGATCTTTAGGTTAAGCCGTGCTTTCGTGCTTGCCTAGGTTGGTCTGAGGATAGGTGACCACCCGTTACATACCGAGTTTCCTCCGTGCCTCGGAAAGCACGTTAAGCTGTTGGTCCCGGCTGTCATTTGTAGATCTTGACAGTCGTTACATGTAATCAGTGGCCCAAAAAGTCTGACAACCAGTCTTACCAAGGGGTATCGTATTAGCTAATACTAACTGGGTCAGATAGGCAGTCGCTCCATGTAAAATATTGGTATTCAGCTGCATCCGGTTAGACTGCAAGCCGACCCCAGTATAGTTGGGAAAAGGCTAGATGGTGATGATGGTTGGATGACAGTAAGTTTAAACAAATTACTGATGTTAAGGTAATAGTTACTGTATAAAATACATTTTAGAATTTTTCATTAATAAAATTTCTTTTCTTTGGAAAAGCCTTTTTTATTTTTAACACAGAAATGCAAAAATAGCACTTCTGTGAACTTTAACATAAAGCAATAGAGTTCATATTCGCGGTGAAAATTACCGGATTCAGGGACAATTTAACGTTTACTAGTACAAATCTACCGGGTACTGGTACAATTAGCCCTTTTTTTTTGTATTATTGTTAAAGAAAATGTATACTTATAAAAAAAGAATATTACACTAAAACTAGTTAAATTATCTCTAGTCATGTATTTTTTTTTTTTGTAAGTTTTCTAGTTTTAGCATAGCAGACCTGCAAAGTCAGTGAAGTTCAAAACTTCACGGTTACTGGGCCGTTTATATCCATCAGCACAATGTTTTGAGTGCGTGAGTTCTACCACAAAACATGATTTTTCACCTCAAAAATAAAGTCGTTTCCCAACAATAATTTTTGCGTAAAGTTACTTAGTTTGATGTACAGTCGTGGTCTTTTCCGCCTGATCAGTTAAAACTTTTCGCTTAAATCATGCGGAGGCGCCGAGCCACGCCCTCTTAAAGTTTTGGCCTATTAGGAAAGCGTCAATTTGGCGCGCAATATAACAATAATAACTCTCGTTTGGCGTGTGTCATCAGTGCCGATCGGTAGTGTATTTCATTAATTATTTCTGTACAAAGTCAACGGGGCGGGACTAGAGAGCGTTTCTATGTTGCGAGTGCAAGCAAAAATTAGCTTAGTGGTGATCAGGCGAGAGTGTCCACGATAGTACATAATGCTTAGTTGACGACTTCGTGATGAGGTTGTCTACACCCTGTATAATTATGTATTTTATTAATTAACCATTTAAAAAATAAAGCCACCTCTTTTTAAAAGAGAAGTTGCGACGACTTAGCTACCCGCTTACCATGAGAGCTTATTCGAGACGAGACGGAAAAAAAGTACTTGGAAGGATTTCTGCGAGGTCTTTGCGCAACAATGGGACAGCAACGGCTAAAAAAACAAGGAGATTTTAGTGTGACATTATGGATGACCATTGCCAAAAAGTCAATGGCTGTCAACGGTCATACCGCCTGTCAAAATTACGCGCACTTTCAATATTGTAATTCTTTCAACATGTAAATAAATAAGGAAGATTTAAAATATGTTATGAGATCAGCACACTCATTTTACAAGCATATTTGCTTTCTAAGTAACCCAAATGTATAGTAATGTTTGATCCTCTAGGACTTGCTATAGCTATAGTGATCTATATATAGATCACCATGAATTACAAGAATTGGATTAAGGTCCACATTAAACATAGTCCAATCACGGTGAGACAGTCGTTTCATAGAATTTAAAACTAAACATTCACAAAAACACGCATCTTTTTCATCGGGGACCTCCCACCATGAAAAAGAGGCGAACAATGAACGTCTCTTCTACTCTTTGTTGTCCACGTTCGTACTACGCACCTGAACTTTATTTTATTTATTTAAACTTTATTCACAAGTAAAACTGGTGGAAGGAATGGGGGAGGCCATTGCTCAGGAGTGGGACAATACGGGCTAACAAAAAAAAAATGCTGTGCATGGGTTGCCCTGGCTGGAGGCCTTACACTTAAGGCACCCACAGGAAAGTCCGGTTAAGCAGACGACAAGCTCTCAGGTTGAACTGCGAGATGCCATTTCGAAAAAAAAAAAACCAGTGCATCGAGATCGTCCTAGCGAACGCACTACTACTTTGCCTTAGCCGCACCGCACACGTGCTACTAATCTTGCTCATAGAATCACTCTTGTTATAAATAACTTAGCTTCCTTTCTACGAGCTCATTCTGTAACGTTTCTCCTTCGTTCTAACATCTGTAATAATCGTTCATCCGCATTAAATACCATCTGTTGTTCTTCTTGCTGTTTTCATATTCACGCCGTCTACCTAGCCGCTTGCTACACATCATAATACACGCAAGTATCTCCACAATACCATACACGCAAACATCACCACAGTGGTGACCCCGACGAAGAAATAATGGAGAAGCCCGGTGAAGATCAACTGGAAAATTCCGGTTTGTGTCGAGTGGGTGTGCGTGTGCCGCCATTTTGGCCCGAGGAACCGGCGGTTTGGTTTGCGCAAATTTAAGGTCAATTTATTATTTCTAATATTACTGCTGACCTGACCAAGTACCACTACGTGGTGGGCCAATTAGAGCCGCAATACGCGGCAGAGGTTAAAGACGTGATTTTAAATCCGCCAGTTAGCGGCCGCTATGAAAAATTGAAAACTGAACTGATCAAGCGGTGGTCCGCGTCACAATAGCGGATGCTACAACAATTATTGACCCACGAAGAACTGGGGGATAGGAAACCATGCCAGTTTATGAGGCATCTGCAGAATTTAGCTGGACCGACGATCCTTGATCACCTAATCAGGCAAATCTGGGCAAGTAGATTACCAACCCACATTCAAACGCTTCGCAGACCGACAGCGCACTCCAGACCGTGGCCGAGTTGGCAGACAAGATAAACGACATTTCGACACCCACACAGCAGGCAGCATGTGCAGCAAGTGAGGCCCCAGGCACTGTGTCAGCCATCGAAATGTTGGTAAAACGGGTCGACGAACTGGCAGGGCAGGTACAAGGCTTTTCAAATAATAACAATCGATCCCGCAACAACGGACGGAATGCCCATAGCCGCTCGACCTCAAGCCATAGGTCACGGTCCCGAGAACGCCCCGCTGATCATCCACATTGTGTACCATTTCAATTATGGTGGCAAGGCTAGGAACTGCAAGCAGCCGTGTAATTACAATACGACGGGAAACACCTGCGGCAGTCATTAAAAGCGGTAACTGACTGTCCCATATCTTCAGGCCGCTTGTTCATTACTGACCGGAAATCAAAGGCACAATTCCTCATCGACACGGGTTCAGACCTACGTGTATTTTTCCAAAATCAGCCGTGCGACAGCCTCGAGCAAAGTCTAAGTTTCAACTGATTGCCGCAAATGGAACACTTATTCCTACATACGGTTACATACAAATGAACCTGGACTTGGGACTTCGACGTGCATTCAGCTGGAGGTTTATCGTGGCTGATGTCACGAAACCAATAATTGGAGTAGACTTCTTAAGTTTTTACTGTCTTCTTGTGGATTGCAGACAGCAACGCCTTATTGATGGGATCACCATTCTCGGTATCAACGCACCGCAGCCTAGGGATGTATCTGATATTTCATCCATCCGAACCACAGCCGATGATACCATCTACGATAAGCTGCTTCGAGAATTTCCAGACATCACCCGACCAGCTGGTAGGCCACAATTGCTCAAACACTCAACCATGAATCATATCCATACAACTCCAGGGCCCCCTGTTTCTAATTGCCCGCGCCATTTGGATCCAGAAAGACTGAAAATATCTAAGCGTGAATTCGACAAAATGCTGCTAAATGGCACTGCGCGAAGGTCGGAGAGCGCCTGGTCGTCTCCTCTTCATTTAGCTAGGAAATAAACTGACGGATGGAGACCTTGTGGGGATTACAGAGCCCTGAACGCCCGAACAATACCGGACCGTTATCCTATACGACACATCCACGACTTCACAAACGACCTTACAGGTAAAAAAATCATATCTATCTATAGACCTAGTCAGAGCCTATAATCAAGTGCCGGTCTTCGAAGACGATATACCGAAGACGGCCATCACAACGCCGTTTGGGATGTTTGAATTTCCGTTCATGGCCTTCGGCCTGAGAAATGCGGGACAAATATTCCAACGGTTTATGGACGAAGTGATAAGCGGCCTAGATTTTGCTTATGGATTCCTTGATGACATCCTCCTTTATTCTTCGGATGAGAAACAGCATCTGAAGCATCTTCGTAAACTGTTCGGACGCCTAAAGGATTACGACGTCATAATAAACACGTCGAAATGATGTTTCGGAAAAAAAACAGTAAAATTCTTGGGTTTCAGCGTCTCTGCAGAAGGAATTAGTCCTTTAGAATCAAAAACATAGGCAATTCTCGACTTCCCGCCGCCTAAAAACACAAAAGAGCTCAGAAGATTCTTGGGAACCCTAAACTTTTACCGAAGGTGCATTCCAGACGCAGCAGCGAAGCAGGCGCCTCTCAATGCTATGCTGGCCGGACAAAGAAAAGGTTCAAAGCCAATTGAACTCACAACTGAACAACTGGAAGCCTTCAAGGACTGTAAGACAAGTATTTCTAAGGCTACTCTACTGGTGCACCCTGATCCCAGTGCTGAACTGGCTATACAGACTGATGCTTCTGACGTAGCCATTGGTGCTGTCCTACAACAGCGGAAAGGTAATGACTAGCAACCCATGGCATTTTATCTAGAAAACTCAGTCAACCACAAAGAAAGTACAGTCCATATGACCGCGAGCTGCTAGCGATATACGATGCCATACGTCACTTCCGCTACATGGTGGAACGCTCAGCCGCACCGCACACGTGCTACTAAACCTGCTCATAGAATCACTCTTGTTATAAATAACTTAGCTTCCGTTCTACTCTCATTCTGTATCGTTTCTTCTTCGTTCTAACATCTGTAATAATCGTTCATCCGCATTAAATACCATCTGTTGTTCTTCTTGCTGTTTT
Source organism: Xestia rhomboidea (assembly GCA_963853795.1). Lineage (NCBI taxonomy): Eukaryota > Metazoa > Arthropoda > Insecta > Lepidoptera > Noctuidae > Xestia > Xestia rhomboidea. Next base: position 17,033,282 of record OY970777.1, read on the forward strand.
CATAATACACGCAAGCATCTCCACAACACCATACACGCAAGCATCACCACACTATCAAAGATACATAGGTATGTATGTTATAACTTTAGAATTTTCAGATATATCTGCGAAAACACCGCGGTGTGTTTTTGACGAAACAGTACTCCACCCCACAAATTTGCGCTCCCTGCTCAGGTTCCTGTGGCTACGGTAAGTACTTACCAGTTAGAAGTTTCCCTGAATCTACACTTTAAAGTTATTAGCCACCCGCCCCTGATTCGCACAGCGCTTCCTTATTATTATACTTTTTGGCGCCTCCTATCGGGTCCATAACTACCCTATAATGCTTTCACGAAATTTCATTGAAATCGGTTGGGTGGATTCGGAAATTAGGTACCGTGTACGACCATAGTGACACGTGATGTTTATATACTTCACGAAGCCGTCAACCAACAATTCTGTACATCAAACCAAATAATTCCACGCAATAATTATTGCTGGGAAACGACTTTTGTTTTGGAATGAAACATTACGTTTTACTACAAGACTATTAGTAAAAAAAAAACCTGTGAAAAAGTTGGAACTTTGACCCCCAATATCTCCGTAACTAGAAGATATGGTCCAGAACAAAAATATGGTCGCAATGACGGGGCGAACAATTAAGAGCCTTTCGGCTTCGTTAAGGGTATTGTTACACCCGTTATTTAGATAAAGAGGTAAGGTTGGATGTAGCGCTAGCGACTAACGAGGTTAATGTCCTAAACTACTCATCCGATTTCAAAAAAGATTTCACTGAAGTAAACGTACTGTTATCGGTGTGCGTTACCCCAGCCAGATCTTGTCGAAAATCGTCATCTAAGTGCAATAGATAAATACAGTATATTTTTAAAATTATTTGATAAAAACACTTCCGGCTGGAGTAACGTTACCCCAGCCAGATCTTTTGTTTTCTAATGGATATTTTGAAATAAATCTTATGTAAAAAATTTGAAATCAATTTGAAATAAATGGTACAACTTAATTTGTGTTTGTATTTGCTATGGTTGCGAAGATATATAAAATCCTGCTGGGGTAACGTTTTACACGATGACTGTATCTCGGAATTGACTATACGGATGATTGTAATATTTGTACATGAGATCTGGCTAATTAATTATAATTTGGTACGCAACAAACGAATCCACTTAAATGCACCGTTTTGAAGTTATTTGAGTACATAGAAAATATGCTTTAGTAGGTCCTAGCACTTCCAATAAGCGCTCCAAAGACTAAACTTAAACGTTATTATATAGGTAATTACTGTCTATTAATGGTACCGAAGTTTCATTAGTATACTATACGTAATTAAAAAGTTATGATGATGTTCCGGCCACGGCGCGCAGGTGAGTTATTTGACGACCGACGACATAAGATTTATTTCAAAATATCCATTAGAGAACAAAAGATCTGGCTGGGGTAACGTTACTCCAGCCGGAAGTGTTTTTATCAAATAATTAAAAAAACTAACAGCATACCAAATTTAAAAATCAGCTTACCAATTACAGAAGCTGTATTTCTAATTATCTATAGCACTTAGATGACGATTTTCGACAAGATCTGGCTGGGGTAACGCACACCTGTTATCGAATACCAGAGGGGTATGTTTCCTAGACACGGACAAGGAGACGAGCAGAAGATAGTTTAATAAGTTGTACATTTTTTCAGTTATTAAATTGAAAAGGTATGGTCTTTGCGACCCTACCCAAGAAAAACCAAAGGTGAACATACTACCCTCTTATAAAGAAATAAAGAATACCTGTCTTCGCCAAACTACCCAAAACGAAAAAAAGAAAATTTGTAAGCATTGTGGATCAGAGACTGGCTGTAAGGGCAATCCTAAAAAGGCCAAAGGGGATATATGTGCCATGCGGAATGGCAACGCAACCATAAAAGATGCCAAGAAAACCATACATGATGCCTTAAAAGATTGTAATATAACCCTAAATGAGGGCAAATTAACCATTTTAGATGCCAGAAATACTATTGTAAACACATTTATGTGCAATACAGCTGGAGGCATAAAACAGAAAAAATGCCCTAAGAAGAGGAGGGTGCCATGCTGAATGGCACTAATATAGCTGAAGGCACAAAAAAAAAGTCCTACTATAGATAAGAAAGAGAATTAAATCGAAGAAACGTTAATATTTCATCACTATCACCATTTCTCTTGCCGTTATCCCAATTTATTTGGGGTCGGCCCAGCATGTCTTCTTCTTCCATACTTATCTATTATTCATAAACTCATCATCTTAGCAGTCGCCTCCTTTCTAGCCATATTAAATTATAATAAATAATAAATATTCTTTTCTAACAAATAGGAAGGGTATTTAATTATACATATTATGAACAATGCGTTTTTGTTTTGTCATTTTAATAGGTAAATTAGATTCAAGTGAATCATCACCTGCCTAAACTTTTCATCAACAATGTTGACCTCGTCGACTTTACCAAGCGCAGTGCCATTAAGTGAAAATGGCGGCAGATTCAACCAACGGCTTAACGCGCTTTCCGAGACACAGAAGCGTTTCGGTATGTAATGGCCACCCATCCACAGACTGACCTCGGCAAGCATTGTAAAACAAACAGAAGAAATCAAAGGAAAGGAAAGCTATCAAAATGACAGTGATCGTATTCAAGCAGACGCAGTTCAACAGCAACCTTGATTTCACAGCGGTCAAATACACACATGAAATAACAGTACCTTAGTCTAGAAGGTTTTGACAGGCTTGTCTCTCTTTGGTTGGTTTTTTATTTTTTGTTTTATAGATACGAACTATACGGTTGCTGTTGGACTGCAGCTGATAAGTAAAATAACTGTAAAAGGACTGTCATCATCATCATCATCCACAGCCCGACTTCACCCACTGCTGGGTTTAGGCCTCTCTTTGTTTGTGCCAAGCTTCAAGATCCTGTGCCAACCTCATCCAGGATATTCCCACAATAGCAACAATATCGTACAAGGACTGTACTTAGTGCTTATTAGTTCCATGGACATCACTGGGTTCGTCACTGACAATATTATACGTCCCTTACGTCATCCCCAGACAGAACACTAATAACCTAGCGGTTCCACAGACGTCAACGGTCAAACCTGTCAAAATTACGCGCATTACTGCGCTCATACAAAATGAATTTTAGCTGTAACGTAATATTTTGAAAATAAATAGCGTAAACATGATGGCCAATGGTCAGTCATACAGAACGCTCGTTTAACATGCAAGAGACCTATGTGGTTAATAAAAGATAACCATCATAATGCTTGATCCTATGGTTCGTTCGGAAAATCTGCAGACGTAACAGACATTGGGAAGGGATTACAGAAGGGATTGGATGAAGGGGTTACGTCGCATAAGGATGAGTACTTACTTATTAACGAGTTAGTATTAAGATTACAAATTAAACGTAAAGGGTAGATAATAAGTATTGCTAGAAAGGAGGGTACAGCTGAAATGACGAGTAATAGAAAAGTATAGAAAAAGACATGCTGCGCCGACCCTTAATAAATTAGGATAAGGGCAGGAGATTATGAATTCTCGTTAACATAAGTATGTAGGTACCTAAAGTAGGATTTAAGGCTCGGCGCAAACGGGCCACCAACCACAGCAACCGGTGGCTGTGGTTTGTTTGTCGACTGCTATAACGAGTGGCCGTCACCGACCACACGTGTGTTTGCACGCGGCGAGGCAACAAAATGTATGAAAAAGCGGGTGAACTGCTTGTTGCTGGCTACCGGTGGCTGTGGTTGGTGGCCCGTTTGCGCCGAGCCTAAACATAAGGTTGGTTGAACTGGCAAAATAATAATTTGTACCATAGCTGTCCTGAACTCATGTCGTTTTAACTTCTGTTGGCATAAAATATGTATTTGCTAACTGTATTTTCAGATCAATTATTTTCTATCTATTTTATAGCCTAAGAATAAACGGGATTCGTCGCCAACTTGAAAAAAATATCTATACTTAAGCAGAAACAAGCCATTTGTGAAAAAAATCACTTGCCGTAATAGTTACAAATCCTAGAAACACGCCTGATAAAAGCAAAAGATTGTAAGAGACATGGAAGAGTTCAAGACTGACGAAAAGGGGGAAAACGCTGAAATAGGAGGCAAGAAAAAGGCTGAAGAAGAAAACAAGGAAGTCCCCTTAGAAATATCCAAATCTGCCGTTAAAGAATCCAAAACCGCCATAGCAGACGCAAAAAAATCAATAGAATCGTGTAACTGCGCAGATGAAGGCAAAAAAACCGTTGAAGAAGGCAAGAAAGCTATAGAAAACAAAACCGTTGAAGAAGGCAAGAAAGACATAGAAAACAAAACCTTTGAAGAAGGCAAGAAAGACATAGAAAACAAAACCTTTGAAGAAGGCAAGAAAGGCATAGAAAACAAAACCGTTGAAGAAGGCAAGAAAGGCATAGAAAACAAAACCGTTGAAGAAGGCAAGAGAGACATAGAAAACAAAACCGTTGAAGAAGGCAAGAAAGACATAGAAACAGGTAAAAACTGTTTTCTGGTGATTATAGACGAAGTCAAGAAATGCACTAAGCAAGCAATCGAACAGACCAAAAAAGCCTTGGAAAAAGCCTGGGCTCTCATTTTAAAAATCATAGAGTTCGCCAAACATTTTATCTGTTGCGTCCTAGATAAAGCAAAGGCATGTGTTTCGAAAACCATAGAGGCCATTCAACAGGCCATAGCATTTATAATGGAAACTATAAGAACGATCAAAAACATAACTTGTGAATGCCTACGATGTATTTGGGAAGCACTCAAGAAGTGCTTCACGTGCTTACGTAGCTGATAAAAAACCTGGTTCGTGCGAGTAGTTGCTTTCGAAGTAGTGCCACCTTGCAATGCTTAACACTAGGTACATATTTTTTTTTAATTTCTTGAATGGGATCCGTTTTAATTTCTAACTTTATTTTGCCCGACAACGGCAAAGCCAAAAGAAAAGATTGTAATATAACAGTCTCTGTGTGTATGTATGTTTGTAACATTTTTATGTTCCTCCGTAGCGTCTAAACTACTGAGCCGATCTTGACGAATGATGTGTCAATCGATTCGTTATTACGGTCCGGGTGACATAGACTACATATTTTATTTGTCGACAAAATTTACACGCCGAATGTTACATCGAAAAAAAGTGGAGTACTTAGGTAATTTTTTACCAACCTTTGGCTGGTTTGTCAGATGACAGAGGATAACTTTAGGTACTGAGTTCATTAAAATAGGTATTCAAAATAAAAATACCTACAAGTTGAAAACTAAAACCCAATTACGACAAAAACGGCCAGTAAACAATAAACATGTTTAGACAAGATATTGATGTCAGTTCATCAATATCTTGTTTGCACATTTTGTTAATACCCACTCTGGTAAAATTTCAAGTGCCCTCCTACTACGGTTCACAGCTGGGCGGATAGAATCGGAACCGTAGTAATAAGGTCCCGATGTAGAGGCGTAGCTACCGCCCTATGAATGATACGGGGCCCCCAAACGTGGAGGGGATAAAATGCACAAAATCTTATACACAACCTCAAATTCTTATTGTTAAGATACCCGAACTACGAACCGTAGGTAATGAGTAAAGAAAAAAGTCTTAAATATCGCGATCCAGAAATTTCTTCGAGCTCGCTTCGTTCGCTGCACAAAAAAGACTAAACCTATGCGAGTCAAAATCGAATTTAGGTACTAAATTTGCTATCACAGCTCGCTCGCTCTAATATTCTTTTAGAAAAAACAATCACAACTTTAGGCGATACAAGTCAGGATGCAATTTTATTGAACCACACTCGGGTTCAAGGGGCCCCCAGTAAAATTGATATAGGACCCAAATAATCCCTAATTGGGTCCTGTATCAAATTTTTGCGCCAGCCTTGTTATCATCCTTTGCGTAGGTACGGAACCCTAAAAAAATTCCGCTAATATAATTATACTATATCGTTATTTATTCATAATAATAGTACATTATGATATAAGTGCGGTAAGTTGAAAATTACAGCCGAGGCGATATTGCTAGCCCGAGCCGTAGGCGAGGGCGATAAAAAAGCAGAGGCTGTAATTATCAAAGCGCACGTATGTCATATACGACGTTTTATAACATATTTGCGAGGAAATAAATAAAACAAATAAAAACAATATAGCGAAAAGAAAAAGCGCGCGGAATAATTTTTAATTGTTCACAAATTAGCGAGGCGCGCGCATCAGCGCTTTTTTTTTTAAGGAAAAGACACAAAAAACAGCCAGTATTACTAATAAAGTAAATTAATATTTTTGTTACAGATAAATGGTTGTAATTTATTGTCAAAATTAATTAAATGTATATTTATTATATTCCATCTCCCAAAGTTAATTTTATTCATAAAATGTAGACCACTTTTCTGACATAAAAACTCTTTGCTAAGATTTAAAAAAGTATAAACCGTGCATTTTACTTTACAGCACAAGTACGTAATGAGATACATTACGATATTTAAATTGGTGAAATAAGAGACCCTTTACGAGCAAATGTGTTATAATAGTACATTTTGATACAAGTGGAGAAAGTTTGTTATTGCATTCGAGGCGAAATTAACTCCCGAGCCGTAGGCGAGGGTGTTTTTGAGCTGAGAACTGCAATAACAAATGTCCACGTGTATCAAACGACGTTTTTCAATACACTTCTGAAAAAATAAAATAAAATAACGAAAAATATTATTGTCATTAATTAATAAGAAACTATGATTTTAATTTTCTTTTTTTCCGCGCTTTGCTTTCGCCAGGTTGAAGGAGAAGCAAAGGTATGAAGCCGCTTAACAGCCTTATATAAAAAATATTTTTTTTTTTTATATTTTTGAATTTAGAACACAAATAAATGTTAATTTGTTTATAAAAGTAAATATTTGTTTTAAATAATCATGTTAATCTATGATATTTTATTTATAAACACAATTTGAATATTATAAAAATATTTAGGCGGTGAAGACGCATTATTGCTTTGCCAAAATTAAAAAAAAAACATTCACCTCCGACTTAATGCATTGAACCAATTTGAACTAAGTATAGGCAGTATAGGTATAGTTATCTGTGGGAATTTTCATGCCCGCATACGTGTTGGAAAATGCAAAAAATCGCACGCGTGAGAAATACATTGCATGTTGAACCTAATCATAGTGAGTTATGAACCAGTTTTCGAGGAAGTGTATTGAAAATTGTATTACAGCTAGCCTGCCAAGGTCTCCACTCTTTCTACTACCCCCGGTTCTGCGCCACTTCATGCCGACTCTTCAGAAAGACGTCTTATTCGTCCCATTACCGTCTTCGTGATTTCAGGACACCAAACCTTTGTTTTACAATTATTATGTACATTTTTTGTTAACATGCGATCATCGTTCTTCTAAATTGATTTTAGTGCAGTTTTTTACCATCATCTTGTTAGTAACAATGTCCCTTTCTATATTAATTATCTAAAGGGTGTCAAACACCTCTTAACGAAGCCAAAAGCACTTGTTCTCCCCGTCAATGGGATCATTTTTTTGTTCTAGACCGTACCTGGGAACCTTCTAGTTACGGAGATATTAGGGGTCAAAGTTCCAACTTTTTGATAACTTTTTTGTTAAATAAAAGTTTTTAATGGAAGATTTTTACTTTAATTAAACACCTCCACGACCCCCGTACTATTCAATCCATCCATCAGCACAATGTTTTGAGTGCGTTACATTGAGTTCTACCACAAAACACGATTTTTCACCCCCAAAAAAAAATGTCGTTTCCCAGTGATAATTTTTGCGTACAGTTACTTAGTTTGATGTACAGAATGCTTGGTGGACGGCTTCGTGATGAGGTTGTTTACACCCTGTGTACTATTATTACTAATAGGTAAAGTTTTTAAGTTTGGATATTGGAGGTATCTCCGAAACTACTCACCCGATTTCAAAAATTCTTTCAGTGGCTATACAATAATTATTACCGAGTCCAAAGTCGCGGGCAGAATCTAGCTAGAAAATAAAACAGTTTCTACAGTAGTAATATTTAATGTCATCCGATAACGTTAGAGTATTTGCTAACAATATCCTTATAGAAATCGAATACGAGTTGGCTGGCGGAGCGACTTCGTTCCAATGCTTCGTTGTAGGCGTCTTCGCTGAAACTGCCGTCCGTAAAACCTATGGGATTAAAGAGATGGATTATTAAGGTGGATGCTCCAGGGTAGCCCGCGAAAATCAAATTTTCTTACGTTTTTTGCAATTTGCAGTGTCAGGTTGTATGTTGATTAAAATATGATTCGCGGCTAAAGGTGCCAAGCGCATAAAGGTGCAGGAATGACTTTGACCTTGAAAAAGTAATTCCTGCACCTTTATGAGCTTGGAGGGTTGTATTGATGATTTTGATGATTATAATCCATAACTAAATACGTGTTACAGCCGCGAATCATATTTTAATCAACATACAACCTGACACTGGCCTGCAAATTGCAAAAAACGTAAGAAAATTTGAATTCGCGGGCTACCCTGGAGCATCCACCTTAAAGGGCTTGTAAGATTTTTATATGAAGCCTGGCCGGCCTAACTTCCGCCATTTTAATTTTTCTTTACACGCATAGAACAAGTATCAATCGATAGTTGGCATCAATACAATCAAGTTTTGTATGAAAGAAAACGTTCGGAAGTTAGGCCGCCCATTCAATTCAAACCCGTTTATACGACGTTGATCATTGATCAGAGGCCCTACTCCCTAGCGCTTCGTCCGTATATTCGTATCTATCCATCTCTCTCACTCGCACTCATCTGCAGACGTGCGCGAGAGAGACGGATATATCCGAATATACGGACGAAGGGTTAGAGAGTAGGGCCCCAGGCCTTCCGCTTAAGGTGTGAGCACACTTGTCACTAATTAATCGATTGGTTCACTACTAATGAATTAATTGGTTCACTAATGAATTCATCTTATGTTCAGACGTTTGACGTCTCACTTCGAGTGAAAGAAAAAAAATAGCGAAAAGCGGAACGCCGTTTAACCAAAGCGATCGTCACATTCGTTTTGTTTAGCGACCCTGAACGCATTGTCGCTCCAACAGAGGGCGCCTTGCTTACACTAAATAGGCTTACGGTGGGCCACAACTCGCCTGATGTGAAGCGATATTGAGGCCTATGGTGGAGTTTCCGCCAGTTCTCTGAACAACTGAGTGTAATAAACGCGACGATCACGAATTCTTAGGTAGGACGTGAGGGAAGAGGTTCGGTATATTTGTATATGTATAGTTCTGCATGATTCATTTGTCGCGTGGTCATAGTCGGAACTAAGTCCGCCATCTTTGTTTTCAATACAATGACACAAATGAATGATTTCCAACAGCATCGCGTTGACACACTTACCACTAACCAGCGTCTTTTCTCGACTATCGAACACGAACGTCATGGTGGCCCGAGCAGTGGCGAGCTGCGCCGGCTCGGGGTCGAGCTGTATGTTGCCGAGCTCGTCGATAGCGCAGGACACGGCTGCGAAGGTGTGCCGCATTGAGAGGCCAGCGTTTAGGAGGGCGAGGCACGTGCAGTTTATACAGCATGCTAGGAACTGGAATGAGAAATAAATAATAAATATCTATCAACATTAAATGTGTTTACAAAGTTTCAAATCATGTCTGTTATGCATGTTTTGTCACCAGAACAACCAAACAATTTACTGAAGGTTTTCGAGATCATCAGTTAGGGACTCATTACAGAGAAGCTTGTAGGCAGTGAGTCAGGTGCTTCAAATGCTTTTATAACTGTGTAGAGGTCTTCATTGTTTGTTTGATCTTGGGTTTTCTACTTACACCTCCAAAGTCCTCCATCTCTTGGATGGTGACCGTGATACCAGTTCGAGGGTACAAGCTTCCCAGGATCGCAGTCTCACACGTCTGCCTGATCACATGCTCTTTGTACCTGAAATATGATCATTGTTATGTATTAGAAATAGTGCTACAAATTCAAGATAGAGCATACATGAGACAATCTCTACTCTGGAAAACAAATGGGTGACAGAAATTGTAGATTTGATTTCACATGGCAAAACAGTTCAAAACATTCAAACAGATAGATTCTTCTCTTCTTAGATTCATACCCTCAATTCAATTAGGAAATTTTTTATGCAAAAAAAGGCTTGTATGATTGGATTTATAAACATGGATGAGGTGAAAGGAGTATGTAAGGATTGTAGCAGGTGGTGTTCTGTGGTTTCTGCTTCCACTCCTGGGAATACAGATAGCAAGGCATGGCTGAGTTTATTGTATGTTTGTCATCTGCAGGGAACAAGCGTTGAAAGTTTGTATGGAAATGGAAATTCTTTGCCAGCGGGACCTCCATCAGGCAACAAGCTTGCTAAATAGAATCTATGAAATAAACACTAATCTAATAACTTATTCAATATACATAAACATTATCATTACCTGTCTCCAATTGCTGGTTTGCCACCTTTACTGCTGAACAGCACCTCAAGGGTGGCTTTCTCAATACTTTGGCTCTGCATCTTGATGTCCAGGGGACCATTCACACTTACTAGGGCTACAGTTTGACCTGGAATATTACGAGGATTTCTTTGTATTTTTAAATTGTTTTTTTTTTTTGTGTCAGTAGTGATCCCGTGTTTGGAATCGATGGCAACAGGTACGACCCCTATTACATGGGACCAATAAAACTGGCGAAATGTGGGTGTTTATGGTACAGCTCTGCCTAAACAGATGATACAATTGTTATGCTACGTTTTAATAAGCTTTTGTCAATTTAGTCTAATAAAGAAGCAAAATTAAGATCTAATAGAAATTACGATCGTAAGTTTTAATGCAAGAAATAGATTTAAAAAAACAGTTAACAAAAGATACCTTGAGATAAAATTGCTGATCCGTCCGATTTACTGAGGAAGTTGCACTCGCATTTCATCGGCCTTAGCTTGAAATCTTTTAAATCGTTGCTATCACCTCCCATTGTGAAGTTTAGTGGTATTTTCCTATAAATTCCGAGGTTCTTTGTTTTGTTTTGGCCAACGAGAAACACGACGCATGTGCAAGTGACAACTGATGAACTGACAGTTTTTGACTTTGACATGTTGATTATTCGTTTTGAAACCGGAAGTTTCTGACACTAATGCACTGAAAACAAAAGAGGTAGGGGGAAAACGTGCTGTTCTTTTATAATTTATAGTAAAAGTGTATTCCAATTTCTTTCATATTATTTTATTCAAATCGTTTTTTTCCTATTTGCTGTTATTTAAAAAGCTAAAATTATAATGTTATGGAGTAGAGGGATTGAGTAAGAGGTTCAAACCCGTTTTCACTAACACTACAAGTTATCCAAACGCAAACGAATCTCCTAGCTAAGACGGTAAAAGTGCAAAACTCTTTACGGAAATAATATATTACTCTTCTTCACTATGAAAAATCAACTTTATGCCATGAAGGTATGCTTATTGACGGTAATAAAGAGTATAGTAATATTGGACTGTAAGCTTGTAACAAGTGACCCCTCACTTGTGTCATCCCAATCCCGTACCCCGGTATGGGACTGGGACCCCCCCGGATGTATTGTGCCGATCGACGCTCATACGGCTTGTTTGTTTATTTGGTTCTGTATCGACTGTATCCGTCAGACTGCTTATGTGCTGCGGTTTTACTTGTGTTTTTGGTAAGTGCGATTCTAAAGGAGGCTATTTCATTTTAAAATGGCGCTTTGGATGAAATGGAAAATATTTTCGTTACACGGAATTTAAATTTAAAAAGACAACGCTGTAAAAAGCTGAGCTAGTAATGTTCATGCATCCTATACTAATTTATTGTCGTATACTCAGTGTCACTCTCACAGTAAATAAGAATCTAACGACACCTGTCAAGATAAAATCGATCGAGCCGTTCAGGCCACAGAGCGTGCCAAACAATTATACCTACATATATACTCTCGAAAAAAACACAACCCTCCTTCTGGCGCAGTCGGGTAAAAAAAAGGCAAATAAAACGTACTTGTATAAAATGCAGGGTTACTGGCGTATGTCCCATCACTACGGTTCAACGTCAAATGGTGACCTGTCAAATGCCCAACACATTGTTTCTATCTCTTTTGTTCCTCATAGTGGCTTATTCGTAAAAAGAGATAGAGAGTGACATTGGTGTCGATTCTGTTGTGCACAACAGTCAAAAACTAGTTAATGACGTCGATTACTACTGTCATTTTATTGTACATTTTTCGTCACTATTTTGATGAATTTGGAAATAGTAATTAATGTTGTGAAAAAGTGATAATAAACTGCAAACATGAAGAACAGATTCAATACATATGATATTATGTGCATGGTCACAGAATTACAAAGGTAATTACTTATAGATTTCTTTATCAAAATAGTGCAGAATTTTTTGTTGACGAAATCACAACACCACAATTTCATGATTTACTAATTGATTTCTTGAATTATGTAATACAGTCTGTGTTTTTAAAGAGTTAGTTTGTATTTTACGTAGATTTTGAATTGAATTAAATTAACAATTGTCAGTAAAATATGGCTATAAGAATAATAACCTAGGAAAAGTTATTATAATCTGGCTATTACATGTTTTGCAATTGAAAGTATTTGTAGGTCTACCTAGTCAGATACCTATGCTCCTTATTATGTTGAAAATAATTGGTAAAAGATGGAAATAAATGTAAGTAACATAACCTTTTGAATGCAGGTCTAAGTAAATTAATATTTTTTCTTATTTCTTCTCTACATTCAGGCTGATAGGAATGCGTGTAAATCAAGTCTATGACATAGACAGCAAGACATATGTCATCCGTCTACAGAGGTCGGAAGAAAAGAGTGTGTTAATACTGGAGTCTGGGAACAGGTTTCATACAACACAGTTTGAATGGCCCAAGAATGTGGCCCCTTCTGGGTTTACTATGAAGGTATAGTATTGATACTGCAGTCATCATCTCATACACTTATCCCTATTTATTTAGGGTTGGTACAGCATCTAAACCTCTTAAAAAAAAGCTATACAATATTTTTTAATAACTAGCAAACTCTTTATCCTTTTGACTGCTTTAGTCACATAATATGTGACAAGTAAGCGCATGTCCTGTTCACCAAAGACACAAATATGTGACAAAATGGTAGGTGAAATTGTGGCTTGGCATGGAGGGTACAGGTGTGTTTAAGCTCCGATGGTCAAAAGTTTACAATGTATTTGTATCATAAGTTACAGCAAAATTTCAACCATTGAGAGAGCTGGAGATTACTAGGTTCAAGAACTATATGACGCAATGACAGTTATAGAAAACAGATCAAATGTGTTTGTAAAAGCAACTAAAAATTGTGCAATCCTGGTAAACCTTGATGTCTCTACAACACTAACCAATTGAAAGTAATTCCAAGATTGTTTAGAAATTGCTAAGACTTTTACAATTTAATGTCTTCAAATTGAATCGGGGTTTTTTGTCAGTAAAAAATTAGTTCCATAATCCTATTATCTTTATATTACAGCTCCGCAAACACTTAAAAAACAAACGCTTAGAGAAACTATCCCAGCTCGGTATTGACCGTATCGTAGACCTACAGTTTGGTAGCGGGGAGGCTGCATACCATGTCATATTGGAGTTGTACGACAGAGGCAACGTCGTGCTGACTGACTATGAGTGGACTATACTGAATGTTTTGAGGCCGCACGTAGAGGGAGATAAGATTAGGTAAGTTTAGCTTCTTTTATAAATCAAAAGTCTGTAATAGGGATGATGACTGACTAAAAAAATATGGTTCTGTTAAGTCCACTTGAAAACCAGCATCGGGCACTAGTTGTCCAGCATTTTGCTGAATTGGGCCTATTTGGCGCAGCCGTGAGGCGCACAGCAGGCATGTCACATTATTATTATTTTTGCTTAGTTTTAAGTTTTTTATTCATTTTGTTTTTCTTTTTGTTAATTTTTTTTTATACTGTGTGCACTTGTGGCGTGTGCCAAACAAATGTATTTTCTTTGTTTCTTTCAAGTCCGTCAGTTAGATTAACAAAAAATATTTGACCCGTGATTTTTCTTTTGTTACGTAAACCAAAATTGACGAAGATATGACGTTTTTAAAATTCTCAATACGTTACACCTAGGTATTATTTTTAGCTAGTTCTGATGTCACGTAATTAGATTTTTTTTGTCGTCTCGCCTATTGATGAGAAGAGGCGCAACAGCGGGAAAAGTAGGAGTGGGGGGAGGCCTTTGCCCAGGAGTGGGACAGTTCAGGCTTATAAACAAAAAATAAACAAACACATTAACTCTTCTCTTTCAAAGGGGGTTTTAATAAATAATAAGTAAGATGATATTGTTTTAATTGAGTGTATAGAAATGTACATGTTTATACTTGCTTGTGAATTAAAGATGGTTCATTTGATATGACACTATCAAAGAATGGCAAGTATGAGTTCAGATAATCATAATCAACAAATAATTACAATGGTTATCATTTCGTCACTACTCCGTCAAATACTGATAAATAAATCGTCATAATTAGTCCACTGCGCTGTATCTTATTCCATTTCTGCCTAAAAATGTTATTTCTCAAAATGGACTTTATAGTCATAACCATAAGGTATATTTTAAGAATTTAAAATCTTTAACGTGATTCATGTTAAGATTCTGCTAAACCGGCCATTTTAGACCCCCAGGTATAATGAGTGTAAAAAGACCATGACCGTAAACGAAAGACACCCCGCCCTCCCCGTCATTACAAAAATCCAATTTATTCTAGACATACCTGGGAAGGAACCTTTTGGTTACGGAGATATTAGAGGTCAAAGTTCCGACAACGTTATAAGTTTTTAATGTTATACTTTATGTAAAATACCTCTATGACACGCCCCCTTTTTTTTCGGATGGGAAATCATTCCCAGCAATCTTTTTTGTATAGAATTACTTAGTTTGATGTACAGAATGCTTGGTTGACGGCTTAGTGAAGAGTTCGTTTACACCTTGTATTAGAAAAAAGTTGTCCAATCTCCTATGAATTAATTTATAACTTCTGTATCAATTGATTGCAGGTTCGCAGTAAAAGAAAAGTATCCACTAGACAGAGCTAAGACGAGCTACGCAGCGCCGTCTGGCGACACGCTACAAGAAATACTGACTAACAGCAAGCCCGGGGATAACCTCAAGAAAGCACTCAATCCTAAATTAGGTGAGAATTCTTACAAATTTGCAACAAAATATTCCAACACAAAGAAATATAGACTTTAATGACATGAAAACTAAGTTGATTTTTACAGTAAACTAGCTATTTTACTGAGGAATCGTTATGCATTCTAATATCACGTCACACTAGCTTTTTCTCAATTAAGTTGTAGTTCAGCTAGAATCTGAGTGCTTGTATTTTACATGAAAAACCTGCCTATCGAACCTCAAAAACCCAGTTACTGACCGACTGTCTTGAATGTCAGATTTTCGAGGTTCTGATTATCCACTATCCACCTATCCATAACCGACCTTGACAAACGGTCTTCTCTTTATGGTGTGGTTAGTGCCTAGCCTGATGTCAGAGTTCTTATACTGCCCATGGGCCTCTGACTTGGCTTTACATGCCGTCGAGAAATATCTCTCAGGCATGCTGCTTTCTTCACGATGATTTCCTTCACCGTAGCAAGTGATAATTATACAATACGCACATGAATCCGAAAAATCAGAGGTACGTGTCTTGGGTTCGAACTTGAGACCTGTGGCAGTCCGACGGTCACACCACTAGGCTATCACTACTTACAAAAGTTGCTTAACCTTGAGGATCGACCCGTACTGCTTAGCCACAAGCACACACTTTCCAACAAATATAAAACTAAGAAGTACGTAATGAAATACATTACGATATTAAAATTGGGGAAATAAGAGACCCTTTACGAGCAAATGTGTTATAAATACAATTATTACATACTTTTTTTTTATACGAACTCGTAAATACACATTTAATTAATTTACTTACTCGTTATCTATTTATTTGTAACCATTTATTTGTATATTATGTTTGAAACTGTTTTTTCCGTCACTTCCCCCTCAAGGTTCCTTGGAAGATCAGCGTCAGACAGCATCACCTGTCTGGCATAAATGCTGAAATGGGCCTTTTTGGCGCAGCCGTGGGGCACACAGCACATCTATGTTTTACTCCTTATTTTGTATTATATTATTGTGTGTGTGCTTTATTAACTGACGTCAAATAAATATTTTTTCTTTCTTTCTTTCTAATAAAAATATCCCTTCCTCTTCCAGAATACGGTTCAGCGATCATAGACCATGTGCTCTTAGAGAACGGTCTTTCGGGAACCATGAAGCTGTCCAAGGAGCCTGGCAAGGGTTTTAACGTGGATCAGGATCTGGAGAAGCTGGTGACGGCTCTGAAGCAGGCTGAGGAGCTGCTGGATATTGCGAGGACACAGGTGGCGAAGGTACGTGGGTTGAAAGAAGTACAGAGGACTTACTGTGATCACTGGATCGTTGTTCGCTGGTCGGAAGCGCCGCGGGTCTGTGGACGGGGAGCTATGGGCTAGCTCGCCGTCCGTCCGTCTCATGACGACAGGCCGTGTCGACGGCGCAGGAGTGTTCCACGCGCGCCTCAAGGAGAGTCAGCAAAAAGGAAGGGGTCCGCAATGGCCGATGCCTGCCGGCGCTGCGGGACTGTTCGAAAGAGATACCGTGGCCCCGGAACACAAAGGGCGTTGAAGGAACATGGATGGGTTTTAGTCAGTAAAAGTCTGACACTCCCTCCTGCTCCGCCCAGAGCGGGAGGAGTCATTTGATGATTTCCCATACGATAAAAAAAAGGGTCGGAAGCGCGACTGCTGAATATGATGGGCTGGGTTCGATTCCCAGGTCTGACAAAGAGTTATCTCCTAGGATTTTTTCAGTAACAGCATTTGGATTAGTACCTTAGTTATAGTGATAGGCTCATCCCCTATTACATGGGATTCACACACAGCTGGCGAAATGTGGGTGTGTATTGGCGTTACAAAAAGTTTTTAATATAATACCCTCTAGTATAAGAAATCTGCACTCTTTCAATGCATTCAAAACTCAAGTTAGTCAGTTTATTATGGCGGATCCAGCACTTCTAGAGAAATTAAGGCATTGAATGGGTGTAGACTAGTTTGTAACTGATGACGACGAACTTTATGTAATTTATATGTATGTTAGTATTGTTCTCAAGTGAGTGACATTTGTCTTTATTGAGAATAAAGTGTCTTTAAACATAAAACCTAAAAGTACTACAGCAACATAGCACAATAAAAAGTAGTACAGCGCCATCTATGACTCAAATGAAGAACTAACCTTATATTGTCACTCACGAGATATCTTCCGTGATTGTTTTGCCCGTAAGTGACAATATAAGTTTAGTTATAAATCTTGAAAGCTTTAAACATTGAAGAACTAACATCAAAATTTTGAATTGCACTGTTAAATACAATGTACAATGTTCATATATTTATCTAAGTTGGCAGTACTGTTTTTGTTTCTATCGTTAGGTTACTAATAGATATGATTTTTGTCTATTACTTTCTTCTCTGTCACATACTTATAACGGTGCAGTGTTCAGAAAAATATATCAGCTTGAGTAGTAAAAATCTCTGCATCATCTACACCCGCTATTAAAGTTATCCGCGACTTAAGACTATATAGAAAAACCCGTGGCCCACCAGACATAACACCCGTCTGGTCGGAGGATCCTCCCTTTTCTATGGGGGATGAAGAGCTTTGCACCCTGTTCTTCATAAACTTAAAAGTGTATTAACCTCTGCCTAGCCTTTCGCGGGTTACAGGCGTGATGTTATATCATTATTTATGACAAAATTCTAATGAAAATAAATGATTGTTTATTTCACCTGTCACATTCTCTACCAGGGCTACATAACCCAGAAGAAGGAGACGCGGCCGGACCCGGAAGGCAGCGCTAGCACGTACCTGCTGACGAGCCAGGAGTTCCACCCGATGCTGTTCGCGCAGCACCGGGAGCTGCCTCACGCTGAACATGAGACCTTCGACAGAGCCGTCGATGAGTTCTTCTCCACACTGGAGGGACAGAAGATTGATATGAAGGTATGTTCTGATATAAAAATCTTTTCAATACACTTCTTCGAAAAGTGGTTCTTATCGCACTACGATTAGGTTCAACATGCAATGAATTTCACACGCGTACGTTATTTTTTTTCATTTTCCAACACGTGTGCGGGAATAAAAATTACTTACTTAGTCCAAATTGGTTCAATGCCTATAGCTTTAGGTGAATGTATTTTTTTATTATTTTCGGCAAAGCAATATGCGTCTTTACGGCGTAAATATTTTTAGAATATTCAAATTGTGTTTAAAAATAGAATACCATAGATAAATATGATTATTTAAAACTAATATTTACTTTTTTAAACAAACTAACATATATTTGTATTCGAATTAAAAAAATATATACATATATATTAGGCTTCATACCTTTGCCTCTCCTTCAACCTGGCGAAAGCAAAGAAAAAAACGTCGTTTGATTCACGTGGACATTTGTTATTGCAGTTCTCGGCTCAAAAACATTCGTTACGTACGTTACGTTAATTCCACCTCGAATGCAATACCAAACTTTCTCCACTTGTATCAAAATATACTATTGTAAACAACTTGTTTTTGTCACACTCTGCATGTTAACTTTACCTTTCTATACTTAATATTATAAGGAAGAAAGTTTGGTATTTTTATAACGAATAAACTCAAAAACTACGGGACCGATTTAAAAAATTCTTTCATCACCAAAATGCTACATTATCCCTGAGTAACATAGGCACCCGTGCGTAGCCAGGAGGAGCCGCTAGTATGTAAATAAAGTTGTTTCCATACTTCTAGTATGTAAGATAATATAACCACTTATGTAACGGTCTCTATATAATCTATCATGTTTATGCCTTTAATGTATTGCCCTTGCGAAATTTGAGGCCTATCTTTAAAATCTGCTCATAATTTTCGAAAACATCCTAATTTCCGACAAACACCATGTTTCCTTACCCACAGACAGTGCAAGTGGAACGCGAAGCCCTAAAGAAACTCCAGAACGTCCGCAACGACCACGAGAAGCGAGTCACCGAGCTCGCTCGCGTGCAGGACGTGGACAAGGAAGCTGCCGAGCTCATCTCGCGCAACGAGCCGCTCGTGGAGCAGGCCCGGCTGGCAGTACAGGCGGCCATCGCCAACCAGGTCAGGATACTGTAGCACAGCATCTGTCTCGCATGCAAGATGTGGACAGGCTGCTCATCTCGCGCAACGAGCATTTAGTGGAGTTTGGTTGCTTAAATTGATGCAGGCGTGAATTACTGCTGAGCCACCAGGTTTCAAGCCCCAGGGCAATCTAAAGTGTTTCTCGATTTTTTTCACTAGCCATCCTGCAAAGCTTTTCACTAGGTGGACTGATGACCTGGTAAAGGTTGCGGGGATCCGCTGGATGGGGCACTTGGGGGAGGCCTATGTCCAGTAGTGGACGTCTTTCGGCTGAAATGGTGAATCTATACTCCACCTAGCCATAAAGCTGCCATCTTAAATCCCTACACTTGGGTAAATTCATGTCTGACTATTTTTTCATGGAGCGATTTCCGGTCTGACCTTCACATCCCAGTTACTGTGTACCCCTTAGTTAGACTGGATGTCAAAATTTCAGGCGTAAAATCAGTTACTCAATAGGGAATAAGCATGAAATACAAAACTCTTTTTATTTATGAAAAACGCCTTGTATTGGCGCATAAAAAAATTGTGGTACACTTGTTTAAGTTTCTAATACATCACTTATTTTACAATTTACTGTTTTATGTAGCATGTTTTTGATGAAACGGAACGCACTGTCAAAACACACCGTCCTCGATAACGCCGGTATTGACGTCAAAGTTCACTGTGTCAAAAAAACACTTTTATTTGAAAAGTGCTAAAATTTTCACTCAAATTTTATTATAATATCGTTATTGGAATTTTTACTTGAATAAAGCACATACAATTGGTAAAATTATTTTATTAAGGCCAAAAAAATTAGATGTAAACAAGGCAGATTGTAGATAATGACGTCACATTATGGCTGCGACAGCTACGGACGATTGAACTGTCGTAGATAATTGCGGAAGTTTCATATTATTTTTGAGCGACAAGCAGTAGTTGAACTTAACTTTTAATACTTTTTTTGGGTTGATATTACTGTACTTCATTGATTTAAGTGAAAAAAACTTACATGCATATTCCCTATTGTCTATATTATCAAGACGAGTCTTGTTTTCTGTCTCCAGATGTCCTGGGACGATATCCACCTGCTGGTGAAGACTGCCCAGGACAACAAGGACCCCATAGCGTCGTGCATCAAGCACTTGAAGCTGAACACCAACCACATCACCCTGCTGCTGTCTGACCCGTACGGGGAGGAGGAGGGCCTGAAGCCTAGGACGGTGGATATCGATCTCTCGCTTACGGCCTTTGCTAATGCTCGGAGGTAAGACTTCCTGATATATTTTTTAACGTTTAAAAGTGTTTTTAGGGTTCTGTACTTCAAAAGGAAAAAATGGAACCCTTGTATTATAAAGGTTCCGTTTTTATAAGGCTTATAAGATCACTTTCTTGTACGTCTGTCTGTCTGTCCGTCGGTCACCACCGATTTTCTCAGGAACGGGTGGACCTAGCAAGTTGAAATTTATACCAGATACTGAGGTCTATAGTCCCTATTAGGTGTATAAAAATCAAGGTCCTGAGCTAACACGACAAAAAGATATCGGAAAATTTAGAATTTCGCGAAAACTTGTAAGTATCAAAATTTACCTTCATTTTCAACCTTTTTAATTTTTCGGACTTTTCCCTTTACTTGTGCTGTAAGACCTTGCACATGTAAAGGGAAAAGTCTGAAAACCATAAATATGTAGTTTAATAACAAAAAAAAGCGATTTTATTATTACAAACTTATTATTTGCGGTTGGAGCAATAGCCGTTTCTAAGGATCGAACAGCAAAGTTAAGTATGTCCTTTAAAAAGTTTGTACGGAACCCTCGGTGCGCGAGTCTGACTCGCTCTTGTTTACTACTGTTTAATAAACCTGTTTAATTAATAATTTACGCGCCTTCGCCTTCACTTTGGGTTGTACTCGGCTTGTAATAATATAATAGGCATGACGACAGTATCAAAAAATTGCAAATCTATTTAGTCCGTCAGTTAGAGTATTGGAAATTAATAGACACGTATTTTTTGTTTTTGTAAATCAATGAATATTGACAAAGATAAAACGCATCAAAACTCACAAAAAGTGGGGGCTCGTGACGTCAGAACTAGCTAAAAATTATACCAAGGCGTGACATATTGAGAATTTTAAAAGCGTCATATCTTCGTCAATTTTGGTTTACGTAACAAAAGAAAAAACACAGGTCAAATATTTTTTGATAATCTAACTGACGGACTAATTAGATTTTTTTTTGTCGTCTCGCCTATTCAATCATGATTCGAAAGACACGTGGCGCCATCTATTATCATAAGAATGTTATTGTTGTGTCAGGAACAGTACTTTTCTTCGGGATGAAAGGTACCCTTATATGCAAAATTTTAGAATGATCGGTTCAGTGGTTTAGTTGTAAAAAGGTCCCAAACAAACTTACTTTCGCATTTATAATATTAGTATGGAAGTATGGATACTGTGTAAGGGTGAAATCACATTTGTTAGTTTCCGAGTAGCTCTGTCTTATACTGTCATCTAGCCGTTGATCTGCATCCAACACTTCAAAATGTTGCTCCACAAAATACCAGATACTACTTTGAAATCCGATGTGCCTTTTTTCCCGTCTATGTGTAAAGGGTCTCCCTTGTTTGACCGAAAGGAATTTAACAAATTTTCTCTTCCCAAAAAATTTAACAAATTTTAATTTTCTCTTCTAATTTTTCGCATAATTTCATTTGGCAAATTATTACTTAGCAAAAAATCTATTCACAAAAACTTGTAACGCAAACCTAATGTTTGCGAAATGAACGTTTAAACTATAACTTGTTTACCAACTAGTACTTTTAAAATTTTTTATTTAGTTAAATACTTCAGTTGGAATAACAGTTTTTACGCAAAATCAAATAAGTCAAATATTTATTAATATATTTATCGTCAGTTTTCAATTCACCCTTTCCTATTCAGTCAAAAGCTTCAATGACAAAAATGAGAACTGCTAAGTGGGTAGGAGGTAAATCATCAATGTCGCTCAATGTGGGTTAGTCAAGCAAAACACTATCACTAACCTAACCTAACCATTTTTTTTAAATAAGTTATTAACCTAATCTAAATAGTTCAGTTCCGGGTAACCTACTAAAAACAATCTCTTTTTTCTATTAATGCAAGTCGTTTCTGGCGTAGGAGGTCACTGTTTTAACCTAACCTAACCTACCCATTTTGTTTAAAGAAGAAATTAACCTAATCTAAATAGTTCAGTTCCGGTAACCTACTAAAAACAATCTCTTTTTTTCAATTAAATGTGCCGTAGGAGGTCACAGTTTTAACCTAACCTAACCATTTTTTAAATAATTAACCTACTCTAACTACTGCCATAAATAAACTAATATCAAGTAACCATAAATTTGTATTATTTTTTTTTGCCTTAATATTTTTTGTCTTAACTAATCATTTCACCAAACGTTTATTGTCTGAAGATTGTTTGCTGTAATAAATCATTTGATTAGAGACCAAATGCCATAATGACATTATACTTGGTAATATTTTGCCAAGTAAAAATTTGACCAAATAAAAATATGCGTACTAAAATCATTCGAAATATTGCAATAGTATAAAAAATAAAAAAGGTTGCTAAAATTTGTTTGGGTAATGAAATTTTGTCAAAATCTTTTCGGCAAAACGGCAGGATCCCGTGTGTAAAACATGGCCATCATTATTTCATTATAGTGTGCCAACAACGTTTATCAGTAAAATCGGTATCCAGCAACATACCTTGCATTATTATGAACTGGAACGCAAAATGTTACCTCATCCACAGTGAGTTTTGGAACCACGGACTCAATATCACTTTGTAAAATGGCTACTCAAAAATTAACTTTAACTTCATAACGATAAATTTCATAGTTGAGATAACAGCAATTCAATGTAAACATTTAATCTTAGGTATTACGACCAGAAGCGCAACGCAGCTAAGAAACAACAGAAAACGTTAGAATCAGCGGGGAAAGCGCTGAAGAGCGCTGAGCGCAAGACGAAGCAGACGCTGAAGGAAGCGCACACCGTCAGCAATATCATCAAGGCGCGGAAGACTTACTGGTTCGAGAAGTTCTTCTGGTTCATCTCCTCTGATAATTATCTGGTAAGATTTCTTCGTTTTCTATCTTTCTTAAGGTGACTAGTCGACATTTTTTCCATAGAAATTTCGGGAGGGTATTATACCACTGTTTGACACTGTACTATCGAGGACACTCCCGCCTGATCACCACTAAGCTTATTTTTGCTTGCACTTACAACATAGAAACGCTCTTTAGCCCCGCCGTAAAAATAACGAATGAAAAGATACCAATCGGCTGAGCGCACTGACGACGCATGCCAAACGAGAGTTATGGTTATTTTACGCGCCAAAGTTGACGCTTTCCTAATAGGCCTAAACTTTAAGGGGCCGTGGCTCGACGCCTCCGCATGATTTAAGAGAAAAAAAATTAACTGATCAGGCGGAAAAGACCACGACCGTACATCCTAAGTTAAACATGATATCGTTTTGTCTCATTATTAATTTTGTCTGTGCTGAAACAGAATATTAAAATAAAAAGCCATTAAAAAGTTACGAGCCAACAAAAATTCGTTTTTATTGCCAATTTTAACGCAACTTTGGGCGTAAATTAGTAATAAAAGAAGTGTCAAATTTCCAAAATATAGTAGGTACCGACAAAGCACAACTATCGAAGAATTCAATAAATTTTATTTGTTGTAAATTTATGCAGTGGTTTTTTCATAAAACACGATTTTCCAAAGGCCTTTTCGTACGCGCTTTTTTTCTTATATGTATTATCGTGCATCTCACTGAACTCACTCTGTCGGGCACGATGCCAGGTGAGACAGCGTGCTTTTTGGCCACGCCCACCAGTGAGTTCGAGCCCGCGACTAGTGTCACCTTAACCTAACCGTTTAACTTGGCGTC
This sequence comes from Xestia rhomboidea, assembly GCA_963853795.1. Classification (NCBI taxonomy): domain Eukaryota; kingdom Metazoa; phylum Arthropoda; class Insecta; order Lepidoptera; family Noctuidae; genus Xestia; species Xestia rhomboidea. The sequence goes on from OY970777.1 coordinate 17,057,401, forward strand.
ATAAACGGAAGTCTAAACACCGACTTCCGCTTTTCTAACTACGACAATGAAAAACTTTCAAAGTGGTGTAAAGGGAACTCTTGTAAATTATTTCAAGCTTTTAGGCACAGTGGTTTAAGCTGTGCGTTGTTTGACCGTTTTTAGCGGTACTTCACTGTTCATAAAAGGCACATTCTCTTCAATTTCATTTGTATGGTGCCAATAGTTTCAGAGTAAAAGGGCTGTAAAAGGGACAAATAAATAAGGGTTCCGTTTTTTGCCATTTGGAACCCTAAAAAAAGCGATGTTTCGTGTACTCCATCATTATCATCTGCCTAGCCTTTTCCCAACTACGTTAGGGTCGGCTTCCAGTCTAACCGGATGCAGCTGAATACCAGTATTTTACATGGAGCGACTTTTCTACGTGTACTCCATATTAGCCAGTTGGAAAGTACAACATTTGGGTGGTATAAAAGCGCGTCTACTAAGTTACCACGTTCAGCAGAATAAATGATATAGCTTCACGTTTTACCGTTTCTATAGAACCCCCCTTGTAGTTTAAACTTTGATAGCTATTTGTTTATCCCAGGTGATAGGCGGTCGCGACCAGCAACAGAACGAGCTCCTGGTGAAGCGCTACATGCGCTCCCGCGACCTGTACGTGCACGCCGACATCTCGGGCGCCGCCTCCATCATCATCAAGAACCCGGGACCTGGAGACGTGCCGCCCAGGACCCTGAGCGAGGCGGGGCAGGCGGCTGTAGCCTACAGGTGACATACACTAGCCTACAGGACATACTCCGTCATCATCTAGCACCCGGGACCTGGAGACGTGCCGCCCAGGACCCTGAGCGTGGCGGGGCAGGCGGCTGTAGCCTACAGGTGACATACACTAGCCTACAGGACATACTCCGTCATCATCTAGCACCCGGGACCTGGAGACGTGCCGCCCAGGACCCTGAGCGAGGCGGGGCAGGCGGCTGTAGCCTACAGGTGACATACACTAGCCTACAGGACATACTCCGTCATCATCTAGCACCCGGGACCTGGAGACGTGCCGCCCAGGACCCTGAGCGAGGCGGGGCACGCGGCTGTAGCCTACAGGTGACATACACTAGCCTACAGGGCATACTCCGTCATCATCTAGCACCCGGGACCTGGAGACGTGCCGCCCAGGACCCTGAGCGAGGCGGGGCACGCGGCTGTAGCCTACAGGTGACATACACTAGCCTACAGGACATACTCCTGTCATCATCTACCACCCGGGACCTGGAGACGTGCCGCCCAGGACCCTGAGCGAGGCGGGGCCAACGCCTTAGTGTTCTTACAGACGAGCGGCACGTTGCCAACTGCAGATAAACTGCCGCCGCCGCCAGCCGTCGACGTCCCCTACACTTCTTCTTTATGGCAAAAAAAGTTTTTATTTTTTCGTCTAGGCATATCAGTAATTGTTTTAAACCCACTTTATGACAGAATCTGATATCCCTCCATCTATGTATCCTACTATATTTACTATCCTATTATCTATTTGAATATTATTTCTTTTATTTCGGCAGCGTGGCATGGGAAGCCAAGGTCCTGACGAGGGCGTGGTGGGTGCACGCGTCGCAGGTGTCCAAGTCGGCGCCCACGGGCGAGTACCTGAGCACCGGCTCCTTCATGATCCGCGGCCGCAAGAACTACCTGCTGCCCGACCAGCTGCACTTCGGCTTCAGCTTCATGTTCAGGGTGAGATGGCATGCAAAGTGTATGCTTACATGGTTCAAGTTTCCATTGACACTAGGCTAAAGAATGCCAAAATAAAAATGCATTATTAAAGTTTGAAAGATCGGCTTAATGCCGTAATTTGATAATCTAACAACCCATATTTAATATGGCACACAGTTCTGTGTCGCTAACGAAGCTAACTTTTAATACCAAGTAAATACCCGGTTCCCGTACCACCGTTACCAGGCGTTAATATGGTTTTTAAAGTTGTAACGTTAAACTTTGACCTCCAATATCCCCGTAACTAGAAGGTCTTTTTAAAGTGAAAGTGAAAGTCTTTTTACACCTATTATATCTATGATTTTTATTATCGGCTATGGTGGCTCGTGAAAATCAATTTGACGAGCTATCATAGCTAATCCCTTAATGGAATCTTCTCGTCCTACCAGTTGGAGGATAGCTGTATCGAGGCCCACCGCGACGAGCGGAAGCCCCTCGCGTTAGAGGACGCGTCTGACGTCACGTCCGCGCACGAGCTGGAGGAGGACCAGGAGATACTCGTGTCCGATGATGGTGAGCACAACTGGAACTACCTTGATGCCGACGGCATCACCCGCGCGGAGTTTAGATATTATCCCGTACGCTAATATGGGATACTTTTTATCCCAGTTGTAAATTTCCATGGGATAATGTCTGTGTGTGTCTGTTGGATGAAATTGAGCACACAGATAGATCAGGGCTAGCATCCTGATCTATCTGTTTGCTTAATTTCATCCAAATCCGTTCAGACAACAGTAAAAGCGTGACGAGCGAAAAAACTCATTTTCAAATTTTTACACAGAACTATTGCAATTAATTTTTTTTCGTTTCTAAGAAACACAGGGACAAACAAACATACATTTATGAAATTTGGCACCCTTGTTTCCGAAGCCCACATAGTAGTATATTGTGGGCTTCGAAACGTGTGCCAATTTGTAATGCACAATATTCGTATATAATTATGTTAGTACATAATTATAAACGAATATTGTACATTACAAATGTACATACCGGTCGAATAGATGACCTCTTTATTCAGTAACCCCCGAATACTGAAACGTCACTCAAAATTTAAGGGCTGCTTAACATTTGAGCAGCTCCTAAACTTTAAATTTCTTATGGCCAAACGTCACTTTTGGGAATCTGTTAAAAATAAGTGCTACTTAAATTTTGAGTGACGTTTCAGTATTCGGAGGTTAGTCAGTTAAAAATAGCTCATAATCAAGTAAAACACCAGCCTGTACTGAAATATGATTATTTCTACTATGTTTTATCAAGAAGTCCCGATTGAGTAATCAATTAGGGTGGCTGTACTATCTCGCCGAGACACTTCCAGGCAGGGCGAGTGCAAGAGTGCATATAGCAGCGCTCGTCTAGCCTCGGTGTTCTTCTCTTGCTCTCTGTCCCGAGTAGGATTCTTACGATACGTCTCGAGAGAGTCACAGCGAGAGCTCTCGTTCGAGAGTCTACACGACTTTTAACATTAAATATTTAACAGACGAACCTTCAGACAAAGAGGAAGAGAAAGCCGACTCCAACAAACTAGACGCTATCACGGAAGAGTCACCTCCTGGCCAAGATAAAGGGGTCACAGAGAGAGAACAGACAGGGGAAGAGAATGAGAAGGAGAATGCGCAGGAGCAGAAGGGAGGGGAGAGCGAGAGTGACAGCGACTCGAGTGAAGATGATGTGCTGGATACTCATATAAAGGTAGGAAATTCTTTATTATTTGTAATGTTACACAAATCAACAACGCGGCAGGCCCAGAAGGAGATGGCGGGATGAGCTAGACTCTTTGGCAAAGGATTGGCCTACAATCGCATTAGATCGCGAAATGTGGAAGGAGGGAAGGGAGGCCTTTGCCCTGCAGTGGGACAATATAGGCTTATAATAATAATACACAAATCAAAGGTTCGTGGCAAGCCTGCCAACCCGCCATACTTTTCATACAAACGCTCGTGCGTGATTATGCCGTTGTTACACATATATCTTTGATTTTTTTGAACTAATAGCTATCTTGTGCACTATATCTAGGCTTGTATCAAAGCAAAAAAAATAAAATTTGTTTGTATAAGCCTCCAAAAGTTGCTGTTTTGCACAATTTTTACCTCAACTTTGGCCGTTCATAATGTACCCATAAATTGTAAAAGTAAAGAAAGCATCCTGATAAAAGCCTTGCAAATGTAGTGGAGATTCTAAATGACAAATATTTAGTTCACAAACTTGTAAGACTTATTCAAAAACACGTATTTCCTGGAACAAGTTTTATAAATTTTCGAACACTATTTTTCGTTCAATGTCCTCGCGTTAGGCGGTATGAGGTGCGCGGGAGACGAGTAGTGCGGGGTCGGGGCTAGGTAAGACGGGAGTCACACACAGGCAGGAGAAGAACACCGCCGCTGCGGCACTGGATGAAACAACAAGCTTTTCGACCATGCTCGCGTTAACGATAGATTGTGTCAATTTAGTAATAACTGCGAATCCGTTTTCAGGTTGATCACGGAACTGGAGAAGTTATCGTTCAATCAAAATCGAGAACGTTTTCTGAGGCATCTGACAGAAGTAAGTAGATAAATGATTAATTATCATCTTTTTGGAACTCGCCTTATTTAATCTCCCTTTTTCTTCGCGTCTCCGGTATTAATGTATTTCAAGTTTCATGAGGTTAACGCAGTTATAAAAAAGCTTAAGTAGCTTATAATGTTTCCGCTACTGGTAAACAGGCGCCCTCTCAGTAAGGGTGTTGTAAATGTCAAACCATTTCCTTACTTATGTCCATGTAAAGGCACTATAAAGTTCAAACTATACATGGAAATAAAATTGTAGTTGCCCGTTCGCATAGGTGGTTTTCAATGGAGAAGAATGGGCAAGAAACTCCAAAGTAACTCTTTTAAAATGAGTTTTATAAATAAATAAGTTACCATTACTAGGGATGTTTCCTGAGTTAAAAATTTGATATACCGAAAAAATTTGCTTACGTATTTTTATTTAATTAAATAAATAAAAATTGACCAAGATAAAACGCATCAAAGATCATGACGCTTGTCACGTCACTTTCCGGTAAAAAGTGTACCGAAATGTGACGTCACACGAGTTTTCGGCGCACTGCGTCGTTTTAATTTTTTGTTTACGTGAAAAAAGCAAAAATACGTGTCCAATATTTTTTGCCAATCGATCTGACGGACTAATTAGATTTTTTTGGTCATCTACCCTTTTCCAGGCGAAGACAAAATCCCCACATTCCCATCCCTACCTAAGAAGGGCGGCAAGAAGCCGCAGAAGGACAAACAAGAGAAGCAAGAGAAGTCGGAACAGAGAAAGGAAGAGAAGGGAATAAAGCGCGGACAGAAGAGTAAGCTGCGGAAGATTAAGGAGAAGTATAAGGACCAGGATGAAGAGGACAGAGCTGTTATGATGGAGATATTACAGGTGTGTTATCTAGTGTTTATAGATAAAAAAAAGAGTCTTTTGTTATTTAAAACATTTTAAACAGAAATGGTTAAAACGAGCATAATAATACTTAAAATGAGACTTACGGGATATCTTCCGTGATTATCCATTGTTTTGACCTCCCGATATTTCGACGCTGTTGCAAGTGCCATGATCGCGGGTTAACTGGAGAATGCGGGTGGATGGAAAAAATTGTTAGGAACAGAGAAATTTGTCTACCCTCTTTCTTTGTCTTTTGCTACGCGCACTACTGGAACTCGACACTAAGTCACGGCAAAACACGCTCACAGTATTACCAGGTTTTGTGGATTTTAAGTATAGATAAATTATGATGTAAAAATAATAGTTCTAAAATTATTGTTTCATTCTTTAATAATAAAATTCAATAATCATGGGAAATGTTTGGCAACGTGTTAATGGTGTTGCTGGAAACATGTTGCAGGAGAGAGATATTCAAGATGTTGCCAGCAATACAAAATTATGTTGTTGCAACATGTTTGAGGTTGTCATGACACGAGATATTTCGATATTTATAAAAAATAATTTTGATTTTTTATTCCAGTCAGGAAAATCCGAGAAAGAATCAAAGAAAGCTCAAAAGAAGGCGGCCGCCGCGAAGGCCAACAACGTGAAGACCGGACCGCGCGGCGTCAAGATCCCTGCGCCCGCGCCGCTCATACTGGAGGCCGACTCCGAGCCCGACGAGCCCGACACCGAGCTCGATGTGAGTGACCTCACGCTTAACTGTAACCTAACAAAACACGCCTGTGATCACCGAAGGGTGAGGCAGAGGTGAAACTAATAGTACACCCACATTTCGCTTCATCATCATCATCCACAGCCCGACTTCACTCACTGCTGGGTATAGGCCTCTCTTTGTTTGTGCCAAGCTTCACGTGTGCTAACCTCATCCAGGATATTCCTGCGATGACAACAATATCGTCTGCCCATCTCGCCGCCGGACGACCAACACGTCTCTTTCCATTCCTTGGACGCCACTCGGTCACAGCTTTACTCCTCCTGCCATCACCGCGCCTTGCTAGGTGTAGGGACATTATGCTTAGTTATGTTTAATTTTCATGTGCTAAGCCATTGCCATCAGCCGGGCACAAACCAGACTCCGTGGCTGCTACTGAGAAATATTTGATGGAAAAAATTGCAGATTTTTATTGTGCAGTAGTTCACAAAAATCTTTCTGGGATGGCTTTTAAACAGTCGTAACTGCAAGAAGAAAATTGTTAGGTGTAAGTGGATTTCAAGTAGCCATTACACTAAATCCACGTCATTATCTCTGTGTATTTCCCCGTGCAGCCGGAGCCGGGCGGGCCGGCCGCGGACGCCCAGCTGCTGGCCCAGCTGAGCGGAGTGCCGCACGCGACGGACGAGCTGCTGTTCGCGGTGCCCGTGGTCGCGCCCTACTCCGCGCTCATCAACTACAAGTGAGTCAAAATCAAAGCATTTCAAGTAAGCCAGTTACAGGCACTTTTGAATTGTCGAAACAAAGATGAAAATTAAATGTAGCTACAGTCCCAGTCACAAGACATAAAAACTGTGAAAGTACTGTAGTTGCCCATTCCCTAGCGTAGATCTCTATGGAGAAGAACGAGCAAGAAACTCCATGGACACTCTTTTAAATCAGAATATTTTTACAAAATCTTGGTTACGTCATTCATGTTGAGATGGTATATTATGTGAGAACAATGTAGCAAGATGTGCACGTTAAAAGTGTCCATAGTAAAACAAAAAAAAAACAATTCTAAAATAAAATAATTAATTAAAATATGCCATGGCAACCAAGAGCTGACCAGTCCCAACTGACAGCGCCCATTCACGAACATGACGCACATGCATCAGCACCATTCAACTCAACCATTTTGAAGGGAACTAAATGATCCGACACACGCGCCACCATCAGTGAGACATTTGAGTGAGCATGACATTCTCTTAGTAGTGGCGAAGCGTCAAATTTGTCTAATGTGTTGGAGGTTACATCCGGTTTTTTCCGGGAAGTTTTTTTGCGCTATATATTTCATCAGCGACCCTGAAAACCATAGAAATGACAAAAAAAAAAAACGAAAATTTTTGACAGTGCCATCTTGAATGTTCGTTTTTTTTTCCTGCTCTCATAAATTGAATCAGAGAATAAAATACAAAATTGAAAGTGATTTATCTACTGTAAAAATCCCTGCAACACGGAGCTACTTGCTGCGAAGTCACGAGTGCGCGTACATTCGTATTTCGTACTAAATACTGACACCCGAGCGCCGGCTTATGGCGCTACCTGTTGGTTTCTTTGTTAACATAAACAATGTAGGCATCTTAGTGATGTTTGTAATCCCATGGTATATTAAATGTCAATAAGTACTGTGATGTAATACCCGCAGATGTGTATGTACAGTCAGCTTCACGATGTGGGTACCACCTTGAAAGCACCGTAAAAAAAAGGGAAAAAAAAGGAAAAATGAACGATTTGGAGGGGCGGGAAAGGTAAAATTCGCGATAAATACCAGTTTCCATATGTTTTATAATGCCATTGGATATCCAACTGGGGTACCCGATCAATGCAGCCCACCTTACTATACTATTAGACTACAGTTGTACGTAAAGTGGTCGTTTTCGAAGGGAAGCCGGCAGGAATCGGGTTCTTTGGTACCTTCAGGCCTGATGCGATAACAGCTGCTTTTTCTTAGTCCACTGTCTTCTTCCCAGATACAAAGTGAAGCTGACCCCGGGCACGGGCAAGCGCGGCAAGGCGGCCAAGACAGCCGTGCAGGTGTTCCTGCGCGAGCGCAGCGGGACGGCGCGCGAGCGGGACCTGCTGAAGGCCGTCAAGGAGGAGAACATCGCCAGGAACTTCCCCGGGAAGGTCAAGCTGTCCGCGCCGCAGTTGCATAAGCATAAGAAATAGGAATATTACGGTACTTTCTATTAGTGTCTTAGCAGATAAACTATATACGTAACGGGGTGAATCGAAACTAAATTTTGGGATTTTTAACACTGAACTAATATGATGTTTTGCCAACAGTTACAAAAAAAAGTATATAATAATATTATGTAGTATATCAAGTATCTGGTGTCCACGACATAAGCCTCGTTGCTTAGTGTTGCACTAGATGGCGGTGTGTGTAATGTCCAGCAGTATTTATTTATTATTTAAATGTTTTTTTTTTTTTTAATGTCTAAATGAATAAAGGAAGTTAATAAAGTAGAATACTTTTTGATAACTTAACATACATTTTGCCTCGATTCAGCCCTGCGTCTCTTCTCACCCCGTTTAACCCGGTACTACTTTACGATGTGCTAAAAATAACACGTCTGCTAAGTCTCTTACATCGAAATCTATATACGTAACTTAATACATACTTAGACATATTCCCGTCTCTGTCTCTCACTTGTAGTTTGACGACTGTACGACAGAGACGGGCTAATCTCAAAAACGTGTTAAACAACATTTATAGATCTCGCCCTATTTCTTTTACCCAAATCTTATGATTCTGTAAATAAAAGTTAAACGTTGCTATTGCAAAATAAATAATATACACAATCATATTTTTTCGTTTATATTTATAATATCAATAAGAAACAATTATAATAGACAACAGTTGTTGAAGCGAAACTTAAATAAAATTGAACAGGAAATGCGTTCATAAGTTTTAATATGATAAGCGAGTGTTGACACTTATCGACGTGGAATTGGCTTGAGCAGATCAGAAAGAGTATATCCATGCAATTAAGGCGAATAGTCCATCCATAACATCCTGAGTTTCCTCCGTGCCTCGAAAAGCACGTTAAGCCGTTGGTCCCGGCTGTCAATTGTAGATTTTTGACTGTCGTTACAGGTAGTCAGTGGCCCGAAAGTCTGACAACCAGTCTTACCAAGGGGTATCGTATTACCCAGTACTATCTGGGTTGTGGAGGTCAGATAGGCAGTCGCTCCATGTAAAACACAAGTATTCAGCTGTATCCTGTTAGACTGGAAGCAGACCCCAACATAGTTTGGAAGGAAAAGGCAGATGATTATGAAAAGCGAATAGTATGATGGCGTGTTAAGACGAGTCTTCTGATCCGAAGTGAATGACGTCTTTATCCCCTACGTAAAGCTCTCTTAAGGTGACACTTGTCGACATTTTGTCCATAGTAATTTCGGGGGGGTATTACTCCACTGTTTGACACTGTACATACAAACTTGAACATGATATCGTTTTGTCTCATTATTGACTTTGTCTGTGCGGAAACAGAATAGTAAAATAAAAAGCCATTAAAAAGTTACGAGCTACCAAAGATTCGTTTTTATTGCCAATTTTAACGCAACTTTGGGCGTAAATTAGTAATAAAAGAAGTGTCAAATTTCCAAAACAAAGTCGGTACCGACAAAGCACAACTATCGAAAAAGCCAATAAATTTTACTTGTAATTGATTTATGCATTGGTTTTTTCATAAAACTCGATTTTCCAAAGGCCTTTTAGTATTTTTTTACGCGCGCTTTTTACTTTGAATTATCGTTCATCTCACTGAACTCACTCTGTCGGCCACTATGCCAAGTGAGACAGCATGCTTTTTGGCCACGCCCACCAATGAGTTCGAGCCCGTGACTAGTGTCACCTTAACTGACTCAAGCACATTCCGCGTTGATATACGTGGTTTCTCTCAATGGGTCAATTCAGGACGGTAAATTACCCGAGCAAATTACTGGCTGCAATAAAAATAGCACCGTATTACCATTGTTTAAAGATCCACGATTGAGTAGCGTGCATATGCAAGGCGACGCTTGACGTCCGCATCGATACTTCACACAATTTTCAACTTTAAACAGTGGCAATACAGTCCTATTTTCAATGCAGCTAGTAAATTGCGCGAGGATCTTTCCGTTGTCTAAACTGACCATAAAGTAACAACATAAAACGTCTCCTGAAATATGAAAGCTAGGACAACATTAACAAACCGCGTTTAGACTTCGCAAACTAAAATCAGCCTTATTTCTTTGCAAAAAAAAGAACATATTTGTCTAAGCGAACGTGAACCTTGTATTCAACGAGAATAATAATCTTGATATTGGTATTATAACAAATGATTCATACGAAAATGGAACATGTTTCAATACGCATAATATTCATGCTCGATAAAACGAATGTGAACAAGCGTTTCATACGAAAATGAACCTTATAGTGACGCGAACAACGTTTTAAGAAAACATGATTGACAATGGTGTCAATTCTGTTGTGCACAAACTTAATTCAGGCTATTGCTATCTTTGCTTCGGTAAGTTCCTGCACCGAATCGGGCGGGAGGAAACGCCCGGGTGTCACCATTATTGTGAGGATCGACCGGAGGACACGGTGGAGCACACGGTGGAGATGTGCCCCGCTTGGGCGGAGCACCGCCGTGTCCTCGAGGTGGCGATCGGCGGCGGCGACCTCTCGCTTCCGGCCCTGGTTCGTGCCATGGTCCGGAGCGAGACGGAATGGGACGCCGTCACCTCCTTCTGCGAAGCAGTCATGCTAGCGAAGGAGGTGGCGGAACAGGACAGGGAGAGATCCTCACGTCCCGGCCGCCGCGGGAGACGCCCCGGGCGTCGGGGGCCACGTGGTGGCTTCCGGCCACCGTAGGCGCGGGCCTGTGGACGGGGAGCTATGGGCTAGCTCGCCGTCCGTTCGTCTCATGACGACAGGCCGTGTCGACGGCGCGTTCGTGTTCCACGCGCGCCTCAAAGAGAGTCAGCAATAAGGAAGGGGTCCGCAAGGACCGAAGCCTGCCGGGGCTGCGGGACTATTCGAAAGAGATACCGTGGCCCCGGGACACAAAGGGCGAGGAAGGAACATGGATGGGTTTTAGTCAGTAAAAGTCTGACACTCCCTCCTGCTCCGCCCAGAGCGGGAGAAGTCATTTGATAATTTCCCATCCGAAAAAAAAAAAAAAGCTATTGCTATCTTTTTCTCTCTAATAAAACGAGAAAGAGACGGACGTAATTTAGAGCTGTCAAATTTAATTGGAACTAATATTTCCATACAAATGGGTGACGGGAAGGGTGCACGTAAAAACATGTCGACTAAAAACACGGTGAAGCGCAAGGCATAAACTAGTTTGACATCCCCAACTTAGTTCATAGCTATAGCCGTCCTTTTCTCGCACTGCCTTTTAGTAAAAGATAGCAATAACCTAAATTAAGTTTAGTTTGTGCTCAACAGAATCGACAATATTATTTATTTATTATCCGAAAAATGTTTTTTTTTTCAAAGCTAGTCGTCGTCCATATCGAGTTCCTCTCCGAAGCCCTCCCCTTCGCCCATGATCTCGACGGGCGGGGGAGGGGGCAGGTGCGCGATGCGGTATGCCTGGGAAATGAACACATTATAATAGAGCGACGCATGGATAGCATGAGGTGGCGAAATTGTAAACTAACATCGTAACGCCTCGGCCAGAGAGAACGCGTGACTAAGGTACCCTATGTTAGGGTACCATCGGGACCCTATTACTCAGCCTCCGCTGTTCGTCCGTCTGTCTGTCAGCGGGCTGTATCTCATGATCCGTAATAGGTAGACAGTTGATCTCAGAATGAGTATACATAATAAAAATAAATAAAAAATTAATGGAGATCGTTTAATTTTTTATTTATTTATTTTTCTTATTCCCTATTACGATGGTACGTTACGGAATCCTTCCTGCGCCATTCCGAGTCGCTCTTGGCCGGTTTTTACGTTTGGAAATCCTCAATGGATGTCCGCCGCCATTGGGTGTGGTTTAGTCAGGAGAAATCGACTCTTACTGACTAAAACGGAACAGTGTTCCTCCTCGTCACTTCTGGCTGGTGTGCGGGTATAGTTCGGTTCAAACTTAATGGCGGCTCGGAAGTTAGCTGCAAGTGACAGTCTGCGCGTTATACAGACAAAACTATGCGTCATCTGCGCCCCGTTGATACCTAAAATTCTTGTCTGCGCAGCGTTACATTAGATTTTCCGAATCGCCATAAAGTTTAAAGCGTTATTCCTGCGCAGACCTTCACTCGCAGCTAACTTCCGAGCCGCCATTAAGTTTGGTCCGAACTATACACACTTGCGTTCTCCACAATCACCCCAGCAGTGGCGACAAACCCCGTCTCAAGCAGAGGGGAGGAGTGAGCTGGTTCTCGCCCTAAGTGACTAAGGTACCTGACTACCTGACCCAACACGGGGATAAGCGAGGAGTGACAAGAGCCAGCAACTAAAAAAAAGCTGTTTTTTTGACAGAGTTGTCGCCGGTGATGCACCCCCGAATACTGAAACGTCACTCAAAATTTAAGTAGCACTTATATACAGATACTCAAAAGTGACGTTTAGTCATACGAAATTTAAAGTTTAGGAGCTGCTCAAATATTAAGGGCGCGTTTGCATATCAGGTAAAATTATGCTGTTTTTCGGTACAATTTTATGGCATAACCAAACAAAATCCAATATAACTAATAACTACCTCGTATAAATAGGTTCTTCATCTTCAAATAATAGGAACTTGATCATTGAAAATTTTAGTTTTTTATAATGTAAAATCGATCTGTCGTTGCCATTTTCCCTAAAATTAACGATACAGGGTTGAGTTTAGGTACATTTTTTGTGCTATTATTAACATATTTTACTATTTCTAAAAATACTGTATGTTGGCAAACATAATCAATTCTTAATGCAAGGTTTTTTTTTTATCTAAATGATTTATATAGTTGCAGAAAAAATTAAAACCAAATCTTATTTTTTCACATTTTTTGCTATTCTGGATGAATCTTAATCGATTGCATTAGGGGTTATTTTATTTTGGATACCCGTCTTGATTTATTGCACAAACACTTTGAATGAAACTTTAGTCCGCGCACGGCCGCCGCCGCCGTCGAGAGTGGACACGTAACGCCTGTTTGGAGCGGCTCGAGTTGAAAAAGATCGCTGTACAAACACAAAATATTCGATAAACCAAATTTGATACTTGACAAGGCAAGATTTTTATTATTTATTAGTTATGATGAGACCTTACCTCCGGACTTGATGAAGTGATTGGTGACTGCTACTGGAACTCCTTGACGTGTTGTACTAGTTGAGCTGAGTTTGGGCTCGTTTTGTTAGTTATGATGAAACCTTACCTCCGGACTTGATGGAGTGACCTGAAGGTGTACTTCGGTGATTGCTACTGGAACTCCTTCACATGTTGTACTAGGTAAGCCGAGTCTGGGCTCGTTTTGTTAGTTATGATGAGACCTTACCTCCGGACTTGATGATGTGACCTGAAGGTGTACTTCGATGATTGCTACTGGAACTCCTTGACGTGTTGTACTGGGTGAGCCGAGTTGGAGCTCGTTTTGTTAGTTATGATGAGATTTTACCTCCGGACTTGATGGAGTGACCTGAAGGTGTACTTCGGTGATTGCTACTGGAACTCCTTCACATGTTGTACTAGGTGAACCGAGTTTGGGCTCGTTTTGTTAGTTATGATGAGACCTTACCTCCGGACTTGATGATGTGACCTGAAGGTGTACTTCGATGATTGCTACTGGAACTCCTTGACGTGTTGTACTGGGTGAGCCGAGTACAACACGTCGAGGAGTTCCAGTAAGGTCTCATCACAACTAACAAAACGAGCCCAAACTCGACTCACCTAGTACAACACGTCGAGAAGTTCCAGTGGCAGTCACTGAAGTATACCTTCAGGTCACTCCATCAAGTCCGGAGGTAATTCGTAAAAAGAGCAAAAATATTTTTTTTTTAGTGACCTACCATAATTTTAAAAATCTTTCAAAGCATCAAAATGAGTTCACTTGACTACTATTCTCGCAGTTAGTCGTGCGTACACTTGTGTGTATGACCCGTGTCAATGTAGTAGTTCGATTCTGTACCCATCAATTTTGCAAACGCGTCCTTAAGCAGCATTATTATTATACTCTTTGTTAAGCAGCCCTTAAATTTTGAGTGGCGTTTCAGTGTTCGGGGGTAACTATTAATGTAATGATGTATCTCTTTTAATGACACGGAAACTACATCTATTAGTTTGTGGAGCGAGGAGATAGTTGAGAGCTAGTCGATTCCTCGTCCGGTGGGACAAACGCATTTATCTAAAAAAAAAATTCCCAAAAAAAAAAACGATTTCCAAAAAATACAACACTACCCCTTTCTGATGTTTTTTTTTTTGGGAGTTGGTTATTTTTTTGGCAATAAGTTTTTTTTTACACTTCTTAACTGTGATATGTCACAAATCCGTGTCAAGTAGGTATCCATTTTATGGAGGACTATCGACTAACTCCTAAAGAACCTAAGCAGAGATAATCACGGAGAAATCGGTGAACGTACATGAAAAAGATAAACATCGTCCACACTGAATTCTAATGACTTTGAGATGAGTGTTGAGGATCCAACAATGTTCTTATAAAGCGCTAGGGATGCTCTCTGATGGATTATCAACCTCTACCATCAAAAGATAAAAATAAACAAAACCGAACAAAGAGCCTCACCTCTTCATCAGCGAAGGTAGGGTCAGCCATCTCCAAGACCTCAGGGCCGATGACGTACTCGTCCTGCGGCAGGGGGAGCTGCAGCGGGGAGAAGTTGGGCGGCTGGAGCTTCAGCCCCCAGCCCACGTACATGCACTCCGATTTCCTGGCCGAGTTGAAATAGCCTTAAGATGGACATAATCAAGTGACAAAAAGAACGGCAGCAACATCTATACCGCACGACGATGGCACGGTTGGCACAGTGGCTGAGCGACTGGCTGCTGCGCTGCGTGTCGCGGGTTCGATCGCCGCACGGAACAAATATTTGTGACGTCTACAGATAGTTGTACCGCGACTGGCTGAATGGTTATGTTTTGTAAGTCCTTGTGTGGAGCACGTTTAAAAATCTTAAATAAAAATCTTGCATCGCGATATTATGCTTAGTTCTACGCGAATTAAGAGGGCCCTTCCCAGCCCGTTTATCGTCAACGCGAGCATGGTCGAAAAGCTTGATGTTTCATCCAGAGCCACAGTGGCGGTGTTCTTTCAAAACCCCTGTCTTACCTAGCCCTGACCCCGCACTACTCGTCTCCCGCGCACCTCATACCGCCTAACGCGAGGACATTGAACGAAAAATAGTGTTCGAAAATTTATAAAACTTGTTCCAGGAAATACGTGTTGTTGAATAAGTCTTTCAAGTTTGTGAAATAAATATTTGTCATTTAGAATCTCCACTACATTTGCAAGGCTTCTATCAGAATGCTTTCTTTACTTTTACAATTTATGGGTACATTATGAAAGGCCAGAGTTGAGGTCAAATTTGTGCCTAACAGCTATTTTTGGAGGGTTATACTGAATTTGTTTCTACAAATTTTCATTTTTGCAGAAGCCACAGTGTGCACAAGATACTTATTAGTTCAAAAAAATCTAAGATATATGTGTAACAACGCCATATTCACGCACGAGCGTTTGTATGAAAAGTATGGCGGGTTGGCCGCTCTTAAGGACATAAATAGAAATCCCGACTATAACAAAATAACAAGTCCGTCTATACAGTTAACAGCAGGAGCTAGCTTGGCCTTGGCCGATTTAGGTATTGTACACCGATTGATACACAGCTCTTTTACAATATCCAGAAGCGGTTAAAGAATAGAAAAATACTAACTTGCCATTCGTGGCGTACGCAACCGCCCCGGGCCAGAGGTTACTCCTGATGGTGGCCAGGGCTCTGTCGGAGCACATGAAGCTGCTGACCCTAGCGGTCCACGCGCTCAGACCCTCGCTCCTCGCATCCTCCGAGAGGGGCGAGAACGGTGGGGGCCCGACCTCGGGCTCCACGGGGGGAGGGCCTTCGTCCTCCTCCTCTTCTAGTCCCTCTTCCTGCGATTAGAAGAGCGAATCACAAAGAAATTATTAAATTCAGTTAAGATTTTCGGTTAGTTAGAATTCGCTGCTGAAAATCGCCTGTGTTATTCTATGAACTTATCGCGTTTATGTTGGCATTTTAACATTCTAATATGTTCGTTAATAAGTATAGATATAAGATACATTACTGTATGGTTCTTAACACTTGACGACCCGAATGGCGCAGTGGACTGAGGCTGCCTTACTTTCTTAGGGTCCCGAGTTCGAATGCCGGTAGGAGCAAATGTTTGTGTGATGAGCATGGACATTTGTTTCCGAGTCATGGAAACAATGTAAAAAAATGAATGATTCAATGTAATGCATAATAAGTATGTATTTACAAACAAAAAGTATCTATGTAGTATAATATACATAACAAATATCTGGTGTCCACAACAGAAGTCACTAGATGGCGCTGTTTGTAAGTCCAACGATATTTATTTATTTATCACGTAGTTAACCATGCATTGTCATACAAACTACACGTGTATGCAAAATTTCAGCTCGATCGGTTTTAAAATACAGTTTAACAATATTACATAAACAAACAATGCAAGTTAAATAAAAGCTTGTAAAAACAAAATGGCGGCAAAATCAAAAAATCAAAATCAAAATCGCGTCCAAATTATGGCCACGCGGCAAAATAACTATACAGCACTCCAATAATGCAACTGACAGCAGATTTTAAACGCGGTTGAGATGTACGATGTCGTTTCATTAGTTAAATTTGACGTAAATAAGCTTTTTTCGAATTGCTATGTCTCTTACTCCTCCCACGTTAGGGTTCCACCACAGAGTCCTGCCTTGCCTCAGGATGTGCCGACCGTGATGCACCCAGTACGTCAGGTTGGGGTCCAACAGGTCCTTCAACGTGTGTCCCTGGTAGAACGGGTTCACGTTGCAGTCCATGTCACCTGAAAGTAGTGATTATTATTTTTTCCTCGAAATTAATGGAGAAAAAAGAAGGAGAATTATGTGTATTCTCTCCCTCCTGATAGGACCGCTGTCTCGTCGTGGGGTGGTATATTATCATCCTCCTATCGTGATCCCAATTTAATTCGGTACGACACTTCTATTTTAACGTTTTCACTGCCAGAGCTTATGCTCGCTTATGTGCGTTTATACGCACGCGCGTGCCCTCCACGCCAAGCCACAATTTCACCGACCATTTTGTCACATATTTGTGTCGTTTGGCGTACAGGGCACGCACTTGCTTGTCACGTATGTGACACAGGCGGTCAACCGCCTTAAAAAACAAAATGCTGTGCATTTACTTCTTTTACTACTGTTTATAAACCAAAACTCAAACGTTTTGGCTTTCTATTCTGAAGTTCTCCGTTTCCTGAAACTTGAACATAACAAATGCGAGTTAAGAGGTTGTACTACAGATATACCTCTGCTTTTTTTTTCGGATGGGAAATCGTCAAATGACTCCTCCCGCTCTGGGCGGAGCAGGAGGGAGTGTCAGACTTTTACTGACTAAAACCCATCCATGTTCCTTCATCGCCCTTTGTGTTCCTCTTTCGAACAGTCCCGCAGCCCCATATACCTCTGCCTAACCATACGGAGATCACCGTGACGTTATATTTTGTTCCTAAAAGCTCAGATACTGACCAGCCCCTTCCTCCAAATCAATATCCTCTTCCTCTTCACCAGAACCGAAGGTGAAGAACCCTTGCGGCGAGATGGAGGTAGAGGCGGCGATGCGCGCGATCTGAGCACGGACGTAGTGACGCTCGGTACCCTCGAACGGAGGGAAGGTTACCACCTGCAATAACCAAATGATCTTGAACCTTATACTAGTGTTTTTAGCTAGGACTCCACAAAACCTGGTAATACTGTGAGCGTGTTTTGCCGTGACTTAGTGTCGAGTTCCAGTAGTGCGCGTAGCAAAAGACAAAGAAAGAGGGTAGACAAATTTGTCTGCTCCTAACATTTTTTCCATCCACCCGCATTCTCCAGTTAACCCGCGATCATGGCGCTTGCAACAGCGTCGAAATATCGGGAGCTCAAAATAAACAATAATCACGGAAGATATTCCGTGTGACATTTTAAGTTTCTTAAATTACAGGGCCTACCGCTACACCGTCTATACCATGTTATCAGTCCGGAATCACCAGCTGATTATAGTATAGGCCTCCCCTTTCTTTTGCCACACTTCTCGGTTCTGTGTGCCATAATATCCAAGAATCCAGGTGTTCACCTGTGACCTGTGAAGCGGGTAGAAGACTAGAGGCCGTGTAACTGTGATGTTAGCAAGTAGCTGCACGGTGTGGGAGGATCCGTACTCCACAAAGAAGATCCTTATTATCTTATAATATAAAATCTGCTGTTATTATGTTCGTACAATCGTGGTCTTTTCCGCCTGATCAGTTAAATTTTTTTTCGCTTAAATCACGCGGAGGTGCCGAGCCACACCCTCTTGAAAGTTTAGGCCTATTAGGAAAGCGTCAAATTTGGCGCGCAAAATAACAATAACTCTCGTTGGGCGTGCGCGGTATCTTTTCATTTATTATTTCTATACAAAATTAACGGGGCAGGGCTAGAGAGTGTTTCTATGTTGTAAGTGCAAGCAAAAATTAGCTAAGTTGTGATCAGGCGGGAGTGTCCTCGATAGTATCTATTGTACACGCTAATCTTCGAATCCACCAAACCAACTTCAAAGAAATTTTGTGAATGTGTAAGATAGGATCCACAGACACGGTTAGGCAGCCGACAACCTCCTCCGTTGACCTGGCAGATGCAAAAGTACCTCTGAGTCCAGGTCTCCAGTCATACACCGCACGGTGAGCCTGGCCACTCTGATGTGGCTTGGATCGAGGTCTGGCAGACAGACCCACGCGTCGCCTGGTTTGTTGCACACCCAGTACACCTGTATTTAATGTTAATATTTCAAAGCTTTGCGATGGGGTTCATGTTATTATTACGAACAGCTCTCGCATATAATATTGACCACTCTTTCAGTTATCATCAGTTTCTCATCATCATTTAAAAGTATCTAACGGTTGGGTTAGGTTCTTCTACTTCTGAATGATTTGGAATCTCCAAACAAACTGTTGACAGTTTGTTTGGAGATTGTTGGTAGAGGTGATGGTAAATTCAAGACCTTTATGGCACACTTTCGTAGACAGGCCGCATCGGCAATGCCCCGCAATCCTATAGTGACAGATCACAGCGTCACAACTTAACTATAAAAAGGTAATAGGCGGCAATTTTACCGTTTACGGAAGCGTCATCGTCTAGTTACAGACAAGGTGTAAACGGACCTTCACGAAGCAGTCAACCAAGCATTCTATACATCAAAATAAGTAACTACGCAAAAATTATAATTATTGCTGGGAAAGTGGGAAACGACTTTTTTTGGGGTGAAAAATCACGGTTTAGGTACGACTCAATGTAACACACACATTGTGCTGATGGATGATGATGATGATCCATCTCCGTAGAGCCTATAGAAGTTTCAGGTATCAAGATCTAGAACAAAAAAAAATCGCAATGCCGGAAAGATCAACTGCCTCTCGGCTTCGTTAAGGGTTTTAACACCCGTTAATACAAGAAGTGTTCTTCAACTGGCTTCATAATAGTCTTGCATTTCATAATAGTCGCCAATCTTACCGGTTTGCCTTGTGCCATGCCGTCCAGAACAAATGTGTCTATTGAGCCGCGCTACGGACTACCCTACCTATGTTTAATTGACAAGTGTTAATAAAGACTTGCAGAAGCTTTACCCGCCGCTTACATAATTATAATTTGGTGGTGAATGTGGTGGAGTTCGTTAAATTTCCCACAGGACGTATTACCTAGATAAAAAGTATCCCTCCAGGTTATAAACAAATATCTGTGTGCCAAATCCGTTCAGAAGTTTTTGCATGAAAGAGTAACAAACATCCATCCATCCACACTATAATAACAAAAGAATCATGTAACTACTTAGTACATACTAATTAAGTTAAATCACCTTCTTATTGACTCCCTGGCCTGGCCTCTCGACCGGAATCGGCGTGGGCGCCACCCACGTGGACACCGGCTCTGGAGGGAGCTTGGGAGGCACTGGTTCCTTGGAGACAGGCTCCCTACCCTCACCTTCACCAACTGTCAGGAGTTGGAGTAACGGTTACCAGTAGCTATTGTCTTACTGTATGCTACGTATTTGGGTAAGGCTTTTTGACCTTGTGATGGTAAGATGAGATGTAGCTTTATTTACTTAATGATAAATTAACTTATATTTAGCTCGTAGCTAATAACAGCCGCTCGGGTCGATCTTCAGGTAAAGCTGGACTTGCCTAGGTTGGTTCGTGGATGGGTGGCCACCCATTACACACCGAGCTTCCTCCGTGGTTCGGAAAGCACATTAAGCCGTTGGTCCCGGCTGTCATTTGTAGATCTTCGACAGTTGTTACAGGTAAAGTCAGTGGCCCGCAAGTCCGACAACCAGTCTTACCAAGGGGTATCGTATTACCCATAAATGGGTTGTGGAGGTCAGATAGGCAGTTGCTCGATGTAAAATACTGGTACTCAGCTGCATCTGGTTATACGGAAGCCGACCCCAACATAGAAAAGGCTAGGCAGATGATGAAATGACCTTATTAGTGAAAGCGCAGCTTTTGAACATGAGTTCTTGCTGGGTTCGATTACCATCGAGTATGGTGTTACGAGTATGGTGTTACTGGGTTTCTTCATTAGAAATTACTCAGAAGCAGCCCGGAGTTTTAAAAATAGACTTGACTCCTTTGGCATTTGGCCTAAACTTGGTGCTGATCCATGTGTCATGTTCGTGAACGGGCGCTGTCAGTTGTGACTGGTCATCTCTTAGTTGCCACGGCTTATTTGTTTTTTTCTTTTCTTTTTACTATGGACACTTTTAACGTGCACATCTTGCTACATTGTTCTCACATTATATACATAGCATCTCAACATGTGATGTCACCAAGATTTTGTAACAAAATTTAGATTTAAAAGAGTGTCCATGAAGTTTCTTGCCCGTTCTTCTCCATAGAGATTTACGCTAGGGAATGGGCAACTACAGTACTCTCACATTTCTGTCTTGTGATTGTGATTGTAGCTACATTTATTTTCATCTTCGTTTCGACAATTCAAAAGTGACAGTAATTGGCCTACTTGAAATAAATGCTTTGATTCTGACTTCAGGTTCTTATAATGACGAGGGCACTTATACTTACGGCTTTCTGCATGTTCCTCTGCCGGAGGCTTTTGCTCTTCCCCCTCGCCCTCCCCCTCACCTGGCATGTCTTTTAGGTCAAACGCCTAAGGATTTGAAATCAAATCGTAAACATTTTGAATGCTATCTTGGCACACTTAGCGCTGGAGAAAGCATTTTTAACTCATCCATAGACAGACTTGCTACACCACGAGGTCATGGGATTAGAAGCATACAATTTTGCACAAGAGTTTCTTACTAAAACGAACGGAACAGAAACCCTTTCTTAATGCTCACCCTAAATAGAGACCGTAAGAATAGATTTGTAACCTATGGAAAGCTTGTTATGAAAGTAGCTACGTCATCTTTTAAATAAATATTAGAGTTTGGGCATCTTTGTGTCTAGCCCAAATATTTCTGGGGTTGGACTAACCCTGATCCTTCTTTCCAGTTCTGCCACAGTCAGATCCGTTTCTGCGACATAGTAATTAGCTTTGGTTCCAAAGATCTTGCCGAAGAATCTGTAATTACAACAGTTTCGGCACAGCCTTAGAAAAATAAATTATACAAATAAGTGGGTAGGTATTTCAATAAATAAAATTTCGTTTAGAAACAATACTGGAATTATACGCTCCGAAGCTCGTGTGCTAATGCAAAAGCTGGCTTGTAAAATGCGTGGGTAATGCAAAAGTTTGTGCCGCGATGTCCCATTTACGGTACACCGTGCATTTTCGTAAATCTAGCCATTGGTGTCGATTCGGTTGTGCAGTGTGCACAACCTAAACTTAATTTAGGCTATTGCTATCTTTTTCTCTCTAATTGAACAAGAATGAGACGGACGTAATTTAGAGCTGTCAAATTTAATTGGAACTAATATTTCCATACAAATGAAGGGTGCACGTAAAAACATGTCGACTAAAACACGGTGAAGCGCAAGGCATAAACTAGTTTGACATCTCTAACTTAGTTCATACCTATAGCCGTCCTTTTCTCGCACTGCCTTTTAGTAAAACATAGCAATAGCCTAATTAAGTTTAGTTTGTGCACAACAGAATCGACACCATTATCGACACAATTTAATTTTGATTGGGGTGCCAACCATCTGCACATTAACTTTTCTCGCTTTAACAGATCCATGATCGATGATTCAAGACAGTTTGTTATCTGTGCATGGTAATAACGAGTTATCACAGTTATATTACACTGACCTGACTGTTGCAACCGGCTTCTTGATGCCCAGCATTATCATAGCAATGTAGAGCGCATAGCATTCGCTGGCTGGCAGGCCATACCCGCCCTAGAGGAAGAAGCAAAAGTAGGTTTTAGTACGCAGACTTAAGTATTATGTAGGTACTATCTTTTGCCTTCAGCTTCCCCGCGTGAAAATCGGGAACTATACCAAGGGGGCGTAATAACGGGGCAAAAATGTCCATTCTATGTCCCCAGCGTGAGTCTGGACTCATAAGGTCTATCTGTGTGCCTTTCATTTAAATTCGTTTAGCAGTTAAGGCATAAAAAGCGCGAACTTTTAATTGAAATATAACACAGAAAATGGTATTATTATCAATCAAATAAAGCTAATTTCATGGATATAAAACATGTTTGTCTGTGTTTCATTTCAATTAAAAGAATTCTCCTCTTAAAAAAAAACACCCATGAGCTGCCCAAAACAAAAAGTAAAAGAATGTCACCTCTCTAAAATAATAGTTGTGGTCAACAAGATCTTGAATCTTCGGCTTATAGTCCTCTTCCTCCCCCAAATCGAGGTCTTGTTCCTCCTCGCCCATGTTTTCTAACTTGGTCGCCTTGCTTGCCACCAGCTGTAGTAAGAAAAACATTACGCCTGTGATCACGGAACGATCTTCATCACATTAAGGAGGTGCCATCACACTTTTTAAAGCGAAATCGGCTTGAACTGGGTCTTACGAGAGATTTCTTGCAAAAAAAAAAGCGAAAAAATACGTTATTTCGCCTCTTTTCGGTTCGCAAGTCTTCATTGCACACTGCGCCCAACTATTCGCTCAAATTCCATGTGTATAAAGCTCTGACCGACTCAAACCGATTCTGCATTGATTGTGGTCAATTTCTTGTCTGTCTACCTTTTTTCCAACAACACTAAGGTCGGCTTCTATTATAACCCGAGGCAACTGAATATCTAGCAGTGTGTTGTAATGGGGCGACTGTGCTCTTGCTTATCACAAACCAGTTACAGGTGACACGTAGGATACTACGTGGTAAGACTAGATTTAAACTTGGTAACGGTCATCGAAAACATAATATCTTCCTTTTGGCTTTGGTGTAGTCGGGGAAAAAGCCGAAGGCGTCGCGCCCGACTTCAAAGATGATGGCGGGACGAGCTGGACGAAATCAACGACCAGTGGTCTAAATTAGCCCTGGATCGAAACAACTGGTAGTCTGCGTCATCAGTGGGATACCTAACAGAACCAGTATAAAAAGCCAAAGTGTAAGCGCTCTAGTGTATAGGGTAGAAAATTTTACCTATCCATTAAGAAAGTATACCTAATGTCGAGTGGCAAAGGAGCACAGTTCCCTGTTGATAATGGCGGCCAGACTTTCAAGCCACTTTCTGTAACTTATCATATCCCATGATCTGTCCACGAGTAGACACAATGGTTAAACAATGGCGTCTCGACCAAATCGCTCATTCGACAGATCATGATTTATACTGCTCGTAGCTAAAATCGACATATTAGTTATGCTAATATCCGTAAGGCTTCATACCCTAAACATTTCATCCACCTTCGTTACGGTGGCCAGTTGAGGGGGAGACAAGTATATGTCATTGAGTAGATCGAAGTTTGGCCGAAACTTCTCCTGCTTGACCTCCCACGAGTACTGCTCGAAGTTGTCCACCACATCCGGAGGCTTCGTGGATAGTATCTTTTGAACCACATCCACCAAATGATCATAGCTGAAAGATTGAAGAGTGCCTGGTTTCTCATAATACTAATACGTACTCGCGATAGTCGTTGACTGCTTCGTCGCAACTTCGTAAGTGTGACTTGAGAAAGGGGTTTGATCTTCCAAAACGGGTAAAAGGTTATCGGGATTTTTCATAAGAAATTTCTCAATAGCAACCTCAAGTTTGGATTTATTTATAATCCACTGACAATCGACTGCCTTATTGGTTTAGTGGACGCAAGCGTGACTGCTGAGCTTGTGGTCCTGGATTCGATTCCCAGGTCGGGCAAAGGGTTACCTATATTGGGGTTTTCAGTCAGGAATTTCTCAGTAGCAGCCACAGAGTCTGGATTAGTGCCCGGTTGATGGCGATAGGCTCGCCCCCTATTACAACTGGCGAAATAGGGGTGTACTATTAGGTACACCTCTGCTTAACCCTTCTGGAATTACAGGCGTGATTTTATGTAACAGTTTACACCGCACATACAAGTTATTGGTTGAACTTTAAAATCAAAAAACTACGTTAAAATTAGTAGGAATTAGAATTTGTCCGGATTGATTGATTCTTCCCGATTAATGGCGTGCAATGACATCGCCTGAGGAGCTAATTAATTAAGCCTAACCATTCGGAGAATACCTCCGTGGTGTTATGATAGATAGATATCTTACAGGGAATCTCCAGTAGCCAAGCTTTGCTGTTTCAAAAAGTTCTTTGCCAGTACCAAATCGTTGTTCAGATCGGGCAAAACATTTTCTGCTGCCGCTATTATATCCGGCTCCATTAAAAATATTTGAGACATTTTGAGGCCTTATTTTCATGTATTTATCTAAATGCAAAATAAATCAATATTTAGAAGTTTGTCAGTTTTGTCCGCTTGTCGATAGATTTTGATTACTTCAATGATATTTTTAATGGCCTTTTATAATGCAAAAGCTTCACGATGTAAGGAGTCCGTGAAGCTTTTGCATTGTGAAAGACCATTTTAAATGTTAAAATCTGATAAAATATATTCGTATTCGTAAATCATTTGTAATCAAAGCAGTAGAGGAACATCATTTCATCATTCTCGTGTCCCTAATTAATTGGGATTAATTCGGGGTCATGTAAACATTATTTGAGTCAAGCCTCTTCCGTTTCCGTGTCACATCTATACAGGTATATGCAAATATCGCCTTTTTGACAACACGATGATGACGTATTTCCGTCTTCGTTCACCAGGTGGCTGCGGCGCGCCAATAGTTCATTGTGGCCTCAAAAACCTAAAACCTTGAGAACCATATAAACCAGGCAGACTTTAAAATTATGACCCCGAATGAGTCTCCGGACACAACAAGCGTTTTATTTGAAGGTAAAACGCTACTATTGTGTCCTTCGGCCTCATTCGGGGTCATGTAAACATTATTTGAGGCTTTGTTTGTTATCGCCTGGTGAACGGGACGCCAATGTGTTATTAAATAAATTAGGCAAATTAGATCAAGGAACCAAATGAGTTTAAAAATAAAACCCCATTTTATATTTTCACTAAATATATTGCAATAAAATAATAACATTTTAAAATAACTGATACCAATGACTAACCAGTAAACACATAACAGAATAAACTGAACATTTATACATACCATAAATCATCTTCTTTTAAACTTACCACAATCATGTAACATTTATCATTAATCAATACCTTATTTCCTTGAATCAGAGATAATTAATTAATTGGCTGAAAAAGATGAATCAAGGAGCTTCCCTGTGCTGGAACCACTTCCCTCCTGTAATGTTTTTTAAAAGTATTACTGGATCTCCAATTAGCTCGTGCCATTATCTCGTCAAGAGGTTCGTTATCCAACCAACTTCGGGAAGCAACCGCAGAACGAAAACTACCCGGCGTAGCCTGAATTCCTGCCTCCTTCAAAATCGACTTAACCCAACCAGCCAATATAGTTTTCGTAGCTGGCTTAGCTTTTCCACAAACTGTAATAAATAATCTATCACTAGAACAAAGCAAACGACGCGGTTTTCCAATTTCTATGAGCTTTTTAAGCCAAGCCACCGGGTCAAGAGCCTCATTTTCAACATTACCTAATAATCTCCAACCTGACTGTACGTGAGTTTCCGAATCAGTTTTGGACCCAAAATGCGGCCAAAACATTATGCTATTCTCACCTACTATACATCTGTCTGGAGATAAACTTAGCAATGTTAAGTCATGTATCCTACGCCCTGAACACAACAACAAAAGCACTGCACTAATCCTTGAAATGTCGAATAGGCTTTGATTTTGAAGAGGTCTACTGCTCAACCAACCTACCAGAGACTGAGGATCCCAGACAGTGGGTGGACACTTCTTCGGTTGCTGCAACGCTATAGCTTTAATCATTTGCTTAACTAAAATGTTTGAACTTAAACGGGCCTCGATCTTTGTATTGCATAAAGTAGACAACCGATTTATGAAGTAAAATTGTACGATACGATAATTTTTCTTGAAGGTGCAAATCGGCTAAATATCGAGCCAGTTCACTACATGAAGGATCTGAAAAATTGACACCAGACTTGGAACACCAATTTAACCATCTCTGCCATGCTGGCCTATAGGTATTCAAAGTTGACGACCTCCAACCTTGTTTAAGTAGGCCCTTTTGTTCTGCAGACCAGTCACCTAAGGATTCAGACCACCCCCACATCTCCATACTTCTAAGACCAGATCCTTCACTCGAGGTGGTGGCTGCCCGGTCCTCGTGTCCACTAACACCTTCGCTAGTCGGTGAATCGTGAACGGAGGCGCGGTCGCTCTGGTCTTCAGGTCTGCTCTCCAGAATGCTCGAGACCATCTCGGTGCAACTATTAGGAATACACCTCGAGCCTGATTGAGATGCATCAGGACCCGGGGTAACAAACTCGGAGGAGGGAAGACCCAAGCCAGACGAAAATTCCATTTGAATGCGAACGCGTTGTGTCTCCATGCTCGCTGGTCTCGTTGATCTAGAGTGACATAGCAAGGCACTACGTGAGCTGTGCTGGAGGCAAAAAGATCTGTCTGGGGAACACCCCACTTTGCAAAGACAATGCTGGTGAATTCGGGGAGCAGATGCCATTCCTGTAACGTCGAATGCCGTGATAGACCGTCTGCGACATTGTTGTACCTGCCTGGTATGTGATGGGGGATTACATGAATGTCGTACTTCTGAAGTAAATGAAATATCCGATATATTAACTCCATCAGGATTCGCGACTTGTTTCCCCCTTCCTTCCTCAAGTACGCCACCACCGCCTTGTTGTCGCACTGCAGTAGGAGAGATGTATGACTCAGAGACGGAGCGAACTCTAACAAACACTTTAGAATAGTTAGCATCTCTTTGTGATTCGAATGAAGCCGCTCTTCTTCTTTTGTCCACCTGCCCGATAAATGAAGACCATTCAACTCCGCCCCCCAACCTGAATCGGCAGCATCCGTGGTCAAAAAGTTTTTCATTGGTGGTGGATGAAGCCTGGACTTTTCTAGACAGTGAACCTTCCACCAATTCAATTCTTCCAGCACTTCCGCAGGCAAGAGGTAAGTCGACTGATATGGCATTTTGAGAACCTGGTTGCAATAAGCCAGAAGGTGGCGAAAATTCAAACGACCCATCGGAACTACCAGACGAGCAAAATTCAGAACCCCTATGATTTGTATTTATGTATTACTCGAAGAGCCGCCTTCCGCCGGCGGAGCAACTTCGACAAAACTATTTGCATGCTCTGAATTTTGTTTTCCGGTAAAAAAAATTGATTTTGCCACGGATCCCACATCAAACCTAAATACTCTATTATTTTCTGAGGGACAAGAATCGACTTCTCCCTGTTCACCTGCCAACCCAACTGGCTGAGAGTTCGAAGAACAATGTCCACGTGTCTTATAAGTGTCGTTCTTTCCTGTGCTACCAAGAGATAATCGTCGATAAAAACCACTACTCGTATGCCTAGATTCCTGAAAATCGCGGCGGTCCAGTTGGTCAGCGATGCAAACACTTTGGGTGCTGTCGCGAGGCCAAATGGCAAACAAGTCATTTGCAGTAACCGGTTTCGATACAATAGGCGGAGAAAACAACGATGTACTGGAGCAACATTTACGTGGTTGTAGGCTTGCCTGAGGTCTATTTTGACCATCCAATCCTTGTCCTGAATAAAATCGGGAACCCGATTTACCGAAATCAAATGAAACTTGCTCATAATCAAATAATTGTTTAAACTTTTTAAATTGAAAATGGGTCGGTAGGTTCCGTCGCCCTTCAGAATCAGAAAGAAATTTGATATGAAACTCGGTGTCAGAGGGGCATATTCTAAAATTCCTTGTTTCAATAAATTTTGAATGACCATGTCCATCTCCGGGGATGGTAGAGTGAGATTGCAACGTTTCACCTGCCTTGGCGGGACCAGAGGCGGTTTCTTTTGAAATGGAAGACGATAACCTTTCACTATTTTTATTAATGGTTCTGGTGCCCCCAATCTCTTCCACTCCATAACATAATTTTTTAGGCAACCCCCCCCAAAATTCCTGATCCGAGTCAGAACTTTTTCTTGAATTTACCAGAGTCTTTGCCTCGTGGTACATTGTTTTGCGGTTCATTTCTCCGAAAACTATTGGGCTGGTGAAAGCGTTGTCCAGCGTGCTGTCCCCTTGATTGAGGACGAAAAAATCTATTATTTTGAAACGGATGCATTGCCCGATAGTTATAAAAAAATTCTACACTCTGTGGAGGAAGAAATCTTTGGTTCATCGTCAGTGCAGGAGCGCGACTGGATGATTGATACCCACTAGGTCCAGGGTACGCCGCCTGGGGTCTAGGGGTTTTCTTTTCTTGCCAGAAAAAAAATTGTTAACACCGCCATTATTCTTAATAAATTCACTAAAAGGTACTTTGTCAAACAAACACTTCGCGTCTTTGTTCAATTATATCAGCCCTACGACCACAAACTAGTTGTAAACAATCTCGTGAAACTTTTTGATAATCGGCAGAAAAAACTCCACATATCTAACATTATTCCAGTTGTCATTAAGGAAATATTGTAAGGAATTTAACAATTCTAACTGATTAGAAGGAGTTGCAATGACAGCTGGCTCCTTTAATTGCGTTGCCAGATCAAAATTAAATGATTGAACCGGTGCAGGATCTGCGACGGGTTCCGACAACCTTTCCGTATCTGGTTGCTCCTGGACCATATCTAAGTTATCACCATAATATATCGGGTGATCACAATCATAATTTCCATTTTCAGAATACATCATATTATGAGGGTGGCAAAATATTTTTTTCAAATCACTGACCTGTTTTGCAAGCTTTTTGATTACCTTGCTTTGCCCTCGATGACGCTTACTTCTCTTCTTCTTACTCGCCTTCTTCCTCTTACGGGATTTATCAACCTGTTCAACCTCTGAAGCCGACGGTGATGATTCAGAGGAACTTGAGGAACTCGACGAATCCGATGACGAAACAGAATCTTTACGACTACGCGTCTGTATTCTATCCGCTATTTTTAGAAAAACTGAATGGAACACTATTTAGTTTTAAAAACTATGCTTAGACCGAACGCCTACGGCGTTACCAAATTTTAAAATAAACTTATAAGTATTATAAAATATTTTGAAATGTCGAACGTTAACAACATTAACTTTTAAAGATGTGAACCGTCCGAAAAACAGGACGCCAATGAACTTTTGGCGCGCCGCAGCCACCTGGTGAACGAAGACGGAAATACGTCATCATCGTGTTGTCAAAAAGGCGATATTTGCATATACCTGTATAGATGTGACACGGAAACGGAAGAGGCTTGACTCAAATAATGTTTACATGACCCCGAATGAGGCCGAAGGACACAATATTACGTTATTTCTCTAGAATCTTACACAAACTTCTATCGCTTAAATTTCTAAACGCTAACAAAAAAGTCAGTTTGACAGTTGACTTGATTAAAAAAAGGATGATCTTGTCAAAGTTGTCATTTGATTTAAAATCGCGCTTTGTTGTAATTTTCAACAGAATGATATTTAAGTAATTAGATCTTTAATGTAAGAAACAATAATAAGTCAATATTTTATTGCTCTTCAAATCTTACTCTACACACAAAATATTTTTATTATTTCGTAATCATAACATAACCTCAAAATAACCAAAACAAACAAATAAGAAATGGCCACAAAATTCGACGTCGCTGCGTATAATTTCCGTAAGAAATGTCCTTTTGTGACCAAGGACTTACTGCGCTGGTTCCCTGGCCACATGAACAAGGGCTTGAAGCAAATGCAACGTAAATTAAACAGTGTTGACTGTGTGATCGAAGTCCACGATGCGCGTATTCCGTTTACAGGCCGCAATCCGATATTTACCAAGACTTTAATAGGCACGAAACCTCACATACTTGTGTTGAACAAGAAGGATTTAACAATACCTGGTCTAATACCAAAGATAAAACATAAATTGAAAGCAGAGCAGAATGTACAGAACATAATGTTTACTAACAGTAAGGATCAGCACTGCAGAGGTTTAAAAACCCTAAAACCGCTCATGGTTGACCTGATCAAAGGCTCAAACAGGTATAATAGGAGTGAGGAACTAGATTACAATGTAATGATCATGGGAGTGCCAAATGTGGGAAAGTCATCTCTAATAAATATGTTACGGTCGAACAACATGAGCATCAGACACGCGCTGCCAGTCGGAGCCGTGGCAGGAGTGACGAGGAGCGTCATGACCAAGATCAGAATTAATAATGATCCTGTAATTTTTATGCTTGACACACCGGGTAAGATTTTTGCATGAAATGTAAAGGCGAATAGGAAAATGTAAAATAAATATTTTACTCTTACATTGTTTATGTCAATACAAGATTTTTGTCAGAACCAGAGCAGCAGCATATATTTTATCATGCCTATATCCTGTGGGTTCATTAAACCAGGCGCCCTAAACTAGCCATACTATTCGGTCGGGTCTGAGATGTTTCTAGTTCCCATAAGAAATTTCACTTACATGAGAAATATTAACTAGTTTAAAGTATTTATTTATTAATATAGGTTCACCAACAGCTTCTGTGTACAGCATTTAGGTATACATAGGTTTTACAGTCTTGGACTTACACAGTCGCCAATTACAGATTAACCAGCATTCACAAAAATAAGTGTTAACTTATGAGAAGTAAAGTAAAAGTAAAGTACGCCTTTTTGCCTAACCGTTCGGTGATTACAGGTGTGTTTTCTATATTTCCCAGGTATTCTAGAACCATCCGTAACTGACATTGAGATGGGCCTGAAGCTGGCGCTCTGTGCCTCTCTCCAAGACCACTTGGTGGGCGAGGAGATCATTGCGGACTACCTGCTGTACTGGCTCAATAAGCACGGACAGTTCAACTATGTGGATTACATGGGGTTGCCAGAACCGTGTGATGATATTAATAGGGTAAGTTTGTTTCGTAGATTGTCTCATTTGTCTTGCGCTAGCATGAGGTCCTGGGTGCGATTCCCAGGTCGGGTAAAATGTTATTGGATATTTCCATCAGGAATTTCTCGGTAATAGAGAGAGTTCGTTTCGGACAGCCACAGTGAACAGTCGCATCGCGAGCTGCGCTGGACCATCTGCTGCGAAAGTTCTATTGTTTAGTTTCGGGCGTCGGTGTGTTTTGTTTTGTTCGGTTGGTGTGCCATGACTTAGGGATTTTATATAGACACTGTGGTACTGGTATTATACATGCCTGCTCTTAATTATGTTTGTTTTGTTTTGATATCTATGATCGGGTGTGTTTGTAAATAGTGTGTTTGTGAACCATAACTTTGAGTAACATTTATCTTGAACATAAGTAAGATTAGTTAGACCGGGGGTAAAACGTTTACATATCCAAATACAGTGTAGTGTTCGGAGACTCTGTGCACAT
Organism: Xestia rhomboidea; assembly: GCA_963853795.1. Classification (NCBI taxonomy): domain Eukaryota; kingdom Metazoa; phylum Arthropoda; class Insecta; order Lepidoptera; family Noctuidae; genus Xestia; species Xestia rhomboidea. The sequence goes on from OY970777.1 coordinate 17,089,393, forward strand.
CGGCACCCTAAGAGCTGACTGGCAGGACGCCCAAGATACCATCAGGAGCCTGTGATCCAGATCGCGAGCTGAGCTGTAGCTGGAATTCGGTGAACTCGTTTCATTTATATATGTTGAATGGGCACGATTATTTTTTAGCCAACCAGCGGTCGCTTGTGTGCGCAAGTCTGGGGCTTCCCAGTCTACCTACCTAGCTAGGAATACTACTTACTCAAACGATTAACGCTCTAAATAACCAAAATATGTTATTGTGCATGATAATAACCTAAACCAGATCATTTTAAAATATAAAAATAATTCCGGTGTTGTATTGTGTGCCCGATCTGGCCTAGAACAGCCACTAAAACAGAGTTGCAAGTCGGCCCAGAGCCTTCCCGAGTTTTCATACTTACGCCGACTGCACACTAGCGTGATACTGATTGCATAAATGACAGCATAAACATATTGATAAGAGATATACTGGGGCTTCCCTGTCAACAATATCTCCGCATATACCGTTTAAAGCTCAAAATAATACAGCGTAGCTTGCAATACTGTGACAACGAACGCACACGTGTTAATTAACACAAGGTCAGGTCTTCTATTACACAATAGCATCGCTGCGACCGGCACCTCTCGGGGCACGAATACTGCGCTCCGCGCATTTGCCAGCAACATGTGGCGAAGGACGTGTTCCAAGAAAACAAAAACATAAGCCGAACACTTAAAGTCAGTAGTACGCCAAAAAAATTAGTTACACCAGAAAGCAATAGATTATTATTTTTTACTCTTGTCTCACTCCGTGCCCAACGAGCACCGATGGTATAACAAACCCTATACAAATAATCTAACAAGGGTGACCAGCGGTGAGCAATAAACCCACAATAACTCAAAAGTGAACCCTACTTTCTCCTATTACCCATGAAACAAAAACAGATTGCATAGTTCGACCATCAACGAACAAACAAAGCCACACTTAAACCACGGTAAAGTTAACCAAAACAACGCAAGATTAATAAAAGTCCTAACGAAGCACCATTAGTTAATAAGCTCTGTTTCCAGGAACACTAATCAACATTGTCCACAGAAGCAATAATAGGCCTTTCCTGCAGGCCTGAGTAACAAAGGTACATTATAAGGAAAAGCAACACGAAGATATCATCATTTCAGCAGCCGAGTACTATTTCATCAACGTAACAGTGCACCAAGCCGGGCCTAGTGCTCCCATTACATATTGCCCCAGAGATCCACAACAAGCTGTAGCCACTATTAACTTACTATATCACAATAACCACTATGACAGCCTTCTTAGCGCACTTAATTGTCAAGACTCTGCAACAGAATGTAGTCTCAACGGACGAAATCTCACCACCAATACGGCTCTTTTTGTTTGCAGCATCCGGCCGCTATTGCAGTTCTAAACTTTCTCTTCCTTGGTTCTTTGTTTTTGTTTTATTCCTATTAGTAAAAAAAAAAAGTGGTCAAACAATAGAACAGAATTTTTGTAAAACAAAGGATAACGTAAAAAAGGGTCGCATATTTTTTTCGTTTTACTACTATTGGTCCGCACACTCTTTGTGCGAACCAATCGAAGTTCTTCTTTTTCTTCGTGTCGATGATTCGTTAAGGGTGATAAACAGATGTGGACATCGTGTGCACAGGATTTTATTTTAAATATGAGCAGATTTCGTTCGAGCCCATGGTACACCACAACGCCAAATACAAGCGCAACGCTATCGCCTGCTGAACAACCTAACGCCACCGGATATACAATACTAAGACCCCCACCCTGCCCTAGGAAGGTAACAGAAATTAATAGTGTCAAAATCGCAACCTGGAATGTTAGAGGCACTGCCACACATTCCAAGAAAAATAACATTGACAAAACCTTGAAAGATAAAGGGATACACATAGCATGCCTACAGGAAACAAACCCGAGTACCGGATTATTTAACTCAAAACACTACACCTGGCACCTTAGTGGCTCTACCGAACGCCGTGGCCTCGCGTTACTGGTAAGAAAAAACACGACTATAACAATTTAAACAACAAGAAGAAATACAAACGTCATGGCTGCAGTTATAACAGCTCTCTGCAAAGGACAATCTGTGAACTTGTATATAATAACAACACATATACCAAGCATTAAGCCAATTAAGACATTTTCTGATATTTTGATCAACTGTTTCAATGCTAACCCAAAAGGGTCAAACATGATGATCCTAGAAGACTTTAATGCGCACATAGGAAAGCAGGACATAAACACCAATGGAAACCAAACGACTAATAAAATGGCGCCAACTTATTGCACACAGCGTCGAATGACAATGGTGAAATCTTATTAGATATAATAAAAAGAGAAAACCTTAGATTCGATACATCACGAGGCAGAACAAGCTGCAAAATAACTAGGCAATCTGGACAAAGAAAACGCAAATTGACCATATACTTACTGCTGCGGACGAGGCAAATATATGTAATTACATAAAAGGCGAGTAGAGGAAAAATATATCAGACCATAAAATTATTCTTGCGGATATTATTATTCTGAACCTCAAGAGGGAAAATCCGACACTGCATATGCCGAAATCCAGCACGAAACCAATGCATAAATCTGAGCTCGAATTCAACTACAGAAATCACGACTATAGCCACGAAACGAGGAAATAATGAAAGAATATCAAGAGGAAATTAAGAGCCAATCTCAGGTAATAAATCTACAAACCAAGGGAAATAGCAAATGGGAATGGCAATGGGATTCGCTTATGAATATCATGAAATCAGCAGCGGCGAAGATTCTTATAAGCAGGCCAATCAGATCCAGGGAACATAGAATCGAGCTGGCAAAACTGCAAAAAGCCAAGTTTATAAAAAACTGTTACCCCAGAGAAGCATTTGCAATCAAACAACTAAGCGAAGCAAGACACAAGCTGCAAAATATAAAAAATAAAGAAGAGGGGGAAAAATGCGAAGTATTCTTTAGAAACCTAAGCGGAACTCATCCATCGTAACGCATGAAAATCACATACGATTTTTACAGGAGACATAACATGAACATGAAGCACAACAACAAACAACGTTTTATACCCATGTCAAGGTGGGAAGAAGAATTTAAAAAGTCAGCAGGCCCACACATAGAACTCCTACCCAATGAAAACCCATCAGACGGAAAAGAAGAACTATCGGCAGAGGAAATAACGATATCATTAAAAGCATGAGCAACGGCAAAGCACCAGGTACTGACAAGGTGGTGTCCGAGCTATTCAAAGCCTTGCCAACAGAAATGCCATCGGAAATTATAAAGCACATGCAGGCAGCATGGCTAAGCAATGTTATGCCAATGTCTTGGAACAAAACTATCCAAATTCCAGTGCCTTAAAAGCAAAGCCAGACGGAATTAATGACTACAGAAGGTTATCTATGTGTAACGCGGGATATAGGATATATGCAAGCTTTCTTCTAAGAAAACTGGATGCTTCAATAAAAAAGGACTGGGAAACTACCAAGCAGCCTTTCTTCGCAATAGATCGACCGACGACCATATGTAGTCTCAGTGAACTGGACGAAATAGTCACCAAAATCAAACCGTTGCTGGAATCAGTCGGACTTCGCATCAATGAAACAAAAACAAAACTAGTAATCAGAGACCCACATAGCACCGCAATCCGAAGTCTTATTAGAATTGGAGGAACCAGTATTCAACCGGCAGACGAAATTAAGTACCTTGGCACGCATATAACATCGACACTTAATCGAAACAACACAGTCAACGCCAGATGCAAACAAGCGATGCGTAACTCTAAGGCCTTAATATCATTCATAAAAAACTCGAAAATGGAGTGGAAAATCGCGCGTCTTGTCTATAAAATGGTCATAGAACCTGCAATGACTTACGGCCTTAATGCAACGGCACTCACAAAGGCAAACCGATCGAAACTCAGAACATACGAAAGACTTATTCTTAAAGATATGATAAAGAGTACGCGAAACCCCCCGAACAAGAAAACACGCGAAATTCTTATGGGAAAAACAATTACCAAAAAAATTAAATGCCTACGGTTATGCTACTACGGGCACATCCTCCGACGACCAGAGCTTCACTTACTACACGCAGCTATTAGATAAAAGGCGAAACGGTTAAAAGTTGGAAGACCAATATATACATGGAACGAATCACGGAATATCATGGAATATTTCCACAAAAGTAAAGAAGAATGGATTCAGCTAGCAGCAGATAGAGAAAAATTTAAGTCCCAGGAAATATATCACCACAGCGAAACTGACAGTTAAACAAATACTACTGACGACAAAACATATACACGAAAATAACAATTAATTATGTCGTGTCAAAAAGGAATGAAATCACAACCACCAGAAAAGAACATGATTCTCCAATGCTAGAAGAGACCAATCAAACGAAGGTCAAAACACCAATGCTCATTCCTATGGATTGTACCTGTCTTTACCACTATTCCTATATTGGCTCTAGGCTGCATAGTCGGCTGATTGTGCCCGACTGGCTGCGGTTGGTCGGGCTTCCTGTCCCATCCCAGAGCATGTCTTTCCTTACAAAACAGTGCCCCCTGGTGTATCCGGCTTGTCCGGGTCAGGCTTGCTCCTGGCTGGGTGTGGTGCTCAATCATCATCAATCATCAGGAATTTCTCGGTAATAGAGAAGTATGGAAAAAAACATGCTGCAGGGACCCCAAATAAATTGGGATAAGGGCATGACCCACGGAGTCTGGTCTGGCCAGGTTGATGGTAATAGGCTCACCCCCTATTGCATATGGATAGGTGTACAATATGTAGAGTTGAATAGAGTATACATAGGTATACATCTGCCTAACTCTTCAGGGATAACAGCACCTTGTTATGTTAATGATAATACCAAATATTTTTTTTACTTCCGTGATTATTTATTGTTTTGAGCTCCTGATATTTTGACGCTGTTGCATGCGCCATGATCGCGTAGAAAGAACAAGAAAATATCCGGTTTTTTTTTTACAAGTAACTTTAAAACAGTATGATTCAAAGTATTCAAACATTATTTGAGTTAAAGTTTGTTGTACTTACACAAATATTATGCATACTTAATAGAGGTGATCAACTCTTTAATGAGTATTTTAAAATATTTGTGGTTTACCCTCTTACGTTGATCTTATTACTATTTTGAATATTAAATGTGTTGTTGTTTTGAACTTTTCCTACCTATGATCACATGACTAAGTAAACTATGATAATTTGATGTCAATATCCGTTTATGTCCAAATAAATTGTATGGCTTGTATTTTGTACCACGCTAAGGTCAAATACTACTATACAAGGTGTCGCTTTGCATCCTGGTCAAATTCAAGGAGGTATCTATTAAGCTAATGATTTTCGACCCGAATCGATAATAAAATGGGTAGTTTTTTTTTTTCTTAAGATTTACGAAAATGGGTTTGTGTAAACCACCCCGTATTAAAACGCAGCCCGTCTGTAACTGGCCCTATAACCGCGCCTTCACACACACAAAAATTAGTGAAGGAATTGTAATAAAATTTTATTTTTTTCATAACAAAACATTCAACCACGTGCTTCCCACCCCCCACCCCACGCACGGGTCGACCTCACCTCTGCCGATTCGTGTCTCTAACTTGCGGACGCAATTAAATCCGTCGTTTAAATTGATAAAAAACGTATATTATTATTTGCGATATTCGGTATCACTATAAGCGGTGAAATGGATGGTGGCTTACTATAGCAAAAAGTGTCGTTACAACTTTTCGTCTTAATTTTTCCCGTCTAGCCCCCTTTCGCAACGCGCGTTATGGAACTTCGTTCCAATAAACGCACACAGAGACATGTCGCGCGATGGGTGATACTTCTATTACTTTCGTGTTATTCTAAAATACTGTAAAATTTCAAATAGCAGCTTTATTAATTATTTGACCGGGTATCGTAATTTAAATTAATTATTGATGTATTTTGTGACTAGACCCTGAATTTTGACTAGGTTGCAAAACTACACCTTATAAATACCTACTAGGGGCAAAGGGTGAAAGTGGCTTTCGCGTCATAAAACCACAAGGTCCAATTGTCTATGTGTCTTCGAAATTACGAATACACCTCTAGACCCCTTTGTACTATAAAACCTTGATATTCACATCATCCTCCACCATTACAGGTACTAATAGCCGGCGCAATAAAATACAACCGCATACGCAAGACACGTGACTTTGACGGACGCGTCCGAGAGGTTCCGGACTTAATCGAAGTTGCCCGAACAATGATCAAAGCCTTCCGCACCGGAGAACTGGGGAAAATGCTGCTGGATATCGAGCTACTTGATAAGAAACTTGTTGAAGAAGTCGACAAAACGTTAGCGTGAAAATAGTTTTCGTCTGACAGCAGCAACACAATAACAACCTTACCTTTATGTGAATAGAGATCACTGTTATTTGACAGACTTATCAGTGGTTGCAACCTTATTGGTATGGTATAGATTACACGTATGTAGTTATAGAATTATAATCATCAAAATCATCAACACAACCCGCCAAGCTCTTAAAGGTGCAGGCATTACTTTTTCAAGGTCAAAGTCATTCCTGCACCTTTATGCGCTTAACTACATACGTGTTACAGCCGCGAATCATATTTTAATCAACATACAATCTGACACTGACCTGCAAATTACAAAAAACGTAAGAAAATTTGAATTTCGCGGGCTACCCTGGAGCATCCACCCAGGGATGACGACTGACTTAAAAAAATATGATTCAGTTTAGTCCGTTAGTTAGATTATCGAAAAAAAATGGATACTTACGTGTTTTTTTTATCAAATTAATAAAAATTTACGAATATAAAACGTGTCAAAGATCAGGAGTGTGGACTTCTGCGTCACATTTGAGTAAAAAATGTAGTCAAATGTGACGACACACGAGTTTTCGACGCACTGTACGTATGTGTCTTCATTTTTTGTTAACGTGAAAAAGGAAAAAAAATATGTATCCAATATTTTTTGGAAATCTATCTGACGGACTAATTAGATTTTTTTTGTCACCTCCTATTATCAGTTTGACAGTTTCGGGCAGCTGGTAGTGGCGACTGTACCAAACTGGCCGTAAAGCATTGTCATTCTCAGAGTAATGGATGTTCATATAGCATTGAATTGTTTAGTTAAATGTAAATAATTATTGTACAGTTAGTTTTAGTCGTTACATTGTAAGCTAAATATATAAATAATAGCGGCGAATATAAATTAAGTCTGTTTTTTTTTGGTACCTTTTCAGACTATTAAATACAGGGTGGAAGAGATACCGACGCACAAACGGTTTCCACGACGTATTCATCATTCTGAACACCGAAATATTTCTATGTGGGCTGTTCTGTACATTTGACTGTGTTTCAAAATCAGTACTCATCCCATTTTCACTAATATTTTTCGTAACACTTCGAATGGCATCAAGTTCGCGGAGCGCGTAGAAATTCCTCTGGCAGGGTCGCCATGTAAGGTGCGGTGTTGATGGTAAATGAAACCAACGAATGCTCGAATAATACTGAGATATATTTCATAGGAGATTCCATATAAATGGTTACAAAGGTAATACAGATCTTAAAGTAGGTAATTAATACAACCCTTTCAACAGGAACACCTACAAGAATTCTATCAATTGAAAATAAAGTGGTAAACTCAATATAAGACTGGCATTGTACGGAACCCACTCCACGCGAGTTCAACTCGCACTTGGCCGGTATTTTTGTTTCAATTACTGATAAATAATGTCTATGTTGTTCAGAATGATACGTGGTAACCGTTCACGCGTCGGTGCCTCCCACTCTGTATATCCTGAATTCCTGACAAATCCTGATTAGTGTAGTTGTCGCAAGCGCTTTTATCGAGCACGAGGTCCTGCGTATATTTACGTTTATAGTTATTCCCAGATGGGCAAGTAGTACCTGCTACTGATAATTTCTCAGTAGCAGGTAAAATTCCGGATTCAGTCGATGGCAGCATGCCCTCCATGCACTTGCCCTCTGTTACATCGGACTTAAGCATAACTGGCGAAATGACTATAGTATATACCTACCTACACCTTTGCCGAAACCTTCGGGTCCGTGGCTTAGGCCCCCAGTGGTCGAGGCACCCGTGGCCGACGCCCCCGATTCGATTCATTTGTTTTTTGTGCTTTTTCTCTTAGTACAGTCATCGGCAGGTACAAATTAAAAAGTTTTCGACCTCGAGGAGCCTAGAGTGTATAGGATCAAAAAAAAGTTTTCGACCTCGAGGAGCCTGTGCTAACTTGGTGAGGAGCAAAAAAACTTCGAAATTTTCGGACTGTTTGTATTTTTCCTCGGCAGGTAGGTACAAGACTCAATTCCGAAGTTAATGATTTCCCATCCGAAAAAAATGGGGTTATAACCCAGTACTAACTGGGTTGTGGAGGTCAGATAGGCAGTCGGTCCATGTAAAATACTATAAAGCTGCATCCGGTTAGACTGGAAGCCTACCCTAACATAGTTGGGTAAAGGCTAGGCAGATGATGATGATTTTTGTGCCTGACAGTAGGTACATTTGATCAAAAATTGCTTTTAATTAAATTTATCGAATCGGGGGCGTCGGCCACGGGTGCCTCGACCACTGGGGGCCTAAGCCACGGACCCAAACCTTCAGGGATTACTTACAAGCGTACAGACTTACAGACGTCAATAAAAAAAAAATACTTAATTGAAAAAATTAAAAAACCCGACTGCGTAAAAAATAACATAAAAACTGAAAAGAAAAAAACAAGTTCAGGAAACAGGACACAATCATATTGACTGCAACACTCGGGACCCATATTGCATGTAATGATTTTAGTCTAGATTATTTAATGGGTCCCGACTGTTGCAGTCAATATGTGTACTGTTTCCTGAACTTGTTTTTTTCTTTTCAATTTGTTTTTATTTTTATTTTGATATACCCAGTGTCACTCTCACAGTAAATACTAATCTAACGACACCTCTCAAGCTAAAATCCATCGAGCCGTTCAGGGCTTCAGGTCACAGAGCGTGCCAAACAATTTTACATACATACATACTCTCGAAAAACATAGCCCTCCTTCTGGCGCAGTCGGGTAAATAGAGAGAATGGGGAATTTTCCAGTGCCTTTTAAGAACGAACTAGATGGCGCTGATCAACCTTGGGAATAATAAAATGGCTCGTTTTTATGTCCACAAAGCCATCAGAAGTTCGGAGGAACCTAAGCTCGACTCGACGTACCAGGAGTTTAGACGTAACGCAAAAACACTTAGAAGAACAATAGGTAGCAAAAACCATGCCAAAACTTGTAGTTCAGTTCAGTTATGCAAAAGAACAGTACCTAGACTTTTTAGGTTAACACTTTTGACAGAAAAAAGGTTCTGTAATGTTCTCACTTTCTATGTAAATATAACAATGAATAATAAATAAAGACATTTTTCCATACAATGAGTTTGACATAATTATGTGTCTAGGAGAGATTTTTTGCCCTGATAGAAGATTTTACCATTGACCTGTAGTCTATTTCGTAGGAAATTCTTTTTTCAGTGGATTTTACTAGACCGCCGCTTTAAAAAATATTCCCAAAGCTGATCAGCGCCATCTATTGATATATACTGAAGCGTTGTGACAAACGTCAGTGGAAAATTCCCCATTGCACGAGTATTTATCTAATTAGTATATCCATAAACTTAACATTCAACCTCTAAGTTCATGAAACTACGCGCTAATTTAAAATTCAAATATAAGACGTCACCGTCAAAACGGCAGTAAATAAAAAAAAATGAAGTCAAATTGAGCTCAAATTGTAATAAAATTTTAATTAAATAAATATTATAAAATATATATACCTTTAGCTACCTACAAACTAACTCATTACAAAAACGTCCAAACGGAGAAAATAATGGTAAGCTTGTAATAAACGTTTTCAGGTTGAGCAAGTCTCATCCAAATCAAAATGAATCCTTTGCTATACATACAAACATTTATGAGTTCCATACAAGAATATCGATGGCTTATCGACATAGCAAATGATTGCTACCCTATTGCCGTCATGGCGAAAATACATACAGCATAACGAACATGGATACTGAACAACAGAATTGACTATAAAGAAGGGATGGCCAGATTACCCAAAACAAATGTTTCCTCGTCTGTGAAATCAGGGCTCACACCAGCTTCCTCGAGCGCCTCGGGACATGCGAACCGATCTGATAATGGTACGAATGTAACCTTGAACACGTTGAGCATGATCAGCTCGCCCTGGACTACGGAAAGTGGGTTTACTCCGATCGAATGTTCTACGCAATCATTTTTATCGTGGACAACTAGCACCAACAAGTTCAGTTCCTCGAGTCCAGACCCTTTGACGACCACTGCGTCTAGCGTCTTGTCATTGCAAAGCTTTGCAAGCCACCCAACTATAACTTTGTTGACACCGGTCACGTCATATGATAGTGTCCGGATATGTCTGCCGAATAAGCAGCCTGCCTCAACGGTGAGCTCGTGGACGGTAGAGACGTTCACAAGTGAGGGGCTAATTTTCTCCGAAAACTCTCACTCACGTAACTTCAGGGTGAAGGACCCGTTTAGCCCCGTCAGTAGCGGCACGGACTACTACCCCTGCAGTTCAGACACCCTCGTTTCTAGGAAGGGGAGCAGGGCCAGCATTTCTCTTGGATCATCCAAACAAGGAGACTACTTCTTCCCCATGAACTATATCAACGAAAGCACATTAAATTCTCAGTCTGAACACCACTTCGGGCTAGATTGGAGTTTCGCCAAAAAGCATGGGATCCCTATCGTAATTTCAGTCCCAATTTAACTGAAAACAGGGTACTTATAAAAAAATTGCAAAAACGATTAAAAAATTTATTACCAACAAAACATATTTGTTTTACATATATTTACTTAAAATGAGGTACTGTTGGTGTGGTTACTACCACGTAGTTATATTGCTTTTACATTTAAAATATAAGTACAGCAAATTGTTTACTAACTATTCATTGAAATATAATCACAACTTTTCGAGACTGAATAGAACATTGTATTTTTAGGTCCCTGTATGTATTTGTTATATACCCGGTTTATATAAATGCAAGTAGACATATATAGAAAACAAAATACTTCACATAATGGAAATGAATAAAGAAAATAACAATAAGTTAGTCAACAATCAATAGGTATTCATAGATACAAATTAATTATTTTCCACGAAAATGTCGTCAATCACATACGTACATAAATGAATTTAAATACTTTAATAGAACAACAACAATGTATTTTTGAATAGTCGTCAAGTAGCCAGTTTTGTGGATCACCAAATTCTTTCAATTGCGGTGCTGAAAGAACTTTTGAAATACTGATAGGATATACATTTTCTTTTTTTTTAAGTATATAAATTATTTTATCACTAGACTATTAATAAAATACATTGCAGTAACGATATGATACACCGGACTAAGAATAAATACAAATACAAAATTATTTCAATAATCTTCGTCATTATCTACAGAAATCAAATCAGTGTGCGATAATCCTCTTTTTATTTATCACCATTTTGTGTTTACAAAATGATTCGTCCATACAACACAATTTTTTTGTCGTACTTATGAAAATGAATAACTTTTACTATGGGACCGACTATGAAATCTCGAAAAAAATACCAGTAATACCAATACGAAGTCTATCGCATTTGCGACAGACTTCGTATTGTTTATTGAAATAGTCTATAAGAATCCGGGAAAAATCACAGCGAGTAATGAGTTTAGAAAATCATATTTTTTATCACATCTCACTGTGAAGTTTCCCTAGCTAATCTGATTTGACCTTTTAGAAATAACTGCTGCGCAGATAATAGGTCAGTTTATGATTGTAGATAACTTAGATATTATGGAAATTTTAGCAAAACAAGTTTTATCAATAGTCCAAGGTGTTCAAGAACATTATTCTTTTGAACAAGTTCGCGTTAATCTACAGTCAAGGGAGGTTATTTTTAGCATCACTGACGTATGGAACCGTTTTCTTGGGATATTATAACATTCCGCTAGCCTTAATGGACTTGTCTGGGTCTTATCTATTTACGTACTTGTGTATATAGTTGGTGCCAGTTAAGATGAGAATAGAGGTCATTGCCCTTTCCCTAATATCTCTTCGTACGAACAAAAACAAATAAACCATGTACCGTTTTTCATTACAAAAAATGTCGAAGATCACGATAGATGACGATTCCAGACTTGAACAGGCTTATTTTTGGTTTTCAAAGTTGAGAAGTTTAATAAATGTTGGTGGGTCAAGACCGCTATTCTAATCTTAACTGGCACCAACTATTAATCACGTTTTCTTCGAGGCATTAATGTTGACTCAAGGATGTAAAGGCTCTTGATTTTACCGTTATTTAAATCGGATAGGATAGATCGGATAGATCAGCTAAACAAACACTTTAAAAACTGAAAATGGCACTCACTAACTACATATTCACTACTTATTCTTAGTCCGGTTTATGATTTGGACGAATTGCACCACTCAAACTGAATGTTGACCCTCACAGCTAGCAATGGTGAAATCCGCTCGTAGATGTTAGAGACCCTACTTTTTCCAAACACCGATGTCCTTCTTGAAATATTTGGGCTCAGTCAGACAGTCGACTAAGAAAGTTCCCAGGTCCCACTTCGAGATGATACGCCCACCCATTGTGGTACAATCTACGTTTACTGTGTACTCGCAGCTTGGAATTTCTGGAAAGATGAAAGGATCTAGTTCAGGGCCGTACCATATCATTTGCACGGCAAATCAAGCTGACAATTGGTTCACATTCCTATGTTAGTCAAAGAAAAATAAACTCGAAGATGTTAAAAGTTCAGGGGTCCAGCTTCACGCTACATCGAGAGAAGTGGAAGGAATGTGCGAGATCTTTACCCAAGAATGGGACAGTTCAAGCTTACAGGAAAAAACAATATACTGTTAGAAGTCATATACAAATTAGTTTAAGATTCAGCTATAGAGAAGAAGTGGCGGAACGAAGACCCCAGAAGTTTACGACATTGAAATGGTATAGTGTTCAAACTTTTTGCTCGCCAGATGTCGCTTTACTTGTGCTTGAAAGCCCCTGCATTTAGCCGGGCTGTAATACAGTCAAAAAATCATACCATCAATCCTCGGGGGGAACACTGCGATCCAATCCAGAGGGCTCTCCTTCACAGCATCCCACATTCTCTTATGGTCCTTCGTGATATCCACGAACGGCTTGGGGATCTTCTCTGGCTCGAACAGTAAGAAGGCAGACAGGCAAACCGACACTAGCTTCACATTCTTCGCCCTCATAGCTTCTAGAATGTTCTTTGTCCCTTCGGACATGTCTGATGTCGGGGCTAGACTGCTGGGGCCATCGTGGCCAGTGCCCAGAGCGACGACGACGGCGTCCATGCCATCGATGGCGTCTGTTACTGAATCGGGCTCCAACACGTTTCCGGGGAAGATTTCTACTTTTTTCTGGTATTCTTCTGGGATCTTTTTGGGGTCACGGACGAAGGCGCGGACGGAGTAGCCTGCAGGGACAGAATATGGATAAGTACAAGCACGTTAAACCGTTGGTCTTGCAACTGATCTCTCTCCGGTCATGTCAGATCCCCATCGCATCGCACTATGGGAATGAGGGAAAGCTAATCTCCACGGAGTTTGAAGAATAGTTACTATTTATTTATTCAGTATGTTACATACATTTAAGTTGGCTATATGAAATACGTAATTGTGTCCTAACAATGTTAACCAATTTTCGTTTCTGACCAAACAATTTACAAAAAAACCGGCCAAGTGTGTGTCGGGCTACGCGCAGTGTAGGGTGCCGTAGTAGCCCGTTATCATAAGCAACATTCTAAGAATTTTGTTTTTGGTACAAAATTATCCAACACCCAAGTTCAACGACTATTACTGCTAAACTAATAAAGTTATCTTAGCCTCTATAATTTCCCTTTAAAGTTCATGAAATGCACTATCATCATGATTTTTTCCAGATTTTTCAAGCCCGCAGTTTAGCTTTTAGAGGGGGGGGGGGGGGACACGCCGTACTGGAACAATGCACTTTAATATTTCGTAAATGGAGCATTACATCGAAAAATAGTTTCACAACCCGTAAGTCATTTTAAAAGACCTATTCAACGATACCCCAAAGGGTGGGGTAGACGACGAAAAAAAAAATCATTCCCACTTCACAATTCACATGTAGGGGAGCTACCCTAAAAATTATATTTTTTTAAATATTATTTTACCACTTTGTCGGCGTAATTGATATACACACCCCTACAAAATTACAGCTTTCTAGTACTAACGGTCTCTTAGCAAAACATCGGACAGACGGACATGACGAAACTAAGGTTCCTTGTCAGGACTACGAAACCCTAAAAAAAGACATATGTAAGTACACTTGGTTAGAGTGTAACTATCTATTTGAAAAACACCAATAAATATGCTTTATTTGTTTACTGCTTGATTTCAGCACCATTCTATCCCAACCAGATAAATAAAATACAGGGTTTTACTTATGTGGTGAAAAAGTCGACTCAGTCACAGTATAAAGATCGGGGCTGCGGGACTGTTCGCTATTGCACAGTCCCGCAGCCCCGACCCGCCGACCGGCCTGCTGATACCGTGGCCCCGGAACACAAAAGGCGATGAAGGAACATGGATGGGTTTTAGTCAGTAAAAGTCTGACACTCCCTCCTGCTCCGCCCAGAGCGGGAGGAGTCATTTGATGATTTCCCAAACGACAAAAAAAAAAGTCACAGTATAAAGATAAGATAAAAATTATGTAGCCCAGGTACTCTCACTTGTAATGTTGTTAACAGACTTTCATTGCTGACCACACAATCGACAAAAAACGGTGTTAATTCACCATTTTTAAAACACCAGTTGCTAAAAAAATCCAGTACTAATCTATTAACCTAGTTTTTTCCAAGTGCCGTAACTTTTGATGCTCTAAGTGCCAAATTTTTATCACACGGGAGATCTTCGCAGTCAACGGTGAACGATAACAAATACACCATGTAGTGACAAGTTGACAACTACAAGTATCGTCTTCAAACAGTTGGCGTATTCATGATTATATAGCTATTATTATTTATATCTCTGTACCGATATTTTATTTAGTGTTTTGTTTCTGTTAGAGCAGCCCGTGGCTTATCATTTCAAGGTTAAACTGCGCCTGCCAATTCGTGGATGGGGGAGTAGGTATCCATTATCCATTACATTCCAAGTTTCCTTCGTGCCACGGAAAGCCCGTTAAGCCGTTGGTCTCGGTTGTCATTAGTAAGGGTTCTTACAGACGAGCGGCACGTTGCCAACTGCAGATAAACTACAGCCGTCGCCACGTGTCGACTGCCGTCGACGCGCCGGCGACAGCCGCCACACCACAACTGTAAGCGTCGACGGCAGCCGTCGATAGGTAGCGACGGCTGCAGTTTGTCTACAGTTGGTAAGGTGCCGCTCGTCTGTAAGAACCCTAACGGGTGGTTTTTTGGGTATCGTATTACCTACTACTAACTGGGTTGTGGACTTGTGGAGGCTAGATAGGCAGTCGCTCCATGTAAAATACTGGTATTCAGCTGCATCCGGTTGGGCTGGAAGCCGACTCCAACATAGTTCGGAAAAGGCTTGGCAGATGACGATAATGTTTTGATTCTGTTAGACAGAGATCCCGATGTTTGGCCTCTCGTCGAGATATAAGGGGATTTCTAAGTGAAAAAGTTCCATGAACACCAAATGACAGATATGGGACGAGACCGGGGGCATGAACAGACTTCAGACATACAGAGGGTAATTTATAGGTCCAGCCGTTTCGGAGATTAGCCGGAACAAACAGACAGACATAAAAGAAATTATATGTTATTTATAAGTACCGTATATACTTTCAAATGCATTCGGCATTCAACCTGTTAATTGTGAAATTACAAAAGACACTTCAATTTTATTTATTTGTATAGATTATATAATATTTTATCTTTAAATTTTTGACTGCACAACCATAGGCACCTAGAAAATAATTCAGAGGGTAATGTAATTTACAATGTTAATTTATTATGTTAATCTAAAACTTTTTAACCAGTCTATACTCACTACATTGTGGAAATCTTACAATCTACATAGTAGCAAACAATGAAAATGGTACAATGAGGTTGACTTGGATTTACAAGAATCAAGCTGTTGTGTGTTGACTTTGACAGCACCTTAATTCATAGCAATTTCAGTTCAATATGAAACTTGGTATTGAGTATTCTATTTTTTTTTTAAAGTGCTATGCCATTAAAAATCCGAGTACCTACCCAAGTTTGCATAAGAAAATTGTATAAATAAAAGGGGAAGGGGAGCTATACCTAGCATTGTTCTCATCATAGTTTATGTTTGTTCAGTATAAATAATTTTCCAACTTTTTTTTTTAACCTTCAAAATAAATAATTTTGGACCATAATATTCAGCAGATGTTCCCCAGCCAATGTGGTAATACACCTTGAATATATTAAACTAGCACTTCGTCCGCGAAAATTGTGATAGCTCGGCTAATTTGCATGACATCAATATAATTTATTTACTTGCTATAGATATAGCTTTCTAATGGTGATAGAATTTTTAAAATCAATTGAGTAGTTCTTGAGTTAAATCGTAACAAACAAACAAACAAAAAATCAAATCATTCCTCTTAATAATATTAGTTTAGTTACAGAAAAAATAAAAGTAGAATAGTTTTAAAGATTTCTCTAAAAACCCCAAAAAATTGATAACTTTGTATATTTTAAATTAACAATTTTCGTCAAACATAGACATTTTAGATTACTTATATAAAAACAATAACTTACCTTTTTTCAAGGCGGCGGCGACGGCGCAAAGGCCGGTCATGCCGGTGGAACCAAAGATCACAATTTTCATTTTCTGCAAAAGGAAAACACAAGTAATTGTAGTACTAAACCTAAAAAAAAAGGCTATTACACCGGTAAAACGAGTTTATCTCAGTACTATACAATTAAATCCCATTTAATCATATTGGAATTACTTATCAAATCACTTGTGAATTTTCTCATAAAAAAAAAGAAATCTGAGAAAATTCAAGTCAAAATATTATTGATAATGTTAGAATAATATTGTGTTATGCAGACTTTATGCTAGTCTTATCCCATGCAATGTTTTTTATCTCGAAAAATAATCAATTGCGATTGATCGGAAGAACTTACCGATACGAACACTTGTTACAAAATGTATGTGAAGCAATGTTGGCTTGGCAATGTATTTACAATAAAATTGACAATTCAACTGACATTAGACACGACTAGCAACGCCGGTAAATATTTTGGTTATAGATAATTATGTAGGTAGGTAATGAAACAATTAACTACGTACCGGTTTGTAGCGTGATATAAGTTTTAGCTAACGAAGTTGCAGTGATGACACTCTACTTTTCATTACCCGACTAATTTACAGAGACGAAGAACTTCATGGCATGTCTAATCTTATCAGTTAAGAAATCGTGCGATCTCTTTCACTTGCCATGATTTAGACAAAGACAAAATAAACTGTGACGTTTCCAGTGTTGTCAGTCTAAACGATTTTAAATTTTATCGTAGTTTCATGCAATTTAATCTGAGAATGGAATATCTGACCACTGTCACGTTCACGTCTGTCAAATTCTGTAACGTCATGGTGACAGTATGTGTAAACCAAATTTTCCAAAATAGTAGATTTCAGGTTTAGATATGAAGGGCTCTGTGATGAAATTGAAGAGTCATGCATAATTGTCACATTTGAACGCATTCCTGTATCAAATGACTTGGGAGTACCGGATATGTACAAAATAATTTTCATACTTAATTAGACCCACAACTTTTTTCTATGGGGGTAGGCAGAAACTGCAGCGCCACCTGCTACGATCCTTGCATAGTCCATGATCATACATCTGAGGCCCAGGCACGAGTGCGCGGTGTAAACGTAAAGTACCTAACTACTTAAGTAGATTTTAATTTTTATTTAAACTACTTAGGTGGTTCAAATCATATCTCTCAAATCGTACACAGATAACGAGAATCACTAAATTCGACGACAAAATTAATAGTACTACGAACTTTGATTCTCAACCCCGGATCAATTACTTTGGTGTTCTGCAGGGAAGTATTTTAGGGCCACCGTTATTTCCTAAATAAGTAAATGATCTTCCACAAACGATAGACCAAGATTGCGTTCTGTTTGCTGATGACACAACAGTTATTTTAGATGATAAAAATGGTGAATTGCATGAGTATAATATAAACAACACCTTGAATAGAATTATTACATGGTTAGTTATAAACGCCATAAACATAGAAAAAACTAAAGTATTAAATTTTAAAACACGGAAGAGTAAATATGTACACCTTAAAATATCACATAAGGACCAAATATTTGAACAAATTCATAAAACAAAATTTCTTGGATGAACATTTCACCGAGAAGGATCCTATTGATGAAATATGTATTAAAAAAAAGCCTTGAAAAAAGTTAAGAGACCTCCAGACAAACTGCGTTAATGGTATACCACGCCTATGTTTGCTCCATCATCAGATATGAAATCATGGTCTGGGGAAACTCTTCTGAAATTACTAGGGTGTTGTTACTTGTTAGCTCAAAAAAAATGCATACGCTCAATCTTCAATATGGACTGGACTGATTCTTGCAGACCAGTGTATAAATCACACAACCTTCTCACAGTTCCTTGTATTTATATTTATGAAATTGCAAAATTTGTCAAAACTAACTCTTCACTTTTGAACTGAAAAACAATATTAATAAACGTACAGTTACACAGTATCTACATAACATGCCTGTACCTAGGATTTTATTATTTAGACGTAATTGTGTATACAGGGTGTTAAAGTAGTCGCGTGCTATAGCTTAGGGGTGAGTTAAAGGAACCCGTCCTATCAAAAACAGATTAGATACCTCGGTGTCATCTTCGACAAACAGTTGAAGATGAACCAGCACACCGAAAGGGTCGTCAAAAGGCTGAAACAAGTCAGAGGAGCCCTCGGTCCAATAATAGGATACAATGCGAGGACTGAACTAGACACGAAACTGGCCATCATTCAGGCCTGCATTTTACCACTAATGGACTTATACAGAGTGGTGCAACTACTCTCAAGGTATAGCGCAACGAACCTAACCAAAATCGAACGCCAATACAGACTTGCACTGAAAAATGCCGCTCAACTACCAAGACGAACACCCACGGAAGTAATCTGGGAGATGGCTGACATAGAAGCCTGGCACCTACGCGCCGAGGATCTCAACACCAAAATGTTGGAAAACATTGCTAAATTAGACATAGAAGACCTTGAGTCCCCTGGGGACGCATACCAGGCGCGCGGCGAGTTTAACCCCCTCAGGGTTAATCACAGAATAGGTGATATACTGTATGACCGTAATAAAAAAGGATACAGGCGGTGGCCTACCGACAAATGCAAGGCCCCACGTCCCCTTAAAATAAAATGATAAATTATAGAAATGTAAATAATAATACGTAATAATAATATGTAATAATAATATGTTTGTATACAGAAATATTTAAAAAGTAGAAAATGTAAATGATAATGTGCATAGAAATAAATAAAGGAAATAAAAAATTAATAATAATAATACAAAATAATGTAATAATAATAATATAATGTTTGTTTAAAAAAATAATTAAGAAAAAAAAAAAAAAAACAATATGAAAATTATATGAATATGAGTAAGTGAAATATGAATTACGAATATCAGAACACAGCAAACAGAGATCCACTAGGACATTAAGTTGTTTTTTTTTTTTGTATTTTTTTTTTACGCGTTCCTTTATCGATACTGAACTCACACCTAAAGTATGGCACGCGACTACTTTAACACCCTGTATATGGCTCCACTCATCTTTAACTCTCTACCTAACTTTATTACTGTTCTTCCGTACAGAAAATTTTGCATAGTTCTGTAAAAATGGCTTATTTCACATAGCTTTTAATCCATAAATGAATTTCTCAAAAGATCCAACTATCATTCTTACCATTACCGGAATGTATTGTAGAATTTGTAGAGAATTACTTAAATTAGAATAATATGTTGTTGTATTTGTATATAAAAAAATATTTTATATATCTTCTGTTGACAATTTGTTTGGTTTTTTTGTTTTGTGTTGTGTAACTTTGAAACACACTGGTCTTAGTTACCTAATTTAAGGTTTGTTTCACATTTAATGAATGTATTCTAAAATTAGCATCTAAATAGTACATTTTGTTACAAGTGGAGAAAGTTTGTTATTGTATTCGAGGCGGAATTAACACCCAAGCCGTAGGCGAGGTTGTTTTTGAGCCGAGAACTGCAATAACAAACGAGACTATTGTGTACTACAATGCCTCGTCGCAAAAGTAGAAGCAACGATGATGACATCAACGTGCCGCCGGCGTCCCCGACGCCCGCGCCGCTATCGGAAGCGACGCTTACGTCGTTTTTGGAGGCGTTCGCCAAGGCTCAAGCGGAATCGAACCGTCAGCTGGTTCAGAGCCTGCTGGTTACGTCGCCCGTCAACGGCTCAGCTTCACCGTCTCCATCGCCTGCTGCACCAGCCAAACACGGAAACTTCGCGCGCTGTACGTCGCGATTCAGCGGCGCTCACCGAGACTCAGAGGCCCTCGAAGCATTCGTCGACTCGATTGTAATATACAAGGAGTGTACAGGCATCAGTGACGAACATGCGCTTCGCGGCCTACCTATGCTCCTAGAAGGGGAGGCAGCTGTGTGGTTTCGTGGCATAAAATCTTCAGTGACGTCATGGGAAGACGCGCTACAGAGACTTCGCGCTATGTTCGGTGTAGCCCGACCGCCACACAAAATATTCCGGGAAATATTTGCCGCGGAACAAACGGAGGAACGCACGGAAGTCTTCGTTGCTCGCCTTCGCGCGCTTATTGCTAAACTTCCTTACAAAGTTATAAACGAAATGGAAGTCGACATGATTTACGGGTTACTACATAGACGAATAAGAAAACGGGTAACTCGTGAATTGATCGACAATGTAGAATTATTAATCAAAAAGGCGCGAAATATAGAAGAATCGCTCTCCGAGGTGTCGACCGACGCACGTGGCCACGCCGCTAGCGCGCATGCGCCGCACGCGCCGCCACCGCAGCCCCGGCCTCCGCCGGCGCCCGCGCGCGCTCCCTCCGTCTCCGCGACGAGCGCGCCGGCGCCAGCGAACACACCTACAGCGTCGTCGAGTGCTACGAGTAGCGCTGCGCCCCCGCCTTTTGTGGTAAATTCGGACAATAAAGGTAAAAGACTTTTCTGTGTTTATTGCCGTAAAAGCGGACATACACGTGACACTTGTAGAAATATTAAAAATAAATCCGATAAAAGTGCGACTTCCGAGTCAAGTGTGAAGTTTTACGGCTGTGGCGCTATAGGTGTAATTAGATCTAATTGCGCTAAGTGTTCGGTAAATCGGATTTCTGTTGTTGAATTTAGTATGTTAGAGCCCACTAGGGTTTGTAATAATACTAGTAAGTGTAACTTAACTTTAAATAGCGAAACTTTTGTTAATAATTTATGTAATGTAACTCAATCTGCTTGTTTATGTAATAATAATACTTGTAAGTGCAATGTTAACCTCGACTGCGATGCGTTGCCGAGTAGAGTAGGTAACTTGTCCGCGTCGAACTTATGTACTGACGGTCGTCCGATACTCGATATCGAGATAAACAGTCATCGTGGTACCGGGTTGATTGATACGGCCGCTAAGCGTAGCGTAGCCGGTTCGAGTCTGTACGCACTGCTTCGTAAACTACATTATTCGTTTCGTAGTAGTTTTATGTCGGTAAAATTAGCCGATGGCATAGTGTGGGAACTCAAGGTCTTACTCGTAGACGTTGACATACAACTTATGGGGTTGACGATACCTATTACTTTTGTTATTTTTCCTAATTCAGTTAACAATGACACGTTACTCGGTATTGATTTCTTACGTAAAGCCGGTATTGTTATTAACGTTTCGAAAAATACTTGGTCCACAGCTGATCGGCCTCAGGTCATTCACCCCTTGCGGTGTGAGACTTCACGTGACTTCGTTGGGTGCGCTTCCGCGGATGTCTTACGTAATAATGAAGGTTCGATGCTGTCAATTTCAGAGAAGGAAAGTCTCGCTCTGCTGCTGCAAGAGTATGAAGATATCTTCGCAGAAGGGGGAGAACCTACATCGTTCGCAGAGCATCGCATCGATTGTGGTGATCACCCACCGATTGCGGTGCCGCCATACCGACTCACTCCCGCCAAGAAAGCCATCATGGAAGTGGAGATAGAGAAGATGCTTCGCGAAGGTATCATCACGGAATGTGAATCTCCATGGGCAGCACCAGCTCTTTTGGTACCGAAGAAGGATGGTAGTTACCGGTTCTGCGTGGATTATCGTAAGCTGAACGCCGTCACCAAGAGTGACTCGTACCCGCTGCCAATAAACGATGACCTCCTTCAATATACTGGTAAGAGCTGTTTTATGAGTACTATTGACCTCCGATTGGGGTACTGGCAAGTCAATCAAAGTTAAGCCTGAAGACCAGGATAAAACTGCATTTGTATCCCCATTTGGAGTTCACAAATTTACCCGTATGCCGTTTGGTCTGCGCAATGCGCCCGCAACGTTTCAACGTTTAATCGACCGATTTCGTTCTGCATCATCTCTTAAGGGGGTGACACTCCTTGGTTACATTGATGACCTGATTTTGATATCCGGATCATTTCACCAGCATCTTCAGGACTTACGTGCGGTATTCGACCGCTTACGTGTCTTCAATCTCCACGCGAATCGCAATAAGTGCACATTTGCTCGAGAGAGTGTGAAATACCTAGGACACATTATCACCTCGGAAGGAGTGTCCCCAGATCCAGATAAGGTTACGGCGATATTAGATATGAAGGAACTAACTAATGTAAAGCATCTAAAATCCTTTCTACAGAGTTGCTCATGGTTCCGTAAGTTCATGCCGAATTTCTCCCAAGTTGCACAGCCACTGACTATGCTAACGCGTAAGGATCAGTCCTGGTTGTGGGGTGAAGAACAGATCAAGGCATTTAGAGAACTAAAAGGATTACTTACCTCACCTCCGATTCTTATTCAGCCAGATTATAATGTGCCATTCGTTCTCAGGACTGACGCTAGCAATTACGCACTGGGTGCGGCTCTACTCCAGGGGGAGTCGCAGCGAGAAGAGAAACCCATCGCGTATGCCAGTCGCCTCCTCACGCTGGCGGAGCGGAACTACTTTACCACCGAGCGCGAGGCGTTGGCAATTGTCTGGGCTGTCGAGAAGTTCCGAGGGTACATTGATGGCCATCCAGTACGTGTCGGCAGTGACCATCAGCCCCTGAAATGGCTACTTACCTTGAAGTTACCTGCTGGACGTCTCGTACGATGGGCCATGAAACTCCAGTCCTTTGATCTGCAAGTCGACTACACTCCTGGGAAGGCAAACGTAGTTGCTGATTCGCTCAGTCGTCCCCCGTGTGAGGAGGAGGCTCGCGATTCCTGTGGAGTCTGCATGGTGCTCGTTGACCCACCGCGCTGGGATGCCGCTACTCTTCGTGAGGATCAGCTCGCAGACCCTGAAGTGGCGAAGATCATGAAGGCTCTGGAAGGCAAGGATAAATTAGAACTTACGCGATGGTCAGAGAGAGGTTATCATACATGCAGAGGTGTGCTATACCGATATACTGAAGCGGAGACAGAAGAACCGCAGCTTGTCGTTCCTGAAAACCGAAGGAAACAGGTACTTGTCGAATGTCACGACTCAGCTACTTCAGGTCACGGCGGTCTGGACCGAACCCTGCACCGTATAAGTCAGAGATTTTATTTTCGGGGTATGCGACGTTACGTAGCAGAGTATCTGAAAACCTGCATAGAATGCCAACGCTACAAACCTTCCAATGAGAAACCTGCGGGACTCTTACAGACTCCGGTTCCCGCTCAGCACTTTGAAGTCCTAGCTGTAGACCTTTTCGGGCCACTGCCTAAAGGAGCTAATGGGGAGAGATAGGTGTTAATCGTGGAAGACACAGCCAGCAAGTGGGTCGAGCTGTTCGCCCTCTCCGAAGCCACAGCTGAAGCATGCGCTAAGGTACTAATTGAAGATGTTTTCTTACGCTTTGGAGTTCCACGGCGACTCATATCCGATAACGGCGTACAGTTTGTTGCCGATGTCATGCAACATGCAATGTTCACGCTTGGCGTGAAGCAGAGTCTCGTGCCGCTTTACCATCCGGAGGCTAATCCGGTCGAGCGTAAAAATCGCGATCTCAAGACCCAGTTGGCGATCCTGGTAGAAGGACACCATCAGCAATGGCCAGAAGCTCCGCCATTCATCCGATTTGCATTGAACACTTCAATAACCAAGGCAACACAACAGACACCAGCTTACTTAACATTTGCTCGTGAACTCCGCTCACCTATTGCAGTACAGAGCGATCTTCGTGCTGTGATAGAGGCTGAAAACTATGTTCCACAGATTACGCCGTATCTGCTGAAGCTAGCGGAGACACTCAGCAACAGTAAGGAGTGCATTGAGCGACAGCAAGACCTCCGTAAGGCTGCCAAAGACAAGACACGAAAGGCTGAGGAGTATGCCGTCGGTGATCTTGTCCTGATGAAGACGCATGTGCTTAGCAGTGCTGCTAAAGGAGTCAGCTCTAAGCTCATGCCTAAAAGGGACGGCCCTTACTTGGTGCAGAAGAAGGTTAGCCCAACTAATTACCTTTTAACATACTCAGGTTTACCGGATGAAGTCATTGGGAAGTACCACGTTTCGGCGTTGAGAAGATACCATTCTCGGGATGGTGAATGCCCTGAGGTTCCACAGCCGGTTGCTCCTAAGCGTTCTCGTGGTAGGCCGCGTAAGAAACGTGTCATTGTTGACGTTTGACCAACGGTGAGGGCACCAATGTTTGGTCAAAAGGGGGAGTATGTAGGAAGGCATAGCAACAAGGCGCCCGCGCTTTGTTAGCAGCGAGCGTAGATCGGTACAAAACCGCTCGCCGCCCCACGCCGCCGCACCACCGCACAGTGTGACCATTTGTGGCAGATTTCTGCCATTTTGGCAGATTTGGATCGAAAATTTAAGCTGTGGCATATTATGCTGACGATTTACAAATGTGGCAGATTTTGGCAGATTTCAAAGGTTTTAATGAAAATCATGCTAATTTTATATTACATTACATTATAAATAAGTAATAAAAATTTAAATAAGGTAAATGTAAAAATATTTAGTAGAAAATTATTTCACAATCTGGCAACCTATGCCTTTGTTTGATACTAAACCCAGATTACACGGAGATTCCCTGCTTGATCTGTTCATACATAGGTATTGTCATTTGATTGTGGGCTGTAAGTGATAAGTCATAGGGTTCATATTCTTATAACCTTTCTTGATTGAGTTTTCAATCATCTTTGTTTTTACTTCATTTCATTCTCCTAAGGCGCTTAGCGTGTATGTGAAGTGCAGGAACACGGAGACTGCGTCTCCTATATACCAAGCAAGTAAATGTTAAAAAATTTGTCGTTAAAATCCATGTACAAAGAAAATGAAGACGAAAATTTTGAAACCAATGTTGAATAGGTGTATTGTTTTTTGTACGTTTAACGTAGTTATAATATCGATTAAAAAAAAAATATGAAAATACGTTTTTTTTTCATTTTCATGTTGGCATATTTTTGGCATTTTTAACGTCGAGTGTGGCAGATTTTGGCAGATTTTTGGGTCCGTGTGTGGCAGATTCGGCATTTTTGAGATGGTCACACTGCCGCCGCGCCCGCGCCAGTCCGGCTCGCATCGCTGTCGCATACGGTCACGTTTTCGTGATTTGCGTAATTTTCTACCACTGTGATGTAATTTCTTTGTCTGTGACAATAAACTTTATTTTGCACCATACATCGTCCACTCGTTAAATTAGTTACCTGCCCCACTACAACATAAATTTAAACCATTAGCCAAGTTATTTGGCTTCGGCGATGGAGCAGCCCTACCTAGACAAGACTAATGTGGATGCGGCCGACGAACCAAGAAGACGTCGATTGCAATTTATTGCGATGGATAAATGAGCTTGTTATATAAGATAATTAATCAATAATTTGACTGTACTGATATCTGTACCTAGTGTTTGACAAGTTTCGTTATGTAGTATGAGCTTTGTCTATTTTCTGTATTAAATGTACATTTGAATGAAATGTGTCTTACAGGCTATTGAATCATTATCTAAAAGTCCTCAATTCTCCGCCGCATGCGGTCTGAAATATACAGGCGCTTAGGTTGTCAATCCTGGATTTTTAGATAAAAAAGTCAAAGATACAAAATGCTTCGTAATAAATAAATTAAAATTCTGGACTAATTAAGTCACGTCCCTCTGCCTAGGATTATCCACTAGCTACATGTGAATTATGAGGTAGGTACTGATTATCGATTATTTGAACTAACTAATTCTCGAAAATGATCATAATCTTTTGTAACCGCATTTATCACTGAAATGCATAGAGAAATTGGAATAAGCTGTAGAAGACGCAAGGAGCGAATCGCCAAACCAAGTTTTCTGCCACTTTTTGCGAGATGCGAGGTAAACAGTGTAAACAGTAAACACATACAGCACACTATGTTGCTAAAACGCACACGAAGAGAAAACAGCCACAAAAAGGAACTCACACACTTATAACAAATTAGCGTGTCATCGTGTATGTTATCATCATCCTAATAAATAAATACACAATATAATAAGTGACCAACGCAGCTGCGCAGGTCAGTAAAAACGACAATATGTACGGTAACGATTAAATTTATTTTATAAGACATTGTATTTACATTATTTTCGTAATTAAAACATGCCCCCTGACGGGACTCGTACCTTTCCAACATAATTACTTACATAAAATAATAATTCGTTCAAACACATACCTACACAAGAAAACAATATTATTATTTCAGTAATCTTTAACATTATCTACTGTATAATCAACACATAATCAATTATGCGGTAATATTGGCTTTTATTTATCTCCATTTTATATTTACAAATAAAATATAATTTATACAAATGTTGCTTGATAAATCGTTAGGTTTCATAAAACGCGAATAGGGAATATGCATTAATTACAAAACTCTTTTTATTTATGAAAAATGCCTTGTATTGGCGCATACAAACATTGTGGTACACTTGTTTAAGTTTCTAATAAGTACATCACTTATTTTACAATATGTAGCATGTTTTTGGTGAAACGGACCGCACTGTCAAAACACACCATCCTCGATAACTACGTATTGTATTGGTATTGACGTCAAAGTTCATTGTGTCAGAAAAACACTTTTATTTGAAAAGTGCTAAAAGTTTCGCTAAAATTTTAATATAATATTGTTATTGCAATTTTTACTTGAGCACATACAATTGATAAAATGATTTTATTAAGGCCAAAAAAATTAGATGTAAACAAAGCAGATTGTGGATAATGACGTCACATCATGGCCGCGACAGCTACGAACGTTTGAACTGTCGTAGAAAATTGCAGGAGTTTAACATTGTTTTTGTGCGACAAGCAGTAGTTGAACTTAACTTTTAATACTTTTCTTGGGTTGATAGTACTGTATTTTATTGATTTATGTGAAGAAAAAATTACCTGCATATTCCCTATTCTGTTAATAAAATTACCCATAAAAACCGGACTCAAAGAGCTAAAACACACTTCAAAAACTGGAAATAACACTCACTTTTAACTTATTCGCTAGTTACTGTCCGCACGTACGGTCTACAATTTGGGCAAATTTCACCACTTAATTCAGAAAGTTGGCAACATCGCAACTATCTGTCAAATATTTACCCGTTTTAATGAATTTCGCAGTATTCCTTGGAAATAAGAAATATGGCTAACTATCTAGAATATTGATTATGAAATGCAAAAATTAATACGTAATACCGAATAATCAGTTTTAGATGAGTAAAAACTAAAGTAGCTTGACCTGTTGGTTTTGGCCATGGTTACGCCATCCACATAAGCTTTTACAGATCTCCCCTATTGGTGAAATCCGCTCTTAGATGTTTGGCCCTACTTTTTCCAAATCAAGACGTCTTTCTTGAAGTATTTGGGCTCAGTCAGACAGTCGACTAGGAAGGTTCCCAGGTCCCACTTCGAGATGATAGGTCCACCCATTGTGGTACAAACAGCGTCTATTATATACTCGCTGCTTGGAATTTCTGGAAATATGAAAGAATCTAGTTTAGGCCAGCACTATAATCATTTGCACGACAAATCAAGCTATATTGCAATTGGCAAAGACCTGTAAAAGTCGAAAAAGCACTGAAAACATAAAATTCATGTTTTGGGGCCCAGCGTCACGCTAAATCAACAGAAGTGGAAGGAGTGTGAGAGGCCTTTACCCAGCAATAGAAAAGTTCAGGCTACCAATAAAAAAAAAAAAACGTTAGAAGTCATATTATGTACATAAATTAGTTTGAGAATCAGCACTTTTTGAACGTCTAGATTACAAAAGACAATCCATCAGAACAGAATGTCCATTATTAACAGTTTCATAGTGTTGTAGTTGAAGAGAAGAAAAGACGAAGCGAGGATCCCAGAAGTTAAGGACCGCGAAATGGTATAGATTTCAAACTTTTTGCTATGGTGTGAATGCCAGATGTCGCTAAACTTGAGTTTGAAAGGCCCTGCATTTAACCAGACCAGCATAGCTATTCACAACGCTTCGATTCGATTTTCGATTCGGAAAGTCGTATATCTATCTCGTTCGATTTCGTAATGTCAAAAAAAGAAAGACATACAACTATCCGAATCGAAAATCGAATCGAAGCGTTGTGAATACGGGGCCTGAATTCAGTAAAAAAAGTCTTACCATCAATCCTCGGAGGGTGCACTGCGATCCAATCGAGAGGGCTCTCCTTCACAATATCCCACATTCTTTTATGGTCGTTCGAGACATCCACGTATTCCGCAGGGATCTTATCCCAATCGAACAGCAAGAAGGCAGACAGGCAAACCGACACTGGTTTCACATTCTTCTCCTTCATAGCATCTAGAATGTTCTTTGTCCCTTCGGACATGTCTGTGGTCGGGTCTAGACTGCTGGGTCCGTGGCCAGTGCCCAAAGTGATGACAACGCCGTCCATACCATCGATGGCTTTTGCCACTGAATCAAGCTCCAACACGTTTCCGGGGAAGATTTCTACTTTGTTCTTGTATTCGTCTGGGATCTTTTTCGGGTCACGGACAAAGGCGCGGACTGTGAAGCCTGTGAGGACAAAGTTATGGATAAGATACTATAACTGTAAGTATAAGCACGTTAAGGCGTTGTCCTGCGCCTGATCTCTCTCCGGTCGTGTTGTATTGCCGTCCCGACGCATTATGAGAGTGAGGGAAAGAAGAGTGCAGTTGTGTCTGTGCATTTACTTGTGCACTTAAATATGTTCCGCGGCAATGGCTAATCTCCAGCCGCCTAGCCGAATAGGGTCAGGCAGAAGGACCATTCAATATAAGTACGTTTATAGGTAGTAAATGAGTCACTAGTTTTGTTCCTCTACTAGTCTCAGTCATCATCTATTAAGTACAGATACGGCACGTATCTTGAGCGCTAAACCGCACAAAACCATATACAGGGTGTCCGGCAACGAATGAATAACCTTGAAATGGCCCATATCAGAACCCATGGCCATTCAGAAAAAAATACGAAAAAAATCTATCTTATAAAAAATTTTCATTCGCAGATGTAGGGCCTGCATAAGAATGGGGGGCCATATTAAAAATGATAAGATATCCCTGGGTTTAGTTAACGCTGCTGCTGATAACGGTTAACTCGTAGTTAAGATATGATCCCATATCTTTGAAAGAAAACTTGTACCGTCAACATCTAAAGTTGGTTTAAATATCAGTTAAAAAGAAATCAACTAAAAATCATCAGCCGACTGATAATAATCAAATATTTATAAAAAGTAAAAAAAAAACCGTAGTAAATTACTATCCCACAAATAGGGAATATGTATGTACTTTTTTCTTCACTTAGATCCCTATAGTACAGTACTATCAACCGAAGAAAATAATTATAAGTAGGTAAATTTCAACGACTGCTTGTCGCTCAAAAAAAAAATTAAACTTCTACAATTTTCTACGACAGTTCAAGCGTCCGTGACTGTCGCGGCCATTCTTGTCATAGCGTTTGACGTCATTTCCCTCTATCTGCCATGTTTACATCTAATTTTTTACCCTTATTATAATAATTTTACTTAATGTATGTGCTTTATTCAAGCAGACATTGCAATAAAAATATTATACATCTTTGTGAAACTTTAAGTAGTTTTCAAATAAAAGTGTTTCTGTGACGATGCGTTTTGAAATAGCCAAGTTTGAGTAAAAAAATTGGATAAATAGGGTGGTAGCTATGGCATTGTTCTCATGTTAATTAGTCTATACTATACTAATATTATAAAGAGGAAAGATTTGAATTTTTGTGTGTGTGTATGTTTGTAATGAATAAACTCAAAATTTACTGCGCCGATTTCAAACTTTCACCATTAGAAAGCCACGTCTCTACTGAGTAACATAGGCTATATTTTATCCCCGTACTCCCACGGGAACGGGATCTACGCGGGTGAAACCGCGTGACGTCCGCTAGTTTTAAAATGAAATAATTAAGGACATTACATTATTCAGATGATGTTCCCCAGCTGACGAGACAATAATATTTTAAATAAAATAATTTCAAAGATTACGTAAAAATATTTCGTATTTATTATGTTACCATAGAAATTGGTTACCAAGCTCATAATATTTTATATTTACAAATTTAAGCCAAACCGAGACATTGTAACTTCGTAATTAAAAACAATAACTTACCTTTTTTCAATGCGGCGTCGATGGTGCAAAGGCCGGTCATGCCGGTGGAACCAAAGATCACAATTTTCATTTTCTGCAAAAGGAAACACAAGTAAGTATTGTTCTGTTCAATCTTTGTGCGGCTCGGAAGTCTGCAAGTAACGGTCTGCTGCGTCCACTGCCCCCGCGAATACTTAAAATTGTGTTTTGCTTGGCTTTACGTTAGATGTTCCGAGCCGTCATAAAGTTTGAACCCTTACACCTGCGCAGGCTAACTAACTTCCGAGCCGCCATAAAGTTTATACATGTGCGGCGTGTGGTAAACTTGGGCCCTCAGTTCTCACATAGAGGACTGAGGGCCCACCTGTACCAGATAAACTATGGACAGTACAGGAAAAGTCTAGTATCTTAGCTAATGCCAAACAAAATTTGTGAAAGAAGATATTATCCCTTGATCTGTACACGAAGTAGACACAATAGTAACAATGGTGTCTTGAACAAATTGGTCATTTGACAGATCATGATTTATCGCACACTGTCCTACTTTGTATATCTTCGTTCAAAATGGGCCCTCAATTCTCAGCACACGTAAATGTTTATTACGCAAATAAAATGAAACCATTAACTTACAGCTAGTTTGCAATACTACATGCTGCTAAATAAATTGTGAAAATTTGTGAAAGCACTTAAACAGCCTAGGTCACTATTACTTGTTGTTTGTAAGTTATGACTTTGATAAAAAGTCAGGCCCTCAGTCCTCCATTTCTTTTGTTTTTGTTTTATTACGCTTAACGTATGAAAGATATTATGATAAATACAAAATTGTCTTTTGTGAAAAAAAATGTGCAACAAATTCGATACCGGAAAGAAAATAAAAGACCCTTTTTGTTTATGAAAATCGAGATATATTTTTATCCTCCGAATTAGGAAATAGGGTGACCACCATTTCTTTTAGATTGCAGCTTTTTTCGATTTTTCGCTTATTATCGTCATAGCATTTACCATTAGGGAACGTGCACAACGACGATGCTGCTGACTGGCGTCGCCAATCCGAATCTTGTACTCTATTAATACTTGACATTGAAATTTAAAACAAGTAAACAGAATTAATTTTATTAGAGAAAATTATTATTCTAGCTAATCATAATACATTGTTGGATTTCTGGATGTACCAATACATCCACAAAAATGAAAATAAATCAAATGGAGTAAAATTCTATTACTTTCCAAAGAATAGTACTCTCATAACTTGTTTATGTGAAAAACGCAAAAATGGATAAACGCAGTTAAGAAAAATATTATATATATTTATTATATAATAATATTAAACTTGGCCGCAATGCCCCGTATAAAACCCTCGACCCTTTTTCTTCCCATGAAGCCCAAGGTCGGTAAGTATTTTTTTTTTAATTTGTTGCACTGCACACAGGTCATGCAGGTTCAAGTTCAAGCAAGGAGTTTACGTCAGATCGAAATTTAAAAAAATTGTCTTAAAATGTTATCTAAACAGGAATTTTATTGCAATCTCAAAATACGAATCTAACGACACCTCTCAAGCTAAAATCCATTAAGCCCTGACCCTCCTTCTGGCGCAGTCGAGTAAAAATCAAGAAAAAAAATTATAATTTTTACGCAACTTTACCACCTGATAGCTAAAAATTGGCCGTCGGCACAAGTTAGCAGGTATGTATACGTTCAAAGTACATACTAATACTACTTGATGCCACACATTTTGTTCATGAGAAAATAAGTAAGGTCTGATGGCCCTGGGATCTTGCTATAATACGCTCACTTTCGTCTAGTCTTATACTATGCAATGAATTTTATCTCAATAAAAGAAACTATTGCGATAGATGGAAATAACTTACCAATAGGAACACTTGTTATCGTACAAAATGTGATTATAGCAGTGTATTTACACTGAAATTGATAACTCAACTGACATTAGAAACGAGCGTCAACAATATATATAATGCCGGCAAATATTTCGGTGAGAGATAATTAAGTAGATAAGTAACCAACTATCTACGTACAAGTTTTAGCTAGCGAAGTTGATTTGATGGCACCTCAGATGGCACTAAGACAGCGTCTTTTTAGAAACCATCTAATTTACAGAGACGAAGAACGTCATGGCATGCAAAGAGTATTGATGGTATGTCTAGAAATCGTGCGATCTCTTTCACTTGCCGACGTTTAGATAAAAACAAAATATACTGTGACATTTCAGTGTTGCATTCTTGATTCTACAAGATTTTCGATTTTATCGTTCATATAATTTCATGTTATTTCATCAGATATTGGGAAATCTTGGGAAAATCTGACTACTGTCAAATTCTGTTATGTCATGGTGACAGTATGTGTACCTACACACTGTCACCATGACTTAGCAGAATTTGCCATCCGGATTTCCAGAATTGTTGACATAGGTTTAGATTGGTGGGTTTTTTGATGAAATTGATGACGCATGCTCGATTGCCGCATTTTATTATTGCACATGATTTTAGGGTACAGACTATTTACAAAATTGTTCTAATACGTACATAAACTTACACCTTTTTTCTTTATGGGCAGGTAGAAACTACGGAGCGCCACCTGCCACGATCCTTAGATACTCACTTCTGCTGATCCACGTTCATACATCTGGTCATTCAGGGTGGAAGGGGCATCGATGCACAAACGGTTACCACGTGTTCAGTACATCATTCAGAAAAAAATATATGTCCGGCCACATTGAAATTTTCATCAACAATTAAAAAAAAATAATTAAAAAATTAAAAAACCCGACTTTGTAAAAAATAACTAATAACTTTAAATAAAAACTGAAAAGAAAAAACAAGTTCAGGAAACAGGAAATTTGACTGCGACAGTCGGGACCCGTATTGGATGTAATGATTTTAGTCTAGATATTTAATGGGTCCCCACAGTTTTTTTGTGATTTTAAATTCCTCATGATGAGCCCTTTATCGAGCCGTTTAGGCTGCAGAGCGTGCAAAACATTTGAATTTAGCGCCAAAAATCGGCCATTTTGTTTTTATTTTTTATTTTGATATACCCAGTGTCACTCTCACAGTAAATACGGATCTAACGACACCTCTCAAGCGAAAATCCATCGAGCCGTTCAGGCTGCAGAGCGGCGGTTGCAGTCAATATGTCCTGTTTCCTGAACTTGTTTTTTTCTTTTCAGTTTTTATTTAAAGTTATTAGTTATTTTTATGCAGTCGGGTTTTTTAATTTTTATCTTTTCAGTTTTATTTAAAGTTAGTAGTTATTTTTTATGCAGCCCGACTGCATAAAAAATAACTACTAACTTTAAATAAAACTTTTTAATTTTTTAAGTCATTTTTTTTTTTTTATTTTGATATACCCAGTGTCACTCTCACAGTAAATACGAATATAACGACACCTCTCAAGCTAAAATCCATCAAGCCGTTCAGGCTGCAGAGCGTGCCAAACATTTGAATGTGGCGCCAAAAATCCGCCATTTTGTTTTTTTTTTATTTTGATATACCCAGTGTCACTCTCACAGTAAATACGAATCTAACGACACGTCTCAAGCTAAAATCCATCGAGCCGTTCAGGCCACGGAGCGTGCCAAACATTTGAATTTGGCGCCAAAAATCCGCCATTTTGTTTTTTTTTTATTTTGATATACCCAGTGTCACTCTCACAGTAAATACAAATCTAACGACACCTCTCAAGCTAAAATCCATCGAGCCGTTCAGGCCACAGAGCGTGCCAAACAATTATACATACATACATACTCTCGAAAAACATAACCCTCCCTCTGGCGCAGTCGGGTAAAACATAACCCTCCTTCTGGCGCAGTCGGGTAAAAAGCAATCAGCTGTTCTATTTAATCAGAAGTCCCTTCTACCCTGTATACGCTAGCCAGTTACGAGTACTACACACCTGGGGGGCGAGGCTGCTATTACAATGGTGTCACAATGATCTATCATTGATTTCATAATAGTAGATTTTGACAAGTTTCGTAATCTGCTAATATAGTGGCGTCATTATGACTTTCCAATGATCAACCACTGATACTCCATTGAAAGAAATGGCATAGAATGGTAATCTTGTACACAATGACAAATGAATGACTGACTTACGCGGTGATCTGCTAAAATTTTGACAGTTCCAGCCGAAATTTGCTCAATTAGCACCATTTTGTATTGCTATAAATATAGGCTACTATATTAAAGATAATCTAAAACACTTAAATGAAAATAAATCAAAACACCGACCGCTAGAATTAATATAAACAGAAAAAACGTCAGTAGGCAGTAATGTCACATTTGAGTTTGACAGCTAAACAGATAAATATTATTGAATTGAATAGTTTCACATTAATCCGCGTTACACATAACTTAATGTTTTTTGCTATTTACGAACTTCTTACTACTTCAGATTGCATAGAACACTAATAAATAATATGCAAAAACATATATAAATGAAATCTGGCATGATTAGTGTAGCTTATTAAGCGTAATACCAAATAGAACGTGGCTTTATTTAGCTAAAGAATTACAGCTAGGCAGAGATTGATTATGTATCCATGACAATAACAATAACAATAACAGGTATAACAATTGTCGTTGACAGCACTAGCCATACAGCCAAGGAGGCCGTGTCAATAGGCATATCACCTCATTCTTCCCCTAAATAATGTCATATTTGAAGCAAGACAATTCTAATCGCCAACGTGAGATTTTCTCGTTCTTGATTTTACTGTTATGATTCTGATTGAACATGAAGGCTACCAATTGTTGGTCTGTTATTAAAGAAATTTTTGCCAATAAGGTAGTGTCTCCACTTCTTTAAACTTTCCACTATAGCGCAAGCTTCTTTTTCGAATGAGGATTGCTTGCATTCGGAGTATGACAAAGTTCGTGAAAAGAATGTGTAGCCGCCAGAGCGAATTCTGAAGCATCAGTTTCAACGGTGAAGATTTCGTCATTAATTGCTGCTAGGGCCGCCGCCTTGATGTCCTGCTTTATTTCCTCGAAACATTTTAGAGTGTCGCTCGATAACGGGAAGCTTGTTACGCAGGTGAGGGGTTTTATCTTTTCCGAGAATCGCCCAATCCATTTTGCATAGTGCGCGAACATTCCTAGGACTCGTTTCAGTTCACTTGATTTAGGCGGTGCGGGGAGGTCTAGTAGAGGCTTTAATCTATCAGGATCAGGTCGGATAGTATGATTTTCCACGGTATAGCCAAGAAGACTGATCTTAGTTTTATTTAAAACGCTTTTTTCTTCATTCAGAGTAAGATTAAACTTTTTAGTGGCGTCCATAAAACGTTTTACATTGCGCTCATGATCCTTAGCATCCTTGCCGCAAACGGTTATGTCATCTAAGTAGGCGTACGTCCCATCTAATTTTTCTTCAGATATTATGAAGTCAAGAGTCCGTTGGAAGGCAGCTACGCCATTAGTAACTCCGAACGGAATACGTGTGAATTGATAGAGTTTTCCATTCGCTTCGAACGCTGTATATATCTTCTCATTTTCCAGGATTGGGACCTGATGATAGGCTGATTTTAAGTCTATCTGACTAAAGACTTCAAATTTGGATACGTTGTTCACAACCGTTTCGATATTTGGCAAGGGGAAGGCATCTAGGTCAGTAAATTTATTGATTGTCATTGAATAATCGATCACGAGCCGCTTGCGATGGGCCCCTCCTCCCGCTACGAGAACTTGGGCCCTCCAAAGGGAAATACTTTTTTCAATTACCCCATCTTGGAGCAACTTAGACACTTCTTCTTTTATGAAGTCAGCGTCTTCTTTAGTGTAGCGCCTGCTTCTTACAGCAATCGGTTGGATATTTGGCGAAAGATTGGTGAATACGGAGGCCGGCGGAACTGAGGCTTGCAGAACATTACAGATTTGTAAGGGCTCGCCGGGGCCTCCCAGATTGAATTCGATGCTTGAATGTTGTCTAAGTAAGTCGTGACCAATGATAACGTTTGCGCAGAGGTTGTCTACTACTAAAAGAGGTGTTTGCTTGTAAGTATGTTGATTCATTTTAATAGTTGCGAAACATACCCCTTCAACGAAAGAGACTTGATTAAGAGAAGCGAGATTGACAGTTTGTCTGCACTGTCTCTTGGGCAACTTCATGATGCGGGCGACTTTGCTGTTTATGAAACTGACTGAACTTCCAGTGTCGACGACAGCATCGGCTTTATATTCGTTTATTGTGATACGGATCGTCGAACTCCTAAGACTTGAAGGAGAAGCAGCGGAAAAAATAGCCCCGCTATAAAACTGGTCATTGCTTGAGTTGGGACTAGGATGTTCCTCATTCCACATAGAGTTTATGTTATGCCCGAACCTGCAAACGCTAGCAAAATGGCCTTTCTTCGAACACTTATTACAAGTAGCTTTGCTAGCTGGGCACCTTATTCTAGGATGAACATTTCCGCCGCAGTAGATACAGCGCTTGGCTGATTGTGACGAGGAAGACGGTGCAGCCGAAGCATTCTGAGGCATTCGTGACGATGACGCTACCGCCAGATTACTCGATTCTTTGTCTCGAGAGATTTCAGGTACAGCATTTAGTTGTGGAGAGTTAGTACCGATCGTCTGAGCATCTTTCTCAGCAGTTTCCAAGGTGATGGCTTGATTAAGAGCTTCAGTAAGAGCAAGCGTAGAGTTTTCTAAGAGTCGTTGACGGATTTTTCTTGAGAGCAGGCCGGAGATAAGAGCACTACAAATTGCCTGTTCTTCATGTTCTGTCGCGGTGACTGCTTCAAATTTACAATCATTAGCCGACAGTCGAAGGGCTCTAGCATATTCGGAAATAGTCTCGTCCGTTCTTTGTGCTCGATTGAATAGGACATGTCGAGCTAGTATCGTGTTTTTTTGTTTGACATAGATGTTTTCTAGAGCTTTCATAGATGCTTTATAAGTCGTGCAAGACTTGATATGTTTGTAGATCGATGCGGATAAATGGTTGATTAACAGCTTACACTTAAGAGAATCCGGTACGTCTTCAGTATTTTCTTCGGCGAGAAAGCTTTCGAAAGTCGATTTCCAATGTAGCCATTTTGCGTCGGCGTCCGCGACATCAGGTTCGACGTCAAATTTGTCGGGTCGGAGATACCTTGATAGCGATGATTTGCCTAATTTTTCGTCAGGCATCTTTAGCTAAATAAATTGTAGCATAATAAGCGTAATACCAAATAGGACGTGGCTTTATTTAGCTAAAGAATTACTGCAGCTAGGCAGAGATTGATTATGTATCCATGACAATAGGTATAACAGTTGTCGTTGACAGCACTAGCCACCATACAGCCAAGGAGGCCGTGTCAATAGGCATATCACCTCAATTAGATGTTCAAATTTAATTCTAGTATTTCGAAAATCATTTCTATTAAGGTTTTTTAATAATGGCAATACAACAATGTCATTTTATCACAATTCTATTAGGAGACCATTGACCGAACAATGATCGACCATTATGAATTTAGCAGATAACGAATTTTTTGCAAAATGACCATTGTCATTGATCAACAATTATGAAATCAATGATAGTTCACTGTGACACTATTGTAATAGCATACTCGACACCCTGACTTTTCTGAAGAACTTTAACAATAAGGTCAGTGTATGGGGTTTTTACAAGGACGAAGCCTCTCGGCGTTGTCACACACATCTGCCTTGTAAATACATTTTGTTAAGTACTAGACTTTCACTTTGTGATTTAGTATGTCAACTTTCAACCATCTAAGTCTTAACTGGGTGCTGTGAGTCCCAGCGAGATAGTTCAAAGTGAATATAAGTCTGGACATTCTCCATTACTATAATATGATAATTTCACTCCAAAAGGCGTTCCATTCATCCCGCCTAGATACATCACTTCTACTTGTTCGGTATATATAACTAAGGATTATTCACTAGCTATATGTGAATTCTGATAGAGAACCGCAAATATTTGCACTTACTAGTTCTCCAATATGATCATGATTTTGAGGTCTTCTGTTACAGGTATTTCCATACTTAAAAGAAGGCCTCTACAATGTATCTTTAAAAACCTGTTGATTAAGAAATAAACTTTTTATTTATTTTTTTATTTTTTATACAATCTTTTTTAATCATGTTCATCACTGAAATGTCGATTCCCGCGAATCATGTAAGCCAGATGAGTAGGAGTGACATGTGTAAAAAAGTAGTATTTCAACCAAAACAGTATAGTCGTACATACAAAGATCTTTTAGCGCGTGGCTAGGAATCGGAATTCTTTCTTTGAACTTTTCTTTTTTTTAATAAAAAAACGTTGCCTCACACTAGGTATCTCTCCTGTATCATGGGTGTATTCACAAACATTTAAACTCACATACACGACAGCCAGACCCGGAACAATTATTATCTGTCAGCCATACAAATATTTATGCCGTGCGGGGACGAACCCACGACACGCAGCGCAGCAGTCAGTCCCTCAGTTACTGCGTCAAACTTGCCGTTATACCAGCACCACCTTCTTCTTTTTACAGTTCATTATTACACATGTTACTAGCTTTTCTATCAAAAGCTAATGACTTTCACGAAGAGAACAACAACCTAATAATTATTCAAAAGCGATTTTGAATTTTGTTTCGGTTTCTATTTTGAGATGAGACTTATTTCCTAATAGGTCTTCCAAAATAATTCGGGAAAACATAAAATCTAAGCAATACAGTAGGAGAAAATAGCTTTTTGTATTTTGCTCAGTTTATACATTCCATTGCTCGTGACTGTACCCCTTTGGCAGACAAGAAACTTATATACTAACTGGAATGAAGACGGGCAAGCCAAAAATGTTTCGAGCGAGAAAGCTTCAAGAGTGGATGTTGTCTCTTTCTAATGGGGTGTCCAATAATCATACTAACTCTTGAGACAGTATAAGAGTAGCTGTTATTTTATTATTTAATGATGATGACCTGCAACTCAATAGCATTCTAGGCGGAATAGCTTCAAGAGTGGATGTCATTAACTTTTTATGTTAACTTAAATGTATGTCTGTACCGTCCAGTTGCAAATTATCCATTTTGCAACCTGTCTATCCAGACGACTTTTGTATTCGGGGATTCGAGAACTCCGTTAATATTATATATATTTTCAGACATAGAAAATCGCATATTCATGCTATGACTGTTTACCTATAATGTTTTAGTAACATTCGCCAATATTTATTTTATATTCCGAAAGCATTCATTTTCACTCGCAGCTCGCCAAATGGATTCTTTTGCTGGAGAAGCATGGAAAAATCCTTAGGACCGGCATGGCACGGCACGGTGCGGTGGACTCTTTTCTTTTCAATATTTGTATTTAAAAAGCAAACTAGGTACTATCGAAACCATGTGCGATGTCCGATGTTTCTAATTTATATAATATACTTTTGATTAATATGTACGACAACGATGTTCGAAACTTCGAACTTACTTAATTTATTTGGATATTTCCCGTTTGTCAATCTAAAACTTGGTAACCCTAGTCGTAATAAACAACCAAAGTTAAAAAACGAAATTCCACATCCAGCAAACCCTTACTACTACACCTCTTCACACAACACAATTTTACCATTTTTAAAGCGGATTATTTCACTTCTAAACAATAAAAGTACTTAAATGACTTAACGCGAAAATGTATCGGCCATATGGTTTACATCGGTGACAAGGCAAGACAGAGGCACCATCCACCTTTGTCGGTTTCTCGTTCGGAACAGTTAGTATATAATTTCCTTGGGCAGACTATACTATTCTGACAACGAGTAGGTAGTTTTTAGAAGGAGAATGGTAGCAACACTTTTCAGTTCTTGTTGCGTTTAGTTATTAAAGCTTTAAAAGATTCGTTTCTATCAAACATTAACATTTAAGATCGAATCATTAGCAAACTATCAAAACTTTAAAATTTGTTTATTTGATTATTAAACTATGGTTTAATATTTCCTCATTTAACTTCACTTGAAAAAATAACTAATGTCATAATATTACCTCGACAACAAAACGTAGATAACCTATATTTCTCACGCGTAAACAGATGTGGTTCTGTTTGAACTGTGATTTTGGAACTAAATACATTTAATAATAATGGCAGACACAGAGGAATACTTTCCCCGTGGAGGCAAGAAGCCTACCACTACATACTTCAAGCAAAGTGCCAACGTAAGTACAGCAAAATCGAAGTTGAATTTTCGTGCTTAAAAAAGACGTTGTTTAATTTTGCTTTTTATAGTTTTTAGGCGCTGCTGAGAAAGGAGAAAAGAAAAAGAAGAAGCCAAAGAAGAAATCTGAAGGGGACGATGGATATTTATCGGACGAGGGCACGAAAGAGATCGATCAATCATTTAAAAACTGTGCATTTGGTTTGAGCTATAAGGTTTGTTATCTAACACAAAACATCATATTATATGATGTTTTAACATTCGAGTGGTGCTTGAAATTCCTACTTATAAATTAAGAAAGGATTGCCCAACCAACAATAGTATATAATATTGTTGTGCAATTTTGAAGTAAATTCGTTGATCAACCTTTCATAGAAATTAACAGCGTAATAAATTAATACGTCTTCTTTTAAAGTACAAATAATCACGTGAAAGTATGGAAATTTTGATTTGTAAGTATGTGAGAGAAAAAAAATTGCCGATGTCCTTCTCCAGGATATAATCTATCTTCTAGCCAAATTTCATTACGATCCGGTCAGCTGTTTAGTCGTGAAAAGGTAACAAACAAACAGTGTGACTTTCCCATTTATAATATTATATACATATAATATACTAGCTTCTGCCAGCGGTTTGCCCGCGTGAAGTTTTGTAAGTGTCCCATGCAATCTTACTACCGTGATCAAAAGTATCTTTTCACTTCTCATGCTCTAAAAGTACGCCAATATAGCCCTACGAAGCGGGAGTAAAGTGACCACTTTAGTCCCTAGGGAGTAAAAAGTAATACGTTTTTTAATTTCCTTCATGTGACATAGACAAACTCAAACAGCCAGTTAATATACTACTATTATCTGTGGACTGTGCACCATCTTCATTGCGAAAATGTTGAGAGTTTTAGTTCCATGGTTTTTCCGCAAGGAAGGTGGCGCCATGCGTTTTAAATTCTTAATCTGTGACTGGTTTAGAAGAAAAAACTGACCCCGAAATTTTCAGAATTTTTGTCGAGTGTAAATTTGTTCGGTTTTATATAAATTTATTAAGAACTAGCTGACCCGCGCAACTTCGTCTGCGTTACGTAAGAGAGAGAGAGGCTTAGAGAGAGTGTGAGTCAACCTTAAAAAAATGCAGATAATATGCTTTAGCGGACTTTTTAAGAGGAACAATCCCGTCATACATGTATGATTGTTGAGTAACTTTAACCGTTTACGCAGCGCACGAAAAGGAAGCTCTCAAAAGCAATAATTTTTCGCTGTATTTGCAACAATTTTCATTGATGCTCCGCTCCTATTGATTGTAGCGTGATGTTATATAACGTATAGCCTTCCTCGATAAATGGGCTATCCAACACTAAAAGATGTTTTTAACTGGAATCAGTAGTTCCTAAAATTAGCGCGTTCAACCAACCAAACAAACAAACTTTTCTCCTTTATAATAAGTATAGATTCAAGTAGGTAACAATTTAATTTCTCGGAAATATATGCAATCATCGTTAAAATATTGTACTATGTTTTTCCAATTTGGGGCTTCCCTCGACAGCCTTAGGTTTTCATCCTTAGACACTCGATGACAGTCATACTCCAGCTAGGTCGAAAGTTCATATCAAGGTGCATGAATTGAGCCCAAACACGATATAGCTTTTTTTTTTCGGATGGGAAATCATCAAATGACTCCTCCCGGAGCAGGAGGAAGTGTCAGACTTTTACTGACTAAAACCCATCCATGTTCCTTCATCGCCCTTTGTGTTCCGGGGCCACGGTATCTCTTTCGAATAGTCCCGCAGCCCCGGCAGGCATCGGCCTTTGCGGACCCCTTCTTTTTTACTGACTCTCTTTGAGGCGCGCGTAGAACACGAACGCGCCGTCGACACGGCCTGTCGTCATGAGACGGACGGACGGCGAGCTAGCCCAATAGCTCCTCGTCCACAGGCCCGCGCCTACGGTGGCCAGGGGCCAATACGTGGCTCCCGACGCCCGGGTCGTCTCCCGCTGTGGCCGGGACGTAAAGATCTCTCCCTCTCACGTTCCGCCACCTCCTTCGCTAGCATGACTGCTTCGCAGAAGGAGGTGACGACATCCCATTCCGTCTCGCTCCGGACCATGTATTGAACCAGGGCTGGGAGAGAGAGGTCGCCGCCGCCGATCGCCGCTTCGAGGACACGGCGGTGCTCCGCCCAAATGGGGCACACCTCCACAGTGTGCTCCACCGTGTCCTCCGGTCGATCCTCACAATGGAAGAACCCGGGCGTCTCCTCCCGCCCGAAAACACGATATGAGGCCAATAACAATTTAGCTGTAAATATAATCTACGTAAACTGCGTATGGATTATTGATTATTGCGAATAGCATAACACAGTTCTTGCACGGCAAGAACACGTGGATTTATCAGGCTTCTGGTGTTCGCTATACTTATTTTTGGAGAAATCATCCTCATCATCATACTCCTGCCCGTATCCCAATTTATTTGGGGGTAGCATGATTGTATTCTTCTTCCATAAGTACTACTCTATTACTTTTTGGAAAAATATTTCACGAAAAAAATAAGAAATGCACACAACTTAAATACAAAATGAAATATAGGAAATCTCACAGCA
The DNA here is from genome assembly GCA_963853795.1 of Xestia rhomboidea. Classification (NCBI taxonomy): domain Eukaryota; kingdom Metazoa; phylum Arthropoda; class Insecta; order Lepidoptera; family Noctuidae; genus Xestia; species Xestia rhomboidea. The sequence goes on from OY970777.1 coordinate 17,132,989, forward strand.
TCAAAAAAAAAATTAAACAAATCACAAAAAGTGAAGATAATGTTGGACGGTTTGAACCTGCAACCCCGTAGTTTACAGAGCGGTCATGAAACCGCAAGGCTATTTACTTCGTTGACATAAGCCACAAATAGCCGTTCTCATGTACAATTACGTCATGACTGAAACGTCAAACAATTGAAGTATACGGAAATAATGCAAAACTGCCTACCCCCTTAAGGAAGTAGCGTGATAATATATAGTTTAAATATTGAAGAAGCCTATGCAGTAATTTTGACGTGATGCGCGCATAAACATTTCGTACCAACTACTTAAACCGAGGAAAGCTGATTTTCTTGAGTTCCGCTATTTTGTGCGTATTCACCTCAAAAATCAAATTTCAAGAAAACTGAGAAATTATATTTACCTGTATTAGATATGGAGTATATGTAGCAACTTTAAAAGGTTACACTTCATTGGTTTTGATTGTATAGGTGTTTGAAGTTTATTAATTTTAAACACAAAACCCTCTTTTTTGCGCCTCTGGATGAGATTAAAAAAAAAATGCTAAGACAGGTATTTCTTTATTTTTATTAATAAGTATTTATTCTGAGTTTCATGATTCTAGAACAATCAAAATTTTTTTTTCATACAAACTTTACCCCCCCTTTTCACCCCCTTTTTCCAAAAAAGTCCAAAATGTCTATAGCCTATATGTTATTCTGAATGTATTTAAACAGATTTCTGAACATTTCAACAAAATCGGTTCAGCAGTTTTTACGTGATGCGCGGTCAAACAAACAAACAAACAAAAATTTTTTTAATGGTTTTAATATGTTCAGTTACTTATGTCAAGTCACCCTGGCTGGTTTTTTTTTTTTAATCTTCAATGTACAGATTTTTTGGTCTCAACGATTTTATTATATGTATAGACCAGTGACAGTGAAGAGTTCACAGAACATATATACCCTAAAGGGAAGAACGTCAACTTCATACTTTAAAAATGCTTACGTAGAAGCACACTAGCGCTACCGTTTGTGCCATCAGTAACTTTCGATAACGCGGGAGATTTGAAGTGTTTTCAATCTCCCTTTTATTTTTCGATACCGGAATTTCAATAGGCGTGAGCGACAATTAAATGGTACATTTAAGTTGTCACTCACGCCTATTGAAATTCCGGTATCGACTAAGTCATAGAATGTTCGTTTTCTGTTTCAGCAAATATAATTTTAAAAAAATGTGCAAAAACATCAAACGATAATTCTTTTTTAAGGAATTTCCAAGTGATGTCAAATAATACAAGTTTTTTTAGACGTGTTTTAGTATTTTTATTTTTCTTAATAAAGATTTTTTTGAGGCTTCCTCAACAAACCCTCGATTTTTAATAGTGCAAAACCGCTTCAGGCATATTTCAACTGTACTATTAATTATTCTTTTGAAATTCATCTCATAATGTTCGTCACACCCCTTCAGCCAATCTTTATTTAAATTATCGCACTTTTCTAATAAATTATGTTTTAATTTTTTTTTATAGGAATTTTCTTTTAAATAATTATTTATTAAACTTGCAGCATTTTCAACCATTTCACAGAAACTAGGCTGGATGTATTTTAAACTGCATTTTAGGTCATCGTATTCCTTAAATGATGTAAATAAATGATATACCTCAGTGTTCGGATCAGCAAGCATAATTTTTTTACATTGCGCGCAATCAATTGCCATGTGTTTTGCGATAAAGCCGCACACATATGCACATGCTTGCATTTCTCCAGAACACTCAGGTATATCTAACTCTTCCACACCTTCAATAGAAATTTCTGCTGGAAAAGGTGTGGAAAAGTTTGCATCATTTATTGTTTGTTCACAACCTTTATGAAGAAATACTTTGAAATTATTCAATATATCATAATTATCATCCAGGCAGTTTCTGTTTTTGTTATTATTAATTAAATTTGTTATTATGCTAGTTTTCAAAGCGGCAATAAATTGAACTGAAGTGGGGTTCGGATTACAACCACAGTTGCTTCGAATGCATCCGAAACAGTTTTCGAGAGGATCTTGATTGAGCCTTCGGACACATAAAGTATTAATATGATACTTTTTCAAATTTTTAAATATACGCTCAATTGCGTTCATCGTCCTCAACCAGCCATCTTGTGATGGGGGCTTGCTTCTCGCCCCTAGAAACTTCATTTCCGTAAAAAAAACTCTCATTTCATTAAAAAAATCTAAATGAGGGCTGGTTGAAGACATGTTGGTAAGAAATGTTTTTCCTCTTTTTCTGTCAGGCGTGTCACCATTCATAGCGTCGAATAATTTGTCCAAATTTGAGACGAGTGTCGCAGTTCCCACGGCATCTTGTGGTAATTCGTCTGAAAGCAAACAAAAAAACATCAAATGTTAAAAGGAATTTCTGCATCTAACATGACATGACACTGACCCATATAAACGGGTATGAGTAATAGTGGTGCCATTTTACATTGTAGTCATTTTCAACAACAAAACGTTACTACACTACAATAGCAGTCGTTACATCCAGTCAGAAGCCTAAAACAGCAGCTAATCTCACCACAAGCTATGAGTATAGCTTGCGGCAATAGGATTCCAGAAGCCAGATAGGTACCAATTTGTACTGGTACAATAAAAAAATCGAAAACATCTTTCTTAGGTTTGGTTTTTATTCATTTAATCCGATTATCAGTCTTTAATTTGATGTGAATGATTTTATCGTCTTTTGTCAAAATCAGTTTGCCTGTTAGGTCTCTTTAAAGGAACAAATAAAAAACGGCATAGAATCATATTCACATACTCGTGAGATAAACATGCCTCCTTATGGGCCTGACCAGGGCCTGGCCATGACCCTCCTTATTGGCTAGAAAGATGAATATAAATATATTATGCTGAAACTTACTTTGGGCTACTTTGGCCAATAATCCTGCAGCAACAGAATGACTCAAAACTTGAGCAGCTAGCCGTACTTTCATCTTCTGTTTGCCATTCGGCTGAAGGTGTTGCTGGGTCAATGCAGGAGCAAAAACGAAGTTGGGGTTCGTTTTATCTATATTATAGAATTCTTCAATGTGGCTCCATTTAGCTACTCCTGCAATAGAAGATTATAAAATCAATTAATATTCTTGTTATTTGATACAGAGAAATGAATATAAGGTTGGTAGTTTTGTTTTTAATATAATTATCAATACACACTAAGATAGAAAGATTAAGGTGGATTTAATATAATGACAGTATTGGCTCATCATAATGAAAGGTGCAATCACTCATGTAAGTATTTATCAAGTTCCGCGGCTAGAGCGGAATAGTTATAGAACAGTAATATTACCACATACCCACTATATTGCATAAGAAGTGTAAGTCTATTGGTATTCGCTACCGCAGACGGTAGCGAATACCAATAGACTTACACTTCTTAGGTATGAATAGGCCTTTATAGTTTTGTAAAACTGCTTAAAATACAGGCTGTTATATCTAAAACAAGAATAATAAGCAATACCAACCTATTCTTCGTTGACCTTCTATTTGTACATCTTGAAGAAATTGTACATTATGTTTTAAAAAGTTGTTTCTAAAACATTTAAGCAAGTGGGGCGGGTCTAATATGGTGACAATTTCATGTCCCTCATGGTCGAAGAATGGTCGATCTTTTGATGATCCTAATAAATTTATTGCCCGTAAATTAACGCCATCCAAATCACATACGACGCCAATGACTTCTAATCCAGCACCAAAACAAGTACTCAAGACCTGAAAATTCATATTTATTTTAGTTAACCTCTATGATATTCTTATAATTAATTAATATAAATAGTTTGACGCTAATATAATTTAATAAATTTAACAAACAAACAGAAGGCCCACCTCCTTAATAAGTACAGCTAATCTGTCGGCTGTGACGCAGTCTCCCGAAAAATAGAAGGCTATCGGCTGTTTCCAGGCTTTTCTAACTCCTATAGCCATAAAAGTTAGGGCATGGCTTGCAATTTCTTGCGTTCGGCCCTGGGCAGCATGATCCTGGTAGCCATCTAATTGGTCTAGTTTTGTGTTATAACTTAAGTTTTTCCTTATTGACATTTCATCAAAAGACACAACACATAAATTGTCACTGACTGACCTCTGTTTTGTGATTTCTTTAAATGTTTCAATCACTTGATTGTTTATTCCGCACATCATTGGTATTTTATTCAATAATGCCTTTAGTGAACTCACACTAGGCAAACAAAATAGTCGACTTAATAGCCTATAGCATGAACTAGACTTTTTATACATGCTTAGGGCTAAAACTTTGTCGTCTAGTGTCCATCTCCGCCCAGTTAACTTTCTCGGCACATTTTTTAACTGGCTTTGTAACAACAAATAAAATGAACTGCTCAGTTTGCTTTTCATCATGTTGTTCACCGCATTATCATAGTGCAAAGAACTTAAAACTTCCCTGTTGCACTTTTTAACATTTCTAAATTTTCTTCGAAGTCTGAATATTTCAGTTAAATTTTTTCTGCATCTTTTATAAAGTTTTTGTTTTCTGGGTGTTAGTTCGGTGATTTTGTTGACATCCAGGTCCTTTAATATGCCTTTCCTTTTCGATGATTCCTGTAAAACATAATAACCATGTCAGGGCCTTCAATGGGACATACTTAACAGTTACTCAACATACACTACAACATCAAGAACGTTACAACAGATTACTTTATCATAATCCAATAACAACTCAGACCTGCAAAACTTCTAGTGTGCTCATTCCATAGAATTTCATCTGAATTGAATAAACTGATTATAATTATTATGTATAGTATGACTTGCAAATTATAATGTAACAATTACCAAATAAATATATCTATGTCAACAGCAAAATAACATAAATTATATTTATCTAGTCTCTAAAGCAATAATGAATTTGGCCTATTCAAATTACCTTGGTCAAATCTGGGCTCTGAAGGTTATATTCATTTGAGTGTTCTATGGATGTAGAACAGTGAGAAGTACTGGCCGTAACTTCCACATCGGTCTGCATCTGTGTAGTCTCCTGATACTGAAATATTTTAATTATTTATTGATTAACTTTCTTTCAAAAACATGTCAATTTTTCTTGTATATATTTATGATTGGTTAAATAACCTGACTTTAGTTTTATTTATTTTACCTTGATTTTTTAATTCAATAAGCGTATTGGTACAGCTGATATTTTAGGGTATCGGTGTTGTATTGGCAAAAAGGCTTATCATCAACATGCGTCATGTTCGTGAACTGGCGCTGTCAGTTGGGACTGGTCAGCTCTTGGTTGCCACGGCTTATTTGAATTAATTATCTTATTTTTTAATTGTTTGTTTTGTTTTCACTATGGACACTTTTAACGTGCACATCTTGCTACATTGTTATTATATAATGTACCATCTCAACTGGAATGATGTTGGTTACATCATTCATGTTGAGATGGTTTCATAAAAATATTCTAATTTAAAAGAGTGTCCATGGAGTTTCTTGCCCGTTCTTCTCCATAGAGATCTACGCTAGGGAATGGGCATCTACAGTACTTTCACAGTTTTTATGCCTTGTGACTGGGACTGTAGACATTTAATTTTCAACTTTGTTTCGACATTTCAAAAGTGCCTGTAACTGGCCTACTTGAAATAAATGCTTTGATTTTGATTTTATCAAGCAACTGCGATCGTATCGGCATCCCTAAACAATACTCACTTGAGTTTTATGTGCTTCTTGAGGTGGTTGTTCATCTCGTAACTGGGCCAAAATATTTTGAGCTTCTGTTGGAATGGCAAACTTATTCAATCTTGTTTTGGCACTGCTGGTAAATGATGAATCTTCAAAATGATTTCCGCATAGCATCTTATGCTGTTTGTAAAGCTTCACCAATGATTCATCTGAAGACCAATCATCATTGGGAAAACAAAATTTAGCCCAAACTCTAGCCCTGAAAAAAAATTTTTTTTGAATTATTAAAAAATAGCTATAAAAATATATACTAAAACCTTCGTCTAGAATCACTCTTATCTATTTAAAAAAACCCGCATCAACATCTGTTGCGAAGTTTTAAAGATCTAAGCATAATTATGGACAGACATATGCGGCAGGGTACTTTGTTTTCTAATATTGTAGTGAAGATAGTAATACGCAACAAATTTTATTTTTATTTATTTATTCACAAGGCAACTACACTATGTAACAATCACAGTATATCACTAGGTTTTCACTAATTTTAGAGGCTAGACTACTTTATAGACATAGTATCAGCTAGTAAAGTGTAAATTAGCGCAAAAAAGACTTACTTTTGAGACCCATGAGTGGACGGGAGAGGAAATCTGTGAAAGGTCAAAGAAGAGTTTTCCTTTGAGTTAATACCGCATTTTGCACACCTAACATTCCCTTTTCCAACCATGGTGGAATAATAACACAAAAGCGTCAGTATCGCACCAAAATAATGAGTCTATATCTCTTAAAGGTTTCACAACACGAAAGCGTCAATTTCGCAAAGGAGTCTCTATCTCATATATGAATTCACAACACAAAAAGCGTCAATTTCGCACAGGAGTCTCTACCTCGCAATTTAAAAAACGATAAACAAACCGGCAAAAACACAAAAACAGCAGCTGAAAGCAGAGAAAAAATTTGGAAACTTGGAAAAAAGTTCTTCTTCCAGTGACAAGTACAACTACCGGCAAAGTAGTAAAAGTAAAAGTTGCCATCACGTGAAAATATAAGTCCGACCATTATTTGGTTGTGATAATTTTAATTAGAATCTCTAATACTGTAGAAATTTTATTTTAATAAATAAATTCAAATTATTAAAAACAAAAATCGGTTAATGTCCATCATCTATAAATATTTCACTTATCAAAATATAACAAAATCTACCAAAATGGTAGTTAAGTATTCAATCGGGCATGTAAATTTTGAATCCGACTATCTCATTCTTTCGTAGAGCGCTATCCTTGTTTTGCAAATCCTGCCACTGTAGGCATTGGCCGCTTAGAAAGCTGACCCCCCCCTGGAAGAGTTTGACGTCGAGCAAAGAGCAAAAGACATAATAGATAATCTATTGCCGCCAAAATCGCGGAAGATTTACCAAAAAACTTACGAAAGTTCTATGGACTGGAGGAATAATTAATGTTTTTGTACTAAATTGACTATTTTTCTCGCACTCAAAGTGAAAAGTACAGTTTGCACCTCGAGACTAAACGCCAACCTACTATACCCTCGGTTTCATTGACTCCCTCGCAAGCTCGGGAGTCAAACCACCTCTGGTATATTTTGGCTTCGTTTAGTCCCTCGTTTTAAAATATACTATTATATGTGGTCTAAATGGGGGTTCCAAACACATTAAAATGTAATGTAGTATCTAATTGACACAATAAAATATTTTGTATTTGTATTTGTATGTGTGGATCCAGGTTATAAACTATCTGTGTGCAACATTTCTCACTTATTTTTTTTAGTTACTCATAATACTTAATTCATTTTCATTCAAATTTTTCTCTCTTCTCCACAGACAGTAAAAGAAGGTTTAATGATACTGGGCAGAGTGAAGACTGTTCTAGAAACTAAGATAATAGTCAGCCTGCCCTGCAGACTGATTGGCTCCGTGATGGCTTGTCACATCAGTGAGCCTTACAACAAGGAGCTTGAGGCATATGTTAACGATAAGGTTAGTATTTACAAACACCCATCAATTGATTTGTTTGCAAGCAGCTTAGCGGCAATTAGTAATGCCTTGCTACGTTTTTTGTGACAAATTTTATTACTATTAAATTTAGTCTATTCTTTGTTATTATATATATATAGCTATTAGTTTGTGCAATAATATTATTGCTAACTGTGGAGGCTTGTAAATGGCTTTTCGTTGATTGCCTCACTATAAATGTTTGTATTGTTAGCTGTAAGCCACCCAAACACAATAAAAAAAAAATGTATATAAAAGTATTTCAAGGGTGCTACTATCTTTTTTTTATTTTGGCACATTTGAGTCGGCAGTATTTGTTTAACAAATTCCCGAAGAGGTGGCTACACAAACAATATCTCCCTGCCCTTGTCACATGTTACTTGGGGATAATGATTATCATTTATTTGCCTGAAATATGGTATATTACAGATTTTATAACAAATACACAATAGTTCTTCATATTCCGCCAACTATTTAAATTCGGCATGCAAATTATGTGACAATAACAATGATTCTAATTTAACAAAATAATTAATTTCCAATGTCGATAAAAATAAGTACTAAATCAAGAATTGTCTATTTTGTCAAATTACATATGTCAAATATAATTCAATTACAAATTTCCTTAAAATTAGCTCATAAAATGATAACCAAAGAAATTAAATTACAAAATAAGTCAACAGCTTGAAATAAAAATCTCTAATGTAATTTACATGTGATGCAATTTTCCCCTTTGTCCTAGAATTCATAAATTCTTAATTCTAATTCTAATTATATAATTAAGACTATAAAAACTATTAGTTTCCTATAAGCCATGCTCTGAGATGCTTTTGAAATAAGCTGGTTCTCAGTTCTATAATATCCTTCGGTATATTATTAAATATCTGTATTGCTATTCGACTCGTGTTTTTATGGCAGTATGCTGTTCTACATCTTGGAATTGTTAATTTTGTTGGATCCTTTGACATTTTGCCCACCTTATAAACATTGACGCTATTGGCTTTACTGAAACAACATGCTTTTTTTCCTCTGTCAACCGTCACGCCATTATTTACCCCGTATTTCTTTCATATCATTCCTTACACAATGCATGGCTTCTTATACACAATTGGCCACATCCAACTGAAGTGTTGTGGTAAATGAAAGACATCCGCACTGGATAAAGTCTAGATTTAATCTCTCTTCACATCGATACATCGAACAAGATCTTAGTCAACAACATCACACAATAATACTAGTCATACTTATTAACATACACTACACAACAACTTGAGCATGCGCAACCTAAGTGCTGAGTGAGCTGTAATCCACCACCCAAACAATGTGTAAACGCGGTGCTCCTGTCAAAAAATGAATAGCAATTGCACTCTAGAGAGTTACGTAGGCGCTTCGCCTATATGCCCCGTGTTCGGGATGCGGGACGAAATTCGCTCGCCTTGAATGTGTCAACTAACTTATATAGAGGTGTTCACACTGGCGCAAATAGTCGCGTGACTTCCTAAACAATAATGTCTTAAAAGAAACACCAACATCACGAAAATTTTCGACCGCCGGCACCGGCCGGTCGAAGCCATGCTATAGATGCTAGTAATAAAATTAAATATTGCTACTGTATTAATCATGTCCATCTTTCTATTTCAGACAGACAGAGTGTTAGAGCTGAGTCAGATGTTCCGTCCCGGCCAGTACATCGCTGTCAAGGTGCTGGAGGTCAAGGAACTCAGTCTCATGCTCTCCGTGATGCCGCAGCATGTTAACGGGCAGATGTTACTCAAGGACCTGCAGAAAGGTATGTATTGAGTTAGTAGTAGTAAGCAAATGATAAGAATGATGACCGACTAAAAAAAATATGATTCTGTTTAGTCCGTCAGTTAGATTATCGTAAAAAATTGGATACTTACGTGTTTTTTGTTTTATCAAATTAATAAAAATTGACGAAGATAAAACGTGTCAAAGATCATGAGCGGGGGCTTGTGACATCACATTTGAGTAAAAAATGTACTCAAATGTGACGTCACACGAGTTTTCGACGCACTGTATATAATATCTTCATTTTTTGTTTACGTGAAAAAATAAAAAATATGTGTCAATATTTTTGGAAATCTATCTGACGGACTATTTAGATTTTGTTTTGTTATCTACCCTATTATGGAAAACCAACTTTGATACCCACAGATAAAGTTCAATTTATGCAACGTCTACAAGCATTTTTTCCATGGTATTAGTCATACTGAAATCAACTTAATTTACATTGGCAAATTTGATATTGATGAAAGAAAAATGAGTAATGATAGTGCGACTATGAAAGTAAAAATGTGTTCCGCCGACTCCAAGTAACATAAATAATAATAATAATAAATATCGCTGGACATTACACACAGCGCCATCTAGTGCCACACTAAGCATAGAGGCTTGTGTCGTGGGCACCAGTTAGTTGATAAACTACATAGATACTTTTTGTTTGTAAATACATACTTATTATGCATTTATACATCCATGACTCTGAAACAAATGTCCATGCTCATCACACAAACATTTGCTCCTACCGGCATTCGAACCTGGGACCCTAAGAACGTAAGGCAGCCTCACTACCGCTGCGCCATTCGGGTCGTCAACATGGGACAAGGGCAGGACAATGAAGTTGCTATTTGATTAAGCGATGGTGATGAGGCGGATAAAATGAAGGGCGGTCTATGCCCAACTGTGGGACAGTACATACTAGCTATAATCGTTCATTTAAGTGACAATCATCAATTGGACTAATGGTAGCAATCGTGACTGCTGAGCATGAGCTCCTGGGTTCGATTCCCGGGTCGGGCAAATAGACGAAACTACAAAAAAAAACTAATTAGTCCGTCAGTTAGATTATCAAAAAATATTTGACCCGTGTTTTTTCTTTTGTTACGTAAACCAAAATTGACGAAGATACGACGCTTTTAAAATTCTCGATACGTCACGCCTAGGTATAATTTTTAGCTAGTTCGGACGTCACGAGCCCCCACTCCCGAGTTTTGATGCGTTTTATCTTTTGTCAATATTCATTGATTTACAAAAACAAAAAATACGTGTCCATTAATTTCCAATAGTCTAACTGACGGACTAAATAGATTTGCAATTTTTTGATACTGTCGTCATGCATATTGTTATTGGGTTTTCCCATCAGGAATTTCTCAGTAACACCCACGGAGTCTGGATTGTGCCCGGTTGATGGAAATAGGCTCGCCCCCTATTACATGGAACTTAAACATAACTGGCGAATGTGGGTGTACTATTAGGTACACGTCTGCTTACCCTTCGGGGGTTACAGGCGTGATGTTATGTCTATGTATGTATTGAATGGCTGTAGACGTGTAGTCTAGTTTAGAACTGATGACGACGAACTTTATGTAATTTATATAGGGTGTAAACAACCTCATCACGAAGCCGTCAACCAAGCATTCTGTACATCAAACTAAGTAACTTTACGCAAAAATGATTGCTGGGAAACGACTTTTTTTTTGGGGTGAAAAATATGTTTTGTGGTAAAACTCAATGTAATGTGCTGCACTCAAAACATTGTGCTGATGGATGGATTGAATAGTACGCGGGTCGTGGAGGTGTTTCAAGTAAAAATCTTACATTAAAAAAAAACTTGTCAAAAAGTTGGAACTTTGATCCCCAATATCTCCGTAACTAGAAGGTTCCCAGGTATGGTGTAGAACAAAAAAATGATCGCAATGACGAGGAGAACAAGTGCCTTTCGGCTTTGTTAAGAGGTTTTGTACACCCTTTATGTATGTTTTTAGTATTGTTCTTAAGTGAGAGACATTGTCTTAATTGATAATAAAGTTTATTTAAACCTATTTGTTTAGTGGGGCGTATGACAACTCGCCTTTCATCTAATAAAGCTGAAATTCGAAATATCGTGTTCTAGGTAACCTCGTACAAGCGGCCGTGACGTCAGTGGAAGACCACGGCTACGTGATGGATATCGGCGTGCCTGACACCACGGCTTTCCTTCCCAAGACTAACACGAACCCGGAGTTGGAACTAGGTAAGTTCAAATTCAAATGCGATGCATTTATTGCATTAAAACATTTTCAGGCACTTTTCCCTCCTTCCACATTTCGCGATCTAATGCGATTGTAGGCCAATCCTTTGCGAAAGAGTCTAGCTCATCCCGCCATCTCCTTCTGGGCCTGCCGCGTTGTCGTTTCCTGCTACTTGGTATCCACTGAGTGGTAATTTTTGCCCATTGCTCCTCTGATATGCGGCAGAAATAATACATATTGCTGGAAATTACACACAGCGCCATCTAGTGCCACACTAAGCAACGAGTCTGGTGTCGTGGACACCAGATAGTTGATATACTACATAGATTCTTTTTATAACCTTTAATATCATCATCGATTCATTGAATTGAACCTTTTACATGGTACAGGTAGCTTCTTTTCAACACATTTAAGAAAATAGACTTAGCTCAAAATGTACTATGAAACGTTTTGTGTTCTAAATTTCCAAAACAAGCTACCTGTAAAAAGTTGTTAGTGTTTTTTCAATAACCCTGTATAATTTGGTTCAGCGCCATCTAGCGGAGACACGGCTCCAGAGCAAGCAGGACGTTTCACCTTAATCATGTTGTATGATGTGCAGATGTAGGCATGGTATGCTGGTGCAGCATCAAGTCGTCTCCGGGTCCTGGCGGCGGCGTGGTGACGCTGTCCAATGAGTTGGTGGCGCTGCAGAACTCCTGGCTGCGGCACAAGACCAGCGGCCCCATGCTCCCGGGGTCCAACCTCGACTTCCTTGTTGAAACGGTATTTTGCACCTATTTATTTAAATGAAAAATGTCACTACACAAAAAACAAACAGTACAAGAATATTTTATAGAGTATTTTATTGTAACAGGCCCGCCACACTATTGCCAAACCACTGCAACTCCTGAAAGCCAGAATCAACAGCGGCGAACACCAGAAAAGCGCCGAGTAAAAACAGGACCCTATTACTAAGACTCCACTGTCCGTCTGTCTGTCACCAGGCTGTATCTCATGAACCATGATAGCTAGACAGTTGAAATTTTTACAGATGGTGTATTTCTGTTGCCGCTATACCAACAAATAATAAAAATTAAAGGAGGCTTGCCTACTCCGATGGTCCGGAACCCTTCATGCGCGAGTCCGACTCTCAATTGTTGTACTATGTTGCTGTAGTAGTACTTTTTGTACTATATTTCTGTAGTACTTTTCTTACTATCCGCTACATATTTTTTAAACCTTGCAACATATTATAATGGAGGTTTTTTTCTTGCAGCCACTGGAGAACGGAATCGAGGGCCACGTGTTCGGCGACTCCACGGCGTACGTGCAGCGACAACACGCGGATACTGTGCGCGGGAAGAAGCCGGCGCTCGGCCAGAAGGTAACTACCACATCGCTTCTCTGAAGTGACCGCAGTTAGTGACGCAGATTTGGTTTACATTTTACAATGTAATTTGCATGTTAAAATGTAAACCAAAAAGCTTGTTCGACCGTACGAGCCGTAACCGGTTTAGCGTCAGTATCCCATCCACCCTGTATACAACGTTTGGGTCGTGTAGATGCTGACAGTTTAAATAGAAGGGTCGCTAGTACAGTCAAGGACTTTAATTGATGAGCCAATTGCCGCTATTCGTATTTTAGCCGTGTAATGCAAATCGGGTTTAGTCGGTAATATTCGTACTCGTGGATGTATAAAAGTGCAAAATTGGAAAGAGTGAAACTGGCTATACAATTCAAGTCCTCGACTCTATAAAGGGTGTAAAAAACCTCTTAACGAAGCCGAAAGGCACTTGTACACCATACCTGGGAACCTTCTAGTTACGGAGATATTGTGGGACAAAGTTCCAACTTTTTGACAAGTTTTCTTTTTAAATACACGTTTTTAATGTAGGATATTTACTTTAACCACCTCCACGGCCCCGTACTATTCAATCCATCCATGAGCACGATGTTTTGAGTGCGTTACATTGAGTTCTACCACAAAACATGATTTTTCACCCCTAATAAACAGTAATCTCATCTATATATCAATAATATTCTAAATTCAGTAATAAATTTTGCGTAAAGTTAGTTACGTTTGTCTGTTAGTGTGTCTGTCGTTTGTGTGTTAGTTTTTTTCTTAGTTTGAAGTACAGAATGCTTGGTTGACGGCTTCGTGATGAGGTGGTTTACACCCTGTATATTTATATGTTACGGCTAAAGATAGGTGTGAAAATAGTTAAGATAAGCCAGCTAAATTTACGTGTAGCTACAATCCCTTGGCTAAAAATGATGAATGTTCATTGTGCCTTCAAAATACAATTGTTCAACTAATTCTTAATTGATTTGCTCTCAGGCAACGCACCACCTAGTAACGGACGTAAGAAGACATTTAACAAAGCCTAAAGGCACTTGTTTTCCCCGTCATTGCGATATTTTTTGGATCATACTTGGGAACATTCTAGTTACGGAGATATTGGAGGTTAGAGAGTTCCAATCTATAAATGACAGCTCGGACCAGGCTTAACGTGATTTCCGAGGCACGGAGAAAACTCGGTATGTAATGGGTGATCCACCCATCGATGGACCAACCTTGTTAAGCGTGCTTGCCCTGAAGACCGACCCGATTGGCTGTTATTATTAAGCCACGAACTCCTCTTTGAAACCTTTTAGACTGTCAAACGATAATTCAACAAAAGATGAACCGATTTTCTGTCGACAACTACCGAATTTGTATTTCTTATTGAGTAATTGACCATACTGAGCAAGAAATATAAACTGCCATCTATACGAATAAAGACGAAGTAAAATAACGATGTAGTTGAATAGAATACTAGAACGTTACTATGCAACAAATTCATTTATTTTTAGGGTTCCGTACCTCAAAAGGTAAAAAAGGAACCCTTTTAAGATCACTCTCTGGTCCGTCTGACTCTGTCCGTGTATTCTAAAACCTATATTATAGTTCCCGTTGACCTAGAATCACGAAATTTGGCAAAAAGCAAGGTCTTACAGCACATGTAAAGGGAAAAATCTGAAAACCGTAAATATGTAGATTAATAACAAAAAAAAAGTGATTTTACTATTACAAACTTATTATTTGCGGTTGGTGCAATAGCCGTTTCATGGGTTTGAACAGCAAAGTTAAGTTTGTCCTTTAAAAAGTTTGTACGGAACCCTCGGTGCGCGAGTCCAACTAGCACTTGGCCGGTTTTTCTTAATTTAAATCGTTTCATTTTGATGTAAAAATTGGCCATCAAATTATTTCCTTAACTACATTGTGAATAGGCATGACGACAGTATAAAAAAAAGGCAAATCTATTTAGTCCGTTAGTTAGAGTATGGAAAATTAATGGACACGTATTTTTTGTTTTTGTAAATCAATGAATATTGACAAAGATAAAACGCATCAAAACTCGGGAGTGGGGGCTCGTGACGTCAGAACTAGCTAAAACATATACCGTGGCGCATGGCGTGACGTATTGAGAGTTTTAAAAGCGTCGTATCTTCGTCAATTTTGGTTTACGTAACAAAAGAAAAAACACGGGTCAAATATTTTTTGATAATCTAACTGACGGACTAATTACATTTTTTTGTCGTCTCGCCTATTATGTATTTTTCTGACGAATAAATCGTCTCATTAAATCTTCATCCATCGCGTCGCTACAGAAACTCTGAATACAGAATGGATCTTTCTCTTGTAGATTCGTGCGCGCCTCCTATACGTGATGCCGACGAAGAACACACCGTTCCTGACTATGAAGAACATCTTCGACTCCACGTTCCCTGACCTTGGCGCGGAGCAGCAGCTGAAGGATGGCCAGATCATCGAAGAGGCACAGGTATGTGACTGATCAGTAGTACTGTCAAACTCTATTCTAAAGCCGGGTACAGACTTACGAATGAAAGAATTTGCCGTCCACATTTAATAATAATAATTTATTGGAAACAAGAAAAGCTCAGTTTACAAAAACTCTGTGTTCGATAACAACTGCATTAGTATAAAACTGTGTCGCAGTCATTAACGCCCAAATAGTCGAGAAATAATCAAAAACCAAAAATTAAAATTAGAAAAAAAAGAATAAAAATAAGTACTAACACTTTTAAAACTTAAAATTAACAATATTAACATTGTCGCAATGTATCATGCAATGTAACGAAATTCCCAGTGTGGCCGCCTTGCGCGCACGAACCGTGCACACTACGCGCGCGAACAGAGCATTTCGAAACGTGCGCGCCGCGAGCCGACATTTGTCGTTTTTTCGCCGAACACAAACGGGCACGGGGCGCCAGGGTGGACGGGTTGCGTGTGTCTGTACTGCGGAACGCGTGCGAACAATGAAGAAGACGAAGCTACACTTGAACAATGTAGTGAAGAAAAAGTAATGCAGTTAATTGAGGCGTACAGAACAAAATAAATTCTGTGGAATCTACAAAATGAATATTTGTACAAAAAACATCTCATTCGCGTTGTCTCTGGAGACAGCTATGTTCGCCGCGCGCGCCGGAAACATACGCGAGTAGGTACCTAGTACATGGTCGGTTCGTGCGCGCGGTGCGTCCACACATATGAAATGCTCCTTTTAAGTTACTTTGCATGTTACGTTACATCCGTCTGTACCCGGCTTAAGGTGGATGCTCCAGGGTAGCCCCGGGTAAATTTCCTTACGTTTTGGAGCGTTTTAAGCGCATAAAGGTGCAGGAATGAATTTGACCTTGAAAAAGTCATTCCAGCACCTTTATGCGCTTGGAGGGTTGTATTGATGATTATAATTCTGTAGTACATACGTGTTACAGCCGCGGATGATGAAATGATGTTTATTTTTGCAAGTAGGTTTTTACAAACACTATTACACGTCATTTTTTAAAAACTTGATGGGGCCGGTGTTTCGTACCTGACTACTCTGAGAAGAAACAGCCGAAACAAACTCAGATGTCACAGTCTCTTTTGAAGTCCAGACATAATCTTGCTCAATTCACATGAGGACTATGCAGATTAGTGTCTGAGATGGTCTTTAGAAGAAAGAACCACACAGATTTGAGTGGACTTGTCCAGTCAGTGCAAGCATTTGTCAGTTATCGTGTAGCTCGACTTATAACTCAAGGAGCTCA
Source organism: Xestia rhomboidea (assembly GCA_963853795.1). Taxonomy (NCBI): domain Eukaryota; kingdom Metazoa; phylum Arthropoda; class Insecta; order Lepidoptera; family Noctuidae; genus Xestia; species Xestia rhomboidea. Next base: position 17,149,756 of record OY970777.1, read on the forward strand.
ACGAAACGACGAACAATACCAAAGAAAGGACATTTGGGTAGGTCGCTTATAGTACTCAAACTGCCAGACAGTCGTGGGGTTAAAATAAAAAAATAAAATATGTGACCCACATTGTCCTCACGTTCACAATAATTAAGTAAAATTAATAATAATTTACAAAATGAATGTCAATAAAAAACATCAATAAATGTCACAATAATAATAAAAAAAGTAAAACACTTAACAAAATAAGTATTCCGGTCAAATCAGTAAATGTCACAAAAAAATGATAAAAAATAAAGTAAAAAATAATAAAATACTGAAATAAGTATTCATGTCAAATCATTCAATGTCAAAGTGTATAAAAGAAAGGAATCAATTATAAATAAGCGAAGTCCGAAATTTGAACATTCACAGAGTAAATTTCATTGGAGCAGCTTAATCCCAAGCCTTTTAATCTTCAAGATAGCGATTAACATGATAGTAGGCTTTCAGGCATAACTTCCGTTTTATAAACGATTTGAATTTATTTAGGCTAAGTGCTTGAATATGGCTCGGAAGTTTATTGTAAAAACGTATACATTGGCATCTAAACGTACCCCCTATTTTCTTGTGTCCGTTTCGACTGCTCGGCCACGGTGTCGTAGAAGAAAAACGACTACGTCAACATTACGAAGGAATTTGTAAAACACTAACAATGAAAGTCGCAAATACGTAGATCCAATATTCAGAAAGTTATAAAGGTTTAACCATGGCCGCGCGGTCCGCACATGGAGAACCGCACGGCCACGCAGTTCTCTTATACGGAGGCTTCGTAGAGGTCCCATTCTTTTTGCTAACCACTGATACGATTTCGAAGAAAATGTAGATAGTATAATTATAGCCCTAATGTTTGGATTTCACGACCTACAGCACTTAAATGCCATGGCCGCGCGGTCCGAACATAGAGAACCGCGCGGCCACGCATTTCTCTTATTACGGAGCTTCGTAGAGGTCCAATTCTTTTTGCTAACTACTTATATGATTTCGAAGAAAATGTAGACAGTATGAATAAAGCCCCAATGTTTGAATTTCACGACTTACAGCACATAAATGCTATGGCCGCGCGGTCCGCACATGGAAAACCGCGCGGCCACGTAGTTCTCTTAAACGGAGCTTAGTAGAGATCCCATTGTTTTTGCTAACCACTTATATGATTTCGAAGAAAATGTAGACAGTATGAATAAAGCCTTAATGTTTGGATTTCACGACCTACAGCACTTCTAACCTATAATACAAGTTAGAAGTAGGGTGACCAAGATTAATGGTGCGTCAATTAGACATTTTCAATTTTACTAAGATAAAATATGTAAGTACCTTTTATTCTAAAAAGGATTAATGATTGTGTATTCGATTAGTACCTACTTACCTGTACGAAAAATATACCTTCCTGCCTCTTTATGATGTAAACACTAAAATTTTAATAAACCAAGCGTTTGTTTAAAAAACTGATGTAGAGGTACTTATTGTTTTTAATGATGACGCCTAAATAGCTTACTGCAGTAGATAGTGCACGTATTTTTGCAAAAGTGTATTGCATGTGTATGTCAGTGTACTTGCTTTGCAGGTAAGCCATACCCAGCTAGCAAAAAATAATCTTACAAATATCCCAAGACCATATTTTTTTCAGTCTTATATCACACTTACAGACACCTATAAGTGTGGATTTGGGCGCACTTTATAAGTATATTCACCCTTGCAATTGCCTTGTAATGGTCTTGCGAAGTGTATTTTCACACTTACAAGCCTCTTGCTGATGCTTTTATAATGACAAATAAACTTACAAGTGACTTACAATGGCGCGCTGTAAGGGTAAATAACCTTAAAGTCCTCTTACTAATAAAATAAAATACTATTTTAAGGGTAATATCGCTTATAATCCTCTTTGTGATCTCCTAATAAGAGTGTTATCACAAACCGCGAACTCCTTAGAACTTTTGTGAAAATAATAAAGTATTATATTTAAATTTATGTTTCCTACAAAAGGCTACAGTGTATATTTTCTAATTTCTTACTCATGTATTTGTCACGCACTAAGTATATGCGATTATTAGGTTGCGAAGTAGTTTTTCTCGATTACTTTGAAATTTTAATAACAATATTTTTACGGGCCTTTTAAAAAATGTGTCTTTTACTTTATATATTTTTTAATTGTTTGTAAAATAATATCAAAATGTCGCCATTACGACCAACCACGACTTATAAGTGCTTTATTAGAGCAATATAAGTCCAGTACTCTTGTCTAAGGTTTATATCGCACTCGTAAAAGTCAAATTAAATCTAAAACTACTGTCTACGCGGCCATGTTGCTTATATTTTTAGGGTTCCGTAATATGTAAAAGCAAGCCAAACGACGAAATCGAAGGATCTAATAGAAAATTAATGATAATGTGTACTAAATATTAAAATAGTCTATTACCTGATTTCATAACAATTTCTGGAGTCAACACAACAAAGAAAATAAATAACCCTTAATAGGGAATTGTTGTAGACCTTTTAAAGTGCTATTACTCTTTATTATATCTTAGGTGAGATAAATCACACTTTTAAAATACTAGTTTACAGAAGTCTAATAAAACACTTAGTGTAGTCACTTCTAAGGTTGACTGTACTTATAAAATGAATTTATAAGTATTAATTAAGAATCAAAGGCAATTAGACTTGTAAAAGGCGCTTATAATACCACTGCTCTTATTAATATCATATAACGTGTTCTTAAATACGTCTATAAGACTATGTTATAAGTATGAATGCTCTTAAAACTTAAATAGACTTATAAAATAGCACTATAAGAGTTCCTGTCTTAATCAGAACACATATAAACCTTATATAAAACCATAGCTCTTACAAGCTTTTGTTTGTAAGGGTATTAAGGGTTTCTGACTTAATCAGAACACGTATAAACCTTATATAAAACCATCGCTATTAAAGCTTTTGTTTGTAAGGGTATTTTGCTAGCTGGGTAGATATCCGATATCCGTGGGATAAGCCATTCTAAATAATTTCACAAAAAAGTCATTTTGCGTTTGTTTGTCTTCATTCGAGACGTAACGACACCCAAAAACGAAACAAAAGACTGGAGTGAGGCGGGGGTTGCGTCCGTACTAAGTGTTTTATCTCTATCAGCTGTTTTTAGTATCGTAGGTATCGGTGCCAAAGCTGAAGTCAGTGATAACGATATTGCACACAGTATCGCAACAAGTATCGATGCGAAAGCAATCAGCACAGCTATTCCAAAACCCTTCGATTCGATTTTGATTCGGAAAGTCGTATGTATATCTCGCTCGCATCGTTATGGCAAAAAACACAGACACATACACCTTTCACTTCAACTCTGATACCGACACCTATACCTACCTATTAATATATTTGTCAGAAATACAAAAGAGTGTCAATCCCGTGATGACCAAGAAGGTAGGTATCTAAATAAAACTAAATATTTGTATACAAATCTTATAACATTGCATAATTGTTAATTTACAGTAATATAAATGAGTGTTTTCTTTAGCAAAATGTTAAAATTTGTATTTAAATATACGAATACGGTGTTAATATTTTCGCATGACATGAGTACTTCTCCATCCAATTAACCATATTTATTCCCTCATTATGATATTAGATACTACTTACCTACGTATGTGATACAAAAACGACGCTTTTGGAAATGCCTGATTGACGCACCATAAATCTTGGTCACCCTACTTCTAACTTGCATTATAGGTTTAAGTACTGTAGGTCGTGAAATCCAAACATTAGCGCTTTATTCATACTGTCTACATTTTCTTCGAAATCGTATCAGTGGTTAGCAAAAAGAATGGGACCTCTACTAAGCTCCGTTTAAGAGAACTGCGTGGCCGCGCGGTTCTCCATGTGCGGACCGCGCGGCCATAGCATTTAAGTGCTGTAGGTCGTGAAATCCAAACATTAGGGCTATAATTATGCTATCTACATTTCCTTAGAAATCGTATCAGTGGTTAACAAAAAGAATGGGACCTCTACGAAGCCTCCGTATAAGAGAACTGCGTGGCCGTGCGGTTCTCCATGTGCGGACCGCGCGGCCATGGTTAAACCTTTATAACTTTCTGAATATTGGATCTACGAATTTGCGACTTTCATTGTTAGTGTTTTACAAATTCCTTCGTAATGTTGACGTAGTCGTTTTTCTTCTACGACACTGTGGCCGAGCAGTCGAAACGGACACATTTTCTTGAGCCTCGTTGCAGGAACAACAAATTTGTGCTTGTTCCTCGTATTTATGTTGTGGATATCACTGTATTTTTTAAACAAATTAATATTTTTATGTGCGTACAAAAGATTTTCATAAATAAACTGAGAGGGCACAGTAAGAATATTAATCTCTTTAAATTTTTCTCTGAGGGAGTATCTGAGACTTAATTTATAAATTGAACGAATTGCATTTTTTGCAAAATAAATATTGTCTGAATATCGGCGGCATTACCCCACAAGAGCATACCGTACGACATTACGCTGTGGAAATAACTAAAGTAAACTAAACGGGCAGTCTCTAAATCAGTTAAATCACGAATTTTTCTAACGGCGAATGCTGCAGAGCTAAGTTTTTTTGATAATTTGTTTATATGCGGGCCCCACTGCAGCTTGGCATCCAAAGTTATGCCTAAGAACACAGTGCTATCTTCCGGTTTCAACTCTTCAGCCTTGATTTTTACAGTAGTTTCCACTTGTCTTACGTGGGGTATCGTAAACTTAATACATTTAGTTTTTTTCTCATTTAAGAGTAGATTATTAACATTAAACCAATTAACGATTTTTACCAGGGCGCTATTAACCTCGTCTGTAACTATCTGCTGACGTTTGAGTTTAAATAAAAGAGAAGTGTCATCTGCATCTTATTTTAATCAACATACAACCTGACACTTACCTGCAAATTGCAAACGACGTAACAAAATTTGAATTTCGCACCCTGGAGCATCCACCGTAACTCTATTTCTTCTTCGTCAACTGTTTCTTCCTTCCCTTGTGCCAAGTTGTTTGAGGTTTGTAACAGGAATAATTGTAGTGGAAAATGAAATACAACCGATTTTATAAAATTATTTATTTATTCTTATGAGTACATCAAACAGAAATGTACTCTTATAGAGGAAAAAAGAAACTGGAGCGGTTAAAAAAAGACTGGTTTATGTAAAATTATTTATTTTTTCTGAAAAGAAAGATACAAAATGGTAAAAACTTATAAAACCAATACATTGTAGTACACACTACACAGACACTTAGAAACTAAAGTAAGATAATATTTATTTGAAAAGAAAAACCCAGTTTTTGTAAGAATCATATAATTGTTCTGGTGAAAAAGATACAAATAGTAAAAATTACATTTATTATATCGAAATAAAAAAAATAGTTAGAAAAATAGTAAATCTTAATCTTACAAATTGAATAAAATTAAAGTATTAAATCTTATATCTATAACATTGCCATCGTTCTTGGTCACTCTCCTTGTTCTTGCCCTTCCAAACTCATTTAATTTCTGAATTTAAATCACTGTCAAAATTATTTTAATTTGCGTCTCTTTCTAAACTATTAGAACGGAAAAGAACTTTGGCAGCAATTGTACTTAACGATAAACAAAAAAACTAACTCTAAGGGCCTATTTCACGATGTCCGAAAGCACTACTAACTGAATAAATTCAAAAATGGAACAGAAATTGTATGAAATTATCTGTCAAGTTAGTTAACTGGAACTTAATCGTAGGTGATGAAAGAGGCCCTAAATGTTTCTCTGGAAGACTTACAATCTAACAATTAAAACGTACATTAGTATTCCAAAAATATATCAAGAGGTCCTTGAAAAGTTTGGTTTCACTTCTAGTTTCAAACTCAGAATGAAACCGAAATTGGTCTGTGTGTTTTAAACCTCCAAGTGTAAAATATGTAAAATGCGTGCAATGACACCAATAAGCTAATTTATAGATTTTATTAAGATGTTTCATATCGGACATGAATATTTTAACATTAAAAAGAAAAATTAAGTACTAGCTGTATAGATTTTATTAAGATATTAGTTAGATGACATGGATATTTTAACTTTAATAAGAAAAATTAAGTACTACGAAAGGTTGAGGTAGTACCATCAATGCTTTGGAAATCTTTACTCACAATATCTTAATATTCCTTGGATGACAGAGTTGAAGAGACTCTCTGTTTTCATCTCCAGACAAATGACAATCGCTTTCACTGCGTTTCGTATTTCTACAAAGCCATCTTTTCGGTAGCTTTAAATGTGAATACATTTTTGCGATATTTATCATCGTGTTCACTGATGGACAGTCACTGTGTCTAGGTCTTCAAAAGATCTGTCATACTCGTCATCACCAGTTCCCTTGTTCTTCAGCTGCTCGAAAACTGTCCTGCTATTATCTGCAAAAACTCTCACCTCAACTTCCTTGACATACTTTGTAGTGTTGTGACCTCCATTGTCTTGAAACTTCAAATCGGTGGGACTTTTGACGATCGCTTCATCTTTTCAATGGTTGTTCAAACCACTGTTGTTGCAAGGTGTAGAGCTCGTAATAGCCAGCCGTTTCTACAGAAATCTTTGCTCCTCAATCCCGGTCTGAACGACGAGACCTCTGCCAGAAGCAAGGCCACTGGGAAAAGGTTGCGTTGGTGGCAGTGTCATTTGGAAGGTCAGTTTCCTCGTCAGATAATTCTATCGTTGCAGTGTGGTCACTGCTGGCCGATGGTCTGGGGAAGTATAGTTCTCGTGGCTGCGGTCGGTTGTAGGGAGCAGTGGATATCCTGCTACCTGATACTCCCTCTGCAGTCAAAGCTCTTCTTTTACGCAATGCCTCAATACTCTTCTCAATATTGTATTTCTTTTGGGCCTTAACTTCATTCATTCTTTGAAGTTTCGCTTCAAGTTCTTTTTTCGTTTCCTCTTCGTATTGTCGCAGAGCTTTAATGTCCTTTTCAAATTCTGCCTCACTTTTTGCCAACGAGTTTTGCAATGCTTCCATATTTTTCTCAATATTCTCCTTCTTTACGGCCTTAATTTCATTCATTCTTTGAATTTCTGCTTGAATTTCATTTGTCTTGTCAGCCTCCTGTTGTCGCATAGTTTCAAGGCACTTTTTGAATTCTTCATCGTTCTTTGTCAGCATGGCTTGCATTGCCCCAATATTCTTTTCCATGTTGAGTTTAGTTTCGGCCTTAATATCGTTCATATTTTGAATTTTTGCATCAATAACATTGTTTTCCTCGGCCTCACGTTGTTGCATGGCTCTAATACTCTTTTCAAATTCGGCTTCGTTTGCAGTTAATTGTGTTTGCAATGCCTTAATATTATTCTCAGTACTATCTTTCTTAGAAGCTTCAAAACATTTCAAGATTTGAATTTGTGCTTCAAAATCACTTGTTTTCTCAATTTTTTGTTGTTCCATTGCCGCAATATTTCTCTCCATGTTAGGTTTTGCCTGGGCTGCAATTTCTTCAAGTTTTTGAATTTCGGCTTCAATTTCACTTTTCTTCTTAGCTTCATATTGCTGCATAGCTTCAATATCTTTCTCTAATTCTTCTTTTCGAATAGCGAATGCTTTTTGCATTTCCTCAATGTTCTTCTCAATGTTGTGTTTTATCTCGTCCCTCTGTTGTTCCAAAGTTTTTATATTTTTTTCAATACTATCCTGCATTTCAGATGCAGTTACTTTCATGTTTTTAATTTGTGTTTCAAATTGAAGTTTTTCACCGGCCTCATATTTTTGCATTTCGTCAATACTTTTTTCGAATTCGGCTTTGTTAATAGCCAACTGGTTTTGCAATGTTTCAACAATCTTCTCAATGTTAGCTTTCTTCTGAGCTTCAACTTCTTTCATTGTTTGAATAGCAGTTTCAATTTCATTTTTCTTCTCAGTTTCGAATAGTTGTATCGACTCAGTATTCTTTTCAAACTGAGTTTTATTGATAGCAAACGCGTTTTCTATAGCTGCGATATTCTTCGCAATATCATATTTCTTTTGCGCCTCAATTTCTTTAATTTTTTGAATTTCAGCTTCAATTTCATTTCTCTTTTCAGTTTCATATTGTTCCATAACTTCAACATTCCTCTCTAATTGAGCCGTATTCACGGCTAAAGAGTTTGGCATTGCCTCCACATAGTTCTCTATTTGATCTTGATTCATAACTAAAATGTTTTGTAATGCGTCAATATTCTTCTTGATATTTTCTTTCATCTGAACCTTAGTTTCTTTCATTCCTTGAATTTCATCTTCGATTTCTTTTTTTTTCTCAGTCTCGTATTTTTGCATTTCCTGAATATTTTTCTCGAATTCGAGTTTATTCATAGCTAACGTATGTTTTAATGCTTCAATATTATTTTCAATAGTGTCTTTCACCTGAGCCTCAACATTTTTCATGTTTTGAATTTCAGCGTCAACTTCACTTTTTTTATTATCTTCAATTTGTTTCATACGTTTAAAGTTCTCTTCCATTTCCTTTTTAATCTCGGCTAACTTTTTTGTCAATGCTTTAATGTTATCATCCATACTTTTTTTCTTTCTATTCTGATATAGGCTCATCTTTTCAATTACTTTTGCAATTTTAGTTTGTTTCTCGGCTTTGGTTTCTTCCATCATTCGCATGTTTTTCTTAAAGTATTTCTTATTAATTTCCAAAGTTTCTTGCATTGCTTCAATGTTATCAACTATCTTGATTTTCGTCTGAGCCTTTTTCTTTTTGATGTTTTTAATTTCAGCTTTAATTGTATTAACTTTTTCAGCCTTGAATTTTTCCACTGCTTTGATGTATTCTTCGTGTTCGGCCTTTTTCTTAGCTAACTTGCTTTCTAAAGATTCAAGCTTTTGCTCCATTTTGATTTTTATTTGGGCTTCAGTTTCTTGCAGTTTTTTCATATTAGCTTCAAATTCTTCGTTTTTATAAGCTTCGCGTTTTTTCATTGTTTCAATATCCTTCTCTAAAACGATTGCCTGCTGCGCTTCGTATTGTTGCAAACTTACAATCCTGTCTTCGGATTCTTCTTCATCCGCTTCTACTTTTTTTTTCATTTCTCTTATGTTCATTTCAATCTCATTTTTTTTCCGAATCTCATTTTCCTTAATGTTCTGGATATCCATTTCAATTTCATTTCTCATCGCAGCTTCTTTTAGTTGCATTGCCTTAATGTTCTTTTCTGTTTCTTCCTTGGTGACAGCTAACTTGTTTTGCAAATATTTTATATTTTCCTCTAGATCAAATTTCACACGAGTGTCTGTTTCTTGCAATCTTTGAATATCGGCTTCAATTTGACTTAGTTTCTCAGCTTCGAACTGTTTGATGGCTCGAATACTTTTCTCGAGTTCTTCTTTATTGTTATGCATTAACTCGAAATTTTTCGCCATCTCGTTTTCCTTCCGAGCCTCCTCTTCTTCCAAATGTTTGATTTCAGCTTCAATTTCTCTCTTTCTCTCTGCCTGATGTAGCTCCATGGCACGAATTTTTTCATTAAATTCGTCTTTTGCCTTGTTTAAGGATTTTAACCTTTTCTCGTGGTCTTTTTCCATTTTTCTTTTCTCTACCGCCTCGATGTCTTTCATTTTTTGGATTTTCCTATCAAAATCTTGTATCTTCTCTTTTTCGGTTTTTTCCATAGCCTTAACGTTTTCCATTTTTCTTTGAATCTCAGCGACCGCTGTGCGCTTTGCGGCGATATTACTGTCTATCTTTGCTTTCATTTTCGACTCGACATCTTGTAGCTTTTGGATTACCTTGTCAATTTTAGCTACTGTCTCAGCCTCTTCTACTTTAATTCTTTGAAGATTCTTCTCAAATTGGTCTTTTTTCATGGCCAATGTATTTTTCTTTGCTTCAATATTCTTTTTAACATTGGTTTCTACCCTAGCTTCTACATCTTTCATGTTTTGAATTTCGCGGTTAATTTTATCTTTTTCGTCATCGTCGCGTTGTTTTGCGGCTTGGATATTCTGTTTAGTTTTCTCTTTAAGCGCATCTAACATGCCTGACATTTCTTCAATACTTTTCGTCATTTCCGTTTTGGCTCGCTCTTCCTTTCTCTCCCATTTTTTAATTTCAAGATCCATTAAAGCTTTCCTTCCAGCGATTTGTTGATTTATTTCATCGATATTATTTTTAATTTTATCAATTTTCCTTGATAGTATTGTCAACTTACTTTCTGCAGTTTCGTCTATTTGAAGTTCCTTTTTCTGCATCGTGGCGAAAATTTTCTTCAATAATTTCTTATCTCTTTCTATCCTAGCTATTATACCGTTTACTCTTTCCGAGTACCTCGTTGTTTGTAATTCTTTCTGCTTTTTATCGACTTTAGATTTATATTTAATAACTTCTTTCTTCAAAGCTTCCACTTTCGGACTGTGCCTCGGTTTATATTCCCTTTTTTTGACTGGCGTTTTCATGTCCTGCGAACAAGCAATAATCTTTTGTTAAAAATAAAGTTTGACATCGTTTTACATTTATACATGGTTCCAGGTTTCATAGCAATCGAATCACAAAAGGGCAGAACGCATTTTTTTATAATTCCTCGATTAAATTACTGACAAGATGAAAATATAGTTAAGTTTAAAAATGAGTGTTGAATTAATTATTGAACAAACAGTTTCTATCAGTATATGAATGGGAGCGAGGAAGTGATGATTGTACGGTGTTTATAGGTTCTGAAGATAACGGGCCGGTCGATACACTTCCGGCTGGGCGGCGGGTGTTTCGGCACCATGAGCCTGAAGCGAATCCAAGTGGACGAAGACCTGACTGATGAGGAGGTGGTCGCCAAGTCTTACCCTATAGGTAAGTTAGCATGCCTGGGCCACGAAAATACGGCTTTGGACGGCATTTTAGCTGTTCGTACCCAATATTTTCCCATTCAACTTTTGCCAAGCAGAAGATACCGACGCGAAAACGGTTACCATGTCCCTCCCACCCTTTTTGGACAAAAACTAAATATTAATTGTCAAGACATAAGTTATTGCAACTCATAGCCAATACTTTAGTACAACACAGGGAGATAATTCAGAAATAAATTAAGTAATATTAATTAATTACTTAGGTTATTAGAGCAGCGGTAGCCCAGTGGTGGCGGCCCCTGCTTACGAACAGTAAGTCGTGGGTTCGAACCCAGGCAGGCGCATTACTTTGTGTGATTTATTTCATCACCGCTGCTCTCAAAACGGTGAAGGAAAACATCGTGAGGAAACTTTTAGAGGCATGTTCTAGAACCAAAAAATTCGAAAACATGTGACATCTACCAATCCGCACTGGGCCCACGTGGTGGATTATAGCCCATTCCCTCTCATTGAGAGGAGGCAAGTGTCCCAGCAGTGGGAACATTAATAGGCTGATGATGATGAATTAATTATTCAAAACAGTGAAGTATTTGAAACCTATTTTCGACTTTCACAATGCACACACTTAATAAGATAATACGTGTTTAGGGAGCACCCACAAAGTCCGCGTCCTATGCTACAACCTGTCCGACTACGTGTACTCGGTAACGGACCAACCCAATGTGGTCTCCGAGAAGTACTTCAACTTCGAACAGCTGAGGAGCGGCGAACTGGTCGACGCTACGGTGAAGACTGTGGCCGAGAACCATGTGCTGCTCAATGTGGGGAGGGTTGCAGGTGAGAGACATTATTACTATTATTCTACTTTATACAGGGTATAAACAGACCAACCAAGCATTCTGTACTTCAAACTAAGTAACTCTACGCTAAAAATATTGGTGAAAAATCACGTTTTACGGTAAAACTCAATGTAACGCACTCAAAACATTGTGCTGATGGACGTATTTAATAGTAAACGGGTTATGACATAACTCATACCATCACCACCATGGGTCATAACTTTCCTTACCTCCATAACCCGTTTACATTACCCGATTGCGTTTTTTCAAATACTAGTTTTTAAAACTAGTATGTATTTGAAAAAATAAAACTTGTGAAAAAGTTGGAACTTAGACCTCCAATATCTCGGAATGCGCCACCTCCGGGATCAGCAGTGACGGCGGGAGGGGTATCCATCGGCGTCGAGTCGACGTTAAAGTACTTAGGTCTCGTCCTCGACAGCCGGTGGAACTTCGCGGAGCACTTCCGACGTTTGGCCCCTAAACTGGAGCGGACAGGGGCTGCCTTCAGGCGGCTCCTGCCCAACCTGGGGGGGCCAAACGCCTCCTGCCGGAGGCTCTACGCGGGAGTCGTGCGGTCCATGGCCCTTTACGGGGCCCCGGTGTGGGCGCGTTCATTGAGGCAGCGAGCTGCCAACCATCTGAACGCGCCCCAAAAGGTGGTGGCCGTAAGGCTGGTCCGGGGGTACCGCACGATCTCCCGCGAGGCGGCGAGCCTCCTTGCCGAATTGCCGCCATGGGATCTGGAGGCGATAGTCCTCGCGCGCCTACATGAGTGGCGCGCGGAGGCGCTACGCCGGGGGGAAACTCCGCTGCCGCGGCAAACCGTGGAGATACCGTGGCCCCGGAACACAAAGGGCGATGAAGGAACATGGATGGGTTTTAGTCAGTAAAAGTCTGACACTCCCTCCTGCTCAGCCCAAAGCGGGAGAAGTCATTTGATGATTTCCCATCCGAAAAAAAAAAAAAAAAAGACCTCCAATATCTCCGTAACTAGAAGGTTCCCAGGTATGGTGTAGAACAAAAAAAATATCGCAATGACGGGGAGAACAAGTGCCTTTACTATCTTTTCCATTGGTAAAATTCGCGCTCGGATTACCATTGACTTCTAAAAGGTTTAAATAGTCGTTAAGGGTCTATTTACACCCTTCAGAAGTCAATGGTAATCCGAGCGCGAATTTTACCAATGGAAAAGATTGTTGTAAAAGTAAAGCGGGTAGTAAGATATGGAAATAGGTCAGACGTGGTTGCCTACCTACTAGCTGATGCCCGCGGCTTCGCCCGCCCGCAAATTACTATATACTAAAACCTTCCTCTTGAATCACTCTATCTATTAAAAAAACCCGCATCAAAATTCGTTGCGTAGTTTTAAAGATTTAAGCATACATAGGGATATAGGGACAGAGAAAGCGACTTTGTTTTATACCTACTATGTAGTGATTGTTAACTGGCTGGTTATAATCTTTTTAGGTTACGTATCGCAAGCGCACCTGTTCGACTCTGGGATCCTGGCCGATAGTAAAAAGTCTACCACTTCGAATCCGAAGAAAAAATATAAGGTGAGTGAGATTTCTGCTAAACTTATATTAAGGCGACTACAGGAACTAAACGCGAGTTTTATAATGTAAAAAAGCATATGATTCACTGCAATAAACAAAACCAGAAAAACATATGATATTTTCAGGTTCTAATATGCTAGTATTATAGTGTTTTGAAAACATAATACAACTAATTTTACTTGATAAAAATCTTTTAACGAGTACAAACTATACTCAAATACATGCGATCATTCTGATTTTTTGGCAAATAATCCTACAAGCAACGTATTAGCATGATAGTTTTATTTTTTTAGTCCAACCAATAGATTTTTTGTAAATCGCAAAAAAAAACACTCATTTCGCACTATTCGGCCCGCAGTGACTGACGTAATAATAATAATAAATCTTTATTTCCAGCTTACAATTCCAATGTCACTACATGCTTCAGTAATATAATATTTAACTTGAGAATTGTACTTAACACAGAAATATACACCTCTGACACCCAAGCTAAGATTGAACTTGTGTTATGAGTGTCAGGGCTCTCTTAGTTCACTAAGACAGTAAATACATCAAAATTCGTAACAACCACTTTGTAGTGCAAGCTGATTAGAACTTATTCTAAAAGTATTACAAACGAAGTTTGAACCACCACAATTAGAGTTGCTAATTTAGCTCTTGTAGTCGCCTTATAGCTCTTTCATTGATGGAAGTTTGTTACACTGACGCAAAAACTACTGAAGGTAATAAAACTTTACAGTAACATAGAATTTACGGCATAACACATCCTACTTCCAACGCGATGTTTGTTACTCTTTCACGTAAAAACTGCTGAACGGATTTAGACGAAATTTACAGGTACACAGATAGTTTATAACCTAGATTAACACAGGATACTTTTTCATCCCGGTAGTACGGTCCAGTGTGACGATTAGCGAATTCCATAAGCATAACTTCAACTACAGTACTTCCTCAAGTTATTATGCCTTGTGACTGTGACTGTAGCTTTGTTTTTTTTTTTTGTATTTTTGACATTCAAAAGTGCCGTAATGGTCTAATTGAAATAAATGACTTGAGTTTGAGTTTATATGCAGGCTATAATTTAAAAAGACAATCTAATCAAAAAGCCGTGGGCGAAAGTTATGATGGGCTCCAAGGAGATAGTACTTATCTGAATTCATGAATTAACTAACTATAAGTAATTAAATTTATTTTATAATAAATAAATATAAATATCGCTGGACATTACACGCAGCGCCATCTAGTGCCACACTAAGCAACGAGGCTTGTGTCATGAACACCAGATAGTTGATATACTACATAGATACTTTTTGTTTGTAAATACATACTTATTATACATATAAACATCCATGACTAGGAAACAAATATCCATGCTCATCACACAAACATTTGCTCCTACCGGGATTCGAACCCGGGACCCTAAGAACGTGAGGCAGCCTCACTACCGCTGCGCCATTCAGGTCGTCTTTATGAGTTTTTTTTTCATGGGGTTAGACGCCAGTAGCTTCGTTAGTTGGTTTAAGGTGGATGCTCCAACCGTCCCGCGAAATTTAAATTTCGCGGGCTGGTTAGAGCATCCACCTTAAGTAATTCATATTATGGGTAAGTTTTAAGTTGACTTTTGGCAAGATGTATGCCAGGACTGTTTTGAATCCAAGAAAAAAAATATAATAGGCGTGACGACAGTATCAAAAAATTGCAAATCTATTTAGTCCGTCAGTTAGAGTATTGCAAATTAATGGACACGTATTTTTTGTTTTTGTAAATAAATGAATATTGACAAAGATAAAACACATCAAAACTCGGGAGTGGGGGCTCGTGACGTCAGAACTAGTTAAAAATTATACCATGGCGTGACGTATTGAGAATTTTAAAAGCGTCGTATCTTCGTCAATTTTGGTTTACGTAACAAAAGAAAAAACACGGGTCAAATATTTTTTGATAATCTAAGAGACGGACTAATTGGATTTTTTTTGTCGTCTCGCCTATTAATATGAGGTTTTAACTATGTATTCCATTTTCCTATTAGCTAGTCAAAATTAATGTTAATTCTGTTTAAACATAACTAATTTAGATTAGACTAACGATGCAGTCGTCATTATAAATTGATTTGTTTACTTTGTAACCATGACTACAGATAATGTTAATCATTGTATGGGATTATAATTACGTATTAATATTGCCAGTTCTTCATACAAATATCCTTATCAATTATGTTTTACACTTTGTACCCGTTTACTTTATTATCTGAGTTTATACTCTGTGTTTTGATGGCGTATTTATCTTTGTTTTAAATAAACTTCATTGTATGTTTATCAATGCAATCGACTCGCTCCATATTACATGCAACTAATACATAACAGGCAGAATAATGTTCAGTAAAACTCTGCCCGCCCATTCGTTGACTACAAGCGTGATGATTTATGTAAACCGACTAATATCAATCACATACATAGTTTCAAATCACAAGCGACATTAGAACAATAGTTATAAGGTTTAAATTGCATTTAGGTATCGCACACGCACATGTAACATGATTGATTCGCAAAATATGGTGTGGTGTGTCATATTATTATTAAACAAAAGCTATCGCATTTTTCCTCATTTAAACCAACAGAAAATACTAAATAGTTTAACGAAGTTTAATTAGTAACCCCATTCAACAACTATTGCATGGAAAAGCCATTCAAAGGGGTTAAATGAACAGAACTGAAAACAAAACGAATGAGTACCTAGATAAATATTGAAGTTGTAAACTAATATTAATTTATAATAGCCCTCCTTCTAATTTGTATTTTGTTATGCCCGACAGGGCCCACAATGCTCTAAAACTACTGTATGTATATTCCTATGTACCTACCACCTAAGTTCACATTGTGGAATGCAATAAAAGTATTGAGTATTGAGTATAACTTAGAGAGTTGCGTTGATCATTTTATTAATGATATAATTCTATAACTACATACGTATTACTTACGCGGATTATATTTTCATCAACATAAAACCTGACACAGACCTGCAAAGCGCAAAAAACGTAAGTTTTTTTTTTTAAATAATTATTTGAAAATTTGTTGGGCTACGCTAGTGCTTCCGCCTTAATAAACTAAGAAAATTAATCTGTATCTCAATGACATAAGGTGTGTTTTCGAATTAACACCGTAACAGACAACTGTTATAAGAAAATAAAATAAACATAGAACAGTTACTTTATTGTGTCAAGGATTCTATCCAATTGTAACAATGTTTAATTTTCATTGTTATCCTGATGTTAGAACAGTCCAATTGTTTTCATTATTTTTTCTGTTTTCCTCATTGAGTCATTTAGTTAGATTTATTGAAGTTAGTTATTTTTTTCTAATATTTTTGTAATAATTGAGGAAACATGGCATTTCAGCTAGGTACAAGGAATAAAATCCAATTATTTTAGATTTCTAAATAAATGGTGTTTCCTGTGTGGCAAAGGATTATTAGGATTATCAATTTGCGCTGTGACGTTTTTTTTTAATGTTACAGCACCATGCTGAGATAGGGGCCTTTTGGCCTTGTATAGGACCAATTTCGTTTTATTTTTATTTTTAGAAAGAAAGAAAGAAAGAAAAAATATTTATTTGACGTCAGTTAATAAAGCACACACACAATAATATAATAAAGATACAAAATAAGGAGTAAAACATAGATGTGCTGTGTGTTTTCACCATTTTATTTTGTGTTTCGTCCTGTGCTAATAAATGCTTTTCTTTCTTTCTTGTCTAATTTAGAACCCACATCTCATGTACCTACGGTTCGCCAGAACTAATGTCCGAGTCCCAAAGGTACACTGAGAAATTCATGATTGAAAAAACCCAGTAACATAGGAGTCATTATCAGCCTAGCCTTTTCTCAACTATGTTGGGCTCGGCTTCAAGTCTTACCGAATGCTGCTGAATACCAGTATTTTACATGGCGACTGCCTATCTGACCTCCATAACCCAGTTAGTACTAGGTAATGGTAAAGTAACATCTGACAACCAGTCTTATCAAGGTGTATTGTCCCTTTGGTAAGACTGGTTGTCAGACTTTCGGGCCACTGACAGATCTACAAATGTCAGCCGGGACCAACGGCTTAACGGCAACGCACCACCTAAAGCACTGAGCACAATAGTTCGTTATAATGGACGTAAGGAGACATTTAACGAAGCCTAAAGGCACTTGTTTTCCCCGTCATTGCGATATTTTTTGGACCATACCTGGAAACATTCTAGTTACGGAGATATTGGAGGTTAGAGTTCGAATCTATAAATGACAGCTCGGACCAGGCTTAACGTGATTTCGGAAGCACGGAGAAAACTCGGTATGTAATGGGTGAGCCACCCATCGATGTACCAACCTAGGCAAGCGAGGCTTAACCTAAAGATCGACCCGAGCGGCTGTTATTATTTAGCCACGAACTCCTCTTCTATACTAATATTATTAAGAGGAAAGATTTGTATTTTTGTATGTAACGAATAAACTTAAAAACTACTGGACCGATTTGAAAAATTCTTTCAGCAATGGATAGCTACATTATCAGCGAGTAACATAGGCCATATTTTATCCCCGTACTCCCACGGGAACGGGAACTACGCGGGTGAAACAGCGTGACGTCCGCTAGTTATTAATACGTGTATTACTACTTTCAAGTGTAGCACCCCTAGATGGACCAGTGGTCTTAAAATGTGACTATCAGACTGAAAGTGGACGATGTTGTGGCGCAGTTCGGGAGAGGCCCACGTCCAGTAGTGGACTGTCTCATCATCATCATCATCATTTCAATCGAAAGACGTCCACTGCTGGACATAGGCCTCCCCGCGCGTGTCGCCACATGTCCTGGTCCCGTGCGACTCGCATCCAGCGGATCCCTGCAACCTTCACCAGGACATCGGACTGCCTCAAGTGAACTATAATGCCCATCTTGTTACAGGTTGGGCAGGCAGTGAAAGCACGCGTGTTGGCTGTGGACCCTGGCAGGCAGACCCTATTCCTGACGCTGAAGCCATCGCTCCTGGCTCCAGACCTGCAAGTTCTGAGCAGCTACGAGCAAGCTGTCATCGGGAAGACATATACTGGGGTTATTAAGGTACAGTGTTGTACTTTTTACCATATTCTGATCATCCCGGTTCTTATATTAAGGTGTCTGTCTGTCACCTTTTGTCGCCTAAATGGCTGAACAGATTTCAATTAACACAGAAGGCACATAGGTAGACAATTACCTTAGTTAGGCTATAGGATACTTTTAATCACGGTAGTATATGTTCCCGTAGAATAATTCTCAACCTGCACTCCAATATTCACAATTTAGAAAATACTTGTTTCTTAACCTAATCGTTTCTATTTCAGACCATAAGGGACTACATTTTAGTCTCATTTTTCAACAACGTGACAGCGTATATTCCGCGACAATTTATCAGTAAGGAGCCCCTTGATAACATTGCACAGGCTTTTCACGTCGGACAAATTGTAAGTACCTATGACAAGGTTCTAAGTAACGTCGGTTTTTGACCATACTTAGAACCTTGTCGTGCAACAGAAAATATGGCACGTGTTTACTATTTTAAATAGCTCACTATTTTAAACTCTATGTCATTTATGGTTCAGTTCAAAATCAAAGCGTTATGGATATGTTATACTACAAAGGATTTGTTTTCAGGTAAATTGTACGATATTGCGACTGAATGCAGAGGAAAAGAAAATGTCGGGCAGTTTCATAACGCAGCCATTCACACAGACTGTAAGTATATATTACTAGTTGATTCTCGCGACCATCGTCCGCGTGACGTCATATTATAAAAATACTATTTTCCCCGTTTTGCAACATTTTTGCTACGCTCTTATTGGTCGTAGCGTGATGTTATATAGCCTATAGCCTTCCTAGATAAATGGGCTATCTAACACTAAAATAATTTTTCAATTCGAACCAGTGGTTCCTGAGATTAGCGCGTTCAACCAAACAAACTCTTTAGTTTTATTATTATTAGTGTTATAGTATTAGTGTAGATGTACCCGTATTTCAATACCCAATAAAAAATGTATTTACTGTTGCTACTTTTTAAACATGTAGTGTAAGTTGATTTTTGAATAGCTGTCTTGGAGATTTTTAACTTTGTCATGACATTAACTTTAAGGTTCCAAAACTGGTTATAGATCTAAGATCGACGAGATCTCTTGTTTGGTTCTTATTTTAATTCAACAAACCTCTTTTGCTCCACAGACAAAAAAAGATAAGCCGAACAAACGGAATGTAACACAAGACGGTGAAGTACCAAATAAGAAAACTAAAACTGACCAAACAGAAGTCATGGAGAAGAAGAAGAAGAAACAAACAACAGAAGAACCCGCAGAAGAATCAAACACAGAAAACAAAGGTGACCATGACAGTACAAGAAAAAAGAAAAAAATAAAACAAGAACAAACAGAAGTTATAGAAGAGAAAGTAAGCAAAAAAGATAAAAAGAAGAAAGCTAAACGGAATACAGAAGAACAACAAAAAATAGACTCAGAAGAAGAAGAAACACCAGTAAAAGAAAAAAGAAACAAAAAGAAAGAAAGAAAAGAATCAAAATCAGAAGAAAGCGATGCTATAGACACGGACTTAGACCTAGAAACGGTACTTGATCCACAAGACGCGGTACTGCTCGACATGAGAGAATGCACAACCCGAAAACATTACAAGAAAAAGGTTGCATCTCTACTAAAATCTATAAACAATAGATCTAAACGCTTAGCTAAGATAGACAGAAAAATAGCCAAGCTAGAAGACAAGGGATTGGATTCGATGACCAAACTGTTCCATACAGCGATGCAAACTGACAGGATTCTAGTCAAAGAAAGAATCGCAAGGTTAATGGAAGGTTTGGATGTAGCGCAAGCAAAGTTAAATGAATTTGGAGTAGAGTTAAAGGAAGAGTTTAAGAAGGAGAAGAAGTCGGAAGAAAAGGCAGATAAAGTAGGACCGAGGGAGAAAACAAGAGATAAGCTAGACGTGAAGATCGCGGAAAGTCTAGAACCAGCGTTAGAAGCGCCCAGTGCTCAGGAATTCTGGTCTGCAGGTGTTGACAGTTTGACGAAGACTGTGCAGGATGACGAGGAAAGCAGCAGTGAGGATGAGGTCAGTGTACTCGTGCTTCTGTTTATTTTTGTCTAATGGTTGTTAGCGCAACTGATGAGTAAAGGTCTTAGCCCAGTTACACGACTCCGCTCCCACCCGGCAAAAATATTACAATAGGCTAGTTTCTACCATCAATAAATTGCAAATCTATTTAGTCCGTCAGTTAGAGTATTGGAAAATAATGGACACGTATTTTTTGTTTTTGTAAATCAATGAATATTGACAAAGATAAAACACATCAAAACTCGGGAGTGGAAGCTCGTGACGTCACAACGCACTAAAATTATCGCACGGCGTGACGTATTGAGAATTTTAAAAGCGTCGTATCTTCGTCAAGTTTGGTTTACGTAAAGAAAAAATACGTGTCAAATATTTTTTGATAATCTAATGGCGGACTAATTAGATTTTTTCAGGACACAAGTCTATTCAAATATGCTTTAAGTATTTCTTTAAAGAGAAATACTTAAAGCCCATATTTGAATTATATTCTTTTTGCCGGGTGGGAGTGGAGTCGTTTATGTGGGCTAAGAGCTTAAAGGTTCGATACTTGGGTGGAGAGAAGAATTTTTGTTTTTATTTGTTTAGGCCGTTAAAATATATTTTGATTTTTCCATTTATGTTTACTGAGTTAATTTTTAAATGATATGTACAGTTAATATTCATCACCTATTTGATACCTTCAGGGGGTGAATTTACAACACATGTTACAAAGTAAACTAATTATCATATAAACTTAACAGGAAACAGACCAGCCAAAGAAGAAACGCAAGAAGTTATCCGTAGCCGAGAAGCTAGCCAAGGTACGCGAAGAAGAGGAACGAGTGAGGGAGATGGAGCGACGTGCGACAGAGAGCGAGAACCAGCCGCAGTCCAGCGAGCAGTTCGAGCGAGCCTTACTAGCGAACCCCAACTCTAGTCAGCTGTGGATCGCTTACATGGCCTTCTACCTTCAGGTATACTATCCTACCAGCTGATAACTGTCCCACTGCCGGGCAAAAGCCTCTTCTCATACGGAGAAGGCACGAGCATTGATCCCCACAGACTTATCTATACTAATATTATAAAGAAGTAAAATTTGTTTGTACGTAGGACATAATCTCCGGAACTAGTGATCCAATTCTAAAAAAAAATTCACCGATGGAAAGATTATTCGTGGGTACTATAAGCTATAATTTTTTCTATCATGCATATTAGCTGAGCTATCATAATTTTTGCGGACGAAGTCGTGGATGAAGTGCTAGTATTAATTACAAATCCAGGGGCCCTACTCCCTATCGCTTCGTCCGTATATTCCGTCTCTCTCACTCGCACTCATCTGCAGACGTGCGCGAGAGAGACGGGAGAACGAGAGTAGGGCCTCAAGTTCCCTCACGATGTTTTCCTTCACCAATGTCTGTGATGTCCAATATAAACTTCCCTCTTATTATAAAACGTGTTAAAAAAGTACAGGTTTTAGTACTAGGTTTAAACCATGAACTTGAAGAAACGTTATTACCAAAAGAAGTTTATCGCTAATCCTAGAACTATCTATGATACCAAAGCATCGTGACCCCTAGTTTAACTATAGTACTAAATTGTCAACTCGTTTTTTAACATATTTATATTGGTTTTCGTTGACTTATCTTCAAGTATTTTAGCCGTCTCCGCAATAAGTTGACGCAGTATAAATAAATTAAAGTAATGTGGCATAGGTATGTACTATCGAAGACACTCCCGCCTGATCACCACTAAGCTAATTTTTGCTTGCACTTACAACATAGAAACTCTAGCCGCGCCCCGTTGACTTTGTATAGAAATAATGAATGAAAGATACCGATCAGCCGAGCGCACTGACGACGCACGCCAAACGAGAGTTATTGTTATTCTGCGCGCCAAAGTTGACGCTTTCCTAATAGGCCTAAACTTTAAGGGGGCGTGACTGGCGCCTCCGCATGATTTAAGCCAAAAAAAAATCACTGATCAGGCGGGAAAGAGCACGACTGTACATAGTTTAGCTTTAGTGCGTCAAATACTGTGCGTACGTAATCTAACATGTCAATTATCACTAATATTTTCTTATGAACTCTTATTTTCAACTTTTTTTCATTGGTTGTTTTTTAAAATTGAATACTTACACACACAATCGCACCACAAAAAATACTGTGCCCAAAGAACTGTGCCTTTACTTGTATTAATAGTCTTGAAGTGAAAACGGACATTTGTAACATAAACATAACTCGAATTACGCGCGCCGGCCAGGATGGGCACGGGACCAACGGCTTAACGTGCTTTCCGAAGCACGGAGGGAACTCGGTATGTAGTGGATTGTCACCCATCCACGTACCGACTTCAGCAAGCACCTTGCAGACCGAGCCTTGCAGCTGCAATCATCTGGACATGTATTAATATCTTACTTTCTTCTCTCCGAGCAGGCCACCGAGATTGAGAAGGCGCGCAAGATCGGGCGGAATGCTCTGGCCACTATATCGTTCCGTGAACCACTTGATAAATTCAACACGCAGGTCGCCTTGCTCAGCATCGAGTGCCGGTTCGGCACCAAGGTCAGTCATCTGGAAATAGAACAACATCTTATTTTTTTTTTTAATATTTATGACTGGTGATCATGAGGTCTTGGGTTCGATTCCCGGGTCGGGCCAAGTGTTATTGGGGTTTTTCATCAGGAAATTCTCAGTAGGAGTTTGGATTTGTATCCGGTTGATGGAGGCGCCCTCCTATTACATACAAACTAACGTTATGTGGGTGTACTATGCTTAATTTTATTTTTCCCTTCGTTGATTACAGGTGTGATGTTATATTTATTGACATAACATTCATTACGCTCATAACCTCTGCAGGGATAGGCAGAGGTTTATCTTAGTAAAGTACCACTGATATGTTGATATGTTTACCAAGCAAAATTCAAAACCTATTGTCTCGTTTAATGACTATTGCATGATGTCATGTTATAGTTAGCTAGCCATACAGGCGTGTTGTTATGTTATCATTATTTGTTAATTTAAGGAACTTTTAACTAGAAAAAGATATTTGCAAAAGCTCGTCTGCTATGCAACGTAACTAAAATCATAAATGTGTTTAAGAGCGGCCAACCCGCCATACTTTTCGCGAGAATTTTGACAAACGCTCGTACGTCATTATGCCGTTGTTACACATTATCTTTGATTTTTTTAACTAATAGGTATCTTGTGCACTTTATCTAGGCTTCTATCAAAGCAAAAATTAACAATTTGTAGAAACAAATTCAGTATAAGACTCCAAAAATTGCTGTTTTGCACAAATTTTACCTCAACTTTGGCCGTTCATAATGTACTCATTGTAAAAGTAAAGAAAGCATCCTGATAGAAGCCTTGCAAATGTAGTGGAGATTCTAAATGACAAATATTTATTTCACAAACTTTTAAGACAAGTTACAACTTATTCAAAAATACGTAAGTAATTCGTGAAACAAGTTTTATAAATTTTCGAACACTATTTTTCGTTCAATGTCCTCGCGTTAGGCGGTATGAGGTACGCGGGAGACGAGTAGTGCGGGGTCGGGGCTAAGTAAGACAGGGGAGTTGAACGAATACCGCCGTTGTGGCTCTGGATGAAACAACAAGCTTTTCGACCATGCTCGCGTTGACGATAGGCGGGCCGGGAAGGGCCCTCTAAAGGTGGATGCTCCAGGGTAGCCCGCGAAATTCAAATTTTCTTAAGTTTTTTGCAATTTGCAGGTCAGTGTCAGGTTGTATGTTGATTAAAATATGTTTCGCGGCTATAACACGTATGTAGTTATAGAATTATAAACATCAAAATCATCAATACGGGTTGTATTGTCCAAGCTCATTAAGGTGCAGGAATTACTTTTTCAAGGTCAAAGTCATTCCTGCGCCTTTTTGCGCATGAATTTCGCGGGCTACCCTGGAGTATCCACCTTAAATCGTCGACGCGGAGCATAAACAACAAATGCTGAAACATGAAACCTCATACCGCACACGTGGCCTATCGGTTGCACTACTCAACACAAACATGTTTGAACATGCACTTACAGTTCTCCGAAACACTTTACTAATAAGGAGTTGATATTATAAGCACCTACTATGTTAAAGAATTGTGTCGCCATATCCAGTATTATTATACTTTTAAATCGTTTTTGCACATCAGTGGCAGGATGTATGTTGATTAATATATATTTCGCGACCGTAACAAGTACCTCCTAAGGCTTTACAAAGTTATAATACTTAATTAAAATCATCAATATAACCCTCTAAGTTTCTAGTAATTGCAAAAAAACGTAAAAAAGAAATTTCGCGGGTTACCCTGGCGATCCACCTTCAATGTACTTATAGTAGAAAACATCTCGATGGTTTGTTATGTCCTAAAAACCATGCGAATCAGTCTAATTAAAGTACGGTCGACCAAGCTATTTGGTGTACATTTTACAATGTAATTTGCATGTTATAATGTAAACCAAAAAGCTTGGTCGACCGTAGGTACATTGTTTGCGTGTTTTGTCTAAGTTAATAAATGGTTGCGTCGTTTCAACTTTATATTACCCGACTGCAGAAAAAAAGGTGTATATTTTCTACTACCTGTGTGTGAGTACGCAGATAATCAAGTATTAATTTTAAAGAAATCATAGGCATTTTTGAATTGTAAATCTTAAGTAATTTGTCAGTCAATAGGTACAAGAAAGACGAATTGAACAAAGAGAAGAACGGACAAAAAACTCCATATACACTTCTAGAAATGAAATCCTTAACTATTTAAAAGTGCATGTAAATGGTTATCCTTCTATACATATAAATAAAAATCAATTGGCGGGAGTATGAGCGATTGTCAGGACATGATTTGTTATTACTGTAACTTTTGATTTTTCTCATGGTTCTCTATAGCATAGGTACCTATTTCATTCCCATTTTGTTTATTAGTTAATTGCAGGCCTACGAAGCCGGGGCAGATCGCTAGTTTGAATTAAATTATTTGAGTTACAGGTTTTAGTTAAAAAAAAAACCTACATGCACATTAATTAATCACCAACGTTTGTAATCTACTTATTAAAGTTTTTAGACACTTGACCCCGCTTCATGTCGAACGATAATACCTAGTATACAGTTGTACGGGACAATTTATATGATAAGTTGTGATAGATTTACTTATAAGTAATGATTTTATTGTTAGAATGCTATAGCTAATTGATACAGTGATCACTTACGATAGAATGATTTTAGGATATTGAAATGCTACGATATTTTATTATGATAAGTAGTGAGTACACGCAGCGACCGCACGCTAGCTAAAGTAAATTGCGCACGCGGACCGCGGTACAAAACTGCTTATTTAACGTAAAAAGATATATGAATTGTACGGGTGGACCGGACCGTACTTATATATTTTGCATTATTTTTATTATCTCTTAGAAAGATAAGGCAATTGCAGTCACGGTAGGTACTCGTTTATTTAATCTATAATACCTACCAAATTCTTGTAAAAAGATAATTTAATAGGCTGATTTAATATTAAGATAAGACCTCACATGCTTATTTGGTGATAACATTGGGAAAAAGACAACTTTTATCACGGTAGACCTATATTATGATCTTATTTTTCGTTGTTTACATATTGAACCTCTATGACAGACGGATATAAACGTGAAATTGTAAAGGTCCATTTTTCTATGTAGTCAGGAACCGTTAATAAAATTGATGTGCTCTTTATTTTGGTCGTGTCTGTATTCTGTATTACAACTTTTGTTTAAAACAGCAGACTTTTTTTAAAACCTAAACGCTGTGTCACAAAGGACCTATCCCATGTTTTTGTAATGATCAAAATAGTCACTGTAGAGTTTTGCTCTAATTGCCTTACTGTTTCTTTTAATATTGTCCCTTCTCAAGATCGAGATAAGTACTTAATAAAAAACTTCTACTTTTAAAATGTAAGTAAGTATGTATAAGACAAGCTGTTTTCAAAACAACAAAACTGCGACGGACACAAATCTAAAAATAGCCTTGCACGACGGACGAACTCTTGCACAACTTCAAAATAATATTCACCTTTATTTTTTACGAAACGTCGAAATTTTACATCAATAAAAAATTTGTAGTCACAACACTAGATCACCGTCACTGTCACTATAACTATGGTACCTATAGCTAAAAACTTTTTATCACAATGTACCAAAGAGGTTATGTTTTTTAGTAAAATTGGCGCCTGTTTGCCGCGCTTGCTGTATACAGACTAAACTTCGTCTCCTATCGATTGCCGGCCGGCACGCCTACAACACGATAATATATAACCTATAGGTATTATAATTATACAGTCGAGGACTTTAATTGATGCCGCTATTCGTATTTTAGCCGTGTAATGCAAATCGGGTTTAGCTGTAATATTCGTACTCGTGAATGTATAAAAGTGCAAAATTGGACAGTAGTGAAACTGGCTTAACAATTCAAGTCCTCGACTCTACAACCTACAGAGACGTGCCCACTTGTAGTTTTCCTACACTTGGGATAAGTATGTCTAGAATATAACTGCGTAGTTTTTATCAAGCCCTTAAAATTGTAAAGTTGTGCTTCAGAATTTGTATGAGTCAGTTCTTGAATGTTTATAAAGTCGGCCTCGTAGTCAGACTACAATTCAATAAGGTTGAAATTAACTAAGTGTCATATAGACAAATAGGCCTTGTTCTTTGCGTTTAAGAGACTTTCAACCTTAAGCTGGAGAAGTAATGAGAATTACTTCTTGTTAAACAATGCATTCTTGTTATAGATAATGACTAATGAGTCAGTATATTATCAGAATATTAACTGCTTGTCTTGTATATTTAAATGTCTGCTCCTCACTGAGTTAGTTACTCATCCTTTTTTAACCGATTTCAAAAAAGGAGGAGGTTATATGTTCGTGTGTATGTTTTTTTATGTTTGTTACCCGATTTTATTTTTTGCGATTCGAAACTATTACATAGTTTATTTCAAGAATGTTATTCTATAGCTTTAGAAGAGGCGTGAATACCTGACTTAGGTACATAATAGGATATTTATGTAAGCATAAAAAGCGACTAGTTTAGCTGTATCATTAGTTAGTTAGCCATCTTATTACCAATACTTGACATTTGGTTAGTTCCTAATGGTGTTCAGATTTTCAACCCCTAGGGCACAATATGTGTACCCCTAATATTCATCTAGTAGACCCCCAATAGGAAGGAAGGGAGAAAGCACTAGGCATCGTAAAATATTAATTTTGAAACTACCTAGGCTAGGGCATCAAAAAAAAATATTTTTATAAACTAAAATTTAATAAATAAAAATAATGAGCAATAAATTTTATTATAAAAAAATATCAGTTGGCTCGCACCATGTTCGAACAGTTCACGTTCAAACTTTTAGCTGTACCTATATAGAACACTCTTCTTTACGTGTGGCGAGTGCCTAACCTGGTGTCTAAGCTTTTATGCCGCCCATGGGCCTCTGACTTGGCTTTACATACTGTCGAGAAATATCTTTCAGGCATGCTGGTTTGGTTTCCTTCACCGAAGCAAGTGATAATTTTATAGAATATGCATATGAATCTGAAAAATCAGAGGTGTCGCGTGTCTTGGGTTCGAACTCGAGACCTATGACTTAGCAGTCCGACGGTCACATCACTAGGCCATCACTGCTGGTCTGCTGCTATAGAAACACTGACGACTTGCCCCTGCTTTCTTTTATCATTTTCTTGCCCATGTCCCATTTTACTTGGGCTCGGCGCTACACGTTCTTTTCATCCATTCTCCAAGTCAATCGTCGCGATCTCATTTACTCCGTGTTCTTCTCCAAGTCAGTCGTCGCGGTCTCATTTACTCCGTGTTCTTCTCCAAGTCAGTCGTCGCGGTCTCGTTTACTCAGTGTTCTTCTCCAAGTCAGTCGTCGCGGTCTCATTTACTCCGTGTTCTTCTCCATGTCAGTCGTCGCGGTCTCATTTACTCCGTGTTCTTCTCCAAGTCAGTCGTCGCGGTCTCGTTTACTCAGTGTTCTTCTCCAAGTCAGTCGTCGCGGTCTCATTTACTCCGTGTTCTTCTCCATGTCAGTCGTCGCGGTCTCATTTACTCCGTGTTCTTCTCCAAGTCAGTCGTCGCGGTCTCGTTTACTCCGTGTTCTTCTCCAAGTCAGTCGTCGCGGTCTCGTTTACTCCGTGTTCTTCTCCAAGTCAGTCGTCGCGGTCTCGTTTACTCCGTGTTCTTCTCCAAGTCAGTCGTCGCGGTCTCGTTTACTCCGTGTTCTTCTCCAAGTCAGTCGTCGCGGTCTCGTTTACTCCGTGTTCTTTCATATGATTCCTTCCATCTTTTCTTTGGTCTTTCGCTATCAATCAATATTTATATTCATCACTCTTGCTCGCATATTTTCATAGTTTCTCATAACAAAAAATGTCCATACAAAACATCGTTTTTTTATAATATTTTTTTTTATCGTAAATTAATTACGAATGCCTGCCTGACTGTCCGTTAGTCTCGTGACTGCTGAGCATGAGGTCCCGGGTTCGATCCCCGGATCGGGCAAATTGAAATTGGGTTTTTCCATTAGGACTTTCTCAGTAGCAGCGACGGAGTCTGAATTTGTGTCTGGTTAAAGGCAATAGGCTCGCCCCCTATTACATGGGACTTAAACGAAATATGGGTGCACTATTAGGTACACCTCTGCTTAATTCTTTGGGGATTACAGGCGTGATGTTATGATATGTAATTACGAATGCAATATTCACTTAAATTTTCCGGAATAAATTCTGTAGTACCACTTAATGTTGGTGGATGTCGGTGGTGTTGCTTGTGTTGGTGAGAACCGCACTCAAATCTGTTGCGTAGTTGAAAAAGATAACCCGGCCACACAAAGAAACACTAAAAGACTTGGTTTTATTTTAATATTTTATGAACATGTAGATTTTTGATGCTTTGTTTGAACTCTACCATCCTCACACTTATAATCAGAAAAACTAATATTATTGTTTTAAATTACACAACTTCATTAAACAAGCACATTTCTATGTAGAAGTTGGATTATAAACACAAGTCATAACATCGTTGTTTATAAACTTGTTTAGATAATATTGATGATCGAAAAAATAATTACTTAAATTCACAAAAATAATTACGTCCGCGATTTTTTACAAAATAATTTGTATGGAAAACGTGAAACTAACCTTAGACTGTGAAGAGTATTTCCGAATATTTCATGAATAAAATATCACTTTATAATTTATAAGTAGTGCGGGCCTCACTGCGGTTTAAACGAATTCACAAATAACACTGGATGGGCCATGCGGCATGTCGTCGGTCGTCCCGTGTTATTTGTCGGGCGCGTCGCAAAATGGGCGGCATAGCTAGCGGCGCGGGTTCCCGTCATTCGTACGAATGATAACACAAATAATTTCGGCCTACGCCCGGTAAACAACTCAGATTGTAAAGCAAAGTGCAAAGTGCTACGAACTACGGTTTCAATTTTAAATTCGGGATTCCCAAAAAGTTCTATTCGTTGTTTTTACGAATAATATAAAGCTGTCAATAAGGTTCGAATTTGAAATAATTATGTAGAATGAACAGAATGAAAAATATTGTGCAAAAATTAAAATGTCAGATTATTTCCGCTGCTCATAGAGGACATCCAAGTCATCTATTTTTGGGCTACGTTTTGTCCCACTGTTGGGCAAAAATCGTTCCCTATCTCCTTTCAAAATTCTGGTGGCATTGCCCATCCCAATCACATACCTTCTCAAATCACACATAGTCAGCCTACAAAGCTCCCACTACCGGGGCGCAGACTTCCTCTTTACGACAAGGAGTGGGCTATATTAAAATAATTCACCACGTAGGCTCATGGTAGGCTCACAGTGCGGATTGGTAAATGTCACAGGTCCTTGAATTTTTGGTTTTAGGACATGCTGTTTCCTTACGATGTTTTCCAGTTGAACTGGGTACAATACTTTCACAGTGTTTATGCCATGGGACTGGGACTGTGTTGAGTTTGTTCCGACAGTTCCCCGTGTAGGTATTACTCTGTCTCACTGCAAAGTAAAGTTCTCTTCTCGTATATAGGTAGATAGAGCACGAGGCGCGAGCTATCGAGCATTGAAAACCATAATCTCCACGCCTCGCCTGGTCGAGGCGAAAAGGATATTTACAGACACCCATATCCTTAGTAAATGATAACATTAGTATAAATAAATTAACTGCGGTATTCAGACTCGTTGTAATTCACCTCCTTTCGTCCTCTGACGTCATTCATATGTTGAGCGCTCTTCTCGTGACCTTGCCCAAGTTTGTTGACCTGTTTTTCGTTGGTCCTTCCCGAACTCATGAACAATCATATTTTTTTTATGGAATCATAGAGTATCTTCCTAATAATAAGTTTATGGTTGCTTTGGATCAATATGTCGTTTGTTACCTTTTTCTTTATTCTATGTCCTTGTGACCGCATTATGGAAATGTTCCGTATTACATTGGTTGATATATGACGAAACACTTTATATGTATAATATAAGTACACTTGTCTTGTTATCCAACTCCTCCCAAGATAAAGTGTTTGTGACAAAACTCGGCTACACACAAAAACTTTATATTGTGGAACACATTTACGGCTAGCGCACACAATAGACAAGACTGTCTTTAGACAGACCATTTCCCTACTAGTGCGAGCGAGACAGACTATTTATCTCTCGCTCGCACTAGTAGGGAAATAGTCTGTCTCGCTCGCCCTTAGTCAGTTTCCAGCTTTTTAGGGTTCCGTAGTCCTGACAAGGAACCCTTATAGTTTCGTCATGTCCGTCTGTCTGTCTGTCCGAGGGTTTGCTAAGAGACCGTTAGTACCAAAATATAAAACATTCATCATATTCATAAATCATCAAACATTCATATTCAGTTCATATAACACAAACACACACACAATGTGTGTTCATGTGTGCATGAACTTAGAGGGTTGTATTGGTGATTTTAATGATTATAATTCTGTAACTACATACGTCTTACAGCCGCGAATCATATTTTAATCAACATACAACCTGACACTGGCCTGCAAATTGCAAAAAACGTAAGAAAATTTGAATTTCGCGGGCCACCCTGGAGCATCCACCATAAGATTAGATAGTGGGTATGTTTCGATTATTTTTCAAAGAATGCAGTACAAACAAATACTTTTTGGCGCGCACATTACATTTTAACATTATCTTTCTTTACCTACGTGTGGTTAGTGCCAACCTGGTGGGCTAACATGATGGTTTAAAAATTCAAAACTATGTTTTAACAAGCCCATATTATATTAATGTGTAACTACAGAAAACGTGACTAAATGGAAAAACAACGATGTAAAGAATCAATATTATACTCGTAAACATTAGCGAAATTCGAATTAACATTGTGTGTGTCGTCACCGATGTCCTTTACATTGTGTCTTCGGGCAATGACAAGCACTAGGTATTGTTTGTGCGCAGAACTAAAGTATCAATATATAACTTATACCTACATCTGGCTATCTAAATTAATTCGTGGGCGGTCTGGAAGTCGGCACGATGACGTGGCGTGGCTAGCAATGTCGACCGACGCAGACGACCTCTAAAATGGCTAAATTCCCCGACCATAGAGCTTACGTGTGGAATTATAGAGCTCTCGTCATTCGTAGCTAGGGTTGCCAGATGGGAAGAATAAAATATTTAGGCATAATTTCATTAATTTTCTCAGGATTTTGGGATTATTGTCGGAACAAATGAATACTATATAAATCTATATTTTATAAATATACCTACATAACAAAGTCGGGTTAGTTACACCATTTATAACTCAAGAACGCACATTTGTCCAGGTAAGGAAAATAAAATGTT
This sequence comes from Xestia rhomboidea, assembly GCA_963853795.1. Lineage (NCBI taxonomy): Eukaryota > Metazoa > Arthropoda > Insecta > Lepidoptera > Noctuidae > Xestia > Xestia rhomboidea. Next base: position 17,181,899 of record OY970777.1, read on the forward strand.
AACTAGTTTCATTAAAAGTTTCATTACTTAACTAGTTTTTTAATGTTGTAGTAGTTTTAGTGTAGTTTCAGTTAGTTGGTTTTTCTTAAAGAATATTATATGAAGAATACACTCGTGATAATTATTGCTCTGTGTAAAATAGTAGGTAACATACCATCACGCCTGTTATCTCTGTAGGACTAGCCACAAGTGACTCACACACATACATATATTCCTATTTATGTGCTTTCTATATTGTATTTATTGTATTGTGCCGCTCGTGTCAGCTATGGCATTTTTTTCTGTTGTACCTAACCAATAAACTAGGTCTAAAGGGAAAGAGTGCCTTCACCAAGCCTCGGGGATCCCAGGCGTGATGATATGTAAATAAACACTACTATTATTAATTATCCTTTATTCGTTTTTAAATCTTAACGTATAAAAATATCATGTCACGGTGTTTGTGGTCGCACTCCTTCGAAACGGCTCGACCGATTTTTTTTTTTTTTTTATGTATGCGAATAGGTCGTTATTAAAAGTATATTTCACACCGTAATTAATATGGCAGAACAACGTTTGCGGGGTCAGCTAGTATTATTATATAGTAAAACGATATTTAGAAAAAAAAAAAAACAGTAGCCCACCGGCATCGGAAACAGGGTCCGAGCTACCGGTGGTCAGGGCTCTTGAGAGAGGAACCTCCGAACAATACGTGCCGTGTCCAGAAGTACTGCTTCCTTGATCCAAACACCTAGCGAGAGTTTCGACAGAAGTTCGTCGACGCCCTTGCCATCAGTTAATAATTCATCATCAGTCATATTATTAATATTAAAACCGTCTCCCACCCCAGGAATCCCTACAAAAGACGTTGGAAGAGGCTCTCCAAACGAACGAGCCCTTCGACATCCACTCGAAACTGCTGGACATCTACGTGGAGACCAGCAAGCACCAGGAGCTCAGCGCGCTGGTGGAGCTCATGATGAGGAAGTACAAGCGGGAGACGAGGATGTACACGCTCTGTGGCGCCGCCTGCTTCAAGCTGGGCCTCATTGATAAGGCGCGGCAGGTGAGATAATACACAAATCGTGATACGTAACGAACAAGCCTTGTGGAGTGGTGGCCTTGCACATTTTTTTTTTTATAACTCGAGAGCCTGGATTCCACACCATTTAACATCATAGGTAGTCTTTTAAGGTGGAAGCGCCAGGGTAGCCCGCGAAACTCAAATTTTCTTACGTCTTTCCTCGAGAAGAAACTCTTGTCCTATGTGGTTTTTTAATGTTGATATTGTAATAAATGGAAACTGTCTTTATTTTTCAGGTTATGCAAAAAGCTATTTCCGTGCTGGAGAAGAAAGAACGTAAGTTGGAAGATATAATGTACTAGCTTATGTCCGCGGCATCGTCCACGTTGAGTTTGGTTATTGTTCCACGGGATCATGCTACCGGAATAAAAAGTATCCTAAGTGTTAATCTAGGATATAAACTACCTGTCTTCTAAATTTCATCCAAATCCGTTCAGAAGTTTTTGCGTGAAAGAGTAACAAACATCCATCCATCCTCACAAAGGGTTTGACGCAGAATGTGCACAACACAAAATGTGCACTTGACGCAAAATGTGCTCTTAAAATGAGCACCTAAACTTATTTTTTTATCAAATTAGATGTCTTTTTATTTACAGTTTTACCTAACATTTTGAAATAAACTATTCATTATATGGTATCGTGCTAGAAATCATGCAAAATAATAAAAAAATATATAATTAGACGATTTCTATTTTGACCCATTGTGATAAAATTCACACTCGTTTTGAGAAGTGCTATTTCGAGAAGTGCACATTTTGCGTCAAGTGCACATATTGCGTTGTGCACCTTCTGCGTCAAACCCCTCACTTTCGCATTTATATATTAGTAAGATAAAGTTAGGATTTCGCATTACACTTATACAACAAGCTATGTCGCCCTCGCCAGAGAACAGGAATAGAGGCACTAGATTTGACCTAACATTCAAATCACAGAGGTTATCTGTGATTCAAAGTAATAATAAACCCAGTTCAACAATGGGGGTTCCGTTGCGAAAAGGAGTGACAAATACATCCATCCAAACTCCCATCCTCACAAACTTTCGCATGAATAATGGAGAGCTACATGAGATTAGAATGAGTAATGTTGTTCCCAACAGACGTGCCAGTGCTGGTCCAGTTCGCGCTGCTGGAGAGCCGCAGCGGGCCCCGCGAGCGCGCGGAGGCTCTGTTCGAGCAGGTGCTGGCGGTGTACCCGGCCCGCGTGGACGTCTGCGCCGCCTACCTCGACATGCTGCTCAAGAACAAGGACCATGACCACATCCGGTCAGTATTTCAGAAAGGATTTAATTCCGACCGGTCATTCTAAAAAATTCTGAAATCCCACACTGTCAAAATGTATGGAACCGCATTTTTTTTTTAATTACCGATGAAAAATTTCTAGGATGTTCGGAGTATTTTACATGGATCGTCTACCTATCTGACCTAGGCAACGTAATACGCTAGTCCTTGGTAAGACTGGTTCCCAGACTCTAACGACTCTCCTCTCTGATCCAATAAGTGGCGACTTTCATTTCTCTATCAACCTACATTTTCATAAGTATCTCGTTTGTTCACAGGCAAGTAATGGAGCGCATGACATCGCAGAAGTTGCCAGCAAGAAAAATGAAGGTTCTGTACAAAAAGTGGATCGAAATAGAAGAGAAAATAGGGGATCAAGACCAAGTGGATAAGATAAGACAGCGAGCGATGGAATATATTGAAAAAGCCAAGTTTTAATCAACAATTTTAATAAAATAATTAATAAAATATTACGAATTTTACTAGACTTTAATTTGTTTTATTTCGGAGTTGACCTGACCTTACGCCCGCTGTGCAGAACCTCTACCTGATTCCTGTATTGCAGCGCCTGTTCTACGGGAGTTGCCCTGAAGCCTGCTTGTGGAGCTGTCTTAGCGAGGAGTGACTTAACCTCGTTGCCAAGAGGCCTGATCGGAAGCCAGCTTGTAGAGGAGGTTGATATTTGTCTAACTGAGGTGAGATACGCTGGTCTATGACTTTGATGAAGGCTTTATACAGATGGGATGCAAGGCTTATCGGTCGATAATTGTTTAGGTCAGACTTATCTTCTTTATAATGTAATAATAGTATATTGGAGTGGCAGACGCCATCTGGGAAGATACCAAGATACCGGGTTTTAAAATAGAATATAATATCCGATAGTTTTGTCCTACACTATAGTTAAGTAAGTTTTAATACAGTGTTGTGGCACCGAGTTGCCGTGTCTGGCATACCACTGTTAAACCCACGATGGTTAGTGTGGTATGTTTACGTTGTGTAGAATATTTGTAAATCAGTGTTTATTGATTAATAAAAGTAAAAAAAAGATTTGCTATAACAGGGAGAAGAGTAAATTCGCCTATTTTCAAAATCTCGGTACTTTCTCCCTAACAGTATAATGTTAGGGACCTAACTAATGACTTAACTGAAAAAGCAGTGGACTGTAAATTAAAATAATTATGTAATCCATAAATAGGTATAGGTTTCTTGTGAAAATCTGTTGGTAACTAAGGAATGTGCGCGCGCGTCGTTCTCAGAGATCGGTAGCGAAGTCAGAGGGGTTACCATGACGTCTTAAAGCAGGATTGTTTAAAAGTCATTCCAGTGTGGGAAAAAGACAGAGCTATAGAGGACGTTTAGCGCCATCTCTTTCTCACTCTGTAATAAGATTAAAACAGTCCTGCTTTAAGACGTGATGGTAGGCCACAAGAGCGAAGTGGGCCGGTGGCCCGCGTCCCGCACGTCGCACGCCGCGCCTCTCGCCGCCGCCCGCCGTCACCCGACAGCAGCCGAAGATTGCCGAGTGGTCGAACATATACCATCCTCACCTGGTACCACGTTATACTTCATTTTACTAAGTGCGGAGTGTACTCCGAAACCAAATAAAACAAAAAATGAAATGAGGGGAATTAATCTTCCGGGGCTGCGGGACTATTCGAAAGAGATACCGTGGCCCCGGAACACAAAGGGCGATGAAGGAACATGGATGGGTTTTAGTCAGTAAAAGTCTGACACTCCCTCCTGCTCAGCCCAGAGCGGGAGAAGTCATTTGATGATTTCCCATCCGAAAAAAAAAAAAAAAAAAAAGGGGAATTAATCTTGCCCAGATACAGGGCAAGATTAATTTATGCTGGGAGCTGGGGGTTGGCAGTTTGAATATGGCAACTTGTAGATGTCCGTAAGGATTGAGGAGCCACATCAGATTTTTTAAATCTGATCTCACCATTATTTAGCAGCAATGTAGCTGATTTTGCAGCACGAATTCTAGATTTAGCAGCAAAATATATCACTAGTATATAACTAGTGATATATTTTGCTGCTAAATCTACATTGCTGCTAAATAATGGTGAGATCAGATTTTAAAACTCTGATGTGGCTCCTTAATCCTTACGGACATACTTGTAGTAGTTAGTGCAGATTTGTAAAATCTTGTCTCTACTTCGATGTTTTTGGCCGTTGTTGTCCTGTGGCAATTTATCCACTGTTTGCCACTTGAGCTATTTAGATCAGTTTGGTGTTATATGACCTTAATACCTTATATCTTTTCTAATATTGCGTTTTACTTCTTTATTTATAATTTTGTTTGTATTGAGGGTTCTCGCTTCGCTTAGTCTGTCTTTCATCTATAAGGATGTAGTATGGTATCTGATGATAGTTTTATGATTTTGTTTGGTATTGATTTGATTTTCCTTCTAGCTAATTTAACACTATTAACAATATTATTAAACTGTTCTTGTATATCTTCGGTTTTTACATCTAGTTTACTAAAAAAAATTACATAGCACAAGTTATAAAATATTACAATACAATACGTCATATGGAATAATAACAGTAATTATTCTTTCGTTGTCTATTTATCATTTGTATTGGTAAATAGGGGCTTAAATGCCTGTGCTTCTCCATTCTTAATTGTCGTAAACTGAAACAAACACAAAATTATTTTTTTATCATTGATTTACAGGGGATTCGGGCTATGCTTTGGAGCCTTGGCTCACGACACCAATAGGAATGATGAATGAATAAAAAATATGATTCTGTTTAGTCCGTCAGTTAGATTATCGAAAAATATTGGATACGTGTTTTTTGTTTTATCAAATTAATACAAATTGACGAAGATAAAACGTGTCAAAGATCATGAGTGGGGAGTTGTGACGTCACATATAATAGTAAAAAATGTACTCAAATGTGACATCACACGAGTTTTCGACGCACTGTATAGTCTTCATTTTTTGTTTACGTGAAAAAAGAAAAAATATGTATCCAATATTTCTTGGAAATCTATCTGACAGATAATTAGTTTTTCACCTCAGCACCTCAAACAAGCAGGTTTTGCTGTTTACAGACAGTGAGCAAAATTCGATTTTGCTGCGAGCGTGAGACAAAGTAACTTTTTAATTATTTTTTTTAAATATCGAGAACTGTTCATGTCTACTCACAAAATTCGAAAGATTTCAACTTCACTTTGTTCTGTCACTTTCACTTCGATACGAAAAAAGTGAGAGATAGAAACAAGTCGATTCGACATTCGATTTTCAAATTTCATATCTAGTAGGCCCAAAAAAGAAACAAACAATAAAACGTTCGGATACCGATATTGTAAATCTATAACCGTAATATGATGACCCGAATGGCGCAGCGGTAGTGAGGCTGTCTTACGTTCGTTGGGTCCCGGGTTCGAATCCCGGTAGGAGCAAATGTTTGTGTGATGAGCATGGACAATTTTGTTTCCGAGTCATGGATGTTTATATATATATTAAGTATGTATTTACAAACAAAAAGTATCTATGTAGTATATCAACTATCTGGTGTCCGCGATACAAGCCTCGTTGCTTAGTGTGGCGCTAGATGGGTGTAATGTCCAGCGATAAAAAAAAAAAAAAAAATTGTAAAGCACGGGTTGTTTTAAGTAAGTGAAAAATTGTTATATTTCGAATAATCGAATTAAAGCATGTATCTACTTATTTATTTATAGTTTTAATAATATTTAATATTGAGACAGAACACCGCGAGTGTAGTTTCAGAACGCATTTAAAAAAAATAGCTGGATTCAAATTTTTATTGTTTTATTCTCTGTTACGCTAGCCATGATTAGGTCAATGTAAGCTAGCTACAAAGTACAATAAAATTTGGATAATAAAGTAATAATAGTAAATAAATATGAGCGAGTCCAGTGACGAAGTCTGCTATCTAACACCCGAAGATTGAAGCATACCTAATATAAAAAATGCAGAATTAAGTTTCCTGCCTGAAAAGTCTCGCGAAAAATATCTAAAAACTTATGATATTTTTAAGCAATGGACACTTACAAAGGGTGCTAACACTTTTTCGGAGACTGTACTGTTATCGTACTTCATAGAATTATCACAAACTAGGCAACCATCTACAATGTGGAGTATTTACTCAATGTTGAGAGCCACAATAAAAACAAAAGATGACGTGCACATTAAAACCTATCCCAAACTTATTGCATTTTTGAAAAGAATGTCAGTAGGGCACAAATCCAAATAACATTATTTTTTACAAATCTCAATATCTTTTCCTGTAAAAATATACAAATCATCGTCTGGATATCTGTGTGTTTGTGATGTGGTGTGCTGGTTTAATTTTTACCATGTTGTTTTTTTTTTACCTTTAGGTATATGTTCTCGCTGCTGAGATGAAAAGTTGTATGTGTTACACGAGACCAAAGTTATTTGCATCTCGTGTCTTTGAATCCCTCGCTATACGCTCAGGATTCTAACCTAGAATCACTCGCTACGCTCGTGATTCAATACTATAGAATCCTTCGCTGACACGGGATTCAAAATGAACAAAAAACCCACTTTGCTCTCTTGTTGCACAAATAACTAGTTTACCCTATTAGAAATGCTCCATATGGTACGCCAGAAGAGAGGTATACCAAGTGGCATTGCCAAACGCGCAATATCATACAGCATACTTATAGCTATCTCAAGGGAACCTTTCGGTGTCTAGGCATTGACAGGAGCCTCCATTATGCGCCTGAGAAGGCAGGCGCGCTGGCGCAAGCCTGCTGCACATCGTCCTACTTCCTACTTAATATAATGAATGCGAAATTTTGTGAGGATGTATGGATGCCTGGAGGTTTGTCACTCTTTCACGCAAAAAACTGCTGAACGGATTTGGATAAAATTTGGCACACATAACTATCTGTGTGCCAAATTTTATCCAAATTCGTTCATAAACCGGTTATAAACTTATAACCTGGATTAAAACATAGGATACTTTTTATCCCGGTAGTAAGATCCCATGGGACAATTATAAAACTTCACGCGGGCGAAGCCGCTGGCAGAAGCTAGTATAACATAATGCAACATTATCGGTATGATTTTTATCATCATACTTTGAATTAGTTGTACAAATATCTCACAGTGGTGAAATTAAAGTGAAACAGCTCTTTCAGACGAAAGACTGATAGAGAACACCAAGAAGCCCAGAGGAACTAATAGAAGAGCTAACATTATAATAAATTATTTTTATTTAATGTAAATAAAACTGTACCTTTCTAAATGGTTTCTTCTCAATTTCCTTTCAGTCAGAGCATTTGACTTTATCAACAGAACATTGTTCAATTCCGTCAGAGCATTTATACTTTCCTTCAGAGCATTTTTCCTTTCCATCAGAGCATTTTTCCTTTCTGTCAGAGCATTTTTCCTTTCCGTCAGAAAATTTGTTTCCTGAAGGCTATTATCGCTTATATCCTGAAACAAATACGACCATTATGTTATGTGTCACAATATCTGATGATTCTGACAATCATATTATTGAATTTTGAAATTAGTTTTGTATTGTTCTTGACACTCATGTTTCTGTTTGTTTAAAACTTTCCAAACATCTTTTGAGATGTTCGTTGATTTTGCTAATTCAGACTGCACTGATAGCTTTTTGGCCATATTTATTACTTTCCTGTACAGAGTAAAGTATTTTTGCCTATAGTCCATCACAGTATCATTTTGTCTATTCCATATAAAAATCATTAATTTCAGTTTACTAGAAACCTTTACACCCGTAGTGACCCAGCGCAGCTGCGTGTTACGCGTTAAGTCTACCTGCAGTTTTCTTTTCTTAAAACAGCGTGTATAAATTTCTATGAATTGCTTTAAAAATGAGTTTATTCCGAAATCACTCCAGTCGTGATATAATAGCAATTTTCTAATAGTTTCTCCTTGTATTTTTTATTGTCAGTTGATACGTTAATATTTCAAATATATACAAATCCTAAATTGTAAATGTTATTCATATTATCTAGACATATTAATTATAGTTAAGCAAAATGATATTTCGCATTAAAATTCTATGTTAAGTTCTAATATTTGTATGCCATTCTATGGCGAAACATGTAAGTTTTACGTTTAAAACAAATAAAATTATTAAAAAATTCAAATTAAATAAAATGGGTAGCTCCTAAAATTCCTTAGTAAGGGTCCGTGCACGGAATTAACTCATTTTCAACATTTTTGATCACTGTTTGTGGGAAAGGCAAGAAGAACCTTTTTATTTTTATTACAAGAGTCAGGTTCTTATTCTTGTCGACTGCCGCAACATTTTTTAAAATAATGTATATAATTATTAATGGCAATCACCCATATTCAAAACCCCTTTTCCGCAAAAGTAACGAGCGAGTGATGTTCGGCGCCATCTTGGATTTTAATTTTGATCTCATTTTCAGTATCAGCGACCCTAAAAACCATTAAAACGAATCCCATGAGGAAAATACCGAACATTTTTGTCGGCGCCATCTTGGATTTTCATTTTGACCTCATTTTCATTATCAGCGACTCCAAAAACCATGAAACCGACACCCATGAGGAAAATACCGAAAATTGTCGTCGGCGCCATCTTGGATTTACATTTTGACCTCATTTTCATCATCAGCGACCCCAAAAACGACGAAAACGACATCCATAGAGAAAAAACCGAAAATTTTCCTTATTTTATTTATCGTTTTGTAAAATGTTTGTGTCTGAATTCTTCTAATACAAAATTTATATTTTGATTGTGATAAATAAATGTCAGTACATTTATTTATCACAATCAAAATATAAATTTTGTTGATATTTTTTCATTCACACACATTCCAGACTTTTATTTCTAAGCCGTACTGACTTTATAATTATGTATCTTATAATAATATCGTCTACACTCTACAGGATTAAAATTGTTTAAGCGATCACTACGCTCGATCTTCACCGGACCTACATAGGATCGCAACGAATTTGCCTAAACTCTAGCGAGTGAATATTCTGCACGGACTCGTAACAATCCAATTTTAACACTTACTCTTTCTCGCTCACTCGCTCTCGCTCTCTTTCTCTTTCTTGCTGGAGGCGGCGATGTGGCTGGAGGTGACGATGTGTCTACAGGCGGCGATGTGGCTGGAGGTGACGATGTGTCTGGAGGCAGCGATGTGGCTGAAGGTGGTGATGTAGCTGGAGACGGTGATGTGGCTGGAAACGGTGATGTGTCTGGAGGGTATTGAGCTACTATCATCTGAAATAATAATTTAAAAGTCACATTAACATTATATGATAAAATTAAAAAGTATACATTACAAATTGTAAATGTTATTCCTATTATCATATTAATTATAGTTAAGCAAATTGATGTTTCGTATTAAAATTCTATATTAGGTTCTAATATTTGTATATCATTCTATGGCGAAACATGTAAGTACACAACCCTATTTAAAAGACCCTACTGTACCATGTTTTTACACAAATAAAATTATTAAAAATTCAAATTAAATAAAATGGGCAGCTCCTAAAATTCCTTAGTAACAATCCAATTTTAACACTTACTCTATCTCGCTCACTCACACTCGCTCTTTTTCTCTTTCTGGCTGGAGGCGGCGATGTGGCTGGAGGTGACGATGTGTCTACAGGCGGCGATGTGGCTGGAGGTGACGATGTGTCTGGAGGCAGCGATGTGGCTGAAGGTGGTGATGAAGCTGGAGACGGTGATGTAGCTGGAGACGGTGATGTGTCTGGAGGGTATTGAGCTACTATCATCTGAAATAATAATTTAAAAGTCACATTAACATTATATCATGAAATTAAATAGTATACATTATATATTGTAAATGTTATTCCTATTATCTAGACATATTAATTATAGTTAAGCAAATTGATGTTTCGTATTAAATTTCTATGTTAAGTTCTAATATTTGTATGCCATTCTATGGCGAAACATGTAAGTTCACAGCCCTAATTTTTTAATTTATTTATTTAACAATTTATGTACACACTAAATATAAAAAAGTAGAAAGGAACAGAAAATAGTACAAAGGTGAAAGGCTTATTTCTAAAGAAATCTCTTCCAGCATACCTGCGAAAGGAGATACTAAAAAGAGATGTAGACATAGTGTGTGAAAAAGAAAAAGAAAATGGAATACATAAAACAGATAACTATTTTAAATATAATATACAATACATACATACATACCTACTCATAAATACAAATAAAAACATATAACAATACTATAAATACAATACAGTAACTACTAATATATACTTGTGCAATTATGACGAAATGAATAGGTAATGTTCTTACACTCTTCTCTAGAAAACTGCAACAGTTTGGCAGTTCCTAATGTCAGGCGGAAGTGAATTCCACAACCGTACGGCGTGGACAGTGAAGGAGTAGGAGTAGAAGTCGGTAGAATCGGGAGGGGATTTGAGGAGGTTCCTAAGATGCGTCCTGCAAGGTGCATCAGAGGGACGAGAGTAGGAAAACCGTTCTCGCAGATAGGATGGCGTTTTAGGGTTGTGAATGATGTTAAATAGCTGACACAATATCCGAGAGTTCCTGCGAAGTCGAATTGGGAGCCACTTGAGCATTTTGCGAAAATTAGAAACGTAATCATATTTTTTAAGATTAAAAACGAAACAAATACACATGTTTTGCAAGCGCTCAAGTTTATTTAAAAGCTCCTCGGTGGCAACCAAATAACAGGCATCGGCATAGTCAATAATGGGTTGAAGCGCAAGGGAGATTTTGGTGTTCAATGGCAAGAAGCTCTGGAGGCATTTCAATGAGTGGAACGTGTAGTGCACTTTCCGACTAACTTCAGCAACCTGGGCAGTCCAAGATAAATAGGAATCCATTGTCACCCCCAGGTTTTTAGCCTTAATAACCCTATTTAAAAGACCCTACTGTACCATGTATTTACACAAATAAAATTATTAAAAAATTGTAATTAAATAAAATGGGCAACTCCTAAAATTCCTTAGCAACAATCCAATTTTAACACTTACTCTATCTCGCTCGCTCACTCTTGCTCTCGCTCTCTTTCTCTTTCTTGCTGGTGGCGGCGATGTGGCTGGAGACGGTGATGTGTCTGGAGGGTATTGAGCTACTATCATCTGAAATAATAATTTAAAAGTCACATTAACATTATCATAAAATTAAATAGTATACCTACATTAAAAATTGTAAATGTTATTCCTACTATCTAGACATATTAATTATAGTTAAGCCAATTGATGTTTCGTATTAAAATTCTATGTTAAGTTCTAATATTAGTATGCCATTCTATGGCGAAACATGTAAGTTCACAACCCTATTTATTTTTATTTATTTAACAATTTATGTACACACTAAATATAAAAAATAATTAAAAAAATTAAAAAACCCGACTGCATAAAAAATAACTAATAACTTTAAATAAAAACTGAAAAGAAAAAAACAAGTTTAAGAAACAGGACATAATATTGACTGCAACAGTCGGGACCCATATTGGATGTAATCATTTTAGTCTAGATTATTTAATGGGTCCCAACTGGTATTAGTTATGGCAGCTGTAAGTTATTAGTTATTTTGTATGAAGTCGCGTTTTTTAATTATATTTTTTTCTTACACTTTTTAGTTACTTAGATATACCATTTTGAAATCCTCGTGATGAGCCCTTTATCCTAAACCTCCTAGGCAACAATCCAATTTTAACACTTACTCTATCTCGCTCGCTCACTCTTGCTCTCGCTCTCTTTCTCTTTCTTGCTGGTGGCGGCGATGTGGCTGGAGACGGAGATGTGTCTGGAGGGTATTGAGCTACTATCATCTGAAATAATAATTTAAAAGTCACATTAACATTATCATAAAATTAAATAGTATACCTACATTAAAAATTGTAAATGTTATTCCTACTATCTAGACATATTAATTATAGTTAAGCAAATTGATGTTTCATATTAAAATTCTATGTTAGGTTCTAATATTTGTATGCCATTCTATGGCGAAACATGTAAGTTCACAACCCTATTTAAAAGACCCTACTGTACCATGTTTTTACACAAATAAAATTATTCAAAAATTAAATTAAATAAAATGGGGAGCTCCTAAAATTCCTTAGCAACAATCCAATTTTAACACTTACTCTTTCTCGCTCACTCACTCTCGCTCTCTTTTTCTTTCTTGCTGGAGGCGGAGATGTGGCTGGAGGTGACGATGTGTCTGGAGGCACCGATGTGGCTGGAGACAGCGATGTGGCTGGAGGGTATAGAGCTACTATCATCTGAAATAATAATTTAAAAGTCACATTAACATTACATCATAAAGTAAAAGAGTATAAATTATAACATTTAGTAGACATTGCCGTTACCTCTCCTAACAGATTCTCCCATTGACCTGCCATACCTTAAGTACTCTCTGTGCCTATGATATTTAAAATCTTGAGACTAGTCTCGGAGAGTGTGGGAATTATGGTATGGTTGCCTGTTACCACACAGGCTGCATTAGCGCGAGCACCATCCACCCGTGCCTTTTTTTTTAGATCCCTCCAAGTCTAAAACACAATTAATCACAAACATTATGGGTATACAGCTAAGGAACGTGTTGTTTATCATCTTGTTGAAGTAGTCGAATAAAAAGTTATTAAATAAAATATCTACAAGCAACACGGAACTCATCCGCTCATAGTCCGAGGACCGATTGCAGATAAAAACGAAGAAAAAAAAAATAAAAAGAAAAAAAATACCGTCCGCCACTGTTCTACACTCTTACTGGGTCCGTATTCCTGTAATAAGTTTTGAGCACGGACCCATTCCTCATCGTGACATCGCCATTTATCATTGGCGAATTGGGTGTGGGTGGACATATAGTCCACCAACATCTCGATTTGGCGGCTGGTACTTCGCACGCTGTAAATCACAAAATTGTTTTTGGTACCGTGACTTATGTTTTAACGCGTGCCACTGTGTAGTTAAAGCACAGATTTTTCAGACAATGCCACAAACCTGTTTTAAATATCCTCAAGGTTGGACTAAACAAGGACTATGTTCACACAACTAATAATAATCGGTAATCTAGGTTTTAAAAATGTACTTACTTTTTTCTCGCCGCCATAGCAACTTTTTCCAAAACAGTAGACACAATAAAAATGTAGTTATTAATTTTTCATTCTTACAATGCGAAAATTCAGCAAACAAACTAAATCTTTCCAATGTTTCTTACAGAATAAATAATCTGAAATAATTTACTATGTTTGTCAACAATTCTTCAAATCTTCATCCACAATTCCCAAACAATTCCTCACCACTCAGTCACTGAGACACTGACGTTTAGATATCATAATAATGATACGTCCATGATAATTATACACATGGACGTATCATAATACATCAGTGACCACCAAGAAACTTATATACTAACTGGAATGAGGACGGGCAAGCCAAATACGTTCCGAGCGAGAAAGCTTCAGGAGTGGATGTTGTTTCGTTCTAATAGGGTGTCCAATAATCATACTAACTCTTGAGACAGTTTAAGAGTAGCTGTTATTTTATTATTTAATTATGATGACCTGCAACTCAATAGCATTCTAGGCGAAATAGCTTCAAGAGTGGATGTCCGTTGTACCGTACCGTTGTACTGTACCGTCCAGTTGCAAATTTTCCATTTTGCAACCTGTCTATCCAGACGACTTTTGTATTCGGGGATTCGAGGACTCCGTTAATAGGTATATATTTTTTCAGACATAGAATATCGCATATTCAAGCTATGACTGTTTACCTAAAATGTTTTAGTAACATTCGCCAATATTTATTTTCTATTCCGAAACCATTCATTTTCACTCGCAGCTCGCCAAATGGATTCTTTTGCTGGAGAAGCATGGAAAAATCCCTAGGACACGGCATGTTGCGGCGGACTCTTTTCTTTTCAATATTTGTATTTAAAAAGCAAACTAGGTACTACCGAAACCATGTGCGATGTCCGATGTTTCTAATTTATATAATATACTTTTGATTACTATGTACAACAACGGTGTTCGAAACATCGAACTTACTTACTTAATTTATTTGGATATTTCCCGTTTGTCAATCTAAAACTTGGTAACCCTAGTCGTAATAAACAACCAAAGTTAAAAAACGAAATTCCACATCCAGCAAACCCTTACTACTACACCTCTTCACACAACACAATTTTACCATTTTTAAAGCGGATTATTTCACTTATAAACAATAAAAGTACTTAAATGACTTATCACGAAAATGTATCGGCCGTATTGTTTACATCGGTGACAAGGCAAGACAGGGACACCATCCACCTTTGTCGGTTTCTCGCTCGGAACGTTTTGTTTTTTTTCTTTTCTATTGAATCCATTGTACAAATTTAATCTAACTTTTGAGAGAGGGTTTATTTTAATTTTTTTAGCATTTTGTTCGTACTCATTCCAGTTAGTATATAATTTCCTTGGTGACCACAGAAGCAGAACATAATTATATACTCTAAACAAGTTCATAAAAGTCAAGGAACGACTTTTTCAAGGTCAAAATCATTCCTCGACCTTTATGAACTCGGAGGGTTGTATTGATGATTTTGATGATTATAATTCTGTAACTACATACGTTTTACAGTCGCGAACAATATTTTAATCAACATACAACCTAGCATTGGTCTACAAATAGCAAAAAACGTAAGAAAATTTCGCGGGCTACCCTGCAGCATCCACAGCAGTCAGTGACCCACACCCACAGTCCCACAGAATCACAGATAAAAGTCTTCACTTCAACTGAGTTCGACACAGATAAACTATATGAGAAAATTATATGCTTCGTTGTTGCTTTGAGTTACGTTCAAAAACTAGTGCATTTGAGACATTTTTTTGGTTTAAGGTGGATGCTCCAGGGTAGCCCGCGAAAAAGGTGCAGGAATTACTTTTTCAAGTTGAAAGTCATTCCTGCACCTTTAAGCGCTTGGAGGGTTGTATTGATGATTTTGATGATTATAATTCTATAAAGCGGCTCCCGGCGTCGCAGCTGGCGGCCGCTGGCGGCCTCGCGCGACCTCTAGACCCCACGCGCCTATTCTCCTCTTGACTAGTACATTCGGCAAGGAAACTCGTGTGTTTGGAGTGAACATGATGGAATTGGTTATTATAGCACTTATTGCGGAAGAAGAAAAAAGAAACAAACAAAGGAAAAAAGAAAAATAGACGTGGGTGGGTGAGGAGCGCGCGGACGCCCGCGGTGCCGCGAGCAGCCTCGCGTCGCCGCTGGCAGCCGCGGGCAGAACCACCGACAAGACGCGCGTGCCGCGGGCGGCTTCGCGACCTTTTCAAGCTTTTAAAGCGATACTGGTCTTTTAAGTATGTAGGTAAAGTTTAAAATTATTTAACACTCTGAATGTGGAAATATTGCAAAAAATGTAAGAAAATTTGAATTTCGCGGGCTACTATGGCGATTAGCTTAATGGGGAAGGCTGATTGTAGATAGCGCGTCCATAGCTTTAGACCCCAACCTGACCAATGAGGTCAAACTATTTTGAAATTTATAATGTGATCGACAGATTTTCAACCAATGACGATGTTTGGTTCATGCGATGCTAGCGCCATTAGTGCCACCAGTAGCCCACCCCATTAGAGTTTGACTAGTTCTCAACTCCAAGTCAGGGTTACGATGATATTGTAACATCATTGAAGACACAGGCCACTGCATCTTGAATCGATCAGACCAGTAAAAGCTGCTCAGATGTCTTCAACAACTGAGCTGATTATCTTGAAACTGCTGAACAGATTTTTTTAACCATAGCTAAGAACGATGCAGTCCCCTACTTTAAAACAAAAAAACTAAATTTAAATCGGTTCATCCGTTTGGGAGCTACGATGACACAGACGGCCTGACAGAAACACACGGTCGGGGGTTAAAAATCAATGTGTTATCAGCATGAAATCTTGAGTTCGATTTTCAGGGTGGGCAAAGTGTTATTTATTTATTTATTGGATCTCCAACAGAAACTACACAATTACATGCAAGTATACTATAGATCAGGGACAAATACAAGTGTGCGTTTCCAATTATAGGAGACCACATCATTCACTTATAATCTAGGTAGGTACATACAGTAAATTTGATAAGGTTAAAAATCTAAAACAAATAAAAATACATTTCACAAAAGTTATACAAAAGAAACAAGGTGAATTAGTGTTAGTGGGTTTTCCATATCTCTCTAAACTTCTCTGTAACTAACGAAGTCTGCCCGAAAAATTGCCGCCTATTACATGGGAAACAAGGACGTAGCTACCGCTGTATAAAATATACCGGGGACCCGAGTAAGAAGGCCCCTGACGTGTATAGGAAAATAACCACAAAATCTTCCTACAACATCAAATTCTTATTCTTATGAGGATCGTAATGAGTAATTAATAAAAATTTAACTTATCGCGACCCAATCATCATCATCAGCCTACTAATGTTCCCACTGCTGGGACACAAGCCTCCTCTCTGAGGGAATAGGCTATAATCCACCACGCGGGCCCGATTGGTACCTAGATGTCACATGTCTTCGAATTTTTTGGTTCTAGGACATTCGTTTCGGAAACCGGCGCGGCGGCCCAATAAGTTCAAACTTTTATCTCGCTTCGCTTGTCTCTTGAATAGTCTTTCATTTATCACATCAGAAGAAAGATCGAATTTTTGGAGTTTGCTCTTCAATTTAGATCATTATTGCGAACCAGAAAGCTCCTTTTCATCACATCTATTCGAAAAGGACGACTTGGTTCGCCTTTAAGTGCACCCAAAGGTGGTGTTTTCTATAACAAACTTTTAGCGGGCAGTAATGAGTTTTTAATTTTTAATTAATCCTACTTCTATGTGTGCCGCAATAATCTTTTCTTCCAACTATGCTTTAATTTCATCACAATCACACTAAAAACTCAGTACAAAGCGAGTCTTTAATGCTCTAGAGCAATAAAAATGTATGAAATTTCATTATTGCACAGTTTTTTTAATCGCACCAAAAGGTGCCAATCTCAATAGATTAGCTCTATTCAGCCAGAAGATATCAATACTTTTTTTTTACGTACGTATTATTCGTTTCTATCCTACTTGTTTCAAATTTAAAAAATGATTGCTGCTAACTCTGATTTAATATAAATTTGCCCAACAAAACTCTTAACCTTACGTTTAATAATTGCTCAAGTATAACTTTTAATTTCAATAATTTATACTTGTAGGGGAGGCAATGAAGAAAGCCAAACGTAAAGAATTTTGGAAAATGTCGCAGTCAAGGAGGTTGTAAGTACGTGCGCGCTGAGTTAGTACCATCGGCGACTACTTGCGCGTGATAGGCCCGCGTCGTGTCTGCCTCTCATTACTGCATGCACGCGCCCGCGCGGCCAAACATTGCGCGGAGAATCTGGATCGACGATTAATACAAGGTCACCCACTTTCAAGGGTGTTTGTTCCTGATGCCATTTGGTTCTAGGTCGCATATCTGGTAGTACCTCCCTCACCCAACGCTTCCAGAACAAATCTGCGAGTCTTTGGGAGTTGCGCCATTGTTTACGCAGGTAGGTATCAGACTCATCGTATTTACCTATAGTAGGTAGGTTAGTTGAAGCGCCAAGAAGAAAATGATTAGGCGTCAGCGACTCGTCGGAATGCTGTTCGACGCTCACGTGGGTCAGCGGACGGCTGTTGACCATGTGTTCCACCTCGGCCAGCAGGGTACTTAATACCTCATCGCGGGGTGCTCGCTCCTTCAGAACGACCTTCAATGATTTTTTTACGCATCGTATTAGGCGTTCCCACGCCCCACCCCAATGTGGGCTGGCAGGCGGGGAGAAAGTTCATGTAGTGCCGTAGTTACCAACTTCTCCTTTTAGCGTCTCTTCATCAAGCTCGCTTATCGACTTCCTCATTTCATTCAGACTCCCTCTCAGATTAGTCCCGTTATCGGAGTACATATGAAGTGGCCACCCTCTCCTCGCGGCCATGCGACGTAAAGCCATAATAAATGCATCAGTGGTAAGTTTTGATACCACTTCAATATGTATGTATGGCCCTAAGAGTCAGGCAAGTGAATAGAACGCCATATCTTTTCTCTCGTCGCCTGTACTGTACTGTCACCTCCATGGGCCCAAAAAGATCCACTCCACAGAATGTGAACGGGCGGTGATTATGAGCCATTCTGGCCTCCGGTAAGTTACCCATTCTGGGTGGTTGCGGTGGCGCCTTTCTTATCCTACAAAACATGCATTTTGAGGTCACATGTTTAATTGTAGGTCTCAAGCGTATAATCCAATAATATTGTTTCAAATTATTGACGAGAACTTCCTGGTTTACATGAGCGGCCCTCACGTGGTGGTGCTTGACTATCAACTGAGCGACGTAGTTGTGGCCGTCAAGTATTACTGGATATTTGGTTTCAGGTGGTATTCCAGGTGCCTGTTCGATGCGGCTTCCAACGCGTAAAACTCCGTACTCTCCAATCACAGGAGTTAAGGTGAGTAGCTTACTTTTTCGATCTAATGGTTTTTTCTGTTTCAGGTGTTCCAGGTCTTCGGCGAATGTCTGCCTCTGTGAGTGCATGATCAACAGACGTTCTGCTCTCCTCATCATATCACCATAGATTGCACTGGTGAGTTTTTTGCATTTATCAATAAATAATAATACCCTACAGGTACGTTTCAGGAGGCGTAGCCAAGATGAAAATCTCTCAGGTTCCGGCACAGCAGGTGAGTATTTCTCAGTGACGACTAGCGAAACCCGTTCCAGGACATCGGTGCTGACTTCCGGTTGTACATCCGCTGGCCACGTCTCTTTTCCCTTGTACAAAAACTCAGGGCATTATAACCATTCAGTTTGTTGCATGTCTAATTCACAGGTATCCCTCGTAGCGATGTCGGCTATATTCATTTTAGTAGGTATATAGTGCCATTCCTTATTTTGTGTCAACTCATCAATTTCACCAAGCCGGTGCGCCACAAACGCTTTATAATCTCGCGCATTGTTTCTAATCCAATAAAGAACTGTTGACGAGTCGCACCAGAAATACCTTTCTTGTGGTTTCATATTTCTGTGTTCTTTTGTTATAGTATCTGCAAGCCGAGCAGCAAGGAGCGCCGCCTGCAGTTCTAATCGAGGTATAGACGTATGTTTCAGTGGTGTTACTCAGCACTTACTCGAAATAAACGCTAATTTAGTTTGAGCGTCATTATCTTGCCAGGCAGCGCCAAAATGCAACGGCGGCCATAGCGTTAGTTGAACTATCGCTAAATATATATGTAGCTGTAGGTTTGTATAACTCAATCTCGTGTCGGTGAGCGCGCGCGATTCATTTGTAATAACAGGCTGCCGCTGCGCGTGCGCCGACGATTCGCTATCCGGTACATTCGGTGCAACTATCACTGTCTCGCTCTTACGTACACTCGCATGATAACAACGAAGTAATCGAATACGGCCAACATTTTTTTGTAGTTTTAGCCAATTTAACCATTTGTTATTGATGCTGTCTGGTATTTCGTCATCCCAGCCTAAATTAATCTTCCACATTTGTTGTAATAATATTTTAGCTTTAATCGTGAACGGTGACAGGAATCCGTAGACGTCGAAAATAGACATTATCAATCGTAACATTTCCCTTTTCGTAGGACGTTTCAGGCCATTTATTATGTTTTCGTAGGACGTTTCAGGCCATTTATTATGTTTTCAGGAATTCGCTTAAATGAAATATCGAATCCCAACGTGTCTTCTTTCGGGTACCAGATTAATCCAAGGGTTCGTTCTCCAGCTTCCTGCTGGCCGACTTTAAAATGTACTGCAGTAGAACATAAAGTTTCTTTTGGCAAGTTTTCTAACACGTTCGCGCAGTTGCTATTCCAGTTTCTTATTTCAAACCCACCGCATTTATGAATGTGTGCAATTTCTTTTGTTAATCGCAATGCTAATGACTCGTCATCTAAACTGTCTATATAATCATCCATATAATGCTGATTGCAGATTGCATTTACTGCTGCGGGGTGAGTTGCTTCGAATCTTTTAGCATTTTTATTCTTTATAAATTGTGAAATAAACGGCGACGAATTGGAACCAAATATTAATGACGTCATCGCATATGTTCTTACAGGATCGTCTGGTGAATCTCTCCACAAGAAGCGTAGTGCGGTTTGGTCCTCGGCTTGTATTTTAATTCTCAGGGACATATCGCGGATGTCACCGGTCACAGCCACTCTGCTTTCGCGGAATCTCAACATGATTCCGTATAATGATACAAGTAAGTCTGGTCCGGTAAGCAGATAATCGTTCAACGAGAAGTTATGACTTTTCGCCGCGGCGTCAAAAACTAACCGCAGTTTCTTTTTATTGGGGTTGTCAACACCAAAGTGGGGAAGATACCAGGTCTTTGGCATGGTTTGGACATCGGTCAATTCTCGTGCGTAGTCATTACGTAGTAGATGGTATATTCTCACTTTGTATCTCTCTGCGTAACTTTCACATTTCTTTAGCTTTCTTTCAACTCCTTTTAGTCTGTTCAAGGCAGTGCTATACGACTCTGGCATGTTACAATTTTCATCTTTCCATGGTAGGCCGACGTACCAGTTGCCGTCCTTCAGGGCAGAAGTTCTTTCGAGGTGGGCTATTGCTCGTTCATCTTCTGCGTTTAGACGAGGTTTCCCTGATATGCCTATAGCTTCTATTGAAAACGAGCGACGGACTTCCTGATGTAAGTCGTCCATTATGCATTCAGTTTCTATTCCAGATTCATCGGCCATCTGTCCTTACGCAACGCTTTTTAAAACTTTTTCTAGTCTATTATTTTGTGTTTATTTATTTTACAAAACCAACTTATCGTCACCAATCTCCGTACTGTCCGTATCGTTTTGCACTAGCACCGTACTGTTTACGTTATCACTTTGTTTACGTTTGTAGTCACTGGGATTGTATATTAATATTCACTGATGTTTTCGATATTTTTATGGCTTCTTAATTTAAAAACTCGGATAATATCACAAGCTTAGGCTTATCTCCGCTGCTGATGATTGGATAACTGTAGTCCGCCCATTTTGAGATAAGCACTGTAGGTAATTTAGAAAGGATAATTGATAAAACATTTGTTCCTTTCAGGTACTCATCTTGACCAATGGCAAGCACAGCAGCGACATAGTTTTTTATTTTCACAGAGAACGTTACTATTTCTTTGTGATATTCCTGGGCCATCGGTTGAAGCTTGTTGATCTCGTACACAATTTTAGCGATTATAATATCTGGATTTCCAAATTGTAGCTCCAGCGTAGACATCACAACATCCGGTGACGTAGCACTTATTAACAGTGCTGTTACGGCATACTTAGCTGCTCCATGTAAACATTTCCGTAGTCTCCATAGGTTTTCGTGATTGCTGAAGTTACACACTTTTGTTGATTCTTCGTATGCTTGCTTGAACTGCAGCCAATCCAACGGGTCACCTCCAAAACCAGGTAAGTCTTTAGGTGTACGCAATCGGCTCAGCATATGAGCATGCGATCCATTAGCTGTGGCAGCAGCGGCCAGATCTTTAAGAGCGCTTGCCAACATGTGAACTGTTCCATCAGTGCCACCTCGAGCAGCTGTTTGCTGCGCTAGCGGCGGTAGCGGCAGGTCAAGGTCGCCCAGATTTGTACCCTGCGGTTGGGCAGCCTCTGCTCCAGTTCGCGATGACTTCGTTGTAGCCACTTCTCCACCTCAACTTTAGAATGATCTCCTTCTCTTCCTTCCGATTGTGAACTGTATTCTTCGTTTTCTAGCTCGGCCAAATCGGCCGCCAACCTTTCATCGATTATTTCCATTTGTATTTTCGCCTTAGCTTCTGCTGCTTCTAATTCCAGTCTTTTCTTTCTAGCTAACGATGACTGATGATGATTTTCTGACTTCGAGGGTAGACCTGTATTGGAACTCGGTTTCACTTTTCCATATTGTTCAGCTAGAAATATAGGTTTTTCGACTTGTTTTGGGTCTTTTGTTTTTCCATCACGGTCACTTTTAGTGTTTCGTTGCCTGGAATCATCTTGAACAGCAGTTTCAACGCCTTCAGACACTTCGCCATAAAGTTCTTTATTTTTCTTCGCTGTGCTCCGTGTATTCACCATAGCTCGCGATTTCGGTGGAGTATGAACATCCAGCAGATTCGGCTTGAATGACTAGAATGTAGGGGAGGCAATGAAGAAAACCAAACGTAAAGAATTTTGGAAAATGTCGCAGTCAAGGAGGTTGTAAGTACGTGCGCGCTGAGTTAGTACCATCGGCGACTACTTGCGCGTGATAGGCCCGCGTCGTGTGCCCGCGCTCCCCTGCCCCGCGCCCGCTAGCTTCAGCCCCCCGCACACCCTTACAAGCTCCTCGAACGTACATTCCATTTATTGGTAATCAAAAGGGTACAATAATAAAATAGGTAATATAGATAGATTCCCACAGTTAACAATACTTCTATTTTAACTGTTTGATATAAGTTTCTTTTATCTACTATTCCTATAGGTAATAGTTGAAAGAAAAGCAGATTATGCACCTCGCCTTGAGTAATTTGTATGTGTGGAATAATAAATTACTTTGTGCTCGATGCAATAATTTACTATTTACGCGCACTTATTGAATTTGGAACATCTTATTGTTCAGCGCCAAAGAAATCGAACGCAAATATTGTTTGAATAAAGACTGGCTGGTACGACGGCCTATAGTCGCGCCGCCGACGGCTGAATAAAAAAAAAAAGGAAAATCTTAAAAACGTGCGAACTACAGCCCGCGTTTTCGTCAATTTTCACGGATTGTTAGAAATTCGGGTCGTTACCCGTGGTCCCGGTGGGTCGACCCATTACCGGGTCCATGGGTAATTTTAATTACCCGTGGTCCCATGGCGTTAGGGATTGTTTCCTGGACTTCTGAAAATATCGATAGAAAATACAAAGCCATAGTAACAGCATATCATATCCCACCGGGACCATGGGTAACAAGTCATTGCATAAATTGACAATGGTTTTATTGGTTTTTTTAAGGATAGTAATGTCTCACAAACTACCAGGACGCCAGAATCATGAAGAAGTATTTTCTACATTGCATACTGCGTGATACTCGAAATGTACACTGATTGATTATGAGATTCCTATTAAAAATATAAAATACCTCCTTTATGGATCTGCACTCCTGGTAGTTGGTAGATAAATTAAAAATAGAAAACCAATAAACCCGTAGTCAAATTATGCAATCACTCCCGTGGTTCCGGTAATGGGTCGACTTGGGGTCGACCCACTGGGACCACGGGTAACCACCCAGAATTCATGGTTTTGTTTTGAAAAATTAGTTCTTCAAGTGACAGTGAATAAAATATGAGGCGCCATTTATTTTCTCATAGTGGGTGATGAAAAGTAGAGTGGGCGTACACGGGCGTACACGGGACCAATAAACCCGTAGTCAAATTATGCAATCACTCCCGTGGTTCCGGTAATGGGTCGACTTGGGGTCGACCCACTGGGACCACGGGTAACCACCCAGAATTCATGGTTTTGTTTTGAAAAATTAGTTCTTCAAGTGACAGTGAATAAAATATGAGGCGCCATTTATTTTCTCATAGTGGGTGATGAAAAGTAGAGTGGGAGTACACGGGCGCAAATATATTTTTGGCTCGGGCGACGTACTTTGAATCCCTCGCTACGTTCAGGATTCTACTAAAGAATCCCTCGCGAGGCTCGGGATTCTGCTCTAGAATCCCTCACTTCGCTCTGGATTCAAAAAAGCGCCCTCGTCGTCAAAATCAAAATCAAAGCATTTATTTCAAGTAGGCCAGTTACAGGCACTTTTGAATTGTCGAAACAAAGATGAAAATTAAATGTAGCTACAGTCCCAGTCACAAGGCATAAAAACTGTGAAAGTACTGTAGTTGCCCATTCCCTAGCGTAGATCTCTATGGAGAAGAACGGGCAAGAAACTCCATGGACACTCTTTTAAATCAGAATATTGTTACAAAATCTTGGTTACATCATTCATGTTGAGATGGTATATTATGTGAGAACAATGTAGCAAGATGTGCACGTTAAAAGTGTCCACAGTAAAACAAAACAGAAAAAAAACAATTCAAAAACTAAAATAATTCATTAAAATAAGCCATGGCAACTGAGAGATGACCAGTCACAACTGACAGCGCCCGTTCACGGACATAACGCATAGATCAGCACCATTCAACTCAACCATTTTGAAGGGAACTAAATGATCCGACACATGCGCCACCATCAGCGAGACTTTTGAGTGAGCATGACATATTCTCAACCGCCAGGGCACATTCAAGTCAAGAAAAGACGTAGGTTTCCAGCGACTGATAGCATTCTAGTACATAGCACTCACACAATATGGGCAATGCGATTATATAATACTAAAGAGATTGAATCTATACAATGCAAAGATAGTTGTACAATCTTCAGCAGCTCCAACAATACAATTAGTGCTATCCATTTATGCGCCCCTGTCCTTGTGGAGCAGGACCGGCATTGAGCCAAGCATTTTTATCAGCGATATAATCGTCCAATTTGTAATATGCTTGCTTACTCAATGTGCGTTTAATGCATGTTTTAAATTTTGTTTCATTCAGTTCAAGAATGCTTTGTGGAATTTTATTATAGCATTTCAAACAGTACCCCATGAAAGAAGAGTCTACTTTAGCGAGTCTGAAGCCTGGCTGAACTAATTGGTCCCTATTTCTAGTACTGTAATTGTGTCTGTCACCTCTTTTACCAAAATGATGTAGATTTTTCCTCACGTATATTATGTTTTCGTAGATGTATTGACAATGTACCGTCATGATGTTAATTTCCTTAAACAGTTCCCTCAGAGAATCGCGCCTACGAAGATTGTATATGGCTCTGATGGCTCTTTTTTGCAGAATAAATATAGATTCAATGTCTGCAGCCCGTCCCCATAATAAAATGCCATAAGACATTATACTATGAAAGTAACTAAAATAGACCAATCTAGCAGTATCTACATTAGTAAATTGACGGATTTTTCTAATAGCATATGCTGCTGAACTTAGCCGCCCCGCCAGAGATGTTAAATGAGAACCCCATTGAAGCCTTGAATCAAGCGTAATCCCCAGGAAAACCGTTTTATCTACGAATTCAAGTTTCTCTTTATTCAATACTATATCACAATCGCTACTTTTGACATTCGGTAAAGCAAATCTTATGCATTTCGTTTTTTTTTCATTGAGTACCAAGTTGTTTGCTGTGAACCAATTATGGACTTGAAGTAGGGCATTATTCACGTCGTCTAGATTTTGGGCTCGTCTATTTAT